>JAOANR010000003.1:25280514-26577629 GCA_030278955.1 Hygrophila difformis
AACAAAACATCATTATGTTTAACAAACATCCCTGAATTGTGGTTCCCCTAACGAGTCTTTCTTACAGCTTTTATGGCATAAAGCCTTTTAAATTTTTGTTTTACTCCCCTAATGGCATATCTCATCAATTAAGTGTTTTAAAAGGTTACATATTTATGTTTATAACATTATCATCCATACATAGAACAATCATACCATAACATAAATCATAAACTAACCCATACCTTGAGAGAGGAGAGGCTTTCCCGTTCAGACGGGCCCCTGTATTTTAGAAAGTAAAGAAAAGAGGAAGCAATCCACACCGGGTCTTTCTTTACAAACTGAAATTTTATTACTGAAAAGGGTAGGGATACAAGAGAACAAGAGAGAGAAAGTGCTTTCGAGAGTAGCAAGAGTGCAGTCTCAAAAACCTTAAGAGAGAGAGAGAGAGAGAGAGCAAAGTGAGTGTGTGTGTTACAAGTGAAGACCATCCCTCTATTTATAGATGGGAATGTCATCTAAGTAATCCACAACAACCAATAAAAACGTGCCAAGTGGCAAAGTTGTCCGATAAGGTTCGGATGAAAAATCAAACCACTAGTACAATAATGCAACAAAATAATAATGCAATAAGGAGGGGCCTAGTGCCCATTAACGTGGTTTTCCAAGAGTCACATGGCTCTTGTCGGATTTTTGACTTTTCTTGCTTTGGATTCCCTTCTTTACATGGTTGGTGGTGTTTCAAGCCGCCCCACTAGCTCTTTTTTGTTTTCTTTTTCTTTTTCGGATTCCATTATTTTCACATGCTGGACTTTAATGTAGATTCCAACTCATTTTTGCCTGGTTTTTTCAATATTCTTCATCATGAAGTGGACCACCACTTTCTTTTTTCTGATTTTTGATGATTTTATTGGCCTGGTATTTTGCTTCATTTTTCTTTAGTGCTATCAGTGCACCATATCTTCCACTTTTCTTGGCTGCCATTGCTTCAGCAAAAGTAGGCCTTAGTTCCATTTCAAGCTTATGGAGAATTTCTTCTTCACTGAGGTTTTTGAATTTTCCAGTCTGTACTGGACTCATAGTTTTTGGCAAACTACCAGCCATAACCGGAATTAATGTGCTTTTACCATCTACCGGGCTAGATGGGCTTAGTTCCTCGTTTTGGTCCTTAAAGACCTCAGGGTTAGAACTTCCCTGGTTTGGTTCAAACTCATCTGAACTTATGCTTTTTAGCAAAGCATCAGCTATCAACGGACTTGACTCGTCTTTACCGACTGCCGTTTGAGACGGACTAGATTCAAACTTTTGATCCTTTAAGATTTCAGGAGTTGAATTTTCCTGGTTTTGCTGCATCCAGGCTTTTGCCAATTCTACTGCAGTCATAGAACTGGTGGGTTTGGGTTCTGGACCATAGACTGGTTTTTCTTCTGGCTTTGGTGTTTTCAGTGTAAGGGACACTATTTTTGAGGTCAATTTCTCGTTTTGGTTTTGAAGGATTTCAAGTTTCTTGGTGAGGTTCTCAATCTGGGCCTCTGCTTCAAGGGTTTTCATTTTTTGGTTTTCAAAATTCTGTAACCATTCAGCCTTTTGGGCTTCATACTTACAGACTTCTTTGGCCATCTTTTCACAGTGATCACAAAACACAATATGGTTTTTGGAAGAATGTCCAATTGAGTATTGGACTGGGCCTGAGGGGTTTTGAGTTTTTGGCCTTAAACCATCAACAATATTTTTCAAACTTGGGCTTACAAAGAAATCTGGGCCCAATGTGGTTTTTGCAAATTGTATTGCAGACATTATATCATAAAATCCTTTATGAAGAGGTTTTTCATTATCTTCATTAAGGGGTAAAATATCATTTTTATCATAAATTCCTTTTTTGTAACCTTCAAAGATTACATAATATAAAAATGGTTTTATGTTATTAAATTTTTGGAAATACATGCTTAGAGCAGAGAGACAAGTAACAATATACCTGCTGTTGTTTTTTATCAAAGGATGCTCTCCAAATGTTATCACAAAGACAGATTTGTTCCTCTGTGTAGTTCAACCCTGTGATAGGCATGTACTTCATGTTATCAAATAAAATTAATTCTACATTATTACCAGTTTCTGCTCTTCTGCCGAAGCAGATTTTCACTCCTTTTTCTGGGAGTTTATCTTTTTTCTTTCCTTCTGGGAGGCTGGTTTTAGAAAGAATTGTGTAATATCCTTCTGGGATTTTTACCATCCCTGTGGTTTTTACTCCATTTTCATTGCTGGTTTTCAGAGAGTTTTTCTTGGAGTTTTCTGCCATTCCTGTAACAATATTATTCAATTTTCAACATTCCAGTCCTCTCTATAAAATTGATCCCATTTTAATTTATATTTGTCCTCATAATTTTCATCATAATCATCAATTGATTCATTTTTAAATTCAGTGTCATATAATGGTTTTTCTCTTTCTTTAATCAAAATTCTAGATAGTATATCAGCAATTTTGTTATCTTCTCCTTTAATATGTTCAAATTTTATTTTGTAGCCTTTCTGACTAATAACATCCGTAAAATTTAACCACCTTCTTCTGGACATTGATCTTTTTTCTTGGAGTTGGCTGTGAAATTTTACTATGGCTTCACAATCAGTCCTTACTGTGAATCCTGGTTTTCCAGTTAGAAACAATTCAAATTTATCGAGTGCGTATTTTATTGCCAACAGTTCTGCATCAATTGATGAAAGGTTACCCTTTTCTCTATATTTTCCTGATGCATATTGGCAAATTTCTTCTTTACTTTTAGGTGAGTAGACATCCTTTTTTCGCAAAAGGATAGCTCCACATCCTTCATGTGATCCATCAGTTTGCACAATAAGATAATCACTATCTTCTGGCAATACCAATTCTGGAAGTGTTTTTAATGCTTCTTTAATTTTTTGTACATTTTTTATATCTTCTTGGTTAAAATACTTTTGACCATTCTTTTCCAATTTATTATATAATGATCCTGTTAATGAGGATAAGTTTTTAATGTAGGGTCTAGCATAATTAACCAATCCCAAAAATTGTTGTAGTAATTTTGTATCTTCCATTTTATCAGAAATTCAATAGCCTTTTTAGCAATATGATCTTGGAGTTTTATTTTTCCTTTCCAATTTCTGCCCCAAGGAATGCTATTTTAGTTTTAGTGATTTCCATCTTTTTCTTTGAAATAATTATTCCGTGCTTTTCAAATAATCTAAACACTGTGTCAAGATGACTCATGTGTTCAGTACTATTTTTTGAAAATACTAGAATATCATCAATGTATACCAAAACAAATTTTTGGTATGGTTTAAATATTTTATCCATTTTTTGTTGAAATATAGCTGGTGCATTCTTTAGTCCAAATGGCATTACTAGCCATTCAAATAAACTTTCCGGACATGTGAATGCAGTCCATTCGACTGACTCAGGATGCATTTTTACTTGCCAAAATCCTGACTTACAATCAAATTTGCTATATACTTTTGAGTCTTGAATCCTATTTATTAAGACTGTTTTATCTGGTATATTGTAAGCAAAATCTTTTGTATTGTCATTAAGTCTTTTATAATTAATGACTATTCTTGATTTTCCTCTTACAATTTCAGAATGTTTTCTTACAATAAAAGCTGCAGACCTATGTCTGGAGTTTGATTCTCTAATTACTTTTAAAGCTTTTAATTCATCAATATGCATTTTGAAATCTGCTATATCCAGGTTTGTAGGATTATTTATGCAGTTGAGATTCTCAATTCTGGATTTATTATTTCAAGCTTAAATATTGTTCCATCTTTTTCCCAATATTTCTGGATGTTATCTCCAATAATTTGGGATTTTTCTAACCTTTCAATCCATTTTGTTATGGTTTCTTCAGGCTTAAATCTAGTTATACTTATTAATTCTTTCAATTTTGGAGTTTCAGGAATGTATTCTTCTTCAAACTTTGTAACTTCTATGTTTTCTTTACAAGTTTGTTTACATGCTCCTTTTATTTTGCATTTACAGTTTTCAATATCTTTGTCTTTTAAAAGTTTTTTATTTTTTTTTGTATTAGTAGGGGCTCCACCACGCTTCTCTCACAACTCTGATGTTGTTAAAAGCTTGGTTCCCGCATTACTAATACTAGGCGCAAACATTGCCAAAGTTGCTTTTTCAACAATTTGGATATAGTCTTTTGTAATAAATAATCCTCCATTATTTTGTAAGAAGAATTGTAATCCTAAGATTACATCTGCATTTATTACTAAGTCTTTTATATATGAATTATCAGGAACTCCATAGGGTTCTGATATTCCACAATTGGTTTCAAAGAATATCTGTCCTCCTGGAATAGGTTGTTTTGTTGTATATGAGATTCTCCCATCCACTAATTCTGATTTAATGGGTTTTACTAAGTTTTTCTGTAGATGTTCTGGGATGAGTTTTTCATTTATTATTATTCTAGTACATCCTGTATCAATTATTGCATTAGTACGGAATACCAATTCTCTTAATTTAAAGATTATTGGTACCCTTAGTGTAGTTAATGATGAAGGATCTTGGCACACATGTATGTACTCAGGGTTTTGCGCTAACATGTACTCTGTACTAGGATTTTGTTCACCATTAGATTCTTCTTCAGGAACTTCTTTTCCTTTATTTCCCGTATTCTTGGGAATTAACATATTGTATTCTTCTAGGATTTCTTCTATGTTTTCAATTCTAGTTTTCAGTTTTTTAAGATTCATCACACCTTGTAAATCAAAAAGTTTTCTTTCAATTATATCTATTCTTTTTGTGAGGAATGTATTCAGTTTCATATGGCATCATATATTCTTTATATGTAATACCATTATATGAGTTTTCATTTGCTAGCATATTGATCATTTCATAAGGATCATTATCCCATTGCTCCTCCATAACATTTTCTTCTACTGTTACAATACTATATATCGTTTCAGTCTCAGATACATCTGAGTCTACGTCCAATATATCTTGTTGTATACATTCTGTGAGAATTGCTTCTCTAGAATGTTGGTTTTTCCTTTTAGGACATGCTGTTGCCAAATGGCTTTCATCACCACATGTGAAACAAGCAAGTTTCTTTGTATAATTTCTATTAGGATTATATTTTCTGACGTGATGTTTTTGTTTTAAGAAAGGTCTTCTGCTATTTGATTGTTTTATGAAATACTTCTTTCTTGTCATTAATTTTGGTTTTTTCTTTAATGGTTCAGGTCTACCATAATGTTGAGGAGTGTATATATTTTTACAGAATGAGTAATCAGTTTTCTTAAGTTGTTTTTGTGCAATTATATTTGTACACTTATCTTTTAATACTTTCATCACATGGACAGCCCTCATGCTAATTGTCCATTGTTGAGGATTATTTTTAACCATTTCATTCCATTTATCTTGAATTTCTTGTCCTATTGGTCTTGGTATTTTCATAAATAGTTTTTCTCCTAACTCTTGATTAAAGGCTCCTCCTGCTAAGCCTGTATAATAGACGTATTCATTTAGAAAGTCTCTTGTTCCATACAAGTCTTCTAAATGCATTTGGTCTAGATGGATCAGGGCATCCATTTGTGTTGTTATATGTCTTGAATTACCATCTTCACCTGTTATCAAACTTGATATTTTATTTACAAAGTTATAAGGATTTGGTCCTCTTTCTATTAAGTCTTGGTAATCCATTGGGTAATCTCTTTTAAATACTTCCCACATTGACTGTGCGAATTCTCCTAAATAGGTTTCAAGATATCCATACATTGATTCAGCTGTATCATTATAATCATTTTTGTTTTTGATATAATCAGCCACAACTATGTTTTTCCATTTTGCAATTACTGAACCCCATTCTTGAGGGCTTACATTTGTTACTTCTAATATTGCTGGATTATGGTAATATCCTCTTTCTAAAGGTTGTCTAATCCTCTAGGTTTTGTTATCATTCCAGGTTGTGTTCTTCCATAAGGATATTCTGGATGAACATGTGTTATTGAGTGTCTAGAATTATTTCCAGTATAATTAGTTCCAGGTCTCCACTCAGTTCTTCTTTGGTATGAGGCAAATGGAGTTCCAGGGACTCTTGTTATACTGTCTCCTGTGTTTTTCATGACAATATCTTGGTTCATGAATTCCTTAGATGTTTTATTTGTTTTTTCAGAATGTAAGGACATATGTCTCCCATATATTGTTCCATTAATGTGTTTTCAGAACTTTGTCCTTCTTCTAGGGAGTTTTCTTTTAAGAATAAGTGAGCTTCTATATCGGCTTGTTGTTCTTCCTTTATTTGTATTTTTTGTAATCTTTTCTGTACTTCTTTCTCAATAATTTCTTCTAAATTATTTTTCCATTCTTTATTTTTTCTCCTCATTTTATCCTTTAATTCTTGTTTTTGTTCATTTAGTTTTGATATTTCTCTTATCATTTCTTCATAATTGTCTATCCAATTCTCGAAATATCCACTAAGTTTTGGACATTCTACTAAATGGATCATATCGTTTAATTTATTAGAGTGTCTTTTATCAAGATCAATTTTACAATCTTGACAATTGTGAGGTAATATTCCTTTGTTTTTAAATTTTTTAGTCAAGGCAGAGTGCACATGTTGTGAGAAGACTCTTTCATACCTGTCATGGTATTCTCTTTTATTTAGAATTTTTCCTCTTTTAAAGTTTTCATATTTCCTTGTTTTTAAACAAATATGTTGTATATCTTTTGCAATTCTTTCTACTTCATTTTCACTAGGGTGGAATATATGTTTTCCTTCATATTCTACATAGTTATTTGTTACTGGTTTTCCTACAATAAACATTTTCATTTGTTTATTCATTTTCTTGGCATTCTTCTTCTGTAAAATCTATTGGCCGTTTTGCAGTTTCATAATCATTAAATCTTACTGATGTTTCTCCTCTGGAGTTAATGAAGTAATTTACATTTTTTGGAGTTAAGTTTTTGACATTTGGTTTTTCAAAGAATTTTGATAGATCCCAATTTTTGCCAGCATTTTCCTCTGATGATATTTCAGTTGGTCCTATCATTTTTACTCCTTCACTTCCTATGATACTTACCACAGTTTCAATTTTTGTTTTATGCCTAGTTTGACCATTATTTGTGATTCTTCCTAAGAAGCCTACACATATCATTAGGTTGGGACTAGTCTCCATTTCTTCATATCCTACAGTTTGAATTCCTATTTGGATATGTCTCATAAAATCTGTTATTTGTATCATATAATCTGGTGCCAAATAACATACTCCCACATTAGGGTTCATATCAATTTCCATTAATCCTATAATAGCTTGGTTGGATTAGTCCACCTTGTGTCTAGAACAGTCATTAGGACTTTGGTTCCTAGGTTTTTTCTAGTTAATCCTTTTACTCCTATGGAGATTAATCCCATATGCATGTATTTTTGTCCTTGTCTTTGAAGCCTGATTGCTTCATTATTGCTTATCAATTTTATTAATTTTTTATCATCTTTTAGACAACTTATTGGTTCTGTATAATAATATTTGTAATAACCTGTGTTCCAATGAAGGAATCTCTGGTCATACAATAATCTTGGTTCTAATTGGATTAATGTTCTTTTCTTGAAGTTTTCAAATTCAATATCAGGGTCAATTATTTCTTCAATTATTGTTGGCCCTTCTTCAAGTTTGGCTTTTTCTCTAAACATTCTATCTATTAAAGTTTTTTCAAAGTTTGAGTTTTCAATTCTTTGGGAATTATTTCTTTCTATTAAACTGTTTTTAGATTCATTGGTAAGAGAAAAGGATCTCCTACTCATTTTTGTAAATATTTTTCATCTGGTTTTACAACCCAAAAATTTAGTTTTTCTTGTGGTTTAGTTTTCCTTCTAGCTTCTGCAGGTAATTTTGCAATTTATTCAGCTAGTTGTTTTATTGTATTATCTTCAGGCATTCTAACAGCTTGTATTCTTTCAAGTTTTTCATCTATGCTATCAATGGCTATTCTTAAAGCAGGGTCTTGATATTTTTTCATGTTTTCCATTTGGACATGTACATCATCAATTTTTTTCTTTAGTATTTCAGTTGTTACAAGATCTTTTAGTTTTTTATCAATTAAACTAATGTTTGTATTATTTATCCTATTATGATCTGTTATCTCTCCAATCTTTTTATGAAGATCATTAACATTTAGTTTTACTTCTACTAATTCTTTGTTTATTTCTTTTTTTTTGAGGAAAGGAAAATTTTATTTCATGACAATAGGAGAATAGAGCTTGCAGCAGCGAGTCCATTCCTCTACCGAAACACAGCGTACACTACAATGAAAGACGGACACTTGCTACAGACCAAGAAGAAGATAAAGACAACAAATGATCACAATATCAAACCACACAAAACAGTGAAAGTACCAGGCATGTAGCAACAGATTGACTCTTGTTTAAAATTTTCTATTGTTTCTTTAACTTCTTTCAAGGCTTTTTCCATTATCCTTTAATAATTTTTATGATTTTATTACACATTTCATTTACATTCTCAATATTATTTTCAACAATATTTTTAATTTCTTTAATTTCTTTATCAAGTTTTTCAACCTTATCTTGTAGTTGTTTTAATTCTTCACTATGGTTAATGATTCTCTTTGGATTTGGGACATCATTAACTAGCTTAGAACTTTCATATTGAAGTGTTGTTATAGTTTTAGATAAGTTTTTCATTCCACTAGATGATTTATCATATTGGGTTGATAAGTATGTTTGGTTTTCTAATATTACTTTAAGATTTGTATTATTTTGTTTTCCTAATAATTCTAATTTATCTAGTTTTGCTTCAATTGATTGAAGACTTCTTTGTATATCCATATTTTTATTCATGAGTTTTTAAGTGTTGTCTTAAAGCTTCTAACCTTACTATTAGTTTGCAGTAATTTTTAAAGGTTTTATTTTTCTTGAGTTTTACTCTTTTAATTTTTATTTTATTTTGTTTACATGTCTTACAATTTTTAGTTTGGTTTTTAAACAACTATTTCTTTTCAATGTCAAATATTAAAAAATTTTCATAGTTAATATTTTCATTTAATTTAATCATGTTTTGATTATCTTTTAATCCGTCATTAGCCATAAGCCCTAAAATCGCAACTTATTCTCTGATACCATATTTTTAGAGGGGGTGTGTTTTTGGGCACTTTTTAGAGAAGTGTTAAACTCATTTAAATGGATTTTAGGTATTATTTCTTTGATTTTAGGTTTTAAGGGTAAAATGGTCATTAATTTAAAGTTTTATCTCTCCATGTACCTTAAATGAATTGTTGTTTTTGGTTGGGGGGTTTAGAGGAAGAAAAATTGTTTGGGGTATTAAAGAGGTAAGTTTTTTGGAATTGGGTATTTTTTAGGTATTTTCCCTAGTTTTTACCTAATAGTATCTTTTTTCCTCCTGGTTACATTTTATACTTTGGAAAGTACATATATCACATAAGGACATAAGGTACACACATTTAATACTAGGTTAAATAATAATAATAATAATAATAATAATAATAATAATAATAATACAAAAGAAATGAATTCTGACCGGAGGAAAGTGAAGTTTGGTGAGAGGTCTGAAGATAGTAAGTATAGGAAATACTCTTTTTTTTAGTAACTAGTACAACCCGTCCGCGGTACCTGCGGGATGTAAATTTTAAAAAATAATAAATTGATATTAATTTTAAAATTATTATATAATTAATATTATTATTATATATCATAATAATTATTATAAAATTTTAATTATTATTTTAAGTATTTTATATAAAAATTTATAAAATTTAAAATATTTGTAGTGTTTCTACAATAAAATATTAAATGTTGATTGGCTTGCATAACGCTTATCATTCTTTAACATAAAAAATTACAAAATCCGATTGTTTTATTCAACGTGACGCCGCAACATATAAAAAAAAACCTTGTGTAAAAATTTGATATTCTATCAAACACGAAAACATAATTTCTCTTAAGAATTTGAATATTAAAAATATTGTAAAAGTAATTTTTTATTTCGGAAAATATATTATACTTTGATATCGCAGTTGATACAGAGATAAAGGATGCTGATATGCATAAATATAATGAAAATATAATAATTTTTGTTTCCAATTTGAAATAACTTAATTATCACAATTCATATAATAATATAAATAATATGAAACAAAATAGAAAATGGTCAATAATTCGACAATTCAATCTTCAGTCATATGGTTCGAATAATAGACTTATACTGCCAACAATATTTTAACCCCCATGAGATTTTTTCTCATTCTTGTCGGAACCAATGTAATGTCAGTTAATACTTCACCCTCCAAGCCTTTTTTCACATTATTATCGGAACCAATGTACTGCTGATCAATACTTCATCCCCCGAGATATTTTTTTCTCATTATTGTCGAAACTAATGTAATGCCAATCAATTCTTCACCCTTCAAGATATTTTTCCACACTGTTGTCAGAACCAATATATTGTCAGTCAATACTTCACCCCCCGGATATTTTTTCCCATTCTTGTCGGAACCAATGTACTGCCAGTCAATACTTCACCTTCAAAGGCATTTTTTCCAACTTCGTTAGAACCAATGTACTTTCAGTCAATGCTTCACCCTCCAGGAAAATTTTTTCCCATTTTTTGGCGAGCCAATATTTCACCCTCCAATACTCTATCATTAGATATGTACTGCCAACAATTTTCCACAGATCATCAGGAGAAGTTATGAAGCATGACATCTGAATATAAACAAATGGTTTCTAAAAATATGTGCAGACCCAATGATACCTCATATAACACAATTGACCCTTTAACCTAATGTCTTATTACATGTGATGAAACAATATATAACTGATCGTGTCTAAAAACTGGATCTTTCATGAACACTCCAACATGCTTTAGAGATTGACCTTCACTCTGTTGATAGTCATAATATAACAAACAATTAGTGGAAACTGACGTCTTGAAAATTTAAGCGGTATATATGATCAAATGAGGTCAAACTCATCATGTAAAGTTATTTCGTCATGTAAAGTTAAAATAATTACCAATTTTGTGCTAGACATCCGCCCGCGCGATGCACGTGGATGTGAAGTTTAAAAAATATATATAATAAAAAATAAAGAATATTGTTCTTCTCACTATTTAAAAGTAAAAGATGAAAGAAATAAGCACAAAATTGCATGTTATTAAAAATAAAACCACTAAAAGATTATATTACATAAACTTCAACTTTTTAATCTTATTTTTGAGGCATTTAATGTAATATATTAAATTATATGCAGACCTAAATCTAAATACTGGACCTTCAGGAACACTCAAACATGCTTTAGACATTAACTTTGGCTCTTGTTGATGTATATAGCATAACGAACGATTAGTGGAACACTGACGCCTTAAAAATTTAAAATGTATTCTATGATCAAATGAGGTCAAACTCATTCGTGGAATAAACACTCTATCTCCACTGCTTTCGCGAGTCAATACTTCACCCTCAGGAAATTTTTTCCATTATTGTCGGAACCAATATACTGCTAGTCAATACTTCACCCCAGGATATTTTTCCCATTATTTTCGGAACTAATTTAATGCCAGTCAATACTTCACCCTCCAAGCCATTTTTCACACTATTGTCGAAACTAATGTACTAACAGTCAATACTTCACCCCGGGATATTTTTCTCATTCTTGTCGAAACCAATGTACTTCCAGTCAATACTTTACCCTTCAAGACATTTTTTTCCTATTATCATCGGAACCAATGTATTGCCAGTCAATGATTCACCCTCCAGGACATTTTTCCCATTTTTTCGCGAGTCAATACTTCACCCCAACACTTTATCATTAGATATGTACTGCTAACACTTTTCCATAGATCACCAGGAGAAGTTATGAAACACTACAAAAGAATAGAAACAAATGGATTTCTCAAAATAGGTGCAGAGGCACAATAATATCTCATATAACACAACTCACCCTTATTACACGTGATGCAACAATATGTAATTGACTGTGTCTAAAAACTGGATCCTTCAAGAACACTCCAACATGCTTTAGAGATTGACCTTGGCTCTTGTTGATAGTCATAGCATAATAAACAATTAATGGAAACTGACGTCTTAAAAATTTAAACGGTATTATATGATCAGATGATGTCAAACTCATTCTTGGAATAAGCACTCTATCTCCACTGCTTTCGTGAGTCAATACTTCACCCCTATGACATTTTTTCTCATTCTTCTCGGAACAATGTACTCACAGTCAATATTTCACCCTCCAGAATATTTTTTTCCCACTCTTGTCGGAACCAATGTACTGCTAGTCAATGTTTCACCCTCCAGGATATTCTTTCCCGTTTATTCGCGAGTCAATACTTTTCCAAAGATCACCAGGAGAAGTTATGAAACACGACAACATAATAGAAACAAAGGGATTTCTCAAGATAGGTGCAGAGGCCCAATGATATCTCATGCACTGCCAACACATTTCCACAGATCACCAAGAGAAGTTATGAAACACGACAGAAGAATATAAACAAATATATTTCTCAAAATAGGTGCAGAGGTCCAATGATATCTCATATAACTCAATTCACCCTTATTACACGTGATGTAGCAATATATAACTGACCGTATCTAAAAACTGGATCCTTCAGGAACACTCTAACATGCTTTAGAGATTGACCTTGGCTCTTGTTGATAGTTATAGCATAAAAAATAATTAGTGGAAACTGACATCCTGAAAATTTAAACGGTATTCTATGATCAGATCAGGTCAAACTCATTCGTGGAATAAGCACTCTATCTCCACTTTGGTGAGTCCATACTTCACCCCAAGTATATTTTTCACATTATTGTCAGAACCAAAGTACTGCCAGTCAATACTTCACCCCCCAGGATATTTTTTCCCCATTTTTATCGAAACCAATGTACTGTCAGTCAATGTGAATATCAATGTATTATTATTATTATTATTATTATTATTATTATTATTATTATTATTATTAAATTGAATGTAAAATATTTATTATTATATGCAGGCCTAAATGAGTCAGCCCGCAGTCTGACTGACCCATTTTAGGTCTCAATTGATTGAATATTGGTTATAGTAAGAAATACAATAATTTATTTTTTAAATAAGTATTATGATATAATCCACATAAAAAACAACTTTATAAAACATTAAACATTGTAGGATCCTCTATTTCCAAAGCACAGTTATTAATTATAATCATTATGCAGCTATAGCTTATTGGAGTGGTACATAGAATGTACTAAATTAAATTTAAAGACAAAAAATTTAAATTATATGAACTTCAATTAGTTAACGGTATATCATTATATTCCTTCTAGATTAGTTGTGAATGGAGAGGAAAGGTCCAGCCGGCGGTGTCAGGCAGTGGAGAGTGAGGCCACATTGGAGAGGAGAAGAACATGGTCGTAAGGGGCTCGGCGGGGGTGGTGTGGCCAGTAGAGGTCAGTCGGAGAGAAAGGAGTGGATTGGGGTTTTCATAGGGAATATTCCGATGAATGCGAACAAGGGACATTTGTTGAGCGAGATAGAGAAGGTTGCGAGGATTAGGGATTGGTTCTTCCCCAACAGGAACTGGACAGAGTTAGGTGTTAAGTTCGGCTTTTTTCGTTTCTGCCGGAAGGAGGAAGCGGAGAAGGTCATTCGGACTATGCATGGGAGACTGTGGGAGGGCTTGAAACTTAAGGCAAATTGGGCGTGGCCAAGCCGGAGAAGCCGTGACGTCGGAAAAGCCAACAAAACAGGAGGACGGGCGTGGGGGGAAAAGAGATTTCTTTCCAGAATAGGAGGGGAGGGTAGTAATCAGCGGCAAACACAAGCTGCATGGAGAGATGAACGCACATACGTGGAGGTGACTAAGATGGGAGGGAGGAGAAACGAGGCTGGAGATAAGGTGGCTATGGGGGCCACGATGAAGTTGAATGTTGTTCCTGAAATGCTGGAATGGCTTAGACGATCGGCGCTGGTGGAACTCAAGAGTTTAGAAACATTACTATCGTTTCAAGAGTGGATGTACGGCGGACAACACATGGATGCTGACATTCGGTATGGAGGGGGGCAGTTGTTCGTGGTCCATTTCCCAAATTCAGAGGCTCGGGATAAATACCTAGCGGACGGGGGGGACCGATTTTTTGTGGAATGGAAACGCCGATGGGAGTCAGGGACAATTGTAAGGAAGCAATTGGTATGGATCTATATTTACGGATTACCATTGGAGACCTGGGGAGAAGATAGTTTCCAAAGAGTAGTGAGCAGATGGGGGAATGTCATAAGGGTGGATAAAGAGACGGCTGAACGTAAGAGATTGGATCGAGTCAAGATACTGGTGGCGCTGAAGGAAGGGGTCACTGTTCCATTAACTTCAGTTGTTCAAGTGGGTAGAATGGTGGCCAATGTCCAAATGGTGATAAATTACAGTGAAGCGGTGGTGATTGAGGATACTCAGGGGGAGGACAAGAGTGTAGACATAGATGATCGGAGTGATTTGAAAGTCTCAGGCGAAGGGCTGCCGGAGGGGATGAAGAACAGGGAGTCCGGGAGCAAGAATCATGGGGAAATGCAACAGTCGCCCATAGAGGAGTATGGGGTTTTGAGTCCGTTAAACAGGGCGGCTGGAACTCATAATTATCCTATGGTGGCGTGCGACTGCTATTCCCCGAAAGGGCAATGTAACAGTAGGGGAGGTGTAGATGTTCTCGCATGCAATGAGGATACTGAGCTGGCTTTAAATGGGCCCAGAGACGAGAGAGTGGAATTAATTATGGGCCCAGGTTTCAAGGGCCCAGTGGACGATTCGCAAAAGGGGCCTGTGGAGACCATTATAAATAATGGCCCATTAACTCAAGACCAAATGGATAATACGTGTTGGGAGGGAAGCCCAGAAAAGTTAAGTATGAATACTGAAAACATATCGGAGCCTGAGGGGTCAAAGGGATTACGGGAAGTAGAGGGTATTTGTGACAAGAACAACACGGAGACGGGGGAGCAACTCTTGACAGGAATAATTGGAGGGAGGGAGGGAGGAGTGGTGACAATGAGTGAAATATGTACTGGGGCAGGGTTGGGTGAGGTATCATTGGGGGTGTGCGAGTCCAGAGAAGGGTCTGGGTTGGAATCCAGTGAGGAGGCGCAAGGGGCGGGGCAAGGGAAGGAGGCCAGGGCCGAGGTAGGTGAACACCTGATGTGTCCAGAATTGGAAGCAGCAGAGGAGGCCATGGCCAGGTTACTAAATTGGAAGAAGGAGTCTAAGCGGAAGGGTCGGAAGAAAGGAGGTAATTTGTTACCGAAAGGAAGAAAAGGAACTAGGTGCAAGGTTGAACAGAAGAAACCCGAGGTAAATGGTTTTGCCAGATTGCAATTCACCACTGTTAGGGGGCCGAAGGGGGTTAGGCTGTTGGATCTCTCGAAGGCAGAGGCGCTGGTGGACTTTGCTGAACTATTGGGGCTGGGCTGCCTTCAAGGGAGGGAGAGGGCAGTGGTGCGGGTGAGAAAGGATCAGATTGAGGAGTTATAAGTTGTACAGCCTGTGAGGTGGATATTGTGGGAGTTGCTTAGCATTATGCGTATCATAACGTGTAACTTAAGGGGACTCAACGGGGGTGTGCGTAGGAGGGCATTGATGAGGCTACGCAAAAGAGACAAGCCATGGGTGTTGTGTCTCCAAGAGACTAAAATGGGGGAGGTGAGGGAAAGGTTAGTTTTTCGTATTTGGGGGTCGAAGGGGTGCAACTTTAGCTATCAGGAAGCGATGGGCAACGCGGGCGGTCTATTGGCGATTTGGGATAGCGATTTATGCTCATTAGGGGTGGTAGATCAGGGTCACCATTTTTTGTGGCTCAAAGGATCGATTAAGGAGATGGACGGGGTAGTTAACATAATATGTGTGCACGCGCCGAACAATAGAAATTATAGGGCTGAGTTCTGGGCTTTGTTATTGAGTAAATGCGATACATCGAATGGGGAGTTCTGGTGTTTTGGGGGAGATTTCAATGCGACAGTAGCCGAGGGGGAGAGGAGAGGGGTTAGCACAGATTCAGGGTCGAGCAGGGACTTCCGGGATTTCATAAATCAGCTTGGTGTAGTAGATCTTCCAATGATTGGGGGGCAATATACTTGGGTGGGGAGGAGTGGTAGGGCTTGCAGCAGATTGGACAGGTTCCTTGTGTCGCCGGGTTGGTTATGTTTGAGGGGGTCTGTGGTACAGAAACGTTGTGACTCAGTTTTGTCGGACCATTATCCGGTGATGTTGGAAGAGGGGGAGAAATCTTGGGGGCCGAAACCGTTTAGATTTTATAGCTACTGGATGGAGGAAAAGGGCTTTTAATGATTTAGTTAACAAGATTTGGGTAGAGGGAGGGTCAGGTAGGGGGGATGGAGGTGGCGGGGAGGGCGATGTTTTCAATAATCTTCGGAGACTCAAGAGCGATATTCGCAAGTGGGAGGGGTATGGGGCTTCGGCATTAGAGGATCGGGTTAAAAGATTATTGGTGGAGATTGGGGAACTGGAGGAGAATTTGGGCGGGGTCGGGGACAGTGAGTCTATGAGAGCTGAATGGTTTCAAAAAAGAGCGGAATTGAAAAAGACATGGTTGGCGGAGGAGAGGAGATGGTGCCAAAAATCGAGAGTTCAATGGCTTAAAGAGGGGGATCAAAACACCAAATATTTTCATGCGGTCACAAATTTAAATCGACGTAGGAACTTTATTGGTTCGGTAAATAGTAACGGAGAGTTGATCGAGGGGCCTAAGGAAATTAAACAGGCAGCGGTGGAATATTTTAGAGAATTGTTCAAAAAACAGGATGGAGAAATTTTTAATGTCGATCAACTGGGGCTACCGAGGCTGGAGGAGGGCGACAGAGAATGGTTAGAAAGAGGTTTCGGGGAGGATGAAGTAAGGGAGGCGGTGTGGAGCTGCGACGGTAACCGAGCGCCGGGGCCGGACGGCTTTAATTTGAGATTTTTCAAGAAGTACTGGGATCGTGTTAAGGGTGACGTTATGGAGGTTTTTAAAGATTTTGAGAAGGAAGGCAGATTGAAGAAAGAGATGGGGGGATCCTTTATTGTTTTAATACGAAGGTAGAAAGGCCAACGGGTTTCCACGAATATCGGCCTATCTCACTAGTCGGGAGTCTTTACAAAATGCTAGCTAAGGCTTTGGCCAGGCGGTTACAGGGGGTTTTAAGTGGATTAGTGGGACAATCACAAATGGCTTTCATTCGGGGAAGGCAAATCCTAGATGGAGCAATGGTGGCAGCGGAAGTGGTGCATTCGACTCGTCAGGCTGGGCGCAGCGGCTTTGTAATTAAATTGGATGTCGCCAAGGCGTACGACAACGTATCTTGGGAAGCTCTAATAAGGATCCTCGAGGCTATGGGATTCGGAACAAAATGGACTAAATGGGTGAAGGAATGCATAAGTTCGGCGTCGGCCGCTGTGTTGATTAACGGATCACCTTCTCAATACTTCAAAATGCAAAGGGGGTTGCGACAAGGTGATCCTTTATCCCCATATCTCTTTGTATTAATGGCAGAAATTCTTAACTGTATGATGAAAGCTGCGGTTGAAAGGGGTCTGATTAAAGGTTTAGCTGTGGAAGCAAGTGGGATGGCTATATCACATTTACAATACGCCGATGACACGATCCTATTTTGTGAAGGGGATATTGGTCAGATTATAAGTATTAAAAGGATATTGAGATGCTTTTCATATACAACAGGACTTAAGATAAATTTTGCTAAAAGTTCATTGTTGGGAATCAACTGTCCTAGTTTATTGGAAAGGGAGGCTGCCAATTTACTTGGGTGTGGTGTGGGCAGCTGGCCATTGACTTACTTGGGGATTCCAATTGGGGGGAGGATTAACAGTGTGGGGATTTGGCAACCGGTGCTTGATAAAATCGAAAAGAAGTTGGCCGGATGGAAAAGGAAAATGCTAACGCAAGCTGGTCGGTTATGCCTTATAAAATCGGTGTTGAACAGTCTATCTCTTTACTTCATGTCTATATTCAAAATTCCTAAGTCTGTGGCTGACAGGTTGGAATTAATTAAAAGGATGTTTTTTTGGAACGAGTGGGATGGGGTGAGAAAGATTCACACTATATGTTGGGAGAAGGTTTGTTTACAGAAAGAAGCAGGGGGGCTTGGCGTTTGGGACAGCCACCGTTTTAATCACGCCTTATTATTAAAATGGAGATGGCGGTTCGGGATGGAGAAGTCTTTGTGGAAGGAGATGATAGACAAAAAGTACTACATGGGTAAGTCTCCACTGATCCCAAATACGATACAAAGCAGGTCTATGTGGGGTAGTGTGAGTAAAGCCTGGGAGAGGTCAAACGCTGGTTTCTCTATTGGAGGTTTTAAAGTTCAGGTGGGCAATGGCGCTAGGACTCAATTTTGGCAAGACGTTTGGGTGGAGAGGGGGCAGCCTCTAAAGGTCCTATTTCCAAGAATTTTTACTTTGGCTTTGAATCAAACAGGAAGGATCTCAGACTTTGGAGATTGGAGTGGCCTAAATTGGGAATGGAATATTCCTCTCCGAAGGCGGCTTTTCGATTGGGAGGTGCAGGTTTGGCAAGATTTCCTGCGGGAATTAAAGAGCCAGTGTATTAAACGATTCTTAGAGGATAAGGTGGTGTGGTTGAATGAGGAAGGAGGAGAGTTGTCCACGAAATCAGGGTGGGTTAGGTCTATTGGGAGAATGTCAGGTGCTTGTGTAGGGACGGAAATGGCGCGGTTGTGGAATAGTCTGTGGGGGATAAAAATACCTATGAAAGTAAAGCTATTGGCTTGGAAGGTGGCCAACAATGCAGTCCCGGTTAAGGAGCTGTTACTAAAGAGGGGATGCGTAGTTGGTGGTGATGCATTATGCGCCTTATGTGGGAGTGAGGTGGAAAGCGCAGATCATCTTTTCTGTAAGTGTGTTTTCGCATGCTCATTGTGGTATCAAATGATCGAGTGGTTTGGATTTTCTTGTGTTCTCCCTGGAAGTGTGGGTTTCCTGTTTGCTTGGTTAATGGAGGCATGTCCGGTTATGGACAAAAGAATGCAATGGCGCTTCACAGGTCTCGCGATAGTATGGATTATCTGGAAAAGTCGCAATGGCAGAGTTTTTCAGGGACAGACGGTAAATGCAAAGGAGGCGGCAGAAGAGGTTAAATGGAGGACTAGCTTGTGGTGGAAGATCGCGGTTAAGGAATGTGCTCAGGACATTGGCAATATGGAGATGAGATTTCCGGAGGGGTTGTCTCAGCCATCTAATATGCGACATAGAATCCCAAGAAGGGGGTTGACATGGGAGAAGCCTGAAGAAGGTTGGTGGAAAGTTAACACCGACAGATCATCAATGGGGAATCCGGGGCCTGCTGGAATCGGAGGTATAATCAGGGACGACAAGGGTGTTGTAATATTCACTCTATCGGATTTTATTGGTGTTGCGGATTCTAATGAAGCTGAGGTAACAGCGGTAAGCCGGGTGTGTGCTGCTCTGCTGCGAGATCAGGGATTTCCTCTACCGAAAATTGTGTTCGAATGCGACTCCTCAAATGTGGTGAAATGGTTGTGTCACCTGGAGAGTTTCCCATGGAGATTTCGCCACCTGCTCAAACCGATTACAGACGTCTTGAAGTTCTCAGGGGGATCTAAAGTGCTACATATTCTCAGGGAGCGTAATCATATGGCGGACGATTGGGCTCGACAGGGAGCTTCAGCGGCGGGAAAGGTAGAGGTTTGGCATCATCAGTTTTAATCCTAGGGACATGGATACACATGCAGATGTGTGCCAAACATTGGACGCATGTGTTCTTTGAGATTGTGTTTCTGTGACTGTGCAGCTCTAATTTCTGGTGGTTGCTGTGTTTGTGTTTGATGGGCTTGGCATCTGCTTTCTTGTGTGCAGAATGATATGCCCGGTGGTATGGTAACAAACTGTTTTGGTTTTATGAAATAAAATATTTCTCCTCAAAAAAAAAAAAAAAACGGTATATCATTATGTGCGATCCTCTAGGGCTGATCCGTCCCAAGCGATTGAATATTGGTTATAGTATGAGGTATATTTAGTTATTTTTAAAAAAATTATTATGATAGAGTCCAATGCAATACCACTCCGATTAAATGTAGTTGCACAATCATTATAATTAATATATTTATGGATATTATTTAAATAGTGGATCTCTACAATGTTTAATAGTATTCTATAAGTTTTTTTTTTTAAAAAAAGAAAATATTTAAATTAAATTTAAAGATTACATATTTAAATTACATGAACTTCAATTTGTTAAGGTTATCTTTTAGGCATTTAATGTAAAATATTTATTATTATATGCAGGCTTAAATCCCACAGACTGACCCATTCGAACCCAATCGATCGAATACTGCTTATAGGGAGAGGTATAATAATTTATTTTAAAAGGGGTAATGTTTAAAAAGGGCCACCAGAAGGAGCCATTTCCAATTTTAGGCCATTATAACTTGAATTATGAAAATAGGCCATCAGAAACATAACTTGAAGGAATTTAGGCCATAAGGACTCATTTGAAAAGTTAACTGAACTTAACAACTTTTCATTTCTTTCATTTGAACCCCAAATAGTTTGACTTTAGACATCTTAGTCCTCTTTCAATATCCTTAATTTTTCATTATATAAATGACACCCAAGGCGCTTGAAAATTGGTATCAGAGCCTAGGTTTTATTGAAGAACATATTAATTATATTAGTTATATATGGTGAAAAATTAATTATTTAATGGATTCATTTAATTTGAAACCAACGAGTTATTTCCAAATTTTGAAAATAAAAAAAAAAAATTTCCAGAGGAAATTCTTGAACTTGTCTATAAGACAAGATTTTATTAACAGTAATTTCTTTCATGAAAATGAGAGGAACTGACTGGAAAGAAATTGATCCGGATAGCTCTAAGTTATCACACGACTTAAGAGAAATCCAAAAAACGATTCAAGATTATGGTAACCGGGTATTAATTTTACCTGGAAAAATAGATAACTTGAATCAATCAACAGAAGAGATTTTGAAATTGTTTCAAGATCTAAAGAAAGAGATTTTGAATCTGAAATTTGACATTTCGGATATCAAGAAAAGGCAGAAGGATATCCCTGGATCTTCCAAGAATAACCAAGCCAATATTAGAGATGCATTCGGACCAGTACAAGCTTTACATCAAAAGGGTAAAGCAACTATGGTTCCAAAGCAGAAATCACAAGAAGAGCTTATGATCGATCTCCTGAAAACAGTCGAATGAGTGTTTCTAGGGCAGATCTATCAGATCTACAAGAATTAGCAGAATCATTTTCCCAACTTGGGATTATGGATCTGGTTAATGTAAAACCCAATGAAGTTCTTCAATTGGGTTATACGGAAGGATCAAGATCCAACGTGACCCACGATGGACCGCCTGATGTCCCAATGAGAGAAAGTACAGACTTCTACATGAACCGGTATCCTGAGGTGCATCTCAATGCAAGACGAAACCCAGGACGGAACCCAAGTAGAGCACCAGAATCCACACCGTGGGCCAAGACGATGTTACAACCATTAAATCCATATGGCATAACACTGAACCTCGACGTTATCGACTTCCGAAACATCGGAGACCTGATCGACGAATGGGTAGCTTCAATGAAGATTGCAGCAACCACCCTGGAACTCGATAAAGAAAACTTTGTCAGATTGATAGAGCTAAGTCTCGAAGGATCGGCAAAGCTGGGATGGAAAAACTCCACGGCTGCTTTAAAAGAGCAAATACTCGAAGGAGAATCCAAAAGCACAATCTGTGAAAGATTTGGCCTCTTATTCAAAACCCATTTTGTAGGAGATGGTTATTTTGAAGAACAGAGAGCCGAAAAAATCAAGGTCTATACCCAAGCACTATTGGGTATGGAGTTAAGAAGTATTTGCGCAGTAGACGAATACATCTACTGGTTTCGTAAATACTGTTTTCGGAGTGAGATGAGAGCTGAAGTAGAATGTCCCATGTTCTTTGCAAAGATCTGCAGCCCATGGAGAGAGATGTTGATCCAATCGTACACAGTACCCCCTGGTACAGTAGACTCAATAGCCCGGAGGATGTCCTTCTTAAAGGATAAGCTCAGGGAATGGTGTCAACAGGCAGCAGCCCAAAAGAACATCAAGAGAGTCAGAGGTAAAATAAAAAGAACTCCTATTTGCTGTGAAAATAATGATTTTCCAACAATTATAGGAGAATCAGAAGAAAAGAGAAGAAAGAAGAAGAGTCGAGGCTCATACAGTAGGAGTTTCAGAAGACCTCCATTCCGAAGAAGAAGAGCATGGTGGTCCAAGGGCAAGGCCAGATCATACAAAACTGGAAAAAGAACGGGAACGGCGAAGAGTTCATCCCAAGGTTCAACTAGCTCAGCAGCAAGGAGCACGGGGAGAACGACGTCCAAGAGAACATTCAGACGAGCCCATACAAGAGCCAACGAAAGTTTCAAGGACTGCAACTGTTGGAAGTGTGGAGCCAAAGGTCATATCTCACCCGATTGCCCTCAGAATCGTGAGATACGAAGGTACGAGGCCACGCAGGATATCGTGGAAGCGGTCTACCATGGAAAACTGGTACCAGTCTATCAATTTGAAGACATCCCCTCGGATGAAAGCATCTACGAGGAAGAATTAAGAAGTGACTTGGACTCATATTCAGATGGATCTTCAACCGAGTCTGACTGAAGAGGACATGATTCAGACCACTGAAAACCTGTCTGGATTCTTTTCAAGGATGACGATCTCGAATCGAACCATCGAAAGAATAATGCGACAAGATTCCAACCTCAGCCCATATGACGGATTCAGAACTGGCGGGATTGGACGATTTCTTAACCAGATGTGACTCAACCAGAGAAGACATAACATCATCTACAAGGTAAGTTCAGGTGAGTTCGCAATTCCTATGGAACTTACTTGTAATGTGATGGATATACAATTAATTCCTAAAGAAGAAATTCTTGAGGAATTAAGTAGAATGAAAAAGGAAATCGCCATTACTATGAAATGGATCCACATAGGAGTCATTGAAGTAGTAATTAAGGCAACCTTCAAAGAAGGCATTGATTCTGAATTACATCTATCAGTTACTGATAGAAGAATCAATAACCTTAGAGATGGTCTTCTTGGAACTATGGTAGGAAATTTGTATGCTGGGAAGTTAATATTTGACATACATCCTAGAATTTCCTATAACTTAGCTGACAAAGATTTTATTAGGGTTCTAACCCTTCATCAGGATTTTAAAAAAAAGATCTGATGAAAGAAGGGAACATGCCATATTCTATAACTTATAGAATCTCTTATGCACTTTCCAATAGTCATCATTCTGACTTATTTCTCAGGAAAGAATATATAGAAATTCCTAGAATTTTCAAGGAATTTGCTAAAGTCATGACTCCAAATCTACCCAAATTCCAAGGTTAGGAGGAGTAGACATACAGATAAGAGATCATCCAATTCTAGACAGATCAACGAGTGCTAGAATTGAGTATGCAAGCCGTATGTCTTTTTCGGAAGATAGAATTATGGCATATAAAGGAAAGGAGTTCATCAAAGATTTAACTCCTCAATCCATTGGGGTAGATAATATAAAAATTAAATGCCCTGAAGGATGGAAAAAATACGAGTAATATTTGACATCACTGAAAAGATTAACCGTTTTTCATGTGATGATTTATACTACTTGCAGCAGCCATCAATTGGAACCTATGAAGGAACAATTGAAATTGCAGGACACGAGATCAGAGTCTTAGGTACTGCCGGAAAAGATAATGGGGTTATGATTTTGGGATTAAGTTTTCTCGAAAATCATAAACCATGGGTAAGAAAGGATAATGATACAGAATTTAATCTGAAGGGTCACACCATCATAATTAAATGACAAGCCCAGCTTATATCTCAAGTCGAAATATTAAAGAGCATATTAAACATCTTGAAATATTTTCTGATGCATGTCACAGGGAAGGTTTAGTTCTCTCTGAGAAAAAAGGCCACTATCGCTGCTAACAAAATTGAATTCTTAGGAATTCAAATTGATGAAGCAGGGATAGAGTTACAGGAACACATTGTGGAAAAAATCCGCAATTTTCCTGATATACTAAAGGACAAAAAACAACTTCAAAGTTTCTTAGGAGTTGTAAATTTTGCGGGTATGTTTATTAAAGACCTTGCAAAATATAGAAAGGATTTTAGACCACTCCTGAAAGAGACTGAAAGCTCTAGATGGAAATGGGAAGAAATCCATACAAAGAGAATTCGCGAACTAAAGCAAGTCTGTAATAGCTTGCCAAAACTCGCGATACCTCAAGATGAGGATGAGCTGGTAGTCTATACAGACGCCAATGATTTTCGATGGGCAGGAGTGCTCATGAGAAAAACAACTACGGGTCAAGAACCCTGTAGATACACAGGAGGGTTGTTCACTGAACAACAAGCCAAACTTTGGCATATTAACGAGAAGGAATTCTTTGCAGTATGGAAAACATTTAAAAAATGGCCTTTATTCTTACTTGCAAAGAAATTTGTATTAAAAGTTGATAATACTAATATTAGGGCTTTTCTAAAAAAATAAACTTGAATCAAAAATTGAAAAAGCTCGTATTATCAGATGGCAAGCTGAATGTCAATATTATACTTATGATATTGATGTTATAAAATCTCATGAAAATGTTCTTGCAGATTTCTTGACAAGAGATGGAAGCATTTGAAGCTGATTCCATCATTACGAGATTCAGGCACCTCAGAGAGAACCTAGAGGAGCTATCAAAGCATTTTGGACTGCTCGAGATAAATGCACGAGCAGCTGGCCAAATACAACAGAGTGATGTGGACATGGTCCGCAACAATATACGAACCTCCCATATAGCAATGACGGCACTATGGGAAACAGTATTAGAGCCAATCAGGAAAGCATCATCTTCCCTGGTAAACAAAGAGAAATGTGCCCAAAAAGCTAAAGTGGTCACATATGAAGAAGCAGATTCAAGCACTGCTTCAAAGGAACCATTGTCGGATACCGACAAAAATGTTGAGAATGAGGAAAGTCACATTTCCGAAAGCTCAAGTCAACCCACAGCCTCTGGGGTAAAAGAGGAAGAAATTAACCTTAGGCCCATGACATGCACCTCTAAGGTTAATTTAGATGAGAAGGTCATATCTGCGGCCTGGGTGGACTACCAAGGAAAATGAGAATAACTGGTTTCCAAAAGGGGAATTAACCCGAGCAAAACAGTAATCGAGACATCCGGGAGATACAACAGGGTCTGGATGCTCGAAGGATCGAAGCCAGAAGAGGTTCGAAAGTGGTATGACTTTGGAGCATTAGCATCTGTTAATACAACATCACCTGGATTTCCGGAAATCGAAAAACTTCCGGGATGGATAAGTAGCGCGGTGCACGAATTATGGCAGAACAACCCGCACCTGCAAAGAGGAGATATTCTGGAGCTTAAGTTCATTTCAGCGGCACCGGAGATAGTTGGAAAAGGTTCTTATCCAGTCTTTCAATTTATTAAATTACAGAGACCTGATATGATTGCCTTCAACAGAGTTAAGTCTATGGATGAGAAGGCACCATTGGTATCTTCAATCAGCGAAGATGAAATCTCCACCCGACGAGCATGGGGATTCTGGGTCTGTCTCATTGAGATGGAAAAGGTTAAATATCCGTTTAAAATATTCTCAAACAATTTAAATGGATCGTTCCTGGTTTATTCTTTAACAGGGAAAAGCACAAAGTTTGCGGAAACCTCTTTCGAAAAGAAGAGGTTACTCATCTGGAAAAACAAATTGCCAGCAACCGAGTCTACCAGAAAGAAGGCATGCAACATGATGCATGTTGGCCAATGGGATAACCATATATGCCCATATTGTGCAGAACGGGAAAAACCCCTATTCGGTACAAAGATCCGGGTAATCCAGAAGAAATCCGGATCCGAACAGGACAGAGGGAAGAAACATCCAAAAAACTTTCACATGCCAAAGTGAGAACAGCTGGATGTAAGAGAAAAAGAGGTGTTCGGCAATACTCTATAATTGGAAGCCGACAAAGAAAGTCTAGAGTCGTTGGCAGCAAATGGCCGACAAGAGAAGGTGGAAAGTTGATAAAAAAAAGATGCCACCCGAGGACAATAATACAGCAGGATAATAATGTAACCAGCTGGAATCCAAAGCAAGTGACGAACGCAGTGACGTCACAATAAATTAAAGAGTGTTTGGGATCCGTGATTGAAGTCCGCGGACGCCTATAAAATGGAGAAGTTTGAAGCAGATGGAAGGCATCAGAAATCCTCCCATCTCTTCAAAATAATAAGTTGTATTCCTTTCCTGCAAAATTTCTTTTCTGTATTTGTTTTTCATATGGGGTCAATCCCCCAGAGTCAAGCATCCTCATGTATGAGGAGCTAAGTGTCCGTCTTCTCCATTAGGAGAAAAAATATTTCTGTAATATTTTTAATATTTCTTCAATAAAATCAAGGCTTCCAGTATTGCAAATATTCCGATAAATTAGTTAAAACCTATATCTATACCTTGTTACGTCCTAAGGTAGGAAACGAAATAGGACTGTGCTGTTTGTTGCTGAAGGAACCAAGAATCGGTGAACCATCAGTTGCGGCTGCGTGGTTGGAGGAAGTCCGTAAAATCCCGGAGCTTAGGAAACCCGGCAGCTAGGCGGTCGAACCCAAGGTATGAAATTTAGTGCTTAATTTTATTATCGGAAGTATGATGGGCGGTTATTGGACTAAATTATATGCAAAATCTAAAGTTGGGGTAAAAGGGGAATAAGGCTAAAGTTAGAAGTCAACTGTTGGGGTGAAAGTGTAATAAATCAAAAGTTGGTAGGGTCAATTGAAATTTGAAAAAGTCAAATGGCCTAGATCTGGTCAAAGCTAGTTTCTAATGGCCTAAAATCAAAAATGAAGTTTTAATGGCCCAAAACTGGAATAGGTGCCTTCTCATGGCCTATTTTATTAATTACCTCTTATTTTAAAATTATTATCATATAGTCCACATTTTTTTTTTAAAAAAAAATCCTTATAGAATACTACTATTGAACATTATAGAGATACACTATTTAAATAAATTCCAAAGGCACATTTATTACTTATAATGATTATGCAACTATATCTTATTGGAGTAGTACTATTGCGTGGAATGTATTTAAATTAAATTAAAAGATTACATATTAAAATGACATGAACTTCAATTTGTTAAGGTTGTTTTGAGGCATTTAATATAAAATATTTATCATTATATGTAGGTCTAAATAGATCAGCCCGCGGCAAAATGCATGACGGATGACCCGACCCAGTTGATTGAATATTTTGTTGGCAATAATTGATTTAATATTTGTTCATAATAAGAGGTATAATAATTTATATTTTTAAAAAAATATTGCGATATAGTGCACATAAAAAGTAACCTTAAACGTTGTAGAGATCCTCTATTTAAAAATTAAAATATATATTTCATAAATTTAATTGGGTCATGTCTATTTTCCAAGCACATATTATCAAGAAAAAATATGACAAAGAATGATGATAAAAGCCAGGTCATCTGATAAATGTGTAAAGTAAAATCTCCATACAAAAAAATATTCATAACATATAAAAACAATATGATAAACGTTATTCTTGATTTACATATACTCCTATAAATAAATTTTATAGCATATTTTACATTATATAAGATAAAATATATTTCACCTTATTATTCAACATATAATATATGAAATACAAACCAATATTTTTCCTAACTTTTTTCTTTAATAGGTTTATTGCATAATCAATTTGATTAATACAATTGTTATCTAAGTATTTTCATATTTTTTTGGGGCGTAATATGGAATTTTATTCAAATGTGGCAAAACACAGTACATCAAGCTCCATACAAAATATCCTTGGCCAAGATTACAATAACCGGTTTTGAAGAATGAAATAGACCTCTAGCATCTCCAGCCCTTACACTGAAAGCAGCGAAGCTATAGCGCCATATCAGGAAATATCCAAATTCTCAATCTGCAGTAGGGCGGCACAACTAAATAACCAAAATAGCCCTTCCATTCTTACCGGGAAAAGAAAGAGAAAAACTCCATTGCCAAGACAGCCCAATAGTGGAAAAATTCGTCCTTTTGTAGCAACCTTACTGCATCTGCAATGGCCCTCCTAGGCAGCGAAAACTCATGTCGCACAAGCTCTCGAGGGCGACTCCCAGTATTTTTTCGTGTAGTGAATCACAGTGACATCCCTTACTCTTGTTACAATCGGCATATTTCCCCTGCTATTGTCCACATCAATGTATCGGGCTAAAAACAAGAGATATTATAGGGCCATGGTAGGGTGTAGAAGGATGAGAGAAAGGAACTCTAGGGGAAGAGTGGCCTGTCTGTAATGCTCACAGGGAGTTCTAGTCGTGATGCACAGATAAATAACAAACTGTACATCCAAAATGGCATAACCAGTACCATTCTCACAATACTCTGAGTGCTCTCTTCACTTGCCACTCGAAACTTCTCTTCACTAGCAAATTCAAAACTGAGGCGCCCTTCGCTAGTCGAGTATCCCAGAGTATCCCAGAATAACACAGCTTTCCTGAATTTTTCTTTTTCTTTTTTCTTTCTTCCTCTTTTTTTTTTTTTTTTTTTTTGATATATGATTGCCTCATTTCCTTTCAATGTTTTTTGCAAGTGATAGGCACAGTTCAAATAGACTCTTTGGATATGTTATCCCAGTATTTGTCCGTAACCACTTCCAATATACGGAGGGAGCATTGCTCCAGTATTTCTAATTCTGATATAGACACCCCTCCCTTAAACATCATAGTAAGTTCTCACCCCCCCCCCCCCCCCCCCAAACAGATCTCCATCTCCTCTAGAGTACTAGGCACAAAGATTTGCACGCACGAAAAAACTTTCCATATGAGCATTAACAGGCAAAACCAAAATTCCCCCAGGTGTATAGGGACTATATGGCTGTGGCATGTTTTGTTATAGGGCTCGAGATGTGGATGTAGGGGCAGGGGGAAATATCGTGTAGGTTCGGTACTTGCTTGGGCAATTTGGAAAAAGGACGTTTCCAAGAGGGTTCAAACAATCGGCCGTTTCACAATATGTCTAAGTGAGCAATGCAGGTTCAACATAAGTGATTGAAACAATTTCTAGGATGCCAAAGTGACCATCACTAATTAATGTATGTAGAAAGCACATAAGACTCAAGGCGCAGGTCTCACCGTTTTTGCTTAACAGTTTACTTGATTAGGTCACAGCATATTTTCTTTCCTTCCATTTGTGTCTTGCACCGATTACTCTATTTATCCATGGGACTTCAACTCTTTTTGACTGTCCCAGGCAAGTATATATGCAACCGCATCCTCAAGACCGGTCAGAATTCCAGCAACAGTATCCTTCTGCAGATGAGTAGCAATGGTTCCCTCCAAGGCCCTACACCGCAGCAACCTGAAAAAAAGAAACAAAGCAGCAACATTTATCTATTAAGTGAGAACCGCAGCCATACAGAACAATCGGGCCGTTAAAGTCACCAACTCAAAGAGCAGAAAATGATACGCCGTTCCGTCATTAATTCTCCTTGACACCCATCTTACGTCCGCCCAGCCTTCCCTCTGTCTGATTCATGTCCTCCACACATGACCACCTTCGAATTTCGCTCCTCAGTTAAGTTCTTTAGACCAATCTGCAGCAAAATTCTTAAAACCATTGTTCAACTTTTTGCTCTCCTTGAGCTCCAAGACGAGCCCAGTGGTCAGCCAACTCGTTCCTTTCCCTTAGGATATGTTGGATTCTAACCTCCCCACCAAATTGGAAAAGCGACACTATGGGATCCAGAATGTTATGGAATCTCCAAGGGGCAGTACCTGGTGTTTGCAACCAGCGGACGACATTGGAAGAATCGCATTCGAAAAGTATTTTAGGAAGTGGAAAGCCTTGGTCTCTTATGATCGCCTTGCACACTCGACTTATGGCTGTGATTTCCGCTTCGGTAGAGTCCGTGTTACCAAGTGAGTCAGACAGTATGAATATAACTATTCCAGCCTCATCTCTTATAACTCCGCCTACACCCGACTGTCCCGGATTGCCAATAGAGGATCTGTCCGTGTTTACTTTCCACCACCCCCGGCATGGTCTTTCCCAAAATAGTCCGGCCCGGTTTGCCTTGGAATATTTGATTACATGTCGAGACAAGTTCCCAGGGAAGCTTGAGTCCAAGCCGTTCATGTCAACACCTGTCCCCCCAGATTCCAATTGCCACCACAAATTAATTCTCCATCTAAGCTCTTCTGCAGCCCCTTTAATATCCAGCTGCTGTCCTTTGAAAATTATTGCATTTCTTTGTTTCCAAATTGACCATATTATTGCCACTCCCATCAATGTCCACGCCCTCCAGTTGCTGTTCTTCCTGGAATTCCCGAACCACCAGTCGATCAATGTATGAGACGAGCCAGGTATTGCCCATTCTACCCCGAACCAGGCCACCCCTTTATACCACAATTTGTTCATCTCTTCACATTGGCAAAATAGGTGGTCGATGGACTCGGTGGCCCTTCCACAACAGGCACATGTTACATCAGCTCCCTGTAGAACTCCCCTCCTTACAAGTGTTTCTCGGACAGGTAAGGCTCCTTGTACTAATTTCCAAGTTAGTAGCTTAGCTTTCATGGGACATTTAATTTTCCAAAGGATACTCCAAAACCAACCTCTGTCAGAAGCAGCATCGCCTGCCACGCATGGCCAGCATGATCTGACTGTGAAAGTTCCATTGCTGGTCTTGCGCCATCTGATCCGATCATCTATATACCGACTTATTTTGTGTGAACTGATTAGCTGCGTCAGATTATTCCATACTTCAACTTCCCAATCAAATAGCGGCCTCCTCAAACATATGTTCCATTCCCACTCAAAGCCTATCCACTTGCCACACTCAGCAATCAGGCTGTTCTTGTTCACCGCCAGGGCATAAACTCTAGGAAAAAGGTCCTTCAGTTTATACCCACCCTCTATCCACTTGTCATGCCAGAAACGCGATTTGCCTCCATTTCCCACCTGAATTATAAAGCTGCTGTCTGGTGCCCCAAAATCCTCCCAAGCTCGACAAATCTGTCCCCAAAGCGATCTCCCAGGTTTTGGATCGGGTATCAATGGGGCTTCTCCACCGTAGTATTTGGCGTCGATTACATTCTTCCATAAGCCAACTTCTTCCCCAAAACGCCACCTCCATTTTAACATTAATGCAGCATTGAAATTCTGAATATCCCTCACACCGAGTCCGCCTTCGTTTTTTTGTTTACAGATTGCTCCCCACCCAATGGTGTGAAGCTTTCTAGCCCCGTCCCATTCGTTCCAGAAGAACCTCCTTTTGATGCTCTCCAATCTGTCTGCCACCGACCTTGGGGCCTTGAAGATCGAAAGATAGTAAACAGGAAGGCTTGATAGTACTGACCTTAATAAGCATAGTCTGCCGGCTTGTGTCAACATCCTACCCTTCCTTCCACTTAGCCTCTTTTCCACCTTATCAAGGACCGGTTGCCACAGAGCCACTCCATTTGTTCTCCCTCCTATTGGAACGCCAAGGTATTTGATAGGCCAAGACCCAACAGCACAGCCCAATACCGCTGCTGCATTGCTAATTTCCTCATCAGAGCAGTTAATTCCATTAATGCAGCTCTTACCATAGTTAATTATGAGTCCAGTAGACAGTGAAAGACAGATGAGAATCCTCTTGAGAAGTACAATTTGGTGAACATCGCCTTGGAAGAATATTATTGTGTCGTCTGCATACTGAAGGTGTGAGATTTCCGGACCATTTATTCTTACTTCCAATCCTTTGAACAACCCAGCCTCCCTCGCCCGCACCATCAATCTGTTAAGCACTTCCGCCACTAGAATAAAAATGTAAGGGGAGAGGGGATCCCCTTGCCGAATGCCTTTTTGTAATTTACAAAACTCAGTAGGGGAACCGTTGATTAGTACTGCTGCCGAAGCTGAGGAGAGGCACTCTTGCATCCAGTCAATCCATACACTGCCAAACTCCATTGCCTTCATCACCCGGATTACCGCCTCCCACGACACATTGTCGAAAGCTTTAGCGAAGTCAAGTTTGACGATGAACCCTTTCCTGCCAGTCATCTTTGTGGAGTGGATCACCTCAGATGCCACCAAAACTCCGTCTAGAATCTGTCTCCCCTTAATAAAGGCCATTTGGGACTCCCCTACCAATCCGCCGACAACTGCCTTTAGCCTCCTGGCTAGAACTTTTGCAACTATTTTATAGATACTCCCCACCAAGGAGATGGGTCGGAATTCGCTGAGAGACAGCGGGTTTTCCACTTTAGGGATGAGCCGTATAAAAGAACTCCCCACACCCCTAGGTAGCCTGCCGTCTAGTTCAAAGTTGTGGAAGACTTCCATTACATCCTTCTTGACCACACTCCAATATTTCTTGAAAAATCCCAAGTTGAAGCCGTCCGGCCCCGGGGCTCTGTTCCCGTCGCAGTCCCATATTCCTTCCCGGACCTCCTCCTCCGAAAATCCCCTGGCCAACCAGAGCCTGTCCGTTTCTCCCACTGTTGGGAAGCCAATGCCAGCGAAATCAAAGACTTCCTCATCTTGTTTACTAAACGACTCCTTAAAGAACCTGTAGGTTGCTTCCTTGATCTCGTTTGGATCTTCTGTTATTTCCCCATTGACAGTAATGGCTCCAATGTGCCCCTTTTTTCTGTTGATCGAGGTGATCGAGTGGAAGAACCGGGTGTTTTGATCACCATCCTTGAGCCACTTAATGCGTGATTTCTGCCACCATCGCCTCTCCTCCGCAATCAGCGCATTTTTCAATTCGCCTTTCTTCGTCATCCAAGCTTTTCTGAGGTCCTCTGCCCCTACCTTCCCCAAAAGCTCCTCCTCCAGGTCCCCAATCTCTGCCTGTAGGCTAGCTAATTTTCTATCGAGAGCTGTAGCTAATTTTCAATTCGCCTTTCTTCGTCATCCAAGCTTTTCATATAATTTGGCTAATAAGCAAGATTTTATAGAACATTTTTATGAATATTACTATCAGAAAAGTAGGAATTACAATTACAATACTTACTATTACGAATAGTGATGTTGAGATTAAAAAAAAAAAATCGTGAACATTTTGAAAGAAAAAACATATATTTGTTATAATAAATATTTCAATAATCTACCTTTTTATTTTTTGAAGGAAAAATATTTTTTTATGAATATATTGATAAGAAATATTTAAATAATTCAAATATTTTACTTTAAAAAAAGTAAGGCATAATCCTGGGAAGTAAAATATAATTTTTCTGAAAAAAATTATAATATTTTAATAACTAAAATATCATACTTACATGGATTTAAATTGGTCATTCTTATTTTTTTCACACGTAAAATTCAAATTATGTAAAATAAAAAAAAATCATTCGGCAGTCAAAATACCACAAAAATTTTATTCAAGAAAATGAATAAATTATTTTGAATCCATACAATAATTACACCCGTTAACGAACTTCATTTAACTTTTTCCCCCTTTATTTAATAATTGGATACAACCATTCCCAACCCATAACAATAAAAAATAATGGGTCAATCTTAATATACTGAATATGTTTTGTATTTTGAATCATTTTAGAAATAGAAATGAGTGCTGTTTACACTAAATCTGAAATAATTTAAAATTAGAGTATATAACCATTTAAGACAAAATTATTTATGTTAAAATATTAAACTTAAAAATTATTTAGAATTAGATATGTGTAAAATTAATTACTATATTTTTTATATCATTTTAAAATCAAATTATACGACCGTTTAATATGATATGGAAGTTCGATAAAAATTAAATTAAATTTCAGATAGAGTTTATCATAATTTTAATAAAATTATCATATATCCATAAATTCATTGAAAAGATTTTTGAATAATAGTTTTGAATTGATTAAAATTGCTTTACATGTCTGTGATATTATAACCTGAGCAAAAATATTTAATATAAAATTATGGATAAAAAATATATGGGGAAACCAAATCGACTCGAATTCATAAAGAATTGTAAAGTTTAATTTATTAGCGCTATTATATAATTGAAGGGGAATTGTAAAGTCACATGGGTAGATAAATAATTGGATATGTTATTAAATACTAATTGTTATACGTAAATACTATCAATATTGACAAACGTGTTGTGATTATTGCAATGGATAAATATTATCTACATATCTATTGTATACCAACACACTTTTTTTTTTTTTTTAGAGAAAGTAATCCTTGACATAAATCGAATAGTTCAAATACAACTAGCACAAACCTCGCTACAACAATAGCTACACATAACTTGATCAATCTACGGAGCGATCCCACGGAAGCAACAGTAGCGTAAATAGCATGAACAGCATGAAACAAAAAGTCTACTCTCGAAAAGCAGCAGCATCCAACCAAAATGCTAGGCCGTATCTTTCAACAAATGGTGAGCAGCACTCAATTGGTGAATCAAGATAACACCCCAAAACTTACTTCCACACTAACACACTTTAATTACGGACCGTCGTATATGAATTAGTAGAAAGTTATTATTTTAATGAATATATTTTTAATTCTATATTATCTAGAATTAGATATGTGTATTAACTATCCGATTTTGAAGTCAGATTTAAATATAATTATATGATCATTTTTAAAAAAAATATTTGGATCTAAATCTATATTGGTAGAGTTTATTTTATTAATTGAAATTGTTGTGTAAGTTAAATAATGATTTTATTGGAAAATGTATTACATCAAATGCTATTGATTAAATACGGTTTATATATTTATAGATTTAAATCTATGTATTATATTTTTAAAAATATGTTTACTATGATTTTTCATTATCAGTAAAAGTAACAATAATTATATTTGCTAAATAATTGTTAAATGTGAAATGATACTATCATAATAAATTAATTCTAAAAATATTAAAAGATGAAGATGAAAGTTATAATAATAGATTATTATATTATTAAAATACGGATAATAGGATTACTGCATATTTAAATCTTCCTTTTCGGTGCAAGAAAAATAGGAATATTATTAAGATACCAATATTATGATTAAAAATATACGCTAAAACAAACATTATCATCATAGTTTTCAAAAAAGTTGGTGACATTCTCTAACTCCTTTTCTATCTTTAATGTGGTATGTGACTACTTCTTCTGCTTTGATGATGAAAATTCGTCCATAAAAATTCTGCAAATTTCAAGGTGAACATCTTCTTCTTGATTTACTTTATCATCAAAGGACTAGGTGTACCAAAAAAAAATAATAATAATCACTTTGTATAATGATATTAGTCAATCTCAATAAAAAAAAAAGCTTCAAAAAAATGATATCACAACAAATCTTATATATTTTTTTTACAGACAATTTATAATGGTAATTGGGAAAACAAAATGTTGTAGAATATTAAATATGGACGATCTAATTATTATACATTAAAACAATTTGACCGACTCGGGAGCATAAGGTGAATCGGTCAATGATGGTCGATATTCCTAATCATTTAAGTGATATACATTCACCGAATGAAATTTAAAAAGAGTCTAAATTTTTTTATAAAAATATTAATATAATAATAAATCACCCCATATCCTTAACTGTAAAGTAATTAATAAGCTCATTAGTTCTATAAAAAACAATAAGAATACGAACAAACACTACTAATTTTAAATGCATTAAATATATAAGATTGGAAATAATGATTATATTAAATGCAATGTAATATATTTTATTCTAGTTTATTTTATAAGATGAGTAGATATGAACATAAATGATTCATGATTAATTAAAATATTTGATAATGCAGATATTTTTTTAATGCATGCACCGTACTAAATCATAATAAATACAAAAGGAAAAAAACGGCTCATATATAAAGATATTTAATTATACAGTTGAAGAGTTTAAGAAGGTAAAGCAAACAATTATAGTTTGCTAATCTCTCATATATCTATCTTAATTATAATTATATTAAAGTCCATATAAATCGACAATCAATTCTCAATGTCACACCGTGAATCAATTGCCAAGAACATTTATGTTTTAGTGAAATGTACATCTTACGTATAATAAAATTTTCATAGGTTAAATATGTTCGGATGCATGATTTAATTAAAAAATTAGTATACATAAATTGAATGTGGATATTTGATCAAAACGAATCAATAGCATGAGTCTTTTTATATAAATAGCAATAGTTTGATTGTCAAATCAATATAAATTAATAAAAAAATATACAACGACATGAAAAAGTATAGTTATTAAAGGAGGCTGAGATAAATAGTAAATTGAGGTGGGAGTGTGAAATTTAATGGGTGAGTTGATACGTTGCATGTGTTACTAAATAATTGTAATACGTAAAGGACATAGTACTATATTGTAGTGGGTTATTATTAGTACAAACACTAATTTTTTACCATGAATTGTAGGAATTCAAAACTTTTAAAAACCATCAGAAAGTGAAAGAGATATATTATCATCATCATCATCATTCGATCGAATAGTTAAGAATGTACACAAATGTAAAAATTAATGCATGTTGACTTTGAAAGCTGTTACACATTTCAATCATTTATCAAGTTCCCAAAGTATGATTAATAGGAATGATACAATTTCATTTAACTTCAACAGAATACAAAGCTAATAATTCTTTTATAGTACCCATATAAAATTATAATTATGTATTCATTTCCAATATAGATACATATTCAAAGACTTTCAAACGTCAAATGAAAAGAAAAGACAACAAAAATAGAAAAGGGGGGATAGGATGCAACACAGCATACAATGCCGCCGCTGCCGGCCTCCCTCCAATGCCGCCATCGTCCGCCCACAGCCTCTCTGCACAGCCATCTAAGTATCTCACCATCACCCAGATTTTTGTGTCACGCACCGGCGAATTCGTTGGCTGCTCTCTCACGCACTCTCTGTTGTTCTCTATCTCGCCATCTCTCTGTATGAAGGAAGGAAAAAAATAAAAGAAGAAGAGAAAAGGGGAGCAGCGGGGCGCTCCAACCCTAGAATAGTTGTGCCCCAGAATTATACTTTATGAATTCAATATATGTATAATGAAGCAGTTCCTCTAACATGATATCATTCCCATCATCATCTCGTAGTTAACAACTCCATCGCATGAATTCCCTTCGGCAACAAAATACTTGTATAAGCAGAAAAATCTGTTGCACACATCCATCTTCATTGAAGATGCCATGAAAAAATACAATAATAATCATGAAAATTTAATTAATGGACCAAAAAAATGGTATTAAATGAGAATAGAAATATATATTGTGTATAGAACTATAAACACCAAAAGAAAATTCCATGAATCTCTATGAATATGCAAACTGCGAAGAAAACAAAGAAATGGACAAAGAAAATCTATAAACAATTATTTGAAAATAGAACTCACCTCAAACGATTGGTTCATTCATGTAACCTGCAAAAGAAGAAAATCACAATTACAACAAAAAAAATGTAAACAAAATATGTTAAACACGTCCAAAGTTGAAAACAATAAATCATATTGAAACATTCCCGAATCAAAATCGGTAGTGGGATAATTAGGGCTTGGTGAACTGTTGGGAGGGGAAATAAAAACTCTAGGACAAAGGACCGGCGAGTGGGAGGGGATATATAAAAGGGACGATTGGGGATTGGGGATATGAGAAGAAAGACAAATGAGAAATCTCTACCAATAGAGGGTGTGGTTTGAATCATGCAAGAACAGTTAAAAAGGAGGGCATATATATAGGTTATAACTATGAAGGAGTGGAGAAGTCATGGAATGAATGACTCTAATAATACATGCAACACAATAAATGCATAGAAAACATAAAAATAAGCTTTAAGAAAAATATTTCAGATTTTTTTTTTTTAATTACAATGGCATTTTCTAAATTATTTTGGTGTGTGAAAGAGAGAATTTTAATTGTTGAATTGTGAGAGAAATGATGGTTGGAGGGAAAGTGTGTGGGGGTTAGGCTATGTTGTTTTTATATATTACATGATGCGTAGGAAAAATTCTTGATGCAATGTGTTTTGTAGAATTAAATTCATTTTGACTGTGTTTGGGAACAAAAGCTAGCATTAATGTTTAAGTAATTATAAGCAAGATGATTCAAAATCTAAGATAATTTATTTCATAAGCAAGATGATTCAAAAGCAAGATGATTTACTTCTGAATCTGAGATGATTTACTTAATAAGCAAGACGATTTACTTTATAAGCCAGATGATTCAAAATCCAAGATAATTCATGAGCAATTCATAAAGTAATTCAGAATCCAAGATAATTCATGAGAAATTCATAAAGTAATTCAGAATCCAAGATAATTCATAAGCAATTCATAAAGTAGCTTTCTTGAAGATGAAAACCAAGATGATTTACTCATACATTAAGCAGTTCAGAATCCATATAAAGTAATTCATAAAGCTTCAGATGAATATAGATTAATAGAGATCGTACCAGTTATCTTGCGATAAATTGAAAGTAGCTTTCTTGAAGACGTAACTTGATGAAGTGGGATAGCTTGTAGCCTGATAGGGACTGGATTTATGGCGAATAGCCAAAGTTATTTAGAATAGCAACAACTGAATTCTATATCCTACTATATATATTATAAGATAGATAAAGTAGGATATTGATATGTTGTATTTTTATTTAAGGTAAGATATTTGAAAAGATTGTGATTCCATAATCTATATTTATTTAAAAAAGATTTGATGATTTTGTGAATATCTTTGATTAAATATAAATCGTTTATTTATATTCCAATTATATACGGAGTATATTATAAGAGACAGATAAATTAGGACATTGATATGATGTATCTTTATTTTAAGGTAATATATTTAAAAAGATTTGAATACATAATCTATATTTATTTAATATAGATTTGAAGATTTTGTGAATATCTTTCATTAAAAGATAAATCAGTTATTTATATTCGAATTATACTAATAATCTTCTACTCAAGGAAAGAAAAAATAAAAATATAATTTATAAAATTAAATATAAAATAAAAGTATACTTTATAAAATTAAATATATATATATATATTACTCCATCTGTCCCATTTAAGTTGTCTTATTTCATTTCCATATACAATCCAATGTACTTTTTCTATCGTTAATATCTCAAAATATGTACAACAAAAAATTATATAAAATATATATTCCAAAACTACATGATTATACGATTCTAACAATACCCAACTCGGCTATTTTTTTCAAACATAAACTTGGAATACAATTGAGTCAAAGTAAACAATGAACAGTGCCAAAAAGTCAAACCAGACATCTTGTCTGGGATGGAGGGAATATGTATTAGTCTTGGGTCATGAGGCCTGAAATACCCTCTTATTAATAATTCAAAATTTCAAAAACCATAAAACATGCCTGCTTATCCGTTAACATGCAAAATAGCATTTGATAAAATAATTTTTTTTTTTATGTTTCGGAGACTACTAGAATATCATGTGCCTTGGGCTTCTTCTTGATAACTTTTTTGATACCAAAAATAAAAATAATTAGGCTTTTCGGAGGCTACTACATAAAAATAATTTTCGGAGGCTACTACATAAATATTTTTTTTATTTCTATTATCAAAAATGAAAGACCAGGCCATTGTGAAACAATAACTTAAGATGCAATAAAACATATGGTGAGGATGCTTCCTAAATGGATAATAAACACGTCATTAATCAAGCATTAATTTTGTGATACCAAATACCACACATCACATTGTATATAAGGAGATTCAGCTTCGCATTTTAGAACTTCAATAACATAAACTTTAATAAAAAACATTCAGATTTAATACTGCACTTCATATTGGATTGTCCTCAATGAGAAACTTAACTTTGAGATTAACACATGAACTGATTGTCAGGTATAATAATTATATCCAAAAATTAAATCATGATAAAGAATAAAGCCGCATACCATTTTTACAACCATACTTCTGCATCATAAATTTCTTCTAACACAAAAATACCGATCTGGTAAAAGGGTGCTAGAAGGAACAGCCAATAACTCGAACCTCTTAGAGAAAAAAAGCCAATGTTGGCCAGAAGCCACTGAAAATAAAATAAAAATAGGGAATTCCTCTCGGTGAACCATATGTTGAAATAATATTATGATGTACAGCTTTCCCAGGCTCTCCTCCAAAAAATATTATGATGTACAGCTAGGAGTTAAACCTGAAGAGGACAACAAATCCATACGCCTCAACAATCATGCCAATTATAGGCCATCCCATGATAACAAATAAAAATCCAATACCAAATGAAACTATTCCCTACAATTAACATGATGAAAAGCCAAAATGTTAAAACAATTAAAGAATGTGGGCAGAATGAGGTAATCACTCTTATCAAGTACTAAAAGAAACCTTAAAATTAGAACGCTTCATAAAGAACTGCATGGATGACTTGAGTCAAATGGTTAACATCTCCCCTTACCAGAAGAGTATCTGTTTGAGTAAAATGGCAAAATTAGGAGAACGGGACACAAAAATTTGAAATTGGATACACTTGATCACATGCGTCAACAATGTACTTACATTTCCAATAGCAATCAATCCCTTATCGAAGAAGAAAATGATCCCCAGAAATGAAAAGAAGACCCCGAAACCAGTTAAACCAAGTACAATTTCTGTATTGTAACAACAAAAAAGAGATTTGCATCAATCAGTTGGTAATTCCTCTATGCTGCTCTGGCTTAAAACAAAATACGAAACAAAAAAGAAATGCAATTCTACGGAACAAAACGCATTATCAAGAATACATAGTTGTAGACAATAATGGCATTTAAGTACATCTAGAGCATATACACTTTATTTAATATTGTATCATATGCATGTTGAGTCAAGGTTTTGAAAGGAGTTCACAGCCGATGATTGAACACCTTAGAAGAACATCCTCAGCACCAGTCTATGCGAGTGAACGGAAGATCTTTCCTTAGAGACTGGATTTGGACCCAACGGATCTTTCCTAATCAGGGGGATATATACTAATGTTTGATTGCAGGGATCCCTCCTGAATTAGGAAAAGATCAATCAGCCAAGATTGGGGCTAATCACAACGGCTCTTTCCCCATTTAGCAACAGGCCGTTTGAATGGTCAGAGCTCACTGCATAAGAAGAGTTTTGGAGGCTGGATTCAAACACTTCTCTTCTCCCTCATTGCGAAACAACTCTGAAACTCTCTAGAGCTCTCGGAAACTATTGTTGAGAAGGATTCTCGATCTCCGGCCTTGTGTGCACAAGAAACCCATCTACTGCTGGAAGATCGACCAAGCCTTGAGCACTCCTATCGATTGCTATTTGTTCTCTGTTCAGTTCCTGAATCTGAGATACATCAAAGGAGAGTGCTTGAGGCGAAACAGAAGGAAGCGCAACAACACATTCATTCATACAACAAAGGAGGTCTGCTTCACAGGCTACTTCAGGGGAAACTCAAAGTGGTTGCTTTGGGGAGTTGAAATAGGTGGGAAGCCTATACCAGATCCGGGAAGGAGGCTGGTCATCACAACTATCTGCCTGGAGTTTGGAGTGAAGGCATTCAAAGTTATTTCATCTATTGTGTGTGGTTGTAAACCATAGTTGATAACACATAGTGAAATAATCTCCTGGATTGGTATCCCCCAGACGTAGGCCGAAGGCCGAACTGGGTCAACAACTCTTGTGTTGTTTATTTACTTTGTGCATGTTTTATTCCGCTGTGCATTTTATTACACTCGATACAGTAATCTGTTTGTTCATTGTTGGTGTTCAGACACTCTCAGTGAACCACTGCACAAAGTCACTCACTTGCTTAACCTAGTGGACCTAACAAGTGGTATCAGAGCCACACTCTTGCGAGAGAGATCTGTTGAAGCAAGATGAGTCAAAGGTGGAACTACACTCAGCCTCCTCTTCTCGATGGGACTAACTTTGCCTTCTGGAAGAACAAGATGCGGTCATTCCTGATGTCCATCGATGATTTGGCCTGGAATGCTGTTCTTGTCAAATATGAAGCTCCCACTGTCACTGCTGATGGTACCACCAAGCCGAAAGACTTGAATGAGTGGACTGCAAAGGAGAAGAATTTGTCTAACATGAACTCCAAAGCTCTCCATGCTCTATTCAGTGCTGTGTCAGATGATCAATACTTCCTCATTTCCAACTGCACCACAGCATTTGAGGCTTGGGAAATTCTGGTAAACTCTTATGAGGGAACCACCACTGTATGGAAATCTAAACTCATTTCTCTTGATGCTGAATTTCATAAAATTAGTATGGATGAGCATGAGTCTGTGAATAGCTTTTTTGGTAGGATTCGTACTCTAACCAACCAAGCACAACAGCTTGGTAAAACCTACTCCACTGAGGAGATAGTATCTAAGATTGTAGGTACACTTCCGGAGAGATTCTACCCCAAGATAGCCGCCCTTGAGCTCCAAGCAAATTTTTCAACCATGAGTGTTGATGAACTTATGGGAATCCTACAGTCTTGGGAAATGACTCATTGCAAGAAGTTCAAAGGAAAATCCACAGCTTTCAAGGTGGAAACTAAACCTCTGAGCTCATCCGCTAGCAAGGAATCAAGTCCAATCCATGATGCTGAATCTGAGGATCTAGATGAAGAAGACTTGGCACTTCTAACCAAGAAATTGGCTCGTTTCCTCAGAGATAAGAAAACTAAGCAGTTTGGAAGCAAAAGAGGTGACAGCTCTTCTAGCAGAGGATCAGAGAGAAGGAGGTCTGAGAAACCTGTCAAGAAGCACTCCAAGGAACCCTCTGAACCCAAAGGTCCTCAATGCTTCGAATGCAAAGGTTTTGGTCATGTGAGGGCTGATTGTGCTAACCTCAGAAGCAAGTCTCCTGAAGTCAAGAAGAACTACTGTGCCACATTCAGTGATGAGGATGTTTTGGAATCCAGTGATGATGAAGGAGGAGATGGAGTTGCCTTCGTAGGGTCATGGGATTCAGAGTCTGAGTCTGAATCAGTATCTGCCTCAGGTAATTCTTCATCCCATGTCAATACTATTATTACTGATGAAGCTTCTGTCTCTCCTTTCAGGGATTATGACCTTGAAATTGAAACCCTTGGGAACATGTATGATGAGGCCAGTTTCAGACTGGAACAAACCTGTGATGAACTGGATGGGGCTCTTCTCGACCTTGTAGTAAGCAGACAGGAGATCACCTTTCTCAACAATGAACTGGATGAGTTGGTGGCCAAATATTATGTACAAGGAGAAGAAGCAAGGAAATACCTTGAGGAGCTCAACACCTACAAGGATGAACACTTCACTCAATGGAGCCAACTCAAGGATGCAGAAAGGAGACGAGATGAACTGGAATACCTAGTTGCTTATCTGGAACCTTCTCACAGGGACCTATCTGTTACTGTGGATGAGTTAGCAGTCCAAGCTGGTGAACTCATGACCTCTAAGAGGGAACTCTCAGAGCAAGTAGAGCAGCTCAGTGCTGAGAGAGATAACTTCCAACAAGAAGTGATCGAACTATCTGAGAAGGTTCACAATCTCACTACTGTCAATGGAGCACTTGTTGATCAAGTCACTGATCTCAACTGCCAGAAGGATAGTCTTCAACTCCAAGTGACTGAGCTATCCAATCAAGTTCAGGAACTTTCTGCCAAGGTCACAAAGTCAGAGGAATTGACAAGCAGATTAAACAAAGGGAAAGATGTTCTTGAGGAGATCATTGCCGCTTCAAAAGCCCATGGAGACAGAAGAGGAATAGGCTATGTGAAAGGATGCACCACTTCTACTCAAAGGGTCTTTGTTAAAGAGGGTTGCAGCTCATCTGATGATAGGAGCTCCTCAGACAACTCTCCTAAGGGAGCCAGCACTAGCAAGACACCTAGGAGAAAGAAGAGCAGAAATCACAACTCTGGAGGGGAGTCCTTGGAATGTGATTACTGCAGGTCCTATGGTCACATGACCAAATCATGCTGACTTCTTGCCCGAGATGCTATGTCTGGAAAGCCTATGTTCTGGCCAGATGAAAGGTTGAAGAAGTTCTTTTCCAGAAGAGAATGGAAAGCCAAATTGAAGATGATATGCAATGTGGCATTTCACACCGCCTCCAAGTCAGGAAAGAAGTCAAGTTGGTATTTTGACAGTGGATGTTCTAGACACATGACTGGGTCAAAAGAACTTCTCACCAACTACCAAGAGATTGATGGAGGTCATGTTGTTTTTGGTGATGGCAAGAAAGGAAAGGTCGTTGGCTTAGGATCCATAGCTGAGGAAGGTTTCCCTGCCCTCAAGACTGTGTATCATGTTGAAGGACTATGTGCTAATCTAATTAGCATCAGCCATCTCTGTGACAACAAGCTCAAAGTACTCTTTGATGATGAATGCTGTGAAGTGCTCAATGCCAAACGAAAGTGCATCTTCAAAGGATACAGGTCAAAGAATGATTGTTATATGTTGTCACAATCTTGCTTATTGACTAACAGTGCAGGTACATCAGAAACCCACCTGTGGCATGAAAGGTTGGGTCACTTGAACTTCAAGGATCTGATTAAGTTAAGCAGAAGAGGAGGTATTAAAGGCTTACCTATCTTGAGGAAAGATGATGCTGACACATGCAGAGACTGCATAAAGAACAAGCAACACAGGACTTCTCACCAGTCCATTGACCAGTCTGGTTCAGTCCGATGCCTTGAACTCATCCACATGGATCTGTTTGGTCCTACAGAAGTCAAGAGTCTTGGTGGTAAGCAATATGTTCTAGTTTGTGTCGATGACTATTCTAGATATACTTGGGTTTCTTTTCTTAGGGAAAAGAGTGAGGCTCTCAAAGCCTTCATCAAGCTCAGCAAGCAGTTGATCACTGAAAAGGAATGCAAAATCAAGAGGATCAGAAGTGACCATGGAGGAGAATTTGAGAGTCATGCCTTTGAGGAGTTCTGCAGTGAACTTGGAATCAAACATGAATTTTCAGCTCCAAGAACACCTCAACAGAATGGAGTGGTGGAAAGGAAGAATCGAACCATTCAAGAGATGGCCAGGGTAATGTTGAACTCTAAGGATATTCCTCAATTCTTGTGGGCTGAAGCTGTTCATACTGCCTGTTACATCTCAAACAGAGTCCACTTGAGACCCAAGCATCAGAAGACTCCTTATGAACTTTGGAAGGGTAAAAAGACTACTATCTCTTATTTTCATACCTTTGGTAGTACTTGTTTTGTTCTCAATGACAGGGACAACCTTGGAAAGTTTCGAGAAAAGAGTGAAGAAGGAATACTTGTTGGATATTCTTCCACAAGCAAAGCCTACAGGGTCTATCTTCCAAATACAAGAAAGGTGGTGGAATCGGCTAATGTCACTATTGATGACAAACCAAGCAGATCTCATGGTCCTATTGTTGCCAAGAGTCAAGGAGAAACTGAGATGAACAACTCAGAACCATCTCCTTCTGCCAATAAGGAGAATACACCAGTTCGTGATGTTGGTGCAGAAGCCAATTCTGTTCCTCCTACTCCCTCAAGGAGAGTTCACAGAAACCATGATGAAGATGACCTGATAGGTGATCTTAATGATGGAAGAAGGACTCGGATCAAGAAGAAGATCGACTACAAGGAGCTAGCAGGTCTACATTGCTTTACATCCAGAATAGAGCCAAAGAAGGTTGAGGAAGCTCTGGGAGATGAACACTGGATCCTAGCCATGCAAGAGGAACTGGAGCAGTTTGCTAGGAATGAAGTGTGGACCTTGGTAAAGAGACCAGCTGATGTGAATGTGATTGGAACCAAGTGGATCTTCAAGAACAAGACTGATGAGAATGGCAACATCACCAGGAACAAAGCTAGACTTGTTGCTCAAGGATACACACAAGTTGAAGGAGTGGATTTCTCTGAAACCTTTGCTCCTGTTGCTAGACTTGAAGCAGTAAGGTTGCTGATTGCCATTGCTTGCACATTTGAGTTCAAACTATACCAGATGGATGTCAAAAGTGCATTTCTCAATGGGTGGCTGAAGGAAGAAGCCTATGTAGAGCAACCAAAGGGATTTGAAGATCCTCACTGTCCAGATCATGTCTACAAACTGAACAAAGCTCTTTATGGACTTAAGCAAGCTCCAAGAGCTTGGTATGATCGCTTGTCAACCTACCTGCTTGATAAGGGATATGTTCGAGGAAATGCTGACAAAACTCTCTTCATTAAGAGAGAAGGAAAGGGGTTCCTGATAGCTCAAATATATGTCGATGACATAGTGTTTGGATCAACCTCCCAAGCCCTGAAGGATGAATTCATCAGTATCATGAGTAAGGAATTTGAAATGAGTTTGGTTGGTGAACTAACTTATTTCTTAGGTCTGCAGGTTACTCAGAAGAAAGAAGGAATCTTTCTGAACCAGTCCAAATATGCCAAAAATCTTGTGAAAAGATTTGGAATGGAGTCCAGCAAAGCTGTTCGAACTCCTATTGGGACTAATGACAAGCTGAACAAGGATGCTTCTGGTAAAATAGTTGATTGTAAATTATACCGAAGTATTATTGGTAGTTTGTTATATCTTGCAGCAAGCAGGCCAGATATCAGTTATGATGTAGGAGTCTGCGCTAGATATCAAGCGGATCCCAAAGAATCACATCTTCATGCTGCAAAAAGGATCATCCGCTATGTGGCAGGAACTGCTGATCTTGGAATTTGGTACTCCAAAAACTCAAGCATGCAGCTCATTGGCTACAGTGATGCAGACTGGGCTGGATGTGCAGATGACAGAAAGAGCACCACTGGAGGATGCTTTTATGTTGGGACAAACCTTGTAAGCTGGTACAGCAAGAAGCAAAGCTCAATTTCCCTCTCCACTGCTGAAGCTGAGTACTTAGCTGCGGGAAGTTGTTGTGCTCAACTCCTTTGGATGAAACAGATGATCAAAGACTATGGCATTGATCACAGGGAGCTGCTACTGCTGTGTGACAACATGAATGCGATTAACATCGCCAAAAATCCAGTCCAGCATAGTCGAACAAAGCACATAGAGATCAGACATCATTTCATTCGTGATCTGGTAGAAGATGGAATCGTGTCCATTTCACATGTTGGGACTGAACAACAACATGCGGACATATTTACTAAGGCTCTAAATGGTGAAAGGTTTGAGGCCCTCAGGCGTGAGCTTGGGCTCTGCTACCTGGACTGAGATACTGGATCGGACTCTCCCCCATGGTGTACACTGTAAGATTCCCTTGGCCCAATTCATTATATTTTATTCACTAACAATTGGGCTGCAGGAATTATATCTTCAAGGGGGAGAGATAATAAGCCCATCAGAATGGCCCAAATTGTCATATCAAAGAATACTGATGGTGCTGGTCCAGGAGCAAATCTAGAGAAATGATTACTCTGTCTAATCACTGGCGGGAAGGATTATTTTATTTCCTATGAACTCGTGCAGTATCATTACTTTCCTGTTCTTTGCTCGATTCATCTTCTTCGTTCTCCCGTTTCTTCTTGTTCCTGTGTGTCTTTACTTGGTTCTTTGCCCTAAGGAATTTTTGTGCAGAAAACATGGTAAAAACAAGAGGTTTGAAGAAGGCCCTCGAGTCGACTGGGGAACCCTCTTCTCCGCAAGGGAAAACAAGATTAGAGGTGGATTTTGGAAAATCCCTTCAGGATTGGCATAAGGAAAGGAAGGAAATGCTTACAAAATCTAAAGCTGCTGTCGCCATGGATCCTCTGGACATTCGGAGTGAACTCCAGAACGCTGGTGTAGCGGTTACAGAAGGCGAGTCGACGGTTGAGCCCACGACTGAAAGGGTTTCCTCCACTCCCCCGGCGGTTTCAGAAGATCAAGCAGTTGGTGAAGAGGCCGAGCCTATTTCTAGCGCCATTCCTCCGCCTAGCGATGCAGCAACAATGGAGTCTCCCAAGAACCTGCGCACACTTGCCAAAGCTGCATCAGCCTCGTCAAAAGGAAAGAGCTCCAAGAAAGGTAGTAAATCTGCTTCGATTTCTACTAATGTTGCTACAAGGTCTTCTACAGGAAAGGCAGGTAAATCGGCTACAGCAGACACTCCTTCGGTGCCCACTCCTGTTGCCTCAAAGACTCCCATTGCTGCTGTCCCCTTGACCTCTATTGCACCCTCCGGGATTGTGACTCAAGGAGCCAAGGAGAAGAATGTCTCGGATTCTCAAAGTGTTGGACAAACCAGTCGTGGTAAATTGTCAAGGAAGGGAGTCCCTCGTCCTAAGGCTGTTGTAGATCCTATTCAAGTTCAAACTCCTGCTGCTGATCCAGATCCTACACCTCAAGCCCCTCCCAAGGAGCCTGTAGTAGTTGAAAAGCCATCAACTGAGACTCAAGGAGTGCGGATTCAACCTGCTGATGACAATGTTGAGGAATCATCTGGAGAGGCCTCTGGAGATCAAAGTGAGAATGTCGAGCCAACTGGTGGGGAACCTGAAGGAGTTGCCATGGAAGTGGACAATGCTGCTGAAGAAGAGAATGTTGAAGTTACTGGTCAAGAAAATGCTGCTGATGAAGGAGTTGGTAATGATGGAGACACTGAGTCCGAAGAAGGAGATTCATCTGAAGAAGAAAGCTCAGAGTCTGACCATGCTGAGACTGTTACTCAGCCTGTGACTGGAACAAGTTCGAAGGTTGCCCAAGTTCCTCTAGTGAAAACACCAAGGGTGGAAGTTTCGGAGAGTGAGTATGAAGTTTCAGGGGAGCATCACACTGAGGGGGAGCAATCTGAAAGTGATGAGGTCCAAGTAGTTGAGGAACTTGCTCCAAAAGTTCAAGCTTCTGTGTCCAAGTCTACCAGGTCCTCCAAGCGTGTCCGTGACCCAGATGATGAACCTGAAGACAGGAAGAAGGCGAAGGCTGATCCTAAAGCCAAAGCTGGGAAAGCTGCCAAGGAGTTACCACTTCATCCAGGAAGAGCTTCTGGGTTCAAGTTTTACTACTCTGCAAGCCGCACTTACTTTGATTCAGTGATCAAGAAGAACAAGATTCGAGTGGAAAGCAGATTCTGTGGAAAGAAGTACCAAGAGTTGGGATGGACTATTTATCTGGAAGAAAGGGATTTGTTTGAATGGGCTTCGAAATGGAACAGATTCAGGCCTGATCTAGTCAGGGAATTTTATGCAAATCTTCAGAAGGGTTTTCTCCAGGAAGGATCTACTTGGTACTGCAAGAATTACACAAGGGGGGTCATCTATGAAGTCACCTCGGCCAAGATCAATAATCTACTTGGTCTGCCAGAAGTCAGCTTTGAAAGTATCTATCTACCAGGGACTGCCTTCGACAGTGACTTAGTGGCTCATGCAGTAACCAAAGGTGAAGTCCAACACATGCCTGGGAAAGGGATCAGTCCTAAAGATCTTACTCAGAAGTTCCATTTGCTGTACAAGTTTTGTGCCTGCAACATTCTGCCTACATCAAACCATTCCTTGGTGTCTCGAGAGATGTGCCACCTCATCTATGCAATTGAAGAGAAAGAACCGATCAATTATGGCTACTTGGTACTCTCTCAATTTGGCAAACTTGCTCAGACTATCAAGAATGATGGAAAGACCTTGCTTCCATATCCTGCATTAATCACTGCCTTACTGGAGTCAGAAAACATCTTTGGAGATAAGAAGGAGACTATAGACGAGATTAATGAATTTGCCCTATCACAAGCTGTGCTTAAGAAAGTACCGGATCTTCCAGGCATTGATGGATCCCTCAGTCGACAAAGTGCTCTTCACAGAGCAAATGCCATCTTCTCCAGTGTTACAGAGGAGGTCAGAGTGCTGAAAGATGCCCTTGAGGCTCTGGAAAAGAAGCTAGAACAGGGACGTGCCCTCATGCCTGACTACTGGTCAGATGAACCTAATGCCATCTCACATGCTGATGATGCTGCTGAAGAGTCTGGAGAAGGTTCAGAAGAGGAGTCCGAGTGATCTTTGCCAGGAATTGATCCAGAGGGGGAGTAGAAGAAATCCAAAATTTTTGCTGCTGATGATAAGCTCTCCCCTGCCTGCTGCCAAATGGGTAATATCTCTCTAACTCTCAAACTTTTACGTTATTAAGTTTTTTTGAGATACTCTGGTACTGCTAATATTTGTCTGTGACTGTGGTTAACTGGTTGATGTTTATTGGTGATATACTTGATGGACAGACTGTGATGGTTGTGATGTGAACATGCTATCTGGTTATTGTTGTTATCATTCCTTTTGCTATGTGTGATTGTTGTTTGTCTCCTCATTTTGTATAGCTTTATGGGATGTAATTGGTGGTTGGGTCATTGGTTTTGCTGTATGTTCTTAGCTAGCATTTGTAATAGATCATCATCGGATTGGATTTATTGTACTGGCTCACTTCCTGTCAAAAAGGGGGAGATTGTTGAGTCAAGGTTTTGAAAGGAGTTCACAGCCGATGATTGAACACCTTAGAAGAACATCCTCAGCACCAGTCTATGCGAGTGAACGGAAGATCTTTCCTTAGAGACTGGATTTGGACCCAACGGATCTTTCCTAATCAGGGGGATATATACTAATGTTTGATTGCAGGGATCCCTCCTGAATTAGGAAAAGATCAATCAGCCAAGATTGGGGCTAATCACAACGGCTCTTTCCCCATTTAGCAACAGGCCGTTTGAATGGTCAGAGCTCACTGCATAAGAAGAGTTTTGGAGGCTGGATTCAAACACTTCTCTTCTCCCTCATTGCGAAACAACTCTGAAACTCTCTAGAGCTCTCGGAAACTATTGTTGAGAAGGATTCTCGATCTCCGGCCTTGTGTGCACAAGAAACCCATCTACTGCTGGAAGATCGACCAAGCCTTGAGCACTCCTATCGATTGCTATTTGTTCTCTGTTCAGTTCCTGAATCTGAGATACATCAAAGGAGAGTGCTTGAGGCGAAACAGAAGGAAGCGCAACAACACATTCATTCATACAACAAAGGAGGTCTGCTTCACAGGCTACTTCAGGGGAAACTCAAAGTGGTTGCTTTGGGGAGTTGAAATAGGTGGGAAGCCTATACCAGATCCGGGAAGGAGGCTGGTCATCACAACTATCTGCCTGGAGTTTGGAGTGAAGGCATTCAAAGTTATTTCATCTATTGTGTGTGGTTGTAAACCATAGTTGATAACACATAGTGAAATAATCTCCTGGATTGGTATCCCCCAGACGTAGGCCGAAGGCCGAACTGGGTCAACAACTCTTGTGTTGTTTATTTACTTTGTGCATGTTTTATTCCGCTGTGCATTTTATTACACTCGATACAGTAATCTGTTTGTTCATTGTTGGTGTTCAGACACTCTCAGTGAACCACTGCACAAAGTCACTCACTTGCTTAACCTAGTGGACCTAACAATGCAATTTTAATCTTTATAACTTTTTAGCTCAATAGGATCAGAAAAGGCTAAATATTGAATCAATTCATCTCAGACAATTACTAACCTTCACAACATATAAATGATAAATACTAATGAAAGAGACGACACTCCCATATAAAGGCAAAGATTGAGTCACAGGAAAAGCTGAATGGGGAAGCTCGGATTCTCTAATTCATTCAAAAGAAGTCATTTATTCTCAATGCAGTATATGCTTGCAAAATTACTTAGATTTCTCATCAAAACATACAAATCAAAGATGGCACAATATTTCTCTTCAATTCTGGATGATACTTGATAGTGAGACAGAAATCAGAAACATACCAGGCATCCCAATCAAAAAACCTTCAGGACCTGGTGATCTCAGGTTCAACATTGGATATCATGTTCACATATGTATAAGATCATGTAAGCAATAGTCCAAGCATAAATAGGACACTCATTCTGTAGGGGAACTTATGGGTGAGGAGCTGGAAGATTTCTGATTTCGTGTTGGAACTTGGGAAGACATTGTATAGTGTATATATTTGCTTCTCGCTGTGTGTTTATCCCAAATATATATATATATATAGAATAAATAAAAAAATATCAATATCTGACCATTTGTCTGGAATTCACGTCTCACCTACTTTAAAACAATAATATAAATAAATAAATGTTCATACCAGGATTGAAGATGAAGGCAAAGCTGTCCAGCATCTATATTATTAAACCAACGCGTCCTGAGAACAAAATAACGAGATTTTAAGCATGATATTGTTAAATAACTTGGCCAAGAACATAGATAAATACTCACGGAGCAAACCTTTAAACATTGGCTACTGCTTAGATAACAACTCGTAAAAAACTTCTTCATAGATGATGTTATTCGTAACATTGCAGGTTCCCCCTTCTATATTCTCTATGAAGAACGTCAAACCATCGGGCACGGTAACACGACTGACGACAATGTACAATTGTCCATTGCAGAAGACTGGTTTTGGCAAGTATAGACCGACACGGTCAAGCGACTGTCCTTGTGCTTTATTAATTGTCATAACAAAGCAAATCTGTAACGGGAATTGAAGTCGGACAAAATTAAACGGCAAATTCGTGTCTGTTGGACAGAGCTCAATCCTAGGGATCAAATGTCGGGTTCCAGTATGACTTCTACCAATGATTTCACAAATCACTGTGTGCTTGTGACATTTTCTAACAATCATCCGCGTTCCATTACAAAGTCCCATAGTCTGATTTAGATTCCTTAGCAGCATAACAACCACTCATTCCTTTAGAACCAGGTTGTGTGGAGGCATTCCAGGCAACTTAATTGAATTGAGATACTCAACCAGGAAGGCAGAGGCGAGGCTATCGTGACAACCATCATGACATTGTACTGAATCGACACTGTGATATGTGAATGACTCTCCTCGTATTTTTTTCCAATATGATGTTATTAACGTGGTCTACGACCTGATTTGTGGGTGTCAACAACGCTCGTTCGTGCAGGTACCCAACATCAGTATAACGATGTATCAAATCTGGGAATACAATGTCGATAAGTTGACTAACATCATTGTTTTCGGATTCGATGCATTACTCACTTGGAATCTTAATAGTTTTGAAAGTGTCCTCTTCACTGATACCATAAATAGGTGGGGTCTTACCATCACCAATATCAAGAACCCACTGACTAAATTCGTGAATACAACGTCTTTGAAAATCTGTATTTCCTGTACGTAGTCGCATGTTTTCCTTTAGAGTGTATAATTTGCGGTCATTCCATAATGGAGATCTAGATATACATGAATGAACAATATCAGTTCTGGAGCCTCTGGCAATTACAGGAAGGATTTGACGAAAATCCCCACCCAATACTACAGTAATCCCACCAAAGAGTTTTTTTTATATCTATCTGGGCTGACGGATCTCATGATATCACGCAGTGAACGATCCAAGCATTCAAAAGAAAACCTGGTCTGCATCAATGCTTCATCCCAAATAATAAGCCTTGTTTGTTTGATAAGCTCTGCAATGTCTGAATTATGAGGGATTGCACAGGATGAATCTTCATCCAGTTTTAAAGGGATTTTAAATCTTGAATGTGCAATCCTTCCACTGGGCAATAAAGTAGCAGCAATACCAGAAGATGCGATAGGGAGGACAATTTTTTTCTCTAACCTGAGTCGAGTGTAAGAGTATTCCAAAGATATGTCTTCTCACAACCCCACTTCCGTAAACAAAGAAGAAACCTCCATTATTTTTCTCAACCGAATCAATAACAACTTCATAAATCATTTTTTGTTCAGTGTTCAGATTCGAGACCAGTCGCTGGTGTTCCTCAAACATTTCTTGCTCGCAATAGCTGGTCTTTTCTAGTACCAATTTGTTCTTGCACCTGTCCAGGTATTTCGATGGTGGCATTGGAATGGTGGGATAATTCTTCAAGGATCTTCCAATTTGATTCAACAAATGTTCTATCTCTGCGAAAAATAATTAACAACTACATCAATAACCAATGATAAATAGACATATAAATTGAGGTTATACCAAACTCAAATTGTCTTAAAGGCATACAATGTGTGTATTTAGAAATACCTCCAAGAGTATAGTTTCTTAACTCTTCATCACTGAGTTCCAAGTTTTGACGCCCAGTCACATTTCTTCGTTTCAATAGTATATCTTCGGACATGGGCTTCCAATGACACAAAAGCAGTTTGTATACATCAGCAACCTAGCAATTGACGATTATATGCACAAAAAGAGAGCGCAACTGGTAGGGCATTGCACTGTGAACATTTTCTTTAATCGCATCATGCCATTCATTATCATCATTTAGCAATCCCAGTGCACCACATGCTTCTTGAAACGTAGTGTAAGTTACACCATCAACAATTCGAAGATCATTATAGCATGTGGGTCCCCTCACCCGACACAACAACATTCGAAGGTACCACAATTCCCCGGTAGAATAGTGGGAAGAATTCAACCTCCCGATGCGACTTCCTTTTTTCCTAACACTCCAAGCACATTCTCCCGAATCCCATACAAAATGTTCAGGAATCTCTTGGTACGTATATGATCTAGCATCGGGGAAATCTCGGCACAGTTGGAAAAATGCTTCTAACTTGTTGTTACTCAGCTCAGCCCTTCTACAAACATTCGATAGATCATCATTATTGTTGAACATAACATACTTCTCGTTCGGTGTGTTAATATTAATTTAAAACCTATTAGTAACTACAAACATACCTTCAATGCGTTGATATTTATTTAAAACCTATTAGAAGTGGGAAACAATTTAGAAAGTAACAATATACCTGCCATCTAAATATTGTTTGGTTTCATCCGACCCTTTATCATTTTCGCCTCCATTATTGTTAGTGTAATGAATCATTACGGTAGCACGATCGGGGCCCTTCAAACAATACTTGAATAGGTATTTGATAGATCGGCCATGATTGCATACTTCCAAATTGATATGGCAATCGTATTGAACTAACATATCCCTGTTATATAGGACGACCCATCGGTTGTCCAGAATAGCTTTGCGAACATTGACTGTGCGATTGGTTTTCCTCCGTCTGTATACGGGGAAAACTGAATCCGTCGAACGTTGTATTGGCAGAATAACTAAGATATGACATAAAAAAATTAGAACTAATATATCCAATATATAATAAAATGTTGGAAGATACGTATATGAAATACAGTGGAAAAGTCATACTCTAGAGAATCCTCGAGTACATTTATTTGCTTTCATACATGGGGACTTGTTGAATTCAACAACGCACGGTCCATGGATCATGTACTGCTTAACAGCAGCATAACCATAAGGGTCATCTGCTTCATCCGGGATTTCGGCACAAACAAAGTTATCAATATGTTTATTCAATCAAGATTTTGCAGCGGGATCCAACCAAATTAACATGTGAGCATGTGGTAATCCCCTTTTTTGATACTCCACGACATACATCACCGCATGATCGGAGTGTTAGTTCAAAGAAAATGAAAATACAACTACCAAATCATTTGAATGGTATGTATTCTCGTACCTGAGATACATTTGCCAAATCTATTTTTATTCTTGATGTTGTCGTACAATTGGTCCAATTTTAACTTGAATACTCGAGCTATAATATCTGGGCAGTCCACCGAATTGCATGCAGGAAGAAGGGATAACATTTGAAGAATCTCAGCCCAATAGGGATTGCATGTCATTGTGAGGAAAAGGTCAGGATAGCCAATCTTACGACAAACAACCAAAGAATTCTGAAAATTCTGCTGCATGTACCTAGCCGAGCCAACAAATGAAGATGGTAATATTAATCCCTTCCCACAATTAGCTGGATCGACTACATCAGTACTGTATACCACATCGCATAAATTTCGATACAATTCAGCACGCAGTTTCTTTCGATTACGCCGTATGTACCACAACCTTGATTGCTCCACAGCTGAGAATGCATCAACAATAAATTGTTGGTACAGCCTGCCACCAAGTCGTAAAGTCTGTCCTGGAAAGTGAATAAATATGAGGTAATGTAGTATTCATAAATATGAATTGTTTTAATTAACTTATGTTGATAGTAAGAGCAACATACCTTGCTCTAACCTAACCATGAAGGTGTAGGAATAATACTCCCTCATAGAAACATTCTTCCTCTTTTTTCGACTACCATCAGGAGTCTTTTGGTACCTTAAATCCGCATGAAAACCATCCTCGCCATCCGGGAAAAGTAGAGGATAATGGAGTGACATCATTAGAGGATGTAATGTCGGTATCCTCTCCAATCCCGTATTCTTGTTGCTGACAATAATATCGCGTTCTTCACATTTTGGATCCTCGTCTCCAACCATCAGAACTGCAATTTCATCTGAAGGAGTGATATGATTTTCACGGCCACTTGTAGACCTTGAAACTTTAATAACAATCTTCATATCAACCACGTTCTCACGCTCGAAGCGATCTCCGGCCATTCTAAAGGTTTGGACCAAATGGTTGTTTTCTTCTAACATCTTGATAAGACCTTCAAGAATTTCTGGCTCGATGTTGGATGAGTTGTGTGCATTTACAGAAGTCATTCTGTTCTGCACTTCATGCTCAGTGTCATAAATGTACAAGTGGCAAAATTTTGGTGTTTCACCATCATTCGGTATTAAACTACCCATCTTATGATGATTAACACCAGACATTTAGAAGATATTTGGGCCACGCCCATTGTTAGATGCATTTCCTCAAAACATCAGATAAAGTCTAATTTATTCAGAAGCGATGTCCTACTTTATTCAGATAAAGCATTAGACTACGTGCGGAGGGAGACGAAACTCATCCATGTTCCAGGCTACAATCACATAATACCAATTAGATATCGACATCCCTTTTCTAGGGAAACATAAAAGCACAAACGAATGAAAGATATCTATATAAATTTACTCTGCAACCCACCATATACTCCATTAAAATATTGATATTGATCAATGTTGTTTTGGCTTTAAAGGGGCATTTTATCAAACATCTTGTAGGCATATAACGAGGAACATGAAATTGATACCAACACTATGACTCTAAATCCACTCCCTTTTCAAAGAAAAAAATAAACACATAAAACAAACCACTCACAATTTCTAAGACAATCACATAAAACTGACGGGAAAGGAAAAACGACCCCCAATAAAAAAAATAAAAAATCATATCTGTTCTAACATACACATGTTGTAGTTTCAGTGGCAGGCCAAAATCTCCATAGTTCTATTTTTTATACAAATCTGATTCGCAAGCTTGATTGTTGAAAATAACAAAAACTAATAATATAATTGGCATCAAAATCTATTAGTGACATAAGATAGAAACATGAATTCAATGCATCCCCAAAGCATGAATTCAATCTATTTTGATATGATTGGCATCAAAATCTATTAGTGGATGAATTGATTGTACAATGAGAGATGAATTCAAAGTAAGAATTGTTTTTCCTGTAATCCTTAAATATAGAACAGAGACGAATCAGGTCCATATCCAACCATCTTTGTGGCATGAAAACCTTCATGAAAATATGAACCATAAAAATATGCACAAGTTACTACAAAATACTTAAATGATAAAATAATTTTCTAATTTTTTTCAGATGCATAGTAGCGATGCTCAGAAGAAACCACAGATGCTCCCTGAGCAATGCAGTTCCAATGCATCCCCAAAGCACCAACCATTCCACATTCTACAATATGTTGAAAATCATAGATCCAAACTTTAGTCAATTGTAATAGAACACATGCAACCCTTTTCTACTGAAAGCAATATAATATGCAGTCTGGAGATATGAAGACTAAAGATCGAGGATATGAAATGATAGTAAAGACTAAACAAAGGATAAGCTACCAATATGAATATGATAAAACCAATTCTTGTATTAAAATACTATTACAGATAATAAAATTGATAATTTTGAAATGGTCATGCCAAAGTTGATAATATATAGCTTTAAGAAAAGGATAAAAATATTTAAACACAAAATCAATTTAGGATTAACAGAAAATCAAAGGAGTAAAAGTGTTCTATCAGAAGAATTTCGGAAGATGCCAATTCATTGTGAAAAATAAAGAACAAATATCCTCCGGTGACAAATTATGATAGAACGAATCCTGTGTGTACACCAAAAACAAAGTTATATTATAACAAAGAGAAAAGCAATCGGGGTTCAGGTCAAAATCCACACACACAAACAACCATAATTGATTCCCATTAATCCTGGAAGTGCAGCAAAGACTTTCCAAACTGGCTAAAACTTTGTAAAAATCGATTAATAAATGATTGCAGCAACAGATATAGCTCTGACCAAAGATAAAAATTTGATAGAAATTTATGGGTATTTTATCAAACATCTTATATGCATATATATATATAATGTAACATCAATGTGGAGCACATAGGCACCACAACCGATTCAATAAATGAATACACAGAATACACAAATTGATAATTTCACCGCAAAAATTAAAACATATAATTAATTAATACATATAATTATAACATAAACTAAAACATATAAAACATATAACTAGATGAAGATAAGTAGCAGAGCAATGTTAGATGCATATCGCAGCAAAACCAAAGAGGACAGGCGAGCAGACAACACAGATGGAGGACGATTGGCGATGGGCGGAGGCAAACGACACCGAGCAGATGACATACGATCGACGGGAGATGGCAGAGGCAGGTGATTGGGTGAACAGCGAAAGTTGACGAATGGGAACGAAGAAGTCTGAGGCAGGCGAGCGGCGACGGAAAAGATAAGCGGCGAAGGGAGGGAAGTCAGAGAAGAGGAAAAGGTGGGATCGTGGCGGAGACTGGATCGTTGGAGTCTGGAGAGTGCGCCTGATATGAAGAGGAAATTGAATTAATTATTTAGTGATGATGTTTAATGTTTAAGAGGAAATTGAATTAAGGGGAAATTAAATTGATTAATGTTTAATTTTTTGTATGTTTCGCTGATGACGCGGTGGACGACATCGCATTACTAAGCAATTACTCAGCAGCTATCAGTCTGTCTATGTATCTTTGCAAGAGCCGTTGATTTAAAAATGAGCCCATAATGACTGATTAACCCCTGAAAATTAAGAAGGATATATTAATTTTAATAAGGACAAAAGAGTCTGCACAGGCCAAAAAGTATTCAGGATTTATTATATAGATAATACATCCAATATATAATAAAATGTTGGAAGATACGTATATGAAATACAGTGAAAAAGTCATACTCTTTAGGGAATCCTCGAGTACATTTATTTGCTTTCATACATGGGGACTTGTTGAATTCAACACCGCACGATCCATGGATCATGTACTGCTTAACAGCAGCATAACCATAAGGGCTATATGCTTCATCCGGGATTTCGGCACAAACAAAGTTATCAATATGTTTATTAATCTCGATTTTGCAGCGGGATCCAACCAAATTAACATGTGAGTGTGTGGTAATCCCCTTTTTTAATACTCCACGACATACATCACTGCATGATCGGAGTATTAGTTCAAAGAAAATGAAAATACAACTACCAAATCATTTGAATGGTATGTATTCTCGTACCTGAGATACATTTGCCAAATCTATTTTTATTCTTGATGTCTTCGTACAACTGGTCCAATTTTAACTTGAATACTCGAGCTATAGTATCTGGGCAGTCCACCGGATTGCATGCAGCAAGAAGGGATAGCATTTGAAGAATCTCATCCAATAGGGATTGCATGTCATTGTGAGGAAAAGGTCAGGATAGCCAATCTTACGACAAACAGCCAACGAATCATGAAAATTCTGCTGCATGTACCTAGCCGAGCCAACAAATGAAGATGGTAATATAAATCCCTTCCCACAATTAGCTGGATCGACTACATCGGTACTGTATACCACATCACATAAATTTCGATACAATTCAACACGCAGTTTCTTTTGATTACACCGAATGTACCACAACCTTGATTGCTCCACAGCTGAGAATGCATCAATAATAAATTTTTGGTACAACCTGCCACCAAGTTGTCTAGTCTGTCCTAGTAATAAATATTAGGGAATAATATTCCCTCATAGTAACATTCTTCCTCTTTTTTTGACTACCACCAGAAGTCTTTTGGTACCTTAAATCCGCATGAAAACCATCCTTGCCATACGGGAAAAGTAGAGGATACTTGAGTAACATCATTAGAGGATGTAATGTCGGTATCCTCTCCAATCCTGTATTCTTGTTGCTGACAATAATATCGCGTTCTTCACATTTTGGATCCTCGTCTCCAACCATCAGAACTGCAATTTCATCTGAAGGAGTGATATGATTTTCACGGCAACTTGTAGACCTTGAAACTTTCATAACAATCTTCATATCAACCACGTTCTCACGCTCGAAGCGATCTCTGGCCATTCCAAAGGTTTGGACCAAATGGTTGTTTTCTTCTAACATCTTGATAAGACCTTCAAGAATTTATGGCTCGATGTTGGATGAGTTGTGTGCATTTACAGACGTCATTCTGTTATGCACTTCATGCTCAGTGTCATAAATGTACAACTGGCAAAATTTTGGTGTTTCACCATCATTCAGTATTAAACTACCCATCTTATGATGATTAACACCAGACATTCGGAACATATTTGGGCCACGCCCATTGTTTATTGAACTGTCAATTTTGCCATCTATTGAAGAAAAATTCAACATTCCATTATAAGACCTGATGCAACGATATTTTGGTCCTTTATGTTTATCTTGGTACAGGTCCTGAAGATACTTGGGTGTTGGCTTCACTTTTGGAATTTTAATTTCTCCTTTCCCACATTAGAAGTTTGAGGATGACTATTTCTGTTACCCTTATTCACACGCTCCCTCTCCCACATTACAGCTTTACAATGAATACATGTTGCTGTTGGACCTCCAAGGCTACGATATTAACGAGATATTGGTAATTGTCTCATATTACTGAATAATGAGGTGGAAGATGTAATGTCATCTGTAGGATCTTGATTTGATGTCGAAGGTACAGATGTATTGTTGATATTCAATCCTAACATGTGTGGATTGTGACCTTCACTTTCAAGTTCAGTTTCATCATCTAATTCATGCTCAGAAGAATCATCAAAATAGTCATCATCGGAATAATAATCACTCGATAAATTACCGACATCTATATCAGAATTTGGTTGGTTCAATGACATTTCATCTGCAATGGGCCGTCATTGTTGGCTCATATATATGTGCATATAAAAATAAAGTTTATAAATTAAAGAATAATGTGTATTCTACTTTCAGTACTACCTGTATCGTCCAATATTTGAGAGTGGTGGGCTGTAAATTCCAATTCAGATTCACTTTCAGCATCAGAATCAAGAGAAACCAAATGAACAAAGTCCTCATCGCAATCACTCTCCTGATTCGATCTTGAATACGGTATGTCGTCTGAAGTAACATATTTTATTTAGTAGGACATCATCGGATAAGTTATTTACAATATGTATACGTACGAACGTAGAAAGCAACGTACCAAAATTTTCATGAGCCTCCGTTGTGTAATACTCAAAACTATCATCACCATCTACAAATGGCGGTTCCAATATCCTGGGCATCTTTTTGATGTTGGACTGCTTGGATTTATCTGGGCTCGGTACAATATTGTTCTTGCCTTTACCTTGCATGATAAGAAATATTAAATAAATAAAAGTATTTTCTTAGATATCATTCATATAACTAACATATATAAGTGCTTCAGATAAATGCTTCAAGAGCTTTTGTACGTTAGATGTTATTTTTCCAATTGTAATATACTTTTCAATTATTACTGAAAAGGATGTAAAATATATATTTTTCCAATTTAATATTAATGAATTAAAAGCTTGATTATTGAAAATAGCAAAAACTAATGATATGATTGGCATTAAAATCTGTTAGTGACATAAGATAGAAACATGAATTCAATGCATCCCCAAAGCATGAATTCAATCTATTTTGATATGATTGGCATCAAACTCTATTAGTGGCATGAATTGATGGTACAATGAGAAATATGAATTCAAAGTAAGAATTGTTTTTCCTGTAATCTTTAAATATGGAACAAAGACAAATCAGGTCCATATCCAACCATCTTTGAGGCATGAAAACCTTCATGAATATATGAACCATAAAAATATGCACAGGTTACTACAAAATACTTAAATGATAAAATAATTTTTTAATTTTTTTCAGGTCAATATAAAGATTCAAGTTTCAATGCATAGTAACGATGCTCAGAAGAAACCACAGCTGCTCCCTGAGCAATGCAGTTCCAATGCATCCCCAAAGCACCAACTATTCCACATTCTACAATATGTTGAAAATCATAGATCCAAACTTTAGTCAATTGTAATAGAACACATGCAACCCTTTTCTACTGAAAGCAATATAATATGCAATCTGGAGATATGAAGACTAAAGACCGAGGATATGAAATGATAATAAAGACCAAACAAAGGATAAACTACCAATATGAATATGATAAAACCAATTCTTGTATTAAAATACTATTACAGATAATAAAATTGATAATTTTGAAATGGTCATGCCAAAATTGATAATATATAGCTTTAAGAAAAGGTTAAAAATATTTAAACACAAAATCAATTTAGGATTAACAGAAAATCAAAGGAGTAAAAGTGTTCTATCAGAAGAATTTCGGAAGATGCCAATTCATTGTGAAAAATAAAGAACAAATATCCCCCGGTGACAAATTATGATAGAACGAATCCTGTGTGTACACCAAAAACAAAGTTATATAATAACAAATAGACAATATTGGGACAAACCAGTGCAGTGCAGAGTGTATGTTACACAAAGCAAAAAATAATTTGCAAAGTTAAAGAAATTTGGGTTACACTTCATTTTTCCTTGTTTAACAAAGAGAAATGCAATCGAGGTTAAGGTCAAAATCCACACACACAAACAACCATAGTTGATTCCATTAATCCTGGAAGTGCAGCAAAGACTTTCCAAATTGGCTAAAACTTTAAAACTTTGTAAAACTCGATTAATGAATGATTGCAGCAATAGATATAGCTCTGACCAAGGATAACAAATTTGATAGAAATTTATGGGTATTTTTATCAAACACCTTATATGCATATATATATATATAGTGTAACATCAATGTGAAGCACATAGGCACCACAACCGATTCATTAAATTAATACACAGAATACACAAATTGATAATTTCACCGAAAAAATTAAAACATAAAATTCATTAAAACATATAATTATAACATAAACTAAAACATATAAAACATATAATTAATTAAAACATATAATTAGATGTAGATAAGTAGCAGAGCAACGTTAGATGCATACCGCAGCAGAATGAAAGAGGACAGACGAGCAGACGATTCAGATGGAGGACGACTGGCGATGGGCGGAGGCAAACGACACCGAGCAGATGACAGACGATCGACGGGAGACGGCAGAGGCAGGTGATTGGGTGAACAGCGAAGGTCGACGAATGGGAATGAAGAAGTCGGAGGCAGGCGAGCGGCGACGTAAAAGATAAGTGGCGAAGGGAGGGAGTCAAAGAAGAGGAAAAGGTGGGATCGCGGCGGAGACTGGATCGTTGGAGTCTGGAGAGTGCGCCTGATATGAACAGGAAATTGAATTAATTATTTAGCGATGATGTTTAATGTTTAAGAGGAAATTGAATTAAGGGGAAATTAAATTGATTAATGTTTAATTTTTTGTATGTTTCACTGATGACGTGGTCGATGACATGGCATTACTGAGCAATTGCTCAGCAGGTATCAGTCTCTTTATGTGTCTTTGCAAGAGCCGTTGATTTAAAAATGAGCCCATAATGATTGATTAACCCCTGAAAATTAAGAAGGATATATTAATTTTAATAAGGACAAAAGAGTCTGCACATGCCAAAAAGTATTCAGGATTTATTATATAGATAACTCAAGTTCGGTACAAGTAAAAATTCTAAAAGTTTGATATTTAAAAACTATACCATGAGACGAATCTAAAAGATCTCACTTGACTATATTTTAGTTTGTATAAGTATGATAGAACTTTAAGTGAAACTCTGTATGTGAATAGTACCACGTTACAAAACGTAACAAACATTCAAGATCGGAGGTAGTAAACGTTATGGTGGGCCCCACCTGCATTCAATACTTGATTAATTCCTTTTTTTAGAATTATACATAACTGCATAAAAACACATATATATAAATAGATAAATTTATTCTAATTGATTTGTTGGCTTATGTTCCGTTTAATGGACCCGTGTTCCATCGAAAAGATAACACCGAACCATAATTTATCAAGTGTGGGATTTTTAATATTTTTATCATGTTTTTGGAATTTTTAACACAAATTTAATAAAAAAAGCAATATTTTTGTGTTTTTCAATACCAGCTTATTATTTTACAAACTTGCACATATCTGTCAAATTCAACTGCTTTCTTATTTAAATAAGACCGGAATGCGATCAATAAGACATGCAAATAGATTGAAAATAATGATCAATTTTGGTCATTATCACACACTGGCCTGTAATAACTAAACTCTGTTTTGTGATGCTTATTATTTTTGTCATATGTTGTTTTGATGTGAATGCTCCTAGTGTGATAGGACAAACTTGTACGGAGCATTAGAACAGTTTGTCATGTATGGTAATCTATGTAATTGGTGGTTGGGAATACATGAGATGTACTTTGCTATTATTGCTACTAGTATTTCCCCCACCTAATTAGCGGAAATTATGGACAATATGAATAAAATTATTAAATTTAATAAATAAATTTGTTCCATTTTATTATATCAATTACATTCCCCAACTTCCTTAAACTATTTTAAGCATAAATGAGTACCACTACAAGAAAATACTGAGTTCCCGACCGCAGCTCCAGACCGCACTCTTCTGGGTCGTTTCTAGCCCTAGGCTACCAACCGGACTACCGGCCGCATATGCGGTCTGTAGCCCAGGGCATTTAATCATGCCCAACGGGCTGTAACTCAGTTACAAGCGCCGCCTCCCCCCATTTTCACCATCTGCGATTCACCCCCACCTTCCGACCACCTATACTCTTGACCACCACGAGCCTCCCCCGCACCGAGCCAGCCCACCACGTGTAACACCCCGAAAATTCAACCTGATTTTTCGCAAGCATTACCGCCGTACCAACCATCCTAAACTAGTGGCCAGCTAACTTAGAATAGCTAGTATAAGGCTGAGTACAAACCTACAGTGATTATCTGATTAATCAATTATGAGAGGAAGCTAAAACAAATAAAACATATAGACAGGTAATAAGTCTCTACATAAGTACAATAATAAAGAACTATCATACTGCTCAGGCTACAAACCTCATAATCCAAAACCAGGGACCAAGCCAAATATACCAAGTAAACGGGGCTACCAGCCCAAAGCAGTAACTCACATATGGCCACAGCCGACAGAAAGTAAATCCTAGGCTCACATGCCTTAACTAGCAAATAGTTTAATATCGTCGGATAATAGCAACAAATATCACACATGCATAACTGAATGCAATATAAACTCATATCTACGTGATCTCTCAAAATCCCCAAATCCCATGTCATGATGTAGCGCCTCAAGTGAATCTACAAAACAGACAAACAAAGGGAGTCAGTACAATGTACTGAGCAAGAGAGATATGTGCAGGGGAAAATATAAAGGGGGAACAAATAATTAATATACCAAGCAAGGAAGCATATAGTAAATCATCACATCACTTCATAACGGTACTTTAACCACAATATACAAACAACCATATCATAAATAAATAAATAAATCATCACACCATCCCATACCGGTGCTTCAACCACAACATACAAAGAACAAATAAATAAAGTGATGCATATGATGCATGGCCTAACATACACCTATCTACCCTATATGAAAATGCAGATGCATATGCCTAGCCGGCAACCTAAGAACCCGGGCGGTATGAACCCACGGGTGAGGATATCATCAACTCCAACCCGTTACAGGGTAACATACACCATCCCCGCAGGGACCACAGGCATCACAGCCCAAATCATCCACCCCAAAGGGCCAACAGGCATAACAGCCAATAACAACAGGCATAGCAGCCAATAATCCACCCCGTAGGGCCAACAGGCATCACAGCCAATAACAGGCATAACAGCCAAAATAGTACACCCCAAAGGGCCGTCGGGACTCAACAACACCTGTGAAGGCTACCCGATCAATCATAAGCATCATATCACCCCATTGTGTTGCATATCCGTCAATTCCGACACGGTACCATGCAAATCAAACAAACATGGTTTCACACAGCTAAATTGCTACAATATCGGAGCACCATAATTGCTCAAACCAATCATATACACGCACCTGTATACAAATTGCTATCAATATAATTCATGATATGAATTCCTCAATTTCACCATCTAGAATACAATAATTAAATTGATCCATATTACAGCTTACTAGAAATAGCATCTCATGTATTTAAAATATAATAACTTAAAGCGATCCATAATATAACTCAAAGAAATAGCATCTCATGGATTTAAATTTACTAACCGTAATCACTCAAGTTAAGTTCTACAAGGCTTAATAAAAATTGCTTCGGAAATAAAAGACAATCACTATTAAAAGTTCATCTCTCAACCTCTAATTGAAATCTTGAATTGTAAAGACAATGATCATCACTCACCACCAAATGAGCACATTAACTGAGAATAGGTTAGTGGAGAAATCCATGTGAATTATATAATAAAATACTCAATTAACTAAACAACTAGTCTGCATCTGTAGTTGAAAAATTGAATTATAAAATTTAATCTCCTCACCCGGTTCGTACAGGCATTCACTTCAAATAGGTTAGTGGACTATTCCATGTTTATATATATTCTCAAAGACTAGGCAACTTTCAGCACATGAATTTTAAGGAAATTGGTTACTGAGCTCATTTACATAAATACTAGCTTATTCCATCAAAGCATTCCGAAGTGTAAAATGCGATAGCATGCACTGAACTCTCGTATGATCATTAGGCGGCATAAATTAACAGAATTCACGACAAGCCACAGTCATTATTGGGTTAACAAAAATATGCACCATTAACCCTTGTACATATAAATATCCAAATATTAAGTTCAATCAATAATCACCAATTTAAACACTTAGCAAACTATCCAGTTTCAAGCTCTAAGACAAATATTACCAAGTACTCCATAATGCCAAATGCAACTATTTATTACTAGATAATTTAACAACACAATCAATAGCTCAAGTTGGCACTTCAATAATTCAAGAATTCTCAGCATCCATCTTACTCAAACATTCGAACATTTATCCAGTTAGTTCCACAGGTTCTCAATCCCAAGTATGTCGAATTATCAATACAACCAAGTACACAAACACCTTTCCCATTTTCATTATCAAAACACATCTTTCAAAACCTTAAATCAATAACAACACTTACTGACTCAAGCCGATGATACAATCAAAGAAAAATAATAGTTAGAAATAAGAAATAGTTAATCTAGTGATAATTACACCCTTCTCCGAGAGCATAGTCTGTTCATTCCACAATTTAAATTACAAATAATAATATGATTTGGTATAGAACATGCCAAGCCTATGGTTCCAATTGGTATATGAAAGTAATTAAAATTCCCTACAGTGAACTTTTTCCTTTAATCACTAAGAAGCTGGGAATGGCAAAGTCAATTAGCCGATTATAATTAAGTGAAATCAATTAACCAACTATAAGTAACATGGCATATATACACATATACGTATATAATATATTAGCAGTGAGGATCCATGACATTAGGATGCAGCCTTTCTTAAAGGAATGTTGATAGCTCAAATTCATTTCTTGGGAAATGTAGTGGGCTATACACCTATACAATGAATCTAAATCCATAAACATGTAGTATTATTAATCAACAGGGATTGCAACTCAAATACTGACAGTGGTTTCCCAACTAACGACCTGCAGAATGCACTTGAACCCTCAACTCAGTCCATTACTATGTTAATATAAAATTAACCCAAAATGCTCAACATCACCTTTCCCTTGTCCGAAAAAGAATACAACTCTCAAATATTTTTCTAATTAAATTCGACAATTCATTCAACCCAAAAATCCCTAATTTCCCAATTCAATCAGTAATCAACCAATTCCGAATTAAACAACAATTATTACCTTCCTTATCGTCAAAACGTAACTTGGTTCCCAATTAATACATAGCATTATAATCTTCAACTCAAAGAAACAGGAAGGGATAAAATAGAAGAACAAGTATTGCCATCACCATACCGGGAGCCACCATCACCTGGACGCCCTCGACGGAGGGCGCCACCACTGCCGCTACCAACACCGACGGCAGCAGCACGTCGATCTGCGCTGCCTCGGCGTCGCACCTCTATGCGACGCCATCACCATTACTATCACGACCCTGGAAGTTCCCCCGAAGCCGTTGTTCACTATTCGAGCTATGAGCAGATGGGAAATAATGGAAAGGGAAAAGAAGGATAGGGGAGGAAGAAAGAGGAGACCCCAACACAATTAAAATACACATAAACTCCCTTGCCTGTGTAAATCGATCCCAACAAGATTGTCTTCTTCCTCCTCAAGCTCAAGCACGCAGCACACTTTCTTCTCCTCTCTCCCAACCACGACAATAGCAGCCAAAAATAGAGAAAAGAGGCTGAGGATTGACTTTAAAAGAATGGGTAGGGTTATGTGGATCTTGGGCTTGATTAGAAGGCTAATTGGACTATTGATAATTGGGCTATAAATATTTGGGTTATTACACCACGAGTCTCCCCCGACACGAGCCACCCTACACCGAGTTGGGCACGCGATGGAAAAGCCTTCGAGCCACCCCCCACCGGCAAGCCATCTTCCAGCCTCCACCGGATTGCCGCCGCCATCTGCGAGCCACCACCGGGCCGGAATTGCCTCCGCCGCCGTCCTCGAGTAGTCGGAACACCTGCTGCCGGAGGAGCCCCTGCCATCCGAACCTCTGCCCTGCCGCCGGACCTCCACTGCCGTCGGCCCGCCGGACCGCCGCTGCCATCGTCGATTTACAAGTTTGTACACCACTGAAGAGTCAAGCATGTACATTTTCAGAAGGGGCGAATTTGATGCTTTAAAGACAACAATAGAGGAATGGTCCCAGAGGCAGCAGACGATTCAGGAGGACGTGGAGAGATTGAAAAAGGACGCAAACCTCCTTCCGTTGACGATGGTGATGATGATGATCTCTGTAACACCCCGGTTTTGGTAACCCAGGCCGGGATGCCACCGCCACACCTCCCTAGCAAGACACGGTTTCTCCGAGCTCACTAAAGAGATGCAAGGCTATGGTTTTTCAGAATTTAATACGTTCAAACAGCCCATTCATAAGTAATTTAAAAATACTACATCAGAGTTGCAGCGAGAATATAAAGTACGCAGCGGAAGTAAAGTGTATGCAGCGGAATTTAAAATATAGGGCCGACATGGCCAAACCACGGGTTAAACAGACCCGTTCATGCAAGTCACGTAAAATAAATAATTAAGTGTCCAAAATGATCCCCCAATGAGTGATCATGCTCCGTACTCTGTAACAGAAAAAAAATGAACAACGGTTTTTATCAGTATTATAAAATACTGAGTAAGTCAATCCTTACATAGCAATAAAGGGGTTAGATTTTTAATAATTAAGATAAAACTTTTTGCCATGCATAAAAACATTTTATAAAAAAAATGTGATTATAATTGCATACTTTAAAGACACATTTAATTTCATAATTTAAAACTTAAGCATGGGCAATTATTTAAGACATGATTTAAAAACATGAATAATGCCGTAAGTAAGTAAATAAAAATTTGAGCTTTTAAAAATTCTCCCCGATACGCCTCCATCTCAACAATATTTAATTTAGCCGGCAATCCGGCGGCCGTAGCCAATTTCATAAAATCTGAGCTTTTTAATATATTTCCCGTTACGCCATCATCTCAACAATATATATCATTTAGCCGGTGATCCGGCGGCCGCAGCCAATATCAATAGTATCATTTAGCCGGTGCTCCGGCGGCCTCAGCCAATTTCATAAGTATCATCTCATTTAGCCGGTATTCCGGCGGCCGCAGCCGATTCGCCATACCCAGTACCACTCCGTCGAGCCTCGAGTATCCCATACGGATACACTCGAGAGGGTAGGCCGTTGGTCTCTTGTGACCAAATACGCCATATCCAGTACCGCTCCGTCAAGCCTCGAGTAACCCATACGGATACACCCGAGAGGATAGGCCCAAAAATATAAGATGCCATTTTGGCAATCTTTCGCGCGTAATCATCATTGCCGTTTAGGCACAAAATGAATAATTAGGAGGGCACCCTGCAGAGCACTCACCCCCCAATGAAACCGATATCGTTTCAACTTTAGTGTAACGGGATTTCCAAAAATACAACTTTATCGTATCACAAGATTTCGATCGTTGTTTAGAGATTTCAAAATTTCACAAGTTTAAAACCGATCGATGTCACAGTTTACGCCTTTTCAGTTTAAAAATCCATTTCTTAGGCGATTAATCTGAAATTTTCACAGTAGCTCAAATACATCCCAATGAACAACTTTCATGTTTTGAGTTTTTGGGAAAAATGATGGGAAGCATGTCAAAAATCAAGTTTTCTACACAAACAAAAAGCTGACAGGATTCAGGTTTGACATCTGTCAAAGATTTGACTTTTTAACATGTCAAATGAACTCCAAAAATTCTGAAAATTTACAGGCACTTAAAAGACACCAAAATAAACAAGTTTTATTAGAGGCAAATTATGCAAATTCATCACGGATTAAGTCAGATTAATCTACTAAGTTCGGTCTTAAAATCTGTCTCAGTTTCCGAAAGGTTCATGCACCACAGAATATGTTCGACGCGGTTTGGGATAGCAAATCTTAATGAAAGTGCATGAAATTTTACAGAGGTATTCAAGACTCATAGATCTACAACTTTTGTTTAGATCATGAAGATTGGTTTGGACTAGAAATGATAGAAATAAGCTCATCAAGTTCGGTTATGAAATCTGTCAACTTTTGAAAATTTTTAAAAACGCAGAATATGTCCGACTTGATTTGGGGTATCAAAACTTGATGAAAATCTCTGAAATTTTTACACAATATAGCTTAAGATCTTAGGATCAAAATCTTAGTTTTGAGTTTTCAGGTTTGAACGCTCGAAGTAAGAGTTTTGGTCGGATTTCAGAAAATACGTAGATTGGGGTTTTTAGGTTTGATTTCAACGTTTCGTTTAAGATCCAATGTTTCGGATGTCTTTAAACCACCCATATTGATATGTAAGTTATTAACTTACAGTGAGTGAGTTCTTGAACGTTCTAGAGTTGATCGATTTGTCCAAAATCGCCACGAACGGATCTACGCAACACGTTCTTCTTCTCCTTTGGCTACGAACGTGTTTTGCAAGTAAAGATCCGTAAGTTAGAAGGTTGATTATGATCTTAAAGCAATAAGTAAACTTGATTTACACCTTACCAACAATCCAATGCCTGCAAATCCTTGATCTACACCCTACCTTGGTTGGATTTGATTGCCGGAAAGTTGCCGGAAGTTTGCCGGAAGGGTGTTTGGCTTAGGGAGAGTTTTGGGAGAGTTGGGAGAGTTTGTGGGATGAATTATTGGTGAATATGGCTGACAATAGGGTGTTAGGGACTTCTATAATCATCCAAAATATGCCTCCCCCGTGATAGATCAAGATTCCCACCTTTGGGACCCAAAAAATGGCAAAAAGTCGCCAAAAACACATAAATCCCGACTGCTACAGTAGCATGCTACAGTAGCGTGCTACAGTAGCATGCTACAGTAACCTTTTTTTTTTTTTAATTTTTTTTTTTTTTTATATATATATTAAGATTCTTATCTTAAAAAAAATCATAATGTGGGAATTTTTGTGATCTTGTAAGTCATACATAGCTTCAAAAAGGAATATATTCTTTATTTGAAAATGACAAGATATGATTAATATTCCACCCTACAATTTCAAACCATAGTCAAATTATTCCCAATTATATTATGGCATTCTAGAATAATTCCATAATAAAAAATATATGGGTAGAATGATTAATCAAGGATATATAGAAAATAGATAATTCTCATTATAATTTAAACATATGAATATATACATGTATATACATGTGTACATGTTTGGAAAGATTATTTCAAGACCAAGGTATATATGTGTATATAAACTTGTATATGGATTTAAAATATTCTATGAACCATATACTTATTACACTTGATATTGAAATCCATATATTTATTTGAAAAGACAAATATATATAATTTTTCAAAGTATGTTTTGTAGAAAATAATATACTAATCTTTAAGCACATATTTGAACATATAAATATATATAGATTTGATTAAAAATCTACTTAGTGAATTGGTCAAAATATATATATTCATACATATATATCGGGCAATTTCTATGGTATTACAATCTACCCTCCTTAAGAATCAACTTCGTCCCCGAAGTTGCGCGACTTATTGACCGATTGATTGATTGTGGTTGTGTCATTGTGTTTTGTTGTTTGATATTATTCGACTGAACCCAGAATTGAAATTTCCAAGTTGCCTACGTACCCTGTGAAGGGATCAAGTCATTACGTAGTTCAAAACAATTAGAATTTGTTCATTTGGGATACAAAATATTCGGGTCGTTACATCCTCTCCCCCTTAAGATTACAGTTATGTCCCCATAACTGCGGTTGCACCGTTTTGGAATAGGGTCGGGTAACGCTCCTTCATGTCGGATTCTAACTCCCATGTCGCCGTTTCACTTTCATGGTTCGACCAAAGAATCTTGACCATTCTCACGGCTTTGTTCCTTGTTACTCTCTCCTTAACATCGAGTATTCGTACCGGAATTTCCTCATAGCTCAAGTCATCATCCAATTCAATTCCTTCCGGTTGGAGTACATGGGTCGGATCGTGCACATACTTCTTCAATTGTGAACTCTAGCCAATTGTGGCGGTAAGGCTAGACGATATGCTAAATTCCCGACTTTTTCTAGAATTTCATAAGGTCCTATATATCGAGGGCTTAACTTTCCTCGTTTGCCAAAACGCATAACCCCCTTCATCGGTGATATCTTTAACATGACCTTATCCCCAACTTGAAATTCTAGGTCTTGCCGTCTCACATCGGCATAACTTTTCTGTCGGTCTTGGGCCGCTTTCATCTTTCCTCGAATCACTTTGATTTGTTGGGTCATATCTTCTACGAGTTGTGGTCCTACTATCACTGTCTTATCATTCCCTTCCCAACTCAACGGACTTCGGCACCTTCGACCATACAATGCCTCGAATGGTGCCATGCCGATGCTAGCATGGTAGCTATTGTTGTAGGAAAATTCAATTAGGGGTAAATGATTTTCCCAGCTACCCTTAAACTCTAGGACGCAAGCTCTCAGCATGTCTTCCAACGTTTGGATTGTTCTCTCAGTTTGTCCATCCGTCATTGGGTGGAATGCGGTGCTCATCTTAATCTGCGTACCGAGGGCTTCTTGTAACTTGGTCCAAAAGTGAGAGACAAATCTACTGTCTCTATCGGAGATAATGTCATGTGGTACCCCGTGTCTTCGTACCACATTGTCAATATACGCTCTTGCTAATTGGTCCATGGTCCAAGTGTCCTTCATTGGAATAAAAATGGCCGTCTTCGTTAGCCTATCAACAATCACCCATATCTTATTCATTCCTCTTGGTGATCGTGGTAATCCCGAAACGAAATCCATAGAGATACTATCCCACTTCCAACTCGGGATTTCCAATGGTTGCATCAATCCTAAGGGTTTCTGTCGCACGGCTTTGACCTTTTGGCACGTGAGGCATCTCGCTACAAATTCTGCCACTTCATTCTTCATCCTCGGCCACCAGTAAATCTTCCTCAAATCCTTATATAATTTGTCGCCTCCAGGGTGAACCGAGTAAGGTGTGTTATGCCCTTCTTCCATCAATCTTTGTTTTATCTCCACGCATTTTTGTGGTACACACCATCTTCCCTTGAAACGAATGCTTCCGTCCTCATGGATAGCAAATCCTATTGCCTTCCCGTTGGCAATGTTCTCCTTAATCCTTTCCAACTTTGCGTCGCCCGGTTGGGCGAGTTTGATCTCGTCAAATATGGTTGATTCGACTACCATGGCGTTGACCATTTCATTTACAGTGCCCGAATGCACTAGTTCTAAGCTCAATCTTGCCAAGTCCATATATAATGCCGGCGGAATCACCAACGAATTCGCCACATGTTGGGTCTTCCGGCTTAAGGCATCGGCTACTACGTTGGCCTTCCCTTCGTGGTAAGAAATTTCGAGATCATAGTCCTTGATTAGTTCCAACCATCTCCGTTGTCTCAGATTTAGCTCTTTTTGAGTGAATATGTATTTGAGGCTTTTGTGGTCTGTGAACATCCGACACTTTCTCCCATAAAGGTAGTGTCTCCATATTTTCAGAGCGAACACGACTGCCGCCAACTCCAAGTCGTGCGTTGGGTAGTTCGCTTCATGAGGTTTCAATTGGCGCGAAGCATATGCAATGACTCTCGAGTCTTGCATCAAAACACATCCTAGACCTTCCTTTGAAGCATCACTGTAAACCTCGAAGTCACCATTCTCTGATGGTAGTGCTAGTACGGGTGTACTGGTGAGTCGCTTTTTCAGTTCTTGAAACGCGGACTCACACTCACTGGTCCAGTCATATTTTACCCCTTTCTTCAACAGCTGGGTCAACGGGCGTGCGATTTTTGAGAAGTCCTTCACAAATCGCCTATAATAACCAGCTAGCCCAAGGAAGCTCCGTATTTCAGTTGGACTCGTCGGCGATACCCATTCCGTCACCGCCGAAATTTTTGCTTGATCCACTGAAACTCCAGTGGCGGATACTATGTGCCCAAGGAATGCTACTTCCTTCAACCAAAAGTCGCATTTGGATAGTTTGCCATAGAGTTGGTTCTTGCGCAAAATCCCTAACACTTGGTGCAAATGTTGGGAATGCTCCTCCTCGCTTCTCGAGTAGATCAGGATGTCGTCGATGAACACCACGACGCTTTGATCTAACAATTCTCTAAATACATCGTTCATGAGGTTCATGAACATTGCAGGTGCATTTGTTAACCCAAAGGATAATACTGTGAACTCGTAGTGTCCATAACGAGTTCGGAATGCCGTCTTCGGGATATCCTTCTCCGCAATCCTCATCTGGTGATAACCGGATCGCAAGTCGATCTTTGAGAACACCGACGCCCCCTTCAATTGATCAAATAAGTCCTCAATCCTTGGTAATGGATACTTGTTCTTGATGGTCACTTGATTGAGTCCTCTGTAATCGATGCAAAGGCGTAGTCCTCCGTCCTTCTTTTTAACAAATAAGACCGGTGCTCCCCACGGGGACGTACTTGGTCTTATGTATCCTTTCTCCAACAACTCTTCGAGTTGTTCCTTTAACTCCTTCATTTCCAGTGGTGCCATACGGTAAGGGGCCTTCGAGACAGGTTCCGTTCCCGGAATGAGATCTATGGTGAATTCAAGATCTCTCTCAGGTGGCATACCAGGGATGTCTTCAGGAAATACGTCCGGGTATTCTCTCACCACTGGGATGTCGTCAACCTTGCTCTCTTCCGCCTCCAGGTTGTGAACGTAGCATGCATACAACGCGTATCCCTTATGCATTAAGCTACGAAGCTTGAGAGCGTTAACAACCTTGTTGCTCCTCTTAGGGGGTTGAGAGTAAAAGATGACTCTCTTTCCCCTACCTTTCGACAAGGTGATCTTCTGCTTTTGACATTCTATTACCGCTTTATACCGGGTCAACCAATCCATTCCCAGTATAACGTCGAAGTCCCTTAAATTAAATTCTACCAAGTTTGCGAAAAATTCTATGTTCTTGATAACTATCGGAATTCCGTTATAACGTTTAGAGCATGGTACTACCTCTCCTGATGGTAGTTGAATTTCTAAGTTAATCAGTTCGCACTTAGGTAGATCTAGTTCAGATAAGACTCTTGATGATATAATCGAACAACTAGCTCCTGAGTCAAACAGAACTTTAAGGGGTGTACTTAAAACATGGAATGTACCTGCCATCACGTCACCCTGCATAGGCACATCTGCTTGGTTGATAACATTCAACCTCCCCATGGGCCGTCCTTGGTTGCCCGGCTGATCCCGGTTCGGGTTCTGATTCTGTTGTTGATTTGGATTCTGTGGAGGGCGTTGATTCTGGTTGAAATTCTGGTTCTGAGGGGGTCTGTACCCTTGATAGTTACCATTCCGTCCATTTTGGTTACGAGGCTGTGCTGGCCCCATAATCAAGTCCTCTCGCTTGGTGATGTTTTCAATTCGAGTCCGGCACTCATTCGCCCGATGACCAAATCGACCACACCTGAAGCATGTGCCCTGTTGGGGGCATCCCCTAATCAAGTGAGGTTTCCCACATCTTGGGCATGGTGGCACAGGGTTACCCTGGAAAAATGTTCTCCCACCATTTCCCCTATTGTTGTTCTGAGGGGGTCTGTTCAGGCCTACCCGAAAGTTGTTTCCTCCAGAATTGTTACCGGTGCGGTTATCCCTGTTCCTCTTATCTTGCCCCTGAGGTCCCCGGCTGGACTCTCCACTCATCCTCCTCTTCAGTTGTTGCACCCTCGCAACAGCAACTGCACGATCATACACTGCTTGCAGGTCCGGGTAATGGACACCAGTGATCACTTCCCGTATGGACAAGTTCAATCCCATCTCGAATTTTTGTGCCTTCTCTACGTCTGTCGGTACTAGTCTTGGTGCAAAGCGCACCAACTCCTTGAATCGAGTGTAATACTCTTGTACAGTCTGCCCGCCTTGTTTCAGTGCCAAAAACTCCTCGTACATGGCCGCCTTCGTACTCAGGGGGTAAAATCGGTCCCTGAGCAGTTCCATCATTTCAGTCCATGAATAGGGCACATCTTCCTCTTGTATCTTTCCCTGGGTGGCTTGCCACCAGTCGTCTGCTTCACCTCCCAAGTAGTATGAGGCCACATGCACCTTTTCCCCTTCTGGGCACTTAACTGCGCTTAACAACTTGTCGAAGGTCCTAATCCACTCCTCTAGTTTTGCAGGGTCTTCCTCGCCTGCATAGTGCGGCGGTTGGTATGGGTTCACCATGGCTAGGTAATTAATGCGAGCTTGTGGTGGAGGTGCCGCAGCCGCTTGGCCTTGGTTCACCTGCGCGTTCCCTATCGCAATGAGAACCTCTTCTAGAGTGCGCAGGCGATTACCTATGTTGTCTGGTATAGGGCCTGCTGGCTCTTCCTGAGCGTGTACACCCACGTTTGGTATCGGCATGTCAGGTTGCCTAGGTATTTCGTTGGTATTGGGAGGAATGGGTTGGACGCGCGGTCTCCCTCTCGGTGCCATTCTGTTACAAGAACAAGTGATTTAGATTTTAAGGAAAATATAATAAAGGGTTTATACAATGATTATCGAAACCCCAGGGTCTAGGGTTTCAGGGTCTTGGGTTTCAAGGTTAAATGAGCCGTGCGTTTGAGATGGATTTGTTGTTTGGGAATTCAATCATAATTTTTTTTTTTTTTGGAATAGAGAGTGTTCAAACAAAAACTTGATTTATTTATTTATTTATTTATTTATTTATCTATTTATTTATTTATTTTTTTTTTATTACAAGTGATAGGATATACCAAAATAGGATCCTTCTATCGTTTCTAGGCGTCCTCCGGCACAGTGGTGGGATCCTCCTCCGGATCTTCCTCCACCGGGCTTGACGGTAGTAGGTCATCGAAAATGTGGTTCAAGTCATCCCCATGAGCATCAACAAGCTCCTTTAAACATAGATTTTGTGTAGTGAGGTTTTGGATTTGGTCTTCGAGCTGGTTTATGCGGTGGTGGTCCGCCTCTCTTAAGCTTCCCATATGGTGCAGATTTGCCTCCAATTGGGCCATACGATGTTCCATTTGTTGTATGGTTTGTTGGTAATCAAAGTGAGCGTTCATCATTTTGACCATTAAGTTCATCATGTCTTGGTTAGCCATCTAGCGCAAGAAAAAGATCTAGGTTACAACATAACGCTTCTAGGTTCTCTAAGGTATAGAAATGCAATATGCACATGCAGTGATGATTCCCCCTGATAAAAAAAAATTTTATGCATGCATTTATTTATCCATGGGTTTTAAAATAAATTTATTCCATGGATATATTAAAATAAGGATAAAAGGTTCGGGCCACTATATTGGGCCGAAAGAAATAAATTATTTGGGCTTTAAATAAAAACAAGGCTATTGGGCCAAAATAATTTCTTGGGCTTCAAAAAAAATTTTTGGACTAAAAATTTGGGCTTTAAGTTCAAAATAATAATTGGGCTCTTTAAAATATATTACTAGTTTAGAAATAATAACTTTAAAATAATAATATTCAAAAATAATAGTTTAAAAATATTCCGGGCTCTGATACCACATTGTAACACCCCGGTTTTGGTAACCCAGGCCGGGATGCCACCGCCACACCTCCCTAGCAAGACACGGTTTCTCCGAGCTCACTAAAGAGATGCAAGGCTATGGTTTTTCAGAATTTAATACGTTCAAACAGCCCATTCATAAGTAATTTAAAAATACTACATCAGAGTTGCAGCGAGAATATAAAGTACGCAGCGGAAGTAAAGTGTATGCAGCGGAATTTAAAATATAGGGCCGACATGGCCAAACCACGGGTTAAACAGACCCGTTCATGCAAGTCACGTAAAATAAATAATTAAGTGTCCAAAATGATCCCCCAATGAGTGATCATGCTCCGTACTCTGTAACAGAAAAAAAATGAACAACGGTTTTTATCAGTATTATAAAATACTGAGTAAGTCAATCCTTACATAGCAATAAAGGGGTTAGATTTTTAATAATTAAGATAAAACTTTTTGCCATGCATAAAAACATTTTATAAAAAAAATGTGATTATAATTGCATACTTTAAAGACACATTTAATTTCATAATTTAAAACTTAAGCATGGGCAATTATTTAAGACATGATTTAAAAACATGAATAATGCCGTAAGTAAGTAAATAAAAATTTGAGCTTTTAAAAATTCTCCCCGATACGCCTCCATCTCAACAATATTTAATTTAGCCGGCAATCCGGCGGCCGTAGCCAATTTCATAAAATCTGAGCTTTTTAATATATTTCCCGTTACGCCATCATCTCAACAATATATATCATTTAGCCGGTGATCCGGCGGCCGCAGCCAATATCAATAGTATCATTTAGCCGGTGCTCCGGCGGCCTCAGCCAATTTCATAAGTATCATCTCATTTAGCCGGTATTCCGGCGGCCGCAGCCGATTCGCCATACCCAGTACCACTCCGTCGAGCCTCGAGTATCCCATACGGATACACTCGAGAGGGTAGGCCGTTGGTCTCTTGTGACCAAATACGCCATATCCAGTACCGCTCCGTCAAGCCTCGAGTAACCCATACGGATACACCCGAGAGGATAGGCCCAAAAATATAAGATGCCATTTTGGCAATCTTTCGCGCGTAATCATCATTGCCGTTTAGGCACAAAATGAATAATTAGGAGGGCACCCTGCAGAGCACTCACCCCCCAATGAAACCGATATCGTTTCAACTTTAGTGTAACGGGATTTCCAAAAATACAACTTTATCGTATCACAAGATTTCGATCGTTGTTTAGAGATTTCAAAATTTCACAAGTTTAAAACCGATCGATGTCACAGTTTACGCCTTTTCAGTTTAAAAATCCATTTCTTAGGCGATTAATCTGAAATTTTCACAGTAGCTCAAATACATCCCAATGAACAACTTTCATGTTTTGAGTTTTTGGGAAAAATGATGGGAAGCATGTCAAAAATCAAGTTTTCTACACAAACAAAAAGCTGTCAGGATTCAGGTTTGACATCTGTCAAAGATTTGACTTTTTAACATGTCAAATGAACTCCAAAAATTCTGAAAATTTATAGGCACTTAAAAGACACCAAAATAAACAAGTTTTATTAGAGGCAAATTATGCAAATTCATCACGGATTAAGTCAGATTAATCTACTAAGTTCGGTCTTAAAATCTGTCTCAGTTTCCGAAAGGTTCATGCACCACAGAATATGTTCGACGCGGTTTGGGATAGCAAATCTTAATGAAAGTGCATGAAATTTTACAGAGGTATTCAAGACTCATAGATCTACAACTTTTGTTTAGATCATGAAGATTGGTTTGGACTAGAAATGATAGAAATAAGCTCATCAAGTTCGGTTATGAAATCTGTCAACTTTTGAAAATTTTTAAAAACGCAGAATATGTCCGACTTGATTTGGGGTATCAAAACTTGATGAAAATCTCTGAAATTTTTACACAATATAGCTTAAGATCTTAGGATCAAAATCTTAGTTTTGAGTTTTCAGGTTTGAACGCTCGAAGTAAGAGTTTTGGTCGGATTTCAGAAAATACGTAGATTGGGGTTTTTAGGTTTGATTTCAACGTTTCGTTTAAGATCCAATGTTTCGGATGTCTTTAAACCACCCATATTGATATGTAAGTTATTAACTTACAGTGAGTGAGTTCTTGAACGTTCTAGAGTTGATCGATTTGTCCAAAATCGCCACGAACGGATCTACGCAACACGTTCTTCTTCTCCTTTGGCTACGAACGTGTTTTGCAAGTAAAGATCCGTAAGTTAGAAGGTTGATTATGATCTTAAAGCAATAAGTAAACTTGATTTACACCTTACCAACAATCCAATGCCTGCAAATCCTTGATCTACACCCTACCTTGGTTGGATTTGATTGCCGGAAAGTTGCCGGAAGTTTGCCGGAAGGGTGTTTGGCTTAGGGAGAGTTTTGGGAGAGTTGGGAGAGTTTGTGGGATGAATTATTGGTGAATATGGCTGACAATAGGGTGTTAGGGACTTCTATAATCATCCAAAATATGCCTCCCCCGTGATAGATCAAGATTCCCACCTTTGGGACCCAAAAAATGGCAAAAAGTCGCCAAAAACACATAAATCCCGACTGCTACAGTAGCATGCTACAGTAGCGTGCTACAGTAGCATGCTACAGTAACCTTTTTTTTTTTTTTAATTTTTTTTTTTTTTTTATATATATATTAAGATTCTTATCTTAAAAAAAATCATAATGTGGGAATTTTTGTGATCTTGTAAGTCATACATAGCTTCAAAAAGGAATATATTCTTTATTTGAAAATGACAAGATATGATTAATATTCCACCCTACAATTTCAAACCATAGTCAAATTATTCCCAATTATATTATGGCATTCTAGAATAATTCCATAATAAAAAATATATGGGTAGAATGATTAATCAAGGATATATAGAAAATAGATAATTCTCATTATAATTTAAACATATGAATATATACATGTATATACATGTGTACATGTTTGGAAAGATTATTTCAAGACCAAGGTATATATGTGTATATAAACTTGTATATGGATTTAAAATATTCTATGAACCATATACTTATTACACTTGATATTGAAATCCATATATTTATTTGAAAAGACAAATATATATAATTTTTCAAAGTATGTTTTGTAGAAAATAATATACTAATCTTTAAGCACATATTTGAACATATAAATATATATAGATTTGATTAAAAATCTACTTAGTGAATTGGTCAAAATATATATATTCATACATATATATCGGGCAATTTCTATGGTATTACAATCTCGGGGGTGGCTTTGGCATGGCAGGTGATATTACTGCACATTGAGGGCGTTTACAAATTTGGACTTGTTGGATATTGGATGTTGAGTGATGTTGATTTGTAGATGGATGTTGAGTGATGTGTATTGTGGATTCACCTATGCTATTGTGTTATAGTTTCATTGGCTTAGATTGTCATGTGTAAGTTACTAATTCTGATGGATAACTGTTAGGTTTTGTTGCTTTTTGGAGTATGAAAACATGTAGCTTGTTATTTAATTATGTTGTTTTGAGGTTATGTTTAGATTACTTAATTTTTATGTTGTTTGAGGATGTTTTCTAGTGTTATGGTATTGTTTTGAGGATGTTTTCTAGTATTAGTGTTTTTGGATTTGGTGTTGTTGATTACAGGTTGGTTTCCCGGAAAACAGGATGGCCTGTTGGCCATATGTGGGGCTGCCGACCGCATTTGCCGTATCGAAATTTTTTTACCCAATCTTGCCGACTGCATCTTCGGTCGGCGAGGCTACCGACCGTGTATGCGGTCGGTAGCCGGGTCGGTAGATTTACCGACGACGAAAATTGCGGTCGACACCAAGTTGCGACGAAGTTACTCCCAACCGACCATTGTGGTCGGGAGTGCGGTCGGTAACCCCTTCGGCCGACCCGCATCATGGTGTTACCGACCGTAATGTGCGGTCGGTAACTACAGTTTTCTTGTAGTGTACATCTATATATTGCATAGAAATCGACCAATATATGCCATTACGAATATTTATATATTACAATTTAGTATCTAAAAAATACTTATACTACAAACAATAATTGAAAGAACAAAAAAATTAAAACACAAAGATAAAAACCTTTCTACTCACGACTCTGATGTTATAAATTGACAAATAAAGTACGTGAAATCGTATTGTATTCGATATTGATTATTGATATTGATTCACATCCTAAAGTGTTGAGATATTAGAAATTTTATGAAGATGTAGAAATTTCCAAATTAATTTAGAATCATATAAGAAATACTCTTGTAAATGTATCAATTGACAAATCAAAATGACTATATTTTATCAACTTATTATCATATTACAATTTATCTAATTTAGTTTATTTATCTAAATAAAAGTATTTGCTATTCATTAATGAATATAATATCAACCAATAAAGTACTTCTTAATAATTTACAATATATCTTTAACTATAGTTTCAATTAATAGTGTATTGGTTAAGAATAATAACAAATATTGAAATTATATTTAAAGAATAAATATAATATCAACCTATAAAAATTTTGTTCCATCTTTTATTTGGTAGTATTCTTTATCTATAATCATTAATAAAATTAAATTATATAATGTGAATTGTGCTCGAATTTAGTTCTCCTATATTTTGAAAGTGTATTATTTTTTTAAAAAAAAATAATTCGTTCATTTTTATTGAGAAAGTGAATTGATTTTTGCTATTGTTTAATATTCAACTATCAACCCATAAAGCTTTGTTACATCACTACAAGAAAAAGTACAATTACGGACCACCATAATACGGGTCGGATTTACCGACCCCATTACCGACCCCACTTTGGGGTCGGTAAAAGTTAGCCGTTATTGGGCCCTGGGACATTCGAAAACCAAAACACCGACCACAATTAATGTGGTCGGCATTACCGACCCCATTATCGACCCCAATTGGGGTCGGTAACATTTACCGACCCCAATTGGGGTCTGTAGTTTTTTTCAATTTTTTTTTATTTTTCTCATTTTTTTATTTATTTTATTTTTTATTAATATTTCTTTGATTATTTATTTATTTTGGGCCAATTAATTATTTAATTATTAATTAATATTTTATTTAATTAATTATATTTTTAATTTTGACTTCATAGCATTTTTATTAAAAATAAATTTATATTATTCTTTAAATTTATTTTAATTTTTGAATAATTTTATTATTTTATTTAATAAATTGATTTTAATTTTTTTGATCTAATTAATTTTATTTTATCTTTTATTTAATTAATAAATTTTTTATTATTTAATTAATTTAATTTTAGTTTATATTTATATTTCAATTTAATTAACTACGAAAAAAGTTATTTTAGCGATCGAAATTCGCGATCGAACATATTGGGGCGCTATTACGACAGAATTATTAACATTTATTATTGAATTTTATATTGCATATTTTATTTTTAAATTTTTAATTATGGAATTTAATATTTTTATAAATTTTTTAATTTAATTAATATTTAGTCATATTAATTTCTATTTTCTTAAATTTAATTAGTGAGTTAATTAATTTCACCCATTTAATTTTATGAATTATTCTACAATTTATTTAACTAATATCAATACTTATATTATTATTTTTAAAGTTATTAATTACATATTATATATAAAAATATTATATATATTTAACAAATTGCATATGATAACATGAAAAGTTGTGTACCCGGATGGCACGCGCGCGAGTGAGAAATGCATCTCACATGGGTTCGAATCCCCTATTCAGCATTTGGGGAGGAATTAATATATGACACGTGGCGGGTTACCATTGGTGGGCTAGAAGGCTAGCCCAGCTGGTTAGAGTTGTGGCTAGGTGATGCGAAGTTGTGGGGTCGGTAATCTCCCGACCCCCAGAATCTTTGGTCGGCGCCAGATCACCTACCATCAAATTACCGACCCGCGATTGGGGTTGGTAAACCCCTGGACGACCCGTAAAACCTAGTTACCGACCCCATTTTGGGGTCGGTAAAACGAAATTTTGAATTTTGCTCAAATTTGGTTCTGATATATTTTGAAAGTGCATTATAATCTTATTTTTATAATTCTTTCATTTTTATAGTGAAAAGGAATTCACTTATTTTGCTACTGTTTATTATTCAATTTTGACTAATGCTTATACAATATTTATATAAGAAAAGACATAGCTAAGTAAGATCTCGTTAGATTAAGCCGCGAACCTGTAGCTAATGATAAACACCTCAAAATTCTCTTAATTAGAATTATCTGATGTCACCCTTATAGAATAGAATGGTGTCATCTGTAGGTAACGATATCCTGTAGTTCACCTCAGAACCCAGCCAATGATAAACACCTCAAAACACATGCTTTTTCCACGCGGTAACAACCCTAAACAGGAGGAGAAGTTACATTGGGCTATTAAAGTTGATGGGGGAATGGTCGATGACCCACATGTAATTAAAAGGATGGCATTCTTCTTTTTTCAGAAACTGTTCACTCAACAGAAGGAGGAAGTGTTCCATATTGATCAAATTGGGCTGCCAAAGGTTGGGGAGGTCGAAAGATGTTGGCCGGTGAGAAATTTCAGGGAGAAAGAAATAAGGTCAGTTTGGAGTTGTGATGGAAATCGGGCCCCTGGTCTCGATGGGTTTACATTGGCTTCTTTAAGAAATATTGGGAAGTGATAAGGATGTGTTGGGAGTTTAAGTTACTGGAATAGGAATGCAAAATGCCTAAAGAGGCCGGGAAATCTTTTATTAGATTAATTCCCATGATTGATAATCCGATGAAATTTGGTGATTTTAGGCCATTATCCTTAGTAGAAAGTGTGTATAATAATGGTTAGGAAGTTGTTATTTGTTGACGAATAATATTAAAATTTAATTCCACTTGGATAAGTCTAATTAGGGATTAACTATAAAAAGATAACTAATTTATATGAGTATGATAAAACATTGACTTTTAACTTTATGTTATTGACTTCTAATTATTAAATCACTAAAAATTAAAAATAACCATAAAAAAATATGGTTGGATTTGGTTGCCGGAAACTCGTCGGAAAGTCGCCGGAAGTTCGTCGGAAGAGTGTTTGGCTTTGGAGAGTTTTGGGAGAGTTTTGGAGGAAACTTTGGGTGTTAATGACTGAAATGGGGTGTTAGGGACATCTAATAATCATCCAAAATATGCCTCCCCGTGATAGATCAAGATTCCCACCTTTGGGACCCAAAAAAATGGCAAAAAGTCGCCAAAATTAATAAAAATCTGTCAACAAGAGAAACCCTCAACGCAGCGTTTTCGTATGAATTTTTCGAACCTCCAAAGCTGCTCAAACAAAAAAACTCAAAACATGAAAAGTGTTCCTAAGACTTTGGTTTAGCTACTGTAAAAATTTTAGAATTTTTCATGATGTTTTGAAACCTGAAACCAACCCAAAACCGAAGAGTATTAAATCTGGATCTTAGAACTTTGGCAGATTTCACTCTCAATCTTGTTGGTTATTTTGACCATGGATCTAGGCCGAATAGGAATGCAAAATGCCTAAAGAGGCCGGGAAATCTTTTATTAGATTAATTCCCATGATTGATAATCCGATGAAATTTGGTGATTTTAGGCCATTATCCTTAGTAGAAAGTGTGTATAATAATGGTTAGGAAGTTGTTATTTGTTGACGAATAATATTAAAATTTAATTCCACTTGGATAAGTCTAATTAGGGATTAACTATAAAAAGATAACTAATTTATATGAGTATGATAAAACATTGACTTTTAACTTTATGTTATTGACTTCTAATTATTAAATCACTAAAAATTAAAAATAACCATAAAAAAATACCCCCAATTTATCATCAAACATCAATATACAATAAAAGAGGTCCTCCTGTTCTGCGTTCGGCCGTCCGCTGCGTGCCTTCGTCGAATCTGAATCAGTGGGTTGGCCACCACCGCCACTGCCCACCTCGAATCCGTATGCTCCAATTTTCTGCCGCTGCTGTGCTGAACAGCTCTGTTGGTCTGAATCTCTATTCTCCAGAAACGCTGCTGCGCTGCTTATCTCGTTTTCAGATCTGAAGTCTGAACCTTTCGCCGCCACAGCAATCGTCGTCGGTGACTCTTGTTCAATCGGGAAACACAGGCCATTTCCCAGTCCTTGCTATTCACTCACACTCCGGCGCCGCTCATCTTCTCCGTCGCCGCCTCGCCGGTCCTCTGCGTCTGACGCTGCTCTTCTGCCTTCGCCCGTCTGTCTGCGGTCTGCCGTCTTCCTCTGCCCGACGTCTGCTCGTCCTCCAGCTCTCTCCACTGTGCTCGCCCTCCTTTGGCTACGAAAGAGGAGATTTTTCATCACATCTTTTTTCAGATCTCTGCGTCTTCAACATTGAAAGCGGAAATTACACAGGAGAAGTCAAACCCTCCGTTCCTGATTTTTGATCTGGTTTAGGGATGTCTCTCGTTCCCAACTACCCCCCAACGGCTGCCTCCGATCGCCCAACGCCGGAACCGCCGGATCGCTCCCCGCCGTCCGCTGATCCCCACAGGTCATTCAGGGATGCTACCTGCAATGTCTATGATGTGGATAATCCTGTGGAGCATCCAGACATCCCGTTCTCTGAATTGGTGGACACGAGTTGGCTTGATGATAATCCGTTGCTTCCAACCGTCGACTTCCATCCGGCGGCTATGGACCGATTATGTGAACCTTTTAAGGACGCTCTGGTAATCAAGGTACTGGGTCGGAGTATCGGTTTTTCCTTTCTAAAGGAGCGACTTTTGAACATGTGGAAACCTAAAGGTAACGTTGCGGTCACGGACACGGCGAAGGGTCATCTTGTTATAAAGTTTGAACTAGAAGAAGATAAAAAGAGAGTGCTTTTCGATGGGCCTTGGTCTATCTTTGATCATCATGTGGCGGTTGTGCCATGGTCGAGGGATTTCTTGAAGCCACATATTCAAATCGCCAAGTCTACGGTCTGGGCAAGGATCTTGGATTTGGATCCGTTGTATTACAATGAGAACTCGCTCGGTATCATTGCTAACATGATTGGAAAATTTGTGAAGATGGATACAACCACAAAGGAATTTAATCGAGGCCAATTCGCTAGAGTTTCTGTGGAAATCGATCTTATGAAACCCTTAGTTGGTAAGATCCGCGTGGATGGTGAATGGTATTTAATCGCATATGAGGGACTTCATAATATATGTACTACATGCGGATTATATCGTCATGGGATAGGGCATTGTCTGCATGCTGGAACAATCCATGCAACTCATGTGGTCGGGACAGGCGTAGATCAAGGGCCTTCGGAGGCCGGGAAGCATGCCTCGGCTGACAACAGCCCACCTCCATCCGGTACTGATGCTAACACGGGGGGAGGCTCCAGGGTCCATATTCAAGAACCAGATGCGGGCTCCTCTGACGGGAACCTCCGGGACAGCCAGAAATCGGTGGATATGGTAACAGATATTCCATCCTCGACGCACGGGGATTGGATCATGGTGATCAGAAAACCAAAGCCTCACAATTTTAGAGGAAAACATGTGGCCAGGCCGACTGAGAAAGCTCTCCCTACAAAACCTCAGCCTACCAACACTGTTCCTAAGGGGAATCGGCCCCCTCAGGCGAGCTCCACAGCTGCAGCTCGTCCACCAGTGAAGAACCCCGCTCGTGATCGAGGAAAAGAATTAGTGGTTGTATCACCCCCTGTCCTCAATCCGTTGTATGCATCTGATACGACTCTTTCACCTCGTTTGAAGGGAAAGCGACCCCGGTCTTCTCAGCCATCCACAAGCAAGGATCACACACCTACTAGCAATGCTTTCCTTGCCTTGGACTGGGCGTCTGAGCACATGGAGACAGAAAGAGGCGGCTGTGAGCCGCGTATTGAACCTCCCAAGGGTTCCCAATGAATGTGTTTCATGATTTGACGATTCTCTCATGGAATGTGCGTGGCGCCATGGGACGAAACTCGAAACGCCACATTGTGGATGTGCTAAGAGCATATCAGCCGTCTCTCTTTGTGTTGATGGAACCACAGGGTGCATTTGAGCGGATGCAGGTGCTCCTCTATCATGCAGGCTATTACGCTGTACATGTCATTGAAAGCATTGGCCGCGCTGGTGGTCTATGGGTACTCGCTCGCATCGGCCTTCCCTATTCTTACAATGTTGTTAGTTCACATTCACGCATGGTTACATTAGCTATCAATCATGCCGGCTCCTCTTGGTACATGTCAGCCATCTATGCAAATCCCGCTCGTGGCGCGCGAGAAGCGGACTGGAATGATTTACGATCGTTGGCGGCCACTCTTCGGGGACCTTGGCTAGCCATCGGTGACTGGAACGCTATCGAATACATGTTCGAAGCTACTGGAATGGCTCCATCTGCGAGCCATTGTGAGGAGTTTCGCAACTTGCTGCAGGATTGTGGCCTATCTACGGTTCACACCATTGGGGAACTCTTCACTTGGCAAAAGAATAATTCGAGGGGTCCTTTGGCCAGGAAGCGTCTTGATCGTGCAGTTGCAAACTGGGAGTGGCTTTCTGCCTTCCCAAATAGTCATGTGGAAATCCAGCCCCGTCGTTGCTCGGATCACAATTCCATTCTCGCTAGATGTGCTCCTCGGTTGAGTCCTTGCATTAATCGTCCCTTTCGATGGGAATTTGCATGGACAACTCATCCTCACTATGAAGCTGTGGTAGATGCTGCCTCGAATTGGAATCATTCTTCCCTTCATGCTCAATTATCCCAGGTACGCCAGTCATCGGAATTCTTCAATGTCCATTCTTTTGGTAATATTGTTAGGCGGAAGAAACGGCTCTTAAAACGCTTGGAGGGAGTCCGACGTTGTCTTTCAAGGGTCGACTCGGCTATATGGTGCAATTTGGAGGCTCAGTTGATGAAGGAGCTAGATGACGTCCTCAAGCAAGAGGAAATCATGTGGTTCCAAAAATCTCGGGAAAGAAGCATTCGTATGGGAGACCGGAACACGGGCTACTTCCATGCAAAAACACGTATCCGTCGCCAACGCAGCCGCATCCAAGGATTGGAGATTAATGGGGTCTGGGAGTCTGATCCTGCTGCTATTCAAAACCATGCTGTGTCTCATTTCAGTTGGTTGTTCTCACATTCCAGTCCGCCTGCTTCTCCCGCGCTGTCCTTGATCTCGCTCCCGGCCATTGAGACTGACGCAAACCTGGATGGTGAACCCAGTATTATGGAAGTGGAAAAAGCGGTTAAAGAGTTGAGTAGTTTCGCTGCACCAGGGCCGGATGGTTTTCCAGCTATATTCTACAAAAAATATTGGCAAACCCTAAATGGATCAGTGTTCTCGTTCGTTTCTCATGCTTTCCAGACCGGAGCCTTTGATGCCAACATTGCTTCTACTCTTATATGTCTCATCCCCAAAGTTGAGGTGCCTCGAGAAATCCACCAATTTCGTCCCATCAGTTTATGTAATGTTAGTTACAAAATTTTGACGAAGATTATTGTCAATCGACTTCGCCCTATTTTGTGTGACTACATTGGTCCGTATCAGTCGGCTTTCCTTCCGGGCCGTGGGACTGCCAATAATGCTATAATACTCCAAGAGGTGGTTTCTACTTTTTGCAATCGTCATCGGCGGTCTAAGGAATTTCTCTTGAAGGTGGACTTGGAGAAGGCGTATGACAACATCTCATGGGCCTTCCTCGAAGCGTGCCTTAATGAGATGCATATCCCGACATCCTTGGTGACTATCATCATGTTTTGTGTGCGCTCGCCGACTTACTCTCTTTTATGGAATGGCTCATCACTTCCACCCTTCACTCCCGCGAAAGGCATTAGACAAGGGGATCCTCTATCCCCATATCTTTTCATTGTTGTCATGGAGAAACTTTCCAGGTCGATTCTTGCTAAGGTGGCGGCCGGTTCATGGAAGCCGGTGATCATTAGTCGAGGTGCTGCTCCTCTGTCTCACCTTATGTTTGCTGATGACCTGCTCCTTTTTGCTGAAGCCTCAGTTGAATGTGCCCACTGTGTTGATGAAGTTCTATCTGAGTTTGCCTTACACGCTGGCTTGCGCATTAACGTCCAGAAGTCAGTGACTATGGCTTCTTCGGCCGTTCCCCCTCAGGTGATCCAAGAACTTTCTTCTATATTAAACATTAACTTCACTGCTCAGCTGGGACGTTATCTGGGCTTTCCCTTGGTCCAAGGGGCTGTTCGACAGGATCACTTGGATTTTCTTGTGGAGCGCATGTCGTCTAAAATGGGATCGTGGAAGCGTGGCCTTCTTAATAAGGCGGGTAGAATGACGCTTGCTCGCTCTGTGTTGGCATCTATTCCTTCGTATGTCATGCAGCTCCTTTGGATGCCCTCCACAACTTGTGAGAGAATTGATCGTATTATTCGGGCGTTTATTTGGAAGGATTCTCGGGGTCATGGCATCCATCTTGTCGGATGGAACAGGGTAGCCTTGCCGAAGAGCATGGGTGGGCTGGGCATCCGCACCTGCCGCAATATGAATGTTGTTCTCCTGGGTAAAGTATTTGCGGATCTCATGCAACAGGCGCCTAAGCCGGCTGTGCAATTACTCACATCCAAGTATGGCAGTGGCCGTGGTGCACTTCGTTCGCGACCGGGTGCGTCTCCTACCTTCAGGGCTCTCACTCGGGTGGCTCCCATTCTGATTGAGGGATTTCGTGTTCGCTTGGGATCGGGAGAATGTAGCTTATGGCAAGCACCATGGCTCAAGGGTGGTTCTATTGGTCCCCGAATTCCCTACATCTACTTTGCGGAATTGGACATGCGGGTGAAGGATATTTACTCGGATAATAAATGGAATTGGGATAATCTCTATACCCAAGTTCCAGATGCCATCAAAATGGAAGCATGGGAGGTTGGTCCATTTGTTCAACATCAGGGAGTGGCGGACGCGCTAGTCTGGACGGGCTCTTCTAAAGGAACCTATACAGCGAGAAGTGGCTATGACTGGGTGATAACAAAACTTGGAATCACTCAAGACGACTCCAAGAATTGGGTCTGGAAGATTGGAGCGCCTGAAAAGATCCGTTTTTTGCTATGGCTTTTAGTCCAAAATTCGCTTCCCACAAACATGCTCCGGTTCTCTCGGCACTTGGCGGACTCTGCTGCATGCTCGGTTTGCGGCACCGCGGAGGAATCCATTTTCCATCTATTTTTTGCATGCTCTTGGGCCGCTACTGCTTGGACATCACTGGGTGTCACGTTGAGCATCGATGAGCACACTTTCCAGTCCAATGTTGGAGCTTCCCTCAAAGTTTTGACAAAGGCCTGGGGAGGTACTCAATGGGCTCTACTTTGGGGTATTTGGCGTGGGCGTAATGAGGCTTGCTTTCGCGGAGAAGCCCCATGTGCACAGGTTGTGGTACGGCATGCTTCTCACGTGGGTGTCGGGTTTGATCAGGTTTTCTTGCGCATGCCCAAGGCAGTGTCCGTCAGATATGTGGAATGGCATCCTCAACACTACGGAACTGTGGTTCTTCATACGGATGGGAGCTCGCTTGGTAATCCGGGCATTTCTGGATTTGGTGGTGTCTTGCGTAGTAGTGATGGCTCATGGATTGAAGGGTTCTCTGGTTCTATTGGAGTCTCTTCGATCTTAGTTGCGGAGTTGCATGGCATTTGGAGAGGATTGCAAAAACTTCAAACTCTGGGGGTCACACAAGCATGTTGTTATTCAGACTCCCTTGAGGCTTTACGCCTGATACAAAAAGACACGAGTTCAGAGATCCGCTTGTTTCCGTTGCTTACACATATTGGCGACATATTGAAGCAGAATCCGGGATATCATTGGTTCCACCTCTTTCGTGAGGGCAATTTTGTTGCGGATGCATTGGCTAAGCGAGGGGCGAGTGCTCTTGACTTCTTCACCACATGGGCTTTTCCGCCAGATGAGTTACGTCAGCTTCTGGCGAATGATATGATGGGTGTTTGTCTTCCGAGGGTGTAACTCCTTTCGGGGTTCTTACTGTTTGTTTTAGGTTCCTTTGCTGGTTTCTGTCTTCCTTTTATTATTATTATTATTTTTATTGTTATTATTATTTTTTTTTCCCTTAGCCGACGCTTGAGCGTCACTGTTCATCCAAAAAAATATACAATAAAATATCATAAATAATCAAAAAGTCAAATATCAAATGCATCATCAAACATCAACATCCATATAAACACATCATCAATAATCAAATTGTCAAAAATCAAACACATCCTCATTATCATCATTATTCATTTTCTCTTGCAAAATCTGGAATTTTTGTTTTGGTGGGGCTTAGGTGTGGATATCAGCGGCCTTTCCAAATATTCCATTTTCTCTTGCAAAATCTTGAATCTGTGTTTTGGTGCCTTGAGAGTCCAGATTTCAAAACATCTTTCTTTGAGATGGCTGTAGCTGCTTTTGGATCTTTGGTTTCTCTTATCAATCTCCTTGACAATGTTCGCTATCGTGCTGAGCTGCACAAAATCCATGTGGACATCAAACTAATTGAATCTCTACAGGAAGGCATTGATTGTTTGGTGACCTATGTTGAAGCTCATTCAGAAAGCCAGGGACAGGAGGATTCATGGAGGCAGATATCCAGAGTGGCCTCTGAAGCAGAGGAAATGTTTGACCTCCATGTTGTCGATCAACTTCGGCTGAGATCTCAAGGAGAGCAAGGTGATCTGGGCTTCTTTGCTTTCAACCAAGAGGTGGAGAGAGTTATCCAACAAGTTGACTTCATCAAGAAAGATCTTTTAGTGGTCCAAGAGGTGCGGGAGGATGCTCTTCAAATTGGTAAAAAAACCAGAATCGCCACCCCTGGCCGTTGTTCATTATCGACTGCTTTTTCCGGTGGCAAGAGCAAGATCCCTATGGTGGGATTTGAAGAACATAAGCTCCGGATCTTGGATCTACTGACAAGTAACCAACGTGATCTCCAGATTATCCCCATCGTGGGCATGGGGGGTATCGGTAAGACCACATTGGCTCAAAATGTTTTTAAGAATGCTCTTATTGTTGAACGCTTTGATTTGCGCATTTGGCTTACAATATCTCAAGAATATAGTGTCCATAAAATTCTTCTGGGCCTTGTGAACGATGGGGTTGTTAAAAATGAGGGTGGAAACGATTCCCATGAGCTGGGAATAACTTTGTATCAGAAATTATTTGGAAGAAGGTATTTAATTGTCATGGATGATATGTGGGGTATGGAAGCTTGGAATGATTTAAGCCGGTGGTTCCCAAATGATGTCAATGGCAGTCGGGTTATGCTCACTACTAGGCTCGCAGATTTGGGAACTTCTTTGGGATGTCATGATTCATATGTGTTGCCATTCTTGGATGGGGATAATAGTTGGAAACTATTTTGTCAAACAATTTTTGCGCAAGATGTGTGCCCTTATCCTGACTTTGAGAAAATTGGAAGGTCAATTTCTGGAAGTTGCAAAGGACTTCCTCTGGAAATTGTGGTAATCGGGAGCCACCTTGCGAATTCCGACATGACAAAGGAATATTGGGAGTTTGTTGCTGAGAATATGAAGTCGTTTGGTGATATAAAAGATAATCAGCACTGCATGGAGGTGTTGTATTTAAGCTACAAGAAATTGCCTATTCATCTCAAATTGTGTTTCCTTCATATGAGAGCTTTTCGAGAAGATGAAGAGATTTATGTGACGGACCTAATTGAAGGATGGATCGCTGAGGGATACATCAAACCTGACCACAGTAGAGATTTGTTAGATATTGGAAAGAATTATCTGAACGATCTTACAGCTAGAAATCTAATTGCCAGGGAGGATGATGATGATGCATTCTATATCACTCTTGTTCCTGATGAGGTAATAAGTGTGGTACACATGCACGACCTTTTTCGGGAATTGTGCATAAAAGAATGGGAGAAAGAACAATTTAAATGTTCTCCCAAACTCCAATCGTTGAGTTCACAAGATGGCTGCTTCCATTGTGGGATATCACACCAAGCTGCTGAAGTAACAACAAATCTGCTTGAGTTCAATGTTATCTCCCAGACATCAACAACAACAGTAGAAAATCTCGTCATTTGTAAAGACTGTGAAATGAAGTACTCGGAGATTAAAAGACCAAGATTAGTGAAGATGGTGGCAAGCATTGATGAAAATGACGATGTTGGAAATGGTAATTTCAGAGAAGAACTTGTGTTTCCTACTCAAGTGAGATATGCAGAAGTCACTTCTAGACGACGTCATTTGGAAGTTATGTCTCCTTGTATGCTACCACTACTTTGGAACCTTCAAAGTTTATCATTTTCTGGTTATAGTGGATCATCAGTTGTTTTACCACTTGAAATATGGGAGCTCTCGCAACTCAGGAAGATTCGATCAGATGGATGGCGAAATATAGTTTTACCTACTCCAATCAACACTCATGATTCAGGAAAAGATTTTGATGTACTAAAATATTTTTCATATCTACAAACAGTAGTTAACTTGGAGTGTACCAAGGACATTGTCAATCGAATCCCAAAGTTACAGCTATTGTCCCTCAAGTATGAAGATGAGTTGGAAGATAATGATATGCAGAGATTGCACGATTCTCTTTGTAATCTTATCCATCTACGGAAACTTAAATTCCTGATCATCGAGAATGCTGCCCTGGAGCATGCAATCTTCCCAAAATCCCTCACATTTTTGACTCTGGAGGGATGCAGAATTTATTGGAAGGATATGACGACAGTTGTTGGTTCATTGCCAAATCTGGAAGTTCTTTGGCTGAATCAATCTGGGCAAGGGGCTGAGTGGAAGCCGGTTGAAGGGGGATTTCCACAATTGAAGTCACTGCGCTTAGAGGATTGCGATCTAATAAGGTGTTGGAATGCCGATCAAGATCACTTTCCGAAGCTTGAGTACCTTTGGCTTGAAGGGCTTAGATTGTTGGAGGATATTTCATCGGACATTGGAAATATAGCAACTTTACAAATGATTTGCATAGACTACTGCAATGACAAGGTGAATGAGTGGGGAAAAGAAATATGGGAAGAACAACAAAGTATGGGGAATCAGAGCTTTCGAGTTGAAATCGATGGTAGGAGATACGAGGGACAAGAATCAGAAGATGAAGAAAATGATGGACAAGAATCAGAAGATGAAGAAACTGAGGGACAAGAATCAGAAGATCTTCTGGGATAAGTATCAGAAGATGATATAATTTATATTGGATTTTTTTGGAAGGTATTTCCTTCTACAAATCGTTTGCTTCTACTTATGAAGTCAAGGCTCATTGTTGTCCCATGATGTTGTTGATGACGAAGGTAGAACATCTTTGAGAATCACCCATTGACGATGTTGAGCTCCTTGTCGTTGCAGGACACGAGCACCTGTTAACCTGCAGGGATGATTAGTCTCCTTTTTTATGAATATGAAGTAATCTAGAGAAAGTTAGTATCAATTTCTTTCTCAGATAATTATTCATGGAATTGGTGAAGTCATGAAGTGACCAAATCATGCTGGCTTTCTTCATTTTCAGATATTCACATGTTTGTTCTCTGTGTACCTAACCAGAAAGTTTATATATAGAGGATAAGAAATTCAGTACTTAGATTTCAGGTGTTTGAAAAAGTGATATGAATTAGATTATTTCATTATTGCATTTTCAAAACGTAATATAATTGTAATATAACTGCATTACTGTGTTTTCATATTGGCTGGTGGGGGCAATTTGATAGACTCGATTTTCAGCACATATTTTTGAACAGTGTAAAAAATTGCTATATTGGAATTGTACCTTCTGGAAATGTTTACTTGGGTACATTAATCATGATAGATTCCTTTATCAAGACTAATTAAGCACATACTCCCTCTGTCCCAACTAAGATATCATGTTTGACTTCTGCACGCAATCTAATGCACTTTTTTAAATCGTTAATATCTCAAAATATATAAAAGTAAAAATTATGTAAAATATATATTAGAAAACTATACAATTAACTTAATCTAACAAGATCAAACTCGACTTTTTTTTTCAATTATATATTTACAATAATATTGAGTCAAAGTTGAACAATGAATAGTGTCAAAAAGTCAAACATGACATTTAAGATGGGACGGAGGGAGTACTATATATTTTGAATGGCTTAAGGCTTTGATTAATTAAGGATTCGTTATAATTATGCTAAAATGAAATATAAATACTCACATCTATCAACAGCAGTTGGCTTGAGTGGATGGGGGCTCTACTCACTTAAGCAAGGTCTCGGGTTCGAGCCTTGTGTATGCAAAAAACTGCTTTGGGAGAGACGCCCTTAATCGTCCTTGCAGATCCTCGACGGATTAGTCTTGGATCCAATGTGGTCTGGGGATATCCTGTATTAACCTAAAAATACTCACATCTAATTAGGTGGATTTAATTAATCCATTATAATTTACAAAGTAAACATGCCCTGAAGGGATGAAGACTTGTCCTAATGGTCAAGTCCCCCGACTCCCAACTTATATGTCTAGGATTTGAATCTCTACCCAACCCCTTATCCCCTCCCCTTATCATTGTATTTGTCTTCGCAAGATCGAAATTTTAGAATCGAATTGGTATCATAAAATTCTATAAACTTATTATTTATATTTTTTTAAAATTGAATATTTTTAATTATCTCGCTAAACTGGTGATAGACTGACAAGTATAATTGGATATATATATATATATAGATCCATTTTTAACAAGAATTTGATAGTTAATTGCATACTTATTCATGATCCAATAGAAGTTGAACACTGGTAAAAAACCCAACAAATTTGAGTTCAATATATGCAAAGCCACAAATAGCAAGAGACAATAAGTAATTTTGCTTCGGGAAAAAAAATAAAAAGAGAAAGGGGTAGGATCGGATCTCTCAACAATCCTACGATCTTACACCGATCCTGCCGTTCACACCCCCATCCTACCATATTTTCAATCCTATAGCGATCTAGATTGTCGCGAATTTGATAACTTTGGAATCGACAACTATGGCACCAAGCCAAGTAGTTGAAAGCACATTGTGGAGGCCCATTTTGATTTTTTTTTTAAAATTATTTTTGAAACGGGGCCCTTTATTTATAATTCAAATAAAATACTCCCTTCGTCCCGTTTAAAGCGTCTCAAAACTTTTGGGTATGGTATTTTATGTGGGGATAGTTAGTATTTAATGTAATGGTAGTTAGGCAAAAGCGGGGGAAAATTAGAAATTTATGTGAGGTGATTGTAATGGGTTTGGATTTTTAATTAATTTATTTATTTGTGATATAATAATTGTGTGTTTAAAATTTTAATAAATTTATTTATTGATGTGATGTGTTAGGAGTAAATTTGTAGTTAATTATTTCCTAAAAGGAATGAGACAATTGGAATGGCACGGACTAAAAAGGAAAGTGAGACGAAATTAATGCGATGGAGGGAGTAATTATTAGAACAGACTACTATTAAAGGAAATCGTTTGGGTGCTGGCGGTATGTAGGTGCTGGCAAATTCAAAAGTGATGGGTATGTGTATATGAAATGATGTAAGAGTATAACAAAGTGACGGATGGGGGTTATAAAGCAAAAATTAATAAAAAAACAAACTACCGTCTATACATCACTTTATAAGGCTTATAATCACTTTACAAAGGACTATACATTATTTTTAATGCTGTCTGCATCTGCTGGCAATTGTTATGCTATTACATAAACCGGATTAACTATTAAAGGACCTGCACTGATTTTCAGCCTCTAACAACATTCATTAATAAAATTGGCTAGGCACCTTTGACTCCTTTGAAGATACTTTATTTTATTTTTTTAAATTAATAATCGGCTGCCACTGGGCTGATTCAAAATATTTTAAGTGGTGTCCTAATAAATAATGAAAGTAGTGTTAAACTTAGGGATAATAGTCACAACACAAAAATGATTAAGTAAATTTAAATTGGATGAACGATTGTGGTTTCACCACAAAAATTAATTGGTGTCACTAACCCTAATTCAGTTAAATATGAAAAAAATTCTACCACAAAATAGTAATTTTATCAATTTAATTGGTGTGCCGTGCCACCATTTTATATAGTATGTGAATCCGCCCTTGAGGGTGACCATTTCAGATATATCGCGGATCCGATATACTCCTATAATACAAATTCTAGCAACATTACAATATACCATAATATTAAATCCAAGCATTCTAGTTTAGTGTTGATGTTCCCTCTGGAGTCTGGAGGCATTTGCAGCCTCTTCAACCTATTTTTTTTTTTTTTTTTAAATGGATTCCTAGCTAAGCATTTTTGCTCAAGCTCCACTTCATCCTACCTTTATCTACTTCAGTCACCCCAATAATTTTAGTCCATAATTGTTGCTGAAACAAAACAATACAAAACATGAACTTAGCCAAGTTGTCATTAATGAAAACATATAGTCGCAATTTTTTCGACAAAATAAATTATCAATTTGGTCATAACAAAGAATTCATCTCAACGGTATATACAAATATCCAAAAATTTTGAAAAATCATATCCATATTCGATTCCAAAACCAAAATATCGTATCAAATATTAGATCTCAATTTCTTTTTGCACATCCCTACTTGTAGTGATGTATCTCAATAATGTAATGTGGTTATTGGCGAATACATATAGCCTATTTTGGTAATTATCTCTTAGATAGGAGAAGTCCAATGACGGGGTCATCGTCATAATTTTTAATTTTTGTTTAATTTTATTGTTTACGTATTAACATTGAAGAGGGAATTGAAGTCACCTGCATACAATTATTGAATAAAATGGCATCGGCCCCCTTTTACCCCCGATATCATCACCTGCATGCATGGACGAGATCAACACTGACAAGGTAATGCCATGGATGGGAGGGTACATCGCATCAGCCTCTTTCGATTGTGTTTTTGCCATGGCAACAGATACTTTCTTTGCCTTCCAAAGCAAAAGGGGATGCGTCCCCTGTAAATACTTCTCTCTCAACGCCGCTTCCTTAACATTGTTGGCTATAGCAATGAAGTTGCTAGTTGACATCAACACCAACGTTTGTTACCGGTCACATGCTTCAGCCAAGCTCTGCAGTGCAGCTTTCATGCCATGTGCTGTGATGTATTTTTTGCCATCCATGGGTTTCATGACTAATACGGCCATTCTATCCAATACCATTGCCCTTGCACTTTTGGTGATCACAATTATTGTCAATCTGTGGATTCCTTCCATTTTGAATAATTACTAGGTTGATCGATATTTTGCATGGTTTTCTACAGCAGTGATGCTTCTTGCTCTTGCCTCAGTAGTTTCATCAGCAATAGCACTCCCATGCATAAAAGGGAGGCTTGAGTCGAAAAACCAGGATATGTATAAGTTAGTTTTGACAGAAGAGGAGGATTTACAGGGGAGGGATGTCACCCATATTAGACTGATGGTCAAGATAATGAAGAAACATATGGTAATGTCGGTGACCAGCAATCCTCAGTTTGTGATGACACGCTCTCTCACTGTTTCCAGCACTTCATTTGCTATATGTTACTCATCCATCGTGATGAGGATGATTATTTCTGAAAATTTCATTTTTAAGCCAACATTTGCATCTGGTACAAGTGCATATGGAGGATCCACCGTGTTTATATGGGCGGTTCAATGCATTGAGATAATAATTGCCATTTTGGTGTCTGGATTTAGAAGGGGCATCTCTGTCTCTATAAACATGAATGTCGAAATCATTAACTCTGTTTTCAAACAGGCCTTGAGGGTTGAGCGGTTCTGGATTGAGGATTTAATGTATTGGAGAGACAGCTTCACTTCTTCGCAGTCCCAACGCGGGTATTTACAAAAGTTTCTTTACAATGCAAAATGGCTGGCTCTTACTATATGCATTGTACTTCAATTCTTTTCTGTTTTCATAAGTAAATTAGTTGGTCTCATCCTTTATTATGCATTTGCAATCCTCTTTCACCCACTCTTCTTTTGCATACGCAAAATTTTCCAATTTGTCAATTGCATCAGTAAACAATATTTGAGAGAGCCAGAATCCACTAGTGATAATCAAGAGGTGCCGGAATCCACTACTGATATTGAAGTGAACAATCTCAACCCGTATGTTCTACTCATTGAGGAAAACTATATAATATGGTCAATTTTGGAAAACACCAGTCGACGTGCTGAGAGTTTGATCGAACAAGGAAAAAAGCAGGAACCGGAACATTTGAAGGATCTTTTAACCAAGTTCGACAACTTTGATGGAGTAAGGGAGTTCGACAACAGAGAAGTTCAAAGTCTACTTTCTCATGAACCACCAAACAGTTGGAGTCTACCCTTAGTAACCCTCACCAGCATCCTCATCGCATTTCCTAATATTCCAGATCACAAGGCTGCAGAGTTAGTGAGAGGCGTGGGTGAAGGTTTATCACTGGTGAAGCATATTGATGAAGATTTGGACGTGAATGGAAGAATTTTAAATGCGAGAAGAGCTGCATATGTCACATGGGTTGGGATTCCAGTTTATGTTGGACATTTTGATCCTGGTTGGATTTATTCGAAGACATGAATATCGATGTTTAAGCAACTTTGAGAAGGGATCGTATGGGGAGCATGCTCAAAGAAACTAAACACAATATTAGATGATATGTTGAGTAATTGCCACCGAATTCAAATTGGGAAATTCGAATGAACTGATGCAACCCATCAGTTGGTTACTAATTTGAAATTCAATTTTTATAAACTAAATGAAGCACTACGGGATATATTCAAAGTTTTAATTTGAAATTAATGGATGTGGCTATTCAAAGGATACAATTTCGTATGGTTGTCAGATTCATGAAACTTCAAATTCAATTTGAAGTTATACTGCTTGAATCAAAGGACACCACTTTTGATTAAGAGACACATGTCTAGTACTCTCCTATATATAGGAAAGGGATGTCTTCATTTTGACAGACAGATCATCGACACTGATGATATTTCCAGAAAATAAGATCTGCTTCTGTTCTCGAGTTATTTGATCATCCGACTACAATTTCTTTTGATTTTTCTACTTGCTCTCGTTGGATCGCCTACAACGTGAGTGTTTACTTTGTTGTATCCATATACAAATTTCATGAAACCCAAGGCATAAGGTGGGGTTGAAATATTGTATAACGAAAGCTTTCAAGCGCCTCAAAGTAAATCCAAGATCGTGCAATTCCTGCGTTTTGTTCTTACCCCGTGTCTACAATGTTTTAATTTTATTGTTATATATTATTAAACATTTCTATACACACTTTTTCTAACATTGTTATACAAAATTTCACTGAACAGAAACGTGATGGAAACGATCGGTGATATGACCTCAAAATTCGGAAAGCTGTCCAAATTTGATGGGGTTGATTTTCGACGTTGGCAAAAGAAAATGCATTTTCTTTTGACCACGTTGAAAGTGGTGTCGTTCTAAGCACACCAATGCCTGCAGAGCCTGATGATCCAGACAATGAACCTATTGAGACTGCAAGGATCCGAATGAAATGGATCAATGACGACTACATATGTCGTGGGCATATCCTGAATGCGATGGCGGATAATCTTTTTGATATCTATCAAAATGTCGGTACTGCCAAGGAATTATGGGATGAGTTGCAAGCCAAATATATGGCTGAAGATGCATCTGCCAGAAAATTTCTGGTGTCTGACTTTAATAACTACAAAATGGTTGATACCCGACCAATCATGGAGCAATACAATGAGTTGCTTGGGATCCTTGGACAGTTTAATCAACATGGGCTGAATATGGATGAACCAATTGCGGTTTCCAGCATTGTTGATAAACTCCCTCCATCTTGGAAGGATTTCAAGCACACCCTCAAGCACAAAAAAGAGGAAATGAACTTGGTTGAACTTGGCAGCCATATTCGGATTGAAGAATCCCTGAGGGCTCAAGAAAATGGAAGGGAAAAAGCTGTTGGAAGTTCTTCCGTCAACATGGTTGAGGAATCAAAGAAAGGACAGCAAAACAAATTTCACAAGGGTAAGAAACGTGAATTTGGAAAAAAATCATAATAATTCTAATAAGAAGCCCAAAATAGAATGTTGGAATTGTGGAAAAACTGGACACTTCAAGAAAGATTGTCGTGCTAAGAAAAACAAGAATGGTGCTGGAAAGGGTACTGTCAACCCTTCCCAAGGTATGCATCCGGGAAATTCTTGTATAAATCTGAAAAATTCTAGTATTATGAATTTTGGAGTGTCTTTAACTTCTAAAGCACTTGTTGAATCGCATGATAATTTGCTTGCGTGGTGGATTGACTCTGGAGCCACGTCTCACGTATGTAAAGATCGCTGTTGGTTTAAAGAATTTCATCCGGTGGATGATGGTTCAATCTTGTACATGGGCGATGATCATTATGCTGCAATTAAAGGACGTGGAAACGTGACGCTGGAGTTTAGCTCTAGAAATAAAATTACTTTAAGTAATGTTCTCTATGTACCTAAGTTAAGAAAGAACCTAGTCTCTGGTTCTGTTTTAAATAAATCCGGCTATAAACTTGTATTTGAGTCGGACAAGTTTGTATTGTCTAAACATGGTGTGTTTGTAGGATTTGGGTACCTTTGTAATGGTATGTTTATGTTAAATTTAATTAACATTCCTACTGGTTTAAATACTGTTGGTATGGTTTCTAAATCCAAACAAGACAATACGACATTGTGGCATGCACGTTTGGGACACGTTAATTATAAACGCATGCGTGATATGTCTAAAATGGAATTAATTCCAGCTTTTGACATGCAATCTCTCAAATGTCAAACGTGTGCTTTAACAAAAATTACACGCCAACCTTTTAAACGTGTTACAAGGGAATCAATGGTACTTGAATTAATTCATAGTGATTTGTGTGATCTTCACTCCACACCTTCATTGGGAAATAAAAAGTACTTGGCTACTTTTATTGATGATGCAACAAGGTACTGTTATATATATACTTGTTACATGCTAAGAATGAAGTCATGAATAAATTTAAAATTTATAAAAATGAAGTTGAACTTCAACTTGGAATGGCAATTAAGAAATTGCGCACAGACAGAGGAGGTGAATATTATGATCCTCTTTTCTTTCAATCTGTTGGGATAATTCATGAAACCACGGCTCCCTATACCCCTCAACAAAATGGTATAGCTGAGAGGAAAAACCGTACACTCAAAGAAATGGTAAATTCCATGATGTCCACATCAGGTTTGAGCGAAGGCTTTTGGGGTGAAGCAATGCTTACTGCATGCTACATCCTAAACCGTGTTCCCAACAAACAAAACAAGTTGACTCCATATGAACTATGGTTCAAGAAACGACCAAACCTTTCGTACCTACGTGTGTGGGGTTGCAGAGCGGTCGTTAGACTTCCCGAGCCTAAAAGGAAAGCTTTAGGAGAGAAAGGAATTGATTGTATCTTCATTGGATATGCTGAACATTCTAAAGCATATAGATTCTATGTCATAGAGCCTAATGACTTTGTTGCAATTCATACTGTTATTGAGTCACATGATGCAATCTTTGATGAAAATCGTTTCACGTCAATAACAAGACCTTCCAATATTGTCAGTACTTCAACAGATGACAATTTGGAAGTCGAATTTTTACCTTCTATGGATGAAAATATGGAAGAAGGTGAACAGACAGTTCATCAAGATAATGTTGCTCCTCAAGTTGATAATTAAGATCATCCTCGCAGAAGCAAAAGAATTAGAAAACCAAAGTCATTTGGTCCCGACTTTCAACTTTATCTAGTTGAAGGAACAGAAGAAGAAATTAAAAATCAAATTTCTGTTTGCTATCACTTCGATGACGATCCAAGAACATATAATGAAGCGATGAAATCTCGTGATGCTCCTTTTTGGAAAGAAGCGATTGATGATGAGATGAATTCGCTCATGGAAAATAATACTTGGGTATTATCAGATCTACCTCTGGGTTGCAAACCCTTAGGATGTAGATGGATTTTCAAGAAGAAAATGAAAACAGATGGAACAATTGATAAGTTCAAAGCTCGATTGGTAATTCAAGGTTTTAGGCAAAAGGAGGGTATCGATTATTTTGATACCTATGCACCTGTGGCACGCATGACCACTATTAGGTTGCTAATTGCCTTAGCTTCAATTCACAAATTAATTATACATCAAATGGATGTAAAGACAGCATTTCTAAATGGAGATTTAGGAGAAGAGGTATATATGAAGCAACCGGAGGGTTTTGTTGCTTCGGGAAATGAGCATATGGTTTGTAAGCTCATCAAATCATTATATGGTTTGAAACAAGCACCTAAACAATGGCATCAAAAATTTGATGAAATTATTTTGTCAAATGGATTTAAATTAAATCAAGCAGACAAATGTGTTTATTGTAGGTTTGATGAAAAAGGCAAAGGTGTGATTATTTGTCTTTATGTTGATGACCTACTAATTTTTGGTTCTGATCTATACCAAATAGAAGAAACCAAAAGGTTTTTATCATCCAAATTTTCTATGAAAGATTTGGGGGAGGCAGATGTAATTCTTGGGATTAAAATAAAGAAAGAATCTGAAAATATTATTCTTACACAATCTCATTATATTGAGAATATTCTCAAGAAGTTTAATATGGAAAATACATCAATAGTGAGCACTCCCTTTGATCCAAGTGTTAAGCTTGTGCCTAACAGGGGAGAACCTGTCTCACAACTTGAGTATGCAAAGGCCATAGGATGCTTGATGTACGCCATGACAAGCACAAGGCCAGATATTGCATTTGCAGTCGGAAGGTTGAGTAGGTTCACTAGAAAACCAAGTACTCACCACTGGCATGCTCTCAGAAGAGTATTCAAATATCTAAAAGGGATTGCAAATTATGGACTAACATATTCTGGATATCCGTCTACTTTAGAAGGATATTCAGATGCTAGTTGGATTAGCAATTTAGAAGATTCATCTTCTACATCAGGCTGGATATTTTTACTTGGGGGAGGTGCCGTGCGCTGGGCATCCAAGAAACAAACCTGTATAACCAGCTCAACAATGGAGTCGGAATTTATAGCTTTGGCCGCGACTGGCTGAAACTTTTGACAGATTTCCACCACGAGTATTTTTCTAAAATAATATCCCGGTTTAGGTTTTATTAAAGAAACCGATTTATGAAAATGGAGTTGGGATTAGGGATATATTTATAAGTTGTCACGTTTTTATTTACTCATGTTAAGAAACTGTGCCCCTGAAAGCGCACGGAGTCAAAAATTGCAGTAATTTATAGTAAGTACCGGATCGTTCACTGGAGGATGTGCGATAGAAGCAGGGCCCACGTCGTTTACTAAGATTTTCCACTCGGTTAATCGATTCAAGTTTTGCATTAGTTTCTAACAGCTACTAGACATAATTTAAATCAGATCATGAAAGCAGTAAAAATTATTCTACAAAGCATGGTAAATTATATCTAGGAAAGCAATTAAATTTAGTCTACGAAAGCATATAAAATTATACTACACTACACTACAAAGCAGATTTAAATGTGACAGAAGGGACAGGGAGAAAATAATGAAGATTGGACAAGATTCAAATGCAGCATAGTTAAACTTCCATTTTTAATACACAGATCTTAGCTTGGGATAATCCTCCAGTTAGCTAACTCTCATGCTCTCTATACCACGTTCCCTTTAACAGACATGTATTTACGGTAAGAGTTTACATGCTCTTAAGACAACAAAATCTAAGATACCATAAACTCATAACTCCCCTTGCAATGCCTTGCAAGAGTATGTTAATCATTTATGGTGGATGAGCAACACCTGACAAATCATTAGTTGACATGCCAAGTACTGCTATCATTCCCCCATGTCACACCCAAAGTTTTAAATCTAGCCCCGAACCATTCCATAACTCTCAAACCTTATAACAGATGGACAACCCCTAATTCTTCCGAGTGACCTTTATGAAAGCATTTAAAAGAAAGCAGTAAAGGAAGCTGTAAAGAAAGCATTTAAAATTCTATCACTCGGAAGCGTTGAAAGCATCTCTTTTCGTTAGTATAAAAGAGCCCCTGGTCTTGGTGACCAGATGCAGATCAAGAACCCCCAAGGTATCAATAAGCCACATGGCTTACAACATCTGGGTAGTTATGAGATACAAACTAAATGAAACAGATCCATAAATGAACCAGCTCCGGATGCACTCACTCAAGACTCAATTCTAGACTTTGGCAGAAGAAGATAATAGTCGGAGGAATACTCAACCCTACCTTAGAAATTAACCAAGGCCTATATGTTGTTCCTCTAGTATTATTTATCACATCTCATCTACATCCAAGTGGGTATTGATTTAATGTGATATCTAATATAAGATTTCCAACACACAGCAATTTTGAGTAGCAAATGGATATTTGAAAATCATCCCCTAGACAGGTACTAGACTCTCAATTAAAACACAGATCCTTTCAGTCTAGATGAGACCTAATCGCTGACTCTGCTGCTAAGTTCTCAAAATCAACCCCCAGTAGAATATGAATTAATCATAACTGTCGAATTTATCCCTTACTCAGATCCGGATTTTTTAAAGGAATTTTTGTTGGAAATTTATTATGCAACATCTGATTTAAATCAAGACTTCTATGTCCAAGGGGAAGGATCCCCAAAATAATTATGACCACAACATCTACATAATAATATCATGCATACAAGTATATGAAAAGGAAAATAAAATACCCTAAAATATATGGTGGGATTAGACAGAATGTGATACACAAAGATGGATTAGCCTTGAGATAAGAAGAAATTGGCTAAAAGAGTGCCAGAGATAGTTGGAGTTTTCCGGACTGCAAACATCTGCCGTTCGGTTCCCAATTATCCTAGATGGAATGATTTTAGACAGAAAGAATTCCAAATGACGGTGACCGCCGTCATTCAGCTCTCTTTTGTCTGTGAGTGGAAGAAAAACCCACATACTTTCTTATTGTAATATTTCTCAAATGATGTTGGTCGACATCATTTGATAATATTGCAACTTGAATTCAGGTTTGAAATTAAGATGAAGAAAATTAAAACTGTATCTGATTAGGAATTGGCTGAGTGACTAATCAAATCTCTAGTAAAGAGACCGCTCGCCGGAGCTTCCACCAATCACTAATCGGACCATGCAAAATAACGAATAATAATTAATACACAGAAGACGAGCTAATCGATATCCCTGTGAAGGGACCTTTCACCAACATTGATCTGTGATATTTCTCATTACCCATTCATACACACAATAAAGAAGAAAATGATGAAGTTAAGAAAATGTTTTTGGTATTGTGCGAGTGTTAATCACACAACAATTAGACAATAATGGGTCGAAATGTGTAATGGATAAAATTAGGTATAATGGGCCTAAGCCCAATATACCCATGCAACTTACAAAAATCAGGAAGGAAAATATTTTTGAAGTTTTAAAATAGAAGAAAGAGTTCAATTCGAATTACTGGGTATGTGCAATGTAAACCGAATTGAGGATGCATGAGGAATGAAGTATAACCTTACCCAATTAATCCTTGCAAAGGAATGAGACATCATCTAATTCGAATTGTTGAACAATTCGAATTAATTCGAATTGGACAACTCGAATTGATGAAGTCATTTCCTTGCTCAAATTTGACTAAGGCATGTACCTCAAGGAGACAGTGAATTCGAATTGTTCAGCAATTCGAATTAATTCGAATTGGACAATTCGAATTGGTAAGAGCATAGAGAGTAAACTAAGGCATGAATGGATGACAATGGATACAATATGGTCTTCTAGCCAATTCGAATTGTTGGAGAATTCGAATTGTTGGACAATTCGAATTAATTCGAATTGGAGAATTCGAATTGGTTGGAATCCACATGAAGAGAACATGTTTTGTTATGCAATTCGAATTGCGTGGGCAGTTCGAATTAATTCGAATTGCCTCAATTCGAATTACATACTTTTCTCATAACAGATATTTTTGTGCTCACAAGTATGGGTTTGGTAAACATTGTGCGGTTTATGATGGATTAGATTTACCAAATCCTTCATTTCACATCACTGTCACTTCACAGCCACACTAGTGAGGGTTTTAAGGAATGAACAAAATACATGTCCGGTGGGTATTGGCAGGATTCAAACCCTATTTCTACAAATAAGGAATTCAAAGATCAAAGACCCTAAAGTATCTAAATATCTATGAACTGCATGCATAAAACATAAGAACACTTAAATCATCTAAGGCACTAAGAAAACATACTCAAAGCAGAAAAGTAAGGCAATAGATTAAAATTCTTACAACCCTAAAGTCATCTAAAACCTAAGAACACTTAGTTGAAGCTCTAAGGCACAAAATCAAACCAAAAACCCACCAAACATGCATTTATTGGGTTTGAATGTCAACTAGAACATAATAAATGTAACCTAGTTGAAACAAACAAACTTTCCACACATTTATTGCTAAGGAAAACATTTAAAAAGTGCCCAACACATGAACAAACCCATTTCTGGAAATTTCTCTTGTATTGACACTTTGAAAGCAAGATTAAAGAACCCAAAACCATCATTACTTGAAGGTAGGGTTTGTTCTAACTAGAAAGCATGTAAATGTATGGAAATGGCTACTCTAATGGGTTTACAAACTGTTTAAAACTAAAACTAAGATCAAAGCATTAAAAACTACACTAGATGCATGAAAAATAAACTAACTAAACTAAACTACCTACCTAACCCTTAAAGGGTGGAGAACACTCTGCTGTTCTTTTTGTCCCCAAGCTGATTCTTTGGAATGTTCAACTCTTCATTTTTGTTGTGGAAGGTCAGCTTTTATACACAAATCTCGAAACCCTAGGCCCACCAATGTCCTGCTCATGCTCCACAGCTTCAGTTGAATGGATTTTTGAATGTAGTTCGAATTACCTGAAGCAATTCGAATTGTGAGATATCTTCCTTGAGCTGGGATTGTGGTCTTCAGTTATCAATTCGAATTATTGTAAAGAATTCGAATTGATTTTCTCGAATTGCTTGAAGGCTCCTGCTTGGCTTCCTTTTGTTTGTAGCAATTCGAATTGTTTGTCAATTCGAATTAATTCGAATTGGACAATTCGAATTGCATCTTCTCTTTTTGCCTTTCGGTTTCTTCTATTCATTCCCTAATTCGAATTAATTCGAATTGAACAATTCGAATTAGGTTTTGTGCATCTCTTCCCAATACTTGATCATTTTTCTTCTTCTTCTTGGCAATTCGAATTACTTGTGCAATTCGAATTAATTCGAATTGCATAATTCGAATTAATTCGAATTGCATAATTCGAATTTTGCTTCAACACTTAGCCAAAAATTCAGTTTGTGGGATTTTCATTATTTTCCCATCTTTTTGATTTTTGTGGGCTATTTTATTTTTTTGCCCATCTTTTCTTCCTTTTTCTTTTCTTTTTCCTTTTTTCATGTTTTTGGATTTTTCTAACACAAATACAATTAAGAATTGCATGTTTTGTGTCTTTTTATTACCAGCTCCATATTCTTACAAACTTGCATTAATTTGTCAAATTCAACTGCTTTCTTATTAAAATAAGATGGAAATACGATCAAAATGTCCGTCTCAGACACGGAAATAGATTGGAAATAATGGTCAATTTTGGCAATTATCAACATCCTCACATTTAATACTGATCGTCCCCGAGCAGTCAGAGTCAGTGCTCCTAAGAGCATGGACTCTGCATATTCAATCCATTTGCGTGGCTTCAAAAATTTCATTCTTTTTATATTGGGATAACACAATCAAAATTACAAGTATTAAACTCTCTTGGTTGCAGTGTTTGATGGAATGATACTTCTCACTTGAATAAACATACAAACTAATCATTATTGTTAATTCTTCTTGAATACATGTTTAGGAAATTCCATCGCTTAATCTTTGAATTCAAACATGACATGAATATTGATCAATAAAAGCAGAGCCTCACATATAGTAGAATCGGAAAATTCACTCACTCTCAAAGTTGGCTTTTTATCATTAACGCTCATAATCATATTCAATTAAATTCTCCCATAAGCTTGCAATTGGACCAACTCGCTACCTACTCATTTCCTCAAATCGAGATCCCGAGGTCTTATTCAAGGTTATAACGGGGCATACGGTTGTAATATCGGTACGGAAGGAAATTATTGAGCTAAAAAGTGACATGACTCAATTCCATCATAACTTGGCATATTTTTATTTTATGATCATCATTATTTCTTTCTTTCTTTTGTTTTTCTTTTCTATTGCATGACATTAGACTATGTCTAATTTGCTTTGTCATTTGCAATTTATTTCTGTTGAATAGATCTCAACATTTTTCTCTTTTTCTTTCTTTTTCTCTTCTTCTTTTTTTTTTTTTTCTTGAATCGGTTTTTGAATGCCGATTGATATCTTTGATGATCATAAATTATAATGCCTTGATGGGATGGTTCATGCACACTTGGGTTTGATTTTCTTGGTCTTTTTGTAAGGGTAGGAATAATATAGTGACTCCAAAGAAAAATTAGGCTTAGAGGCTCAACTTGTTTAATCCTAAAGGGAAAATATTTTTTGGGTTTGGATTTCAAACGAAGGCCAAAAATTTGGTTTTTCTAAGTGCCTCGATCATATGCTCGATTTCGGGAATATGGCATGGTCTTGAATCGGTCACAATCGCAAGTTCTAGTGTCCTTTAATCAAATTGATTTTCACACAACAAAGGAATAATCAGTAAGAGTGACTCATGGCTCAAATCTCACATGGTATGGTTCGATCATGTCATACATTTATTCTCAATTTTTGCCTTTGAAAAATTCTTACAACTAATTCAATCAAATTCTCAACATGAAAATTTGTTTTTCTTTCAAGTGATCATATCATTGGATTTTTATAGCTCAATACTTCGAGAATTTATATCATGCATATTTTTAATTGTTTTATCCCAATTTAATAGTCTGAAAATTTCATCATTAGCCTAAATTCAACATGTGAATTTAGGTGCCAGATTTATGCTTGTTTTATGCCGGTTGTATAATTGAAAGCAGTAAAAAGACATTGTGAGCATGCAAGCATGTCACAGCTTGTTTTTGGCGTGACAGTCACTTATTCATCTTGGACTACCACACATCTTTTTCAAAATATTTGAGAACTCAAGACGAAATTCTCTTTGTGGAAAGCAGTAAGTACGACCACCAGAATACGTCATCTGACCATCATAGCAGACAATACCAAGGTTCGTTATACAGTATACGACCTTAATCACATCTAAACATCAATACAGACGAAGTTGTACACTTGAATAAGTTAGCATCAAAGATCAGTCAAAAGTTTACCAAAATACGATTCTAGTTAACCCAGTCAAAAGTGAATCTTTACAGATTCAGTCCATCCTCAGCATCCTTCCCCTCTATCCTTGGAAAAAGATCCTGGTCCAGTGGACAAAGTTTGTCAGGCTACAGGGTACGCAATAGTCTCCCATGTCTTCTTCATCTTCCTCCATTACCCTAGTGCAGTAAACTCTTGGTCCTTGGTTCCCGAACAGGTCAGGGGTCTCCAGGCTTTCAGCCAGCCACGCGAAGACGTTGGTCCCAACGTACTGCATGACAAATCTGTTTGATATGATCTTGTTGATCATCGACACCCCTTGCTGGACTTGTTCATTATCCAGCTTGCTGAGCAGCATGTATCCCCTGACAAAGATTGAGGCTTTGTGGTTGTCCTCAATCCCTTCCTTCAGTAGCTCACAAGCTAGATTCTCATCTCCTGCTCCGAATGCCTGTAGAGCTGGAATGAGCTGGAGGTTGAAGTTTCCTGCTTCCTCACACCTGACTAGGAGCGCTTCCTTCTGCAGTTCAAACCTTTGCTCCCACATCTTGACGATGGTGGTTTCCAGTTCGCATCTTTTGTAGACTATGGGGAGATCAGCTGCATCCCTGAGTTTTGTACACACTTCTCTGACAGCCCACACCTTCTTGATGCAGTCCTCTCCGATGCGGGAGAGAATTTCTCCTAGGAGTTCTACTGGCAGATCCAGTAGTTGGGTCCTTTCCTCTTGTTCTTCATTTTGAACTGGGGGAATGATGCCTCTGGAAAGACATGGAGAAATAATTAGGTCTGAAACCCTCAGCCTTACACCTTCAGCCACCTCAAATTATAGTTCGCTTGTTACCACCTGTCTTACTTGAGGTACACTATGAAGGTCCAAGGGGTCAGATTATCAAATCTATTCTTATTGTAGCAAAAATAGGGAAAGCAAGAGAGAGATGAGGATCTTGGATCCTTAAAAATTTTTCTTAGACTATAAATAGTCTAAAATGTTTTTGAGTGGTCAAATGACCAAATAAAAAAAAATAAAAAAATAAAATTTCATAGGTTATTGAGCCTACGAAAGAAATTTTTGATTTTTATCACTTAGAAAGTGATTTAAAATCTTGTGAAAGGGGGATGGAAAATAAATGAAGAAGAGAAGATACACATGATGAGTTATGCACTACTAGCATGTGGTATTGGACCGTTGTAAGTAAAAAAATAAGAATAAACATGCATACACACAAAAAGGTCATTTTTGGATTTTTATGAAAAGTGTTGACTTGTTTATTTAATGAAATTGGGGTATGAGTGGTCCCCCATTTGGATTTTATTTTGGGAAATGCATTTTTAAGGAATGAAACAAAATATTCCTCATAGATATTCCCCACTTGTCCCAGAATGAACCAAGGTCAAACACTTAAAAGAAAAGGAACATTCTAACATTTTGTCTTTTAAACATAAATGCCATGCCAAAAGTGTTGGAAAAATTTTGGCATGGTTTCGTCTGTAATACCATTCTCCCGTATATGCAAACGTCAACTTCTAGAGTCGAGTTTGCAAAGTGTGGGTAACAGGTACCCAACAACAACATTTATTACTAAAATACTTCATACAACACAAACCATGCATACATAAAAACAAACAAACACAAATGGTCCGTACATACTAATGTCATGCATAAATCTTTTCAAAAATCATGCTTCAAAACATAGATTCTTAGACATCATCAACATGCATTGTCAATCATCATCATTAAACATATAATGATCAAAATCTCAAAATTAACAGAGTGACTGAAGGGAACTGTCACAGTGTTCACCCTATTCACAGGTTACCAAAATCAACACAGACAATACAAAAATACGCAGGACAGCAAAACAACAACACAAAAAAAAAACAGGATTTTTCGAGGGTTTTACAACCCTCATTTTCAAAATGAGAAACCCTCGTATCACAGAAATATTCGAACCCACAAAAATGGCAGTTATGACCAAAAGCCCTAAAAGCCTAGGTTCTGCCTATTCGGTTCTAACCCATTTCCGAACATGCCTAACATACTTCGACCACATTCCGACCCTTCCCAACGTAAAAACAGTGCACATTCCTCCCAACAACCCCGATTTTGTGAAAATAACGGAAAACCAAAAATTGAAATCGCAGGAATGAGGGTGCGAAATCGAAAACAAGACACTTACCCCTTACTCCCACTTGGATTAGACGAAGAAGACGCCATTTCCGAACTATTTGAACGGGGGTAAGCTTCAACTGTGCGACTGGTTTCGTGAGGAATGGCAGTTTCGCGAGAGAGAATCGGAGGGGGTTTTGGAAGTGTGAAAGGTGAAAGTGATGGAAAAGAGAGGGGGAAAGGGTATATAAAGGGTTCGGAAGAAAGGGGTTCGAATTATGCATCAATTCGAATTAATTCGAATTGATGAGTTTTGTGAGGGGTGCGACTTATTCAACCAATTCGAATTAATTCGAATTGGCTTTGGGGACACAAATACACCCGCAAGTTCGAATTCTGAATCAATTCGAATTGACTCACAATTCGAACCCGATGGTGCGGACTGATTTCGCACAAAAATGCTTTTGTGAGCTAATTCGAATTATTGGTGTGGTTCGAATTAATTCGAACTTGCCCACAATTCGAATTGTTCACTTGCATAAGAAGGATTGCCTTTTGTACGCTAATTCGAATTAGTTAGGCAATTCGAATTAATTCGAATTGCCCTATAATTCGAATTGTTTACTTGGCTATAGAAAACACTCCGGAGGTGCCTTGGTGTGTCAATTCGAATTGTATGGTAATTCGAATTAATTCGAATTGCCTACATAATTCGAATTGACTAATCCGAATTGGTAAAATTACCAAGGCAACATGTCTTGTGTGGTTTGTTCCAAACAATTCGAATTAATTCGAATTATTTTTTGAAATGAAAATTAAACCACAACCAAGACTTAGAGAAATTTGTGATTTTTTTCAAATTACACATATTGGGCATGCATAATTACATGAATATTATTCCAAAATTAATTGCTTGCATAAATTAGGTTGGGTCAACATATCTACTTTATGGATTTATTCTGGATTTAAGATTTCTCTAATTCCAAAATTAATTTCCATTAAGTATTATATTAACCCAACCAGGAACCTGATTTCCGAAGCTTTTATCTTCTTTTTGTTGACTCCATGAATTCCTGCAAAGCAATAATTAAGAATATATATTAGATTTTCTCCAAATATCAACATCCTCACATTTAGAGTCTTAGTACTCTAAATGTTTAATTGATTTTTGGATACTTCTTTTGTCCGCGAAGGTAAATATACTATATATAAATAAAGAAATATATGTATATTATTTATTGAGCATAGGCCGGCTATGATGTCATATGGGCTTCTTTTTCGGGATCGAACTGCCCGAGATACTCTTTCAGTCTTTGTCCATTCACCACTTGCTCTCCTCTGTCTGTTCGGATTCTGACAGCTCCACTTTCAAATACGTGCACCACTTCGTATGGCCCTTCCCATCTGGATTTAAGCTTTCTGGGGAACAGCTTCAACCTAGAATTAAATAACAAGACATTTTGGCCAACATAGAAGTGCTTAGATTTGATTCGACGATCGTGTAACTTCTGGGTCCGCTCTTTGTAAATCCTCGAGCTTTCATAAGCTTGCGCACGTATTTCCTCAATTTCATTGAGGTCTAACTTGCGATTGCTCTGAGCAACTCGTGGGTCAAAATTAAGTGTTTTTACGGCCCAGTAAGCCTTATGCTCTAGTTCTAGGGGCAAATGACAGGCTTTTCCGAAGACGAGTCTGTATGGAGACATCCCAATGGGAGTCTTGAATGCAGTGCGGTATGCCCATAAAGTATCATTGAGCTTACGTGACCAATCTTTGCGGGTTATCCCTACAGTGGCCGCGAGTATGTGTTTGATTTCGCGGTTTGAAACCTCGACTTGGCCACTGGTTTGGGGATGGTAAGGCGTGCCGATCTTGTGGAGAATCCCATTTTTGCTCATAAGATTTGCAAACGTTTCATTAACAAAATGGGTTCCTCCATCAGATATGATCACCCTGGGTACACCAAATCTATCGAAAATGTTATTTTTAAAAAATTTGATGACCTGGTTGCCATCATTGGTTAGCAGAGCAACCGCCTCAATCCACTTAGAAACGTAATCGACAGCTACCAAGATGTAATGATTCCCATCAGATGTCGGGAATGGTCCCATGAAGTCAATACCCCACACATCGAAAATCTCAAGGGTGAGAATTCCTTGTTGAGGCATCTCATCCTTCTTGGAAATATTCCCTAATCTTTGGCATCTGTCGCAGGCCTTAACAAACGCTTTGCAATCCTCGTAAATGGAAGGCCAATAGAAACCACACTCGAGCACCTTATGAGCTGTCCTAGTAGGGCCATGGTGACCTCCATATTCTGATTCATGGCATTTCTTAGCGATTTGATAAGCCTCGTGCTCCGTTACACATCGTCTAATGATCGAATCTGCACAATGCTTGAAAAGATAGGGATCTTCCAAGAAGTAGTTAACTACATCTCGGTAGAACCTTGCTTTTTGGCTCCTGTTTTGAAATGGCGGGCTTACTCCGCATGCTAAAAAGTTAGCAATGTCGGAAAACCACGGACAAACTTGGTCATGAAGGTGCAAGGCAAACAGTTGCTCATCTGGAAAATTCTCATTAACGGCTAGCTCATTTTTATCATTATCTAGTCGAGACAAATGGTCAGCAGCGCCATTGTCTCTGCCTTTTCTATCTTTTATTATGATGTTGAATTCTTGCAACAAAAGTACCCACCTGATTAATCGAGGTTTGGCGTCTTGTTTGCTAAACAAGTGTCTCAGTGCAGAGTGATCTGTGTACACTATGGTTTTCGTTCCAATGAGATACTGTCTGAATTTATCAAACGCGAAAACCACAGCATACATCTCTTTCTCCGTGGTGGTGTAGTTAATTTGGGCTTCATTCAGGGCATGACTTGCATAATGAATTACACAATGTTTCCCTTCCTTATGTTGCCCAAGAACTGCACCCACGGCGAGATCACTTGCATCACACATTACCTCGAAAGGTATTGACCAATCGGGTGGTTGCACTATTGGGGCAGAAATTAGCAACTTCTTGAGCGTGTCAAAGGCTTGAAAACACGCTTCGTTTATTACAAAAGAATTTTCTTTACAAAGCAAGTTAGTGAGCGGCTTGGCAATTTTAGAAAAGTCCTTAATGAATCTTCGGTAGAAGCCGGCGTGCCCTAAGAAACTCCAAACTGCTTTTATTGAATTCGGCAATGGAAGGTTGGAAATGACTGAGACTTTGGCCCTATCGACTTCTATGCCTGCGCGCGAGATGCGGTGACCTAACACTATTCCTTCGGTGACCATGAAATGACACTTTTCCCAATTCAAAACTAGGTTAGTGTCTTCGCATCTTTTCAAGATTTTTGCAAGATTAGTCAAACATTCATCAAAAGTATCTCCATACACAGAGAAGTCATCCATGAAAACTTCAATGCATTTTTCGATAAATTCTGAGAAAATTGACATCATGCATCGTTGAAATGTGGCAGGTGCATTACAAAGTCCAAAAGGCATGAGTCTGTATGCAAAAGTTCCATATGGGCATGTGAAAGTGGTCTTGTCATGATCCTCGCTAGCTATTACAATCTGATTATAGCCCGAGTACCCGTCCAAAAAGCAATAGTACTCCCTTCCAGCCAACCTCTCCAGCATCTGATCAATGAATGGCAAAGGGAAGTGGTCCTTCCTTGTAGCGGTATTGAGCTTCCGGTAGTCGATGCAAACTCTCCAACCGGTCACTGGACGTGTCGCCACTTCTTCTCCTTGCTCATTAGTCGTTACACAAATTTCCCCACGTTTTGGCACTACCTGCACTGGGCTAACCCATTTGCTGTCAGATATAGGATAGATGATACCGCATCCAAGAGCTTGATAACTTCTTTCCTTACCACTTCTTGCATGTGGGGGTTCAGACGCCTTTGTGGTTGCCTGGAGGGCTTGTACTCCTCTTCCATTAAAATTATGTGCATGCAAACAGAGGGGCTTATTCCTTTTATATCAGAAATGGTCCATCCGATTGCATGTACATATTTCTTTAGAACGTCTACCAGAGCTTTTTCTTGTTCTTGTGTCAGCTTGGCTGACACAATTACCGGTAATCTTTTAGGTTCAGCGAGAAAGACGTACTTAAAATGATCCGAGAGTATTTTAAGTTCAAGCTCTGGCGGACATTCAACGGAAGGTAGTAGTTTGCGAGAAATGGATGGGAGTGAGAGATCAGATTTACCTTTAGGATCCTGTGTCAGTACAGGATCCACTTCCTCCTCCGTGGTGCTTTCCTCCTCGTCTGGGATGAATTCAACACCGTCAAATTCCTCAAGGTCTCCAGTGATGGGGTCCTCGAAGTGGACAGCGTTGCAGCTACTTCGTGGCTCCGCACCTTCAGGCGTCAGTACCTGTTTTGAAACTTTGTCCGACATAACAGTCAGAGAGTCCATGCTCTCATCCTCACTCCTACCATCTATTACAGAAAGTTTGGAACAAGTTCCCTCATCCAGAAACTTCTGCAGCTGTTCCATATCAAAAGTGATCTCTTCGCCATCGACCCTCAATGTGACTCTTCCAGATTTAGCGTCGATTAGGGCGCCACCAGTGGCCAGAAATGGGCGTCCAAGGATGAGCGGCATTTCAGAGTCTTCTTCAATGTCAAGGATGATGAAGTCAACTGGGAAAAGAACCTGGCCGGTTTTTACCACAACATCTCTGAGGATTCCCACGGGCTGTGTGATTGATCTATCTGCGAGTTGCAGTTTCATCCTGATCGGTTGAATCTCTCTAAGCTTAAGGCGGATTGCCATAGCTAGTGGCATCCAATTGATGCTTGATCCCAAATCACAAAGTCCCATGCTCACTTTGGTCTTTTCGAATTGTACTGAAAGTGTACAACATCCCGGGTCCTCTTACTTTTCAGGCAATCTCCTTTGAACTATGGCACTGCATGTGCTGTTGAGAATGATCACCTCCTCCTGCTCTACCTGTCTTTTTCCTGAAATCAATTCTTTCAAGAACTTAGCATAGATGGGCATTTCGGAAATCATTTCTGTAAGAGGAATGGTTATCTCTACAGACTTTAATCGTTCCAGAAATTTCTTGAATTTAAGATCATGTTCCTTATTTTTAAGACGTGCCGGGTATGGCACCCTTGGCATGTACTTATTATTATTATCTGTGTTTGGTGGTAAAGAGAAGGAAGTTGTACCTTCATCCCTACCCTTTTCAGCTTCCTGTGCAGCTTCAGCCTGCAGATTAGCTGCATCTGATTTATCCTTTAGTCCAATACTGTCATCTCCTTCAATCATTTCCTTTTCCTTCCCAACCTCTAGTGAGTCCTTTCCCTTTACAGCCTTCTCCTTTCCAAGCCCAGTATTTCCCTCCAAAGTCTTGCCTCCTCGCAATGTGATTGCTTTACACTGCGGGTTAGCTTCAGTACTGCTCGGAAGCGTTCCTTTCCCTCTGTTTTGCAATTCTTTAGCCAATTGGGTGACTTGCGTCTCCACATTCTTGATTGATGACTGCAACTGCTGGTTTATGTCCTTTTGGTTGGCTATGAACTCAGTCATCAACATTGATCTGTGATATTTCTCATTACCCATTCATACACACAATAAAGAAGAAAATGATGAAGTTAAGAAAATGTTTTTGGTATTGTGCGAGTGCTAATCACACAATAATTAGACAATAATGGGTCGAAATGTGTAATGGATAAAATTAGGTATAATGGGCCTAAGCCCAATATACCCATGCAACTTACACAAATCAGGAAGGAAAATATTTTTGAAGTTTTAAAATAGAAGGAAGAGTTCAATTCGAATTACTGGGTATGTGCAATGTAAACCGAATTGATGATGCATGAGGAATGAAGTATAACCTTACCCACTTAATCCTTGCAAAGGAATGAGACATCATCTAATTCGAATTGTTGAACAATTCGAATTAATTCAAATTGGACAACTCGAATTGATGAAGTCCTTTCCTTGCTCAAATTTGACTAAGGCATGTACCTCAAGGAGACGGTGAATTCGAATTGTTCAACAATTCGAATTGGACAATTCGAATTGGTAAGAGCATAGAGAGTAAACTAAGGCATGAATGGATGACAATGGATACAATATGGTCTTTTAGCCAATTCGAATTGTTGGACAATTCGAATTAATTCGAATTGGAGAATTCGAATTGGTTGGAATCCACATGAAGAGAACCTGTTTTGTTATGCAATTCGAATTGCGTGGGCAGTTCGAATTAATTCGAATTGCCTCAATTCGAATTACATACTTTTCTCATAACAGATATTTTTGTGCTCACAAGTATGGGTTTGGTAAACAATGTGCGGTTTATGATGGATTAGATTTACCAAATCCTTCATTTCACATCACTGTCACTTCACAGCCACACTAGTGAAGGTTTTAAGGAATGAACAAAATACATGTCCGGTGGGTATTGGCAGGATTCAAACCCTATTTCTACAAACAAGGAATTCAAAGATCAAAGACCCTAAAGTATCTAAATATCTATGAACTGCATGCATAAAACATAAGAACACTTAAATCATCTAAGGCACTAAGAAAACATACTCAAAGCAGAAAAGTAAGGCAATAGATTAAAATTCTAACAACCCTAAAGTCATCTAAAACCTAAGAACACTTAGTTGAAGCTCTAAGGCACAAAATCAAACCAAAAACCCACCAAACATGCATTTATTGGGTTTGAATGTCAACTAGAACATAATAAATGTAACCTAGTTGAAACAAACAAACTTTCCACACATTTATTGCTAAGGAAAACATTTAAAAAGTGCCCAACACATGAACAAACCCATTTCTGGAAATTTCTCTTGTATTGACACTTTGAAAGCAAGATTAAAGAACCCAAAACCATCATTACTTGAAGGTAGGGTTTGTTCTAACTAGAAAGCATGTAAATGTATGGAAATGACTACTCTAATGGGTTTACAAACTGTTTAAAACTAAAACTAAGATCAAAGCATTAAAAACTACACTAGATGCATGAAAAATAAACTAACTAAACTAAACTACCTACCTAACCCTTAAAGGGTGGAGAACACTCTGCTGTTCTTTTTGTCCCCAAGCTGATTCTTTGGAATGTTCAACTCTTCATTTTTGTTGTGGAAGGTCAGCTTTTATACACAAATCTCGAAACCCTAGGCCCACCAATGTCCTGCTCATGCTCCACAGCTTCAGTTGAATGGATTTTTGAATGTAGTTCGAATTATCTCAAGCAATTCGAATTGTGAGATATCTTCCTTGAGCTGGGATTGTGGTCTTCAGTTATCAATTCGAATTATTGTGAAGAATTCAAATTGATTTTCTCGAATTGCTTGAAGGCTCCTGCTTGGCTTCCTTTTGTTTGTAGCAATTCGAATTGTTTGTCAATTCGAATTAATTCGAATTGGACAATTCGAATTGCATCTTCTCTTTTTGCCTTTCGGTTTCTTCTCTTCATTCCCTAATTCGAATTAATTCGAATTGAACAATTCGAATTAGGTTTTGTGCATCTCTTCCCAACACTTGATCATTTTTCTTCTTCTTCTTGGCAATTCGAATTACTTGTGCAATTCGAATTAATTCGAATTGCATAATTCGAATTGTGCTTCAACACTTAGCCAAAAATTCAGTTTATGGGATTTTCATTGTTTTTCCCATTTTTTTTTATTTTGTGGGCTATTTTATTTTTTTGCCCAACTTTTCTTCCTTTTTCTTTTCTTTTTCATTTTTTCATGTTTTTGGATTTTTCTAACACAAATACAATTAAGAATTGCATGTTTTGTATCTTTTTATTACCAGCTCCATATTCTTACAAACTTGCATTCATCTGTCAAATTCAACTTCTTTCTTATTAAAATAAGATGGAAATACGATCAAAATGTCCGTCTCAGACACGAAAATGGATTGGAAATAATGGTCAATTTTGACCATTATCACTGGCAAAGAAGCAGAATGGCTTTGGGATTTAATTTATGAAATTCCACTCTGGCCAAAACCAATGCCCCCTATCTTGGTTCATTGTGACAACAAGACAACTATGTCTAAAGCATATAGTGAATGCTATAACGGGAAATCTAGACGTTTGGCTGTACAACATAATATGATCCGAGAACTTATTATTAATGGGGTTATCACTGTTGTGTTTATCACAACAAAATTTGGCAGATAACTTGACTAAAGGATTGACTAAAGACTTAGTGCACAAGTCGTCAATCGGGATGGGGTTAAAGTCCATTAAATCCACTTCCCGTGAGACACCCAATTCCCTCTCAGTACAACGCTCAGAGCAGAATTCAATGTGGAAAGCTCCCGTGGAGTGAATTGGAACGCTTCTTGTCTACCATCCCAAGGTAAGCGTTCAGATCTGCAAGAAAGTAAGGTTGAGATTAATCTCTTAATGATTCCTTGAAAAATCGCATGCAGGAGCGAGATTTATGGAATCACCTATGCAAACATGAAATTTGGCCGCTTCAAGGAATAGCTACGGACTTAGCTTCTACAATGTTTGTGAACGGATTAGGACACATGGCCAGTAAACGTGTCAAGTGTAGGAAAATTGTATTTTGGAGTAGTTGTGTATATTGTCTTCTTGTATTCAGTATGGGTTGAGAGGTTCAATCGTTTAGACACCTCGATTCTCGAATGCTTGGATTGTATAATATACTAATGTGGAAATTCAATCTTCAAGACATTTCCATTTATGCATCTACTTTGTTTTGATGGATGTTATTTTTAAACGTTGAATAAATCAAGGACCATGACAAAATGGGGGAGGATTGTTGGACATTTTGATCCTGGTTGGATTTATTCGAAGACATGAATATCGATGTTTAAGCAACTTTGAGAAGGGATCGTGTGGGGAGCATGCTCAAAGAAACTAAACACAATATTAGATGATATGTTGAGTAATTGCCACCGAATTCAAATTGGGAAATTCGAATGAACTGATGCAACCCATCAGTTGGTTACTAATTTGAAATTCAATTTTTATAAACTAAATGAAGCACTACGGGATATATTCAAAGTTTCAATTTGAAATTAATGGATGTGGCTGTTCAAAGGATACAATTTCGTATGGTTGTCAGATTCATGAAACTTCAAATTCAATTTGAAGTTATACTGCTTGAATCAAAGGACACCACTTTTGATTAAGAGACACATGTCTAGTACTCTCCTATATATAGGAAAGGGATGTCTTCATTTTGACAGACAGATCATCGACACTGATGATATTTCCAGAAAATAAGATCTGCTTCTGTTCTCGAGTTATTTGATCATCCGACTACAATTTTTTGATTTTTCTACATGCTCTCGTTGGATCGCCTACAACGTGAGTGTTTACTTTGTTGTATCCATATACAAATTTCATGAAACCCAAGGCATAAGGTGGGGTTGAAATATTGTATAACGAAAGCTTTCAAGCGCCTCAAAGTAAATCCAAGATCGTGCAATTCCTGCGTTTTGTTCTTACCCCGTGTCTACAATGTTTTAATTTTATTGTTATATATTACTCCCTCCGTCCCAGCTAACGTGTCCTGTTTGACTTTTTGATACTGTTCAATATTTTACTTTGACTTGATTTTATTGCATGTATATATTTGGAAAAAATAGTCGAGTTGGGTCTTGTTAGAATCGTATAATCATGTAGTTTTAGAATATATATTTTACATAATTTTTTGTTATACACATTTTGAGATATTACCAGTTAAAAAAGTGCATTGGATTGTGTGCAAAAGTGAAACAAGACAAGTTAAGTGGGACGGAGGGAGTATTAAACATTTCTATACACACTTTTTCTAACAGTTTATAGGAAATGGCAAGATTTTGATCTCACGAGAATATCAGGTAAATGGAGAAACGACAAGCATGCATTAAAGGAACTCTCTCTCAATGCAGAAAGAATCATTTCAAAGTTCCAGCAAGAACAAGAAGATTTCTCATTGGAGAAAAGCTTATATCTGCTTGTTCAATGTATCGAATCACTCAAACGATCCTACTCTCATGCCCGGGTGAGGAGGTGCAATCTGATGAGGAGTTGTTCGATCAATGATGTGTTGTGATTGCTAACATCTTGGCTGCTTGTCTTACTAACAAAGTTTAATAATGAGAATGTCTCATCACAATGCCATTGAAAAAAGGTTAAAGAGCATCGACAAAGCATTTCTCCTTCTGGGTAGAACAAAAGAAATTATTGAACTCCTGTCTGACCGTGGATGGCAATTCAAAGGTCGTGATTATGCAATTTCTATAGATGAGTGTCGTGACATAAGCTTTTAGTTAATTGGAGTACCTGCAGGGACTAGTATGATATTTCAGGTACTGTCTATGGGTGACTTATGCTGTATAAGTTTGATGGTTTGTTTTCTCGGTCTCTATGAAGTTTGTTTCCATTTTTTCCTTCTTTTGTTTAGTACCAAAAAACCAAATGTAGCAATTCTAATGAAACGAGGAAGTAATAACTCAAATTTGGTACGGGGAAAAACTTTAAAAATTTGATATTTAAAAAAACTACATGACGAGACGAATCTTTTAAGATCTCACTCGATTATATTTTAACTTATATAACTATAATTTAACTTTAAGTTAAAATCTTTGTGTGAATAGTACCACATAACCAAACGTAAAGAATATTATGATACGGAAGTAGTATTTATTACTCCAAAGCATTTAAGCATAATATGTCATCCATCTATACTATTAATATTATTAATTATTTTTGGTAATAAAATTTTATTAATTGATATGTTGATCAAATTAAAATATTTATAATACTCATAACTCTAAAATTAAATTTTGCTACTCTAGTATAGCTTTTGTTTTTCTTCCATCACAAATAATTATTTTAGAGGTATATATATATATATATAGGATATTAGAGGTATATATATATTTACATCTGATTATTTTTTTATTTTTTTTTTTTGTCATTATCAAGTTTTCATGTCATTTATTTTGTTTTATCATATTTAACATGTATTTTTAGTGGTAAATTCAGTTTAATTTTTAAACTTATAGCTAGTCCTTCTAATTTCATAATTCTTTCAATCTTCTGGTAAAATAAAAATCTTTAATAAAATAATATTCCATCTGTCTCAATAAAGATGTCTTGTTTGACCATGATATGCAATATATAATTTAAAATTATAAATTAGACATATTTGATAAGACCGTACTTAATTATTTTTTTAAATATATACTTATAATAAAATTGAGTCAATAAATAGTAGTTTAATGAAATAAAAGGTTAAATTAATTTTCTTTATTAATAAAATATAATTCTCTTTTATAGGGCCCATTTTCTTATTTATTTATTTTTTGCTCAGGGCCTCTAAAATGTTCGGGACGGCCCTGCATGCAGATTGAAAATCCAAGCAATATTTTATATATTTCTCTAGGATTATGGTTTATTCTCCCTGTGGACACTCTGAAGCACACCTTTTATCATATTTGTTCACCTTTCTTGAAGCATCCATGTCGGTGTCCAAAGAGTTAATACTATTGTGTCATTAAAGAGGTGTGTGTTGAGATGCAGTGAGCAAGCTGTGAGACAGTACCTGGGAGATTGTGCGGTGCTCTCCTGCACTAAAAGAACACAGAATGTATCAAGATCAAGTGTATAGTGTAAACATCATTTGGGGATTCATTCTTCAAGGTTCCTTGAGCTTGGCCTATATAGAACACGTCTTAATGGCGTGTCCAATTACTTTATCATACTTGCATTGGTACACAAAAGCCGACAAGGTAACAATACCTTTTTTTTTTCCACCAGAAGATCATCATTGTAATCCAGCTGGAACCGGAAGTTCACTGTGCTAATTATTTATCGTCAATTCTATTGCAGTTAGAATCAATCAGAAAATATGAAGGAAATAAACCAGGGGAAATAGGCACCATTGGCTGCATGCCAGCCATGTGCCCATGTAACACCCTTACTCTGCGTTGCCTCAAGGTCCTATGTTAGGTACATTTCAAACTACATTGGCCATGTTATCTTAGATGTTTTGCATACTGAGGGTTTAGGTTTCAAAACTAATTTTACTCATGAATGAGTCCTGGAGACAAACACACATAGTGGTAAAAACCAATGGCATTAGTTGAATAAGCATGCTTTGTTTCGAACGGTGTTCTCTGCTTTACTACAATTTTGTGGGAGTCTACAACCTAGTGAATTATTAATGAATCTGTTTATTATATAGGAATTCGTGTGGCTTATGGAAACATGAAGTAGATTGAATCATTGAACAAAGGAAATCTCTGAGTACAGTACTATGTCGAAACTCTAATGTTAAGCTTGGAAATAAATTGATATAGTTCAAACATTAAGTAGTGAAATTTACTGCCTACTTTTGTTTCCTGAAAGAGCTTGGTTTCACAAACAATGAAACAACAAGTTTCATAAACAGCACTTATGGATCTCTATGGCGTGGGGAAAACCACTCCTTGATATTCTTTATGACAGAAAAACTAGTAGTATCATCCTAGAAGAAATAAATATTAATGATAACGAGTTCTAATTGTTAGCTTGTAGAGTTTATTCTTGGCTATAGCCTTATGGAGTGAAACTAATTCGACCTTATATAGGATATACTATTCGAATGTCTTTAAGATCAAGAATAATATCTTAAGTCTAATTAAACTCTTGAGCCCCAAAATCGTTTTCTACCTATCTCCATAATTTCAGTTAGGTATTCCCTTATAAAAAAAAAAAGGACCGTATGTAAATGCTTACTTGGCAATTTTCAGCTCTTGGCCTCTAATTTAACCCTGTCTTTATTAATGGGCAGAAAATGTAAATTTATTTCTGTGATGATAGAAAATTGTAGTTGTTGGTCAATTAATAGAATTCTTCCAGTAGGATATGATGAGAGGGTGGTTGGTCTCAGAATCCATGGGACAATCTTCGCCTCCAAACAACTCAGCTTATTATGTTCAATGATGACATCCATCCGGATTTAAAATGCCATCGAGTTTTCCTTTTTTTTTTAAAAAAAAAAAACATTTAATTATAGGAATATCATCATAAAGTTTCTGTTTTGGTTTCAGGTTTTACAACCTCTGTTCTTTCTTCTTGCTGAGCTGATTTCGTCTGTGAAAAAGTACTTGGTGGAACCTTAGCAGATCGTATTTTCTTATTCCTGGGTGTTGGGTGTTGGAGAGGCTAGTTATCTTGAAGACATGCACAAGCCCTTTAATGGAATTTAGTAACGACATTTTAAGGACTTTTTTTTTAAGGATAAAAGGACTTGTTTCATTCATAATCCAATAGGAAGTGTACAATAGCAAAATAGCAAAATACCGACAAAACCTCAAACATTCAGTAGCTATCGGCAAAAATCTATCCTTTCAAGTACAGGCCAACTCGACTACAACTTCAAAGTATCAGAATTATGCAAGCAGGAAACCTTCATTATGTGATGCAGCTTCATTAATCAAACAATCAGACATTGATTGACCATCAAGCTAGGAATAATGCCCAGGCCTTCACAAGGGTCTGCAGTGACTCCATAATAAAAGCAGTAGCATCAGAGCACCAACCCAACGCAGCACCAGCAAACAGAAGCAAACATTATCATCATCAAGCAAAAATTAGCAGCATCACACCTGTACCATCGGCAAATCTGCAGCTGCCTTCCAACACTTTATACAGGTCAAGGCCAGTCAGCTTCCTTCATCATTTGTTGTCATAACCACACCTCAACTTTATCACCACCTGCAGCACCTAGTCTTGCCCAATGATCCGCAATATCATTACATTCCCTCATTATGTGTTTCACCATGACAGCCCCTCCATGCCTCAGCACATTCATTATAGGTACCATCCACTTTGCAAACCTCCACGGCACAGTATCTGGATCCTGCAGCCAACTAACCGCATTTGTAGAATCACATTCTATCACAATCTTCGGGAGTGGAAAACCTTGATCTCGAATGATGGCTTCGCAAACTCTGCTAATCGCCTGTATCTCTACCGCGTTTGAGTCTGTCCATCCAATATGTTCCGATAAAATGTAAATTACCCATCCTCATCATTGCGTATGACCCCACCAATTCCAGCCAGTCCCGGATTACCAAGAGAGGACCCGTCCGTGTTTACTTTCCACCATCCCTTCTCCGGGCATTCCCAAGTTAAACCGTTCCTCACTGTCTTAAATCTTTTCCTCCCCGATTGAATACAGCTACCTGGGAAGTTAGAGTCCAGCATGGCCAAATTAATGTCCAACCCCCCTTTCTCCGCTTGCCACCACAATGCAACCCTCCATTTAACCTCCTCAGCAGCCATGTTCAAATTGAAAGACTGCCCCTTAAACACGGCGGCATTGCGCCACCTCCAGATCGTCCATACTACTGCCACTCCAGTCAGATTCCAGACAGCTTTCCAACCAGGGTTTGGACAAGCATTAATCCACCCTTTCACCAATTTACTCGCGTTCCCCGGAATTCCCCATGGTATATCGAACCAAGCTACACTCCTGTACCACAATGCAGCCACAATATCACAATGGCACAATAAATGATCAACAGTTTCAAGCTCAACCCCGCAGCAAGGACAATATGCATTCGTCCCATATAGGCAACCTCTTCGAACTAAGACATCCCTAACCGGTAAAGCACCATGTGTCACTTTCCACACCAATAATTTAGCTTTCATAGGACATTTAATACTCCAAATAGACCTCCACAATCCTCTGTCACCCACATCTGTAGCATCTTAATATCGTTTGAAACAAGAAGCTTTAGAGAATTTACCACTCCCTTCCAATGTCCATTTGACTTTATCATCCAAAAACCTGTTTAAGTTCTGCCTCCCTAGGACCTGTAGCAAATCGCACCAAACACCAACCTCCTAATCAAATAGCGGCCGCCTAAGTGGAATCTCCCACTCCCACTCAAAGCCACACCACTTCCCGGATTCAGCAACTGTGCCAAGTTTATTCAGTGCTAGAGTGTAAATTCTGGGGAAACTGTCTTTCAATACCACCCCTTCCTCCACCAAATAATCATGCCAAAACCGTACCCTCCTACCATCACCTACTTGAATCATGAAATACCTGTTCAGATCCTCACAGATTGGTGAATCCTAAGTGCGACATATCCTACCCCACATTGATCCACCTCTCCTCGGCTCAGGGATCAGTGGTAATTCCTTGCAGTAGTATTTAGCACCGATCACTTCATTCCAAAACGCATGTTCAACCCCAAATCTCCATCTCCATTTTAGCATCATTGCTGCATTCACCTCCTGGACAGACCAGTTACTCAAACCCCCTTCCCCTTTATGCTTGCATATTAAGTCCCACTTTACTATATGTAATTTTCTATTCTCATCCCATTCGTTCAAAAAAAAGCATCTCTTTAATAACTCCAGCCTGTCAGCCACGGCTTTTGGCACTTTGAAAATTGATAGGAAATACATTGGCAAGCTCCCTAGCACCGACTTAATTAAACACATCCGACCGGCCTGTGAAAGAAGTCGGCCCTTACAACCAGCAAGTCTCCTCTCCACCTTTTCCACAACCGGTTGCCATAAGTTCATTCCATCCATCCTCCCTCCTATCGGAATGCCCAAATAGATCATCGGCCATACACCAACCTCACAACCTAACATTGCAGCCGCCTCCCTTTCGATTTCTTGTGAACAATTTATACGGAATACTCTACATTTACCAAAGTTAATTCTCAGGCCCGTAGTCAAGGAGAGACACCTTAAAATTCGCTTAATGATCATGACCTGCTGCACATCTCCTTCACAAAATAGTATTGTATCATCGGCGTATTGAAGGTAGGGTGAGAGCATCTAACCCTTGGACCATTCCCACAACCACCAGCATCTAACCCCTTATACAATCCCAACTCCACCGCCTTCATCAGTAGTTTATTTAGAATTTCAACAATCAATACAAACAAGTAGGGTGAGAGCGGGTCACCTTGTCGCAAACCCTTTTGCATTTTGAAAAGTTCCCGTTAACAAGCACAGCTGCCTCGGCTGAGTTCACACAGGTTTTTATCCAACGGATCCACTTATCCTCAAAATTCATGGCCTCTAAAACTCGTCCTAAGGCATCCCACGACACATTGTCGTATGCCTTAGCGAAGTCAAGTTTAATAATGAATCCACTACGTCCTACCACCTTCGTCGTATGTATCACTTCAGCGGCTATTAGCACCCCGTCTAGAATTTGACAGCCACTAACAAACGTAATCTGTGCCCGCCCAACCAAACTCCCCAACATCTCTTTAATCTTCTTGCTAACACTTTGGCAATTATTTTCTATACGCTTCCAACGAGCGAAATGGGCCGAAAAGTTGCTCTATTCATTGAGTATCTTGAGTATATGAATAGCTAGAATGGTTTTTATCTATCTTGCTGTATCTGAAGCCTGAAGTCACCTTCTGACTTCTATTTGATCTCTATACAATTGATATCTATATTATACGTTGCAAAGTGTGTAATTGTTTTTACATTGGATTTCTTTCTTTTCACATAGTTTGTGTGGGTTCGTATGCATGTACATACTGGTAGATCATGCATCTTTAATATGCAAAATAACCAAGTGGATAAATATCTTAATGACCGTATTAACTTTCATGCATTGATACTTGGAGTTAATAGTTAATTTAGGCCATAACAACCACAACAAGTTTGAGTTATGATTTTAGGCCATAACAAACCACCTTTGTTCAATTTTTGGTCATACAAACTTTTTAAAATAATAGTTAACTCCACCTTCTTTTCTTTACTATATTTTGACCCCATCAGTCATAGTAGTCAATAGTTGATAGCGGCCCATAGCGGGCAACCTCTAAAACGTTATAGCGGGATAGCAGATAGCGGGATGACCGCTATTTGAAAAATTATTATATAATATGTTTTATATATACATATATATGTTGTTGCATATAATATACTCAAAATCAATTCTAAATCACTTACATAACTAACATTCAAAATGATAAAGCTTGCATTAAAGAAAATCCATTGTTTTATCACATAAGTGACATAATAAAAAAGACACAAAACAAGTCGATAGTAGATAAAATACATATTTAATCCGATTTTGTTTCTAGCATGCAATCTTCATCCTCATTTTTCACTCTCTTTGCTGCCACTTTCATCAAAAATTCTTCTTCCTCAGTTTCCTCATCAACTTCTGCATCTTCCTCCTCCTCTTCCTCACCATCATCATCATCATCATCATCATCATCATCATCATGTGCAACAGCTTTACCCTTTCCCTTCCCCTTGCTTGAGCTAGCAATATTTTCTTTAGTCATTCTTGTTTGCTGTCTAGTGTAAACAGTAGGCTCATTAGCTCCCATAGCTTCTGAAACAGCTCCCCGAGTTAAATTGGCATCATCAAAAACAAACTCATCTTCTGCACCTTCATTTCCCAACACTCCAGTCAACCATTCATTAGACTCATCAATTTCATTCAACAAAATGGGATCAATGGTATCTTGAGCATTGTACGATCCAACAGATTTTGTTATATTTTACAAATACCAAATCTTCTAACTTCTTACTCTCCAACCTAGTTCTCTTTTTAGAGTGAATCTGAAATTTATAAACATAATATTAAATTATTAACTTTTATTTTTATAAGTTTATATTTTATATAAACAAAAATACTAATAATCCATATCTTAAGAACTAAACTTACATGTTCAAAGATGCTCCAATTCCTCTCACAACCTGATGAGCTACAAGTCAAGCTCAAAACCTTGATGGCAAGCTTTTGCAAATTTAGAACATGACTTCCATAATTTCTCCACCATTCAGCTGTAATCAATAACTATATAGCTTAAAAATTTTAAATTAGAAAGAACTTAAAAGGAAAAAATAATTTAAATTTTAATTAACCTGGAGCTAAAATTTCTCTTTGCCTTATAGCTGCATTTAGACCAAATATTCTATCAGCTCTTTTATACAAGGCCAACTCCTTAGTGATTTCATCCACTTCTTTTGTAGACTTAGAGAGTCTCTCAATGCACTTGTATAGCCCAAGTGTGATTTCGGGATCAAATTGAACTCTTGGGTTGGAGTAGTAGAATTGAGGATTCAAAAAATGGCCTGCAGCATGCAATGGGTGGTGAAGTTGACATTCCTACCTCCGGTCAATAATTTGAAACACATCCTTGTATTTCTCTTCTTTCTTCTTGAAGCTTTTTTCAATTGTTTCTTTCGCTCTATCCATAGCTTCATATATCATTATATATAAGCATGAATAGCCAACTCTTGTGACATGGCGTGACGATAATGCCCTTGGAATGTTTTTGTATTTACTGACAGTACCATTCACCGGGCCTGTTTCTATACCCGTTTCTACTTCGGATCATTCTCCTTGGGTCTTTCGCTCTCTTCATCACTCTCCCAAGCCTCCATTGTGCCCTTGAAATTGTTGGCGTCTTTTCCCCTTCGAGCCGTCTCTCAAAATCAACCCTCCGTTGTGCCCTACGAATTGCCGCGTCTTCCCCGCTGATTTCCTCCCAATATCGCATACTCTCAAAATCGATTCCATTTCGGATCTTGCTCGCCTTGCAGATCTCGCTACCTCCTGCCTTGTCTTCGCCGTGGCCAGGCCCCTGCTGTTCTCTTTTGGTTTTCGCAATTCTCAATTTGCTATTAGAATAGTGGGGGTTTACGATTTTCGCTGGTGGTGGCTCAGGTATTGTTCTTCTACTTCGATTTTGGCCCATTCAGTTTCTCTGTTTCAACTCAAATCTGAATCGGTTTGTATTTCATGTCTGAACGGAATGTTCAATTTCTTTCAGAACGGTTTCTTCGGTTTTGTACTTCACATCTTTCCCAATTGCCAATGGATTCGTCAATCGTCGCAGAGGTGAGAGTCAGCAGCGATCCATGGTCGCCGAACAGGTATCTCTCCATCATTTTTATGTGCTTTTAAGATTCAACCCCTTTTGTTTTTGTTACATTATATCAGATAGGGTAATTTTTGTTGTTGGTTGGTTGGTTGGGGATTCAGATTTTTATTGTTTAATTTGTTCTTGATTGTTGATTGTGCGTCCTCTTTTCATACCACATACCAGTGTTCAAGTTTCTGAATTGTGTGTGCTTACGGATGCTTCTTGAATTGAATTGTTTTAGGTGATTGGATATGCACAGATACCTGTAAAGGGCGTGGGAAAGGAAGGATTGTTACATTTCTCTTAGTTTCCTTTTTCCTTCTTCTTATCCAATACGTGTGTGAGTTCCCTGTCTTTATTTTTTGTTTTGCTCAATCAATCTGTTGTCCTTTCTTTTATGCCTTTATTTCCATCGTTTCTTGTTTAATGTAGTGTTCATTGATTTGCTGAATAATGTAGTGTTGATCATTGTGTGGAATTGGGTAATTACTTATTTTTTATTATGGAATCTACATGGTGCTGTAGGCATCGTAATTTTCATATCTAAATATTACCTGTTGGAGTTAAAATTCTTGGATCCATAAATGAAAGATTGCTACTCTTATAGTATGTATGCTCATGCACATTGATGAATTCGTGAAGGAAGCAGCATATGGTCATACTCTCTGTGTAGGGATTAAGATTTTTTCACTGTGATGGCAGGCTGGATGTTCTCTTCATTTTTTTCTTTTTTAATTCAAGATGTTTTTTATTCTTTTCTTAGAACATTTCTCATTCTACATTCTTATCTTGCTATTTGTTCTTCATATTAACACTTGATATATTTAATCTATTTTCCCTTTCGCCTGGGTATTGTATTTCCTTATAAAAAAATAATTTTTACTCCACTTACCTAAATTATTAGCATTTTCAATGGATTAAGCAGCTAAAAGTGTATCAGAATTTGTTTGTCTGACATTCTCTTATAGATAACTGTTACCACTATGAAGATTTCTGAACAATATCTTTGTGGAGGAAGTATTGAACAATATCTTTTTCACAGGTAAGAATTGGTTGCAATTTTGCCTTTAAAGCGCTCCCTGTTTTTCCTTGCTTTGCATATCAATAAAACCATGGATTTCACATGCAATTCGTTGCCTCACTGCAACCAATTCATTTAAATTCATTTGATTGGTAATCAGTCAGTTCACGTTTGTATATTTAATCCATTTTCCCTTTCGTCAGGGTATTGTATTTCTTTATAAAAATATGATTTTTACTCCACTTACCTAAATTATTAGCATTTTCAATGGATTAAGCAGCTAAAAGTTGTATGAGAATTTTTTTGGAGTAGTCTCGCGCAGCTGATTAATCCATTTGAGTACAGCTGCTAATTATGTACTCTTAATATACTAATAGTACAGTAGTTTTTTTGGTTACTCCAATAGTACAGTAGTTAATTACATTTGTTCTAACCCTAAACCCTAGAAAACAGTGTACATTTGATTATTTTAAGTGGTTTTGATCTGTTAAGTGTTAATTGAAGTTTTATGGCAAAGATGTCAAAAAGCTTCTATTTGAGGTGATGGCTTTATTATTGTGAAAATGGCTGGATTTGAAATATAGTAATGCATAATTATCCATTGTCACAGGGGACTATTTAGATACTCTTAAACATTATTTAGCTAGCCTTCGTTTTACTTATATAGAACAAATCTTCAGTGAACATTGTGGTTTCATTCTTTTTAAATATCCTTCATATAAGACAAATTTTTTGTGAATGCGATGGTTCTTTGTGCTTTCAACACTACTCATATATTTCAGAATTAAGATAGCAAATTGATTCTTGTGTTGCCCTTACAATTTGGTTTCGAAATGTGCACACAACCTTTTTTAAATTTATTTTATTTAATTTTTATTTTTTAATTTTTTTTTTTAATCTCACATTGCCAGCTGCTGATGTGTTAATAATGCTTCATAATATGTCACAGGCTCAAATGCGTGACTTGGCCGGTTTTGTTGAGACAAGACAGCAATTGCTTACCTTAAAACCAAATCATCGCATGAATTGGATTGGATTCACTGTTGCCCAGCACCTGAACTCCAAGTATGTTTTGTTTATATGTTGCATTTTAGTTAATTCTTGTGTGGTTATCTTGATTTCTCCTTATTTTAGCTATTCTCTTTGGTTTTATACTTTTATTGTACCTTTCTCTAGAAATTTGGGATTTACTATTTTACTTTGGAATGCAAGAAAACCAGGCCATGTGGCATGTCATTTAGAAGGATACTCAAGTAATAAAGCAGATCACTAAAATTCAACAATCACAACATAATCCAAATTAATTTCTAAGTTCAGTTCCCTAGGTGCTCTTTACTCTTTAATTTATTTAAAGCCAGTAAGCCTGTGGCATAAGTTTTTAGAGGGATGGAACTATTGCCAAAAGAGATCAATGTATAGGCAGTGATACATCATTTAAATACACATTTACCAACTATCAATGCGTCTGAAGTTTCATGGTAGCAAACTGCATTGAGCAATTATTAAATCAGCCACTAGGAGACACTGTGACTCCAGATAAATGTTTTAAGCACCTTCAAAGGGTCGGTCTAATTTTAAATGCACAGCGCATGCTCAATTTAACTCGTAAAACTTAAGCACCTTGTGAAACATATGCTCGCATTCAGCAATATCTAAATCCGAGTTAAAACAATAAACCAGGCATGACTTGATTATTTAATGTTGTGCATTAAACATTTGATTCTGGAAAAAAGCATCTTAATACCTTGTACAAAAGCATCTCTCCATGCTCACATCGTTCATTGTCTGGAGGGTAATCGTCCTCAAGAGTTCCTTCATAAGCTTCAAGGATATCAACTGCCTTTGATCCGCTAATAAAAAGCAAAGGTAGGCATAAACTATCAAATTATGAAACTTAAACCAACTAGCATGCCGTTCAAACTAAAAAAAAAAATATCATCACATCAACAAGCAACCTAACCAATGTACTCATGTGCATCTTAACAAAAATGTGGAGTAAAAGAGACTTATGAGCAATCAGTTTATGGGGTCAAACAATCAGCTTCTAAATGACATGCCACATGGCTTGGTTTTCTTCCATCCACAACAAATAAACGTACCTTAACAATTTCCCCACAACAAAAACTCAGATTCAATTCTCCCATCAATATGAAAACTGCAACAGCAGCAAGAAACTGCACCCTTGCAATTCATTTCTTCGGGTGCTGATCCCTTTATTTATTTATCATGTTGTCTGTGCACTACAACCCTTATTCAATAGCCACTCATGGTTCTTGCATCAATCATAAATTTCATTTCATCTATGTCTGTTTTCATAATTTCTTTTTTTTTTCCACGCAAGTATACAGCTTTGCACATTTCTATTCTCGGTGTTGCTGCGTTCTTTTCGAGTTTTAATGATGGCTCCTTCTCAGGTTCGTAGAAGTATTTATTGCATTACTATTTTACTTTTCTTTATATGTTATTTATTGAATCTATAGGATCTCTCCTCTCTGTGTGCCATTTCAATTAATGTTTTGCTGTCTTTCCTGCCATGGAGTTTCAGTGTTTTTATATGTTAGTTTAAATTAAATTTAGATAATAAAATATTCCATTAAAATCACCATCAGCTTTATTGTATTCGTTACATAGTGCTCCCGTGCGCAATGTGACCGAAGGTCTCTTCAAACTGCCCGCCGTCGTATTATAGCTCAAGATGCACGGCAAGAGACTCGCAGAAGAACTGTTCGCCACAGAAGAGAAAATATACCTTTATTTCCCTGGATACCGCCTCCGCCTTCTATTTGTGATCATTGCGGGGCAATGCTTTTCTATAGGGAGTTCCCTTCGTTTTGTTGTGCTAGCAAATCGTTTAATTTGCCCAATTTAGAAGTCCCGCATGAATTAAAAGAATTATTCTTAGGCTTCCATGAAAACTCTCCCCATTTCATGACGTACATTCGAACATACAATAACTCCTTTGCTTTCTCCACACTAGGTGTTCAATATGATATTTCTATGTGTCAAAATGAGCAAAACTTATATATATTTCGTGTGAACGGTGCTATACACCACTTCATTAATCCTCTACAACCTACTGGCACACCACATCGACATCTCCAGTTGTACTACTATGACCCTACAGCTGAGCTGCAAGCTCGGTTGAACGCTTATGATTGACTTAATCCAAATCTTCTTTCAATGCTGATTCAACTATCAAAAGATAATCCTTATGCAAAGTTCTATCGACAATTATATGAAATGCCTTCCATTGAAGAATACAAGATATTCCTGAGAACACACTACCGTCTTGACCAAAGAGTATACAATCATCCCACTGTCAATGATATTTCAATCATTTGGCAAGATGGACAATCACAGGCACCAGATTTCCACTGTGACATTCAGGTCTATCCAATTCAGGCTAGAGTCAGGAAGATTTCGTATTTCAGCTTTGCATATGACCCAATGCAATACCCTTTATTGCACCCCTACGGTCAACCAGGTTGGAATGTTGGGATCATGAAAGATAAGTCACGGCCTTCACAAATGGACATGACTGCAGAGAGTTTGTTTGATACAATGCAGGAAGAGCCGGCTGATGATCAACACATATGTATGCATCCCACTTACTTTTCAATTCATGTTTGTACTTATGATCATATTTCGTCTGATTCTGTTATTTTTTCCCCTCCTTTTCCCATACTTCCCCATATCTTCCCTAGCAAAAAAACAAAGGCGTACTGACAAGCTCCAAGTGTCAATTCGGGAATATTATGCATACCGGTTACAAATACGCCCGTCAAATCCTTCTATACTTTTACGTTCAGGCCGTCTTTTACAACAATACATTGTTGACCAATACATCAAAATCGAAACTCAACGGCTAGATTTTTTCCGCTCAGAACAAGCTCAAAAAAATCATCGTTCTGAAACATTGCAAGGTATAATTGATGCTTTCCTTGTTGATGGTATCTCAGATTTTAGTATGGTGGGTAAGCCAACTATTCTCCCAGCATCTTTCATTGGTGGTCCACGAGATATGCATAGACGATATATGGATGCAATGGCTCTTGTACAGACCTATGGCAAGCCTGACTACTTTATTACTATGACTTGTAATCCACAATGGTCACAAATACAAGAACTCTTAGCAACAAATGAGGTCACTGCAAATAGGCCCGATATTGAATCTAGAATTTTCCGTCTCAAACTAGCAGAACTAAAAGATGAGCTTTTCAAACAAAACTTGTTTGGTAAGGCGCAAGATTATTCATATGTCGTTGAATTCCAAAAAAGAGGTTTGCCCCATATTCATATGTTACTCATAATGTGTCCTGATGCAAAACTAACAAGCCCCTCCCAATATGACTCATTCGTAGTAGCAGAACTGCCCGATGAAGCTACTGAACCTTACTTGTATGAACTTGTTTGTAAACACATGCTTCATGGCCCTTGTGGTGAATTGAATGAAGAAAATGTGTGTATGAAGAATGGTCAGTGCAAAAACCACTACCCAAAAGAATTTAACAATATCACAAACCACGCACCAAATGGATATCCTATGTATCGTAGACGTAACAATGGTGCAGTAGCATTTGCTCGTGGGAAGGTTTTGGACAATCGTTGGGTTGTTCCTTATAATCCCTACTTGCTCGCTAAATTTGATTGTCATATAAATGTCGAGATATGTTCCACTATTAAGCTTGTTAAATATCTGTATAAATATGTTTATAAAGGCCATGATCGAGTGGCTTATTCTGTTGGCCCTGCTGGTTCAACCAATCATATTGATGAAATTACATCATTTCAAACTGGTCGATGGGTTGCACCGCCAGAGGCTTGCTGGCGTATTTTTGGTTTTACACTCCATGAAATAGATCCACCTGTCCTTCGTCTGCAATTGCACTTGCCGAATTACCAATACACAACTTTCATGGCTACTGATTCAATAAACAATATTTTAGATGCTGAAAAAACAAAACGAACAATGCTCACAGAATTTTTCCACATGAATGCATCTGACCCACTTGCAAAAAAGGCAAAGCTTTTATACAAAGAATTCCCCCAACATTTTGTTTGGCATCAAGTTGACCATAAATGGAAACCTCGAAAAAAACGTCTAATGATTGGACGTATTGTCACTGCACAACCATCAGAGAATGAACGGTATTACTTGCGGATGTTGCTTCAACATCGTCGCTGCCCAACTTCTTTTCAAGATTTGACAACTATAAATGGTACACAATATGAATCATTCCGAGCAGCCTGTGTTGCATTAGGTATTCTTGAAAGTGATTCCGCAATTATAGATTGCTTACAAGAAGCATCTGATTTCCATTTGCCCAATTCTTTTGCTCAGTTGTTTGCAACAATTTTTATCTTGTGTAGTCCTGCACAGCCTCAACAACTATGGTCTAAATTTTATCACCATTGTGTCTCTATTGAACCTGCCGGATCTGACCTGAACGAAATAATATTAGAAACACGAGCATATGCAAACGTAAATAAATACCTTTTTCACACAGGGAAATCATTGCATGATTTTGGTATTCAACTGCCATCTATGGCCCGTGCATCTCCAACAACATCAGACATAGAGGATGATACAAGCTTCGATTACACTAACTATGCAAATTTACCTGATTATTCACAATTAAATGTTCAGCAAAAGGAAATTTTCGATGCAGTTAAACACAAATTAGATAATAAACTTCCTTATGTTTGCTTTATCGATGGTCCTGCTGGTACTGGAAAGACATTCCTGTACAACTCAATTCTTTCGTATGCAGCAAATGCTCATATTTTAGCTATCCCTGTTGCAACTTCCGGTGTTGCTGCATCTCTACTGCCAAACGGACAGACAGCACATTCTAAATTTAAACTTCCTCTAGATGTGGATGAACGCTCTGTGTGCAACATATCCAAGCAATCAAATCTTGCTAAACATTTGAGAGCCACCTGTCTCATAATTTGGGATGAAATTTCTATGGCAAGGCGAGAGCTAATTGAGGCATTAGATTCAACATTACGGGATCTTACTGACTCGAATCATCCATTTGGGGGTAAAGTCATTATATTCGGCGGGGATTTTAGACAAATAACTCCAGTCATTCCAAATGGGACAAAAGAAATTTTTATTCGCTCAAGTGTTATTTCTTCGCAGTTGTTTCTCAATGCTACAAAATTCCACTTGTCAATAAATATGCGTGCAAGAAACGATCAAGCATTTGCAGCATTTCTAGAATCAATTGGGCATAATACATACCCAAAAACTGTAAATGGTGACATCAAATTACCAGACAAAATTTTATTACCGTTTCAACATGATAATCCTGTGCGGCCACTTATAGAAAAAATTTTCCCAACCTCTATTCTTAACAGCCCATCCCAACAAACATTTGTGTCGCGTTCCATATTGACCACAACTAATGAATTTGTTGATGAACTCAACAACCTAATTTTGGAGAAGATGGCTGGTGAAGAATTAATTTCTATTGCAAGAGATGTTACAAAGGATCCGACACAACAAGCACACTATGAAGATTTGTTATCAACAATAACCCCTAATGGAATGCCTCCGCATAGATTGAAACTTAAACAAGGTGCACCGATTATGCTATTACGAAATATTGATCCAGGTAAAGGATTATCCAATGGGACACGTTTGATATGTAAAGAAATAACACGCAACGTGCTTAAAGCAGAGATTATGACTGGCCCTTGCATAGGCAATACTTGCTTTCTTCCCCGTATACCTCTACAACCAAAATCACTCCAAGAAACTACAGTTGAGTTCTCGCGCATACAATTTCCAGTTAGGCTATGTTTTGCGATGACCATGAATAAATCCCAAGGGCAAACTTTGGAACATGTTGGAGTATATATAAAAACCCATGTGTTTATGCATGGTCAATTGTATGTAGCCCTATCACGAGCAACAAAATTTGATAATCTGCATATTATCCTCCATCCTAATCCGAACACTCCCAATCTTATTAATTACACGAAAAATATAGTCTATGATGAAATACTACAACATGCTGGTATTACTGTCATTCGTACTCCTACAGCTGCTTAGAAATACCAAATTCTGCCATCATCCAAAGGTATATGTTAATTATACTCTTATAGCATCTCTCTTATAACTCGCTCCTAATTTTGTTAGGTAGAAATACAAGTTGATGATCTATAAAAAGAACTGAACACTACACTGTGTGTATAAGTAGGTGTAGGTGTGTGTCTTAATGTTCGGTATTTTGCTTCTAGCAAAAAAAAAAAAGCAGTCTTTAATTGTACGTCTTCTGGAATTATCTCTTCAGGCTTCAAATTTCTATCCTGCAACTTTCCATCGTATTATTTCTTATACTTGAGTATTTTGCTTCCATGGACACTATAATGCTTGCTATTTACTTTTATGATGGGAATGCGTCACTCATACATGTTCTTACTAAATTTTTTCTTCATTTTTTCTCTGGTGACAAGTTTTTAGATTATGATAGTTCTTTTTCTTTAACTTTTTAGGGTGAGAGATCTGATACTACATTTGGGGATTCACCTGCCGATGTTCATAGACTGGTGAGTTGATTCTTTGTTCATTTTAATTCAGGAAACCAATTTTCTCATGAAAAAGTCCCCTGTGAAATGATGCATCTGAAGGTTTTAACTTATTATGATCCTAGATTGCTTGCTGCCATTTCCTATCAGTTTAATCGAATACTGCCTTTAAGTGAAGCATTTGAACGGTTTAACTTATTCTGTGAATTGCTTTTCCAAAGAATTAAGGCTTCTCTTTGTTTGAGATTGATGGAGGGACCCCAATTCTTTGAGGGGCAAAATTACTTTCAATTTGTTCAATATTCGTTAATGAGCTATGATTTCTATACTAATTGTAAAGTGCGTTCTGCGTTTGGGGGAGACTGAATATTTGTTTACATTTAGGGTATTCAAATAAAATGATGGATCTTAGATTATGAAGTTTATTTTGGTTTTTGTGTCAGTGAAATGTCATATGTCTAATGTTTTGGTGCAACTTTTAATTTTCTCATTTATCTAGATGTCTTTTTTAGGAAACATTAGAGTTTACTGTCGCATAAGGCCATTCCTTCCTGGGCAAAATGGAAATCAAACAACCATACAGTATATAGGTGAGAACAGAGAACTGGTTGTGATAAACCCCTCAAAACCAGGAAAAGCTAGCCACCGCCTTTTCAAATTCAACAAGGTCTTTGGTCCTTCGACGACACAAGGTTCTATTTTGATTGATATAGTTAATTAGTTATTTAATTTCTAATCATTTGGTTGCACCCCCATCTTGATAAACACGCACCCATACACACTTCACATTTTGTTAATTTATTCTCTCTTTATTGTTTCTTTAGAGGAGGTATTTCTAGACACTCAACCATTAATCATGTCTGTTCTTGATGGGTATAATGTCTGCATATTTGCTTATGGTTATACTGGTTCTGGGAAAACTTATACAATGGTAAGCTCATAATTTTCAAAATTGGTTTAGTAGTTTTGTTGTCCTATACTGCTATGAGATTTTTTATGCTCATTCTACCAACCTTTTTCAGTCTGGACCCAGTGCAACATCTGTTGTAGACTGGGCAGTTAACTATAGGGCTCTGAATGATCTCTTCAGTGCCTCTCAAAAAAGGCATAACTATATTGCATATGAAATTGAAGTCCAAATGGTTGAGATATACAACGAACAAGTGCGTGACTTACTGTGCAATGACGTTCCTCAGAAGAAATATCCTTTGTAGTATTTCTTTCTTCATTGATTATGCTCTATTTTTGGATGTATATCATTGTTTTCTTTGACTTGCAGACACTAGGGATATGGAATACTTCACAACCAAATGGGTTGGCTGTCCCTGATGCTAGCTTGCACTCGGTTAACTCAACCACAGATTTACTAGAGTTGATGAATATTGGCTTAATGAATCAGGCTGTTGGTGCTACTGCTTTGAACGAAAGAAGCTGCTCTTTGTTCCACATTGATGGGTTCAATTCTTCCACAGGCAACTTCGTTTCCTTAAAAGCACGGCATTTGTGTTGCCTAATTCTTTTTCTTTTGGGTCATGTTCACTGCTTGATGGGACAATCATAATATTTTCATGATTATTTCATGTGATAATTTGATGAATCTAAGGATCATTTTATATTATTTTTAGTTAGAATATTATATGTTTTGTTAGTTTTAGAGTCCATTTATTAAACATGGTTCTTTTAAGTATAAAAGGATGAATAATTTGATTGTAAAGTTACAGTATATTGAGGGACAAATCAGTATGAAACCTTGTCATAGTTTCTAGGATGATAATATGATCTAATATTTCAGTAATTATATTCTGTATCCTTAATTAATCAACAGTTCTTCTCTATCAACCTATGTGTGTTTAGTGCAGGTCATTTATTCATACTATCATGGCTTTGGTTAATAGTTGGACGGACTTACATATATTGAAAGAATTGCTTTTTTTGCTTTTCAGCCACGGATTCTAATGGCTATGGCTAGAGATGGGTTGCTGCCTTCATTTTTTTCGGATGTCAACAGAAAAACCCAAGTTCCTACAAAAAGTACTATCGTAACTGGTTTGCTTGCAGCCATCATGGCATTCAGTATGGATGTGGATCAGTTGTCAGGAATGGTATGGTGCTATTATTTCATTCAATTTTCTGCGAATTTATTACAAAACATTTTAGCCTTGCGCAAGAGAAATCCAATGATGAATTGTTTCCAACAGCATTGTCTCATAGTATATTTTTGGCCGCTGAACAAAAACTAAAGTTGGACCCTGAAAATGGGCATTGTCTCATATGATGAAGTTGCCTGTTTTTGTTAACTTTAGTAGGTTGGAATTTAGCAGTTACACTTGGTTTTCCAACTATCAGTTTAATCCAATACTGCCTTTAAGTGAAGCATTTGAAGGGTTTAACTTATTCTGTGAATTGTAACATAAAAATTTTAAGAGTCCCTCCATCAATCTCAATAATTATGTTAGTATTACTTTCAGTTTTTATTAGCATTGTAACATATGGCCATCAAATGTCACAAAAGATTCCATCTAGCCCATCATTACTCCTATGTGAAAAGACCTTTTGAGATGCCTTCTTCTCCACTCTAGACCTTTTGAGATCCCCATAATTATTATTTGGTTTACGTTTTTTTCTTCACCTAATTCTCAGTTTCTCACTATTAATACCAAACCAATTCAGCTCTTGCCTTCTACAACTTTCTTACCGTCTAGACACCAACATGGAGGAAGAGAAACAACTTGTCCCAACTGGAGAAACGTTGTTCCTGCCCCTTGCAGAACTCACGGCTACAACAAAGGAATGGATATCAAAGGTTATGTTGCTGGAGACATCTCTTCAACGCTGTGCAAAGAAATCCCGAAGGCCATACAAGAGATACACATTTTGTGGATGCACAGGTATTCTTTAAGTGATTGTTCCTGTATCATTTTTGTCCTTCACCTATAAATCTTCTATTGTGTTTTTTCCCTGCTATTTTTTCCCAGCTGCAAATTCTTCTTACCTTGTGCACAATTCTCTACATTAATTCATAATAAATGCTCTTGCCAGATTAATGATGCTGCTACACATCCATTCATCTCCAGATAACTTGTTGTGTGAATGATTTCTTGTTTCAAACTCATATAGAACTTCTCTTTTTATTCCAATTATTGTTTACTTTTTTTTTATTTTTTTATCATGCATTCAATCACTTATTTTATCTATTCCAGGGAACAAAAATAAGAGCCTGTGCATTTGATGAAGACATTAACATGATGGATGGATTCCTGCATTTATTCAAGACGTACCAACTTTCAGCTAATACTTCAAAAACTATGGGCAATGAACCGCCAAAGTTTAATGAAAACTGCCAGCTTATTCTGAATCAACGGAGCAGCATCTGTCCACTTGCCAGAGATGAGTTTGAAGTCACTCTTGGGAAGCCAAACTATGTGGAAATCTCAAAGATCCATACATATCTTGAATCAGAAGAATTGTTCAGTGCGTACCACTCCACAAATTTATTACATACACTATACTCTCTCCTAAAAGACAACCATTAAAATAACATCTTGTCAAATAACAGATATGATTGCAATAGTCATCGATGTTGGCTACCCAAAGCAACGTGGTGAATATCGGCTTCAAGAGATCATGCTCATAACAGAGGAGTACATTTAATTTTTACATACTATGAAAGCTTTCAAGTTGTATTAAATTTAAAAACAATATTAATATTTTTATCTTCCTTGCAGAAAAATACCAACAAAACTCACATTATGGAATGATGTGGTGGATGCTGAAGGTGCTGCACTCCTAAAGTCAAGCAAAGAACGTCGTATAGTTTCATTCTCAAATCTGAAAGTGAAAGCAACATCATTTGAAGGTCTGCAGCTACTTTCGTCATCAATTCATGAATTAAACTATCACTAAAATAAATAATGGCTACATGCTTGACTATTTAAACTTGCATATTTATGTAGGTAATTCACTGTCTGCCATCAGCATGACAAATATTACATTCGAACCACCATATCCAGAGACACAGAACCTTCAGCATTGGTAATCTTGTTTGTGAGAAATGTATAATCACAATTTCGTTTATTTAATTTAATCATATTATATATATTATTTTAGGAAGCAACAAAATGAAGAATACCTCGACGATCTAATCCAAGCAAAAGCCTATTAGCAAGCTGCTTTCAGAATCCAGCATGAAACAAGACTGACAAAAGTTGCTGAGATCTTACATTCCGCCACGGTATTGCAACTTTACATTTCATTTGCTGATAATGTAGTTATTATATTTTCCAATACAAGTTTACATGTTATTTAAAATGAATATTGGCAGGCAGGGGACTACAAATGTCAGGAACCATACAAATATTGATATCCCAGAATCAAAAGCTCACATACAATGGCTGCGACAAATGCAGTACAAAAACAATTACTCCTGTTGGTCTGAAATACATCTGCTTCAAATGTGAGGAGGTCCATGTCTCAGAAAAAAGGTTGTCCGAAGTTAATCTTTAATTTCAGTCTCAATATTTGGCCCAACTAACTAAATTATTAACTAATTAATTTTTTCCCAGAGTCATGCTGCAATTGAACATCCATGACACTACAACAACTCTCAGATGTGTCGCTTATGAAAATGTTGCATCAACAATTCTGAATGCGAATGTGTTTGAGCTGGATACACAAGGGTCTGAGGTATACAACACCTAAAATTTGCAATATTGATTTAAATCTGTTTCACCATACATACAGGTATAAAACTTACTGTTCATTACATTATGACCGAATGTAGGCTTCTTTTGCATTGACCGGAACAAAGTTCTCTTAGGCAAGACATTTGTAGCCTGGATAAAGAAAAAACAGCTCCCAGCAGGGACCTTCCAAAGTTTTTCTTATACACTCACGAGAATAGAAGAACCTGCTGAAGGTATGGACAACAACACAAACTATACATCAACCCAATTTTGGAAAATTTCACCAACAATCATTACATTTCTTTATTACAATACAGAAATTCTACCAGCTGGAAATCCCAAATCGCCTACAAACACCCTCCCAGATGCAAAATCAGAAGAGCCATCAGGGCTCACACCTATTATGGCAAACATGCAGCCATCTGCCAAAGACAACATGCAACCCAGAGGGAAAAGTACTACCCAAATACCTAGCCGAGTCATGCAATTTTCCTTACTAACAAACTAATTAAACCTAATCTACTGTCTCTACATTCCAGGTGCTGCTGTCAAAAATCTTAATCCATTGATGGATGCAGTTGGAGAAGCTACACACGACAATAGTGTGAAAATTGAAAGGGCTGAAAGAGCTGTACGTGCAAAGAAATACAAGATGGCAGATAAGAAAAACACCTAGGCCATTCCTGAAAAGAAGTATGCCAGAATATCATTATATATATATATATATATGTATTTTGAATTTAACCCTGGGAAATTTGTCATGAAAACCAGCATTTTCACCCCAGGTTGGTTTCCATATTGCAAATTTTAGTGTTCTCTTTTGACTATTAAAAAATACCCATTTCACACATCCTTAGGTCACATTTTCTACTATTTCCAGCCTACCATTTTGTATATTCCGTATGCTATTCTGTAAGCATGTTGCTTTTGCTTTTGTAAAGCAGGCCTATTCCATGTTATTGGAACTGCTTACTTAATTATATGGTATACATTGTTTACTCCATATCCATTACTGCAGATCTGCACATTTTGGTATTCTTATCAGCATCTCATTTATTTATTTATTTATTTTATATGGAAAAGGATAATGTTATGAGTTCAAAATGTTGATGAATTCTAATTCCCACAAAAAAATGTTAGGTACTCTCACAACATTCCTCACTATATTTTTGCTCTATACATTTCACTTATTCACAACAAATACTACACCTTCTTACTGACAATTCTATTGGAATTTTGGACCCGCCACTCTCTCAATTCACACAAATAAGTTTACATTAAACTATATGAAAATAGAGCGCCCATGACAATACAGTTAATACCATCATTTCATAGACGACCTGGTGGAAGCCCGGCTATAAAACTCACCAAAGGCTGGCCTACTTTTCCTGCAGAGGCAAAACTTGTTGATAAACAACTATGAAGGTTCAAACAAATATCTATGGCCTTTGGTCCTGGAAAAATGGAATTCTGTGGCACGCTTCAAAAATTTGATGAATTAACCTCGTTTGTCCAACTTCTGTATATAATTTAACTTTCATTATCTGTACATAATGCATGGTATCTCATCTATTACATCAAACTATTATATCAACATAGTATCTCATAACATCATCCTTCGTAGCATTCATTACAGACAAGGGGCATCGCCCGTCCATCACGAAAACTAGTATATATATATATATATATTTATATATCCCATTGCTGTTTTTTTTTCATTATCAACAAGCCGGAATACTCGAACCAAAGGCCCCATGATCTTAAGAGTGTACAACACCTCGTTCCAAAATGTAGGCATCAATACAATTTTTGTTGCATTTTTGCCTTTGCTCTCCTTGGCTATCTTCAATCGCATCCAATCATCTGAAGTGAACATTTCTTAGATTACTTTTCACTTTGTGTAACCTCTACAAAATCAGGAAAGTTGTTGCAAATCTTGTAACCCCATGCCTAACCAATTCTGTCTTCTTTATCAATCTCCTCATAAAATTCAAAGGCATTGAGTGGTTGTATATAAAACCTACAAGAGAGCATCCCCTTTGTATGGTCCTCTTCACTTTGGGGATCTTTCCAATATCTTCTAGCATCAAATCCAAACAATGAGCTGCACAAGGAGTCCAAAAAAGATGTGGTCGCCTTGCTTCTAGAAATTTACCTATGATATGATTTAATAATTAAATTAATTTTATAATATAAAAATTAATAGAATGTTTTGTACTAAATAATAAATTAAAATAAAGTAGTCATACCAGCTAATACATAGTTACTTCCATTGTCAGTAACTACTTGGATGACATTTTCTTCTCCAATCACTACAAGAAAAACGCGTTTTACCGACCGAAATTACCGACCGACATGTTGCGGGTCGGATTTACCGACCGCAGGGCCGACCGCAACATGCGGTCGGTAATTTAGAGCCGTTATGGTGGACCCGGTTTCCGGACGACCGCTGCACCGACCAAATTTAATTCGGTCGGTGTTACCGACCGCATTACCGACCGCAACTGCGGTCGGTAATTTTTCCAAATTTTTCCAAATTTTTTAAATTTTTATTATTTTTTTAAAAAATAAAATAATCTACCGGCCGCATTACCGACCGAATTTTCGGTCGCTAAATTTTTTTCACATTTTTTATTTTTATTTTTAATAAATATTTCTTTAATTATCTTATTAATTATTTTATTTAATTTAGTGATTTTAGGTTTTTTTATTTAATTATTTTATTTTATATTTTAGAATTTAATTAATGAAATTTATATATATTTAATTAATATAATTTGAATTTTTATTTTATATTTTAATTTAGTTTCTAATTTTCACATTTATATGTATATATGTACTTATATAGGTTATATATATAATGTTTCATACAATGACATGAAACATGTGGTGCACAAATGGCACACGCGCGAGGGAGTCCACTCCCTTACCCGGGTTCGAGGCCTCTTCTCAGCAAAATCCTTCAACATATTTGAGAAGGTATAATATAGGACACATGGCGGAATATGATTGATTGGCTAGAGACCTAGCCCAGCTGGTTAAGGTTGTGGTTGGGTGTACTGAGGTCATTGGTTCGAGCCCCCTCCTGAGCACGCCCTTTTCCAATAAAAAAGAATTACCGACCGCAATTTGCGGTCGGTAAATCTCTCCGGGACCTCTTGGGACCAGAGTGTTACCGACCGCATTGCAGTCGGTAATTCGGTCGGTAAATTTACCGACCACCTTTCGGTCGGTAAGTTTCCGACGACAAATTTTTTTGGTCGGAGGAAAATTACCTACCAAGGTATTACCGACCGACCCTTGCGGTCGGTGGTGCGGTCGGTAAGCCCCGAAACAACCCGCATTCCGGGGTTACCGACCACACCTGCGGTCGGTAAAACCAATTTTTCTTGTAGTGAATCTCTTCCACAAAATTATCCAATAGCTCAAACACATTTTCTCCAGTCTTGATGAATGAAGATGCATCAACACTCTTTACAAACATTGTACCTCGTGGACAATTGACTAAAAAGTTAATCAGTGTCCTATTTCTCGAGTCAGTCCATCCATCAGACAATGGAGCATCCAAAGTTCACTCGCTCTTCTAAAGGCTTCATCATCTCTTTTGTGAGTTGCAATTCCTTTTTCAAACAAGGCATTTTAAGGACTTAAAATGTCTTTATATTAAAAAATTGGATAATTTTACTAGCCAGGGTTGTTAAGATCGGGATCTTATATAGGATCGTTTTTGTCTTTGCAAGAGCGGGATCGTAGGATCGAATCGAGATCCTAAGATCCTATGAAATTGTTATTTATATTTTTTTTTAAATTGATGCTTGTTAGTTATTTCATTAAACTGGTGACAGAATTGAAATATATCTTTTAGATCCATATATTGAACAAAATTTGATAGTTTATAGCTTGCTTATTCATGATACAATAGAATTGAAGTTAAACATAGACACATAACTCAATCATTCTGGGTTCAACATTGCAAAGATATATTAAACAAAACTGACAAAAAAAATAGCATAACTGTTAGGTGGTGCCGTCCCTATTGACTTAAATGTGAAATTGAATGTTGGAGCTTCCAATTTTGTGTGCCATCCTGTAGCAAACTCGGCTCCTATGATTGCTATAAATAGGGGGTCATCTTGCAATTGAATGAACACCCATCAGCAAAGCAAAAATAAATGCAAAGCAGCTTGTCTGTTTTGATAGCTCCTTCCCAGTGTAGTTTATATTTCTAGCCTTTGTGAGTGTTTCTCGTTGAGAGGGTTCTGTGGTATAGGATTATTTCCTATAGCCTTTTGTAATATTGTTTCTCCTTCATAGTGAAATAATAATTCGGTGGGGCCCGGAGGACGTAGGCATATTTGTGCCGAACCTCGTTAAATCTTTGTGTTCTCTTTATTGTTTAATTTATAGCTCTATTATTCGGGTATAATTTTGGTGGAAACTAACCCGATTTCCACAACAATTGGTATCAGAGCCTTGGTTGCATAGTATGCTCTGTGGTCGCAGCTAAGCTGATCTTCCACATCAGAAACGCATCTCGGTTGAGCTACCGTTTGTGAGCTATTAATTAAACTTTGAAGCAGAAATGGCTGATAGGTCCAGTGAAACGTCAACTTCAGATTCGAAGCCGTTGGTGACATCGTCATCACGGACGATGGTTTCAAATGCCAAATTTGATGTCCAAAAATTCGACGGTACCAATAATTTTGGTATGTGGCAGTGCGAGGTGTTGGACATCTTGTACCAGCATGAGCTGGATGGGGCACTTGTAGAAACCAAACCAGATGGTGTTGATGATAAAGACTGGACGAGGATCAATCGCCTTGCGTGTGGTACAATTCGGCTGTGTCTCTCAAAGGAGCAGAAGTATCCGCTTATGAGAGAGACGATGGCGCACAGACTGTGGAAAGAACTGGAGGATAAATTCATGAAAAAGAGCACGGAGAACAAGCTCTACATGAAGACGAAGCTGTATCGATTCCAGTATTTGCCCGGTACCACGATGAATGAACACATAACAAGATTCGATTCTTTGGTCACCGATTTATTGAATCTCGACGAGAAGATAGATGACGTTGACAAGGCGTTGATACTGTTAGCTTCGCTCCCCGATGAATACGAGCATATAATTGTTAGTATGCTGACTGGAAAGGAAACAATTTCCTTTAAAGAAGTTACCACTGCCTTATATTCTAACGAGATCAGAAAGAAGGATAAGTTAGAACACAGGAGTTCGACTGGTGAAGCTCATACCGTTCGGGGCCGTAGCCACAAGTACAAGCCTGACAGAAGAGGCAGATCCAAGTCACGAGGCAGAGTGTCGAAAGACGAATGTATCTTTTGTCACGAGAAAGGACATTGGAAGAGAGATTGTCCGAAGTTGCAAAAGAAAAAGGGGAAAGCTGTAGCAGAGGCTTGTGTTGCTGATAGTGATGAGACAGAGTATTCTTTAGCTTGTGTCTCATCGGTAACGACGTGCACTGACGACTGGTTGCTAGACTCAGGATGCTCATTCCACATGTGTTACAGGAAGGAGTGGTTTGTCAACCTTGAAAGTGTTGACGGTGGAGTTGTCTACCTAGCCAACAATGGATATTGCCAGATAGCTGGAGTTGGCTCAGTATATCTGAAGAACCACGATGGAACAACCAAGGTGCTGACGGAAGTTCGGTACATACCGAAATTTGCCAAGAACCTCATATCAGTGGGAGCCTTGGAAGCCAAAGGCCACTCCATCAACATTCAGAATGGGATTATGAAAGTGATCTCGGGAGCACTTGTCGTCATGAAAGGTATAAGGAAAAATAACTTATACCACTTCCAGGGAAATACAGTGGTTGGCATTGCAGCAGCAATATCAGAAGCAGACAAGGAAGAGGAGATGACCAAGCTATGGCATATGAGGCTTGGGCATGCTGGGGAAAAATCCTTGCAGACTCTGGCAAAGCAAGGATTATTAAAGGGTGCAAAGACTTGCAAACTTGAATTTTGCGAGCAGTGTGTTCTGGGAAAGCAAACGCGGGTGAAGTTCGGAACAGCAATCCATAACACTAAAGGCATTATGGATTACATTCACTCAGATGTGTGGGGACCGACAAAGACAGTTTCCCTGGGAGGAAACCACTATTTTGTAACGTTTGTTGATGACTTTTCCCGGCGAGTATGGGTATATCCCATGCGAACAAAAAATGAAGCATTCGGGAAATTCCTCGCTTGGAAGAAAATGATGGAGAACCAGATCGGGAGGAAGATTAAAGTGCTTCGATCTGATAACGGCACAGAATATCGAAATGACCCTTTTTTCGATTTGTGCAAAAAGGAAGGTATTTCCCGACATTTCACTGTGCGGGACACGCCACAACAGAATGGGGTGGCTGAACGGATGAACCGAACCTTGTTGGAGAAAGTTCGGTGTATGTTGTCCAATGCAAATTTGGGCAAGCAGTTTTGGGCTGAAGCGGTGACATATGCGAGCCATCTAATCAATCGACTACCATCAACTGCACTTAAAGGCAAGACACCTTTGGAGGCATGGTTTGGCAAACCAGCAAATGATTATGATTCTTTACGTGTGTTCGGTTCCGCTGCATATTATCACGTGAAAGAATCAAAGCTGGATCCGAGGGCGAGAAAAGCTGTTTTCGTAGGGATATCTTCTGGAGTAAAAGGATATCGCCTATGGTGCCCGGAGCTGAAAAAGGTGATCTTTAGCAGAGATGTTACCTTCAACGAATCGATAATGTTGAAGAAGGTAACCAAGCAGCAGCCGGATAGTACTCCCCAGCAGGTGGAGCATTATCCTCAACAGGTGGAGTTTCAGACATCTACAACCAGAGAGGTAGATGGTCAACCAATAGAAGACGATGGTCCAAGTAGCGAAGAAGAGCCCAGAGAAAATGAGGTTTTAACCCAAGAACCTCAAGAGCAACAAGATTTACCAATTGCAATGAGGAGGCCAAGAAGAGAAATTAGGAGACCTGCTCGATTCGAAAGTATGTTGGCCTATGCACTTCCTGTTATTGAAGAAGGTATACCACAAACTTTTCTTGATGCAAGAATTAGTCCGGAAAAAGAAAAGTGGAAGAAAGCCATGGACGAGGAAATGCAATCCCTTGAAGCAAATCATACGTGGAAGCTAGCTAAACTCCCAGAGGGAAAGAAGGCAATTGGTTGCAAGTGGGTCTATGCTCAGAAAGAAGGATTTCCAGAAAAGAATGACGTTCGCTACAAGGCAAGATTGGTAGCGAAAGGCTATGCTCAAAAGGAGGGAGTTGACTACAACGAGGTATTTTCTCCTGTTGTAAAACATTCCTCTATTCGTATTTTATTGGCCTTGGTAGCGCAGCTTGATTTGGAACTAGTTCAAATGGATGTCAAGACGGCATTCTTATATGGTGATTTGGAGGAGGAAATCTACATGACCCAACCAGAAGGATTTGAAGTTGCAGGAAAAGAAGATTGGGTTTGTAAGTTGAACAAATCGCTTTATGGATTGAAACAATCACCAAGGCAATGGTATAAGCGATTTGATCAATTTATGATTGGCCAGAAGTACACTAGAAGTAGTTTTGATCATTGCGTATATTTTCGTAAGCTACATGATGGATCTTTCATTTATCTTCTTCTATATGTAGATGACATGTTAATTGCTTCGAAACATAAAGGAGAGATAAACAGGTTGAAGTTCCAACTCAACAAGGAGTTTGAAATGAAAGATCTCGGTGAAGCAAAGAAAATTCTCGGTATGGAAATAACGAGAGATAGGAAGAGGGGCACTCTGAGTTTGACTCAGAAGCAATATCTGAAGAAAGTATTGCAGCGGTTTGGCATGACGAACAAAACCAAACCTGTAAGTACACCGTTTGCTCCTCATTTCAAACTTAGTACTTCACAATGTCCGAAGACGAAAGAGGAACGAGAATACATGTCAAAGGTTCCTTATTCCAATGCGGTGGGTAGCTTGATGTATGCAATGGTGTGTACAAGGCCTGACATTTCACATGCAGTTGGAGTAGTGAGCAGGTACATGCATGATCCCGGTAAAGATCATTGGCAAGCTGTGAAATGGATTCTAAGGTATATCTTGAAAACCTTAGATATTGGATTGATATTTGAGAAGACTAATGTTACTGGTCAACATATAGTTGGGTACTGTGATTCAGATTATGCAGGAGATCTGGATAAACGTCGATCAACTACTGGATACGTATTTACTCTTGCAAACGCACCAGTTAGTTGGAAGTCTACCTTACAGTCAACCGTTGCTTTGTCAACAACGGAGGCAGAATACATGGCCATTACAGAAGCTGTTAAGGAAGCCATTTGGTTACAGGGATTGCTGGATGACTTAGGAGTTGATCAGAAACATGTAACAGTGTTTTGTGACAGTCAAAGTGCCATTCATCTAGCAAAGAATCAGGTATATCATGCTAGAACCAAGCATATCGACGTGCGGTACCATTTTGTGCGGGAAATAATTGAAGAAGGTGGAGTCAAGGTACAAAAGATCAAGACCACCGAGAATCCTGCAGACATGTTGACGAAGGCTGTAACAGGTATCAAGTTCGAACATTGTTTGAACTTGATAAATGTCTCAAGAGATTGAAGTTGGCGCTGAAAAGCGCAGTTGGAGGTCCTGCCGAATTTCGTGACAAGAGGATCTTGGAGAAGATAATATGATTGAAATTTGGGACGCACCAAGGTGGAGATTTGTTAGGTGGTGCCGTCCCTATTGACTTAAATATGAAATTGAATGTTGGAGCTTCCAATTTTGTGTGCCATCCTGTAGCAAACTCGGCTCCTATGATTGCTATAAATAGGGGGTCATCTTGCAATTGAATGAACACCCATCAGCAAAGCAAAAATAAATGCAAAGCAGCTTGTCTGTTTTGATAGCTCCTTCCCAGTGTAGTTTATATTTCTAGCCTTTGTGAGTGTTTCTCGTTGAGAGGGTTCTGTGGTATAGGATTATTTCCTATAGCCTTTTGTAATATTGTTTCTCCTTCATAGTGAAATAATAATTCGGTGGGGCCCGGAGGACGTAGGCATATTTGTGCCGAACCTCGTTAAATCTTTGTGTTCTCTTTATTGTTTAATTTATAGCTCTATTATTCGGGTATAATTTTGGTGGAAACTAATCCGATTTCCACAACAATAACCAAAACCACAAAGAGGTAGAAACAATATATAATTTTGCTCCATAGAGGTTAGGATCGGATCGCATACCGATCCTACACCGATCCTAATGCATTTTCGATCCTATGGCGATCCAGGTCGTTTTTTTTATTATTGGAATCGTAGGATCAGTTACTCTTTGTGTTTTATGATGTTTTTCCATTTTAGGTTATTTTTTCATATTTTGTAAAATTTGAGAAATCTAGGGAGTTGTTGGAATACAATGTGACAGGATGCGGCACAAACAGTGACCAAAAGCATTGATAATTAATTTGTGATGAACTTCGCTCTACATTCAAATTTCAAAAGTTTGATTTTTATACGGACTTTGTGTTTGCACTACCATTCACGTGATAATATATAATGTTGCCATTTTTGCATTTAAACTTATAAAGTCTAGAGCCATACAATAATTTTGCTAATTGAATTTTCTTGGATTTCATGTTTTCAGCTGTTTCGTATGGTACCTTCTGTTTACATTTTGAAACATTGCAGCCTGGGATGGCCCCATTGTACATAGCATTTTTGCATTTCATGGGCGATCGATAACGACAACTAAGAACTATAGTCACAACTCACAACCGCCTGGAGGTTGGATTTGGAAACAGAGGGAGGAAAATTATATGGCAAGGTGTTCCCAAAAGCATTTTTTCTTATAGATTCTATTACTTCAAATGATTTAATTTTTACACTAGGCTAGATGCAGAATTTCGAAAAGCTTTGGAGTAGAAGTTTGTAGATCTATGGGTCTAGGATGCTTAGTAAAAAATTTGGAATCTTTAGACTTCTATTTAAGTACCAGAATTATTAATACGAAAACTGCTCAGATTGATTCTTCTCTGGCAGACTCCCTTGGCAACCCTTACTAGCATCATCATCATAATCGCATTTCCTAAAATTCCAGATCACAAAGCTATGGCGTTAGTGAGAGGCGGGGGTGACGTGAAGGCTAATCACTGGTCAAGCGTATTATATATTTTTAGGAAGTCGTTTGGGTGCTGACACATTTAAAAATGATGGGTATGTGTATATTAAATGATGTGTGAGTATAAAAAAGTGATGGATAGAGATTATGAACCGAAAACTAATAAAAAAAACAAACTACCGTTTATACATCACTTTATAAGGCTTATACATCACTTTACAAAGGGCTACACATCATTTTTAGCGTTGTCTGCACCTGCTGGCAATTGTTTTGTCATTACAGAAACCGGATTGATATTTTTATATTAATATCTTAAAATACGTGGATAGTTCCGGAAATAGTTTGGGTGCTGGCGGCCTGTAGGTACTGGCACATTCAAAAGTGATGGGTATGTGAATATAAAATGATGTGTGAGTACAAAAAAGTGATGGATGAGGGTTATGAACCAAAAACTAATAAAAAAATAAACTACCATCTATACATCACTTTATAAGGCTTATACATCACTTTACAAAGGGCTACACATCATTTTTAGCACTGTCTGCACCTGTTGGCCATTGTTATGCCATTACAGAAACCGGATTGGATAGTTCCTATGGAAGTATCACCGACAAAAATGCTCTTATACGGAAATGATTTGGGTGCTGGCGGCCTGTAGGTGCTGACACATTCAAAAGTGATGGATATGTGTATATGAAATGATGTGTGAGTATAAAAAAGTGATAGATGAAGGATATGAACCAAAAACTAATAAAAAAGACAAACTACCCTCTATATATCACTTTATAAGGATTATACATCACTTTACAAAGGGCTATACATCATTTTTAGTGCTGTCTGCACCTGCTGGCAGTTGTTATTTCAGTACAGAAACCGCATTGCTCTTATACAATAATCTAACCTCGGACATGGAGACCTAGTTTGAAATTTTCAAAGTCAACGGACTTGCATACAAAACCTCGATCCGAAAGTTTTGCTATATTTAGACTTTAGCGTTGGAGCAGGTCTTTATTTAAAATAAAAATCCTTTGAATCACCCGATAACTTATTTTGACTTAAACAATCACCATTAATCCATTATTGTAGCTATCGTAGTGTGATGACTGTCTCAGTACCACTACCACCCCAATAAACTAAAATTATTTACATACCCAATTGGTATATTTTATTATATACACTTTACTTATACACAATAATACTTAATTATTTATTGGGAATAAAGACTTGGCCTAGTGGTGATGCCTTATGACTTCCACCCTTATATTTAGGGGTTCGATTCCCACATGGACCCCTATCCCTCCCATTTATTCTTTTTGTAATTTGTGTAGCTTGAGTTTCCACACATATGATTGTCAATATATACAAAGAAAAAAATAATATATGCTTAATTACTTTGGTGTATTAATATTTTAAAATTAAAACATAATTATCTAGATATGATTATTTTAAATCTACGGTTACCAAAAACCAAACGCAGTTTGTCTGAGTGGTATGAGCCTCTCGTATCTTAAGCAAAGATCTCGAGTTCGAGTCTTTGTGTATGCAGAATTCTGTTTTGGGAGTGACAACCCTTCAATGCTCATCCGATCCTCGAGGGATTAGTCTTGTTCCAATCAGGTGTAAGAATACCATATTGTTATTCACATTCAAAAAAAAAGTAGTTAATTAGTGGGTTTTTGATCATACCATGTTATTTCTTGTAGTGTTTCATATTATTATTTCATTAGTTGAGTTATTGTATGTTTTTGTTATTGTAAATACTAGTATTTCCCCCGCCCAATGCGTGGAAATTATGGACAATATGAATAAAATTATCCAATTTAACAAATAAAGTTGTTCAATTTTATTATGTCTAATACATTCCCTAACATGCTTAAACTATTTTAAGCATTATTTGAATACATCTATACATTGCATAGAATAGACCAGCATATGCCATTACCAATATTTATATATTATGAATTAATATCTTGAAAAATACTTATACTACAAACAATAATTGAAATGACCCAAAAAATGAAAAAGCAAATATAAAAACCTTTCTACTCACAATTCTAATGTCATACATTGACAAAGAAAGTACGTGAAATCGTATTGTACTCGATAATTAATTATTGATATTGATTCACCGTAAAGCGTTGAGATATTAGAAATTTCATAACGATGTAGATATTTCCAAACTAAAGAGAAAAATATAAGAAATACTTTTGTAAATGAATCCATTAACAAATTTAAATGATTATAGTTTCATCAACTTATTATCGTATTGTAATTTATCTAATTTAGTTAATTTATCTAATACAAATACTTGCTATTCATTAATGAAAATAATATCAATCTATAAAACGTACTTATAATAATTTACAATATATTCTTTAACTATAATTTCAAATAATAGAGTATTGGTTAAGAATAATAATAAATATTGAAATTATATTTAAAGAATAAATATAATATCAATCCATAAAGTTTTTGTTATATCCTTTATTTGGTAGTATTCTTTATCTATAATAATTAATGAAATTAAATTATTGAATGTGAATTTCACTCGAATTTGGTTCTCCTATATTTTGAAAGTGCATTATTTTTTTTAAATTCTTTCTTATTTATAGTGAAAAAGGATTGATTTTTGCTACTCACTACAAGAAAAATTGGTTTTACCGACCGCACCTGCGGTCGGTAAGCCCGGAATGCGGGTCGTTTCGGGGCTTACCGACCGCACCACCAACCGCAAGGGTCGGTCGATAATACCTTGGTAGGTAATTTTCCTCCGACCAAAAAAATTTGCCGTCGGAAACTTACCGACCGAATTACCGACCGAACGGTGGTCGGTAAATTTACCGACCGAATTACCGACCACAATGCGGTCGATAACTCTCTGGTCCCGGAGAGACTTACCGACCGAATTACCGACTGCAATTTGCGGTCGGTAATTCTAGTTTATGAAAAAATTGTTCTTGGGAGGGCTCGAACCGCCCACCTCACCATCACCATCCTCAACCCTAACCAGCTTGGCTAGGTCTCTAACCGATCAATCATATTTTGACATGTGTCCTATATAGTAAACCTCCCCAAGTATATATGTTGATTGAATTTGCTGAGGAGAGACCTCGAACCCGGGTGGGGAGATAGATCCCTCGCGCGTGTGACCATATATATAACCTATATAAGTACATATATACATTTAAAATGTGTAAGTTTGAAACGAAATTAAAATATAAAATAAAAATTAAAATTATATTAATTAAAAAAATAATTAAATTATAAACTGTTAAATGGTTGAAATAAATAATTAAATTAATTTATATATTAACTAAATATATAAATATATTAATTAGATAAATAATAAAAAATAAATAATAATTAATTAATTATAAATATATAAATAATTAAATTAAAATAAATATTTAATTAAATGGTTGAAATAAATTATAACTAAATTATAAAATAAATAATGCTCAAATAAAGGAATAATTAAATTTTAAAAATAATTAAAGAAACATTTATTAAAAATAAAAAATAAATAATTGAAAATAAAAAAAATTTAGCGACCGACATTTTCGGTCGGTAATGCGGTCGGTAGATTAAATTATTTTTTTAAAAATAATAAAACTTTTAAAAAATTGAAAAAAAATGAAAAAACTTTACCGACCGCAAATGCTGTCGGTAATTCGGTCGGTGATACCGACCGAATTAAGTTTGGTCGGTGCAGTGGTCGTCCGGAAACTGGGTCCACCATAACGGCTCTGAATTACCGACCGCATGTTGCGGTCGGCCCTGCGGTCTGTAAATCCGACCCACATCATGTCGGTCGGTAATTTCGGTCGGTAAAACGCAATTTTCTTGTAGTGACTGTTTATTATTCAACTTTGACTAATGCTTATACGAAATCTATATAAGAAAAAACATATTCAAGTGGGATCTCTATAGATTCGTCTAATCATGTAGTTTTAAAATATCAAACTTTTAGAATTTTTCTTGTAGACATTTTGAGTTATTGATGGGTTATTGATCATGAGAAATGTGTATTGGATTGCGTGCAGAAAGTGAATGTTGAGGAAATAGATATGTTACTGTTCATAATGAGATTTTTGTAAGAGAATTGATAGGTTACTATATTTAATAATAGGTTACTGTTAATAAAGGATATTGTTTTTATATACTTCTATTATATAGATATTGTAAACAAATTTCTTATACAAAAGTACATATAATTTATTTGATGAAGCTTAATAGTACCGGTATTTTTTGTAACCAAGACAAATAGTACCGGTATTTTATATACTCCATAATTTATGACATGAAGTATTTATTAATTTATTAAAGTGATAAAATAGTTTACGCAATATTTAAGCTTTATAACCTTATTACAATCATCAAAATATTGAACTGGTAATAATCAGTTTAACCGCTAAAAAAAAGTATTGCAAACCTGATTATTTGCATTTTAAAAAGCAATAATCAAATAATCTATTTTATATCGCTAATTCAAATACCTCTAAAGCTGCTGCAGTTTAGTTTCTGCCCAACAATTTAGGCATTACATAAAGCTCGACCCTGCAGCCTGCAACCCCTGCCGGCCGCCCGCCACCACAACATATATATTAACATTGAAGAGGGAATTGAAGTCACCTTCATACATGGAAGAGAACAACACTGACAAGCTAATGCCATGGATAGGGATGTACATCGCCGCAACCTCTTTGGCTTGTGTGGTTGCCATGGCAGCAGATCTCTATCCCATGGGAACCAAAAGGCTTTGGTGCTCCTACAAATACTTCTCTCTCAACGCCACTTCCTTGCTGGCTATTGCAACGAAGTTGCTCGTTGACCTCAACACCCCCATTGATCACCGGTGGCACTGCCATCCATGGCTTCCATGAGTAATACTGCCATTGCAGCTTTAATGACATCCGCAGTGATGTATTTTTTGTTGAGTCATGTAAATTTGTAGGAAGTTCACAACCGATGATTGAACTTAGAGGATTGAACTTCTGGTTGTACTGTTTTCATTTCGGGCATCGCTATGGGAAAGAGACCGAAGTTCGAGAAGACCCCAACGGCTCTTTTGCTGAGATGGGAGGAGGCATACTAACATATCTTTCTTGCAGGAAAACTCCCCCATTTCAGGAATAGAGCTGGTACTCTAAACCCTGGATAATCCCAACGGCTATTTCCCTAATTGGCAAAATTATTCAAATGTGCTGCGATCCTTGGTTTAAGAGGGGGGTTTCGGCATTTTGAGAGATAGAGATACAACGATCAAATTAAGACAAAAATACTCTCAAGAGCGTCGAGCCTCAAGTGAAAAGAAAAAGCCCTAACTGGTTAAGCAGCGTTCGTGTGAATCGACTCAATCTGTGGCTGCGAGAATCAGTGTTCGGCTTGGACGAGAAAGCATGCAACTAAGTTGATCCTTTCCTTAGTGCGTCTGCAACCATTGAAGGAAGCTGTCCAAACGACTTTGGGGATTATTGTTCCAATCGACTTCGTCGCTCTGTAGGAAGTGCATTCTCTGACGTCTTCAAGGAGGACTCAAGGTGGAAAGCTTTGAGGGGTTGCAATAGGTGGAGATACCTAGTCAGAAGCTGGGAAGGTTCCTGATCAACCAACCTATCTCCTGGAAGTCCGGAAGAGGAAGCACTGTCCGAGTTCTACTTATGTGTATGGTTGTGAACCATGGTTGAACCACATAGTAAAACTCTCTCCTGGATTGGTATCCCCCAGATGTAGGCCGAAGGCCGAACTGGGTCAACAACCCTTGTGTCTCTATTTACTCTTTATGCTTGTTGCTTGCTTATTTTTCCGCTGTGCATGTGTTTCTGGTCAAGCATTTTACATTGGTTGTTTGATTCTGTGTGTTCATTGTGATAGACTGAACCCTTTCATTGAACTGTGCATAAAGAGTACATCTTGTGGTTGCCGGGAACCTAACAAGTGGTATCAGAGCTACACTCTTCCGAGAGAGATCCCTACTACAAGATGAGTCAAAGGTGGAACTACACCCAACCTCCCTTGCTGGATGGTACCAACTTTGCCTTCTGGAAGAACAAGATGCGAACCTTCCTCATGTCCATCGATGACTTGGCTTGGAATGCTGTGAATGTCAAGTATGTGGTACCAACTGTGACAGCTGATGGTGTGACCAAAGAGAAGAACATCAGTGAATGGAGTGCTACTGAGAAATCCCTGTCCAACATGAACTCCAAGGCTCTGCACGCCATCTTTAGTGCAGTCACTGATGACCAATACTTTCTTATCTCCAACTGCACCACTGCCTTTGAAGCATGGGAAATATTGGTTAACTCTCATGAAGGTTCTGCCTCTGTAAGAAAATCCAAACTCACTGTTATTGATGCTCAATTTCATAAACTTTGCATGGATGAAAATGAATCTGTCAATAGTTTCTTTAGTAGAGTACGTACCTTAACCAACCAAGCCCAACAACTTGGTAAGACCTACTCCACACAGGAGATTGTTACTAAAATTGTAGGTACTCTACCTGAGAGATTCAATGCCAAGATTGCTGCACTGGAGCTTCAAGAAAATTTTGCTACTATAGGTGTGGATGAGTTAATGGGTATTCTGCAATCTTGGGAAATGAGCCATTGCAAGAAGTTCTCTGGGAAGTCTGTTTCTTTCAAGGCTGAGACCAAATCTCAAACTGTCCCTGCTGCTGAGGGCTCAGGCCTCACCTCTGATGATGAGGACCTTGCCTTGCTGTCCAAACAAGTTGCTCGTATCCTCAGAAACAAGAGATCTAAGGAGTTTGGAAATCGAAGGGGTGAAAGCTCCACCAGCAGCAAGCCTGACAAGAGGAGAAGTGACAAACATACCAAGAAACCTTCTCAAGAATCATCTGACTCAAAAGGGACTCTGTAACACCCCGGTTTTTTGTCACCCAGGTCGGGATGTCACCGCCACATCTCCCTAGTAAGACACGGTTTCTCCGAGCTTACTAAAGAGATGCAAGGCTAGGTATTGCAGTATTTAAAGCATTTAAATCATTTAAAATAGCCCATTCAATATAATTCAAAAATAATAATAGCATAGCGCAGCGGAAATATTTGGTTTAGTACAGTATTGCAGCGGAAAATATAAAAAGGGCCGACATGGCCAAAACACGGGTTAAACAGGCCCGTTCATAATATAGTCTAAGTACGAAATTTAAAAGCAAAATAACAATCCCCAAAATCCCATGCATGATTCGTGCTCATACAGGCTCATTCCACATATTCTGTAAAGAAAGGAATAAAAATGGTTTTGGTCAGCAAAATTGCTGAGTAAGTCAACACATGCATGATTGTAGGGTTTAAAAGCCATAAGTTTAATAATTTAACAAAAGCATGATAATAACATAATATTTAGTTTCATCTAATCCATATCCAATAGCATAATTTATCTCAGGCTCTATTTAATAACACATACCACATGGTTCAAGATAATAGCCATAATTTAAATAAAGCATTTAAATTATTTAATTTGGCAACAATATCATTTAATCTAGTTTAATTTAATTTAGAATCCCCATTACATTCCCGATTTGGTATTTCAAAGTTTCACGATAGAAATCGCGATGTCAACAAATTTAGCCGGTAGCCCGGCGGCCGCAGCCGTATCAGCCATACCCAGTACCACTCCGGAGCCTCGGGAAACCCATACGGATATTCACGAGAGTGTAGGCTCTATATTTCGCCGTTTTGGCAATATCACATTTCAAGTATAGCGCGCGGGGTCACCATCGTCCATTACGGCACGAAGTGAATCGTTAGGGGGCACCCTGCAGAGCACTCACCCCTAATTTTAATTTATCAAGTTTGTAAGGGGATTTAGTTTTTTTTTAAATCTGCCTTCCATTGTAATTATTTAGAAATAATATCTCAATTCGTTTCAACCCTAATGGTTAATTCCATGTTTCAACAAGATTTCAAAATTTCGTTTCGGTAAATCACAGTTTACTCCAAAATTCGTCTAAAATCAGATTTAATTCCAAAAATTCCAATATTTCATATCTGACTCGGAAACATCAAGATCTACAACTTTCATGTTTTAACTTTTTCAATCCGAGATACCTAAGTAGGTCAAAATCACCAATTTTCGCATAAGCAGAAATCTGTCCGAGTTTAACATGTCACAGTTTAACGATTTCAAATTCTAACATATCAATTCAACTCCAAACTTAATGAAATTTTACAGGGATCATCTTAAGACATTTATCTACAACTTTCATGTTTGGCCAAAGATCTAAAACAACCTAGATCCTATGTCAAAAACGAGATCAAGATCATTCCTAAGTTCTGTCCAAGATTTCAAGATCTAGAATCAAACAGTTCGGTTTCAATGGGTTTTCACATATCAAATCAACTCCAAAAATTCTCAAATTTTTACAGTAGGTAGGTCTAAGTCTTAGGAACGTTTTTCGTGTTTTAAGTTTTTCCATTTGAGTTTGTTTTAAGGGTCGGAAAAATTCACCAAATCTGTTGCGTCGGTAGAAAAACAAAAGTGGACAGATTTATGGTTCTTGTTGAATCTTTTAGGTTTCGAATGTTTTAAAATCTCCCAACACCATGTAAGGTTAACTTACAGTGTCTATGAACGTTGGGAATGTCTAGTTCGGAGGCGTGGCTTCCAGATCACTGGTTCTCCTCTCCGTTCGTCGGGTTCTACGATCTAGATTCGATACGGGGTGTAGAAAGAAAAGAATCGAAGTTAGAATCCGTTTTCGGATTGAAACGTGAAAAGATTTATTGGACTAGAGCTTACCACAACGTTTGGAGACCTTGGATTTTCGTCCAAGCTGCTGCCTCCGTTTGGTGCTTTCCGTCGACTCCGAATTTAGGGTTTCGAACGTATAGGAGATTGTAGGGTTTTGTAAACTTGTTTGGGGCTCCCAATGGGCTTATTTATAGAATTCTTAATCCCTAGGGCGTCCACAACCGACCTAGAAGTCTGGAGTCGAGAGATGTTCAACCGAAAGTCGAAAAATCCGCGTTCGGGCGAGAGATTCACGCAACAAACGAACCTGTGAAGTGGCGCGGTCGTGGCACGCTAAAGCCACTTCACCGCGCGGCCACCGCGCCGACTTCGCCAGGACTTCGGTCCGGGCGGGTCGTGCGATCCGTCGTGCTTTTCCGCCTCTCTTTCGGGTTTCTATCCCTCTATGCTCCCGAATTCCGATTTCCGGGGTATATTCGGGTTCATACTTTCTCTCTTAATTTTATTCTCAGTCTAATTGGATGTTTTGGACTCGAATACTCGAGTTCATTATTGTCGGGTTTTGGTGTTCCATTTATCCATCCTTTTGTTTAATTAAATTCCTTTAATTCCTTTTTAAGTAAAAATCTCATTTCTCATTTTCTTATCTTTATTTATTTCTTTTATTTGCTGGTTTTATTTATTTATAGTATTTATTTTATTTATTATTTATTTATTTAATTACTGTTTTATTTTATGTTGGAAAATTCTCGGGTATTACAGTCTACCCTCCTTAAGAATCAACTTCGTCCTCGAAGTTGTGTTTCGGCTTTTCTCGTCTCGTGCTAAGGTCTTGTGTTTGTTTTATTATGTTGTGACTGAACTTAGAATTAAAACTTCTAAGCTGCCTACGTGCCCGGTAAAGGGATCAAGCCATAACGTAGTTCAAAAGTTTACAAAAATGCACGGAAGATTAGGGGTTATGACATCCTCTCCCCCTTAAGATTGCAGTTATGTCCCCATAACTGTGTCGGTATCGGTTTGGAACAATGTCGGGTATCGTTCCCTCATATCGGATTCTACTTCCCAAGTTGCCGTCTCACTTTCGTGATTTGACCAAAGAACCTTGATCATTTTGATGGTTTTGTTCCTCGTTACTCGTTCCTTAGTATCGAGAATACGCACTGGGACTTCTTCGTAAGTCAAATCTTCATCGAGCTCAATTATCTCCGGTTGAAGTACATGTGTCGGGTCCGGCACATACTTCTTTAGTTGCGAGACATGGAAGACATTATGAACTCGATCTAAGTGTGGCGGTAAAGCCAATCGGTAGGCTAGAGTTCCGACTCGTTCTAGAATTTCGTAAGGTCCTATGTATCGAGGACTTAACTTCCCTCGTTTGCCAAAGCGCATCACCCCCTTCATGGGTGATATCTTTAGCATGACCCTATCTCCCACTTGAAATTCTAGGTCTTGTCGTCTCACGTCGGCATAACTCTTTTGACGGTCTTGAGCGGCTTTCATCTTCCCTTGAATCACTTTGATTTGTTGAGCCATGTCTTCGATAAGTTGTGGTCCCACTACCACGGACTTATCGTTTTCTTCCCAGCTCAAAGGGCTTCGGCACTTTCGTCCATACAATGCCTCGAAAGGTGCCATGCCGATACTCGCATGGTAACTATTATTATAGGAAAACTCAATCAAGGGTAAATGAGATTCCCAATTTCCTTTGAACTCCAACACGCATGCTCTCAGCATGTCTTCTAGTGTTTGGATTGTCCTTTCGGTTTGTCCATCCGTCATCGGGTGGAATGCGGTGCTCATTTTGATTTGAGTACCGAGATCTTTTTGTAACTCCATCCAGAAATGAGAGACAAATCTACTGTCTCTATCGGAAATGATATCATGTGGTACTCCATGCCGTCGTACCACATTATCAATGTAGGCTCGGGCCAATTGGTCCATAGTCCACGTGTCTTTCATTGGGATAAATATGGCTGTCTTCGTTAGCCTATCCACAATCACCCAAATCTTATTCATGCCTTTAGGTGATCGGGGTAATCCCGAGACAAAGTCCATTGAGATGCTATCCCACTTCCAACTTGGAATCTCTAGTGGTTGCATCAATCCTAAGGGTTTATGTCGCACTGCCTTAACCTTTTGGCAGGTGAGACATCTTGCTACGAAATTTGCCACTTCCTTCTTCATTCCCGGCCACCAATAGATCTTCTTCAGATTCTTGTATAGCTTGTCACCTCCGGGATGTACGGAATATGGCGTGTTGTGCCCTTCCTCCATCAACCTTTGCTTCAACTCGGCACATTTAAGAGGCACACACCATCTACCTTTGAAACGGATGCTTCCATCCTCGTGGACAGCAAATCCTATTGCCTTTCCTTCGGCAATATACCCTTTTATCTTCTCGAGTTTCGGGTCGCCCGGTTGAGCGAGTCGAATCTCGTCTAATATTGGAGTCTCTACGACCATGGCATTGATCGTTTCTCTCACTGTGCTAGGATGCACAAGTTCTAACTCCAATCTTGCCAAATCCATGTACAATGCCGGCGGAATTACCAACGAGTTTGTCACGTGTTGGGTTTTCCGACTTAGGGCATCGGCTACCACATTCGCCTTCCCCTCGTGGTACGCTATCTCTAAATCGTAGTCCTTAATGAGTTCCAACCACCTTCGCTGTCTCAAATTCAACTCCTTCTGAGTGAATATATACTTCAAGCTTTTGTGGTCGGTGAACATTCGACACTTCCGCCCATAAAGATAATGCCTCCATATCTTTAGAGCGAAAACGACCGCTGCCAACTCCAGGTCATGTGTCGGATAATTTTCCTCGTGAGGTTTTAGTTGGCGTGATGCATAGGCTACGACTCTCGAGTCTTGCATCAAAACACAACCTAAACCTTCCTTCGAAGCATCGCTATATACTTCGAAGTCACCATTTTCTGATGGTAATGTTAATACGGGTGTGGTTGTGAGTCGTTTCTTCAGCTCTTGAAACGATGACTCACATGCTTCGGTCCACTCGTATTTTGCTCCTTTCTTAAGTAGCTGGGTCAAAGGACGTGCAATCCTTGAAAAGTCCTTTACAAATCGTCTATAATATCCGGCTAATCCAAGGAAACTCCTTATTTCCGTTGGACTTTTCGGAGTTGCCCATTCAGTTACGGCAGAAACTCTTGCCGGATCCACTGATACTCCATCAGCGGATACTATGTGTCCGAGAAATGCCACTTCTTTCAGCCAGAAGTCACACTTCGACAGCTTGCCGTATAGCTGATTTCTTCGCAAGATTTCCAACACTTGATGTAAGTGTTTCGCATGCTCCTCCTCGCTCTTCGAGTAGATCAGGATGTCGTCAATGAACACTACGACACACTGGTCTAACAATTCTCGGAACACATTGTTCATGAGATTCATGAACATGGCCGGAGCATTTGTTAACCCGAAGGATAACACTGTGAACTCGTAATGGCCATATCGTGTTCGAAACGCCGTCTTTGGAATGTCCTTCTCGGCAATCCTCAATTGATGATACCCAGATCGCAAATCGATCTTCGAGAATACTGAAGCTCCCTTCAGTTGATCAAACAGATCCTCTATTCTCGGTAGGGGGTATTTATTCTTAATGGTCACTTGGTTTAGTCCTCGGTAATCTATGCAAAGACGTAGTCCTCCGTCTTTCTTCTTGACAAACAAAACCGGTGCTCCCCAAGGGGACGTACTCGGTCTTATGTAACCTTTTCCTAATAGCTCCTCGAGTTGTTACTTTAACTCCTTCATTTCCAGTGGTGCCATCCGGTACGGAGCTTTTGAGACAGGCTCTGTCCCCGGAATGAGATCTATGGTGAATTCAAGATCTCTCTCAGGTGGCATGCCCGGAACGTCTTCAGGGAACACGTCCGGGTATTCTCTTACCACTGGTATGCTATCAACCTTGTTCTCTTCCGCCTCAAGGTTGTGCACATAGCACGCATATAGTTCATACCCCTTACGCATCAAGTTACTTAGTTTAAGTGCGCTAACGATTTTGTTACTTTTCTTAGGGGGCTGAGAGTAAAAGATAACTCTCTTTCCCCTACTTTTTGACAAGGTGATCTTTTGCTTTTGGCATTCGATCACCGCTTTATACTGGGATAGCCAATCCATCCCCAGTATGATGTCAAAGTCTCTTAAGTTAAATTCTACCAAGTTCGCGAAGAATTCTACGTTCTTTATCACTATAGGAATTCCGTTATATCGTTTAGAGCAAGACACTACTTCTCCAGAAGGCAATTGAATTCCTAAGCTAATTCTCTCGCACTTAGGTAGATCTAACTCAGGCACTATCCTTGATGATATAATTGAGCAACTAGCTCCAGAATCAAATAGAATTCTAAGGGGCGTATTCAAAACGTGAAATGTACCTGCCATCACTTCTCCTTGCGCAGGCACGTCCGCTTGGTTCACCACGTTCAGCCTCCCCATAGGGCGTCCCTGATTGCCCTGCTGATTCGCATTCGGCTGCTGATTTTGTTGCTGGTTTTGATTCTGTGGGGGCGGAGGTCGTTGGTTCTGGTTCTGGTTTTGCGGCCTATTTTGAGGGGGTCTGTACCCTTGGTTATTGCCATTTCGCCCGTTTTGGTTTTGAGGCTGTTCTTGCCCTGCGACCAAATCGTCCCTCTTCGTTATGTTCTCGAGCCTAGTTCGACATTCCCGTCGAACGTGACCCATTCGACCGCATCGGTAACAAGCGCCTTGTTGCGGGCATCCCCTTGCCAGATGTGGTCGTCCACATCGCGGGCAAGGCGGTACCGGATCTTCTTGATTGAACCTCCTCCCAGTGTTGGTTTGTTGGGGCCTATTCGACCCTCTGCGCTGCTCGTTCCTTCCAGTGTTGTTCTCGTTTCTTGAATCTCGACTTCTCTTGTCTTGAGGACCCCTACTGGACTCCCCACTCACTCTTCTTTTCAGCTGCTGCACGCGTGCTACCGCTACAGCGCGATCGTATACGGCTTGCAAATCGGGGTAGTGTACCCCCACGATCACTTCGCGCACAGACAGGTTCAGTCCCATCTCGAACTTCTGTGCCTTCTCCGCATCAGTAGGCACTAGCCTTGGTGCGAACCTCACCAGCTCCTTGAAGCGGGTGTAGTATTCCTGCACCGTTTGGCTTCCTTGCTTCAACGACAGGAATTCTTCGTACATGGCAGCTTTGGTACTCAAGGGATAGAATCGATCCCTGAGTAGTTCCATCATCTCCATCCACGAGTAAGGCTCGTCATCTTCAGTTAGTTTGGCTTGCGTTGCTTGCCACCAGTCATCAGCTTCGCCTCCCAAGTAGTATGAAGCGACATGTACCCTCTCTCCTTCCGGACATTTGACCGCTCCCAGCAGCTTGTCAAAAGTCCGGATCCATTCCTCCAGTTTAGCTGGATCCTCCTCACCAGCATAGTGGGGCGGCTGGTAGGGATTCACCATCGCTAGGTAGTTAGGGCGAGCTTGGGGCGGAGGTACCGCCGCAGCTTGACCTTGGTTGACTTGCGCGTTTCCGAGCGCAATCAACACTTCCTTTATCGTCCTAAGACGATCGCCCACATTGTTCGGTGCGGGGGCGTCCCGCGCACCTTGGGGTTGTTCCATCTCAGGTTGAATCGGTTCAATGACGTTTGGTAGTGTCTCAGTAGGAGTTTCAGTGGTGGTTTGGGGAGCGGTTTGAGTCCTTCCTCTTCCTCTGGGTGCCATTCTGGTACGAATAGGATAGTTTAGGACTGATGAATTTAGCATATAGTCTAAGCAATTTCTATGAATGTATATGTGTGCAGTAATTTAGCACGTGGTGCTTTGTTCGGATTAAGAAGCATCGTATGCTTCAGGGTTTTATTTTATTTTGTTTTGTTTGTTTTGATTTAAAAAAAATAAATCGGGCATTTTATTTCCTCAAAAGAAATTTTAGTACAAAAGTAGAAATATTTTCCTAGCAAAATAATATCTAACAATAGAATCTCTAGCGTCTCATGACGTCCTCCGGTGGGGTAGCAGGATCTTCCTCCTCCGAACTCGGCGGTAGTAGGTCGTCAAAGATAGTGTTTAAATCTTGCCCGTGGGCATCGATGTATTCCTTTAGTATTAAGTTTTGTGTAGTGAGGGTTTGAACTTGGCGCTCGAGTTGGTTTATGCGGTGATGATCCGCCTCTCTCAAGTTGCCCATGTGATGTAAATTGGCCTCCAATTGAGCCATACGGTACTTCATTTGCTCTAGGGTTTGGTGGGAATCGAGATGAATGCTCATCATCCTGACCATCAACTGCATCATGTCTTGACTAGCCATCTAGCGCAAGCAAGAGATCTACGTTAATATTCGCCAAGATTCTAAGTTCAATTCGCCAAGATTCTAGGTTCGAGTTTCCAAGATTCTAAGTTCAAGTTTCGCCAAGATGCTAAGTTCAAGTTTCGCCAAGATTCTAAGTTCAAGTTTCGCCAAGATTCTAAGTTCAAGTTTCCAAGATGCTAAGTTCATAGCAGAGATGCGACATGCATATGCAAATGATAATTCCCCCCAATAATAATTTAATACACCATATATTTTTCCATGGGTTTTAAAATAAAGAATAAAAATTCTTCCATGGAAATAATACTTTAAAATAATAGTCAAAATATTAATAGTAGTTTAAAAATAATAATGGTTTAAAAATAATAGTTTAAAAATAGCCGGGCTCTGATACCAACTTGTAACACCCCGGTTTTTGGTCACCCAGGTCGGGATGTCACCGCCACATCTCCCTAGTAAGACACGGTTTCTCCGAGCTTACTAAAGAGATGCAAGGCTAGGTATTGCAGTATTTAAAGCATTTAAATCATTTAAAATAGTCCATTCAATATAATTCAAAAATAATAATAGCATAGCGCAGCGGAAATATTTGGTTTAGTACAGTATCGCAGCGGAAAATATAAAAAGGGCCGACATGGCCAAAACACGGGTTAAACAGGCCCGTTCATAATATAGTCTAAGTACGAAATTTAAAAGCAAAATAACAATCCCCAAAATCCCATGCATGATTCGTGCTCATACAGGCTCATTCCACATATTCTGTAAAGAAAGGAATAAAAATGGTTTTGGTCAGCAAAATTGCTGAGTAAGTCAACACATGCATGATTGTAGGGTTTAAAAGCCATAAGTTTAATAATTTAACAAAAGCATGATAATAACATAATATTTAGTTTCATCTAATCCATATCCAATAGCATAATTTATCTCAGGCTCTATTTAATAACACATACCACATGGTTCAAGATAATAGCCATAATTTAAATAAAGCATTTAAATTATTTAATTTGGCAACAATATCATTTAATCTAGTTTAATTTAATTTAGAATCCCCATTACATTCCCGATTTGGTATTTCAAAGTTTCACGATAGAAATCGCGATGTCAACAAATTTAGCCGGTAGCCCGGCGGCCGCAGCCGTATCAGCCATACCCAGTACCACTCCGGAGCCTCGGGAAACCCATACGGATATTCACGAGAGTGTAGGCTCTATATTTCGCCGTTTTGGCAATATCACATTTCAAGTATAGCGCGCGGGGTCACCATCGTCCATTACGGCACGAAGTGAATCGTTAGGGGGCACCCTGCAGAGCACTCACCCCTAATTTTAATTTATCAAGTTTGTAAGGGGATTTAGTTTTTTTTAAAATCTGCCTTCCATTGTAATTATTTAGAAATAATATCTCAATTCGTTTCAACCCTAAAGGTTAATTCCATGTTTCAACAAGATTTCAAAATTTCGTTTCGGTAAATCACAGTTTACTCCAAAATTCGTCTAAAATCAGATTTAATTCAAAAAATTCCAATATTTCATATCTGACTCGGAAACATCACGATCTACAACTTTCGTGTTTTAACTTTTTCAATCCGAGATACCTAAGTAGGTCAAAATCACCAATTTTCGCATAAGCAGAAATCTGTTCGAGTTTAACATGTCACAGTTTAAAGATTTCAAATTCTAACATATCAATTCAACTCCAAACTTAATGAAATTTGACAGGGATCATCTTAAGACATTTATCTACAACTTTCATGTTTGGCCAAAGATCTAAAACAGCCTAGATCCTATGTCAAAAACGAGATCAAGATCATTCCTAAGTTCTGTCCAAGATTTCAAGATCTAGAATCAAACAGTTCGGTTTCAACGGGTTTTCACATATCAAATCAACTCCAAAAATTCTCAAATTTTTACAGTAGCTAGGACTAAGTCTTAGGAACGTTTTTTGTGTTTTAAGTTTTTCCGTTTGAGTTCGTTTTAAGGGAAAAATTCACCAAATCTGTTGCGTCGGTAGAAAAACAAAAGTGGACAGATTTATGGTTCTTGTTGAATCTTTTAGGTTTCGAATGTTTAAAAATCTCCCAAAACCATGTAAGGTTAACTTACAGTGTCTATGAACGTCGGGAATGTCTAGTTCGGAGGCGTGGCTTCCAGATCACCGGTTCTCCTCTCCGTTCGTCGGGTTCTACGATCTAGATTCGATACGGGGTGTAGAAAGAAAAGAATCGAAGTTAGAATCCGTTTTCGGATTGAAACATGAAAAGATTTATTGGACTAGAGCTTACCACAAGGTTTGGAGACCTTGGATTTTCGTCCAAGCTGCTGCCTCCGTTTGGTGCTTTCCGTCGACTCCGAATTTAGGGTTTCGAACGTATAGGAGATTGTAGGGTTTTGTAAACTTGTTTGGGGCTCCCAAGGGGCTTATTTATAGAATTCTTAATCCCTAGGGCGTCCACAACCGACCTAGAAGTCTGGAGTCGAGAGATGTTCAACCGAAAGTCGAAAAATCCGCGTTCGGGCGAGAGATTCACGCAACAAACGAACCTGTGAAGTGGCGCGGTCGTGGCGCGCTAAAGCCACTTCACCGCGCGGCCACCGCGCCGACTTCGCCTGGACTTCGGTCCGGGCGGGTCGTGCGATCCGTCGTGCTTTTCCGCCTCTCTTTCGGGTTTCTATCCCTCTATGCTCCCGAATTCCGATTTCCGGGGTATATTCGGGTTCATACTTTCTCTCTTAATTTTATTCTCAGTCTAATTGGATGTTTTGGACTCGAATACTCGAGTTCATTAGTGTCGGGTTTTGGTGTTCCATTTATCCATCCTTTTGTTTAATTAAATTCCTTTAATTCCTTTTTAAGTAAAAATCTCATTTCTCATTTTCTTATCTTTATTTATTTCTTTTATTTGCTGGTTTTATTTATTTATAGTATTTATTTTATTTATTATTTATTTATTTAATTACTGTTTTATTTTATGTTGGAAAATTCTCGGGTATTACAGACTCAGTGTTTTGAATGTAAGGGGTATGGCCATGTTCGAGCTGATTGTGCCAATCTCAAGAACAAATCCTCTGGGCATAAGAAATCCTACCATGTCACTCTCAGTGATGGTGATGAATCCAACTCCAATGAGGGTGGAGATGAGGTCGGGGTAGCTTTTGTCTGTCCCTGGGATGATGCATCCGAATCTGAGTCTGAAACAGGTAATTCCTCTTCCAGTGTTAATATTGTTTCCTCTGATGCTGCTGCTTCCACCTCCTACAGGGATGACAACCAAAGGATTGAAGCACTTAGCAACATGTATGACGAGTCAAACCTCAGATTGGAACAGACACTTGATGAACTAGAAGGTGCCCTTCTTAACCTAACCATATCCAGGCAGGAGATTGCATATCTCAACAATGAACTCGATGAGCTGGTTGCCAAGCACTATGTCCAAGGTGAAGAGGCCAGAGAATATCTGAAAGAACTCAACAAATTCAAAGATGAATACTTTGAGCAGTGGAGAGCTCTTAAAGATGCTGAACACAGAAGAGATGAACTGGAGTATCTTGCTGCTCACTTGCAACCTGCCAACATGGAGTATTGTGTCCAGATTGATGAACTCGCAGTTGAGCTTGGTGAACATATGACAGCAAAAAGGGAGCTGACAGAGCAAGTTGCTGAGCTCACCACCCAACGGGACAACTTTCAACTTCAAGTGGTCAATCTCACTGAACAACTTACAGACCTGAAGGTTGTGAATGGAGCTCTCATTGAGCAAGTCACCTCTCTTGGTGATAACAAAGTAGAGCTTGAAGAATCTATTGCCAAACTGACTTCTCAAGTCCAAGATCTCACCTCTAAAGTCACCAAATCTGAAGACTTAGCAAACAGGCTGAACAAAGGGAAGGACGTTCTTCAAGAAATCCTTTCTGCCTCCAAAGTCCATGGAGATAGGAGAGGAATTGGCTTTGTGAAAGAAAGCAGCTCGTCCGCACCTAGGACCTTTGTCAAAGAAGGGAGTAGCAGTTCTGCCACCTCAGGAAAGGATTCTGAGGACTCTCCAAAACCTGATAGGAGATCCAAATCCAAGAAAATCAGAAGGAAGATTCCTCCAACTGTTCCTCTTGAATGTGCCTATTGCAAGTCATATGGTCACAAAACTGAAACTTGTAGGCTACTCTCCAGAGATGCTTTTTCAGGAAGGCCAATGATCTGGCCTAGCAAAGATATCAAGAGAAGGATATCAAGGAGAGAATGGAAAATCAAATGCAACATGCTGTGCAGCATGGCCTTCCATTCTACATCCAAGAGCGGGAAGAAGACCAGCTGGTATTTTGACAGCGGCTGTTCCAGACACATGACTGGGAACAAGGAGCTTCTTAGTAACTACCATGAAGTTGATGGAGGATTTGTCATCTTCGGAGATGGAAACAAAGGAAAGGTAGTTGGTCAAGGGTCTATTACCGAAGATGGGTTCTTTGGCCTCAAAACTGTCTACCATGTGGAAGGCCTTTGTGCGAACCTGATAAGCATCAGTCACCTCTGTGACAACAAGGTGAAAGTCCTGTTTGATGAAGATAGCTGTATAGTGCTCGACTCAAATTACAAGTGCATTACCAAAGGTCAGAGATCCAATAATGACTGTTATATGCTCTCACAATCTTGTCTCCTTGTTGAAAGTACAGGTTCTCTTCAAACCCAACTGTGGCATGAACGACTGGGTCACCTGAACTTTAAGGACCTAATTAATCTGAGTCGTACTGGAGCTATCAAGGGTCTACCCACTCTAAGAAAACCAGAGGAAAGGATATGTGACAACTGCATGAAGAACAAGCAACATAAAGCCACTCACAAGTCCATTGATCAAAATGGGACTTCCCAATGCCTTGAACTGGTTCATATGGATCTATTTGGACCCACTGATGTAAAGAGCTTGGGAGGTAAGAGTTATGTTCTTGTCTGTGTTGATGACTTTTCACGCTACACTTGGGTATCCTTTCTCAGGGAAAAGAGTGAAGCACTCAAAGCTTTCATCAAACTGTGCAATCAACTGTCAAACGAGAAGGACTGCAAAATCAAGAGGATTCGAAGTGACCATGGTGGTGAATTTGAAAACCATGCCTTTGAAGAATTCTGCAGTAATGCTGGGATCAAGCACGAGTTCTCTGCACCTCGAACTCCTCAACAAAATGGTGTTGTGGAAAGGAAAAATAGGACCATTCAAGAAATGGCGAGGGTCATGCTGAACGCTAAAGGAGTTCCTCAATACTTGTGGGCTGAAGCGGTTCATACAGCTTGCCATGTCATTAACCGTGTCCATCTGAGAGCCAAAACTAAGAAGACCATATGAACTCTGGACTGGTAAAAAGACTACTCTTTCATATTTTCACATTTTTGGAAACAAGTGTTGTGTTGTGAATGACAGGGAGCACGTGGGAAAGTTCCAAGAGAAAAGTGAAGAAGGAGTCTTCATGGGATAATCTTCTACCAGCAAGGCCTACAGAGTCTACCTGCCCTCTTCCAGGAAAGTGATTGAGTCAGCCAATGTGGTCATTGAAGATAAGCCAAGCCTCCTGTCTGAAACCATTCCAGATGTCTCTGCTCAGGAAATTATCAATCTTCAGTCAGACTCGTCTGAGTCACCTACTCCAGGAAAGGATGATCAGAGTTCAGTCCATTCTACTGAACTGAACCCCTTGCTGACCTGTCCTCCCTCTGGAAAGAAAGTTCACAAGAACCATGATGAAGTAGACATCATTGGTGACATTAATGAAGGGAGAAGGACCAGAGCCAAGAAGAAGATTGACTACAGGGAGCTAGCTGGGCTTCACTGCTTCACTTCCAGGATCGAGCCAAAGAAAGTAGAAGAAGCTCAGTCTGATGAACACTGGGTGTCTGCAATGCAAGAGGAGCTTCAACAATTCTCCAGGAACCATGTGTGGGATCTTGTGGAAAGGCCAGCTGTTGTTAATGTGATAGGTACCAAATGGATATTTAAGAACAAATCAGATGAGAATGGTAACATCACAAGAAACAAGGCGCGGCTCGTTGCTCAGGGATATACTCAAATCGAAGGAATAGACTTCAGTGAAACCTTTGCTCCAGTAGCTAGGTTGGAAGCTATCAGACTTCTGATTGCAGTGGCATGTTCTTTTGAGTTCAAACTGTATCAAATGGATGTGAAGAGCGCTTTTCTTAATGGGTATCTGAAAGAGGAAGCTTATGTTGAACAGCCCAAGGGGTTTGAAGATCCACACTATCCAGATCATGTTTATAGGCTCAACAAAGCTCTCTATGGCCTCAAGCAAGCCCTCAGGGCATGGTATGAAAGACTATCAAGCTATCTGTTGGAGCATGGATATGAAAGGGGAAGTGCTGATCAGACAATGTTCATCAAGAAGGAATCTAAGGGTTTTATTGTTGCTCAGATCTATGTTGATGACATAGTGTTTGGATCAACATCTCACATTCTTAAGGATGAGTTTATTAAGATTATGAGCAGTGAATTCGAGATGAGCCTTGTAGGGGAGCTAACCTACTTTCTTGGCCTTCAGATCACTCAAAAGAAGGAAGGAATCTTTGTCAATCAGTCCAAATATGCCAAAGAGTTGGTCAAGAAGTTTGGAATGGAGTCAAGTAAAGTGGTCAGAACACCCATTGGGACAAATGACAAGATCAGTCTTGATCCCACTGGTGTCAGTGTTGATTCTAAGCTGTACAGAAGCATCATCGGAAGCTTACTCTATCTAGCAGCTAGCAGACCTGACATAAGCTTTGCCGTAGGAGTGTGTGCGAGATATCAAGCTGACCCAAAGGAATCTCATCTACATGCTGCCAAAAGGATTATCAAGTACATCTCTGGAACTGCTAATCTGGGAATATGGTATTCTAAGGATTCTAGCCTTCAACTTATTGGGTACAGTGATGCTGATTGGGCTGGATGTGTAGATGATCGCAAAAGCACTACGGGTGGTTGTTTCTATGTTGGAACAAATCTGGTAAGCTGGTACAGCAAGAAGCAGAGTTCAATCTCATTGTCCACTGCAGAGGCTGAATACCTTGCTGCGGGAAGCTGCTGTGCCCAACTCCTATGGATGAGACAGATGCTTAAGGATTATGGTGTGGAGCAGAAAGAACTGATTCAAATGTGTGACAACATGAGTGCTATTAGCCTTGCTAAGAATCCAGTACAGCATAGCCGGACGAAACACATTGATATTAGACATCATTACATCAGGGAACTGGTTGAAGACAAAGTGGTGTCCATTCAACACGTTGGAACTGATCTTCAACATGCAGACATTTTCACCAAGGCTCTCAATAGTGATCGTTTTGAATCGCTCAGAAGAGACCTTGGACTTTGCAACCTGATATGAGCTATGGCACTCGTGTCTCCCCACAGTACAAATTGGTTAAATTTCTAACTCAACTCTTGTCAATAAATGTTATTTACTAACACTCTGTTGGGTGCAGAAATTATGTTTTATAGGGGGAGACCATGGCCCAAAGACCGGACAAATAAGCCCAATCAAAAAATTATTTATATTGTCCAGCCCAACCGGCCCAGTGAAGTATTATGATGACTCTAGGAGTCTATGGCGGGAAGGGTCATATCAAAACGTCTTGCTTTTGATTCTCTCTGCAATTCCTGCCACAGCAACTTCAGAGAAGCTCAATCGTTTTTCTTGGTTTTCGTCCGTTTCTTTCTCATATTTGTTTGTAGGTGCCTTGAGTTCTTTCGATTGCAGCTACCATGGTTTAAACCAGAGGATCGAAGGGCTCCAACTCTGGAGAAAAGGCATCTCAGGGTCCCAAGAACCCTAAATCGAAGAAAGGAAGTTCGATGGCCAAAAAGAAACTGGAGCTAACGGAGACAACAGCAAATGCCGCTCAAGCTCCTGGTGTAACTGATCCTTTGGACATCCGAAATGAGCTTCAAGAGTCGGGTGTGGCAGTTGAGGGGGAGACAACCGTCGCGGGTGGTTCTTCCGCACTACCCACGTCTCAGGGAGTTAAATCCTCGACGGTTGCTGGCGCCACTGCTTCAAAAGGGATTGTCGACTCGCTTTCCAAAGACAAACCCTCCATGGATTCTCCGACAAACCTGAAGCTATTGGCCTCTACCGCCTCTGGGAGTCCCAAATCGAAGAAGTCTACCAAGAAAGGTAAAAAGGCCTCAAAGAAAACCTCTACTACCTCTAATGTCTCTGTTTCAGGTACCCCTACCCCTCTAGGTACCAGTATGGATGAGGATCAAACTCAGTCAGATGCCCTAGCCGAGTTAGCCCCTGTCACGGCCTCACTCATGAAGCAGAAGAGTACAGATTCTCCCAAGCCTGCTTTTCCTGTGCAAGAATTGTCTCAGACAAAGAAAGTTTCTAAATCTGTACCAAAAGGCAAGGGATCCTCGACTCAGAGTGAAGCAATAGCTGCTGTGCCTCTGAAGATTATCAAGCCTGTGTTTCAGCCCTCTGACATCCCTCAGGGCACTGCTGCTGCTTCTGTGAAAGCATCTACTGCATCATCTAAAGCCAAGAAGCCTCTCAAACCCTCCGAGAAGCCCAAGACTGTGGAAACCCCAGAGAATCAGCCTCAGCAAGGAGAGCCCAAGCAATCTGAAGCTTCTCAAGAGTCCACCGCTGTTGAAAATCTCTCTGCTGCCTCCAAATCACCACAACAGGAACCGCCTAATGATCCCTCCAAGGTGTTGGAGACTGTTGAGGAAGAACAAGATGATTCTGGAGAAGATGAATCCGGAGAAGAGTCTGAAGGAAGCAGTGAAGAAGAAGGATCGAGTGCTGAAGAGCCTGAAGTACCAACTGGCGTTGGATCTAAAGTGGCTCCAGTCCCCATTCCTAAAGCTCACAAGGAAAAAGATTCAGACAGTGAGTTCAACGCGGAGGATGAACCTGGTGGCGAGGATGACAGTTCTGCCAGTTCAGAAGAGGAGGAGGAAGTAGCACCTGCTGGAGGTCCTGCGGCTGCAACGGATGTGCCACAACCCAGTCAGTCTGTCAGCAAAGGGAAGCGAATTCGTGATGCTGATGAGAACCCTGAACTCAGGAAGAAATCCAAGTTTGACATCAAAGGATCATCCTCTTCCAAGCCCAAGAAGCGTGAAGTCCTTGATGCTGATCTAGCTCACTCCAAATTGTTCTATTATGCAGCAAGTGAGTCCTACTTCTCAAAGGTCCTATCCAAGAAGAAGTTTCGACAAGAATACACCTACTGTGGAGGGAAGTATGTGGAGCTCGGATGGACTAAATATCTTGATGAAAGAGGACTACTGGGATGGGCCACCCTGGTCAGAAGCTATAAGCCTGAGCTTGTCTTGCAGTTTTATGCTAATCTGAGAAAGGACGTGATCAATACTGGCACGCCTTGGTTCAACAAGAATTACACTTGTGGAGTGCTCTACGACATCTCAGCTGCCAAGATCAACTCTGTGCTGGAGCTTCCAGAGGTCGATTTTGATGAAATTCTGAAGAAAGGGTATCCTTTGACAGCAACCAAGTCGCCCATGCCATAACCAAGACCAAGATTAAGAAGATGCCAGGAAGAGGAGTCCAGCCTAAGAATCTCACTCAGAAGTTCTATATGCTGTACAAGTTATGTGCCTCCAATGTGATGCCCACTGGAAATCACTCCCTGGTAACTCGAGAAATGTGCCACTTGATCTATGCTATTGATCAAAAAGTGCCAATCAACTTTGGACAGTTGGTGCTGTCTCAGATGGTCAACATTGCTGAATCTTTGTCCTCTGATCACAAGACCTTGATTCCCTATCCTGGTCTTATTCACAAGTATCTCAAATCCTTGAGGATTCGTGGTAACAATGCTGCTCCAAAGGAAAAGATCTTTGAATTTGTCCTATCCCAGAAACTTCAGGCCAAGGTTCCAGACATACCTGGTGCAGATGGAGCTTTAAGCAATCAAAGTGCACTGTCTCGGGCAAAAGAGATTTTGAACCAGGCCCGTGAATGCTTCAGAGGACTGCGAGCCATCATCCAACAAGAGGAGAACAGGATTGATCAGGCCCTAGCCCTCCTGCCTGACTACTGGTCTGACAATGCGGCTGATGAATCTGGCGAAGGAGATGCACAAGAAGAGGGAGCTGATTCGGGTGATGATGGGGACTCAGATTGATTTTTGCCAAGGAAGCTGATCCAGAGGGGGAGTAAGCAAATTGCAGCTGCTTTTGGAACCCTGCAACCCTGGATGTTTGGTATAATCTTTCTAACCCTATCTTTTTAAATATCTATTTCTTTGGATTAGTACTTTTACTGTGCTTTTGACTATTTTGTGGACTATGCTGGTGTGTTTGTTTACACCTTGTCTGTGGGACATAATGGATGTGTGAACTGATTATCTATTGTTCCAATTAGTAGATGAATATTTCCCCTACTTTTATTGTTGTACAAGCTCTGTTAGTTCTGTCTGCTATTCCTTTATGTAAAGAGCTTTATCATATGGGAAATATGTCTTAGTGTGTTGTTGGTGTTCATCATCGGTTTGCAATTTGTAATAGCTGGCTCACTTCCTGCCAAATAGGGGGAGATTGTTGAGTCATGTAAATTTGTAGGAAGTTCACAACCGATGATTGAACTTAGAGGATTGAACTTCTGGTTGTACTGTTTTCATTTCGGGCATCGCTATGGGAAAGAGACCAAAGTTCGAGAAGACCCCAACGGCTCTTTTGATGAGATGGGAGGAGGCATACTAACATATCTTTCTTGCAGGAAAACTCCCCCATTTCAGGAATAGAGCTGGTACTCTAAACCCTGGATAATCCCAACGGCTATTTCCCTAATTGGCAAAATTATTCAAATGTGCCTGTGGGATCCTTGGTTTAAGAGGGGGGTTTCGGCATTTTGAGAGATAGAGATACAACGATCAAATTAAGACAAAAATACTCTCAAGAGCGTCGAGCCTCAAGTGAAAAGAAAAAGCCCTAACTGGTTAAGCAGCGTTCGTGTGAATCGACTCAATCTGGCTGCGAGAATCAGTGTTCGGCTTGGACGAGAAAGCGTGCAACTAAGTTGATCCTTTCCTTAGTGCGTCTGCAACCATTGAAGGAAGCTGTCCAAACGACTTTGGGGATTATTGTTCCAATCGACTTCGTCGCTCTGTAGGAAGTGCATTCTCTGACGTCTTCAAGGAGGACTCAAGGTGGAAAGCTTTGAGGGGTTGCAATAGGTGGAGATACCTAGTCAGAAGCTGGGAAGGTTCCTGATCAACCAACCTATCTCCTGGAAGTCCGGAAGAGGAAGCACTGTCCGAGTTCTACATATGTGTATGGTTGTGAACCATGGTTGAACCACATAGTAAAACTCTCTCCTGGATTGGTATCCCCCAGATGTAGGCCGAAGGCCGAACTGGGTCAACAACCCTTGTGTCTCTATTTACTCTTTATGCTTGTTGCTTGCTTATTTTTCCGCTGTGCATGTGTTTCTGGTCAAGCATTTTACATTGGTTGTTTGATTCTGTGTGTTCATTGTGATAGACTGAACCCTTTCATTGAACTGTGCATAAAGAGTACATCTTGTGGTTGCCGGGAACCTAACATTTTTTGCCAAGCTCGCGAGTGCAGCTTTAATGACATCCGCAGTGATGTATTTTTTGCCATCCATGGGTTCTATGAGTAATACTGCCATTCTAGGCAATTTCATTGCCCTTGCACGTTTGGTGATCACCATTGTTGTCAATTTGTGGATTCCTTTCATTCAGAACAATTACAACCTTGATCGACATTTTGCATGGTTTTTTACACCATTGGTGCTTCTTGAGCTTGCCAGGGCCTGCCTGGGCCATGGTCAAAGGTGACTTTGCCCCGGGCCCATATCTATTAGAGGGCCCATTTTTTAAATTTTTTTAATAAATTTTGTTTTTTTTTACTAAAAATAATTAATGAGTTTTGATTTTAATTTTTAAAATTATGTATCTTTATATTCAAATTTCGCAATAATTAATATTTTTACAAAAAGAATTTTTAAACTCATCATCTTCTAATTCAATGAAGCAATTTTTTTAATTTAAATTTATTGGGTGGAATGGAAAAATATTTTTATTTTAATTTAACAATAATTTTTATTTTCTAAATGTTCTACTAAACCCACTATCTTCTAATTCAATGAAGCAACTTTTCAATTTCAAATTAATAGTTGGAAAGGAAAATATTTTAAAAATCTAATTATTGTACATGAAAAATTTACATCCTAAGTGAGAAATCTATGCGAGACCAGACAATCTTTTTTGGATTCTTGGTAAATTATTAATTAAATTATTCTCGAAAATATTATTGCCCTATGTTCTTTTCTTAATTTGATTTTTTTTAAGTTAGAAATTTATGTTGCCAAAAAATAATTTTACTGATTGTGAATAAAATCAATTTTAAAAACATGCACTACAAGAAATTCGTGGTAAGGCCACAGAAAAAGAAGACGAATGTGGTCGCCTACCTCCTGCGCCAGGCACGAAAGGATTTTCCTTTCATCGCCTTCTGTGAAACATTTTGTTGTGCCGAAGTTTGTTATTATATTTAGGGAAGCATATTATTTTATTCGCTCAGTGCCCATAAAATCTCAGGAACGATCCTGATGCTTGCTGGAGTAGTTTCGTGAGTCCAAATACCAAGACATGTATAAGATAGCTTTGACAGAAGAGGAGGATTTACAAGAGAGGCATGTCCCCCAAATTGAACGTAACTGATGACACAGAGAATGAAGAAATATATGGTGATGTCGGAGACCAGCAATCCTCAGCATGTGATGTCACGCTTTTTCATGGCTTCCAGCACTGCAGTTCGGGATCCTATATGGGATCATTTTTCTATTTGCAAGATCGGGATAGTATGATCGAATCGGAATCCTAAGATCTTATAAAATTGCAATAATGGATAAACTCAATTATGCATACTAACAAGTAAAGCATTATTTCGTGTGTGTATGAATCTTTCAAGTTAATTAATACAATACTGTACAAAAATAGCATAATTAAACATAAAATATTTCCACATACATACATATTATACATATTATGTTTTGTTATACATAAGGAGTACAAGTTCTTAAGTTTTAAATTAAAGAAAAGAAGTTATTTGATTCAAAATCATAAAATCCTGCGTTTAAGGGAATATGATCATAAGATCTGTAATATTCTACAATCAGAATTGGGATCTTATCCGGATCTTAATAATTTTAAGATCCTAGATCTTAATAATTTTAAGATCCTACAAGGTTCGGTATGGTTTTGAAGAGATGTGATCGTAAGATTCTAAAATCAAGATTGAGATCTTAACATCTATGCCTCAAAGTCCCAATCACTAATGTCCTTGATTGCAAACAGGCCTTGAGGATTGAGCGTTTTTGAATTGAGGATTTAATGTATTGGAGAGACAGCTTCATTACTTCGCAATCCCAACTTGGGTTTTTCCACAAGTTTGTTCACAATGCAAAATGGCTGGGTCTTACTTTTTGCATTAGACTTCAATTTTCTTCTGTTTTCATTGCAAAATGTCTAATTCTCTCCACGTCTATCTTCTTATCCATAACTCATTATTCCCAATGGGTCAATAGAATGTATAAACTATGCGAATTGTGTGGGTACTAGACTTACAGAGCCAGAATCGACAAGTGATAACGAACTGGTGAATCTTCGCCGGCATGTTGTACTCGTTGAAGGCGAGGGAGAGATTTCAAAGTGGATTTTGAGAAACATCTGTCAATGTGCTGATAGTTTGATCCAACAAGGAAGAAAGCAGCAACCGAGATACGAAGTATTTGATAGAGCTTTTAACCAAGTTCAACAACTTTAATGGAGTAAGGGAGTTCGACAACAGAGAAGTTCAAAGTCTACTTTCTCAAGAACCGCCAAACAGTTGGAGCCTACCATTGGTAACCCTTACCAGCATACTGATCACATTTCCTAATATTGCAGATCACAAGGCTACAGAGTTAGTGAGAGGTGTGGGTGAAAGTTTATCACTGGTGAAGCATATTGATGAAGACTTGGACGTGAATGGAAGAATTCTAAATGTCAGAAGAGCTGCAGATGTCACTTGGGTTGGGGTTGCAGTTTATAGGACATGGCAAGGTATTGATCTCAAGAGAATATCACGTACATGCGGAATCAGCAAGAACAACAACATTTCTCATTGGAGAGTCCTCTGAAATGGCCTGAGAAACTTATATCGGCTTGTTCAATGTATCGAATCACTCAAACAATCCTACTCTCATGCCCAGGTGAGAAGGTGCAATCTGATGAGGAGTTGTTCGATCAGTCGTATTTTGTGATTGCTAACATCTTTGTTGCTCGTCTTACGAACTTACAAAGTTTAATCATGAGAATGTGCCATCACAATGCCATTGAAAAAGGTTGGAGAACATCGACAATGCATTTCTCCTTCTAGGTAGAACAGAACAATTTCTTGAAATCCTGTTCGCCCGTGGATGGCCGTTCAAGGATTGTGATTATGCAACTTCCATAGATGCATGGCGTGCCATAAAGGTTTAGTAAGTGAAGTTCTTAATTTACTTAATTGGAGTACCTGAAGGGACTGTATGATATTTCAGGTACTGTCTATGGGTGAGTTATGCTGTATAATTTTGATGGTTTGTTTTCTTTCTCGGTATGAAGTTTGTTCCCAGTTTTTTCTTTTTTTAAAGAATTCCAGTGGAGTGTCTTCCATGTACCTTCTTGGTATTCCATACAAAAATAAATTGTCTTGTTTTATTGGCTTGTCTGAACTTTCTCTAAGTACTTTGGATTTAGAATTCAAAAATTGTTTTCACTTACATGACTGATGGTGATTGTATGTTAGAATGATAACTGGGTGATCTTCGTGGGCTCAAGCTTCAGATGTATGGCCAAACGTCTTACCAATTTCAAATAGGTGATTGAATCAAGACAACGGCGATTGAAGGAACGTTAACATTTCTATGAATAATGGAAAATCACAAATTGAACAGAAAGAATGTAGAATCCGGAAAGAAGCGAAGAAGATCCTCAAGAAACTAAACTATAACAATCCTCAGATCTCAAGTCCTTATGCAAAAAACAGAGAAGTTAACTCCATTGTTATGTACACCCCTTTCGGGAAGTGATTGAAGTTTCTTCGTGTGAAGGATTATTCAACTACAAGGTGATCAGTGGGAGAGTGTCTACTATTCTTATTCAGGTTAGCATCCCATTAGTCTATTAGATGAATTCAATGATATGATCGTTGTTAACAGAGGCATGGTACAAATTCGGGAAAGAGCTGAAGACGACTTCTTTCTCAGAAAGTGCAGCAAGTACTTGATAAATTCGGCAAAAAAAAAAAAAAAAAAAAAAAAAGAAAGAAAGAAAAAATCCAACCTAATATTAATATGAATGTCCTTCGACCTAGTGGTTCTATCAGTGGGCTCTTTCCCCTCAAGATGTGCTTAATCAAGTATCTTCACTTCGTTGACATGTTCGTTGATGATTTATTGAATTTGTTTTAAAATATTAGCTGCTTAGCTCTATATAAAATTTACTTGATTATCTTTGGTAGTCTCGCATAAGTTTTTTCAATTTTCAAAATCATTCTACAACTATCAAATTAGACAAATCCGTCCCATAACTACCGTAATCATCGCTGAACCCGTCCATGAACCGATTTTTTTGCTACTCATTGCCGAACCCGTCCCATAACTTCCCTAATGGAGGGATGGGTTCGGCAATGATTAGGGTAGTTATGGGATGGGTTCGGCGATGATTAGCGAAAAAAACCGGGTTCATGGACGGGTTCGGCTATGATTATGGTAGTTATGTGACGGATTCATCTAATTCGATATTTGTGGAATTGTTTTGAAATTTTTTTTTAAAATTATGGGATGATATGGGTTTTTTTTTTCGGATATCTTTGTATAATATTTTTATATTCATGCCCATTTAAGTCAACAAAACAAGAAAGATGAAAACAGTGGCGTGCCACTTTGCTTTGGGGATTGGGCTCAGGTCCACTTACGCTCCGTTTACGCGAATAGGTTCCTTGTATCTGCCCGCTAGGAATCATCAATCTTTAGCTTTTGCTATTTCAATAATGCTAGTGGTTAGTGGTTCTGCTTCTGCAGCTTGACTTTCCATGAAGTTACATTACACCTTTCTTTCCCGGATATTTCTTACACATTTCACGTGTTCATCTAAGTAAAAATCATCACTATATAAGCTTCATATTCAAGCTGCTGCGGTGCAGTTTCTACCCAACAATTTAGGCATTACAGACAGCTCGACCATGTAGCCTGCAGTCCCCATCGGCCTCCGCCACCACAACATATATATTAACATTAAAGAGGGAACTGAGGTCAACTTCATACATGGAAGAGAACAACAACAACAACAACAACATTGACAAGGTAATGCCATGGATAGGGATGTACATTACTGCAGCCTCTGTGGCTTGCGCTGTTGCCATGGCAGCAGATGCTTTCATTGCCATCCGAACCAAAAAGTTTTGGTTCCCATGCAAATACTTCTCTCTCAACGCCACTTCCTTAACATTGTTGGCTATTGCAACGAAGTTGCTCGTGGACCTCAACACCGAAAGTGATGACCAGACAAATGTTTTTGCCAGGCTCGCCAGTGCTGCTTTCCTGCCATCCGTAGTCAGCAATTTTTTGCCATCCATGGGTTCCATGACTAATACAGCCATTCTAGCCAACTCCATTGCTCTTGCACTTTTGGTGATCACAATTGTTGTTAATTTGTGGATTCTTCACATTGTGAACAATTACTACTTTGATCCTTATGTTTTATGGATTCCTACAGCAGTGATGCTTCTTGTGCTTGCTGCAGTGGTTTCATCAGCAATAGCACTCCCATGCATAAAAAGGAGGCTTGAGTCCAAATACCAGGACATGTATCAGATATCTTTGACAGAAGAGGAGGATTTACAGGGGAGGGATGTCCCCCAAATGGGCCTAATGGTTGAGAAAATGAAGAAGCATATGGTGATGTCGGAGACCAGCAATCCTCAGTTTGTGATGGCACGCTCTGTCATCGTTTCCACCACATCAAGTGCAATATGTTTACTCTCTGCCATCGTGTTCATCACATTTTGTAGGGTACTATTATACATTCTCAGGCATATGGAACAATTTGGTACAGGTGCATATGGAGTATCCACCATATGTATATGTGTTGTTCAATTCACTGGGATTGCAATTGCTTCCATCGTGTCTGCAGTCAGATGGTTTCTCTCTATAAGCTTCAAATTCCCAATCACTACCACTGTTTTCAAACAGGTCTTGAAGATTGAGCGGTTTTGGATTGAGGATTTAATGTATTGGAGAGACAGCTTCACTATTTTGCAGTCCCAACTTGGGTATTTCCACAAATGTCTTCACAATGCAAAATGGTTGGCTCTTACTTTTGTCATTGGACTTCAATTTTTTTTTTGTTTTCATAAGTAAGTTCGCTCTCGTCATTCATACCTTACTTGCAACACCAGTTTCCCAATTCATCATTTGCATCAATAAACGCTGGTTGAATAGTCCTACAGAGCCAGAATCCACTACTGATAACAAACTAGTGAATCTTCACCGGTATGTTCTACTCCTTGAAGGTGAGAGAAAGCTTCCAAAGTGGATTTTGAAAAACATCTCTCGACGTGCTGATAGTTTGATCCAGCAAGGAAGAAAGCAGCAGCCGAAACATTTGATGCATCTTTTAACCAAGTTCAACAACTTTGATGGAGTAAGGGAGTTCGACAACAGAGAAATTGAAAGTCTACTATCTCAAGAACCGCCAAACAATTGGAGTCTACCCTTGGTAACCCTTACCAGCATTTTGCTCACATTTCCTAATATTCCAAATCACAAGGCTACAGAGTTAATGAGAGGCGTGGGTGAAGGTTTATCACTGGTGAAGCATATTGATGAAGATTTGGATGTGAATGGAAGAATTTTAAATGTCAGAAGAGCTGCAGATGCCACTTGGGTTGGGGTTGCAGTTTATAGGAAATGGCAAGGTATTGATCTCAAGAGAATATCATGTGCATGCGAAAACAGCAAGCAGGAATTAGAGGAACTCTCTCTCAATGCTGAAAACATCATTTTAAAGTTCAAGCAAGAACAACAAGATTTGTTATCGGGGAGTCCTCTAAACTGGCCGGAAAAAGTTATATCTGCTTGTTCAATGTATCGAATCACTCAAACGATACTGCTCTCTTGCCCAGTCGAGGAGGTTCATTCTGATGAGGAGTTGTTCGATCATTGGTGTGTCGTGATTGCTGACATCTTGGCTGCTTGTCTTACCAACTTACAAAGCTTAATAATGAGAATGTGCCATCACAATGCCATTGAAAAAAGGGAGGAGAGCATCCACAAAGCATTTCTCGTTCTAGGTCGAACAGAACAAATTCTTGAATTCCTGCTCCGCCGTGAGTACCCATTCAAAGGTCATGCTTCTGCAACTTCTATAGATGAGTGGCGTGACATAACCGTTTAGCAAGTGAGGTTCTTAATTTATTATGATATTTCAAGTACTTTCTATGGGTGACTTATCATGTAAATTTCTTGTCATAGAATTTTGATGGTTTGTTTTCTTGATCTGTATGAAGTTTGTTGCCAGTTTTTTCTTTGTTTAGTATTCGAGTGGAGCATCTTCCATGTACTATCTTGGTATTCCATGTAAAATCAGATTGGCTTGTTTTATTTTGTTTTGACTTGTCTGAAATTTGTCCCATGTATTTTGGATTTAGAATTAAAAAACTCTTTTCATTTTACAACACTGGTGTTATGGTGATTGTGTGTTTAGAATGAAAACTGGGTGGCTCAAGCTTCAGATGTACAACCAAACGTCTTGCAATTTTAAACAGGTGTTTAAGATTGATATACACGTTGAATCGAGACAATGGTGTACTGAATGAAGGAAGGTTTACATTTCTATGAATAATGGAAAATCACCAAATGAACAGAAAGAAGCTGAGTCGCTATAAATTCTGTGTGAAAAAGTACACGGTTTCCATCTTAAAATTCCTTCACAAGAAGTGAATTGGTAATGGCTCATGTAAACCGGAGGACATCCCATATTTTATTTTATCATTATCGGGTCTGAGATTCTTAACATTAATATACTTGCCTCACTTGTGCACACCGTGGAATGTAATATAAGTTTTAGGGTCCGGTAGGGACATTGTAATGCGGAAATTAATTTAACAAGTGTTTTGAAGACTACATGCAAGAAAACAAATTTAAGTGCACCTCTTTTGTGACAATCATAAAAGAATTAAATGATGAAGGGGCTCAAGAGTTGTTGGATAAGTGATTCCCTCATAATGAAGCAAAAGTGTTTTGCTTCCAATCAATCTTTGTCATTTGATCCAATAGCGTTCCGTTAGATAGGAACAGAGTTGATAAATACTGATAACTCTCGGATAGAGTAATCAGATAATTCACAAATCATTAAGTCAAATTGCATCTTCGAGTTGTAAAAATTCTTTATTGAAAAAAAAAAATAAAGGATCGGGCTAATAGAACAAGTACACTTCGAGATCAAATCGAAAGAATCACAAAAGAGAAAGAAAAAATAACTCAAACGCACGAAAGAAGAAAGAAATCGAAAAGACTCACGAAGGAAGGAAGAAGAGGCGACGCTGATCTTGGAACTGAAAGCAATAGCCAAGGAGTAGCATCTACGTGGATTGCTTCATTCCCTTCTTTCGTAAGCGGCGGGCAACCCTTAATAGTAGAAAGGGGGAAGCCTCTTTCAAACTAGTCATAGATCGATCACTGGCAACATCGTATAGAATCTATCCATTCCCTTTTCAGATAGGGGATAGCTCTTCTTTCTTTCTCTTTACTTAGTGAAGCTTCCTTGAACTCACCTTCAACATACTCGAATCAACAAACTTAAGTATTGCACAAGTTTTATGGTGAACATCAGTATAGGACTTCCTCCAATCCTTAATAAGTGACACATTCAAGTGTTTCATGCAATTCAAAACATATTTTACATTCCTTTTTTTTAACACAGCTTGATAAGGCGAGCAAGACATATTTTACATTCTTAATCAATAGTAGTTACTATACAATTACCACTACAAAACATGGAGGCTTTGCAATTCAGCGATGAAGACTTTACAATTCAATGACTGATAATGGCCAAAATTGACCATTATTTTCAATTGATTGCCGTGTCGAAACATGGACATTTGATCACATTCTATTTTTATTTAAATAAGAAAGCAGTTGATTTTGTAAAAATAATAAGCTGGTAATGAAAAATACAAAATATTGCTATTTCATTAAATTTGTGTTAGAAAAATTCCAAAACTTTGAAAATTTAAAATATTAATATTTATCTAGTGTTTGTTTAATTGATAGTATTTATAGTGTTAAAAAAAAAAAGAAAGAAAGAAAATCCATTAATCAAAGTAGTGATAGGGGCCTACATTCATCTTTCTCAATTCTCCCCAATTTGCAAAATTGGAAACGGGATACACAGCAGCAACCATTCCCGTTCATAGCATTTTTGCATTTCATGGGCGATCGATAACGACAACTAAGAACTATAGTCACAACTCACAACCGCCTGGAGGTTGGATTTGGAAACAGAGGGAGGAAAATTATATGGCAAGGTGTTCCCAAAAGCATTTTTTCTTATAGATTCTATTACTTCAAATGATTTAATTTTTACACTAGGCTAGATGCAGAATTTCGAAAAGCTTTGGAGTAGAAGTTTGTAGATCTATGGGTCTAGGATGCTTAGTAAAAAATTTGGAATCTTTGGACTTCTCTTTTAAGTGCCAGAATTATTTATACGAAAACTGCTCGGATTGATTCTTCTGTGGCAGATTCCCTTGGCAACCCTTACCAGCATCATCAGCATCATCGCATTTCCTAAAATTCCAGATCACAAGGCTATGGAGTTAGTGAGAGGCGTGGGTGACAGTGAAGGCTTATCACTGGTCAAGCGTATTTATTTTTATATTTTTATATTACAATAATCTAACCTTGGACATGGAGAACTAGTTTGAAATTTTCTAAGTCAACGGACTTGCATACGAAACCTCGATCCGAAAGTTTTGCTATATTTAGACTTTAGCGTTGGAGCAGGTCTTTATTTAAAATAAAAATCCTTTAGATCACAAAAAATTATTTTGACTTAAACAATCACCATTATAGTAATAGCTATCGTAGTGTGATGTGTACCACCTCAATAAACTCAAATTATATACATGCATGCCCAATTGGTATATTTTATACAATACATACACTTTACTTGTACACAATAATACTTAATTATGTTGTTAAATTAAAATTTTAAAATTTTAAATATAATTATCTCAATGGGCCTGTTTGAGAATTAGCTGTTAGCTGATTCTGTAAGTAATAATTAGTTAAAATTAGCTGTTTGACAGTTTCGAGACTAAATTTTTGCCTAGAATAAGCTAAAATCCAAAATGATGCTCTTGAGAATTGCGCGGTTTTGGATTGAGGATTTAAGGTATTGGAGCGACAGCTTCACTAGTTTGCAGTCCCGACTTGGGTATTTCCACAAGTATCTTCACAATGCAAAATGGTTGGCTCCTACTATTTAATTTGGATTAGACTTGAATCTTTTTCTGTTTTCATAATTCATTACCAGCCTTCTTCATTTCCATTTTAGTTGCAACAGCAATAATACCAGCAGATATTTCCTATTCTTCATTGGCATCAGTGTACTATTTGCGAATGCAGTTGGTACTACACTTACAGAGCCAGAATCCACTAGTGATAACAAACAGGTGAATCTTAGCTGGTATGTTGTACTCCAGTTGAAGGTGAGGGAAAGCTTCCAAGTGCATTTCGGAGAACATCTGTGAACGTGCGGGTTGTTTGATCCAACAAGGAAGAAAGCAGCAACCGAAACATTTGAAGGATCTTTTAACTAACTTCAACAACTTTAATGGAGCAAGGGAGTTCAAAAACAGGGAAGTTCTAAGTCTACTGTCTCAAGAACTGCCAAAGTACAGCTGGTGAGAGGCGTGTGGGTGAAGGTTTGGAGAAGCTTATTGATTTGGACGTGGATGGAAGAATTTTAGATGGCAAGATTATAGGAAATGGCAAGATATTGGCTGCGTTTGGGAACAAACGCTAGCGATTAGCGTTTAACTTTTAAAATACACTAGTACTTCCCCATCCCAATGGGCAGAAATTATAGACAATATAAATAAAATTATCCAATTTAACAAATAAAATTGTTCGATTTCATTATGTCGATTACATTCCCCAACCTCCTAAAACTATTTTAAGCATTACATGAGTACATCTATACATTGCATAGAAATCGACCAACATACGTCATTATCAATATTTATATAGTATTTATACATTACAACTTATACTACAAATAATAGTCGAAAAGACAAAAAAAGAAAAAAAAAAAAAAAACAAAGATAAAAACCTTTACTCACATCTCTATCTAATGCCATACATTGACAACAAAAGTTCGTGAAATCGTATTGTACTCGATAATTGATTATTGATATCGATTCACACCCTAGATATTAGAAATTTCAACATTTAATTAGAAAAATATAAGAAATACTCTTGTAAATGAATTCATTGACAAATTAAAATGATTATACATCAACTAATTGTCTTATTGCAATTTATCTAATTTGGTTAATTTATCTAATATAAATATGTGCTATTCATTAATGAAAATGAATTGATTTTTGCTACTGTTTATTATTCAACTATCAACCCATAATGTTTTTGTTACATCTTTTATTTGGTAGTGTTATTTATCTATAATAATTAATGAAATTAAATTATCTAACGTGAATTTCACTCAAATTTTCATTTTTATAATGAAAATGAATTGACTTTTGCTACGGTTTATTATTCAACTTTAACTAATGCTTATACAACATCTATACAAGAAAAAACATAGTCAAGTGGGATCTCGTGATATTGTTTTTATATATTATACTAGTAAGTAACCCGTCGAGACTCGACGGGTGTAATTATATATTATATATATACTTATATCATATGAAAATAATAGAGAATATATAATAATTATAATTTAATTATTTTTAAAACTAATAGAGAAATCATATTTAAACGTCTTCTTGTGGCTTGTCCCTTACAAACTTAGAAATCAATAAAAATAAATAATAAAATTATATTTTATTAAATTTGAAATTTTATTTGAAATTAAATAAATTTAAATAAGTATTAAGCGATATGAAAATTTTCTTTACAATTTGCTGAAAATTTCACTTTAAATAACGTTTCTTGTAGTATCTTGAATTAATCAATCTTAACTAAATACTCCTATTAATACTCTGAGTCTCATCTTGCTAGTAACACGAGGTATCGCAACATATAACTGTTTATTGCTAAAAACTGATTTCGGAAGATGGAGTTCAACATTCTATAATGATTGCCATTGACTTTTCTTTATATTCATAGCAAAACAAACTGCGAATGAGAATTGTCTCATATGAAATCGAATGGAGAATTTGGTTAAATCAGACGTGCTCATAATCATTCTGCCAATCAAAAATTTTCTACTTTCATGGTTTTCCAAAATTAGTTTAACCTCAATTATATGGTTTCGCCTCTTGGTTACTATCAACCTGTTTCCATTGCATAATTTATTTAATGGACATATATACCTAAAAAGAATGACTATACAACTCTCATTCAACTTTATTTGATGATTCGGTAGTCCAAAACACTTGATCGTGTTTAGATATTCTGATGTAAATATTTCGTTATCATTATACATGCTTTAATCCTCTTGACAAATAACTATTATTGAAACGTGAATCACGGAAGAAGCGACATGAATCACGGAAGAAGCGGTGGTTTCCGGCGAGGGATTGTTGGGTCATGGAGGCGTTCCCAGGAGGAGGCGACGGCAGTCGATAAGAGTAGCAGAGTGAAGAGATATCTCCCCAGCGTTTTTGTCGGAAATATCCCTGTGTCAATGGCGATGAGGGATGTTTATCGGGTTGTTGATAGTACGGCGAAGATTCGGGATTGGTATATCCCATCACGTAGCTGGCAGAAGAAGGGTTCCATGTTTGGCTTTTTTAGGTTTTCATGCAAAGAAGACGCAACGCTGGTTATTAGCAGGCTGAATGGTAAGGAGTGGAGGGGAAGGAAGATCATAGTAGATTGGGCACTTCCAAGCTCAAATAAAGTCAGTCCGCAGATTTCAACTTTCGGGAAGGGTTTCCTCCAGAGGAGGGGGACAGGTGACTTACATGGAAAGTGGGTTGCTATTACGCAATCTAGAAGAGAGGGCGGAATGAGAGACCATCGTTCCTTCGCAGATGTTACCAGGGGGGTGGGAGTGGACAGCCACGGATGCAACAAGCAAGTGGTGGAAAAGGTGGAGTTACAGGCGGTGGAGCAGGACATCAAATGGCTCCAGCGTTCGGCTGTGGTTGTGGTTGAACAACTCGGTGTCTTGATTGAGTACCAAGACTGGCTGTTTAAAAAGTACAAGGGCTGCGAAGAAGTCATATATGGCGGAGGTCACAGTTTGGTGGTGGTCTTCGGCAGTCTAGCAGAGTTGGAGGTCTATTTATCCGATCATGGAGATGCTTCTCTTATTGAAAGAAAAGCGAGATGGGAACTAGGTAACATGGAGAGGAGGGTGTTAGTATGGGTTTATTTATTTGGAATTCCATGCAACGCTTGGAGCGAGAGCAATTTTCAACGAGTGCTAAGCGGGTGGGGAAAGTTGATCAGCACGGATAGAGACACAAAGAACAAAAAAAGGGTTGATCGCGCTCGGATTCTGGTGGAAGTAAAGGAAGCTGATACTGTTCCATTGGGTGTGGAGATTTCAGTTGAGGAGAAGACGTTCTGGATCAGGGTGGTGGCGAACTTCTGTGAGGCGGTAGTCGAAGAAGTTGATGCTAAGGAAAAGCATTCACCCAATCGGGGGAATGTTCAGCAGCAGTCAGTTTGTACGGCGATGAGGTCGCCGGAAAAGCTCGAACCAACGGTAAAGAGTAGCCGGAGAATCAATAATTCTTGGGAAGAGGAACAGGTGGAACAGGCGGCTACCTCGAATAATGGAGTGGTACAAAAGTATAATGAAGAGGAGGGCGCAGACATCAACAACATTAAGGAATGCCGGCTCGGTACAACAGACGAGGAGGAGAGAATGGACTTGGAGCCGTTGGTAATAACTGGAGGTGTTGGGCCAGAACCAGATGGACTACTAGACCGATTAAAATTATCTAATGAAAATGGGCCTATTATGCCTTGTCTTAATGGGCCATCTAACGTTGGACCTAACTTTGGACCAGTCTTTAATGGGATAGGGGATGAGGCAGATTTCGGCACTATCATACCCGTGGAGTCCCGATCTGGAGGTATATCGAAATCTTCCGATGAGGGTGAGAGAGGTTATTCGACGGAGGGGGGGAAAATGGCTTGTGGTGAGATTGATTTGGTCCTTTGTGATTCGGAGGGGGTGGGTAGCCTGGGGGTCATTGCTGAGGAGCCGGAGGAAGATGAGGGCGGTGAAGGGCAGAATGGTGGGGCGGATTTGAGAGAGCGCCCGAGGGATTCGGGGGTAAAGGAGGCCTACCATCTGGAAAGCCTGGTTGTCCCGGAGGAGTTGAGGAAGGCGGAAGAAGCTCTGAATTGTGTAATTGGCGGAAGGAAAAGGGTGACCCGCAGAAAGGCCAAAAGAAGGCTGAAGACAAAGGCGGACGGGGATGTTTTTAGAGGTAGGGGTAATTTGGCAGAGGGTTGTGGGAATGAGAGGTTTGCTAAATTGCAATTTGCAACGATGCGACTTAGAGAGGGTGTCCGGCTGGTAGATTTCTCAGAGGCTGATGAAGTTCTAAGTCTTGCTAAAAGGTTGGGGTTGGGGTGCCGAGAGAGGGATGAGGTGGCGTTGGGGAGGATTTGTAGGGAGATTGTGAGAGAGCTGTGAACTGAGGGGTTGGGAGTGTAGAGGAGGGAAAAGATTATCATTGCGGTTAATCACTTGCAATGTAAGGGGCATGAATGGGGGGGTTCGGAGGAGGGCAATTTTGAGGTTGTGTAAAAAAGAAAGACCGGATGTTCTATGTATCCAGGAAACAAAGATGGGAGTAGTTAGGGATAGATTGATGTTTAGGCTTTGGGGCTCTAGAGGGTGCGAGTTTCATTTCCAGCCATCTGTTGGGAATGCAGGGGGTTTGCTAGTAGCGTGGGAGGGGAGTAGATGTTCTTTCGAGGTTGTGGAGAGCTCTCACAATTTGATTTGGCTAAAGGGTAGGTTACAGGGGGTCGATGGGTTGGCTAATATTATTAATGTGTATGCGCCAAATGATAGAAGGGAGAGGGCTTGTCTCTGGGATCAGCTGTGTCAAAGGTGTGGGGCGGGTGGGGGTGATCTGTGGTGTTTTACGGGGGACTTCAATGCGGTTAGGACCGAGGGGGAAAGGTTTGGGACTTCGGTGGATAATGGGTCCGTGAGGGAGTTTAGGGAGTTCATCGACAACATGGGCCTGATTGATTTACCCATGGAGGGTGGTTTGTTCACTTGGTTTGGTAGGGGAGGGAGAGCGGGTAGTAGGTTGGATAGGTTTCTGTTGTCGCCTGGGTGGCTGTATAGGCTGGGGAATGTAGTGCAAAGGAAAGGGGCAACTGTACTCTCTGATCATTTTCCGGTTATATTGGAGGTTAAGGAGAAGTCTTGGGGTGCGAAACCATTTAGATTTTTTAATTACTGGTTAGATATTAAGGGATTCAGGGAGCTAGTTTCAGAGGCGTGGAGTGAGGAAGGGATTAATAGGGGTGCTGGAGTTCTTAGCAAACTGAAAGCTTTGAAGAGTAGGATTCGTAATTGGGATCGTTATGGTGCTGGTGATTTGGAGGGCCGGATACAGAGGCTCATGTCAGAAATAGGAGACATTGAGGATAATTTGCAGGGGGGCGACATCGCGGATGAAGCAAGGGAGGCTTGGTCAGAATCGAAAAAGGAACTCAAAAAAGCTTTATTGGCCGAGGAACGGAGATGGTTACAGAAATCGAGATTGCAGTGGCTTAAAGAAGGAGATGACAATACATGATTTTTCCAAACCATTACGTCCATTAATAGACGACGTAATTTTATAGGGGCAATCAACATTGATGGGGTGACGGTAGATGATCCAAAAGTGGTGAAATCCAAGGCGTTCGAATTTTTCCAGCAAACGTACAGTAGGCAGGAGGTTGATTTATTTTTTGTTGAGAATATTGGGATCAACAGATTAGACAATGAGGATAGGAGTTGGCTTGAAAGGGATTTTTCCGAGGAAGAAGTGAAAGCGGCTATATGGAGCTGTGACGGCAATAAAGCTCCGGGACCCAACGGATTTAATTTGCGATTCTTTCAGAAGTTTTGGGATATGTTAAAAGGGGATATCTTGGGTATTTTTAAGCAATTCGAGGAAGACGGCTCATTACCTAAGGAAACTGGGGGGTCTTTTATAACTTTGATACCTAAAAATAACTCGCCGACAGGTTTTGGGGACTTCAGGCCGATATCGTTAGTTGGAAGTTTGTACAAAATCGTTACAAAAGTCTTGTCTAGGCGATTACAGGAGGTGGTTGCAAAACTGGTGGGAAAGGCACAAATGGCTTTCGTCAAAGGGAGACAAATCTTGGATGGGGTCTTAATAGCATCTGAAGTCATTCACTCGACAAGGATTGCTGGTCGAAAAGGCTTCGTGGTAAAACTCGACTTTGCTAAGGCTTATGATAACATTTCTTGGGACGCTCTATTCCGGGTTATGGAAGTTATGGGGTTCGGGGAAAGATGGCTGGCATGGATCAAGGAATGTGTTTCAAAGGCAACGGCAGCGGTTTTAATTAACGGATCGCCAACAAAATTTTTCAAGCTTCAAAAAGGATTGAGACAAGGGGATCCTTTGTCCCCATACTTATTTTTGTTGATGGCTGAAATAGTAAACAGATTATTTTTGCAAGCAGTTGATTCGGGAGATTACAAGGGGTTATGGTCTGTGAGAGACGGTCCGGTCATTACCCACCTTCAATACGCGGACGACACACTTTTATTCTGTGAAGGCAGTCTTGACCAAGTTCTTACCATTAAGAGAATCCTGAAATGTGTTACCTTGACCACTGGCCTCAGGATCAATTTCAACAAGAGCAAAATATTCGGGATCAATTGTAAGGAAGAGGAGATGTCAGTTGCTGCTGCAGTCCTGGGATGTGATGTAGGGAAATGGCCAATGACTTATTTAGGGATACCGGTTGGAGGTAGAATCAATGGGACAGAAATATGGAAACCGGTTGTGGCTAAGGTTGAAAAGAGATTGGCCGGTTGGAAGGGCAAACTTCTGTCCCAGGCAGGCAGACTTTGCCTTATTAAGTCAGTTATGAACTGCATACCAATTTATTTCATGTCTTTATTTAAGGTTCCTAAGTCGATTGCTGAATATTTGGAGAAATTAAAGCGAAGGTTTTTCTGGAACGAATGGGCGGGTGTTAGAAAATTGCACTCGATAAGTTGGGACAAAGTGTGCTTACATAAGAATGATGGTGGATTACATGTCAGATCTGTTCAGGATTTCAATGAGGCGCTACTCTATAAATGGAGGTGGAGGTTCGGTCAAGAGGATTCTTTGTGGAAATCGATAATTAATTCTAAGTACTATGGTAATCAAGATCCTTTGTTGCCTGTGCCTAAAATTGACAAGTCATTGTGGGGCTTCATTTGCAAATCCTGGGAAGATGGCAGCATGTCTCACCAGGAGAATCAGTTTAAAATACTGGTGGGGAATGGCGGTCGTGTCAGGTTTTGGCTAGACAGGTGGTCGGGGAAAGGGGGGACTCTGCGAGAAAGATTTCCCAGATTGTTCTCTTTAGCTATTAATAAAGATAGCACTATTGCGGAAGTTGGTATTTGGCAAGGATTAGAATGGGTTTGGAACATTCAAGTTCTTGTTGGAAACGCTTACCTAGGGGAGCTGCAGGAGAAGTTGGTCGATTGTGGAGGTGTATATGGAGTTTAAGGTGTCCTAATAAAGTAAAAATACTTGGTTGGAAGCTGATTCATGGGGCTCTTCCTGTCCGTGGAATGCTGGCAGCTAGGAACTGTATACAAGTAAATTATGCTTGCTGTCCCTTGTGTGAAAAAGAAGTTGAGTTGGAGGATCATTTGTTTTGCAGTTGTGAGTATACTGGAATTATTTGGTACAAGTGTGTTGCATGGTTCGGCATAGATTGGGCTATTCCAAAAAAAGTCTCACAGCTGTGGGAGTGGTGGTTTAACTATGTTCCTAAGAAAGGTTTGCTGGAGGTATGGAGGTTGACGGGGGTGGCGGTGGTGTGGACAATTTGGAAGTGGAGAAATGATTTGATATTCAAAGGGAAATTATTTTGCTGTAGAAAGGTGTTGGAGGAGATTAGATGGAGAGTTTGTTCTTGGTGGGAAATTGGTTATAAATTGGTTGATATTAATTTGGCGTGCCTCGAGAACAATTTTCCCGATAGTTTATCTAGCGGGAGCAGGTTGGTATGTAAACGTCCTCGCATGAGTCTGGTGTGGGAGAGACCAATAGAGGGGTGGTGGAAAATCAACACGGACGGATCTTCGCTGGGGAACCCCGGGCCGGCCGGTGTGGGCGGGGTTATCAGGAACGACAGAGGCGCGGTTCTCTTCATACTTTCAGATTTTATTGGGTCTACTGATTCGTCCGAGGCCGAACTTTCTGCTGTCAATAGAGTGTGCGGGGCTTTGATTAAGGATCAAGGGTTCCCCCTCCCTAGAATGATCTTTGAATGTGACTCCGTTAATGTAGTCAAATGGCTTAAGGATCCTATGACGGTACCTTGGCGTCTGTACCATCTCATGGCACAGATCATGGTGGTGATAAACTGTGCAGGTTCAGTCCGTATCCAACATATTCTTCGAGAACGCAATAGCTTGGCAGACTGGTGGGCAAGGCAGGGAGCTTTAGGCTTGCAGAAGGTTGAAGAATGGAGATAAGATGATGAGCGCAGATTTTTGTATTATTAAGGAACCTGATTTCAGGATGCGTAGATTTTTGTTGAGGCGTTGCTGTTGAGATAAGGTTGGGTAGGGGAAGTGGTCGATGGCGTGGATGATACCATTGCTGCTGGAAGAATTTAAAGGAGAGGACTAAGATGATACTAAGGCTGTGGCGCTACTGAGTGCTAATCCATTTCTAACATTGTTTTCTGGTGAATTTATTTGTTTCAGGTGTAGCTGATGATGGAATTGGTTAAGTGGTGCCCTTGGGATACTGAACAAGCTGCCGTGGCAACATATTGTGATTTAAGTCAATTGTTTGGTTGGATGGTTGCTGTTCTGCCCTGCCCTTACTGATGGTCCAGGTTGGCTGCCGTTCTCTAGGAGACTGCTGGCACATGGTCGCTGAGGCTGATGCTGCTGCTGAAATAGCCAAATGAATCCAAGAAGCGGATGGTCGATCACAGAAGGCACTAGATGAATTGATTATCTTCAGCAAGTAAGCAATAGGTGAGGAAGCTCATGGTCGGGCTAACGTTTCTGCGAGGAATGCTCCAAGCCAATAGTCACACTACCTGGTGAAACCTTCATTTTGATCTGGTTGGAGTTCCGGAGGCCTGCACAATTTCAGATTGAGGGTTTGCAGATATATCATTTTGCTTGGAATGGGCATGGTTCACTAGGAGGCTACTAATGCGATGGTTGTTTAAGAATGCTGATGCTGCTGATGTTGGAAATGCTCGGTTATCCAAAATTGCTGATTGCTATTGGACTGATGAGGCTGATGTTGAGGTTCTAGTTGCTGCTACTACAAGACTGATAGCCACAAGACTGATGAGGTTGCTGCACAAGACTGATGAGGTTGCTGCTGAGGATGCTGTGTGCTGCTATTGCTGCTGCTACAGGACTGATCAACTCTTCCAAAGAGCATACCAACTCATCTGACATCACCCGGTGAGATCTGAATATTAAGTTTTATTTGTTGTGTGTATAAGTGGGGTTTATTTTGACATTCCAGAACATGCTTAATATTTCATGTCGAACTGGCCTTGTTTTCTCAATTCAGTGAATCGAAAATGATAAGGGCGCTAGGATTCCCTTTATTGATCTCTACCTTTTCCACACCCTTTCGATTACCACCTAGGGAGTAATTGCTGAGCCTATCTGAGAAATAATTCCTCCAGCTCACCTTCGTTTATCTAACCATTACATTACCTATGTCACTAGCCACACAGCTTCTCCTAACCTATTCGTGCTCTTGGAATTTATATGATCCTTATGCAAAGATATGTTTGATGTCGTAGTCTTGTTACTAGGGATATCAGGGAGTCGGAGAGATCTTGAATGTGAGAGTGAGATTTTAACAGTATGAGAAAGGATGGGATTAATGATTTGGCTGCTACGATTGGGTATATTAAACGAATAAGTGTTGATTTGAGCACTTAAATATGGTGTCTGGCTATTGGGTGATCCCTTGGAAAAAAGAATAAAAAAAAAAAGAGAAAGGTAAAAGAGAAGAGAAAAAGAAAATAAGAAAAAAAAGAAAAAAAAATTTTTTTTTGCGGGACAGAGGTAGTAGTTAGGAAAGAAGGAGGTGCTATTTTTTTTAGTATGGAATGGGGATGCCTAAGCTAGAGAAGCTTTGACAGTATATATAGAGTTTTGTTAAGACTAATGGTTCCCATTTCTGCCTTTGCTGAGGAGTTTTGGTTTTCATTCTGATTAAAACACTTAGCTTTGCTTGGTGCTATTTGCTAGACTGGTCATCATCCCTTCACTTTTTGCTGTATGTAGTTCCTCCAATTCCCTACCTCTAGCCTACCTCTAGCCTGAACTTGTCATTACTTGTTCCTAGTCCCTTTGATTCGATGCCTTGAATTTGAATACAATATGCCGGGGAGATGTGATTATAAAGTAAGTCTTTGGGATCGTCACTTTGATTCGCCGCTTGAGATGTACCGGATTTTTTTGGTGCGGATACTGCTTTTTGGAGGCGTCTGATGCTTTGGGGCAAGGACTGTTGCTGCCTCATGGCGTCTGTATATGCAGGAGTAAAGGGAAGGGTTTTGCTTTCTTGGACAACGAAGCTGCATGAAGAGATAAAGGAAATAAAGGCCGATCCTGTTGTATATTATGATAATGTTTTAGTGTGAATGATAGCTCGATAGCTGCTTGTTGTGAAGGCTATATCAGTTGATTAGGTAGATAGATGAGTTGATTTTATTTGCTATGGAAGTTCACTGCTGTGATGCTAGTTACACACAGGGGAAGGATATGGTATGCCTCTTTGTACTGTCCTGTTGGCTTATTAAATAAAATGGTCCTTTTATCCTCAAAAAAAAAATCCTCTTGACAAATATTTTTAGAGATATACATTTTCATTTGCAAGCAGACATTCCATGATGTAATCATTGATCGTATCAACCCATCTATATTCCTAAGAAGCATGATTATGCAGCCCTCCTTCAACTTTATTTCATGATTCGGTAATCCTGAAATCTTGATCATACTTTGATATTTCGGTAAATATTTCTTTGTTATTATATATACTTTCATCATCTTGACAAATATCGTTAGAACTGAGATATATTTTTTCATTTGTTGACATATGTTCCATGATGTAATCATTGATTGTATCAATATCTCATTTGTAGGGCTAGTCTAGCAACATCTTTAAAAATGTCTGGATTTGAAGTGGTACAATTTATATTTGTGTATATAATATCAACAATTGTCGACCCGTAGAGTTCATAAAAAAATCATCTTGAAATTTCAAACCTGATTGTACATCTCCAGATCAATACAAGTTTTATCAATTACCATCACCTGCATGAAGTATTTATTTTGCAAATTTTTTATCATATATGAATTTCGTTGTAGACAACATTTCTTATTGTATCTTGAGTTAATCCATCTTAGTTGCATATTAAAGTTTCGAGTCCCTTCTAAAAACTTGGTCTGGAAGATAGAATTCAACATTTTCAAAGATTGACAATGACTTCTATTTATAGTCATAGCAAAACAAACTGCGAATGAGAAATTTCTCCTCTGAAATCGAATGGGAAATTTGGTTAAATCAAATGGGCTCATAATCATTATACCAATCAAGAATTTTCATCCCAATAATGAGCTTTGTTTTAATTAGAAGAGATGTTGAATCATTTTCTGGGGTAATTTTTTTGTAAGTAGAATTCTCATCACAATCTAGTGGAATACTAAATCTAGAATGTGCAGTCCTACTTCTTGGAAGTAGTGATGCTATTCCATTGGATGCTACAAGCAATATAATATCACGCCTCCACGAAGGGCTGAACATAATGGTTTTCAGATAAATGTATTGTTAGTTCCACCACGTAAAGAAAAAGTAATCTACCCTCACCACTATCAACTATAGATATTATCTTATTATAAATATTCTTCGCTCATCAATCAACAAAGATAATAGCTTAGTATGATCTGTCATCATTTTTTTCTTCTTATAATATGACTCTTCTAATAATAGTAGATTCTCGGTTTCAGACGTTAAAACTTCATCCGGTACCGGCATTCCAGATAAAAGCTTCAACCTTATAGACTTTGCAGCAATTAGTTTTTCAATTTTTAACAAAGCTAGATTTTTTATTTGTTATTCTGGCAATTGAAAAATCTGTTAAAACATATATTAATGAATTCTTCCTTAAAAAATAGATTAAATAAATTTGATTTTCTTTCTTTATTTAATAATGGATATATTCGCACTCCAATAACTCTTTATACACCCCATTATTTTATTTAAATATTTTTACGGAAATAGTTAACTTATTGTAAACCAATTATTCACATAATATGAATTTTCACAATTTTCTTAATAATTATAAATGTTTTGTACTTCCTCTGTTTTCTTTTATTTACTACGGATCCACTACACACGCAGTCCAATGCATATTTTAAATGATTAATAACTCAAATTCGGTACATGTAAAATTCTAAAAGTTCGATATTTAAAAACTACACGGCGAGACGAATCTTACAAGATCTCACTTGACTATATTTTAACTTGTATAACTATGATAAAACTTTAAGTGAAAGTCTTAGTGTGAACAGTGACAAATACTCAAATGAGGCTATTATAAGGAAACGGATGAAGTATAAATTTTAATATAATAAAATATAAATAAGTTTCATATTATTATCTCCGTATTCAAATATTGTTGATATTTGTAAATGTGCTATTATTCACACACATACTTCCACTTAAATTTTTATCATAGTTATACAAATTAAAATATAGCCAAGTGAGATCTTGTTAGATTCATCTCGCCGTGTAGTTTTTAAGTATCGAACTTTTAGAATTTTTACTTGTACTGAACTTCAGTTATTCATGATTTAAAATGTGCATTGAACTGTGTGAAAAGTGGGTCCGTAAAAAATATTTGAATATAGAAGAAATATTTATCTACAATTAGAATGATATCAGTACATATTAATTATATATAAATATATAGATTGGAATTGGAAATTCTATATAAATTTAAAATCCTAAATCTTTCAAATCTTGTTAAATTTTAAATTTTAAATCTTTCAAATCTTTTTAAAAGTGAACAATATTGTGGGATTCAAAATGACATATATTTCAAAAATTAAAAATCTATAGTGAATAAATAAATAAATGAGAAAATCTAAAATTAATAAATTAAAATATGCAAAAATCTCTAAAAATTGGAATTTTGAAATGGAGACACCATATTAAATATAGGATAGGTTGTTCACTAATGGTTTTATTAATATATAGATAAAATATAGATACTAAAAATAGTCTAAAATCCTATACTACAGTAACCGCCAAATTTTAATATCTAATCTCTAAACTTTAAGTGCTCCTCTACCTCAGCTTTTAACTTTCCAAACTCCAAACTCTAATTTAAAATTGTATTACCAAACACCATTATTCAAATTTAAAACTATCTTTTACCATTAATTTCAAACTCCGGACTCTAAACTCTAAACCTCAAGCACTAAACTCTAATTATCTCTCCAACATATCCATTGACCTGGGCAAGAGATAATCACGTAAATGCAGAACCAGGCAAGCATTAAAAAATAATTAAAATGGTCCCTTTTCTTTTCAAATTTTCAAAATCAATTATTTTTCTATGTTTTGCCTTTCTTGTCCTCCATATTTGTCTTTGGCTATTTTCACAAACTTCATGGCATTTGCAAGATCTTGATTCTTTTTTTGCAGTGCTATTGACAAATCAAGGGTAATTCCCAAAACCAACTTCATCAAATGCAACACAAAAACAAACTCAAAGCAAAGGATATTTCTCAAAAGAGTAATAGCTTGACCACTACAAGCTGCATCTTCCCCACTTTGCTCAAGATACTCAAGTACACCAACAATGGAAGAGAACAAATAATCAAACTCACAATTGTGAAATAATAAGAATTCCAACGAGTATATCCAGACCTTTTTAAGGTGGCTTCTTGGTTCAAACCCTGACCAGTTACCAAAACATCACAAGAAACTCTTTCCATGAGCTTTTCAAATTGTTTTTCTCTGAACAACTCTTGTCGCTTACAAGAACCACCAATAAGGTTTGCCAATGATGCAAGAAAACCAAAAAACTCTGATAGTTGCACATTCTTTTTTGTAATGTGAACAAGAGATAATTGAAGCTGATGAGTAAAGCAATGCACATAATAAGCACACTGGTTTTCTTTCAATATTAAACTCTTAAGACCGTTAAACTCCCCTTGCATATTGCTAGCTCCATCATAACCTTGTCCTCATACTCGAGATAAGCTCAAACCAGATGTTGAAAGAAGAGCTTCAAGAGACAATTTCAAAGAATGTGCCTTAGTATTCGGAACCCGAACTATTTCAAGAAAACGCTCAATAATCTCTCTCTTATTATTTACATACCGTAAAGCAACTGCCATTTGCTCTTTGATTGACACATCACGAGCCTCATCAACCAACACAGCAAAAAAATCATCCCCAGTATCGTTAACAATCGTCTTTGATACAAAATGAGCAAATGCATGAATAATTTCTCTCTGAATTTGTGAACTTATCAACATAGAATTTCTTGGAGCATTACCCAAAACTACTCTTTTGATTTCTTCATTATCCTCTGCCATAAGCTCCAACAGGTACAGAAAATTACCTTTATTCATTTAACTTTTTGACTCATCATGACCCCTAAATGCAAGCCCCTGCCTCAACAAATATCTAATAGCCTTAACCGATGTACGCAATTGAATATAATACTCTTTTTTTGATTCCATACTCTTGTTTGCAATATGAACATTAGTTTGCAACAAATCTTGAGCCGCCATGTAACAGTTATTGTGAACACTTCCACATCCTCCCATATGTTTTTTAAATCCTTCTTTCTTATTCCAATTCTTATAGACTTCTGTTACGAATGTATCACCACCCCCTTGCCCACCTTGCCTTAGCTTAAAAAGATAACAATATAAACAATAAGCAGCATCTTCGCTTACACTGTATTCCAACCAAGGGAACTCATCATACCAATCAATATTAAATCGACATGGTGCATTATAGATAATGGATTGGGGAAAAGTCTTTAGATGTGGTTGGCAAGGACCCTTAAGTAGGTAAGCTCTACGAATAATTTCAGTCTCCTTGAGTTCTTCGCAAGAGCATGAATAGGCAATCTTAGGCCTGGATCAACCTCTATTGAGTAAGAGCTATCAATTACTTGTGGTTTAGAAGAAATACCTTGATTATTTTCTTCTTGAACTTTCTCAACATTGTTGTTCAACCTCAATTTGAGGATTTGATGATTCACATCGGGGGTGTTTTGAGAAGAATCCAAAAAGTTTAGGCTGTATAACTGGTAGAAATAACAAATTAGTATCTAGATATAATAAAATCATGATTATGCATTATGTTAATAAACATCAACAAATAATAGAATTTAGAGGTTTACCTTTCTTAGACATCCTTCAATATGTATTAAAGGCTGCTGTAGGTATTGAACAAATAATACCTGTTTATCAGAGTTAATCAACCTATTAGCCACTAATCCAAGCATTAGAAAATACCACAAGAACAATTTTCTTTTTTAAATAAACACAATTTATACTCAGAAGCAAAAAGCATAATAGGATACTGAACATTTTAGCAAAGCCCAAATTCCGAATACTGAATATTTTAGCAACTGTGGTAAATTCCTTAATACTGAATTGTAAACTAAATTCAAATCACATCGATGAGTTTACCAAAATCCAAATTATCATTTGCTGTTTTAGTTGGCAAATCATTTTCGGTAATACTAAATGCTCCCCTAATCCTATATCAATACATATATAGTTCTGACAGAGTTACAATCCCTTACCCTAAGCAATCAATTTTATTTTATTTTTTTTAACATAACTAACTAACAAAATCAATACCTGATCCACAAGGGCTCGAGAAGGTGTAAGGACGAAGAGGCGACGATGACGGGATGAAAAGAGCGGAGAAGAAGTGAGGGAACGCAGTGCGGACTTTGCAGAGAAAGAAAGGGAGAGGAAGGATGGCGTGACAGCGTGAGATCGGGATATAGGCAGATCAATCACGGCCCATTCATCAAGCAAAAAAGTCACGGCCCATTTATCAAGCAAATTAAAAAAAATCACAGCCCATTCAATATATGTGTGTCTAGACTATGGACCAACTTTGAAGGGTTTAAATATATATATATATATATATATATATTTACACAGATATTATATTATATATATAAATTATTTTTTTTTACACAGACATTATGACCACCCTGTACCCCCTGTAACCGCCACTTCTAGGGATCACGATCCCTTCATCATCGATCTTGATGCTCATCCCTAAATCTCAACAATCCAAGGTTCTAAAATAATGAGTATGCTAGATCGTGATCCTCACATATCTGTTGACCAACATTTATTTGAACCCATTCAGTTAAGTCCAATTCATACCGGCCCAACTTTCTAAGTGGATGCACAGTCTATATTTGAGCTGAGAAGTTGTCGAGCGGGAAAAGGCACATCACGAGTGGCAGTTCCCAGAAATAATTAACGGCAGTTGAAGTCACGACTGATAATGGCCAAAATTGACCATTATTTTCAATCTATTTCCGTGTCTAAAACGGACATTTGATCGCATTCCGATCTTATTTAAATAAGAAAGCAGTTGAATTTGACAGATATATGCAAGTTTGTATAAATAATAAGCTGGTATTGAAAAATATAAAAATATTGTTATTTTCATTAAATTTATGTTAAAAAATCCAAAAACATGAGAAAAATATTAAAAATTCCACAATTGATAATTATGGTTTATAGTGTTTGTTTGGTGGAACACGGATCCATTAAACGGAACACAAACAAATATCAAGTGGAGCAAATATCCTTATTTATTATATTATTTTATATTTTGATGTACATATTTTTAATTTTTATGTTTGCTTTTAATTCTGTTTTCTGCTATAATTTAGATAATAAATGGTCCACTAATCCCTTTGTTTCAATTAATTGCAGTTGAATTAAGTCAAGTTGGTCCAATTATTTGAGTCCAATCCAGTCAAGGCCCAAACCACAACCAAGAGCCCAACTCCAATCCCCATTGGCCCAAACCAATCCCAAGTCCAAGCCCACCAATCCAAACCCTAAACCATCCCAAACCCTAACACCATCACCCTGCCGCCGGCGCCGCCACCGCCGGCCGGCGGCCGTCTCCGACCAGCGCCCAGATTTGCTTCCAGCCCTTCCGCCGCCTGCTCTCACCACCGTCGCCCTTTCCATCCCTCCGTCGCACCCCCACAACAACCCCCATCATCACCACCCCCATCTCCACCATTTCCGTCCTCTCCTCAGTCCGCTCAAGTCCACCACTGTCCGCCACCAATACCCCCTCCGGCGAACCACCATCCTACCATACACGCTTCCGGCAGCTCCAACAAAACCCGCCACCACCAGTCCCGTCCACAGCCCAACCACCGCTCGTCTCTGCCTCTCCACTCAAATCCACCTCCACAGTCAAGCCAACCGCCGCTCACTCCTCCATTTCCGACAGCCTGCCACAGCCACCACCAACCCTCACTGTTCCGGCCAGGCCCTCCACCGAAGCTCCGTCCAACAGATCCAATCGCCACCAGTCCTCGTCTCCACAGCCGCCTCTTCGCGCCTCCACCAACCCTTCTCCATCTCCGGCCCCGCTCGTTTCCGCCACCCAGCGCCGCCGCCACTCGCCTTCAAGATTCCTCCATCCTTCCCTCAACAACCAAGAAAGCAAGAAAATGAAAAATGGAAGGAAAGAAAATAGAAAACTGGATTGGAGAAGAAACAAAAAAGAAGAGAAATGGAAGAGAAAAAGAAGCGCAGAAGCAAGAAGGAAAGAAACAGAAAATAGAGAAGAAAGAAAACTGGATTAAGAAACTGGAAAGAAACGAAGATGAAAAATGAAGAAGAAGAGAAGGAAGGAGCTGTCGAAATTAGAGAAAGAAAGAATATGGAAGAAGAATAGATAGAAGAACGAAAATGGTGGGAGGAAAGAGAAGAAAGAGAGAGAAAAGAATGGAGAAAAGAGGAAGCACGTGAGAGAGAGTTTGTCGCGGAAGCAGTGCACCGCCACAAAGTGCTCCGCGCCCAAAATAATGCTCCGCGCCCAAAATTATTCCGAGACTGTGAGAGGAGAATCAAGGCACATAATTTTGTCGCGGAACATGGTTCCGCGACAAAATGGATCGCGCCCAGAGACAACCTTCCGCGACCAGGACACAGACAGAAAATTAAAGGCCCAGACAAGGTCACGTGACTTCCACCTCCATTCAAATTTAATTTAACCACATGCCTAAACACTTGGGGAGTCCATGGAGCTGAAGTCCCACAAGCTTAGAATTTTCGTCTTCTTCCTCTGGACCTCGAGCACCCGCCCCCTCCTGGCGCCATCTTGGAGCTGAAAATTGTTTTGTCCCTATGCAATTTGTTCCGCGACAAAGCAGTTGTTTAGCGACCAGGTGGGCCTTGAATGGGCCTAGGGCTAATTTTCCACCTCTATAAATATAACCTCCCACCCCCTTGAACAGTAACCTAGCTACACTTTAGTTTAGTTTACTGTTTTGGAGGCACCACTGTGCTCTCCAAATTAGTGTAGGTAGATAGTTTTATTTATGCAATGTAGTAGATCTTAGCTTAGTTTAATTTATGCTTTGTAATAAATAAGTGTAGCTAGTGTTCATTTTTATTTTTCCAGTTTTATATTTTGTAGTTTGTGGGTTTCAAACACTTAATTAATGGGTGTATTTTGAACCATGCTTTGGTATTGTAGTTAGGTTTTATTGCTTTCCTTATTTTAATAAAATGCATAAACACTTGATATTTACCCTTGATAGATTTAATGTAGGTTTTATTTTATTTTATTTATCTTTATTTTTAGTGTTAGCATAGTTAGTTTGTACTCTTGCTTCTTGTGCTAGTTTTAGCCTTTTCTTTTATTTTTATTTTACTGCTCTTGTTCTTTTTAGTATTAGGTAGTATTCTTACTTTTTCTTTTCTCTCTCTAGTGCATTAGATCTAAAAGGGCTAGTGTTAAAGTGTTTATGCATATTTATATAAAAATTGCATACTCCTATATTGTATTGCATCACATTGTAACCCCACGGGTTGCAATGTAATTTTCCCGTTGTGATCCCACGGATCACAACGCACACCCATGTAATGCAATATTAGGCGTTATGCTGCCAAAATTTTTATAAATTTTTGAACCCTTTGTCGCCATACACCTTGTCGCGGAACCACGTTCCGCGACAAAACCCCTGTTTAGCGACAGAGGACCAAATTCTTGCATCTTGTCTGCATGGCTTTTGTCGCGGAGCATCCTTGTCGCGGAACCACGTTCCGCGACAAAATCTTATTCCGAGACAGAAAATTATGCCTTGCCATTAATTTTGAAACCCCTTGGTCGCGATGCAACCCTTGTCGCGGAACCACGTTCCGCGACAAAATCCTTGATTAGCGACCAAGGACCCAAATACTTGTAATTTTATTCTGGGAGGACTCTGGCGCGGAACCTTTGTCGCGGAACCACATACCGCGACAAAATCCTTGTTCCGCGACCAGGAATTATGTCCTTACCAATTTTCAACCCTCTTTGTCGCTATGCCTCTTTGTCGCGGAACCATGTTCCGCGACAAAATTTTTGCTTAAGCGACAAAGCAAACCCTAATTTTCAAAAATTCCATTTCTCTTATTTCTCACCCCTTTGTCGCGAAACCTTTGTCGCGGAGCCACGCTCCGCGACACAAACTCTATTCCGCGACAAAGTGGCACCTTTTTGCCAAATTTTTATTCTTCATCTCACTCCATTAATTAATTGAACCTTTATATTAATATTTTGAGGTTGAAATCCAATGATCTCAACCCATGATTAATTTGATATAAAGAACTTTGTTCAATTTCCCATTAAAAGATTCTTCAACAAATAATTAAACTCTAATGATCTAAGTATATAATCCGGACTGTAATTAATTAATTAATTATGGAATGAGTGATTATTTAGACATAAAGAGTAATTATGGATTAATTTCCCTACCTTGCATGAGAAACCAATGTCTCTCATGCAAGATGACCCAAAAATATTTTTCTTTTATTTATTTTGTCTTTCCGTGTTGTGTGAAACAGCTAATAAGGAATATATCAGATTAATGTTGGCGGGTATTCCCACACGGATAACTAGCTCGTGGTCTGTATATTAATTATCAGATGTTATTTTGCATGGTCTGGATAGTGGCCGGTGGAAGCCTTGGCGGTTCATCCATCCGGGATTACAATAGCTGCTCAGCTGACTCCTATCCGGATACAGTTTTATTCTCTTTATCTTAATTTCAAAACCTGAATTCAAGTTGTAGTATTATTAAATGATGTCGACCAACATTATTTAAGAACTATTACAACAAGAAAATATGTGGGTTTTTCTTCCATTCACAGACAAAAGGGAGCTGAATGACGGCGGTCACCGTCACTTGGAATTCCTTTCTGTCTAAAAATCTTTCCATCTGGAATAATTGGGAACTGGATAGCAGATGTTTGCAGTCCAGATCACCCTAGTTATTTCTGGCATTCTCTTTAGCCAAAATTCTTCTCATCCCCGGCTATTTCATCTCTGTGTGTCAACTTCAGTCTAAACCCACCTTATATTTTGGGTTATTTAATTTTACACTTCTCTATAACTTTATGCATGATATTATTATGTAGATATTGTGGTCAATATTATTTTGGGATCCTTCCCTTGGACACAGGAGTCTTGATTTTAATCAGATGTCTCATAATAAATTTCCAACAAAAATTCATTTGTAAATCCGGATCTGAGTAAGGGATAAATTCGACAGTTATGGCTAATTCATATCCGACTGGGGGTTGATTTTGGGAAATTAGAAGCAGAGTCAGCGATTAGGTCTCACCTAGACTGAAAGGGTCTGTGTTCTTATTGAGAGTCTAGTACCTGATAGGGAATGGTTTTCAGATTTATTATTTTCCAAAATTGCTGTTTGTTGGAAATCTTGTATTAAATATTACACTGGGTCAGACTCCACTTGGATTCCGATAAGGTGTGACAGATAATACTAGAGGAACAACATTCGGGCCTTGGTTATTTTCTAAGGTAGGGTTGAGTATTCTTTCAACTGCTATCTTCTTCTGCCAAAGCCTATTTTTGAGTCCTGAGTGAGTGCATCCGGAATGAACTAATTTATTAGTTCGTTTCATTAGTTTGTATCTCATAACCACCCGACGGGAAGTGAACACTGCGAGCGGTTCACCGAGAATAGGGAATTCTTGATCCACACCCGGTCATCCTGACTGGGGGCTTTCTTTCACTACCAGGGTCAGACTTTCAAAAACCTCCGAGTGATAGGATTTTAAATGCTTTCTTTACCGCTTTCTTTTAAATGCTTTCGTTAGAGGTCACTCGGTTGTATTGAGAGTTGTGTAACTGCTACTAGGACTGATAGTTAAGGGATAGTTCAGGGCTTAATTAGAATCTTTGGGCGTGACATGGGGGAACGATAGCAGTACTTGACACTTCAATAAATGATTTGTCAGGTGTTGCTTGTCCACCACAGATGAATGACACGCTCTGACGGGGGCAGTTATATATCTGTGGTATCTTAGATTTTGTTGTCTTAAGGCATGTAAACTCTTACTGTAAGTACCTGTCTGTTAAAGGGAACATGGAATAGAGAGCATGAGAGTTAGCTAACTGAATGGATTATCCCAAACTGAGATCTGTGTATTAAAATGGAAGTTTAATTGTGTTTCATCTGAATCTTGTCCAATCTTTATTATTTTCTTCCTGTCCCTTCTGTCTCAATTTAAATCTGCTTTCTTAGATAATTTTAACCGCTTTCTTAGAATAATTTTATTGCTTTCTTAGATTACGTTTAATTCGCTTTCTAGAACAAATTTATCTGCTTTATTTTAATTGCTTTCATAGCTTAGTTTAAATTATGTCAAGTAGTTGGTAATTCAAACACAAACTTGAATCGAGTAACCGAGTGGAAAATCTTAGTAAACGGCGTGGGCCCTGCTTCCATCGCACATCCTCCAGTGAACGATCCGGTACTTACTATAAATACTGCAATTTTTGACTCCGTGCGCTTTCGGGGGCACAGTTTCTCAACACGAGTAAATAAAAACATGATTTTTCGGAAAATACTCATGTAGTGGGAATCTGCCGAAAGTTTCATGGTAGGTAATCTTATGACATGAAATCATGAGAAGTATCATGGCACATATGCCGGGGACCCTCAGTGTGACAGGCTGAAGGTCAATCTATCCCGGTTGTACCATGAGACTTGTCAAAAGTTTCATGACATGAGAGGACTGCAACGCCATTTGAAATTAAAGCACCCCACCTGAGTAATAAAAAGTGACACTCTTAATATATCCCTAAACCCATTCCATAAATCATAATTCTTTTCATTTTAATAAATTCAAACCTGATTTATTTTATAGAAAAATACTCGTGTTAATGAAATTTGTCAAAAGTTTCATGGCGCCGTTGCCGGGGAGGATGCAGCGTCGTTTATTAAGAGAATTACACTCCTGATTACTCATAGTTAGTTTAGTGTTAGTTTAGTGTATTTATTTCAGAACAGAGAAGTACCCTCAAATCAATTAAACATTTAGAGTACTAAGACTCTAAATGTGAGGATGTTGATTTGAAGGGAAAACCTAACCAATTGGGTATTTTTGCTTGCAGGAATCATGGAGCCGCAAAAATTGGTATACGGAGTTAAATGTGGAAGTGTAGCATTGGGGCTACACTACTTTGACCTTTCGTTTAATTTTACACCTCTCCAATTGTAAAATCGAGGTTAATTAAACGAAACATCAAAGAAAAATGGAGAAGTGTAGCAGTGGAGCTACACTAATTGGCAATTGTAAATTGCACAACACGTGAGACTCACGTGTTTGTCATCTCCACCACATCCGGACCACGAAGCTCAACCGCTGCTCCATCGCCCATCCACCTCAACACCACCACTGCGCTGAGGAAACCCTCATCACTGGTGAAACAACAAATGGAGCAGCAGATCTTCGGACTACCAATTGCTCACCACCATCGGACAAGCCACGACCATCATCTCACTTCCCGTCGCCCCTGTCCCGACTGAGCATCTAAAGAGGTTCCCGGTTGGATTAGTTCTGTAATTGACCGAAGATTATATCCGGAATTCAAAGAAATTTAAAATCCGGAATAATTTTCGCAAGGACGGAATTAATCCAACCTAAATTTCTGCAAGTCAAAATTATATATATATATCTATATTTATATTTATATCTCTTGTGCATATTATTAAATAATTCGGGTATTAATCAATTAACTCACATTTAGAGTACTAAGACTCTAAATGTGAGGATGTTGATATTTTTGAGAAAACCCGATAACTTCTTCTGTGTTTGTTTTGCAGGAATTTGTGGAACTACCAAAAAGAAAATTAAAAGCTCCAAAACAGGTTCCCGGTTGGATCGATTCTGGGATTAATTGAAAGTATTCCTGGAATTTAAAGCAATTTAAAATCCGGAATAACTTTTATAAGAACAGGATTAATCCAACCTAATTTATGCAAGTAAATATAGTAGATTAAATTTTATAAAATTCAAAAATGTGATTGAACAATTTTGATGAAAATCAGAATTTTTCTTAAGTATTGGGCATCGAACAATCACCTTGTTTGATGAATAGCCAAAATCGTCGAACACTTAATGGTTTGACGAAAAAGGCTATCGGAATTATTTTTCTATCTTTTATGTTAATATTTTTCCCCTCCCTCCCTCCTCTCTTGTTTTATTTTGATTTCGATAATTTGTTTAAGTAGGAATTGATTCACTCACATTTCGAGCAAGGCTCAAAATGTGAGGATGTTGATTCTTCACTTAAAAAAAAAAATATGTTATTTTTCTTTTTGTTTATTTTTATTATTTTATATTTAAATCCAGTGCAAAGTATGCATAACTCTGTTTAAGTTCGCATATGAGATTTTGGTTTATGATTAAATTTTCAAACTTTTAAATTGGGATAATATAATTGAAGACATGCATGATATGAACTTTTGAGGTTTTGAGCTATAAAAATTTAATGATATAATCATCTTGTTGGGTAATGAGTCCTCATGTTGAGAATTTAATTGAATAAATTGTAAGAATTTTTCAAAGATTAAATCTAAGAATATTGTATGACATGAATGAACCATACCATGTGAGATTTGAGCCATGAGTCATTTCTACTCATTCTTTTCTTTGATGTGTGAAAATCATTTTGATTAAAGGAAACTAGAACTTGCGATTGGGACCCATTCAAGACCATGCCATATTCCAAAAATCGAGTATATGATTGAGGCACCTAGAAAACCAAAATTTTGGCCTTCTTTTGAAATCCAAACCCAAAAATATTTTCCCTTTAGGATTAACCAATTTGAGCCTTAAGCCTAATTTTTCTTTGAAGCCCTCTATATTATTCCTAGCCTTCAAAAAGACCAAGAAATTCAAACCCAAGTGTGTAAGAATGAATTTTATCAAGGCATTAAATTTATGATCATCAAGTCATCAAATCGGTATTCAATAAACCGATTTAAAAAAAAAAAAAAAAAGAAGAGAGAAAAAATCCTATCAAAAAAAAAAAAAAAAGAACAGAAAAGGAGAAAATTGTTGAGTTCCATTCAACACAAAAAAAATGTGTGTTGAATTTAATTCAACACAAAATAAATTGCAAGTGACAAAGCAAATTAGACACAGTCTAATGTCATGCAATAATAAAGAAAAGCAAAAGAGAAAGAAAAATATTGATGATCATAAATTTTTAAATAAGAATATGCCAAGTTAGGATAGAATTAATTCTTGCCACTTCTTAGCCCAATAATTCCCTTCCATACCAAATGTTACAACCGTATGCCCCATTATAACCCTTGAATAAGACCTCATGATCTCGATTTGAAGAAATGAGCCGGTGGCGAGTTGGTCCAATTGCAAGCTTATGGGATAATTTAATTAAATTTGATTATGAGTGCTCATTGATAAAACCCCTTTTTGAGAGTAAGTGAAATTTCCGTTTCTACTATATGTGAGGCTCTGCTTCTAATTTATGTTCATGTCATGCTTTAATTCTAGAATTAAATCAATGAATTTTTCTAAACATGATGTTCATGAAGAATTATCAATAATGACAGATTTGTAGGCCTGATTAAGTGAGAAATATCATTTTATTAAACACTGCAATCAAGAGAATTTAATACTTGTAGTTTTTGATTGTCTTATCCCAATCTAAAAAGAATGATATTTTTGAAGCCACGAAAATAGATTGAATATGTAGAGTCCGTGTTCTTAGGAACATTGACTCTGACTGCTCGGGGACGATCAGTATTAAATGTGAGGATGTTGATAATGGCCAAAATTGACCATTATTTTCAATCTATTTCCGTGTCTAAAACGGACATTTGATCGCATTCCGATCTTATTTAAATAAGAAAGCAGTTGAATTTGACAGATATATGCAAGTTTGTATAAATAATAAGCTGGTATTGAAAAATACAAAAATATTGTTATTTTCATTAAATTTATGTTAAAAAATCCAAAAACATGAGAAAAATATTAAAAATTCCACAATTGATAATTATGGTTTATAGTGTTTGTTTGGTGGAACACGGATCCATTAAACGGAACACAAACAAATATCAAGTGGAGCAAATATCCTTATTTATTATATTATTTTATATTTTGATGTACATATTTTTAATTTTTATGTTTGCTTTTAATTCTGTTTTCTGCTATAATTTAGATAATAAATGGTCCACTAATCCCTTTGTTTCAATTAATTGCAGTTGAATTAAGTCAAGTTGGTCCAATTATTTGAGTCCAATCCAGTCAAGGCCCAAACCACAACCAAGAGCCCAACTCCAATCCCCATTGGCCCAAACCAATCCCAAGTCCAAGCCCACCAATCCAAACCCTAAACCATCCCAAACCCTAACACCATCACCCTGCCGCCGGCGCCGCCACCGCCGGCCGGCGGCCGTCTCCGACCAGCGCCCAGATTTGCTTCCAGCCCTTCCGCCGCCTGCTCTCACCACCGTCGCCCTTTCCATCCCTCCGTCGCACCCCCACAACAACCCCCATCATCACCACCCCCATCTCCACCATTTCCGTCCTCTCCTCAGTCCGCTCAAGTCCACCACTGTCCGCCACCAATACCCCCTCCGGCGAACCACCATCCTACCATACACGCTTCCGGCAGCTCCAACAAAACCCGCCACCACCAGTCCCGTCCACAGCCCAACCACCGCTCGTCTCTGCCTCTCCACTCAAATCCACCTCCACAGTCAAGCCAACCGCCGCTCACTCCTCCATTTCCGACAGCCTGCCACAGCCACCACCAACCCTCACTGTTCCGGCCAGGCCCTCCACCGAAGCTCCGTCCAACAGATCCAATCGCCACCAGTCCTCGTCTCCACAGCCGCCTCTTCGCGCCTCCACCAACCCTTCTCCATCTCCGGCCCCGCTCGTTTCCGCCACCCAGCGCCGCCGCCACTCGCCTTCAAGATTCCTCCATCCTTCCCTCAACAACCAAGAAAGCAAGAAAATGAAAAATGGAAGGAAAGAAAATAGAAAACTGGATTGGAGAAGAAACAAAAAAGAAGAGAAATGGAAGAGAAAAAGAAGCGCAGAAGCAAGAAGGAAAGAAACAGAAAATAGAGAAGAAAGAAAACTGGATTAAGAAACTGGAAAGAAACGAAGATGAAAAATGAAGAAGAAGAGAAGGAAGGAGCTGTCGAAATTAGAGAAAGAAAGAATATGGAAGAAGAATAGATAGAAGAACGAAAATGGTGGGAGGAAAGAGAAGAAAGAGAGAGAAAAGAATGGAGAAAAGAGGAAGCACGTGAGAGAGAGTTTGTCGCGGAAGCAGTGCACCGCCACAAAGTGCTCCGCGCCCAAAATAATGCTCCGCGCCCAAAATTATTCCGAGACTGTGAGAGGAGAATCAAGGCACATAATTTTGTCGCGGAACATGGTTCCGCGACAAAATGGATCGCGCCCAGAGACAACCTTCCGCGACCAGGACACAGACAGAAAATTAAAGGCCCAGACAAGGTCACGTGACTTCCACCTCCATTCAAATTTAATTTAACCACATGCCTAAACACTTGGGGAGTCCATGGAGCTGAAGTCCCACAAGCTTAGAATTTTCGTCTTCTTCCTCTGGACCTCGAGCACCCGCCCCCTCCTGGCGCCATCTTGGAGCTGAAAATTGTTTTGTCCCTATGCAATTTGTTCCGCGACAAAGCAGTTGTTTAGCGACCAGGTGGGCCTTGAATGGGCCTAGGGCTAATTTTCCACCTCTATAAATATAACCTCCCACCCCCTTGAACAGTAACCTAGCTACACTTTAGTTTAGTTTACTGTTTTGGAGGCACCACTGTGCTCTCCAAATTAGTGTAGGTAGATAGTTTTATTTATGCAATGTAGTAGATCTTAGCTTAGTTTAATTTATGCTTTGTAATAAATAAGTGTAGCTAGTGTTCATTTTTATTTTTCCAGTTTTATATTTTGTAGTTTGTGGGTTTCAAACACTTAATTAATGGGTGTATTTTGAACCATGCTTTGGTATTGTAGTTAGGTTTTATTGCTTTCCTTATTTTAATAAAATGCATAAACACTTGATATTTACCCTTGATAGATTTAATGTAGGTTTTATTTTATTTTATTTATCTTTATTTTTAGTGTTAGCATAGTTAGTTTGTACTCTTGCTTCTTGTGCTAGTTTTAGCCTTTTCTTTTATTTTTATTTTACTGCTCTTGTTCTTTTTAGTATTAGGTAGTATTCTTACTTTTTATTTTCTCTCTCTAGTGCATTAGATCTAAAAGGGCTAGTGTTAAAGTGTTTATGCATATTTATATAAAAATTGCATACTCCTATATTGTATTGCATCACATTGTAACCCCACGGGTTGCAATGTAATTTTCCCGTTGTGATCCCACGGATCACAACGCACACCCATGTAATGCAATATTAGGCGTTATGCTGCCAAAATTTTTATAAATTTTTGAACCCTTTGTCGCCATACACCTTGTCGCGGAACCACGTTCCGCGACAAAACCCCTGTTTAGCGACAGAGGACCAAATTCTTGCATCTTGTCTGCATGGCTTTTGTCGCGGAGCATCCTTGTCGCGGAACCACGTTCCGCGACAAAATCTTATTCCGAGACAGAAAATTATGCCTTGCCATTAATTTTGAAACCCCTTGGTCGCGATGCAACCCTTGTCGCGGAACCACGTTCCGCGACAAAATCCTTGATTAGCGACCAAGGACCCAAATACTTGTAATTTTATTCTGGGAGGACTCTGGCGCGGAACCTTTGTCGCGGAACCACATACCGCGACAAAATCCTTGTTCCGCGACCAGGAATTATGTCCTTACCAATTTTCAACCCTCTTTGTCGCTATGCCTCTTTGTCGCGGAACCATGTTCCGTGACAAAATTTTTGCTTAAGCGACAAAGCAAACCCTAATTTTCAAAAATCCCATTTCTCTTATTTCCCACCCCTTTGTCGCGAAACCTTTGTCGCGGAGCCACGCTCCGCGACACAAACTCTATTCCGCGACAAAGTGGCACCTTTTTGCCAAATTTTTATTCTTCATCTCACTCCATTAATTAATTGAACCTTTATATTAATATTTTGAGGTTGAAATCCAATGATCTCAACCCATGATTAATTTGATATAAAGAACTTTGTTCAATTTCCCATTAAAAGATTCTTCAACAAATAATTAAACTCTAATGATCTAATTATATAATCCGGACTGTAATTAATTAATTAATTATGGAATGAGTGATTATTTAGACATAAAGAGTAATTATGGATTAATTTCCCTACCTTGCATGAGAAACCAATGTCTCTCATGCAAGATGACCCAAAAATATTTTTCTTTTATTTCTTTTGTCTTTCCGTGTTGTGTGAAACAGCTAATAAGGAATATATCAGATTAATGTTGGCGGGTATTCCCACACGGATAACTAGCTCGTGGTCTGTATATTAATTATCAGATGTTATTTTGCATGGTCTGGATAGTGGCCGGTGGAAGCCTTGGCGGTTCATCCATCCGGGATTACAATAGCTGCTCAGCTGACTCCTATCCGGATACAGTTTTATTCTCTTTATCTTAATTTCAAAACCTGAATTCAAGTTGTAGTATTATTAAATGATGTCGACCAACATTATTTAAGAACTATTACAACAAGAAAATATGTGGGTTTTTCTTCCATTCACAGACAAAAGGGAGCTGAATGACGGCGGTCACCGTCACTTGGAATTCCTTTCTGTCTAAAAATCTTTCCATCTGGAATAATTGGGAACTGGATAGCAGATGTTTGCAGTCCAGATCACCCTAGTTATTTCTGGCATTCTCTTTAGCCAAAATTCTTCTCATCCCCGGCTATTTCATCTCTGTGTGTCAACTTCTGTCTAAACCCACCTTATATTTTGGGTTATTTAATTTTACACTTCTCTATAACTTTATGCATGATATTATTATGTAGATATTGTGGTCAATATTATTTTGGGATCCTTCCCTTGGACACAGGAGTCTTGATTTTAATCAGATGTCTCATAATAAATTTCCAACAAAAATTCATTTGTAAATCCGGATCTGAGTAAGGGATAAATTCGACAGTTATGGCTAATTCATATCCGACTGGGGGTTGATTTTGGGAAATTAGAAGCAGAGTCAGCGATTAGGTCTCACCTAGACTGAAAGGGTCTGTGTTCTTATTGAGAGTCTAGTACCTGATAGGGAATGGTTTTCAGATTTATTATTTTCCAAAATTGCTGTTTGTTGGAAATCTTGTATTAAATATTACACTGGGTCAGACTCCACTTGGATTCCGATAAGGTGTGACAGATAATACTAGAGGAACAACATTCGGGCCTTGGTTATTTTCTAAGGTAGGGTTGAGTATTCTTTCAACTGCTATCTTCTTCTGCCAAAGCCTATTTTTGAGTCCTGAGTGAGTGCATCCGGAATGAACTAATTTATTAGTTCGTTTCATTAGTTTGTATCTCATAACCACCCGACGGGAAGTGAACACTGCGAGTGGTTCACCGAGAATAGGGAATTCTTGATCCACACCCGGTCATCCTGACTGGGGGCTTTCTTTCACTACCAGGGTCAGACTTTCAAAAACCTCCGAGTGATAGGATTTTAAATGCTTTCTTTACCGCTTTCTTTTAAATGCTTTCATTAGAGGTCACTCGGTTGTATTGAGAGTTGTGTAACTGCTACTAGGACTGATAGTTAAGGGATAGTTCAGGGCTTAATTAGAATCTTTGGGCGTGACATGGGGGAACGATAGCAGTACTTGACACTTCAATAAATGATTTGTCAGGTGTTGCTTGTCCACCACAGATGAATGACACGCTCTGACGGGGGCAGTTATATATCTGTGGTATCTTAGATTTTGTTGTCTTAAGGCATGTAAACTCTTACTGTAAGTACCTGTCTGTTAAAGGGAACATGGTATAGAGAGCATGAGAGTTAGCTAACTGAATGGATTATCCCAAACTGAGATCTGTGTATTAAAATGGAAGTTTAATTGTGTTTCATCTGAATCTTGTCCAATCTTTATTATTTTCTTCCTGTCCCTTCTGTCTCAATTTAAATCTGCTTTCTTAGATAATTTTAACCGCTTTCTTAGAATAATTTTATTGCTTTCTTAGATTACGTTTAATTCGCTTTCTAGAACAAATTTATCTGCTTTATTTTAATTGCTTTCATAGCTTAGTTTAAATTATGTCAAGTAGTTGGTAATTCAAACACAAACTTGAATCGAGTAACCGAGTGGAAAATCTTAGTAAACGGCGTGGGCCCTGCTTCCATCGCACATCCTCCAGTGAACGATCCGGTACTTACTATAAATACTGCAATTTTTGACTCCGTGCGCTTTCGGGGGCACAGTTTCTCAACACGAGTAAATAAAAACATGATTTTTCGGAAAATACTCATGTAGTGGGAATCTGCCGAAAGTTTCATGGTAGGTAATCTTATGACATGAAATCATGAGAAGTATCATGGCACATATGCCGGGGACCCTCAGTGTGACAGGCTGAAGGTCAATCTATCCCGGTTGTACCATGAGACTTGTCAAAAGTTTCATGACATGAGAGGACTGCAACGCCATTTGAAACTAAAGCACCCCACCTGAGTAATAAAAAGTGACACTCTTAATATATCCCTAAACCCATTCCATAAATCATAATTCTTTTCATTTTAATAAATTCAAACCTGATTTATTTTATAGAAAAATACTCGTGTTAATGAAATTTGTCAAAAGTTTCAACGACCTAGTGGGGAGTTACGCAGCCTGACTTGAAAGGTTGGCATGAAGGGTTGAAGACCTTCTATAAATACAGAAGGCAATCCGACATCGCGGACACATCTCAAAACCTTCCCAAAGAAGCCGCATTACATTTTTCCTTTAGTTTTCTGCTTTATTTTCCTGTTTTCTGTATTTTTCATTCATTTATCGATTTCTGCCTTAAATTCTTTACCGCTTGTGTTAATTTCAGCATTGTAATTCAATTCTAGTTCAATTCTATAATCCATCAAGTTTATCAAGTTCAATTCCTATGATTTCTTCCTTCTTCAATATTTTACGGTGAAACAAATTGGCATGCCCAGTGGGACTCGAAGTTAAAGCCATATCCGCTTCAAAGAAGTATATGCGTCTGAGATCTGGACGTTTGATGAGTGATTTAACGCAGAAATTCGAAGAGATGTCTTTACAAGACAAAACACCAGGGAGGACGTCGTCTGATGATGTGATTGAGACGACGAGTACTGCCCAGCCACACCAGGAGATTATGCAGACCCCCACATTGACAGAACAAATGCGGCTTTCGATGGCAGAATCGATGGCCGAATTCATGCCTGTACTTACGAGGCATTTGATGGATGTTTTGCGGCCTGCCATGGCCGATCAAATTGATAGAGGCTTCAGTGCATTGAGGTCTCAGCAAGAAGTAACTGCTTCTACAACTGCTCCTGCAAACGGCGCTAACATGGTGTCGTCAAGCATCACATGTCCAGTGCCGTCAGGCGGCCAACAACGAACATGGGGGGCGTCACCTAGCCACCCGCCAATTCCTGATGCAGGAGGCTTGGCTAGTCCGTTTGTAAACCCATACCAGGCCGCCTATGCCCACACCCCAATGGCACCTATGGTGCCGAATCTTGGATATGCAGTCCCTCCAGCGCCGATTTATACGGCACCAGGGTGTTTAATGGCCACCAGTGTGTCTCCAGGCTGTACAATGGCCTCGGGTGCCACTGGTATGCCACCACGACAAGCGGCACCTAATGTGCCGAATGTTCCAGTTGTACCCTACATGGCGACACAGCCTTGGGGGCAGGCGTCACAATCCTGGGGGCAGGCGCCACAGCCAGGGGGCAGGCGTCACAACTTTGGGGGCAGACGCCACCGCAAGGGGGGCAGACGCCACAACCTTGGGGGCAGACACCACAGAATGTAACACAAGCCGCCATGTCTCTTGCTACACCCCCAGTGGTGATGCCGCCTGCGCAGGTGCCAGCAGTGTCACCCGAGTTGCTTGCGGACATGATGCAGCAACACTTCGGGATTCAACTGAGGCCGATGGAGCGGCCTACATACCGAAAGCCATACCCTGATTGGGTAGATAGTTGCAGCCATACCCACGAGGCTTCAAGATGCCTGAATTCTCCACATTCTCAGGGGATGAAGGAAAATCTACCGTGGAGCACGTGGGCAGGTTCACTGCACAGTGTGGGGAAGCAGCAACGAATGACTGGCTGAAGCTGAGGCTCTTTAGCTCATCCCTCACTGGTCCTGCATTCGCGTGGTATGCATCTTTGAGGCCTAACTCTGTCCAGAATTTGGTTGATTTGGAGCGAGCCTTTCATGACAGATTCTATACACCCCTGTCTCAGGTGAGCCTCGCAGACTTGACTAATGCAAGACAGTATGCCGATGAGACGGCAAGTATCTTCATTAACAGGTTACAGCGGCTTAAAAGCCGATGTACTATGGCAATTCCTGATAAGGAAATAGCCAACATAGCAGTATCTAATATGTTGCCTAGACTAAAGTACATTTAATTGTGCATGATGCAAGTTATCTTGCTCAACTGGCCGAGAGAGCGGCCCGCTTGGAAAAATTCCTGGAGGAACAGGAAGAGAAGCGTCAGCCTACATGCAAGACTCATTTCAAGGAAGTGAGACCCAGTAGAGATGAAGATGGACCAAAGATGGTGGCAAATTCCCAGGATAGTGGTCCTAGAAGGCCATTGACGGCGGCCTTCGAGGCCGGGTAAAATAATAATAATAAATTAAAAATTAAAAAATAAAATAATAGTATTAATGTAAAAAAAAAATTAAAATACACAAATTATAGCCATGGAAACAATAGGGCAACAAAACCAAAATGACGAAGGTCTCTTAATGGCGGTTGAAGACGTCTTTAATGGCGGCCAAAGCAAGCAAAGTGGCGGCCCAGGCAAAGGCGTAGATGGCGGCCTGACAGAGAAAAGTGGCGGCCGAGACTTTCAACACGGCGGCTTATGTGAGAAAGTTTCTTGGTGGCGCTGAAGACAAGCAGAGTGGCGGCCCGGGCGTTGCAGATGGCGGCTGAAGCTAGTTGAATGGCGGCCTAGGCGATGTTGGTGGAGGTCGAGTAGGCTTCAATGGCAGCTGCTTCTTTACTCGTTGTTGGCAGCCGAAGGGTCCTCGGTGGCGGCCGAGAGGCTATGGATGGCGGCCAAGAGGCTACGAATGGCGGCCGGGCAGTCCCTTGTGGCGGCTGGAAGGTTCCTGGCAGCGTTCGAGTAGGCTTCGATGGCGGCTGCTTCTTTACACGTTGTTGGCGGCCGAAGGGTCCTCTGTTGCGGTCGAGAGGTTATGGATGGCGGCCAAGAGGCTACGAATGGCGGCCGGGCAGTCCCTTGTGGCGGCTGGAAGGTTCCTGGCGGCGGTCGAGTAGGCTTCGATGGCGGCTGCTTCTTTACTCGTTGTTGGCGGCCGAAGGGTCCTCGGTGGCGGCCGAAAGGCTATGGATGGCGGCCAAGAGACTACAAATGGCGGCCGGGCAGTCCCTTGTGGCGGCTGGAAGGTTCCTGGTGGCGGTCGAGTAGGCTTCGATGGCAGCTGCTTCTTTACACGTTGTTGGCGGCCGAAGGGTCCTCGGTGGCGGTCGAGAGGCTATGGATGGCGGCCAAGAGGCTACGAATGGTGGCCGGGACCCTGAAGATGGCGGCCAGGAGGGTGAGAATGGCGGCCGAGGCCTCTCAAGTGGCGGCTGGGACTTCTGGTGGCAGCCAAGTGTTGCAAGATGGCGGATGGGAGATCTTCGAAGGCGACTGAAAGCAAGGCGGTTAAAGGACCAACCTCGGCGGCTGGTGGCGCAAAGGTGGCGGCTAGAGCCTCCCTGATAGCGGCAGAGAGCATGTAGGTGGCGGCTGAGATGATGCCACGACATCCTGGCTCCATGGACGAGCGCACGACGTCCAGAAACAATACGCGGTGGTTAAGCAGTCCCCGGTGGCGGCTGGAAGCTCTCGAACGGCGTCTAAGAGCTCTCCGGTGGCAGCTGGACGTTCATGAACGATAGTTGGCGACACCCCGCGATGTCTGACGATGCAAATTGATGGTGGAAAAAAAAAATGAAAATGATCAAGTTGTTGTCCTCTAGCGAACTTGATGCCTTCTTAGATCTAAATGGGTCAAACCTATGTCGAACGCGCAAATTCGTCTTAGAAAGCCTAATCAGACAAATTGCGCGAGGGGGGCATCTGTTGACCAACATTTATTTGAACCCATTCAGTTAAGTCCAATTCGTACCGGCCCAACTTTCTAAGTGGATGCGCAGTCTATATTTGAGCTGAGAAGTTGTCGAGCGGGAAAAGGCACATCACGAGTGGCGGTTCCCAGAAATAATCAACGGCAGTTGAAGTCACGACCTAGTGGGGAGTTACTCAGCCTGACTTGAAAGGTTGGCATGAAGGGTTGAAGACCTTCTATAAATACCGAAGGCAATGCGACATCGCGGACACATCTCAAAACCTTCCCAAAGAAGCCGCATTACATTTTTCCTTTAGTTTTCTGCTTTATTTTCCTGTTCTCTGTATTTTTCATTCATTTATCGCTTTCTGCCTTAAATTCTTTACCGCTTTTGTTAATTTCAGCATTGTAATTCAATTCTAGTTCAATTCTGTAATCTTCAAGTTTATCAAGTTCAATTCCTGTTATTTCTTCCTTTCTTCAATATTTTACGGTGAAACAATATCATAACCCTACGGATCACAGGCTCACAGCGCCTGGGCTGAAACAATTTAATCCATGGCTCTGAGCCTAGTCATTATCGTGAGCCTCTTGGCTTTGCTATGCCCATGAGATCGTGAGCCTCCTCACGATTCTGGCTTCACGATGCTCGGCCTGCTATTACTTGGACCAAAATTAGTCAAGGCTTCATCGTGAGTCTATCACCATCACAATGCCAAGCCATCGTGAGCTCGACCCTATCATCATGGTGGCATGGGAGCTGATATATGGCACATGGTCTCATGTCTTACTATGCTGCTCCCTTAATTAGGACTCAGGGTTTTCTAATCCTTTTCGCTACCTCAGTCCATCGGGGTCTATTGAGTCATGTTAGACTCATTTTCTGCTTCCCATAACATAAGTTGGCCAACTCTTATTCTATGTCATGAAATTATTCATGCATTATTCTTGCCTTAGAAAAATTGTATTAAGGCTAATCATACTAGTCCGGCAACATTAATCTAAATTCTTCGGTTCAAAATTATCCGAAATAATAGAGGCGTTACATTATACTATTATTTTCATTTTGTAACATATATTAAAAAGAAACTAATTAATTTTTATGAAATAAAATACTCCATAATACAATATTAACAAAAAGATAATTATAGTCAAAGTACAAATAATAATTTATTTTTAAAATACAAATACAATAACAATACATTTAAAATTACATGCTGCATTTACAAAATAAAATTAATCATGGATGACTACATTTCTGCCATATGTAATAAAGTAAATATGCTTTGAGTTGTTAATGCGTTGTATTAGCTCGAATTCGTAGTCTGTTGTATATGTAAGATGACAGATGGATGGTATGTATCAATAAGGAATGTAGTAGTCAAGTAGCCGTTGAAGACAATAGCAGATGGATGGTATATACCACCAATTAAGGAATAAAGTAGGCGTTGAAAAGTATAGCAATTATAGCTGTTAAAACATATAGTTGTTGGATAAAAATTATTAAAAATATTCTGTATATATTATAGTATTATTTCATATATCATGATAAAAAAATTCAATAATACTTCATTATTTTTTATTTTTTTTTGAGGAAAAAGGAATATCTCATTCATTTACCCAAAATATAAGTTCACAACATCAAAGTTTTCCACATTCTTTCAATCTGATCTAACTAACACTATCATTCAGACCAAGCTACTACCAACCTCTCCATTTGCGGTTCATGAATACCTTTATCCATAGACATTTGAATCATAAACACACTGGAACCAACCGGCTACATCAAATTCTACCTTTCTACACTCCATAAGCAACTGCAACAGTGGCCTGATGCAGCAATAGAAGCAGTAGTAGACAGCAGCAACAATACACCAAGTTTTAATCCACCAGCAACAGCAACCTTCTGATGTTTCCTCATGAGTAACCTTTGGTATTTCCTCCCCATTACAGCAGCAATAGTAAGATTAGCGAGTCAATTAGACAAGACTTTAAACTTGCAACACAAACATATCTCCCCTGCATTAAACTCAACTCCAATGCATTGATTATATCAATTAATCGATAAAGAAAAAAGAAATAATAATTAAATTTAAAAGAAAAATTAAAATGATAAAAAAAAAGAATAAAAATGTGATGTTCAAAAAAAAAAGAACAAATAACAATTAAACTGATAAGAAAATAAAATAAAATAAATAAACAAAGAAAAAGAATAAAAAGAGTACGGGGCCGAAAAGGGGTATCTTCCCAATTTTTTCCGGTGACTTTCCTCTTTTGACTTTTTATTATTAAATTTTTAATGTTGCATTGTTGAGTTGTCGGCACTTGCTAGACAAGTGTTACCCGTTAAGGATGCTATTACAATTCAAACTATAAAAACAGATTACTTTGAAAAGTTTCAAATGTCAACCAATTGCGTTTGAAAAATTCAAACCAGTAATTTTTCTAAGCTTTTAGCATTACAAAGAATTACTATTTAAAGGTGTATGTGTGTAGTCGTGAGAACATCTAAAACTAAGAAAGTAAATAATGAAAAGTGGACTGAAGATAGAGAATGTAGAGAGATACGTTGATTGCTTATATTCTTGTATGTTAACTTCTCCCCCTCATCAAAACATCAGTTGAGATTCCTCAGTTGGGTTTAGGGTTTAGGGTTTTGATAATATCTCACACGAATATTTTTCTAAAATATCAGGTTTGAATTTATTAAATGAAAAGAGTTATGATTAATGGAAGGGGTTTAAGGATATATTAAGAGAGTCACTTTTTATTACTCGTGTTAAGAAACTGTGCCCCCGAAAGCGCACAGAGTCAAAAATTGCAGTAATTTATAGTAAGTACCGGATCGTTCACTGGAGGATGTGCGATAGAAGCAGGGCCCACGTCGTTTACTAAGATTTTCCACTCGGTTACTCGATTCAAGCTTTGCAAAGATTCTAACAACTACTTGACAGAATTTAAATTAGATTATGAAAGCAGTAAAATTATACTACAAAGCGGGTAAATTCTACTCTAAGGAAACGATAAAATTAATGCTGAGAAAGCGATTAAAATTATGCTAGACTATCTAGAAAGCAGATTTAAAATGTGACAGAAGGGACAGGGAGAAAATAATAAAAATTGGACAAGATTCAGATGAAACACAATTAAATTCCCATTTTTAATACACAGATCTTTGCTTGGGATAGTTCGTCAGTTAGCTAACTCTCATGCTTTCTACACTATGTTCCCTCTAACAGACAGGTACTTACAGTGAGAATTCACATGCTCTTAAGACCTCAAAATCTAAGATACCATAAACTCATAACTCCCCTTGCAATGCCTTGCCAGGGTATGTTAATCATTTATGGTGGATAAGCAACACCTGACACATCATTAGTTGAATTGCCAAGTACTGCTATCATTCCCCCATGTCACACCCAAAGTTTCAAATCAAGTCCCAAACCATTCCATAACTCTCAAACCTTTTAACAGATGGACAACCCCTAATTCTTCCGAGTGACCTCTATGAAAACATTTAAAAGAAAGCAGTAAGAAAGCAATAAAGAAAGCATTTAAAATTCTATCACTCGGAAGTCTTAAAAGCATATCTTTCCGTTAGTATGAAAGAGCCCCTGGTCTTGGTGACCAGATGCAGATCAAGAACCACCAAGATATCAATAAGCCACAGGACTCACAATATCTGGGTAGTTATGAGATACAAACTAAATGAAACAGATCCATAGATGAACATGTTCCGGATGTACTCACTCAAGACTCAATTCTAGATTTTGGCAGAAGAAGATAGCAATTGAAAGAATACTCAACCCTACCTTAGAAATTAACCAAGGCCTATATGTTGTTCCTCTAGTATTATTTATCACATCTCATCTATACCCAAGTGGGTATTGATTTATTGCAGTAACTAATATAAGAACTCCAACACACAGCAATTTTGAGAAACAATGGATATTTGAAAATCATTCCCTAAACAGGTACTAAACTCTCAATTAAAACACAGATCCTTTCAGTCTAGATGAGACCTAATCGCTGACTCTGCTTCTAAGTTCTCAAAATCAACCCCCGGTAGAATATGAGTTAATCATAACTGTCGAATTAATTCCTTACTCAGATCCGGATTTTATAAATGAATTTTTTTTTTTTTGGAAATTTATTATGTAGCATCTGATTTAAATCACGACTTCTATGTCCAAGGAGAGGATCTCCAAAATAATAGTATGACTGCAACACTTACATAATAATATCATGCAAACATGTATATGAGAAGTAAAATAAAATACCCCAAAATATATGGTGGGGTTAGACTGAATTTGATACACAAAGATGGAATTAGCCCTGAGATAAGAAGAAATTGGCTAAAAAGAGTGCCAGAGATAGTTGGGGTTTTCCGGATTGCAAACATCTGCTGTCTGGTTCGCAATTATCCCAGATGGAATGATTTGTAGACAGTGAGGAACTCCTGATGACAGTGATCGCTACCATTAAAAGTCCTGCTGCCCGTGACTGAGGAAAAACCCACCTATTTTTCTCACTACAGTATTATCACAACAGTGTTGATCGACACTGTCTGATAGTACCATAGCTCAAAATTCAGGTTGGAAATTAAGATAAAGAAAAATAAAACTGTATCTAATTAGGAATTGGCTGAGTGTCTAATCGAATCTCTAGTAAAGAGACCGCTCGCCGGAGCTTCCACCAATCACTAATCAGACCATGCAAAATAACGGATAATAATTAATACACAGAAGACGAGCTAATCGATATCCCTATGAGGGGACCTTTCACCAACATTGATCTGTGATCTCTCATTACCCATTCATACACACAATAAGGGAGAAAATATGAAAGTAAGAAAATATTTTTGGTATTGTGTGAGTGTTAATCACACAACGAATAGACACTAATGGATTGAGATGTGTAATGGATAAAATCAGGTATAATGGGCCTAAGCCCAATGTACCCATGCAACTTACACAAATTGGCAAAAAATATATTTTTGGAGTTTTAAATAGAAGGAAGAGTTCAATTCGAATTACTGGGTTTGTGCAATGTAAACCGAATTGAGTATGCATGAGGGATGAAGTATAACCTTACCAATTCATCCTTGCAAAGGAATGAAAAATCTTCTAATTCGAATTGTTGAGCAATTCGAAATTCGAATTAGACAACTCGAATTGACGAAGTCCTTTCCTTGCTCAAATTTGACTAAGGCATTTACCTCAATGAGGGAGTGAATTCGAATTATCCAGCAATTCGAATTAATTCGAATTGGGAAATTCGAATTGGATGGGAAGAGAAAAATAAACTAAGGCATGAAGGGATGGAATGCATACAATGTGGTTTTTGAGCCAATTCGAATTGTTGAGCAATTCGAATTAATTCGAATTGGATGATTCGAATTGGTTGGAAACCACATGAAGAGAATATGCTTGGTATGCAATTCGAATTTCTTGGACAGTTCGAATTTATTCGAATTGCTTCAATTCGAATTGCATCCCATTTTTCCGTAACAAACATTTTTGTGCTCACAAGTATGGGTTTGGTGTACAATGTGCGGTTTATGATGGATTAGATTTACCAAATCCTTCATTTCACATCAATGTCACCTCACAGCCACACTAGCGAGGATTTTAAGGAATAAGCAAGATACATGTCTAGTAGGTAATGGCAAGAATTAAACCCTATTTCTACAAACAAGGAATTCAAAGATCAAACACCCCAAAACAACTACAAAATCTAAGAACTACATGCATAAACATAAGAACACTTACATTATCTAAGGCATAAATAAATAAAAAGTAGGGCAGAATAATGAGGCAATAAAATAAATTCTAACAATCCTAAAATCATCTAAAACCTAAGAACACTCATTTGAAGCTCTAAGGCACAAAACCATACCAAAAATCTACTAAACATGCATTTATTGAGTTTGAGAGTCAACTAAAACATAATAAATGTGACCTAGTTGAAACAAACAAACATTCTACACATTTATTGCTAAGGAAAGCATTTAAAAAGTGCCAAACACATGAACAAACCCATTTCTGAAAATTTCTCTTGTATTGACACTTGAAAGCAAGTAAAATAACCCAAATCCATCATTATCTTGAAGGTAGGGTTTATTCTATCTAAAAAACATGTAAATGTATGGAAATGACTACACTAATGGGTTTAACAAACTGTTTACAACTAAACTAAGATCAAAGCATTAAAAACTACACTACATGCTTGAAATAAAAACTAACTAAACTAAACTACCTACCTAACCCTTAAGGGGTGGAGAACAACCTGCTTGTTCTTTTTGTTCCCCACGCTGATTCTGTGGAAAAGTTCAAGTCCCTGATTTTGTTGTGGAAGGTCAGCTTTTATACACAAATCTCGAAACCCTAGGCCCACCAGGGCCCATCACCAGTGTTATGCATTTCCCACGAGTTCACAGCTTCATTTGGATGAATTTTTGAATGTGGTTCGGTCTCCTTAAGCAATTCGAATTAATTCGAATTGGTGAGCTCTTCCTTGAGCTGAGATGTGGTCTTCAGTCATCAATTCGAATTATGTGAGGAATTCGAATTGGTCTTCTCGAATTGGTTGATGGCTCCTGCTTGGCTTCCTTGTGCTTGTGCAATTCGAATTATGGGCCAATTCGAATTAATTCGAATTGAGGCATTCGAATTGCACTTCTCTTTCTGCCCTTGGGTTTCTTCTCTTCATTCCCTAATTCGAATTATGAGTGGTTCGAATTTGAACAATTCGAATCAGGCCTTGTGCATCTCTTCCCAACACTTAACCATTTTCCTTTTTCTCCTCAGCAATTCGAATTACATGAGCAGTTCGAATTAATTCGAATTGCGTAATACGAATTGAACTTCAACACTTAACCAAAATTCAGTTTGTGGGATTTTCATTCTTTTTCCCATCTTTTCATTCATTTTTCTCTTCTTTTTCCTTTTCTCATGTTTTTGGATTTTTCTAACACAAATACAATTAAAAATTGCATGTTTTGTGTCTTTTTATTACCAGCTCAAAATTCTTACAAACTCGCATTAATCTGTCGAATTCAACTGCTTTCTTATTAAAATAAGATGGAGACACGATCAAAATGTCCGTCTCAGACACGGAAATGGGTTGGAAATAATGGACAATTTTGGCCATTATCAACATCCTCACATTTAATACTGATCATCCCCGAGCAGTCAGAGTCAGTGCTCCTAAGAGCATGGACTCTGCACATTCAATCCATTTGCGTGGCTTCAAAAATTTCATTCTTTTTATATTGGGATAACACAATCAAAATTACAAGTATTAAGCTCTCTTTGTTGCAGTGTTTAGTGGAATGATACTTCTCACTTGAATAAACATACAATCTCATCATTATTGTTAATCCTTCTTGAATATATGTTTAGAAATTCTATCGGCTTAATTCTTAAATTGAAGCATGACATGAACATTGATCAATAAAAGCAGAGCCTCACTTATAGTAGAATCGGAAAGTTCACTCACTCTCAAAGTTGGCTTTTTATCATTAACGCTCATAATCAAATTCAATTAAATTCCCCCATAAGCTTGCAATTGGACCAACTCGCCACCAGCTCATTTCTTCAAATCGAGATCCCGAGGTCTTATTCAAGGTTATAACGAGGCATACGGTTGTAAAATCGGTACGGAAGGGAATTATTGGGTTAAAAAGTGACATGACTCCATTCCACCATAACTTGGCATATCTTTATTTAAAATCTATGATCATCAATAATTCTTTCTTTCTTTTATTTTTTTCTTTTCTATTGCATGACATTAGACTATGTCTATTTTGCTTTGTCATTTGCAATTTATTCTTGTTGAGTGAATCTCAACATTTTTCTCTTTTTCTTTTTCTTTTCTTTTTCTCTCTTTTTTTTTGAATCGGTTTTTGAATGCCGATTGATATTTTTGATGATCATAAACTAAAATGCCTTGATTGAATGGCTCATGTACACTTGGGTTTGATTTTCTTGGTCTTTTTATAAGGTTAGGAAAATATAGTGGCTTCAAAGAAAAATTAGGCTTAAAGGCTCAAGTTGGTTAATCCTAAAGGAAGAAAATATTTTTGGGTTTGGATTTCAAACTAAGGCCAAAAATTTGGTTTTTCTAAGTGCCTCGATCATATGCTCGATTTCGGAAATATGGCATGGTCTTGAATCGATCCCAATTCCAAGTTCTGGCGTCCTCTAATCGAATTGATTTCACACAACAAAGGAATAATGAGTAAAAGTGACTCATGGCTCAGATCTCACATGGTACGGTTTGATCATGTCATACCTTTATTCTCAAATTTAGCCTTTGAAATATTCTTACAGCTTATTCAATAAAATTCTCAACATGAAAATTTGTTTTTCTTTCAAGTGATCATATCATTGGATTTTTTATATCTCAAAACCTCAGAAATTTATATCATGCATATTTTTAATTGTTTTATCCCAATTTAATAGTCTGAAAATTTCATCATTAGCCTAAATTCAACATGTGAATTTAGGTGACAGATTTAAGCTTGTTTTATACCGGTTGTTTAATTGAAAGCAGTAAAAAGACACTGTGAACATGCAAGCATGTCACAACTTGTTTTTGGCATGACAGTCACTTATTCATCTTGGACTGTCACACATCTTTTTCAAAATATTTTGAGAATTCTAAACGAAATTCTCTTTGTGGAAAGCAATAAGTATGACATCCAGAATATAACTACTAGGCATCATGACAAACAGTTCCAAGGTTCGTTTACATCACACGACCTTAATCACTGTGCTACATCAATGCATTAGTTACAAGGAGATGCTATACACTTGGGTAAAGTTAGCATTAAAAAGCAGTAAAAGATCTCCTAAATAAAGTCTCAGTTAACCCAGTCAAAAGTGAATTTTTACAGATTCAGTCCATCTTCAGCATCCTTGCCTTCTATCCTTGAAAGAAGATCATGCTCCAGTGGACAAAGTTCTTCAGGCTGCAGGCTACGCAGTACTCATCCTCGTCATCCTCATCTTCCGACACTTTATGACAGTAGATTCTGGGTCCTTGGAAAATGAACAGATCAGGAGTCTCCAGGCTTTCCATCAACCATGCGAAGACGTTGTTGCCCACGTATGCCATGACTGACGCATCTGTCACCATTTTGTTGATCATTGCTACTCCCTGATTGACCTGTTCCTCGTCCAGCTTGCTAAGCAGCATGAATCCCCTGAGAAAGATTGATGCCTTGTGATTGTCATCAATCCCTGGTTTCAGCAGTTCACAGGCCCTTTCCTCATTGCCTGCTCCGAACGCTTGTAGGGCTGGCACGAACTGGAGGTAGTAGTTACCTGCTTCAACACACTTCTGCATGAGTGCCTCCTTTTCCGCCTCGACTCCTATCTCCCACAGCTTGACGATGGTGGTTTCTAGCTCGCACCTTTTGTACAAAATGGGGAGATCCCCAGCTGCTTTGAACTTCTTGCACACCCGTCTGACAGCAAAGACCTTTTTGAGGTCATCATCTCCGATGCGAGAGAGGATTTCTCCCAGAAGTTCCAATGGCAGGTCTAGCAGTTCGAGCCTGTCTTGTTCTTGAGTAGGAACCGGCTCGGTGATGTCCCTGCGAAAATAGAGATTGACACTATTTTTAAGCAAATTTTTGATAAAATTATTCAAGTTGAAAAACAACATCCTCACATTTTGAGCTAAGCTCTAAATGTGAGTTAATTGGTTTTTACTCGAACTTATGGAATGAAAAGACATGGAGTTGGATTATTAAATCTAACTCTTATTGCACTAACAAAGAGAAGGTAAGAAAAATAAGGGTCTTAGCCCTTACAGATTTTTCTTAGATTAGAAATAGTCTAAAGTGTTTTTGAGTGGTCAACTGACCAAAAAGTAGAATTTCATAGGTTATTGAGTCTACGAAAGAAATTTTTGATTTTTATCACTTAAAAAGTTATTTCAATCATGTGAAAGGGAAGGTGGAAGATAAATGATGAAGAGAAAATACACATGATGAATTATGCAACTACTAGCATGTGGTATTGGACCATGAAAATAAAAATAAAATAAGCATGCATACACACAAAAAGGTCTTTTTTTTGGCTTTTTATGAAAAGTGTTGACTTGTTTATTTAATGAAATTGGGGGTGTGAGTGATCCCCCATTTGGATTTTTGTTTTGGAAAATGAGTTTTAAAGAATGAAACAAGATGTTCCACTTGAATATTCCCCACTTGTTCCAAAATGAGCATAGGTCAAACACTAAAAGGAAACGAACATTCTACCACTTTTTTTGTCTTTTTAAACATAAATGCCATGCCAATAGTATTGGAAAAATTTTGGCGTGGCTTCGTCTGTAATACCATGTTTCCTTATGTGCAAACGTCAACTTCTAGAATCGAGTTTGCAACGTGTGGGTAACAGGTACCTGATAATGGCCAAAATTGACCATTATTTCCAATCCATTTCCGTGTCTGAGACGGACATTTTGATCGTGTTTCCATCTTATTTTAATAAGAAAGCAGTTGAATTTGACAGATTAATGTAAGTTTGTAAGAACATTGAGCTGGTAATAAAACGACACAAAATATGCAATTTTTAATTGTATTTGTGTTAGAAAAATCCAAAAACATAAAAAAAGGAAAAAGAAAAGAAAAAGGAAGGAAGATGGGCAAAAGAATAAAAGAGCCCACAAAAAAATCAAAAAGATGGGAAAAAGATTCAAAATCCCACAACTGAAATTTGGTTAAGTGTTGAAGCACAATTCGAATTATGCAATTCGAATTAATTCGAATTGCATACAATTCGAATTGCTGAAGAGAACAAAGAAATGGTTGTGTTGGGAAGGGATGCAGAAGAGCTAATTCGAATTACTCATAATTCGAATTAGGGAATGAAGAGAAGGAACCCAAAGGCAAGAAGAAGGAGTGCAATTCGAATTGCCTAATTCGAATTAATTCGAATTAGCACAAATAATTCGAATTGCCACAAATGCAAGGAGGCCAAGCAGAAACCCTCATCCAATTCGAGAAAAGACCAATTCGAATTCTTCACAACAATTCGAATTGATGACTGAAGGCCACAATTCCAGCTTAAGAAAGAGATCTCACAATTCGAATTAATTCAAATTGCTTGAGATAATTTGAACCCCATTCAAAAATTCATCCAAATGAAGCTGTGGAGCATGAGCACAACATTGGTGGGCCTAGGGTTTCGAAAATTGTCTATAAAAGCAGACCTTCCACAACAGAATCAAGGAGATCAAGAAATTTGCCAAAAAGCAGCTTGGGACAAAAAGAATAGCAGGAGGTTCCACACCCCTTAAGGGTTAGGTAGGTAGTTTAGTTTAGTTTAGTTTATTTTTCTTGCAAGTAGTATAGTTTTACATGCTTTAATCTTAGTTTAGTATAGAAGCAGTTTTTGTAACCCTTAGAGTAGCCATTTCCAGAATTTTTACATGCTTTCTAGTTAGAATAAACCCTACCTTCAAGCTAATGATGGTATTGGGTTCTTTATTTTTGCTTTCAAAGTGTCAATACAAGGAAAATTTCCAGAAATGGTTTTGTTCATGTGTTTTGACACTCTTTAATGCTTTTCTTAGAAATAAATGCTTAGAATGTTTGTTTGTTTCAACTAGGTTACATTTATTATGTTCTAGTTGACATTCAACCGTAATAAATATATGTTTGGTGGGTTCTTGGTTTGGCTTTGTACCTTAGAGCTTCAAAAAAGTGTTCTTAGGTTTTAGATGCCTTTAGGGTTGTTAGGATTTAATTTTTCTGCCTTATTTTCCCTGCTTTGTTTCTGTTTTCTTGATGCCTTAGATAACATAAGTGTTCTTGGCATTATGCTTGTAGTTCTTAGATATTTAGAAGCTTTAGGGTTTTTAACCTTTGAATCCTTTGTTTGTAGAAATAAGGTTGAATCCTGCCAATACCCACTGGACATATGTTTGTTTATATTTTGAAAACCTCACTAGGGTGGCTGTGAAGTGACATTGATGTGAGAAGAGGGATTTGGTAAATCTAAACCCATCATTACTCGCACAGTGTACACATAACCCATACTTGTGAGAACAAAAATTGTTGTTGTTTGAAAATGTGTAATTCGAATTGAGGCAATTCGAATTATCTCGAATTGCCTAAGAGATTCGAATTACACAAACAAAAATTTTTCCTTCATGTGGTTTCCAACCAAATTCGAATTATTCCAATTCGAATTAATTCGAATTGCTCAGCAATCCGAATTGGCTTGAAAATCACATTGTATGCATGCCATCCTTTCACGCCTTGGTTTATTTTTCATCTCTAACCAATTCGGATTATGCAATTCGAATTAATTCGAATTGCTGAGCAATTCGAATTCACCTCCTCATTGAGGTAAATGCCTTAGTTAATTTGAGCAAGAAAAGGACTTTGCGAATTCGAGTTGTCTAATTCGAATTAATTCGAATTGGCCAATAATTCGAATTAGATGATGTTCCAATTTCTGGCAATGATTAATTGGGTGAGGTCATACTTCATTCTTCATGCATTCTCAATTCGAATTACCCCAATAATTCGAATTGAACTATCCTTTTATGTTGAAAATTCCAAAAACATTTTCTTTCATGATTTGTGTAAGTTGCATGGGTGTATTGGGCCTAGGCCCAGTTCATCTGATTTCTATCCATTACACATTTCAACTCATTAGTGTCCACTTATTGTGTGCTTAACACCCACACAATACCAAAAACATTTTCTTACTTTCATGTTTTCTCTTTCATTGTGTGTATGAACGGATAATGAGAAACACCACAGATTAATGTTGGTGAAAGGACCCTCCATAGGGATATCGATTAACCCGTCTTCTGTGTATCAATCATTATCTGTTATTTTGCATGATCTGGTTAGTGGTTGGTGGAAGCTCCGGCGAGCGTTCTCTTTACCAGAGATTCGATTAGTCACTCAGCCAATTGCTAATCAGATACAGTTTTAATTCTCCTTATCTTAATTTCTCAAACCTGAATTCAAGTTGCAATAGTATCAACTGATGTCGACCAACATCAGTTGAGAAATATTACAGCAAGAAATATGTGGGTTTTTCTTCCACTCACAGACAAAAGAAAACTAAATGACGGCGGTCACCGTCATTTGGAATTCTTTCTGTCTAAAATCAGTCATCTGGGATAATTGGGAACCGGACAGCAGATGTTTGCAGTCCGGAAAACCCCAACTATCTCTGGCACCCTTTTTAGCCGATTTTTTCTCATCTCAGGGTAATCCACCTTTGTGTATCGCATTCTGTCTAACCCCACCATATATTTTGGGGTGTTTTATTTTCCTTTTCATATACTTGTATGCATGATACTATTATGTAGATGTTCCAGTCATATCATTATTTTGGGGATCCTTCTCCTTGGACACAGAAGTCTTGATTTAAATCAGATGCTGCATAATAAATTTCCAACAAAAATTCCTTTATAAAATCCGGATCTAAGTGAGGGATAATTTCGATAGTTGTGACTGACTCATATTCCACTAGGGGTTGATTTTGAGAGCTTAGAAGCAGAGTCAGCGATTAGGTCTCATCTAGACTGAAAGGATTTGTGTTTTTAATTGAGAGTTCAGTACCTGTCTAGGGAATGATTTTCAAATATCCATTTGCTTCTCAAAATTGCTGTGTGTTGGAAATCTTATATTAAATATCGCATTAAATCAGCACCCACTTGGGTGTAGATGAGATGTGATAAATAATACTAGAGGAACAACATATAGGCCTTGGTAAATTTCTAAGGTAGGGTCGAGTATTCCTTCGACTACTATCTTCTTCTGCCAAAGTCTAGAATTGAGTCTTGAGTGAGTACATCCGGAATAGGTTCATTTATGGATCTGTTTCATTTAGTTTGTATCTCATAACTACCCAGATGTTGTAAGCCCTGTGGCTTATTGATATCTCGGGGGTTCTTGATCTGCATCTGGTCACTCAGACCAGGGGCTCTTTTATACTAACGGAAAGAGACGTTTTTAACGCTTCCGAGTGATAGATTTAAATGCTTTCTTTACAGCTTTCTTACTGGTTTCCTTTAAAGTGCTTTCATAGAGGTCACTCGGAAGAATTAGGGGCTGTCCATCTGTTAAAAGGTTTGAGAGTTATGGAATGTTTTGGGGCTTGTTTTGAAACTTTGGGTGTGACATGGGGGAATGATAGGAGTACTTGGCATATCAACTAATGATATGTTAGGTGTTGCTTATCCACCACAGATGAATAATACGCCTTAGCATGGCCATGTGAGGGAAATTGTGAGTCTGTGGTATCTTAGAAATTGTTGTCTTAAGGGCATGTAAACTCTTACTGTAAGTACCTGTCTGTTAAAGGGAACGTGGTATAGAGAGCATGAGAGTTAGCTAACTGGAGGATTATCCCAAACTAAGATCTGTGCATTAAAATGGAAGTTTAATTGTGTTTCATTTGAATCTTGTCCAATCTTTATTATTTCCTCCCTGTCCCTTCTGTCATATTTAAATCTGCTTTCTAGATAGTGTAGCATGATTTTTACCCGCTTTCTTAGTATAAATTTAATTGCTTTCCTCGATCTAGTTTACCATGCTTTGTAGAATAATTTTTACTACTTTCATAATCGAATTTAAATTACGTCAAGTAGTTGTCAGAAACCCTTTGCAAAACTTGAATCGAGTAACCAAGTGGAAAATCTTAGTAAACGACGTGGGCCCTGCTTCCATCGCACATCCTCCAGTGAACGATCCGGTACTTACTATAAATTACTGCAATTTTTAACTCCGTGCGCTTTCGGGGGTACAGTTTCTCAACACGAGTAAATAAAAACACAACATTTTAGAAAATACTCATACAGTGGGAAAATGTCAAAGGTTTCATGGCAGAAACTTCCGTGACATGAAATTATGAAAAGTATCATGACGCAGATACCGGGGACTTTCATGGTGACAGACTGAAGGTCAAGTCCCGGTTGCACCGTGATATTTGTCAAAAGTTTCATGGCGGGAAGGACCACAACGCCATTTGAAATCAAAAGCACCCCACATGAGTAATAAAAAGGGAAATCTTAATTTATCCTTAAGCCCCTTCCATGAATCATAACTCTTTTCATTTAATAAATCCAAACCTGATATTTCAGAAAAATTACTCGTGTTATAGAAATCTGTCAAAAGTTTCATGGCGCCGTTGCCGGGGATGATGCAGCGCCGTTTACTAGGAGGATTACACCCCTGATTTACTCATAGATAGTTTTTGTATATACTTTCAAACCATTTCTGACCTGGGGATTGTACAGGTACTGTCAAATCGTGATACCAAATGCTTATGCAATGGAGGAGGAGCGCATTGCCTGAGCTACCGTTCGATCTAGAAATAGAAAGGACCGCTCGCCAACTGAGGGCAGAAGCCAGAAGAAGGAAGGAGCAGGAGCGTCGGACCCGCACTTCACCTGTAACATCGAGCAGCGATCTATCAGACATGGCAGATAACCAGAACATTCCCCCGATCTTACCCATAGACCAACCACCAAATAATCCTGGTAATGGAGCTGACGGAGGAATGGTAGAACATCCTAATCGTGCCAACGAGGAGGAGAATCTACCAAATCTAAATCAGCAAACAATACCAGCAATTCCACCAACAACCGCCACCACCCCTAAACCATTTCCACCAAAATCAAAACATACCAAACCAACAATACCAGAACCAAGCCTTCAATCCAGATCAATTTCAGAACAACCCACAGGATCCACATAACTTCCAGCAATTTCCCAACTACCACCAACAGTACCAGAACCAAGCTGAACAAGGAAATCAACAACAGCAAGCAAGCAGCAGCAGATTTCATGCAGCCAATTATGGAGCCCTATCTGGACAGGCCTGGAAGAGTGCAATTTCCAGCACACAACTTCGAGCTCAAACCGGCACTCATCAACTTGGTGCAAAACAACCAGTTCTGCGGTGCAAATCATTAGGACCCTTGAAACTTTTGACGAGCTTCGCCAACACGAGTAATTTTCTGAAAATTCCTTTACTGGTTTATTGCTTAAGGAGGAAACTGTGATTTCAAATGGTGCCTCAAGAGTCCCCGGTGACGGCCATGAAACTTTTGCACCCAAGCCAAGTTTCATTTTGCTACTGGGGGGTTGAAGAACCGTCTAAATACAATTTCCAAGTTCGGATTTATTAAAATGAAAAGAGTTATGATTGGGGGAAGGGGTTTAAGAATATATTAAGATTTCCCTTTTTATTACTCTTGTGGGGTTCAAACGGCGCTGTGGTCCTCCCAGCCATGAAACTTTTGACAAATATCACGGTGCAACAGAGATGGACCTTCAGTCTGTCACCCTGAAAGTCCCTGATATCTGCACCATGATGCTTCTCTAAATTTCATGTCAAAGAGATACCTGCTATGAAATTCTTGAACATCTTCCCACTGTATGAGTATTTTCCCAAAATGTTGTGTTTTTATTTACTCGTGTCAAGAAGCTGTGCTCCCGAAAGCGCACGGGTCAAAAATTGCAGTAATTTATAGTAAGTACCGGATCGTTCACTGGAGGATGTGCGATGGAAGCAGGACCCACGTCGTTTACTAAGATTTTCCACTCGGTTACTCGTTTCAAGTTTTGCAAAGGTTTCTAACAACTACTTGACATAATTAAATCAGATCATGAAAGCAGTAAAAATCATTCTACAAAGCATGGTAAACTAGGTCGAGGAAAGCAATTAAATCTACACTACGAAAGCAATATAAAATTATGCTACGCTATCTAGAAAGCAGATTTAAAAGATGACAGAAGGAACAGGGAGGAAAGTAATAAAGATTGGACAAGATTCAAATGAAACACAATTAAACTTCCATTTTTAATACACAGATCTTAGTTTGGGATAATCCTCTAGTTAGCTAACTCTCATGCTCTCTATACCATGTTCCCTTTAACAGACAGGTACTTACAGTAAGAGTTTACATGCTCTTAAGATAGCAATTTCTAAGATACCATAAACTCTTAACTCCCCTTGCAATGCCTTGCAAAAGTATGTTAATCGTTTACGGTGGACGAGCAACACCTGTCAAATCATTAGTTGACATGCCAAGTACTGCTATCAATCCCCCATGTCACACCCAAAGTTTCAAATCAAGCCCCAAACCATTCCATAACTCTCAAACCTTTTAACAGATGGACAGCCCTTAATTCTTCCGAGTGACCTCTATGAAAGCATTTAAAGGAAAGCAGTAAAGAAAGCTGTAAAGAAAGCATTTAAATCTATCACTCGGAATTGTTAAAAACGTCTCTTTCCATTAGTATAAAAGAGCCCCTAGTCTTGGTGACCAGATGCAGATCAAGAACCTCCAAGACATCGATAAGCCACAGGGCTTACAACTCCTGGTCAGTTATGAGATACAAACTAAATGAAACAGATCCATAAATGAACCTATCCTGGATGTACTCACTCAAGACTCAATTATAGACTTTGGCAGAAGAAGATAGTAGTCGAAGGAATACTCGACCTTACCTTAGAAATTCACCAAGGCCTATATGTTGTTCCTCTAGTATTATTTATCACATCTCATCTACACCCAAGTGGATATTGACTTAATGCGATACCTAATATCAGATTTCCAACACACAACAATTTTGAGAAGCAAATGAATATTTGAAAATCATTCCCTAAACAGGTACTAGACTCTCAATTAAAACACAGATCCTTTCAGTCTAAGTGAGACCTAATCGCTGACTCTGCTTCTAAGCTCTCAAAATCAACCCCCAGTGGAATATGAATTAGTCATAACTGTCGAATTTATCCCTTACTCAGATCCGGATTTTACAAAGGAATTTTTGTTGGAAATTTATTGTGCAGCATCAGATTTATATCAAGACTTCTATGTCCAAGGGGAAGGATCCCCAAAATAATAGTATGACCACAACATCTACATAATAGTATCATGCATACAAGTATATGAAAAGGAAAATAAAATACCCCAAAATATATGGTGGGGTTGGACAGAATGCGATACACAAGAGTGAATTAGCCTGAGATGAGAAGAAATCGGCTAAAAGAGTGCCAGAGACAGTTGGGGTTTTCCGGACTGCAAACATATGCTGTCCGGTTCCCAATTATCCAAGATGAATGGTTGTAGACAGAAAGAATCCCAAACGACGGTGACCGCCGTCATTCAGTTTTCTTTTGTCTGTGAGTGGAATAAGAACCCACATGTTTCTTGCTGTAATATTTCTCAACTGATGTTGGTCGACATCAGTTGATACTATTGCAACTTGAATTCAGGTTGAGAAATTAAGATAAGGAAAATTAAAACTGTATCTGATTAGGAATTGGCTGAGTGACTAATCGAAACTCTTAGTGAAGAGAACGCTCGCCGAAGCTTCCACCAACCACTAACCAGATCATGCAAAATAACAGATAATGATTGACACACAGAAGACGGGTTAGTCGATATCCCTGCGAAGGGACCTTTCACCAACATTGATCTGTGGTGTTTCTCATTATCCGTTCATACACACAATGAAAGAGAAAATAAGAAAGTAAGAAAATGTTTTTGGTATTGTGTGGTTGTTAAGCACACAATAGGTAGACACTAGAGGGTTGAAATGTGTAATGGATAGAAATCAGATGAACTGGGCCGAGGCCCAATACACCCATGCAACTTACACAAATCATGAAAGAAAATATTTTTGGAGTTTTCAAAATAGAAGGGATAGTTCAATTCGAATTATTGGGGTAATTCGAATTGAGAATGCATGAGGAATGAAGTATAATCTTACCCAATTAATCCTTGCAAAGGAATGAGATATCATCTAATTCGAATTGTTGAGCAGTTCGAATTAATTCGAATTGGACAACTCGAATTGATGAAGTCCTTTTCTTGCTCAAAATTGACTAAGGCATGTACCTCAAAGGGAGGGTGAATTCGAATTGTCCAGCAATTCGAATTAATTCGAATTGCAATAATTCGAATTGGTAAGAGATGAAAAATAAACTAAGGCATGAGGGGATGGTAATGGATACAATGTGGTTTTTCAAGCCAGTTCGAATTGTTGAGCAAGTTCGAATTAATTCGAACTTGATAATTCGAATTGGTTGGAAACCACATGAAGAGAATAATTTGGCTATGCAATTCGAATTTCTTAGGCAATTCGAGTTAATTCGAATTGCCTCAATTCGAATCACATATTTTCAGACAACAACAATTTTTGTTCTCACAAGTATGGGTTAGGTGAACACTGTACTGTAATGATGGGTTTAGATTTACTAAATCCCTCATCTCACATCAATGTCATTTCACAGCCACCCTAGTGAGATTTTCAAGAAATAAACAAATACGTGTCTAGTGGGTATTGGCCAGATTCAAACCCTATTTCTACAAACAAGAGATCAAAGCTCAAAGAACCTAAAACAACTAGTTATCTAAGAACTACATGAGTAAACTAAGAACACTCAAGTTATCTAAAGTAGCATGAAATAAGATTAAGGCAGGAAGAATAAAACTTAAATATAAATTAAAACAAACCTTAAAAACATCTAAAACCTAAGAACACTTATTTGAAGCTCTAAGGCACTAAATCAAGCCAAAAACCCACCAAACATGCATTTATTAAGTTTGAGTGTCAACTAGGACATAATAAATGTAACCTAGTTGTAACAAGCAAACATACTAAGCATTTATTTCTAGGGAAAGCATTAAAGAGTGCCAAAATAAATGAATAAAACCATTTCTGGAAATTTTCCTTGTACTGACACTTGAAAGCAAAATAAAGAACCCAAAACCATCATTAGCTTGAAGGTAGGGTTTATTCTAACTAGAAAGCATGTAAACATATGGAAAATGGCTACTCTAAGGGTTACACAAACTGCTTCTACACTGAACTAAGATTCAAAGCATGTAAAGATTATACTACTTGCAAGAAAAATGAACTAAACTAATCTAAACTACCTACCTAACCCTTAAGGGGTGTGGAACCTCCTGCTGTTCTTTTTGTCCCAAGCTGCTTTTTGGTTAAAATTCTTGATCTCTTGATTCTGTTGTGGAAGGTCTGCTTTTATAGACAATCTTCAAAACCCTAGGCCCACCAGTGTTGTGCCCATGCTCCACAGCTTCATTTGAATGAATAGTTGAGTGAAGTTCGAATTATCTCAACCAATTCGAATTAATTCGAATTGTGAGATCTCTTCCTTGAGCTGGGATTTTGGCCTTCAGTTATCAATTCGAATTGTTGTGAATAATTCGAATTGATCTTTTCTCGAATTGGATGAGGGTTTCTGCTTGGCTCCTTGCACTTTGTTGGCAATTCGAATTGTTGGTGCCAATTCGAATTAATTCGAACTAGACAATTCGAATTGCATTTCTTCTTGCCTTTGGGTTTCTTCTCTCTTCATTCCCTAATTCGAATTAATTCGAACTTGAACAATTCGAATTAGGCTTCTGCATCCCTTCCAACACTTAACCATTTCTTTGCTCTCTTCAGCAATTCAAATTGTTGTGCAATTCGAATTAATTCGAATTGCCTACAATTCGAATTGTGCTTCAACACTTAACCAAATTTCAGTTGTGGGATTTTCAATCTTTTTCCCATCTTTTTGGATTTTTGTGGGCTCTTTTATTCTTTTGCCCATCTTTTCATTCCTTTTTCTTTTCTTTTTCCTTTTTTCATGTTTTTGGATTTTTCTAACACAAATGCAATTAAAATTGCATATTTTGTGTCTTTTTGTTACCGGCTCGATGTTTTTACAAACTCGCATTAATCTGTCGAATTCAACGGCTTTCTTATTGAAATAAGATGGAATCACGATCAAAATGTCCGTCTCACACACGGAAATGGATTGGAAATAATGGACAATTTTGGCCATTATCAACATCCTCATATTTAATACTGATCGTCCCCGAGCAGTCAGAGTCAGTGCTCCTAGGAGCTTGGACTCTGCATATTCAATCCATTTTCGTGGCCTCAGAAATTTCATTCTTTTTATATTGGGATAAGACAATCAAAATTACAAGTATTAAACTCTCTTGGTTGCAGTGTTTAATGGAATGATACTTCTCACTTGAGTGAACACACAAATCAATCATTATTGTTAATTTTTCTTGAATATGTGTTTAGAAAATCGCATTGGCTTAATTCTTGAATTCAAGCATGACATGAATCATTAATCAATCAAAGAAGAGCCTCACATATAGTAGAATCGGAAAGTTCACTCACTCTCAAGATTGGCTTTTATCATTAACGCTCAAGATCGAATTCAATTAAATTCTCCCATAAGCTTTCAATTGGACCAACTCGCCACCTGCTCATTTCCTCAAATCGAGATCCCGAGGTCTTATTTAAGGTTGTAACGGGGCATACGGTTGTAACATTTGGTAGGAAAGGGAATTATTGGGCTAAAAAGTGACATGACACCATTCCACCATAGCTTGGCATGTTGCAGAATTTATGATCATCATTATTTCTATCTTTCTTTTGTTTTTCTTTTTCTATTGCATGACATTAGACTTTGTCTAATTTGCTTTGTCATTTGCAATTTATTCTTGTTGAATGGATCTCAACTTCTTCTCTTTTTTTTTTTTTTTTTGAATCGGTTTATAGCATACCGATTGATACATATTTGATGATCAGAAATTACAATGCCTTGATGGGATGGCTCATGTACACTTGGGTTTGATTTTCTTGGTCTTTTTGTAAGGCTAGGAGTAATATAGTGGCTTCAAAGAAAAATTAGGCTTAAAGGCTCAGATTGGTTGATCCTAACGGGAAAATGTTTTTGGGTTTGGAATTCAAACGAAGCCAAAATTTTGGGTTTTTCTAAGTGCCTCGATCATTTGCTCGATTTCGGGAATATGGCATGGTCTTGAATCGGTCCCAATTGCAAGTTCTAGTGCCCTTTAATCGAATTGATTCACACAATCAAAGAAGTATTGAGTAAAAATGACTCGGCTCAGATCTCACAAGGGACGGTTTGATCATGTCATACATTTATTCTCAAATTTAACCTTTGAAAAATTCTTACAACTTATTCAATCAAATTCTCAACATGAAAGTTTGTTAGTCTTTCAAGTGATCATATCATTGGATTTTTATAGCTCAAAACTTCGAAAATTTATGTCATGCATATTTTTAATTGTTTTATCCCAATGTAATAGTCTGAAAATTTCATCATCAGCCTAAATTCAACATGTGAATTTAGGTGACAGATTTATGCTTGTTTTATGCCGGTTTGTTTAATTGAAAGCAGTAAAAAGACACTGTGAGCATGCAAGCATGTCACAGCTTGTTTTTGGCGTGACAGTCACTTATTCATCTTGGACTGCCACACATCTTTTTTTTTTTTTCAAATAATGGAGAACTCAAGACGAAATTCTCTTGTGGAAAGCAGTAAATGTACATCAGTTACAATAGATTTCCATGGTGATGATTGAAAGTATACTGAATGAATGGAAAATCTAATGCATGATGTTTACAATGGGGCTCGCATGAATGTGATTATTTGGCTTAGTCCTTCTTCTCCGTGGGCTGTGTGGAGGATCCGGCGGCATCTCTTTGAGGTGATGGGAACTTGCTGAGGATGGTCTTCATCATTTCGGCTTGATTGTCGAACATCCTGGCTTGACTGGCGAATACTGCTTCGAACATTCTTCTATTCTTTTCCTCATTCTCAATCCTTTCTTGATGCTGCCTGGCTGCTTCCTTTCTGAACTCCTCTTCTCTCTCAAACATTCTCAGCCTAAACTCTTCTTCTTTCTGCATTTGTTTTTCGTGAGTCGAGACAATGGCATCGGCCAAAGACTTGACACTCTGCATCATTGACTCTCCCATTCTGCTCACTGCTTCTAGAGTTTGAGATTCAGCTGGGTGTTGAGACACAGTTGGGCTTCTGCGCGAGGGTCGGACTGGATGTCTTCGTGATAAGCTTGGAGTGGAAACATCAGTTCCAGGATGAGTGGCAGTGGGAGCAGGTTCTGTTGGTGCGACTGCAGCTTCTTCTGTTGAAGGTGCCGCTTCAGGACGGTCCTTCTTCTTATGCCCCTTGCGTCCGGCTGTTGGTGTCCTCGGAGTGTATCTGGATTGAGCGTCTGATTCTTCCGGCATAATGTATGTAACTGGTTCAGTTATCCTTGTCTTTAGGACTGGGATCGGCCGGCTCATATCAATAAGATCGCTCTCTGCGAAAACTGATAGATCTACTCCTTGGGCTTCACAGATTCTCCTGATGAGGTTGGGATAGCATAAAGCAGCAGCTCTGGTGCCCGTGACTTTTGTTGTCATGATATGGAAAATCTGCTCCCCCACGTTGATCTTCAATCCATGCCAAATTTTGGCAAAACCCTTCAACATTCGACCAGATGTTTCATGTGCATGTGGGTTTGGCCTGATCTTCGACATGTAGAAGTCATAGGAGGGTTGAAATTCCAGTTTCAGGTGCTCTGCTTTGAAGGGGATTTCACCAGTGTAGCTCTCAGCAGTAAGGGACCTAGTGATGTTGTCGTGATATTGTCTGTCAGCTGCCCTGCTTGCTCCCTTCTCGAAATGTTCAGATGTCGGGATTTCTGACCTCCAGTTGGGTGTACCAAGGAAGTTGTTCAAGTAGTCTGCAGAGATGTCTACGTCAACTCCTCGCACCCAACTTGTCTTTTGTCTGGCATTGATGTTGCAGTAGAATTCCCGAACCAATTCTGCTATCCCGGGTTCAGCGTGATGCTTAAGGAACTCAGTCCATCCGTGGTTTTCTTTCAATGTACGCAGCATTGGATGATCAATCAATTCTGGACTGAACCCTTTATCAGGGACAAATACTCCACTCAGTGCCATGTGTCGTCCCGCATTCTGCTCATTCCCGTTGAACCTCCTCATTATGTCCGCATCATCTGTGATACGGAACTTTCTGAACTTCTTTGTAGACACACCCAGTCTGCCCCTTGAAGTTGAGTTGACCCAATAACCAGCCGAGCGCACTGATCCGGTTGATTCTTGGGTCCCTTCAGCTTCTGCTTGTTCTCCGTCAGAGTCAGAACTTTCCCTTGGCTGCTCTCTCTGTTCGGCTTGGTCGTGCTGTTCTGACTCGACCTGTGCATTCGGTTGTGGCTCCTCCTCAGCTTGTCTCAACTCAGTCTCTTCACCTCCTTGAGTTGCTCCCTGCTCGTGTGCATTACAAGGATCTTCATGGAATACAGAATTTAAGAAATCTTCGGAAAGATAGGGATCGGCAACATGCTGGTATTCTCGTTGTGATGCCTCAACTTCCTTCCCGATGTTGAGGTCTCCCAATTGTTCTTCCGTGTCATCTCCTTGCTCTATGGGAATATTGAGATCGTAATGGAGGATCTGCTGAAATGTCTTGTCTTTGAAGATATCTTCTATGGTGCCCATCTCTGCTTGCTCGCCTCCACTGCTACCTTCAGTTCTTACTGTTTCTTGCATTGTGGGTTGCGGTTGGGTAGTGGCTGCCGCTAGAGTTTGTGCAGTTATGTCATACAGATCACTCGCAAGCTCGGCGAACTTCTTCTTTGATTCTTCAAATCTGACATTGCCCTCGTGCACCATTTCCTCTATCTCCTCTGTGGGCCGCATTGCCTCCATTGTTTTCTCAACATCCGCGTTTGCGTCATTTCTGCGAGCAGTTGATCTTCTCACTTGTTCCTCCTTCTCTCTTGCCCATTCTGCTGGCTCAGCTTTCACCTTAACAGGAATGATATCGGTTCCGCTGATTATCTGGCAATCATCATCCCCGACCTCAACCTGAGTTTCAGTGTCAGCTTTCTTCCTCTTCTCCAGCTCAGCCTGCAATTTCTCAGCAGCTTTTCTATTCTCCTCTTCCTCTCGGGTTTTTCTGATATTCTCCTCCATCTCTGCCTTCTTGGCGTCTTCTTCTGCTTTCCTTGCCTCCTCTTCAGCTGACTTGGCCATTTGTTCTTTCCAGAGTCGATTTTTCTCGGCCCTTGCAGCTTCCATTTGCTGTTTCCATTCCTCCGTTTCTTTTGCTATTTCGATCTCAGCCTTCTCCTTCTCCCTTCTTGCCCTTTCGGCTTGTCGGGCATCGTACTCGGCTTTCCTCTGTGCCTCAATCCTATCTATCTCAGCTTCCTCTTGAGCTATCCTTGCTGCTTCTGCGTCAGCTTCTTCCTGAGCCTTCTTTGCCAATTCTGCATCGGCTTGCTCTTGGGCCTTACGCTGTTGTTCTTCCTTGGATAACTCAACGGCTTGATCATTGCCTCTATCCTTTCGCTTGGGAGGCTCATCATAGAATTTGGGCACAGGGGGAATGATCATTGGCTGATTCGGAGGTTCTTGGATTCTGATCTGAGGTTCAGCAGACTTTTCAGACTTTTCCTTATCTGCCAACCTTATCAGTTTTCTCTTCTTTTTAGGTGGCTCTGGCTCGGATTCAGTCTGGGAGGGTTCAGATTCGGCAGGCTCAGATTGCTCGGAGGTCGGATCAACATAGTCATCAATGATCTGTTCTTCATCCTCAACATTCAAACCCAATTCCGGTCCTTTGATCTTCAGAAATTTTTGAATGAATTTAGGTTCAGACATGGCTGTGAGTTGCGCAGTCCATTTGAGTGTGAAATATCTGCCTAGGACACCTTGGAATCCCGTGTTATACTGCAGGCGAGGCCGGTGTTCTTGACAATGCCTCAGACCCTCTGCATCCATTTCGCGTAGCAGGTCGAGAAACCTCTTTTTCATTTCCGTGTACAAGGTGTCCACCATGTCTGCCTCTTTCTCCTTTAGATATCCTAAGTCTCGGATTGGTGGAATGTTGAGATACTCTAAACACTTGTTCTTGCCCATGACTGAGATCTGTTTCCTCTTGCGCCCCATTCTGTCCCATGATCTGTTTTGAATCATTGCCATGCATTCAGCTCTCATTAGCTCGAAATTTGGCATCCCCTTCATTGTGGTCTCCCGGGGCTCAACTGCCGGAATCTTTTGTGGTAGGAAGACTGGCAGAATCTCCACTTTTCCCGGTGGTATCACGAGTCCCGGTTTTAGTACAGACTCCCTGATGTCTCTTTCCCATTTTCCCCATGCAGTCATGTATTCCCCCCACAGTTTCCTGGCTGCTTTTGTTTTCTCAATGATAGAATCCAGCGTTGGAGTGTGGTGGGCTTGTCCGTAGTTCAGTACCGCCTGGAGAGAATCCCTGAAGTTGAATGTCATTTCAGTATGACGCTCCTTTGCATGCAATGTCAGCCATAGCTGCTCCTCTGGTCCGCAAATGGTCCCATTGTCGAAAATGTCCTTCTTGTATGTAAATGGGAAGGCCTCCGGCATGGAGAGTACACCAGTTGATGCAACTAAATATGGTGGAGGTGTCTTGGGGGCATAATGCATTTTCACTTCCTTAGAAATGGGTGGTTGGATGAGGACGGGCTCAAAGGCTGCAGCTCTCCTATCTCCGAAGTAGATTTCAAGCATTCTGTTCCAATAAGCCTTCTGTCGTTTCATCCTCCAGACCATTCGCTCATAGTGAACTTTCGGCTCATTAAACCGCTGATCATATCTCGCCTCATCGAACTCTTGGTTCCAGAAGTTGCATACATGTTGGCAAAAGTCTCTTTCAAGGCCTGTTGCTCTATCATTTCTCTCTTCTTCTGGAATCGTATTCCACCAATGGTCCTTCATTTTGAACCTCCATTCAATCTGGTGGTCCATAGGTAGGTTATGCTCATTCCGTATGGCTACCCTATTTTCCTCTGCCTCTTTCTTCAGCCTCTCAATTTCCAAGAAAGCACGATCTGGAGTTGTCTTTGGAAGACCCATCAGGGATTTTATAATAAATTGACTCCTGGAGAGAAGAGAGTTGGAACTATTTTTAACAAATTTTTGATACGTGGATCCGAGTTAAAAGTCAACATCCTCACATTTGGAGCTATGCTCTAAATGTGAGTTAATTGGCTTCTTCTCGAATTTATCGAGAGACAAGCATGGAGCTGGATTGTTGAATCTAACTCTTATTACAACAAAAAAATTAAGGGAAGTAAGAGAGAGATAAGGATCCTGGATCATTGGAGATTTTTCTTAGACTATAAATAGTCTAAGATGTTTTTGGGTGGTCAAGGGACCAAAGAGAAAATTTCGTAGGTTATTGAGCCTACGAAGGAGTTTGATTTTTATCACTTAAAAAGTGATTTAAATCATGTGGGGTAGGGAAGATAAGAGATTAATGATGAAAATCGAATGCAAGCGATAGATTATGCAATTACTAGTATGTACAATGGATCATGACCAAAAATAAGAAATACAAATAAAAGTAGACATGCATACATACAAAAGGCGATTTTTGGATTTTTATGAAAAGGTGTTGACTTGTTTATTTAATGAAATTGGGGGTGTGAGTGGACCCCCATTTGGATTTTGTTTTGGAAAGTGGGTTTTTAAGGAATAGAACAAAACATTCCTTACAAGTATTCCCCACTTGTCCCAAGTTGACAAAGATCAAACACTTTAAGGTAAGGAACAATCTATCATTTTGTCTTTTTACACATAAATGTCATGCCAAAAGTGTTGGAAAAATTTTGGCATGGTTTCGTTTGTACCATGTGTCCCGGATGTGCAAAAATCAACTTCTAGAGTTGAGTTTGCAATGTATGGGCACAGGTACCCAACAATAACATTTATTACCAAAATATTCATATAATATTATACATGCAAACATTAACAGAAACGAGAACAGTTGATCCATCTATACTACTGTAATGTACTAATGTCACCAACAAAACTCATGCTGTCAAAGCATAAATTTTGCAGATATCATCAATATGCATTTTCAGTCATCATCAACAATTATCTATTGAAAGACAACACAGTGGCTGAACAAAGCATGACCACCGTGTTAACCCTATTCACAGATTAGCAAAACACAAATACAGATAACACAAATACACCCAGAGATATAAATGGAACAACAATACTGCAATATGAATAAAAATCAAATTTTTAAGGGTTTTGAGACCCTCATTTTCAAAATAAGAACATCTTCTTTACCACAGAAAACTTCGAACCCTTAAATGGCAGTTAAGAACACAAAACCTAGAGCCCTAGGTTCTGCCTAGTCGATTTCTACCCCATTTCTGAACACACCCAACACACTCCGACCACTTTCCGACTCTTCCCGACATGAGAAACAAAAGCATTCCCCCCCCAACCTCGATTTCGCAAGGAATACGAAAAGACAAAACATGAAAACTGCGAAAACCGAGTGCGAAAACGGAAAAGAAACACTTACCCCCTGCTCCCACTAGGGTTGGATGACGACGAAGCCATTTCTGAGTGATTTGGCCGGAGGAAAGCTTGAGAAGAGTGACTGGTTTCGCGAGGAAGAAGGGTTTCGCGAGAGAGGGAACGGTGGATTTTGGAAGTGTGGAAAGTGAAAGTGAGGGAAATGAGAGGGAAAGAAGGGTATAAAAAGGATTTGGAAGGGGAGTTCGAATTATTGCATCAATTCGAATTCATTCGAATTGATGCTTTCTGTGAGAGATGCGAGTTATTCAGGCCGATTCGAATTAATTCGAATTGGCTTGAAAAACAGAGAAACCAAGCAAGTTCGAATTACTGAGATCAATTCGAATTAATTCGAATTGGCTCACAATTCGAACTTGAGAATGTGGGCAAAATCTGCACAAGGCTGAAATGAGCTAATTCGAATTATTCAGGCAATTCGAATTAATTCGAATTGCTAGAATAACTCGAATTGCTCACTTGCTAAGGAAAATGCCTTGTGCCTGCTAATTCGAATTAGTTAGGCAATTCGAATTAATTCGAATTGCCTTATAATTCGAATTGCACTACTTGGCCAAAATAAATCCGAAAATCCTGCCTTGGTTGCCAATTCGAATTTTCATGGCAATTCGAATTAATTCGAATTGCCTGACTAATTCGAATTAACAAATCCGAGAGTGAAAAAAATTCCAAGGCAAAATGTCTTATGTGGTATGTTCCAAGCAATTCGAATTAATTCGAATTTTCTTGAAATGAGAAGTATACCACATTCAAGACTTAGGAAAATTTTTAGGTTTTTCCAAAAATTAAATGAACTCAAAAGCTAACATATCTACACCGAATGAGAATCTAAGACATATTGCTTGCATAAATTAGGTTGGGTTAACAATTTTATTTTATGAATGTATTCTGGATTTTAGATTTCTCTAAATTCCAAAATTGACCTCCATTAAATATAATGTTACCCCAACCGGGAACCTGGTTTTTGGAAGCTTTATCTTTCTTTTTGTTGGTTCCTCTAATTCCTGCAAAACAATTATGAAAAGGCATTAGGTTTTCCCCAAATATCAACATCCTCACATTTAGAGTCTTAGTACTCTAAATGTTCACTTGATTTTTGGATACTTTGTCCCAATAAAAATAAGTGAAGAAAGTAGTAAATAAGTAAGAAAATATATGTATAATATTTATTGAACATAAGCCGGTTCTGTTGTCATCTGAGCTTCTTTTTCGGGGTCGAACTGCCCAAGATACTCCTTCAGTCTGTGTCCATTCACCACCAGCTCTCCTTTGTCAGTTCGGATCCTGACAGCTCCACTTTCAAACACGTGCATCACTTCGTATGGCCCTTCCCATCTGGATTTAAGCTTTCCGGGGAATAGCTTCAACCTAGAATTAAATAACAAGACCTTCTGGCCAACATAGAAGTGTTTAGATTTGATACGACGATCGTGTAACTTCTGGGTCCGCTCTTTATAAATCCTCGAGCTTTCATAAGCTTGCGCACGTATTTCCTCAATTTCATTGAGGTCCAACTTGCGCTTACTCTGGGCAACTCGGTAGTCAAAATTTAGCATTCGTACGGCCCAGTAAGCCTTATGCTCTAGTTCTACGGGCAAATGACAGGCTTTTCCGAAGATGAGTCTGTATGGAGACATCCCAATGGGAGTCTTGAATGCAGTGCGGTATGCCCATAAAGCATCATTGAGCTTACGTGACCAATCTTTGCGAGTTGTCCCCACAATGGCCTCGAGTATATGTTTGATTTCGCGGTTAGAGACCTCGACTTGACCACTGGTTTGGGGATGATAAGGCGTGCCGATCTTGTGGAGAATCCCATTTTTGCTCATAAGATTTGCAAATGCTTTATTAACAAAATGGGTTCCTCCATTTGATATGATCACCCTGGGTACACCAAATCTATTGAAAATGTTATTTTTCAAAAATTTGACGACCTGGTTGCCATCATTGGTTGGCAGTGCAACGGCCTCAACCCACTTGGAAACGTAATCGACAGCTACCAAGATGTAATGGTTCCCATCAGATGTCGGAAATGGTCCCATGAAGTCAATACCCCATACATCGAAAATCTCGAGAGTGAGAATTCCTTGTTGAGGCATCTCATCCCTCTTGGAGATATTCCCTAATCTTTGGCATCTGTCGCAAGCTTTAACAAACGCTTTGCAATCCTCGTGAATGGTAGGCCAATAAAAACCGCACTCGAGCACCTTATGAGCTGTTCGAGTGGGGCCATGGTGACCTCCATATTCCGATTCATGGCATTTCTTAGCGATTTGGTAAGCCTCGTGCTCAGTTACACATCGTCTAATAATCGAATCTGCACAATACTTGAAGAGGTAAGGGTCTTCCCAGAAGTAGTTAACTACATCTCGGTTGAACCTCGCTTTGTGGCCTCTGCTTTGAAATGGTGGGGTTATTCCGCATGCTAAAAAGTTAGCAATATCGGAAAACCATGGACAAGCTTGATCATGAAGATGCAAGGCAAACAGTTGCTCGTCCGGAAAATTCTCATTTACGGCTAGCTCATTTTTATCATTTTCTAGTCGAGACAAATGGTCAGCAGCACCATTGTCTCTGCCTTTTCTATCTTTTATTATAATGTTGAATTCTTGCAGCAAAAGTACCCACCTGATTAATCGAGGTTTGGCGTCTTGTTTGCTAAACAAGTATCTCAGTGCAGAGTGATCTGTGTACACTGTGGTTTTCGTACCAATAAGATATTGTCTGAATTTATCAAACGCAAAAACCACAGCATATATCTCCTTTTCCGTGGTGGTGTAGTTAATTTGGGCCTCATTCAGGGCATGACTTGCGTAATGAATTACGCAATGCTTCCCTTCCTTATGTTGCCCAAGAACTGCACCCACGGCGAGATCACTTGCATCACACATTACCTCGAAAGGCATTGACCAATTGGGTGGTTGTACTATTGGAGCAGAAATCAACATTTCTTTGAGCGTGTCAAAGGCTTGAACACACGCTTCATTTATTACAAAAGGGTTTTCTTTACACAGCAAGTTAGTGAGCGGCTTGGCAATTTTAGAGAAGTCTTTTATGAATCTCCGGTAGAAACCGGCATGCCCTAAGAAACTCCTAACTGCTTTTATTGAATTAGGCAATGGTAGGTTTGAGATGACTGAGACCTTAGCTCTGTCGACTTCGATACCTGCGCGCGAGATGCGGTGACCCAACACTATTCCTTCGGTGACCATGAAATGGCACTTCTCCCAGTTCAAAACTAGGTTGGTGTCCTCACATCTTTTCAAAATTTGTGCAAGATTAGTCAAACATTCATCAAAAGTATCTCCATACACAGAGAAGTCATCCATGAAAACTTCAATGCATTTTTCGATAAATTCTGAGAAAATTGACATCATGCATCGTTGAAATGTGGCAGGCGCATTACAAAGTCCAAAAGGCATGCGCCTGTACGCAAAAGTTCCGTAAGGGCACGTGAATGTGGTCTTGTCGTGATCCTCGCTAGCTATTACAATCTGATTATAGCCAGAGTACCCATCCAAAAAGCAGTAGTACTCCCTTCCGGCCAACCTCTCCAGCATCTGATCAATGAATGGAAAGGGGAAATGGTCCTTCCTGGTAGCGGTATTGAGCTTCCGGTAGTCGATGCAAACTCTCCAACCGGTCACTGGACGCGTCGCCACTTCTTCTCCTTGCTCATTAGTCGTTACACAGATCCCCCCATGTTTCGGTACGACCTGCACTGGGCTAACCCATTTGCTATCAGAGATAGGATAGATGATACCAGCATCTAAGAGCTTGATAACTTCTTTCCTTACCACTTCCTGCATATGGGGGTTCAGACGCCTTTGTGGTTGCCTTGAGGGCTTATACTCCTCTTCCATTAAAATTCTGTGCATGCAAACAGAGGGGCTTATTCCTTTTATATCAGAAATGGTCCATCCGATTGCATGTACATATTTCTTTAGAATGTCTACCAGAGCTTTTTCTTGTTCTTGTGTCAGCTTGGCTGACACAATCACCGGTAATCTTTTATGTTCAGCGAGAAAGACGTACTTAAGATGATCCGGAAGTATTTTAAGTTCAAGCTCTGGTGGGCATTCAACGGAAGGCAGCGATTTGCGAGAAATGGGTGGGAGAGAGAGATCAGATTTACCTTCAGGATCCTGTGTCAGTACAGGATCCATTTCCTCCTCAGCAGTGCTTTCCTCTTCCTCCGGGATGAACTCAACTCCATCGAATTCTTCAAGGTCCCCAGAGATAGGATCCTCGAAGTGGACAGCGTTGCAGCTCCTTGGTTGCTCCGCACCTTCAGGCTTCAGTACCTGTTTTGAAAGTTTGCTTGGCTCATCAGTCACAGAGTCTATGCTCTCATCCTCACTCCTACTATCTATTACATCAAAAATGGAACAAGATCCCTCAGACGGGAACTTCTGCAGCTTTCCCATGTTGAAATCCAATTCTTCTTCTCCGACTCGGAGCTTGATTTGATTTGATCGAGCGTCTATAAGTGCACCGCCGGTTGAGAGAAAGGGGCGGCCTAAGATCAGTGGCATCTCGTAGTCCTCCTCTATATCCAAAATAATGAAGTCGACGGGGAAGAGGGTCCCTCCCGTCTTAACAATTACGTCCTTCAGGATTCCGATTGGATGGGTAATTGATCGGTCTGCCAGCTGTAACTTCATTGTAACCGGTTCAATTGTCCCCAAGTGAAGACGTTTCACCATGGCAAGTGGCATGACGTTGATGCTCGATCCCAGATCGCACAATCCTTTTCCAACATTAGTTTTCCCAATGTGGATCGGCAGTGTAATACATCCTGGATCTTTCTTCTTCTCCGGTAGCACTCTTTGGATAATGGCACTGCAGCTGCTGTTCAAAATCACTACTTCCTCCTGCTCAACTTTTCTCCTCCCTGAAATCATTTCTTTAAGAAATTTAGCATAGACGGGCATTTCTGAAATCATTTCGACCAGTGGAATAGTGATCTCGACAGCTTTCAGTCTTTCTAAAAACTTTTTAAATTTTTCATCTTGTTCCTTATTTTTAAGACGTGCCGGGTATGGCACCCTTGGCATGTACTTATTATTATTTGTTTTAGGTGGTAAAGAGAAGGAAGTTGTACCTTCAACCCTACCCTTTTCAGCTCCCTTTGCAGCTTCAGCCTGCGGAATAGCTGTTTCTGATTTGTCCTCGACCAGTCCAATACCATCTCCTCCTTCGATCCTTTCACTTTCTTTTTCACCCTCCACTAGATCCTTTTCCTCCTCGGCCGTCTCTTTTCCAAGTCCAACAATTCCTTTCAGAGTCTTGCCTCCCCGCAGTGTGATTGCTTTACACTGCGGGTTAGCTTCAGTACTGCTTGGAAGAGTTCCTTTCCCCCTGTTCTGTAGTTCCTTGGCCAATTGGGTGACTCGCGTCTCCACATTCTTGATTGATGACTGCAGTTGCTGATTTATATCCTTCTGGTTGGCTATAAACTCAGTCATCAGGTTCTCTAAACGAGATGGTGGCCTTTGGTTATATTGCTGATTCTGATCAGGTTGGGATTGGAAATTCTGGAAATTCTGGCCTTGGTTCTGATTAGGCCTCTGTTGAATCTGAGGTTGGAAATTCTGATTCTGATTTTGAAAGTTCTGCACTCTTTGCTGGACGAATCCTTGGTTCTGAGGTCTGAAGTTTTGCTGTGGGTTTTGGAACTGGTTGGGCTGGTTTGGCTGCAACAAATGCGCGTTAAGTGCATTGTTGTTGGAGTAAGAGAGGTTGGGGTGGCGATTTTGGTAGTTCCCGGCATAATTACAGCTTTCGGTAGCTATCTGTTGACATGTGTCAGTTGGGTGAGGCCCCTGACATAGTCCACAGACAATTCCCGATTGCTGTGTTTGAACTTGGTTTGATGAGGTTCCTGCCTGGGAAGCGTCCGTTCCCTTCCCCTTATCCTGACTCAGCTGTATCGCAGCTACCTGTTCCTGCAATTTTTCAAAATATGTTTTCCCTTCACTTACAGCAAAGACTTTTCTAGGAGGGTCCTCCTTCCTATCGTCTGTGTTTAGGATGGATCTGTTGACAGACATTGTCTCAATCTTCTCCCAAGCTTGGTCCATAGGCAAGTGGAGTAAATGTCATCCGCCAGCCGCGTCTAACATTGTTCTCCATGGATGGGTGAGTCCTCCGTAGAATTTCCTCAATTGCTCCCAGGGTGCGTACCCATGTTGGGGGCATCGCCTGATGAGGCCCAAGAATCTTTCCTTTGCATCATATAATGACTCATCTGGCTTCATTTTAAAATCTCCAATCTTAGCTCATCCTTCCTCAATCTTTGATTCTGGAAAATACTTCAGCAAAAAGCTCCTCACCAAGTCTGCCCACGGGCTCCGCAGATTGATAGGCAATGACTTATACCAGTCCCTGGCACCACTATACAAAGAAAATGGAAACAACATTAGCCTTATAGCATCAGGAGAGACTCCCTGATTTTTTATCGTGTCGCAGAGCTCCAGGAAGGTCTGGGGATGATCATGAGGGTCCTCATGATTTGCACCGCAGAACTGATTGTTTTGCACCAAATTAATGAGTGCCGGTTTGAGCTTGAAATTGCGTGCAGGAAAATGCGCTCTCCCAGGTCCATCCAGATAGGGCTCTACAATTGGTTGCATGAAGTCTGCTGCTGCTTGCTGCTGTTGTTGATTTCCTTGTTCAGCTTGGTTCTGGTACTGTTGGTGGTAATTGGGAAATTGCTGGAAGTTATGTGGATCTTGTGGGTTGTTCTGAAATTGATCTGGATTGAAAGCTTGGTTTTGGTATTGTTGGTTTGGTATGTTTTGGTTTTGGTGAAATTGGTTTACGGGTGGTGGTGGTTGTTGGTGGAATTGCTGGTATTGCTGCTGATTAGGATTTGGTAGATTCTCCTCTTCGTTGGCACGATTAGGATGCTCTACCATTCCTCCGTCAGCTCCATTACCAGGGTTATTTGGTGGTTGGTCTATGGGTAAGATCGGGGGAATGTTTTGGTTTTCTGCCATGTCTGATAGATCGCTGCTCGATGTTTCAGGTGAAGTGCGGGTCCGACGCTCCTGCTCTTTCCGTCTTCTGGCTTCTGCCCTCAGTTGGCGAGCGGTCCTTTCTATTTCTAGATCGAACGGTAGCTCCGGTAATGTGTTCCTTCTCTGTTGCGTAAGCAGGTGGTATCAAGCTTTTGACAGTACCTGTACAACCCCCAGGTTAGTAATGGCTCAAGAATATATACAAGAACTATCTATGAGTAAATCAAGAATGTAATTCTCCTAGTAAACGGCGCTGCATCCTCCCCGGCAACGGCGCCATGAAACTTTTGACGAGCTTCGCCAACACGAGTAATTTTCTGAAAATTCCTTTACTGGTTTATTGCTTAAGGAGGAAACTGTGATTTCAAATGGTGCCTCAAGAGTCCCCGGTGATGGCCATGAAACTTTTGCACCCAAGCCAAGTTTCATTTTGCTACTGGGGGGTTGAAGAACCGTCTAAATACAATTTCCAAGTTCGGATTTATTAAAATGAAAAGAGTTATGATTGGGGGAAGGGGTTTAAGAATATATTAAGATTTCCCTTTTTATTACTCTTGTGGGGTTCAAACGGCGCTGTGGTCCTCCCAGCCATGAAACTTTTGACAAATATCACGGTGCAACAGAGATGGACCTTCAGTCTGTCACCCTGAAAGTCCCTGATATCTGCACCATGATGCTTCTCTAAATTTCATGTCAAAGAGATACCTGCTATGAAATTCTTGAACATCTTCCCACTGTATGAGTATTTTCCCAAAATGTTGTGTTTTTATTTACTCGTGTCAAGAAGCAGGACCCACGTCGTTTACTAAGATTTTCCACTCGGTTACTCGTTTCAAGTTTTGCAAAGGTTTCTAACAACTACTTGACATAATTAAATCAGATCATGAAAGCAGTAAAAATCATTCTACAAAGCATGGTAAACTAGGTCGAGGAAAGCAATTAAATCTACACTACGAAAGCAATATAAAATTATGCTACGCTATCTAGAAAGCAGATTTAAAAGATGACAGAAGGAACAGGGAGGAAAGTAATAAAGATTGGACAAGATTCAAATGAAACACAATTAAACTTCCATTTTTAATACACAGATCTTAGTTTGGGATAATCCTCTAGTTAGCTAACTCTCATGCTCTCTATACCATGTTCCCTTTAACAGACAGGTACTTACAGTAAGAGTTTACATGCTCTTAAGATAGCAATTTCTAAGATACCATAAACTCTTAACTCCCCTTGCAATGCCTTGCAAAAGTATGTTAATCGTTTACGGTGGACGAGCAACACCTGTCAAATCATTAGTTGACATGCCAAGTACTGCTATCCATCCCCCATGTCACACCCAAAGTTTCAAATCAAGCCCCAAACCATTCCATAACTCTCAAACCTTTTAACAGATGGACAGCCCTTAATTTTTCCGAGTGACCTCTATGAAAGCATTTAAAGGAAAGCAGTAAAGAAAGCTGTAAAGAAAGCATTTAAATCTATCACTCGGAATTGTTAAAAACGTCTCTTTCCGTTAGTATAAAAGAGCCCCTAGTCTTGGTGACCAGATGCAGATCAAGAACCTCCAAGACATCGATAAGCCACAGGGCTTACAACTCCTGGTCAGTTATGAGATACAAACTAAATGAAACAGATCCATAAATGAACCTATCCCGGATGTACTCACTCAAGACTCAATTATAGACTTTGGCAGAAGAAGATAGTAGTCGAAGGAATACTCGACCTTACCTTAGAAATTCACCAAGGCCTATATGCTGTTCCTCTAGTATTATTTATCACATCTCATCTACACCCAAGTGGATATTGACTTAATGCGATACCTAATATCAGATTTCCAACACACAGCAATTTTGAGAAGCAAATGAATATTTGAAAATCATTCCCTAAACAGGTACTAGACTCTCAATTAAAACACAGATCCTTTCAGTCTAAGTGAGACCTAATCGCTGACTCTGCTTCTAAGCTCTCAAAATCAACCCCCAGTGGAATATGAATTAGTCATAACTGTCGAATTTATCCCTTACTCAGATCCGGATTTTACAAAGGAATTTTTGTTGGAAATTTATTGTGCAGCATCAGATTTATATCAAGACTTCTATGTCCAAGGGGAAGGATCCCCAAAATAATAGTATGACCACAACATCTACATAATAGTATCATGCATACAAGTATATGAAAAGGAAAATAAAATACCCCAAAATATATGGTGGGGTTGGACAGAATGCGATACACAAGAGTGAATTAGCCTGAGATGAGAAGAAATCGGCTAAAAGAGTGCCAGAGATAGTTGGGGTTTTCCGGACTGCAAACATCTGCTGTCCGGTTCCCAATTATCCAAGATGAATGGTTGTAGACAGAAAGAATCCCAAACGACGGTGACCGCCGTCATTCAGTTTTCTTTTGTCTGTGAGTGGAATAAGAACCCACATGTTTCTTGCTGTAATATTTCTCAACTGATGTTGGTCGACATCAGTTGATACTATTGCAACTTGAATTCAGGTTGAGAAATTAAGATAAGGAAAATTAAAACTGTATCTGATTAGGAATTGGCTGAGTGACTAATCGAAACTCTTAGTGAAGAGAACGCTCGCCGAAGCTTCCACCAACCACTAACCAGATCATGCAAAATAACAGATAATGATTGACACACAGAAGACGGGTTAGTCGATATCCCTGCGAAGGGACCTTTCACCAACATTGATCTGTGGTGTTTCTCATTATCCGTTCATACACACAATGAAAGAGAAAATAAGAAAGTAAGAAAATGTTTTTGGTATTGTGTGGTTGTTAAGCACACAATAGGTAGACACTAGAGGGTTGAAATGTGTAATGGATAGAAATCAGATGAACTGGGCCGAGGCCTAATACACCCATGCAACTTACACAAATCATGAAAGAAAATATTTTTGGAGTTTTCAAAATAGAAGGGATAGTTCAATTCGAATTATTGGGGTAATTCGAATTGAGAATGCATGAGGAATGAAGTATAATCTTACCCAATTAATCCTTGCAAAGGAATGAGATATCATCTAATTCGAATTGTTGAGCAGTTCGAATTAATTCGAATTGGACAACTCGAATTGATGAAGTCCTTTTCTTGCTCAAAATTGACTAAGGCATGTACCTCAAAGGGAGGGTGAATTCGAATTGTCCAGCAATTCGAATTAATTCGAATTGCAATAATTCGAATTGGTAAGAGATGAAAAATAAACTAAGGCATGAGGGGATGGTAATGGATACAATGTGGTTTTTCAAGCCAGTTCGAATTGTTGAGCAAGTTCGAATTAATTCGAACTTGATAATTCGAATTGGTTGGAAACCACATGAAGAGAATAATTTGGCTATGCAATTCGAATTTCTTAGGCAATTCGAGTTAATTCGAATTGCCTCAATTCGAATCACATATTTTCAGACAACAACAATTTTTGTTCTCACAAGTATGGGTTAGGTGAACACTGTACTGTAATGATGGGTTTAGATTTACTAAATCCCTCATCTCACATCAATGTCATTTCACAGCCACCCTAGTGAGATTTTCAAGAAATAAACAAATACGTGTCTAGTGGGTATTGGCCAGATTCAAACCCTATTTCTACAAACAAGAGATCAAAGCTCAAAGAACCTAAAACAACTAGTTATCTAAGAACTACATGAGTAAACTAAGAACACTCAAGTTATCTAAAGTAGCATGAAATAAGATTAAGGCAGGAAGAATAAAACTTAAATATAAATTAAAACAAACCTTAAAAACATCTAAAACCTAAGAACACTTATTTGAAGCTCTAAGGCACTAAATCAAGCCAAAAACCCACCAAACATGCATTTATTAAGTTTGAGTGTCAACTAGGACATAATAAATGTAACCTAGTTGTAACAAGCAAACATACTAAGCATTTATTTCTAGGGAAAGCATTAAAGAGTGCCAAAACAAATGAATAAAACCATTTCTGGAAATTTTCCTTGTACTGACACTTGAAAGCAAAATAAAGAACCCAAAACCATCATTAGCTTGAAGGTAGGGTTTATTCTAACTAGAAAGCATGTAAACATATGGAAAATGGCTACTCTAAGGGTTACACAAACTGCTTCTACACTGAACTAATATTCAAAGCATGTAAAGATTATACTACTTGCAAGAAAAATGAACTAAACTAAACTAAACTACCTACCTAACCCTTAAGGGGTGTGGAACCTCCTGCTGTTCTTTTTGTCCCAAGCTGCTTTTTGGTTAAAATTCTTGATCTCTTGATTCTGTTGTGGAAGGTCTGCTTTTATAGACAATCTTCAAAACCCTAGGCCCACCAGTGTTGTGCCCATGCTCCACAGCTTCATTTGAATGAATAGTTGAGTGAAGTTCGAATTATCTCAACCAATTCGAATTAATTCGAATTGTGAGATCTCTTCCTTGAGCTGGGATTTTGGCCTTCAGTTATCAATTCGAATTGCTGTGAATAATTCGAATTGATCTTTTCTCGAATTGGATGAGGGTTTCTGCTTGGCTTCTTGCACTTTGTTGGCAATTCGAATTGTTGGTGCCAATTCGAATTAATTCGAACTAGACAATTCGAATTGCATTTCTTCTTGCCTTTGGGTTTCTTCTCTCTTACTTCCCTAATTCGAATTAATTCGAACTTGAACAATTCGAATTAGGCTTCTGCATCCCTTGCAACACTTAACCATTTCTTTGCTCTCTTCAGCAATTCGAATTGTTGTGCAATTCGAATTAATTCGAATTGCCTACAATTCGAATTGTGCTTCAACACTTAACCAAATTTCAGTTGTGGGATTTTCAATCTTTTTCCCATCTTTTTGGATTTTTGTGGGCTCTTTTATTCTTTTGCCCATCTTTTCATTCCTTTTTCTTTTCTTTTTCCTTTTTTCATGTTTTTGGATTTTTCTAACACAAATGCAATTAAAATTGCATATTTTGTGTCTTTTTGTTACCGGCTCGATGTTTTTACAAACTCGCATTAATCTGTCGAATTCAACTGCTTTCTTATTGAAATAAGATGGAATCACGATCAAAATGTCCGTCTCAGACACGGAAATGGATTGGAAATAATGGACAATTTTGGCCATTATCAACCCTCATGATCACCTCCAGACCTTCCTAGAGCTCTGCGATACGATTAAAAACCAGAGAGTTTCTCCTGATGCTATAAGGCTAATGTTGTTTCCATTCTCTTTGTACAGTGGTGCCAGGGACTGGTATAAGTCATTGCCGATCAATCAGAGGAGCACTTGGGCAGACTTAGTGAAGAGCTTTTTGCTGAAGTATTTTCCGGAATCAAAGATTGAGGAAGGACGAGCCAAAATTGGAGAGTTTAAAATGAAGCCAGATGAGTCATTATATGACGCAAAAGAAAGATTCTTGGGCCTCATCAGGCGATGCCCCCAACACGGGTACGCACCATGGGAGCAATTGAGGAAATTCTACGGAGGACTCACTCACCCATGGAGAACAATGTTAGACGCTGCTGGCGGACGACATTTACTCCACCTGCCTATGGACCAAGCCTGGGAGAAGATTGAGACAATGTCTGTCAACAGATCCATCCTAAACACAGATGATAGGAAGGAGGGCCCTCCTAGAAAAGTTTTTGCTGTAAGTGAAGGGAAAACAGATTTTGAAAAATTGCAGGAACAGGTAGCTGCGATACAGCTAGGCCAGGACAAAGGGAAGGGAATAGACACTTCCCAGGCAGGAGCTTCATCCAACCAAGTTTAAACACAGCAATCGGAAATTGTCTGTGGACTATGTCAGGGACCTCATCCAACTGACACATGCCAACAGATAGCTACCGAGAGTTGTAATTATGCCGGGAACTACCAAAATCGCCATCCCAACCTCTCTTATTCCAACAACAATGCACTCAATGCGCATTTGTTGCAGCCAAACCAGCCCAACCAGTTCGCAAATCAAAACCCACAACAAAACTTCAGACCTCAGAACCAAGGATTCGTCCAGCAAAGAGTGCAGAACTTCCAAAATCAGAATCAGAATTTCCAACCTCAAATCCAACAGAGGCCTAATCAGAATCAAGGCCAAAATTTCCAGAATTTCCAATCCCAACCTGTTCAGAATCAGCAGTACAACCAAAGGCCACCATCTCGTTTGGAGAGTCTGATGACCGAGTTTATAGCCAACCAGAAGGATATAAACCAACAACTGCAGTCATCAATAAAGAATGTGGAGACGCAAGTCACCCAATTGGCTAAAGAACTGCAGAACAGGGGGAAAGGAACACTTCCAAGCAGTACTGAGGCTAACCCGCAGTGTAAAGCAATCACATTGCGGGGTGGCAAGACTATAGAAGGAAGCAATGGACTTGGAAAAGAGACGGCCGAGAAGGAAAAGGATCCGGTGGAGGGTGAACAGGAAAAGGAAAGGATTGAAGAAAATGACGGTATTGGATTGGTTAAGGACAAATCAGAGAGAGCTAATTCGCAGGCTGAAGCTGCACAGGAAGCTGAAAAGGGTATGGGTGAAGGTACAACTTCCTTCTCTTTACCTCCAAAAACAAATAATAATAAGTACATGCCAAGGGTCCCGTACCCGGCACGTCTTAAAAATAAGGAACATGAAGAAAAATTTAAAAAGTTTTTAGAAAGACTGAAAGCTGTCGAGATCACTATCCCACTGGTTGAAATGATTTCAGAAATGCCCGTCTATGCTAAATTTCTTAAAGAAATGATTTCAGGGAGGAGAAAAATTGAGCAGGAGGAAGTGGTGATCTCGAACAGCAGCTGTAGTGCCATTATCCAGAAAGTGCTGCCGGAGAAGAAGGAAGATCCAGGCTGTATTACACTGCCAGTCCACATTGGGAAAACCAATGTTGGGAAGGGATTGTGCGATCTAGGCTCGAGCATCAACGTCATGCCACTCGCCATGGCTGAACGTCTTCACTTGGGAGTCATTGAACCGGTTACAATGAAGTTACAATTGGCAGATCGGTCAATTGCCCATCCAGTCGGAATCTTGAAGGACATAATTGTCAAGACGGGAGGGACCCTCTTTCCGGTCGACTTCATTATTCTGGACATAGAAGAAGACTGCGAGATGCCACTGATCTTAGGCCGCCCCTTTCTCTCAACAGGTGGTGCACTCATAGACGCGCGATCAAATCACATCAAGCTCCGAGTTGGAGAAGAAGAGCTGAATTTCAACATGGGAAAGCTGCAGAAGTTTCCGTCTGAGGAAACTTGTTCCACATTTTCTGTAATAGATGGTAGGAGTGAGGATGAGAGCATAGACTCTGTGACTGATAAGCCAAATAAAGTTTCAAAACAGGTACCGAAGCCTGAAGGTGCGGAGCAACCAAGGAGCTGCAATGCTGTCCACTTCGAGGACCCTATCACTGGAGACCTTGAGGAATTCGACGGTGTTGAATTCATCCCAGACGAGGAGGAAAGCACCACGGAGGAGGAAGTGGATCCTGTACTGACACAGGATCCTGAAGGTAAATCTGATCTCTCTCTCCCATCCAATTCTCGCAAATTACTGCCTTCCGTTGAATGCTCGCCAGAGCTTGAACTTAAAATACTCCCGGATCATCTTAAGTACGTTTTTCTCGCTGAACATAAAAGATTACCGGTAATTGTGTCAGCCAAGCTGACACAAGAACAAGAAAAAGCTCTGGTAGACATTCTGAAGAAATATGTACATGCAATCGGATGGACCATTTCTGATATAAAAGGAATAAGCCCCTCTGTTTGCATGCACAGAATTTTAATGGAAGAAGAGTACAAGCCCTCAAGGCAACCACAAAGGCGTCTGAACCCCCATATGCAAGAAGTGGTAAGGAAGGAAGTTATCAAGCTCTTAGATGCTGGTATCATCTATCCGATATCTGACAGCAAATGGGTTAGCCCAGTGCAGGTCGTACCGAAACGTGGGGGGATCTGTGTAACGACTAATGAGCAAGGAGAAGAAGTGGCGACGCGTCCAGTGACCGGTTGGAGAGTTTGCATCGACTATCGGAAGCTCAATACCGCTACTAGGAAGGACCATTTCCCCTTGCCATTCATTGATCAGATGCTGGAGCGGTTAGCTGGGAGGGAGTACTATTGCTTTTTGGATGGGTACTCTGGCTATAATCAGATTGTAATAGCTAGCGAGGATCACGATAAGACCACATTCACGTGCCCATATGGAACTTTTGCGTACAGGCGCATGCCTTTTGGACTTTGTAATGCGCCTGCCACATTTCAAAGATGCATGATGTCAATTTTCTCAGAATTTATCGAAAAATGCATTGAAGTTTTCATGGATGACTTCTCTGTGTATGGAGATACTTTTGATGAATGTTTGACTAATCTTGCACAAATTTTGAAAAGATGCGAGGACACTAACCTAGTTTTGAACTGGGAGAAGTGCCATTTCATGGTCACCGAAGGAATAGTGTTAGGTCACCGCATCTCGCGCGCAGGTATCGAAGTCGACAGGGCTAAGGTCTCAGTCATCTCCAACCTTCCTCTGCCTAATTCAATAAAAGCAGTTAGGAGTTTCTTAGGGCATGCCGGTTTCTACCGGAGATTCATTAAAGACTTTTTTAAAATTGCCAAGCCGCTCACTAACTTGCTTTGTAAAGAAAATTCTTTTGTAATAAACGAAGCGTGTGTTCAAGCCTTTGACACGCTCAAGAAGTTGCTGATTTCTGCCCCAAGAGTGCAACCACCCGATTGGTCAATACCTTTCGAGGTAATGTGTGATGCAAGTGATCTCGCCGTGGGTGCAGTTCTTGGGCAACATAAGGAAGGGAAACATTGTGTGATTCATTATGCAAGTCATGCCCTGAATGAAGCCCAAATTAACTACACCACCACGGAGAAGGAGATGTATGCTGTGGTTTTCGCGTTTGATAAATTCAGACAGTATCTCATTGGTACAAAAACCATAGTGTACACAGATCACTCTGCACTGAGATACTTGTTTAGCAAACAAGACGCCAAACCTCGATTAATCAGGTGGGTACTTTTGTTGCAAGAATTCAACATCATAATAAAAGATAGAAAAGGCAGAGACAATGGTGCTGCTGACCATTTGTCTCGACTAGAAAATGATAAAAATGAGCTATCCGTAAATGAGAATTTTCCGGACGAGCAACTGTTTGCCTTACATCTTCATGATCAAGCTTGTTCGTGGTTTTCCGACATTGCTAACTTTTTAGCATGCGGAATAATTCCACCATTCCAAAGCAGGGGCCGCAAGGCAAGGTTCAACCGAGATGTAGTTAACTACTTCTGGGAAGATCCTTATCTCTTCAAGCATTGTGCGGATTCGATTATTAGACGATGTGTAACTGAGCACGAGGCTTATCAAATCGCTAAGAAATGCCATGAGTCGGAATATGGAGGTCACCATGGCCCCGCTCGAACAGCTCATAAGGTGCTCGAGTGCGGTTTCTATTGGCCTACCATCTACGAGGATTGCAAAGCGTTTGTTAAGGCTTGCGACAGATGCCAAAGACTAGGGAATATCTCCAAGAGGGATGAGATGCCTCAACAAGGAATTCTCACTCTCGAGATTTTCGATGTATGGGGTATTGACTTCATGGGACCATTCCCGACATCTGATGGGAACCATTACATCTTGGTAGCTGTCGATTACGTTTCCAAGTGGGTTGAGGCCGTTGCACTGCCAACCAATGATGGCAACCAAGTCATCAAATTTTTGAAAAATAACATTTTCAATAGATTTGGTGTACCCAGGGTGATCATATCAGATGGAGGAACCCATTTTGTCAATAGAGCATTCGCAAATCTTATGAACAAAAATGGGATTCTCCACAAGATCGGCACGCCTTACCATCCCCAAACCAGTGGTCAAGTCGAGGTTTCAAACCGCGAAATCAAACACATACTCGAGGCCACTGTGGGGATAACCCGCAAAGATTGGTCACGTAAGCTCAATGATGCTTTATGGGCATACCGCACTGCATTCAAGACTCCCATTGGGATGTCTCCGTATAGACTTGTCTTCGGAAAAGCCTGTCATTTGCCCGTAGAACTAGAGCATAAAGCTTTCTGGGCCGTAAGAACGCTTAATTTTGACCCACGAGTTGCTCAGAGTAAGCGCAAGTTGGACCTCAATGAAATTGAGGAAATACGTGCGCAAGCTTATGAAAGCTCGAGGATTTATAAAGAGCGGACCCAGAAGTTACATGATCGTCGAATCAAGTCTAAACACTTCTATGTTGGCCAGAATGTCTTGTTGTTCAATTCTAGGTTGAAGCTGTTCCCCGGAAAGCTTAAATCCAGATGGGAAGGGCCGTACGAAGTGGTGCACGTGTTTGAAAGCGGAGCTGTCAGGATCCGAACTGACAAAGGAGAGCTGGTAGTGAATGGACACAGATTAAAGGAGTATCTCGGGCAGTTCGACCCCGAAAAAGAGGCTCAAAAGACAACAGAACCGGCTTATGCTCAATAAATATTATATATACCTCCTTATTTTATTATTACTTCCTCCATCTATTTTTATTGGGAAAAAGTATCCAAAAATCAATTGAACATTTAGAGTACTAAGACTCTAAATGTGAGGATGTTGATATTTGGAGAAAACCTAATGCCTTCTTACAATTGTTTTGCAGGAATTCGAGGAACCAACAAAAAGAAAGATAAAGCTTCCAAAAACCAGGTTCCCGGTTAGGTTAATGTTATATTTAATGGAGGTTAATTTTGGAATTTAGAGAAATCTAAAATCCAGAATAAATTCATAAAATAAAATTGTTAACCCAACCTAATTTATGCAAGCAATATGTTTTAGATTCTATTTTTGTGTAGATGTGTTTGCTATTGAGTTCATCTTTATGAATATAAAATTTTTGAAAATCTAAATTTTCCTAAGTCTTAGAGGTGGTTTAATTTTTCATTCCAAATTAATTCGAATTAATTCGAATTGTTTGGAACAAACCACATAAGACATTTTGCCTTGGTAATTTTCACTCTCGGATAAGTTAATTCGAATTATGCATAATTCGAATTGCCATGCAAATTCGAATTGGCACCCAAGGCAGAATTTCCGGATGTTTTATTTAGCCAAGTAATGCAATTCGAATTAATTCGAATTGCCTGACTAATTCGAATTGGCATACAAAAGGCATTTTCTTCAGCAAGTAAGCAATTCGAGTTATTCAAGCAATTCGAATTGATTCGAATTGGCCACAATAATTCGAATTAGCTCATTTAGGCACCTTGTGCGAGTTTTGCTCACATCCTCAAGTTCGAATTGTGAGTCAATTCGAATTAATTCGAATTGATCTCAGAATTCGAACTTGCGTGTATTTTTGTCTTTCAAGCCAATTCGAATTAATTCGAATTGATGAAATAATTCGAACCTCCCTTCCGAATTCTTTATATATACCCTTGTTTCCCCCCCACTTCCATCACTTTCACTTTTCACCATCCCAAAAAAACCCCCCGTGTTCTCTCTCGCGAAACTGTCTTCCTCGCGAGACCGGCCAAAGATTTCGACTTTCCCTCCGTTCATACTCGTCGGAAATGACATCCTCTTCGTCTAATCCAAGTGGGAGTCGGGGGTAAGTGGTTCTTTTACATTTTCGCGCTCTGTTTTCGCAGTTTTCAGTTTTATCTCTTCGTATTCCTTGCGAAATCGGGGATGGGGAGGGGAATGTGCTTTGATTTTACACCGGAGAGAGCCGGAAAGTGATCGGAGATGACTGGGTGTAGTATATTAAGGGGTAGAACCGCTTAGGGCATAATCTAGTTTTCTAGGGCTTTTTGTTGAAACTGCCATTTAAGGGTTCGAAATTTTCTGTGGTATAGGGGGTGTTCTTATTTTGAAAATGAGGGTCTCAAAACCCTTAAAATTTGGTTTTGTTCATATTGCAGTATTGTTGTTCCATTTGTGTCTATGTGTGTATCTGTTTTATCTGTATTTGTGTTTTGGAAATCTGTGAATAGGGTTAATAATGTGGACAGTTTCCCTTGCCCACTGTGTTGTCTTGATCAGTAGAAAGTTGTTGATGATGACTAGAATGCATGTTGATGTTAATTTTTGCATTACAGTATATATATATGGACCAATTGTGTTGCTTGTTTGATGATTGCATGTACTATACTATTTAAGTATTTTGGTGATAAATGTTTCTGTCGGGTACATGTTACCCACACATTGCAAACTCAACTCTAGAAGTTGACGTTTGCACATCCGGAACACATGGTACAGACGAAACCATGCCAAAATTTTTCCAACACTTTTGGCATGGCATTTATGTGTAAAAAGACAAATGTTAGAATGTTCTTTGTTAAAGTGTTTGATCTTTGTCAATTTGGGACAAGTGGGGAATATCCATGAGGAATGTGTTGTTTTATTCCTTAAAAACCCATTTTCCCAAGAACAAAATCCAAATGGGAGACCACTTACACCCCCAATTTTACTAAATAATCAAATCAACACTTTTTCATAAAAATCCAAAAATTACCTTTCGTAAGCATGCATGTTTATTTTTACCTTTACTTTTACTTTTACTTTTATTTTTATTTTATTTTTATTTTTATTTTTGGTCCATTATTACATGCTAGTAATTGCATAATTCGTCATTTGCATTTGCCTTGCATCATCAATCTCTTATCTCTCCCATCTCGCATGATTCAAATCACCTTTTAAGTGATGAGAAAAATCAAAAATTCTTTCGTAGGCTCAATAACCTACGAAATGTTCTCTTTTTGGTCATTCGACCACCCAAAAACATCTTAGATTATTTTTAGTCTAAGAAAAATTTTAAGGATCCAAGATCCTTATTTCTTCTGCTTTCCCTATTTTTGTTGCAATAAGGGTTGGATTTAATAATCTAACTCCATGTCTTTTCACTCCATAAATTCGAAAAAAAAATAAAAAAAAAAATCAATCAACTCACATTTAGAGCTTAGCTCAAAATGTGAGGATGTTGATTTCAACTTAAATGACTTTATTAAAAATTTGTTAAAAATAGTTCCACTACTCTTCTCCAGGGGGACAAACTGATTATAGATTCCTTAATGGGACTTCCAAAGACAACTCCAGACCGTGCTTTCTTGGAAATCCAACGGCTGAAGAAGGAGACAGAAGAGAACAGGGTGGCCATAAGAAATGAACACAACCTGAATATGGACCATCAGATTGAATGGAGGTTCGAAATGAAGGACCATTGGTGGAATGCGATTCCAGAGGAAGAAAGAAATGATAGAGCTATGGGCCTCGAGAGAGATTTTTGCCAACATGTATGGAACTTCTGGAATCAGGAATTCGATGAAGCAAGGTTTGATCAACGGTTTGACGAACCAAAGGTTCACTATGAGCGAATGGTTTGGAGAATGAAACGACAGAAGGCTTATTGGAACAGAATGCTTGAGATCCACTTCGGAGATAGGAGAGCATCTGCCTTTGATCCAGTCCTCATCCAACCACCCATCACAAAGGAAGTGAAAATGCATTATGCCCCCAAGACGCCTTCACCACACTTAGTTGCGTCAACTGGTGTACTCTCCATGCCAGAGGCCTTCCCATTCACATACAAGAAGGAACTATTCGACAACGGGACTATCTGCGGACCAGAGGAGCAGCTATGGTTGACATTGCATGCAAAAGAGCGTCATACTGAAATGACATACAACTTCCGGGACTCTCTCCAGGCTGTGCTGAACTATGGACAAGCCCACCACACTCCAATGTTAGATTCAATCATTGAGAAAACAAAAGCAGTCAGGAAACTGTGGGGGGAATACATGACGGCATGGGGAAAATGGGAAAAAGACATCAGAGAGTCTGTACTAAGACCAGGGGTAGTAATACCTCAGGAAAATGTGGAAATTATCCCAGTATTCCTGCCAAAGAGGATTCCAGCGGTAGAGCCCAGAGAATCTGCAATGAAAGGGATGCCCAATTTCGAGCTAATGAGAGCCGAATGCATTGTAATGATTCGGAACAGATCATGGGACAGAATGGGAAGAAAGTAGAACCAGATCTCAGTCATGGGTAAAAACAAGTGCTTGGAGTTTCTTAACATTCTACCAATCCGAGACCTGGGACATCTAAAAGAAAAAGAGGCGAACATCATGGACACCTTGTATGCAGAGATGAAAAAGAAGTTCTTCGACCTGCTACGTGAAATGGATGCAGAGGGTCTGAGGCACTGTCAAAAACACCGACCTCGCCTGCGATATGATACGGGATTCCAAGGTGTCCTAGGCAGATATTTCACATTGAAATGGACTGCGCAACTCACAGCCATGTCAGAGCCTGAATTCATCCAGAAATATCTGAAGATCAAAGGTCCGGAATTTGGATTAGGAATCGAGGATGAGGACAAGATCATTGACGATTATGTTGATCCAACCTCCGAGCAATCTTGGTCTGCCGACTCTGAACCCTCTCAGACTGAAACCGAACCAGAGCCACCCAAGAAGAAGAGAAAACTGATAAAGATGGTGGATAAAGAACAGATTAGAAAATCTGCCGAGCCTCAGATCAAAATCCAAGAACCTCCGAGTCAGCCAAGGATCATCCCTCCTGTGCCTAAATTTCATGATGAACCCTCCAAGCCGAAGGACAAAGGCAAGAAGCAAGCTATTGAGCTATCCAAGAAAGAACAACAGCGTAAGGCCCAAGCGCAAGCCGACGCAGAATTGGCGAAGAAAGTTCAAGAGGATGCTAATGCAGAAGCAGCAAGGATAGCTCAAGAGGAAGCTGAGATAGATAGGATGGAGGCACAGAGGAAAGCCGAGTATGATGCCCGACAAGCTGAAAGAGCAAGAAGGGAGAAGGAGGAGGCTGAGATCGAAATGGCAAAAGAAACAGAGGAGTGGAAGCAGAAAATGGAAGCCGCAAGGGCTGAGAAAAATCGACTGTGGAAGGAACAAATGGCCAAGGCAGCTGAGGAGGAAGCCAAGAAAGCAGAAGAAGATGCCAACAGAGCAGAAATGGAGGAAAATATTAGAAAAGCCCGGGAGGAAGAGGAGAATAGAAAAGCTGCTGAAAAACTACAGGCTGAGCTAGAGAAGAAGAAGAAAGCTGGCACTGAAACACAGGTTGAGGTCGGGGACGATGATTGTCAGATAATCAGCGGAACCGACAGTGTTCCTGTCAAGGTGAAAGCTGAGCCAGCAGAATGGGCCAAAGATAAGGAAGAACAAGTGAAGAGATCCACTGCTCGCAGAAGTGACACAAAGGCGGATGTTGAGAAAGCATTGGAGGGAATGAAGCCTACAGAGGAAATAGAGGAAATGGTGCACAAAAGCAATGAAAGACTTGAAGAGTCAAAGAAGAAGTTAGCCGAGCTTGCAAGTGATCTGAATGAAATAGCTGCACAATCTCTGGCAGCAGCTGCTACTCAACCGCAACCCACAGTGCAAGAAACAATGAGAATTGAAGGCAACAGTGGTGATAAGCAAGCAGACTTGGAAACCATGGATGACATCTTCAAGTACAAAACATTTCAGCAAATCCTCCAGTATGATCTCAACATCCCTGTGGAACAAGGAGAGGATATGGGGGAGGAATTCGAAGATTTGACCATCGGAAGGGAAGTTGAGGCATCACAAAAGGAATATCAACATGCGGGTGATCCCTATCTTTCCGAGGATTTCCTGAATTCCGTATTCCCTGAAGATCCTTATACTTCGCACGAGCAGGGAGCAACTCAAGGAGGTGAAGAAACTGAGTTGAGACAAACTGAGGAAGAACCACAACCGAATACACAGGTTGAATCAGAACAGCACGAGCAAGCTGAACAGAGGGAACAGCCAAGGGAAAAGTCCGACTCTGATAACGAACAAGCAGGAATTGAGGGAACCCAAGAATCGACCGGATCAGTGCGATCGGCTGATTATTGAGCCAACTCAACTTCAAGGGGCAGACTGGGTGTATCCACTAAGAAGTGCAGAAAATTCCGCATCAAGGATGATGCTGACATAATGAGGAGGTTCAACGGAAATGAGCAGAATGCGGGACGATACATGGCACTAAGTGGAGTATTTGTCCCTGATAAAGGATTCAGTCCAGAATTGATAGATCATCCAATGCTACTCACATTGAAAGAAAACCAAGGATGGACTGAGTTCCTCAAGCATAACGCTGAACCTGGGTAGCAGAATTAGTGCGGGAATTTTATTGCAACATTAATGTCGCACGAAAAACGAGTTGGGTGCGAGGAGTTGATGTAAACATCTCTGGAGAATACTTGAACAACTTCCTCGGCACACCCAACTGGAGGTCAGAAATTCCGACATCTGAGCATTTTGAGAAGGGAGCAAGCAGGGCAACTGACAGGCAATACCACGACAACATCACTAGATCCCTCACTGCCGCGAGCTACACTGGTGAAATCCCTTTCAAAGCAAAGCACCCGAAGCTGGAGTTTCAACCCTCATATGACTTCTACATGTCGAAGATTAGGCCAAACCCTCACGCACATGAAACATCTGGTCGAATGTTGAAGGGTTTTGCCAAGATTTGGCATGGATTGAAGATCAATGTAGGAGAGAAGATCTTCCACGTCATGACTTCAAAAGTCACTGGCACCAGGGCCACCGCTTTATGCTATCCCAACCACATCAGGAGAATTTGCGAAGCCCAAGGGGTAGATCTAACTGTTTTCGCAGAGAGCGATCTTATTGATATGAGCCGGCCGATCCCAGTCTCGAAGACAAGGATAACTGAACCAGTTACATACATTATGCCGGAAGAATCAGACGCTCAATCCAGATACACTCCTAGGACACCAACAGCCGGACGCAAAGGACGCAAGAAAAAGGACCGTACTGAAGCGGTACCTTCAACAGAAGAAGCTGCAGTCACACCAACAGAGCCTGCTCCCACTCCAAGCCATATTGCAACTGATGCCTCCCTTCCAAGCCAATCTCGCAGACATCCAGTCCGACCCTCTCGCAGAAGCCAGGATGTATCTCAATTCCCAGCCGATTCTCAAAATGTAGAGATAGTGAGCAGAATGGGAGAATAAATGATGCAAAGTGTCAAATCCTTGGCTGATGTCATCATTTCAACTCAGGAAAAACAGATGCAGAAAGAGGAGGATTTCAGACTAATGATGCTCGCGAGAGAAGAAGAGTTCAGAAAGAAAGAAGCCGAGCGCGAGGAAAGGCGGGCTGAACGAGAGAAAAGACAAGATGAACGAGAGTCGAGGCAACATCAGGAAAAATTGGCGGCTGATGAGAAGAATAGAAAAATGTTCGAGATGCTGTACAACAACCAACACGACAAGATGAAGACGATCCTCAGTAAGTTCCCATCACCTCCGGGAGATGCCACCGGTTCCTCCACACAGCCCACGGAGAAGAAAGACTGAGCTAAGTGATCACATTCGTGCGAGCTCCAGTGTAAACATCATGCATTAGATTTTCCATTCATTCAGTGCACTTTCGATCCATACTGTGGAAATCTATTGTAACCGGTGTACATTACCGCTTTCCAAAAGAGAATTTCATCTTGAGTTCTCTATTATTTGAAAAAGATGTGTGGCAGTCCAAGATGAATAAGTGACTGTCACGCCAAAAACAAGCTGTGACATGCTTGCATGTTCACAGTGTCTTTTTACTGCTTTCAATTAAACAACCGGCATAAAACAAGCATAAATCTGTCACCTAAATTCACATGTTGAATTTAGGCTAATGATGAAATTTTCAGACTGTTAGATTGGGATAAAACAATTAAAAATATGCAGGATATAAATTCTCGAAGTTTTGAGCTATAAAAATCCAATGATATGATCACTTGAAAGGAGAACAAACCTTCATGTTGAGAATTTGATTGAATAAGTTGAAAGAGTTTTTCAAAGGCTAAGATTCAAGAATAAATGTATGACATGATCAAACCATACCTTGTGAGATCTGAGCTATGAGTCACTTTTACTCATTAATCTTTTGTTATGTGAAAATCATTTTAGTTAAAGGACACTAGAACTCGCAATTGGGATCGATTCAAGACCATGCCATATTCCCGAAATCGAGCATATGATCGAGGCACCTAGAAAACCAAAATTTTGGCCTTCGTTTGAAATCCAAAACCAAAAATATTTTCCCCTTTAGGATTAACCACACTTGAGCCTTTAAGCCTAATTTTTCTTTGAAGCCCTCTATATTATTCCTAGCCTTACAAAAAGACCAAGAAAATCAAACCCAAGTGTACATGAGTCATTCCATCAAGGCATTGTAACTATGATCATCAAAAATATCGATCGGCATTCAAAAACGATTCAAAAAAAAAAGAGAGAAAAAGAAAAGAAAAAAAGAAAAGGAGAAAAATGTTGAGATTCATTCAACAAAAATAAATTGCAATTGACAAAGCAAATTAGACATAGTCTAATGTCATGCAATAGAAAAGAAAAACAAAAGAAAGAAAGAAATAGCGATGATCATAAATTCTAAGACATGCCAAGTTATGGTGGAATGGTATCGTGTCACTTTTTAGCCCAATAATTTCCTTTCCTACCAAATGTTACAACCGTATGCCCCGTTATAACCCTTGAATAAGACCTCGTGATCTCGATTTGAAGAAATGAGTAGGTGGCGAGTTGGTCCAATTGCAAGCTTATGGTAGAATTTAATTGAATTTGATTATGAGCGTTAATGATAAAAGCCAACTTTGAGAGTGAGTGAACTTTCCAATTCCACTATACGTGAGGCTCTGTTTTTATTGATCAATGATCATGTCATGCTTGAATTCAAGAATTAAGCCGATGGAATCTTCTAAACATTTATTCAAGAAGAATTAACAGTAATGATTGGTTTGTATGTTCACTCAAGTGAGAAGTATCATTTCATTAAACACTGCAACCAAGAGAGTTTAACACTTGTAATTTTGATTGTCTTATCCCAATATAAAAAGAATGAAATTTCTGAAGCCACGCAAATGAATTGAATATGCAGAGTCCAAGCTCCTAGGAGCACTGACTCTGACTGCTCGGGGACGATCAGTATTAAATGTGAGGATGTTGATAATGGCCAAAATTGACCATTATTTCCAATCCATTTCCGTGTCTGAGACGGACATTTTGATCGTGTTTCCATCTTATTTTAATAAGAAAGCAGTTGAATTTGACAGATTAATGTAAGTTTGTAAGAACATTGAGCCAGTAATAAAAAGACACAAAATATGCAATTTTTAATTGTATTTGTGTTAGAAAAATCATTAAAAAAGGAAAAAGAAAAGAAAAAGGAAGGAAGATGGGCAAAAGAATAAAAGAGCCCACAAAAAAATCAAAAAGATGGGAAAAAGATTGAAAATCCCACAATTGAAATTTGGTTAAGTGTTGAAGCACAATTCGAATTATGCAATTCGAATTAATTCGAATTGCATACAATTCGAATTGCTGAAGAGAACAAAGAAATGGTTGTGTTGGGAAGGGATGCAGAAGAGCAAATTCGAATTACTCATACTTCGAATTAGGGAATGAAGAGAAGGAACCCAAAGGCAAGAAGAAGGAGTGCAATTCGAATTGCCTAATTCGAATTAATTCGAATTAGCACAAACAATTCGAATTGCCACAAATGCAAGGAGGCCAAGCAGAAACCCTCATCCAATTCGAGAAAAGACCAATTCGAATTCTTCACAACAATTCGAATTGATGACTGAAGGCCACAATTCCAGCTTAAGAAAGAGATCTCACAATTCGAATTAATTCGAATTGCTTGACATAATTTGAACCCCATTCAAAAATTCATCCAAATGAAGCTGTGGAGCATGAGCACAACATTGGTGGGCCTAGGGTTTCGAAAATTATCTATAAAAGCAGACCTTCCACAACAGAATCAAGGAGATCAAGAAATTTGCCAAAAAGCAGCTTGGGACAAAAAGAATAGCAGGAGGTTCCACACCCCTTAAGGGTTAGGTAGGTAGTTTAGTTTAGTTTAGTTTATTTTTCTTGCAAGTAGTATAGTTTTACATGCTTTAATCTTAGTTTAGTATAGAAGCAGTTTTTGTAACCCTTAGAGTAGCCATTTCCAGAATTTTTACATGCTTTCTAGTTAGAATAAACCCTACCTTCAAGCTAATGATGGTATTGGGTTCTTTATTTTTGCTTTCAAAGTGTCAATACAAGGAAAATTTCCAGAAATGGTTTTGTTCATGTGTTTTGACACTCTTTAATGCTTTTCTTAGAAATAAATGCTTAGAATGTTTGTTTGTTTCAACTAGGTTACATTTATTATGTTCTAGTTGACATTCAACCGTAATAAATATATGTTTGGTGGGTTCTTGGTTTGGCTTTGTACCTTAGAGCTTCAAAAAAGTGTTCTTAGGTTTTAGATGCCTTTAGGGTTGTTAGGATTTAATTTTTCTGCCTAATTTTCCCTGCTTTGTTTCTGTTTTCTTGATGCCTTAGATAACATAAGTGTTCTTGGCATTATGCTTGTAGTTCTTAGATATTTAGAAGCTTTAGGGTTTTTAACCTTTGAATCCTTTGTTTGTAGAAATAAGGTTGAATCCTGCCAATACCCACTGGACATATGTTTGTTTATATCTTGAAAACCTCACTAGGGTGGCTGTGAAGTGACATTGATGTGAGAAGAGGGATTTGGTAAATCTAAACCCATCATTACTCGCACAGTGTACACATAACCCATACTTGTGAGAACAAAAATTGTTGTTGTTTGAAAATGTGTAATTCGAATTGAGGCAATTCGAATTATCTCGAATTGCCTAAGAGATTCGAATTTCACAAACAAAAATTTTTCCTTCATGTGGTTTCCAACCAAATTCGAATTATTCCAATTCGAATTAATTCGAATTGCTCAGCAATTCGAATTTGCTTGAAAATCACATTGTATGCATGCCATCCTTTCACGCCTTGGTTTATTTTTCATCTCTAACCAATTCGGATTATGCAATTCGAGTTAATTCGAATTGCTGAGCAATTCGAATTCACCTCCTCATTGAGGTAAATGCCTTAGTTAATTTGAGGAAGAAAAGGACTTTGCCAATTCGAGTTGTCTAATTCGAATTAATTCGAATTGGCCAATAATTCGAATTAGATGATGTTCCAATTTCTGGCAATGATTAATTGGGTGAGGTCATACTTCATTCTTCATGCATTCTCAATTCGAATTACCCCAATAATTCGAATTGAACTATCCTTTTATGTTGAAAATTCCAAAAACATTTTCTTTCATGATTTGTGTAAGTTGCATGGGTGTATTGGGCCTAGGCCCAGTTCATCTGATTTCTATCCATTACACATTTCAACTCATTAGTGTCCACTTATTGTGTGCTTAACACCCACACAATACCAAAAACATTTTCTTACTTTCATGTTTTCTCTTTCATTGTGTGTATGAACGGATAATGAGAAACACCACAAATTAATGTTGGTGAAAGGTCCCTCCATAGGGATATCGATTAACCCGTCTTCTGTGTGTCAATCATTATCTGTTATTTTGCATGATCTGGTTAGTGGTTGGTGGAAGCTCCGGCGAGTGTTCTCTTTACCAGAGATTCGATTAGTCACTCAGCCAATTCCTAATCAGATACAGTTTTAATTCTCCTTATCTTAATTTCTCAAACCTGAATTCAAGTTGCAATAGTATTAACTGATGTCGACCAACATCAGTTGAGAAATATTACAGCAAGAAATATGTGGGTTTTTCTTCCACTCACAGACAAAAGAAAACTAAATGACGGCGGTCACCGTCGTTTGGAATTCTTTCTGTCTAAAATCAGTCATCTGGGATAATTGGGAACCGGACAGCAGATGTTTGCAGTCCGGAAAACCCCAACTATCTCTGGCACCCTTTTTAGCCGATTTTTTCTCATCTCAGGCTAATCCACCTTTGTGTATCTCATTCTGTCTAACCCCACCATATATTTTGGGGTGTTTTATTTTCCTTTTCATATACTTGTATGCATGATACTATTATGTAGATGTTCCAGTCATATCATTATTTTGGGGATCCTTCTCCTTGGACACAGAAGTCTTGATTTAAATCAGATGCTGCATAATAAATTTCCAACAAAAATTCCTTAATAAAATCCGGATCTAAGTGAGGGATAAGTTCGATAGTTGTGACTGACTCATATTCCACTGGGGGTTGATTTTGAGAGCTTAGAAGCAGAGTCAGCGATTAGGTCTCATCTAGACTGAAAGGATCTGTGTTTTTAATTGAGAGTTCAGTACCTGTCAAGGGAATGATTTTCAAATATCCATTTGCTTCTCAAAATTGCTGTGTGTTGGAAATCTTATATTAAATATCGCATTAAATCAGCACCCACTTGGGTGTAGATGAGATGTGATAAATAATACTAGAAGAACAACATATAAGCCTTGGTAAATTTCTAAGGTAGGGTCGAGTATTCCTTCGACTACTATCTTCTTCTGCCAAAGTCTAGAATTGAGTCTTGAGTGAGTACATCCGGAATAGGTTCATTATGGATCTGTTTTATTTAGTTTGTATCTCATAACTACCCAGATGTTGTAAGCCCTGTGGCTTATTGATATCTCAGGGGTTCTTGATCTGCATCTGGTCACTCAGACCAGGGGCTCTTTTATACTAACGGAAAGAGACGTTTTTAACGCTTCCGAGTGATAGATTTAAATGCTTTCTTTACAGCTTTCTTACTGCTTTCCTTTAAAGTGCTTTCATAGAGGTCACTCGGAAGAATTAGGGGTTGTCCATCTGTTAAAAGGTTTGAGAGTTATGGAATGGTTTGGGGCTTGTTTTGAAACTTTGGGTGTGACATGGGGGAATGATAGGAGTACTTGGCATATCAACTAATGATATGTTAGGTGTTGCTTATCCACCACAGATGAATAATACGCCTTAGCGTGGCCATGTGAAGGAAATTGTGAGTCTGTGGTATCTTAGAAATTGTTGTCTTAAGGGCATGTAAACTCTTACTGTAAGTACCTGTCTGTTAAAGGGAACGTGGTATAGAGAGCATGAGAGTTAGCTAACTGGAGGATTATCCCAAACTAAGATCTGTGCATTAAAATTGAAGTTTAATTGTGTTTCATTTGAATCTTGTCCAATCTTTATTATTTCCTCCTTGTCCCTTCTGTCATATTTAAATCTGCTTTCTAGATAGTGTAGCATGATTTTTACCCGCTTTCTTAGTATAAATTTAATTGCTTTCCTCGATCTAGTTTACCATGCTTTGTAGAATAATTTTTACTGCTTTCATAATCGAATTTAAATTACGTCAAGTAGTTGTCAGAAACCCTTTGCAAAACTTGAATCGATTAACCGAGTGGAAAATCTTAGTAAACGACGTGGGCCCTGCTTCCATCGCACATCCTCCAATGAACGATCCGGTACTTACTATAAATTACTGCAATTTTTGACTCCGTGCGCTTTCGGGGGCACAGTTTCTCAACACGAGTAAATAAAAACACAACATTTTAGAAAATACTCATACAGTGGGAAAATGTCAAAGGTTTCATGGTAGGAACTTCCGTGACATGAAATTATGAAAAGTATCATGACGCAGATACCGGGGACTTTCAGGGTGACAGACTGAAGGTCAAGTCCCGGTTGCACCGTGATATTTGTCAAAAGTTTCATGGCGGGAAGGACCACAACGCCATTTGAAATCAAAAGCACCCCACATGAGTAATAAAAAGGGAAATCTTAATTTATCCTTAAGCCCCTTCCATGAATCATAACTCTTTTCATTTAATAAATCCAAACCTGATATTTCAGAAAAATTACTCGTGTTATAGAAATCTGTCAAAAGTTTCAGTACCCACAAAAACATTTATTACTAAAATACCCACACAACACAACCCATGCATACATCAAAACAATCAAACACAAAAGATCCATATACACTAGTGTAATTGCAAAATTTTTTGCCAAACACTCATGCTTCTCTTCACAGATTAAGCAACATATCACATGCATATTCAATCATCATCATTAAACATCTATTGATCAAAATAACACAGTGGCTAGAGAAGAACTGTCCACAGTGTTCACTTCATTCACCGATTTCCAAAATCAACACAAATAACAAAATAATGGGCAAGACAGTAAAACAATACCACAAAAATGAACCAAAAACAGGATTTTCGAGGGTTTTACTACCGTCATTTTTAAAATGAAACACCCCTTCATCACAAAAACTTCGAACTCACAAAAATGGCAGTTTGAACATAAAGCCCTAAAACCCTAGGTTCTGCCTAGTGCATTCTAAGTTATTCCCGAACATCCCCACTCTATTCCGACCATATTCCGACCCTTCCCATCGTGATAACAGTGAGCATTCCCCTCCCCAACCCCGATTTCGAAAAAACTACGAAAATACAAAACTGGAAACTACGAAAACAAGGCGCGAAATCGAAAAAGAGGACTTACCCCCTGCTCCCACTCGGGTTTGACGATGATGACGCCATTTCCGAACAGTTTAGACGGAGGAAAGCTCTGGTTTGAGGTTTTGGTTTCGCGAGGAAGAGGGTTTTCGCGAGAGAGAATCGGGGGGGGGGGGTTTGGAAGTGTGAAAGGTGAAAGTGAGGGAAAAGAGGGGGGAAAGAGTATATAAAGGGTTCGGAAGAGGGGGTTCGAATTATTGGACCAAGACATCAATTCGAATTAATTCGAATTGATGTGGTCTGTGAGAGGTTCGGTTTCTTTTTGCCAATTTGAATTAATTCGAATTAACCTGGAGACCGAATCTGAGAGGAAGGCACATACAGTCTCTCAGGCAATGTTCGAATTCGAAATCAATTCGAATTAATTCGAATTGACTCATTAATTTGAATTAGACCGAGAAGACCGAATTCGCACTTGGAAAAGAATGACAGATGCTTTTGTGAGTCAATTCGAATTATTTGGGCAATTCGAATTAATTCGAATTGGCCTGTAATTCGAATTACTCACTTGCAAACATAAAGAAAGAAGAATGCCTTTTGTATGCTAATTCGGATTAGTTAGGCAGTTCGAATTAATTCGAATTGCCCTATAATTCGAATTGCTTACTTGGCTGTAACAACACTCCGAATGTGCCTTGGTGGGTCAATTCGAGTTGCATGGCAATTCGAATTATTCGAATTAATTCGAATTGCCCGCATAATTCGAATTGATTAAATCAGAACTGGTAAAATTACCAAGGCAACATGTCCTATGTGGTTTGTTTCGAACAATTCGAATTAATCTGAATTGATTTGAAATGAAAATTAAACCACATCCAAGACTTAGAAAATTTAGGGTTTTCAAATTTTTACAATCTAAAGAAATGAACATACTAGACATGCATATTGACACACATAAATTATTATAAACTAAATTGCTTGCATAAATAAGGTTGGGTTAACACTTATATTTTGTGGATATATTCTGGATTTTAGATTTCTCTAAATTTCGAAATTAATCTCCATTAAATATAGTATTAACCTAACCAGGAACCTGATTTTCGAAGCTTTTGTTGGCTCCACGAATTCCTGCAAAACAATTATAAGAAACTTATTAGATTTTTCTCCAAATATCAACATCCTCACATTTAGAGTCTTAGTACTCTAAATGTTTAATTGATTTTTGGATACTTTTTTGTCCGAGAAAATAAATATGCTATGTAGCACATAATTTAAAGGAATATATGTATAATTATTTATTGAGCATAGGCCGGTTCTGATGTCATTTGGGCTTCTTTTTCGGGGTCGAACTGCCCGAGATACTCCTTCAATCTATGTCCATTCACTACCAGCTCTCCTTTGTCAGTTCGGATCCTGACAGCTCCAGTCTCAAACACGTGCACCACTTCGTATGGCCCTTCCCATCTGGATTTAAGCTTTCCGGGGAACAGCTTCAACCTAGAATTAAATAATAAGACATTTTGGCCAACATAGAAGTGTTTAGACTTTATACGACGATCATGTAACTTCTGGGTCCGCTCCTTGTAAATCCTCGAGCTCTCATAAGCTTGTGCACGTATTTCCTCAATTTCATTGAGGTCCAACTTGCGCTTACTCTGAGCAACTCATGGGTCAAAATTAAGCGTTTTTACGGCCCAGTAAGCCTTATGCTCTAGTTCTACGGGCAAATGACAGGCTTTTCCGAAAACAAGCCTGTAAAGCAGTGACCAATCTTAAATGCAGTGCGGTATGCCCATAAAGCATCATTGAGCTTACGTGACCAATCTTTGCGGGTTATCCCCACAGTGGCCTCGAGTATATGTTTGATTTCGCGGTTTGTAACCTCGACTTGGCCACTGGTTTGGGGATGATAAGGCGTGCCGATCTTATGGAGAATCCCATTTTTGCTCATAAGATTTGCAAATGTTTTATTAACAAAATGGGTTCCTCCATCAGATATGATCACCCTGGGTACACCAAATCTATCGAAAATGTTATTTTTCAAAAATTTGATGACCTGGTTGCCATCATTGGTTGGCAGTGCAACCGCCTCAACCCATTTGGAAACGTAATCGACAGCTACCAAGGTGTAATGATTCCCATCAGACGTTGGGAATGGCCCCATGAAGTCAATACCCCATACATCGAAAATCTCAAGGGTGAGAATTCCTTGTTGAGGCATCTCATCCCTCTTGGAGATATTCCCTAGTCTTTGGCATCTGTCGCAAGCTTTAACAAACGCTTTGCAATCCTCGTAGATGGTAGGCCAATAAAAACCACACTCGAGCACCTTATGAGCTGTTCGAGTGGGGCCATGGTGACCTCCATATTCTGATTCATGGAATTTCTTAGCGATTTGATAAGCCTCGTGCTCAGTTACACATCGTCTAATAATCGAATCTGCACAATGCTTGAAAAGATAGGGATCTTCCCAGAAGTAGTCAACTACATCTCGGTAGAACCTTGCTTTTTGGCCCCTGCTCTGGAATGGTGGGCTTATTCTGCATGCTAAAAAGTTAGCAATGTCGGAAAACCACGGACAAGCTTGATCATGAAGGTGCAAGGCAAACAGTTGCTCGTCCGAAAAATTCTCATTAACGGCTAGCTCATTTTTATCATTATCTAGTCGAGATAAATGGTCAGCAGCACCATTGTCTCTGCCTTTTCTATCTTTTATTATGATGTTGAATTCTTGCAACAAAAGTACCCACCTGATTAATTGAGGTTTGGCGTCCTGTTTGCTAAACAAGTATCTCAGTGCAGAGAGATCTGTGTACACTATGGTTTTCGTACCAATGAGATACTGCCTGAATTTATCAAACGCGAAAACCACAGCATACATCTCTTTCTCCGTGGTGGTGTAGTTGATTTGGGCTTCATTCAGGGCATGACTTGCGTAATGAATTACACAATGTTTCCCTTCCTTATGTTGCCCAAGAACTGCACCCACGGCGAGATCACTTGCATCACACATTACCTCGAAAGGTATTGACCAATCGGGTGGTTGCACTATTGGGGCAAAAATCAACAACTTCTTGAGCGTGTCAAAGGCTTGAACACACGCTTCGTTTATTACAAAAGAATTTTCTTCACAAAGCAAATTAGTGAGCGGCTTGGCAATTTTAGAAAAATCCTTAATGAATCTCCGGTAAAAACCGGCATGCCCTAAGAAACTCCTAACTGCTTTTATTGAGTTGGGTAATGGAAGGTTGGATATGACTGAGACTTTGGCCCTATCGACTTCGATGCCTGCGCGCGAGATGCGGTGACCTAACACTATTCCTTCGGTGACCATGAAATGGCACTTCTCCCAGTTCAAAACTAGGTTAGTGTCCTCGCATCTTTTTAGAATTTTTGCAAGATTAGTCAGACATTCGTCAAAAGTATCTCCATACACAGAGAAGTCATCCATGAAAACTTCAATGCATTTTTCGATAAATTCTGAGAAAATCGACATCATGCATCGCAGAAATGTGGCAGGTGCATTACAAAGTCCAAAAGGCATGCGCCTGTACGCAAAAGTTCCATATGGGCACGTGAAAGTGGTCTTATCATGATCTTCGCTAGCTATTACAATCTGATTATAGCCAGAGTACCCATCCAAAAAGCAATAGTACTCCCGCGCAGCCAACCTCTCCAGCATCTGATCAATGAATGGCAAAGGGAAATGGTCCTTACGCGTAGCGGTGTTGAGCTTCCGGTAGTCGATGCAAACTCTCCAACCGGTCACTGGACGTGTTGCCACTTCTTCTCCTTGCTCATTTGTCGTTACACAAATCCCCCCACGCTTTGGTACTACCTGCACTGGGCTAACCCATTTGCTGTCAGATATAGGATAGATTATACCAGCAACTAGGAGCTTGATAACTTCTTTCCTTACCACTTCTTGTATGTGGGGGTTCAGACACCTTTGTGGTTGCCTGGAGGGCTTGTACTCCTCTTCCATTAAAATTCTGTGCATGCAAACAGAGGGGCTTATTCCTTTTACATCAGAAATGGTCCATCCGATTGCATGTACATATTTCTTTAGAATGTCTACCAGAGCTTTTTCTTGTTCTTGTGTCAGCTTGGCTGACACAATTACCGGTAATCTTTTATGTTCAGCGAGAAAGAAGTACTTAAGATGATCCGAGAGTATTTTAAGTTCAAGCTCTGGCGGACATTCAACGGAAGGCAGTAATTTGCGAGAAATGGATGGGAGTGAGAGATCAGATTTACCTTCAGGATCCTGTGTCACTACAGGATCCACTTCCTCCTCCGTGGTGCTTTCTTTCTCCTCTGGAATGAATTCAACACCGTCGAATTCTTCAAGGTCCCCAGTGATAGGGTCCTCGAAGTGGACAGCGTTGCAACTCCTTCGTTGCTCCGCACCTTCAGGCGTCAGTACTTGTTTTGGAACTTTGTCCGACACAATAGTCATAGAGTCTACGCTCTCATCCTCACACCTACCATCTATTACAGAAAACATGGAACAAGTTCCCTCATTCAGAAACTTCTGCAGCTGTTCCATATCAAAAATGATCTCCTCGCCATCGACCATCAATGTGACTTTTCCAGATTTAGCGTCAATTAGTGCACCACCAGTGGCCAAAAACGGGCGTCCAAGGATAAGCGGCATTTCAGAATCCTCTTCAATGTCGAGGATAATGAAGTCGACCGGGAAGAGAACCTGGCCGGTTTTGACCACAACATCCTTGAGAATTCCTACGGGCTGAGTGATTGATCTGTCTGCGAGTTGCAGTCTCATCTTGATTGGATGGATTTCGCCAAGCTTAAGGCGGATTGCCATAGCTAGTGGCATCACATTGATGCCCGATCCCAAATCACAAAGCCCCATACTCACTTTGGCCTTTCCGAATTGTACTGGAAGCGTGCAACACCCAGGGTCCTCTTTCTTTTCGGGTAATCTCCTTTGAACTATGGCACTGCATGTGCTGTTGAGAATGATCACCTCCTCCTGCTCTACCTGTCTTTTTCCTGAAATCAATTCTTTCAAGAACTTAGCATAGATGGGCATTTCGGAAATCATTTCTGTAAGAGGAATGGTTATCTCTATAGACTTTAATCGTTCCAGAAATTTCTTGAATTTATGATCATGTTCCTTATTTTTAAGACGTGCCGGGTATGGCACCCTTGGCATGTACTTACTATTATCTGTTTTTGGTGGTAAAGAGAAGGAAGTTGTACCTTCACCCATACCCTTTTCAGCTTCCTGTGCAGCTTCAGCCTGCGAATTAGCTGCATCTGATTTGTCCTTGACCAGTCCATACTGTCATCTCCTTCAATCCTTTCCTTTTCCTTCTCAACCTCCAGTGAGTCCTTTCCCTTCACGGCTGTCTCCTTTCCAACTCCAACGTTTCCTTCCAAAGTCTTGCCTCCCCGCAATGTGATTGCTTTACACTGCGGGTTAGCCTCAGTACTGCTCGGAAGTGTTCCTTTCCCTCTGTTTTGCAATTCCTTAGCCAACTGGGTGACTTGCATCTCCACATTTTTTATTGATGACTGCAACTGCTGGTTTATGTCCTTTTGATTGGATATAAACTCGGTCATCAAGTTCTCCAAACGAGATGGTGGCTTTTGGTTGTATTGCTGATTCTGATCATGTTGGCCTTGGAAATTCTGGAAATTCTGGCCTTGGTTTTGATTGGGCATCTGTTGGATATGCGGCTGGAAGTTCTGATTCTGATTCTGGAAGTTCTGTACTCTTTGCTGGACGAATCCTTGATTCTGAGGCCTGAAGTTCTGCTGGGGATTTTGGTTTGCAAACTGGTTAGGCTGGTTTGGCTGTAACAAATGCGCATTGAGTGCATTGTTGTTGGAATAGGAGAGGTTGGGGTGGCGATTCTGGTAGTTCCCGGCATAATTGCAGCTTTCAGTAGCTATCTGTTGGCACGTGTCAGTTGGGTGAGGCCCCTGACACAGCCCACAGACAATTCCCGATTGCTGTGTTTGAACTTGGCTCGATGAGGCTCCTGCCTGAGAAGTGCCTACTCCCTTTCCTTTGTCCTGTCCCAGCTGTATCGCAGCTACCTGCTCCTGCAGTTTCTCAAAATCTGTTTTTCCATCACTCACAGCAAAAACTTTTCTAGGAGGATCCACTTTCTTATCATCAGCGTTCAGTATAGATCTGTTGACAGACATTGTCTCAATCTTTTCCCAAGCTTGATCCATAGGCAAATGGAGTAAATGTCGTCCGCCAGCAGCATCCAACATCATTCTCCATGGATGGGTGAGTCCTCCGTAGAATTTCCTCAATTGCTCCCATGGCCGATATCCGTGTTGGGGGCATCGCCTTATGAGACCAAAGAATCTCTCTTTTGCGTCATACAATGACTCGTCCGGCTTCATCTTGAACTCTCCAATCTTTGCTCGTCCTTCCTCAATCTTTGATTCCGGGAAATACTTCAACAGGAAACTCCTTACCAGATCTGCCCAGGTGCTTCTTTGATTTATGGGCAATAACTTATACCAATCTCTGGAACCACTGAACAAAGAAAACGGAAACAACATCAGTCTTATAGCATCAGGTGAGACTCCCTGATTTTTGATCGTGTCGCAGAGCTCTATGAAGGTTTGGAGATGATCATGAGGGTCCTCATGATTTGCACCGCAGAATTGGTTGTTTTGCACCAAATTGATGAGTGCCGGTTTGAGCTCGAAGTTGTGTGCAGGAAAGTGTGCTCTCCCAGGTCCATCCAGATAGGGTTCTACGATCGGTTGCATGAAGTCGGCTGCTGCTTGCTGTTGCTGATTTCCCTGTTCAGCTTGATTCTGGTACAGTTGGTGGTAGTTGGGAATTTGCTGGAAGTTATTTGGGTCCTGTGGGTTGTTCTGAAATTGGTCTTGATTGAAGGCTTGATTCTGGCATTGTTGGTTTGGTATATTTTGGTTTTGGTGGTTAAATTGGTTAAGAGGTGGCGGCGGTTGTTGGTGGAATTGCTGGTATTGTTGCTGATTGAGGTTAGGCAGATTCTCCTCCTCGTTGGCACGATTTGGATGTTCTACTATACCTCCATCAGCTCCATTACCAGGATTATTTGGTGGTTGTCTACCATGTCTGATAGATCACTGCTTGAAGTTACGGGTGAGTTACGAGTCCGGCGCTCCTGCTCTTTCCTTCTTCTGGCTTGTGCCCTCAGTTGGCGAGCGGTCCTTTCTATTTCTAGATCGAACGGTAGCTCAGGCAATATACCCTTCCTCCGTTGCATAAGCAGTCGGTATCACGATTTGACAGCACCTGTACAACCCCTAGGTTAGTAACGAATCAAAAATGTACAAAAACTATCTATGAGTAAATCAGGAGTGTAATTCTCTTAATAAACGGCGCTGCATCCTCCCCGGAAAAGGCGCCATGAAACTTTTGACAATTTCTCACACGAGTATTTTTCTAAAATATCAGGTTTGAATTTATTAAATGAAAAGAGTTATGATTAATGGAAGGGGTTTAAGGATATATTAAGAGAGTCACTTTTTATTACTCGTGTTAAGAAACTGTGCCCCCGAAAGCGCACGGAGTCAAAAATTGCAGTAATTTATAGTAAGTACCGGATCGTTCACTGGAGGATGTGCGATAGAAGCGGGGCCCACGTCGTTTACTAAGATTTTCCACTCGGTTACTCGATTCAAGCTTTGCAAAGATTCTAACAACTACTTGACATAATTTAAATTAGATTATGAAAGCAGTAAAATATACTACAAAGCGGGTAAATTCTACTCTAAGGAAACGATAAAATTAATGCTGAGAAAGCGATTAATATTATGCTAGACTATCTAGAAAGCAGATTTAAAATGTGACAGAAGGGACATGGAGAAAATAATAAAAATTGGACAAGATTCAGATGAAACACAATTAAATTCCCATTTTTAATACACAGATCTTTGCTTGGGATAGTTCGTCAGTTAGCTAACTCTTATGCTTTCTACACTATGTTCCCTCTAACAGACAGGTACTTACAGTGAGAATTCACATGCTCTTAAGACCTCAAAATCTAAGATACCATAAACTCATAACTCCCCTTGCAATGCCTTGCCAGGGTATGTTAATCATTTATGGTGGATAAGCAACACCTGACACATCATTAGTTGAATTGCCAAGTACTGCTATCATTCCCCCATGTCAATAAAGAAAGATGGACAACCCAAAGTTTCAAATCAAGCCAAACCATTCCATAACTCTCAAACCTTTTTACAGATGGACAACCCCTAATTCTTCCGAGTGACCTCTATGAAAGCATTTAAAAGAAAGCAGTAAGAAAGAAATAAAGAAAGCATTTAAAATTCTATCACTCGGAAGTCTTAAAAGCATCTCTTTCCGTTAGTATGAAAGAGCCCCTGGTCTTGGTATCCAGATGCAGATCAAGAACCCCCAAGATATCAATAAGCCACAGGACTCACAACATCTGGGTAGTTATGAGATACAAACTAAATGAAACAGATCCATAGATGAACCTTTTCCGGATGTACTCACTCAAGACTCAATTCTAGACTTTGGCAGAAGAAGATAGCAATTGAAAGAATACTCAACCCTATCTTAGAAATTAACCAAGGCCTATATGTTGTTCCTCTAGTATTATTTATCACATCTCATCTATACCCAAGTGGGTATTGGTTTAATGCAGTATCTAATATAAGATTTCCAACACACAGCAATTTTGAGAAACAATGGATATTTGAAAATCATTCCCTAAACAGGTACTAAACTCTCAATTAAAACACGGATCCTTTCAGTCTAGATGAGACCTAATCGCTGACTCTGCTTGTAAGTTCTCAAAATCAACCCCCGATAGAATATGAGTTAATCATAACTGTCGAATTTATCCCTTACTCAGATCCGGATTTTATAAAGGAATTTTTTTTTTGGAAATTTATTATGTAGCATCTGATTTAAATCACGACTTCTATGTCCAAGGAGAAGGATCTCCAAAATAATAGTATGACTGCAACACTTACATAATAATATCATGCATACATGTATATGAGAAGTAAGATAAAATACCCCAAAATATATGGTGGGGTTAGACTGAATTTGATACACAAAGATGGAATTAGCCCTGAGATAAGAAGAAATTGGCTAAAAAGAGTGCCAGAGATAGTTGGGGTTTTCCGGACTGCAAACATCTGTTGTCCGGTTCCCAATTATCCCAGATGGAATGATTTGTAGACAGTGAGGAACTCCTGATGACAGTGATCGCTATCATTAAAAGTCCTGCTGCCCGTGACTGAGGAAAAACCCACATATTTTTCTCACTACAGTATTATCACAACAATGTTGATCGACACTGTCTGGTAGTACCATAGCTCAAAATTCAGGTTGGAAATTAAGATAAAGAAAAATAAAACTGTATCTAATTAGGAATTGGCTGAGTGACTAATCGAATCTCTAGTAAAGAGACCGCTCGCCGGAGCTTCCACCAATCACTAATCAGACCATGCAAAATAACGGATAATAATTAATACACAGAAGACGAGCTAATCGATATCCCTATGAGGGGACCTTTCACCAAATTGATCTGTGATCTCTCATTACCCATTCATACACACAATAAGGGAGAAAATATGAAAGTAAGAAAATATTTTTGGTATTGTGTGAGTGTTAATCACACAACGAATAGACAATAATGGATTGAGATGTGTAATGGATAAAATCAGGTATAATGGGCCTAAGCCCAATGTACCCATGCAACTTACACAAATCAGGAAAGAAAATATTTTTTGAGTTTTAAAATAGAAGGAAGAGTTCAATTCGAATTACTGGGTTTGTGCAATGTAAACCGAATTGAGTATGCATGAGGGATGAAGTATAACCTTACCCAATTAATCCTTGCAAAGGAATGAAAAATCTTCTAATTCAAATTGTTGAGCAATTCGAATTAATTCGAATTAGACAACTCGAATTGACGAAGTCCTTTCCTTGCTCAAACTTGACTAAGGCATTTACCTCAATGAGGGAGTGAATTCGAATTATCCAGCAATTCGAATTAATTCAAATTGGGCAATTCGAATTGGATGGGAAGAAAAAAATAAACTAAGGCATGAAGGGATGGAATGCATACAATGTGGTTTTTGAGCCAATTCGAATTGTTGAATAATTCGAATTAATTCGAATTGGATGATTCGAATTGGTTGGAAACCACATGAAGAGAATATGTTTGGTATGCAATTCGAATTTCTTGGACAGTTCGAATTTATTCGAATTGCTTCAATTCGAATTGCATCCCATTTTTCCGTAACAAACATTTTTGTGCTCACAAGTATGGGTTTGGTGTACAATGTGCGGTTTATGATGGATTAGATTTACCAAATCCTTCATTTCACATCAATGTCACCTCACAGCCACACTAGTGAGGATTTTAAGGAATAAGCAAGATACATGTCTAGTAGGTAATGGCAATAATTAAACCCTATTTCTACAAACAAGGAATTCAAAGATCAAACACCCCAAAACAACTACAAAATCTAAGAACTACATGCATAAACATAAGAACACTTACATTATCTAAGGCATAAATAAATAAAAAGTAGGGCAGAATAATGAGGCAATAAAATAAATTCTAACAATCCTAAAATCATCTAAAACCTAAGAACACTCATTTGAAGCTCTAAGGCATAAAACCATACAAAAAATCTACTAAACATGCATTTATTGAGTTTGAGAGTCAACTAAAACATAATAATTGTGACCTAGTTGAAACAAACAAACATTCTACACATTTATTGCTAAGGAAAGCATTTAAAAAGTGCCAAACACATGAACAAACCCATTTCTGGAAATTTCTCTTGTATTGACACTTGAAAGCAAGTAAAATAACCCAAAACCATCATTATCTTGAAGGTAGGGTTTATTATATCTAAAAAGCATGTAAATGTATGGAAATGGCTACACTAATGGGTTTAACAAACTGTTTACAACTAAACTAAGATCAAAGCATTAAAAACTACACTACATGCTTGAAAAAAAAACTAACTAAACTAAACTACTTACCTAACCCTTAAGGGGTGGAGAACAACCTGCTTGTTCTTTTTGTTCCCCAAGCTGATTCGGTGGAAAAATTCAAGTCCCTGATTTTGTTGTGGAAGATCAGCTTTTATACACAAATCTCGAAATCCTAGGCCCACCAGGGCCCATCACCAGTGTTATGCATTTCCCACGAGTTCACAGCTTCATTTGGATGAATTTTTGAATGTGGTTCAGTCTCCTTAAGCAATTCGAATTAATTCGAATTGGTGAGGTCTCTTCCTTGAGCTGAGATGTGGTCTTCAGTCATCAATTCGAATTATGTGAGGAATTCGAATTGGTCTTCTCGAATTGGTTGATGGCTCCTGCTTGGCTTCCTTGTGCTTGTGCAATTCGAATTATGGGCCAATTCGAATTAATTCGAATTGAGGCATTCGAATTGCACTTCTCTTTCTGCCCTTGGGTTTCTTCTCTTCATTCCCTAATTCGAATTATGAGTGGTTCGAATTTGAACAATTCCAATCAGGCCTTGTGCATCTCTTCCCAACACTTAACCATTTTCCTTTTTCTCCTCAGCAATTCGAATTACATGAGCAGTTCGAATTAATTCGAATTGCGTAATACGAATTGAACTTCAACACTTAACCAAAATTCAGTTTGTGGGATTTTCATTCTTTTTCCCATCTTTTCATTCATTTTTCTCTTCTTTTTCCTTTTCTCATGTTTTTGGATTTTTCTAACATAAATACAATTAAAAATTGCATGTTTTGTGTCTTTTTATTACCAGCTCAAAATTCTTACAAACTCGCATTAATCTGTCAAATTCAACTGCTTTCTTATTAAAATAAGATGGAGACACGATCAAAATGTCCGTCTCAGACACGGAAATGGATTGGAAATAATGGACAATTTTGGCCATTATCAATTCCTCAGTTGGCGCATCCCGATATGTTTCACCAACTTTTCAAATGTTGCTATTGGTAGTGCCTTGGTAAACAAATCTGCAAGATTATCCGCTGAACGGATTTGTTGCACATCTATTTCACCATTTTTCTGTAGATCATGTGTGTAGAAAAATTTTGGTGAAATATGTTTCGTTCAATCTCCTTTAATATACTCTCCCTTTAATTGAGCTATACAAGCTGCATTATCTTCATATAGTATTGTTGGGGTATTTTTTCTTCAGTAGTTACGCCAAAATTTTTCAATATATGGTGCATCAAAGATCGTAACCATACACATTCTAGACTGGCTTCATGGATTACTAAAATTTCAGCATGATTTGAGGAAGTAGCAGTCAATGTCTGCTTCATTGATCTCCATGAAATTGCAGTACCTCCACATGTAAAAACATAGCCAGTTTGAGATTTGGCTTAATGTGGATCTAACAAATATCCAGCATCAGCAAAGCCGATTAATTCATGTCGAGAATTATTTGTTTAAAATAAGGGGTTTTTATTAAAAAAGGCCAGCAGCACAAAATACTTCCAATACAAGACCAGCATACCAAATACATTCCGTATTAACACCAATATACTATACACATACTTAATGAGGACCTCACCTTATAATTTAAATGGATATTGTAATTCAGGTGTGTAAATATAAAATTACCCTTACCTTTTTGTATTTTTCTGCACATTGATGTGAAAGGTGGTGAGTGAGACAAAATGTGCATTTCAAACTCTTTCCTCTCCCTCCTCTCCTCGGACCCGTCGAAGACACCATAAATCCTCCATTTGCAGCGGGCAGCTCTGAAGACATCATAAATCCCATTTTTGCAGCGAGCAGCTCCGGAAAGATGGCGGAAGGGTGGGAACGAAGGCAGCGACCTCCATTACCGGAGTTCTCTGGCGGAAGAGCGCATCAATCGGTATTAGCTCTCGTTTTCCAATCTTTTGGGTTGGGAAGCTCGTTGAAGAAGCTCCCAAGACCGGCCGAAAGCGCGCACAGCGGGGGTGTGGGTTTCCGTGCTCCGTCGGCCGAAAGAGAAGGCTTTAAGAGGGTTTAGGGCTGTTATTTAGGGTTTGGTGGCTGGAAGAAGGTTAGGGTTTGGGGAGGCTGTTATTTAGGGTTTTCTACAGGTTTTCGGAAGTGGGTAGGGGTTAGGAAGATGACAACGAGGGAGCAAGGTGGTGGGCGAGATGTCATGTTATTTTGCCATTACAACGGACAAGCCCATCTCGTGCGGATAAGGGATGACGAAGCCCTCGCGGATGTGTACGGAAAGGTGACGGAGAAGTGGGCTAATGTATGTGCAACAACACACACGCTCCACTACGATGAACCCGACGGGGGCTACACAATGGAGATAATGAATGATGACGATGTGAGACGGATGTCGAACTTGAATCGAGCAAAGGGACTGGCATTTGGGAAGATGACAGTGATGGAGCGGGAAGCAAGAAACACGATCGTGTAAGTCTTTTAGGAAATTGCATTGAGTTCCTTACCGTTTAATATTTGGTTGTATGCGAGCGTATATGAATGATATTATTTGCGTTAATGATGCCTGATTGCGATCATAGCTATATCTTTTAATAGTATCTGGCAATCTGCAAAATAGGACCATGATTCTTGAAACAGGGAAGTGGCTAACAACATCGGTGTTTTCTGTACACAACACTAGTATAGATTACGCATAGGAATAATGTTATACTTGCACATCAATGGCACGGCTACTGAATGTAACTAGTTTTTAAGTTAGAAGTAACTTGTACTTCAGGGAACACACTGTAGCACAAGATGACATGGACGACGAAGATACCGAGGACGAGGAGGATCAGAGGGTTATATGGGCCAATGCAATAAAGGGAGTAGGACAAAGGTTTAGGAATCAGGATCATTTCCGGAAGGTCGTGGCAAATCATTGTATTTCTCTTCGGCGTGGATATGAATTCATTCACAACAACAAAGCAGAATATATTTCAAATGCACGACGGAAAGTTGTGGTTGGCGCATATATGCATCATTACACAAGTCTGACAACTCGTTTGCGATCCGCACATGCACGTTGACACACCGTTGCGGTGTTAATAATCTGCAATCGATGACTCACCCAAATGCGAATGCGACATGGGTAGCGGCTTTCATAAAAGATAAAGTGCGGCGGAACCCGAATTACAATTCGAACATGGCTATCGCGGACATTCACGCCGCATTCAAAGTGGACATTAGCTATCGCACAGTGTGGAATGCACGGGAGATTGCGATTAAGGAGTTACATGAAGACGATAAAGATTCGTTTGACAAGCTCCGGCTATTTTGCAGCCGCTTGACAGCATCGAACCCCGGGAGCGTGGCTTACTTGGAGGTGTTTCCTGAATCCGGAAAGTTCCGAAGGGTTTTCATTTCAATAGCAGGTTGCATTGAAGGGTTCAAGAGAGGTTGTCGTACGCTTATTGAGCTCGATGGGACCCATATTAAAAATAAGTGGAAAGGCGCAATACTTGCCGCTGTTGGTAAAGATGCAAATGCTGGGTTCATAACGCTGGCATTTGCAGGTACGTAAATTTCATGATATTGGTGTTTTTGAAGAGAAGGGATGTCGTTTGGGAATTGTGCTCTCCTCACCGTGGTGTTCTTTTTTTTTTTTTTTACAGTTGTTGACGGAGAGACGGATGAGAACTGGGAGTGGTTTTGTCTCCGACTGAGGTCTATACTAGATGGTGATACAGAAGAGAACCGGTCCGAATACACTTTTTATACTGACCGGCACTCGGGTCTCATGAAAGCTATCCCAACCATTTTTAATGGGAGTCACCATGGCGTATGCCTACGACACCTCGTTGATAACTTTAAAAAGGATGTGAGTTTTACTAGTACAGTATCATATAACTATAATCTAGAATTATACATGGTTTTATATAAAATTGGTACTATACTTTTCAGTGACTGATATAGATGACCTACGATTACAGGTGCTTCGCAAGTACCGATACAAGAATAAGGATCACTGGACAGGGGTGCTGAAGGATGCGGCGTACGCTCCGACATATGACGAAATGTTCAAGCACCTCAATACCATCCTTGAAGCAATGCCCTCAACTGGTACGTTCCTTGAAAATTCAGAACCCTAAAATTGGGCGAATGCGCTGTTCACGGGCAAGAAATGGGGTGTCATGAATACAAACCTCATCGAGAGTTGGAATAGTTGGATTGTGAAAGCGAGGGGCTACGGTCCGTATGCAATGCTCGATGAAATTCGAAGACAGGTTATGAAGATGATGAACGATAAAAGAGAGGAAGGTGCTAGAATGGAAGGAACATTGGCTACGGTGCCGGAGAAGATATTAAACGGTAATTACTTGGCATCCGGCGAACTTAGCTGCAACGCGCAACGGGCTCCTTGTTTGAAGTCCGGGAGAGGGCCACCCTACACGCCGTTGATGTGGAAAAGTGGACATGCACGTGTGGCTACTGGAAATTATTCAGGCTGCCCTGTAAGCACGGGTGTGCTGCGATCGAGAAACTGCAGTGCAACATTTATGACTACTGCGATGCTTACTACACTACTGAATATTTCAGGGCGACATACGAAGCAGTGATATATCCTTTGACGATGGGTGGTGATAATGTCGTAGATGAGAGTGACGAAGACTTTATACTCCCACCGGACGTTCGGGTGCAGCCTGGCCGGAGAAAGAAAAAGCGAATCCCATCGCAGGTTCAATCGGGAAAGAACACCTGCCACATGTGCGGAAAAGCAGGTCACAACAAATGCACATGCAAGGAAGCACACAGATATGCCGGGTGATTGAGCTGCTCGTTCCATTAAGCCAAGACTGGTGTTATTTTTTATGTCAACTGGTGTTTTGTTGTTGATGCATACTTTTGTTGACTTGGTGTATTGTTTTGGGTTTTGCATGGTTTCAGTACTTGAATCTATCCTGTATGAGGATGGTTTCGATATATGATACCATTTTGAATGCAATGAAATGATCGGTTTCAGATGACACGGTTCACGAACAAGAGTCGCTCACATCATATTTACACTTTATAGGGATTTATAGGACAGAAATAAAAAAATACAAGTCAACTGGTCAAGAAAACACTATTGTAATGTAGACATAATACCAACAATTGCGGGAAAATACGGTTGTTCAACACATCAAGAAGTCAAAATTAATCAAGTCATTGTTCAACACGCATGGTCATAAGTGATCAAGTCAACTGGTCACAGGAAAAAAATTGCAGGGTTACTCATGAACAAACATATAAAGTAATAATGTTTCTTGCATTGATGTTTTGAATGGATGGGTACTTAGATGTGTGAATGGAAGGGTCACACTTATAACATCTTACTCACTCACACATGATATCTTACACTATTTGATGCCACTAAATCGCTATTATCGTTGAAGACGAATTAAACTATAACGGTGGCCTACGTAAAGATGCAATTGGGCGCTGTTTCGGCGTTTTATATGATCAACTATGTGGATTAGCTAGTATACCAATAATGTAAGAATTTAATACCATTATGTAAGCACACAAGTACCATTGTCTGTCCCTATCTATATCATTGACTTTCTCGATTCATACCGTTATGATGTTTATTGTTGTTAAGGGTGTTGTAGAAGCTTATTGTTGCGAATTTACTGAGAGCTGCTTCATTTAGCATATTTTCACCCCTTGTAGGAACATCACCCCCAACCATTAGCCACATCGAACCTAATGAACATCACTTAGCCATTTTCAACTCTCTTACTTTCTCCATTTATGCAGTATATCAACACTTATATGAACCATTATAGGAACATCAAGTTGTTGAACATAGTGAATTGTATTCCAAGATTACTTAGTTTAGTCCAATACATTACTTTGGTTTCAAGATTATACACATCGTTTAGCTCATTTCAAACATAATGTTACAAGATTATCCAAGTCATTAGAGGCGAATACGATTGTTCAACATAAAATACCATTCATCACCTAGGACAATACAAACAAACGAACATCATCACCACAATTGTCCAGCTACAACCATGGACCATTCATCAAAACGCAAAATACCAACAACCGTTCAAAAGGCAAAACAGTACCAGTCAATCCATCAACACATAAAACTGTATCAATACTCAACAAATAATCAAACTAGTTATCATAATCGATCAACCAATTCAGGTCATGACAGAAAGAGGCATCATCGTCATTCGGCTTGGAAGCATCAGTGGTGGGCGAGGGTGCGAGAACTGCTGGGGCATCTGGCGTGGGTGCGGGAACTGCAGGGGCATCCGGAGTTGGTGCGGGAACTGCTGGGGCATCCGGAGTGGGTGCAGGAACTGCTGGGGCATCCGGTGTGGGTATTGGAACAGTCTGGGCATCAGTAGTGGCCACTGTAGAGACAGGCTTAACTTCTTTGACGACTTTTCGCTTGGCACGGGGCCATGCAGGGAATCGCAATGGTACGGTCAAGGCTAGGACCATCGGAGCGTATGCAGCTAGTGGAACAGGAGATAGAGCACTCTCACGATCTGCCCTAGCATGATCAATGGGATCCGCAACCGTCGTCCTAGGCGGCACCTGGACTGTTGTCTGCTCCTCCATCGTCTGTGCATGCTCCTCAACGTTCGGGTCCTCCTCCATCAATCGAGGCTGCTGAACAGCTATGGGCTCCGTCCGAGCCTGCTCCTCCTCCATCGTATGTGCATGATCCTCATCGTCCGGAACCTCCTCGACCAATCGGGCCTGCTGAACAGCTATGGGCTCCGTCCGAGCCTGCTCCGTCCCAGCGGGCTCCCCCATCGTCATAGCGTGCTCCTCAGCACTCGGATCCTCCTCCATCGTATGTGCATGCTGGTCATTAGTGGCCTCCGTTCCCTGCTCCATACCATCAGTGGTCTGAAATCCTGCTTTGTCAAGTTAGCCATAATAAAATTATTGAAATACAAAGATTAAATATTACCTCAAAGGAAATTCCGGCAGAGCTCCGTCAGTGGCTCGTGCTGATAACGTGTTATTATATTTATTATATTTGTATGATTCTTATAGATAGAATTACTATATAAAGGTATATGTGTGTAGTTGTGAGAATATCTAAAACTAAGACAAGTAAATAATGAAAAGTGGACTGGAGATAGAGAACGTAGAGAGAGATTCGTTGATTGCTTATATTCCATCTATTACCTTATGCAAGCCAATATTTATAGGCATAAATAAGCATCCTCTCTTGGCTACCAAGTCGAGATTGACTACTATAATAATTACGTAGATATCCATATAGATATCAAGAGCCGCATTATATGACATACCACAATCGCCGTTCTTTACCATCAGATCTTTATAAATCCATTGGCATGCACTAGTTATAATTGACATGTAACAAAACCAGTAATTTTTCTAAGCTTTTAGTATTATTTACTAGTATTAACCCATATGGGATACAGTGCAGACAGGCCTTGAAGCTGCACATGCAGCTTTGATGAGAAAAGGCTATAAAATGATGTGTTGCAATACACACCCAATAACCCCCAAATCTGTTTTATAAAAAGCAAAAAAATCATATCCCTAAAATCTAGGAGATCAAATAACTATCCTTTAATTGTGCAATTGACGAATTTAAAATTTATATCAAAAATTAATCCTAAAAAACACGGCAACAATATTTTCCCAATCATATGTATATTGCAAAAAAACATCTTCCTCCCCAAACTCTTCATGGCTGCCGGTGGATCTATGGAGGCCAAGTTGTGGATATGAATGACATGACTCCGAAAACATGTGATGGCAAAGATGAGCGGCGGATGCAGAGACATGTGGGGATGGTGCAGATGATGGGTGACAATGGTTCAAACTGCCCATTATTTACAATTCATTTATGTGTCTGATACAGATGTTTTGATCGCATTCTGGTCTTATTTAAATGAGAAAGCAGATGAATTGGACACATAAATGCATGTTTGTAAAAATAATAAGATGGTATTGAAAAACACAAAATTATTTAATTTTATTACATATTGTGTTAGAAAAATTCAAAAACAAGAGAAAAAGAAAAGGAAAATAAAAATGAATGAAAAAGATGGGAAAAGAGATTAAAAACCCACAAAAATATACACTTTGATGTAATTATGACGCTATCCATGTACGACGCTAAGCTTGACTCATGGCGTACACGGTGGCTGGCGTCGTAAGTTTTATAGGTACATAGGACTCAAGGCATATGGAGAGTGATGACGCTAGCCAGACCTGCGACGCGAAGCATGGCTCGCGTCGTAAACTAGGCTAGCGACGTAAGTTGCACAAAGAAAGCAGAAATAAGACTGAAGAGTCACGACGTGATCTGAGCTTCACGTCGTACATGAAGAATCATGTCGTAGGTTTGTTCAGCTAGGGACAAGAAGTGTTTCCGAGTAGGAGCCTTACGACGTGAGACGAGGATCACGTCATGCATAGTGGCTGTAATATCCGAGAATTTTACAACATAAATAAATAAATACAATAAATAAATAAATAAGTAAATACATTAAATAAATAAATATAGAAGAAGTGAGAAATGAAATTAATTAAAGGAAGTTAATTAAACAAAAGAAATTAAATAAGTCGTTACACGTGTACCCTATATAAATGAACTCGAGAATTCGAGCCAAACCGTAAATTTAGATCCGAAAGAAATGACGACACGAAATAGGAATCCGAAGAGAGTCCGGAAATTGGAATTCGAGAGCATAGAGGGATAGAAACCCGAAAGAGAGGCGGAAAAGCACGACGGATCGCACGACACGCCCGGACCGAAGTCCCGGCGTAAGTCGCGCGCTGGCCGCGCGCTAAAGGGGGAAAACCCGTGCCAGCACCCAGATTCGCCCATTGCGTGAATCTCTCGCCCGAACGCGGATTTTCCGACTTCGGTTGCACCCCTTTGCGGCTCAAAACTCCTAGAGGCAGTCTTGGACGTCCCCCTAGGTCCTAATCTCTATAATAACCCCCTTGACTGACCCTAAACCCTTTTCAAAACCCTACGATACTCTCTATACATTCGAAACCCTAAATCTGAAGTCGTCGGAGGCACGAAACCAAGGCGAATACTGTTGGACGAAAATTCTAAGATCTCCTGAGTCGTGGTAAGTCTCGATCCAATTCTTGTTCCATATACGATTCGAAAACGAATCCTAATCTTCTTCTTTTTCCTTCTACACCACGAAATCGGATCTAGAACGTAGAACCCGACAAACGGAGAGGAGAAACGGTGTACTGGAAGCCACGCCTTCGAAATAGATGATCCCGGACGTTCATGAATCTGTAAGTTAGCCTTACATGGTTTTGGGATGAATTAAAACGTTCGAAACTAAAAGATTTAGCAAGAGATCGTAAATCTGCCAATATATGTTTTCTACCGGCGCAACAGTTTTGTCGAATTTTTCCGAACCTTAAAACGACTTCAAACGGAAAAACCTAAAACACTAAAAACGTTTCTAAGACGTAGATCTATCTATGGTAAAATTTTCAGAAATTTTGGAGACGTTTTGATATCTGAAATCCGCTCGGAACAGAACTGCTTAAGTTTGAATCTTGAATTTCTTGACAGAATTTAGGTCTGATCTTGATCGCATTTTTGACACTAGTTCCAGACTGAATTAGATCTTTTGCCAAACATGAAAGTTGTAGATAAACGTCTTAAGATGATCTGTGTAAAATTTCGTTAAATTTGGAGTTGATTTGCTATGGTAAAACTGTGACATAGGAAATTCGGACAGATTGGTGTTTCTGTGAAAATTGACGTTTTTGACATGTTTCGGTATCTCGGATTGAAAAAGTTAAAACACGAAAGTTGTAGATCTCGACGTTTCTGAGTCAGTCGTGAATTTCGGAATTTTTGGAATTAAATCTGATTTTAGACGAATTTTAGAGTAAACGGTGGTTTACCGGAAGTCAAATCTTGAAATCTTGTTGAAATATGAAATTAACATTTAGGGTTGAAATATATTGAAATATTATTCTTAAACAAATAAAACTGAAATCAGATTTTGAAATTTAATCCCCTTACAAACTTGATAAATTAAAATTATGGGTGAGTGCTCTGCAGGGTGCCCCCTAACGATTCACTTCGTGCCTTTTTTGGACGATGGTGACCCCGCGCGAAATTGAAACATGATATTGCCAAAACGGCTCGAGATATAGAGCCTACACTCTCGAGAATATCCACATGGGTTTCCCGATGCTCCGGAGTGGTACTGGGTATGGCTGATACGGTTGCGGCCGCCGGGCTACCGGCTAGACTTGTTGAGATTGCGATGCAATCGTGAAATACTTGAAATACTAAATCTGGGATGTAATGGGAAAATTAAATTAAATTAAATTAAATTGTATTTTATTGTCCAATTAAATTACTTAAATGCTTTATTTAAATTATGGCTTTTATTTGAAATTATGTGAAATGTGTTGTTGAATAAAGCCCTGAATTAAATTATGCAATTTGGATAGTTTATTAGATTAAATTGAATTGTTATGTTTACTATCATGCTTTTATTTAAATATTAAATTAATGGCTTTTAAACCCTACGATCATGTATGTGTTAACTTACTCAACAAGTTGTGCTGACCAAACCATTTTTATTTCTTTTTCCTACAGAGTATGTGGAATGAGCATGTATGAGCACGATTCATGCATGGGATTTTGGGAACATTATTTTGTTTTAATTCCGTACGTTAAACCATATTATGAACGGGCCTGTTTAACCCGTGTTTTGGCCATGTCGGCCCTATTTACATTTTCCGCTGCAATATTATACTTAGATATTATTTCCGCTGCGCAATGATATTATTATTTCCGAATTATATTGTATGGGCTGTTTTGAATGCTTTTAATGTTTTAAATACTGCAATACCTAGCCTTGCATTTCTTTAGTAAGCTCGGAGAAACCGTGTCTTACTAGGGAGATGTGGCGGTGACATCCCGACCTGGGTAACCAAAAACCGGGGTGTTACAGTGGCTCACGTCGTAAATAAACTTCACGGCGTCAAGAGGCCAGATTCAAAATTCAAGACCTGATGGGCCCATGGTCCTACGATTTCCCACCTATAAATAAGGTTGTTGACCCCATGTCTTGTCACTTCACTACATTCCAACACTTGGAGGCAAACAGGAAGTTCTTGAGGTGTAGTTAGATAGTGTAATTTAGGTTATTATTTTTTGTATTATTTACTTTAATGCAGTGTAAACTTCTGATTAATGTAGATTAGTGTTTTCCTAGTGTTATTAGTTCAGGTAGCCAGATTCATAAGATATTTTCCTTTTGTTTGAACACTTTTCAAGGTTTGAAATACCCAAATAATGGGTATTAGCAAATCATTTTTAATATATTGGAAGTTAATCACAAAAAGAGTCCCAAATCATGAAATGGAAAATGTTCCATGGATTTTAGATGCTTCATTTTGATTTCTGACCATTTGGTCATTTTATTTTGTTCTTAGCTAGCTTCTGCCTGTGTTTCTTTTATTTTAGAAATGAAAATGCATGTTAGTGTGAGCATTAACCATAATGGGGATCATTTAGCTTCTTATCTTGTTATTAGCTTAGATTTATGGTTTTATGTCATTTTTGTTTGGTCTACACTCCGTTTCGGCTTCCATTTTTTCGAGTAGAATAGATCAATGAACCCTTAGTGTATGATAATCACATGATCTGCATGAACATGACCATTTTAACATTCTGGAATGGTTACGACGCTAACCACCCTACGACGCTAGCCAAGTTGGCGTCGTAGGAATGGTTTAGGGTCGTAACTGTTCTAGATCATTCTAAAAAATTTCATCTTACGTCGCATGGCTCACGTCGTGATCCTAGGGTCCTGACGTAAAATTTTTAGTCTCACGAGGTGAGACCCAAAAACTTGTTATTTTCCTCAAAAATCAATTTAAGACACTAAACTCATGACATGATCCTAGGATCACGTCGTAGTAATTTAATCTTTGACGTCGTATTCTCCATCTTTTTATCAAACACTTCTTATTCTTGAATTTACAACGCTAGACTCACGACGTGATCCTAGGATCATGTCGTAACTTAATGCCTAGCGTTGTACTCTTTCCCCTTTTTAAAATTCTAAGTTCTGACCCTACGACGTGATCCTAGGACCACGTCGTAATTTCTGTCTAGCATCGTAACCACCTAATTTTCCAAACTTGCATGTACGCCAAACCCACGACGCGACCCTATGGTCCCGTCGTAATTTTGCTTAGCGTCGTACATAACACCTTTCATTCCCAAAATCCTTAAATTTTTTTCACTCACTTATGACGTCGCTAGCCTCATGCCAAATTTTTCCACTCTCCATTTTTCTCACTTAATTAGTTGGACACTTATGTCTTAATTAAAGATAAAAATTAGCGATAATTGATATTAATGATTAATTTGATGCAAGAAATTTTGTTCAACTTTCATTAAAATATTTTTCTATAAATTACACTCTAATGCCCTAAGCATAAAATCCGGACTGTAATTTATTATGGTATGAAAGATTATTTAAAGCATTAGTTATGGATTAATTTCCGTACCCTTGCATGAGAAACCAATGTCTCTCATACAAGATGATTTTCTCTTTTTATTTTGTTTTGGTCTTTACCTGTGTTGCTGAAACGAGTAGTGAGAAATATCATAAATTAATGTTGGCGGAAAATCCCTTCTGGATAAACTTAGCTCGTTGTTTGTGTATTGATTACTACTCGTTATTTTACATGGTCTGGATAGTGGCTGGTGGAAGTCTTGGCGGATGGTACGGTCGATCGGGGATTTAAATTAGCTGCTCAGCCAACTACTATCAGGATACAGTTTTCTTTTCGTTATTTTAATTTCAAACCCGAATTCCAATATGTAACGAAAGTCAGTTGATATCTGCCAATATTATCTGATAATTATTGCAGAATGGAAAATTGTAGGTTTTTATCCGAATTCACAGATAGTAGAGGCCCAACTGGTAGCAACACTGCCATTATAGGGTTTTCTGCAATCTAAAATCATTCCACCTGAATAGTTAGGGTTTTGGACCACAGATAACTGCAATCCAGTTCATCCTAATTATTTCGCCATCTTTTTAGCCAAATAAAATTCTTCTTATCTCCGGCTATTCATCTTTGTGTAACAAATTCTGTCTAAACCCGCCTTATATTTTGGGTTAATTTAATTCTACCTTTTCATATAAAATTATGCATGATATTATTAAGTAGATATTTTTGTCAAATTATTTTGGGATCCTTCCCTTGGACATAGAAGTCTTGATTTAAATCGATGTTGCATAATAAATTTCTAACAAAAATTCTATTATAAAATTCGGATCTGAGTAAGGGATAAATTCCACAGTTATGACTAATTCATATCCGACTAGGGGTTGGTTTTTGGAAACTAGAAGCAGATTCAGCTATTAGATCTCACCTAGACTGAAAGGATCCGTGTTTTAATTGAGAGTTTAGTACCTGTTTAGGGAATAATTTTCAAATATCAATTATTTTCCAAAATTATTGTATGTTGGAAATCTTATATTAAATATTGCATTTAATCAGAGTCCACTTGGATTCAGATAAGGTGTGAAAGATAATACTAGAGGAACAATATATGGGTCTTGATTATTTTCTAAGATATGGTTGAGTATTCTTTCAACTGCTATCCTCTTCTGCCAAAGCCTATTTTTGAGTCTTGAGTGAGTGCATCCGGAACAAACTAATTTATTAGTTTGTTTCTTTAGTTTGTATCTCATAACCACCCAGAAGTAGGTAAACACTACGAGCGGTTTACTGATGTTCGGGAATTTTTTATCTGCATCCAGTTATCCAGACTGGGGGTCTCTTATACTACCAGTGTGATGCTTTTGAAACCTCCGAGTGATATGATTTTAAATATTTTCTTTATCGCTTGCTTTTAAATGCTTTTGTAGATGTCACTCGGATGAATTGAGAGAAGTTCTATCTGTTACTAGGTTTGAGAGTTATGGAATAGTTCAGGGCTTGATTAGAATCTTTGGGTGTGACCGGGGGATTGATGGGAGTACTTGGCATTTCAATTAATGATTTGTCAGGTGTTACTTGTCCACCACAGGTAAATAACATACCCTGGCCAAAGCAGTTATGCATCTGTGGTATCTGAGAATTTGTTATTTTAAGAGCATGTAAACATTTACTCTAAGTACCTGTCTGTTAAAGGGAACATGATACAAAGAGCATGAGAATTACTAAATGACAGGATTATCCCAAACAAAGATCTGTATAACAAAAATGGAAGTTTAATTGTATTTCATCTGAATCTTGTCCAATTTTTAGTATTTTCTCCCTGTCCCTTCTGTCACATTTTAAATCCGCGTTCTAGAATTAATTTTAGATAGCTTAGCATAATTTTTATTGCTTTCTTAGAATTATTTTAATTGCTTTCTTAGATTAAATTTATATGCTTTCTAGAATAATTTTACTATGTTTTGTAGAATAATTTTATTTGCATTTGTAGCTTCGTTTAAATTATGCAAGTAGTTGCTAGTTTTCAAACCCCAAACTGATTTTAGTAATACGAGTGGAAAATCTTATAAAATGGCATGGGACCTGCTTCTATCGCACATCATCCAGTAAACGATCTGGTATTTACTATAAATTATTGCAATTTTTGACACCGTGCGCTTTCAGGCGCACAGTTTCTTAACACGAGTAATAAAAACGTGACAATCTATAAATATATCCCTAATCCCAACTCCATCATCATAAAGTGGTTTCATTAAATAAATCAAACCGGGATTATCCTCTTTTCAAAAATACTCGTGTGGGAAATTGTCAAAAATTTCAATGGGTTGCCCTACAGGATACCGAAAAACCTTGTCTCATTATCACATATCACCGATAACCCAATCATGGGTTTCGTGACAACCCCATTTATACAAGTATGTATTTGATTTAGAAACACCATTGATGTCGTCTTTTGCATCGTGTGTGGGAGCGTGTATGGTGTAAAAATGATGTGCTGATACATACTTTATGATGTTCACAGATATTAAATAATTTTGGTTGCGATATTCACAATAGCTCATATTGCACATGGCCAGATGTTTTCAGTCCGGAAACAATATGGGACGAGGAAGGAGAAAGACAAAAACCACTATCCAAGAGCAGCGTGAGGACATAAACAATTCATTAGATCTGGGCAAGCTCAATGATGTATGACAATTTTATAATATTTACGTGTGATTATGTGATGTCTACTGTATTTCGTGTGATGGTTGTAAACTATTGTATTTTTTAATTAATTTACTATTGATCATTGATTTTTTTTTTGCAAATATGTGAGTAAATTATCGAGTAAACAATGCAATTTAAATTCATTTATGAATATTACTCCGAAATTTTTTAAAAACATTTTTCATGACGTCACCGCCGTATTAACTATTCTAAACTGTTGATCACTTAGCTTAGACATTCAATACGAAGTGAGGTAAAAACACAAACTTTTATCACAATCAAATAAATATCAAATAAGCAGTGAAGAACCCCAGGAATATCACACGGCATATCCGGGCGACAGGCCCTGAAATAAATATAACAATAGAGCATAATTCCAATACCATTATCAACACATAATAAATCCTAAATGACTCACTGATCACATCTAACATCAACAAGTAACTTCTATAACACAAGTCATATAAAATAATATGAACATATATTCCAACTGAATAAATAAGCAGAGATGCATCTTAACTAGTCCGCTCAACCCGTAACCCCATCACGTGTTCTGCGTCTTCCGTAGGAGGATCTATAAAACAGACAACATCAATGTGTCAGTACAATGTACTGGCAAGGAATAGATATAGCAGGGGAAAATAGGGTAAATAACACTAATACTATAATAATAACAATAATAATAAATAATAACAACAATAATAATAAGAGCAGAAATTAAATACAGATAGTAAACATCACACCGTCCCATACCGGTGCTTCAACCACGTCATACACTGCAAACAAAAGATGAGATGAATGATGAATGAAATGTAATGACCTATAATTTCTATCTATCCTAAATGCAGCACATAAGATGTCTAGCGCGCATCCTAATACCATGACCGGCATTCTTTCCAGTTAAGGATCCACCTCTCCATAATGGTCGAAAAGGATGCCTACAGTGCCCCCACCGCGGACACGACATGCATAAAGGGGTACGTAGACTTATGGAGTGGCATCCCCAAGGATCAAACCACAGACAGTGGGTAGAGCCCAGAGCATCTCGCTCTCGAAAGCTTACATGCCCAGAACTAAGTCCTCGAAAGCATAAACACATAATAAACACAATATATATGCCCAAGATAATCAAATAATCAAGTATGCCCAGTTTAACAATTCGACAGCATAAACATGAGATTTGTATCCTCGAAAGCATAGTCACCAATCATAATAATACTAAACGCATACCCAATCTCACGACCCGAAAGCATAAATTCATAATCAATTCGCACGGAATCCGTCCCCTCGGCGTTCCCTAATTTATAAGGCAAGATTCGCAGGGAATCCGATCACACGGAAATTCCCAATCTAAGGCAACATAGACTATTGTAATAGCTTATTTCTAATTCTAATACCTAACCCCTATCTAATATGCTATTCTAACCCTTGCATGTATCATAAATCTTCAACGCTTCATTTGCACGTCTCCAACCTTCCAATGCTTCACGGTCGTTCCCTATACCAAAATATAATCATAAGAATTAAATAATTTATCAATACCAACACACTTGTCTCCTCCTCCTTCCAACACCAGCAATATCTCCAATTCCCTTCTACACTCCCATCAAACCAACCACTCAACAATTCACATTCTATGTTCATCAACATAGAATTAGATAACTCCAAAATAATTCAACAAACCCATATACAGTAATAAAGATTAACCCAACACCCAACATAATATTATAAACTTAAGCATGAAACAATTCTAACAATAAACACTAGTGAGATATCTCAAATAATTCACTTAACACCAACTAGTCTCATACTTCTAACAAGTACTCCAATATTCAATACTCACCTTCAAAATAACCATTTAAATCAACATTCACAATCTCCATCACCATAAACATGAGAATACTCCAAAAATTTCCCAAGCATTCAAGGATCAACATATTAATTCAAGAACTTATGCCTTTGAGTTATTGGGGAAAGAAAAACCCAAAAGTAAGATTGTCAATTCCAGAAAGCATTGAGAAGAAGACTGAATTCACAGAAGAGGAAATCAAAGTCAAATTCAATGGAGAAAGAGGCACTGGAAAATTACTTGGGTATGTCCAAGATGATTGTCCCCGATAAAGGTTTTCATCCTAAGTACTTGGATCATAAAAGCATTAACTACTGGAGAATGATCAATGAATGGGACGTTTTCATGATGCACAATCATAAGTGTGGCTATGTAAAGCTAACCAGGGAATTTTATGCCAATTTTGACGAAGAAGCTGAGACAACATGGATCAGGGGTAAAACAGTGCAAGTTAATGTAGAAACCCTGAATGAGATAATACAAGCACCTTTACTGAAGCAGCCAGAAAGTTAGGTCCGAAGTTCTTCTAAGGAAAAAGGCTCAAGGTATTAAGTTGGTTAATGCTAAGAAAATGGCATTAGGATTTTGTTCAACAAATAGAAGAACTGATCAGAACAAAATTCCACTGAAGAATTTGAGACATGAGTATCTGCCAACCCTTGATTTTTACTATTCAAAACTCAGGCCTACTACCAATTTCCAAGGACCTTCTGCCGGGACTTTTGAGGGATTTGCATTGATCTGGGCAAGAAAGAAGTGTAGTGCAGCACACCATGTGCTCAATGTTATTAAATCCAGAGTTGGAGAAGATGCAGCACTGGCATATCCAAATCTCATCAGAAGACTCTGTGAAAAGCAGGGAGTGACTATGCACCCTTCTTAACAGAAATTATAAGAATAGACCCTCCTATCCCATTACTAGTTGATACTCTGAGAGGAGAATTGGTTTACTAATTGCCAGATCTGGATGAACAAACATCTGAAGGTTCAGGATCCAAACTACCATCTTCAAAAGGGAAACAAGCAAAACTTCCCTCAAAATCTAAGTCAACTCAGTCTAAAGCTGCAGTAAAACGATCAAAAATTTCAGCAGCATCTCCTACATTGAATGCCTTCTTGAGGATGAAGAGCTCGAAGAAATTTCTGCACCATCACAACTTCCAAGGCCGCCATTGAGGAACACAATATCTGTGGACGAATCTCAGAATGTGAGCACTTCAATTCAAAGCTTTGCACAGTCCTTGGAAGTATTGGTGAAGACTATGTCTGAGACAAGCACATACAAAGAGAGATGGAACAGAAAAGGATGGAGCTTGAACATACCAGGATAAAACTGGAGAAAAACTTAGGAAAGAGGAGATGGAAAGGCAAGAGAAGATCAGAAAGGAAGAATGGGATAGGCAGGAAAAGATGAGAAAAGAGGAAATGGATAGATTTGAAAGACTTATAAGAGAAGAGCTAAAGGAAAGGAGACAGGAAAGAGAGAGGGAGATGGAGCTGAGAAGGCAAGAGCAGCAAAACAGTACAAGACTGGTGGATAACCTTGCTACTTTAGTTTCACACTTGAAGAAACCACCCTCAGCATCAACCAAAGATCCAAATAATGATGCAGGTCCGTCAGGTACTGCATAGACCAAAGGAGTGCAGACATCTCTAGGGAGTACTTGAAACCCTTTTTCTCTTGTATATTCTTCCTTCTATATTTCTTTCATTTTCTTAGAAATTTTGAATTTGTTCTTAATTAGTGATTACCTGATTTTAGGACAGAGTTAATGCTTTTCAAGCTATAGCCTAAATCATTCTGTAGGATAGAATTCCATGACACAGGGTATTTTAATAATCAGAACTAGAACCTCAAGTGGACTAGAGAGTTGTTAAAAGAAGTAGAAGACTAAGTCTAAGTGGCCGATGATAGAAACACTAACTTTAAAGATCTTGATTGCATGCAGAGCCGCTCTTGACAACCATTGAAAGTTAAGAACTTTGAGATTATTGATGTCATTATTGGATGAATAATTTGAAGACTTTATGATTCTATTAACCAGAGTGATTTGCATACCGTAATCAACAAATTGGACCAAGGTTAGAAAGATTAATTCAATCTAGTCTCTGTTGAAGGATGAGTGTGCATATTAGTGAAGAATGGATCTAAGGTCAAAGCAAGGGAAACTTTAGAACAAACGTGGTAAAATAATGTGGATATAAGTAGCTGGCACAACTGCCCCTCTGACTTATGGGTTGAAAGGCTCTAAGAAGAGCAAAGTCAAGGGTAGGGGAGTTGAAGTTTGATCTGCAATGTGAGGTCATGGGACCCCTCCTAATAATGTGAAACCGGGCAATTGAAAGACAAGAAAAACCACCCTTTGATATGAAAAAAAAAATTCCTTTTATTGTTGGCTAAGGGTTCAGAAGCGCGAAGTGTGCACATAAGTTGAATAGGATTAAGCGTGAAAGTAGAGAATCTGACTAGCTGAGGAACAATACAATAACTCATAAAAATGAAAATTACTTTTGTTAATATTTTTATGAGGTCTGGAAAACTAGAAGTCAGGTATGAAGCAACAATCAATTGAATAAGTCAAGCCTGAAATAGTTGGAAAAAAGAAGGCAATGATCCAAGAATTATCTTACATTAATTCTGAATTTTGGAGGCCACAATTTAGACTCATTCTTTGAAACTTTGCAAGTTCCCTACCACTTGGGGACAAGTGGTTCTAAATGTGAGGATGGTGATGACAGTCATTTATGACTGCCATTTTCGTCCAAAATTGTGTCCTAATGATGATTTCTGATCCAGTTTTTTTCTAAAAATAGATGAAAAGAATTAAAGAACTTCAAAAGATCAGGAAGAGCCTAAGTTTAGAAAAAGAATTTGAAATTCATGGAAATAGCTTGAAATTGTTAAAATAAATTGAAGTATTTCTCGCGATGTTCTTATCAAAGAACTGAGCCTCGCTTTGTCGGCAGGAAAGAAAAGAGCAAAGCATGGATAAAAATCCATGTCGCGAGCGATGGAGAGGGATGTTGCGAGGAGAGCAAAATCTGACTTAGAAAAGCTTAAGGAAGAGGGTGATCAAGATTGGAAAAATCTACGCGGCACTTAAAGTAACATCGCGAGAGACCAGGAGATAAAGTTTATGCGAGCTGATATAGTGAGAAGAAGAAGTTTGAAGAATGAAAGGCTCTCGCTTTGACAAGAAGCAATTCAACAACGCGTGAGGCAAGGGACTAAGTTGTCAAACTGCGAGACGGGCAGTTAACTGCAAGACGGGAGGCAGTTACTTTCTTACCCATCTATAAATAGAGCTTTGAGGGTCAGCTCCAAGGCATCGGATTTCCACTTCACTTTTCCCGATCACTTTACATTTTCGATAGGTAGGTTAGATTAGCTTTTAGCTATGTAATTCCGATTTTCGTTCTTAAGTTTTCTTGCAATTGTTCTTCAGATTTTTCTTGTAATTCATAGCGTAGATTTCAATTTCCTTTTAGTAGAAGTAGATATGAATTTCCTGGAGAGAAGAATACTGCAATCGGAAAGTATTTCGTTTCCATTCCAGTTGACGACCGATTCATCTTACTACTCCATGTTCATCAATTCAATTTCGTAATTTTCTGATGAATTTTAGATTTCCAGGTGTATTCATTTCTTTTTCTAATGTGTGCATTTAAAAGATGACAGAGGAAGTGAGTAATAGTATAGAGTATGTCGTAACTCGTAAGTGGCCGAAAGGATGTGGCGCGTGTGGGTCAACGGCAGTTTTTGTCTCTATGGGCGCATAGTGATCTGTCACAATTTTTATTTTAGATTCTGTGGGCGCTACTCCAAATTTCCAACCCAATTGTACCTTTCCAAGTAACGTGGTTACATTACACCTTTCGTTGGGAAATTTCTTACACATTTCACAACTGTTTAGTAATGATCATCACTTTATAAGCTTCATATTCAAGCTGCTGCGTTGCAATTTCTGTCCAACAATTTAGGCATACATACAGCTCCACCCTGCAGCCCACGCCGGCAGTCGCCACCACGATATACTAGTACATATTATATTGATAAATCGACGGAATTGACGTCACCTTAACAAATGGCCGACAACACCACCAACAAGCTAATGCCATGGATTGGGATATACATCGCCGCAGCCACTTTGGCTTGTGTTGTTGCCATGGCAGCAGATTTTTTCATTGGCATCCGAACCAAAAGGTATTGGTTCCCCTGCAAATACTTCTCTCTCAACGCCGCTTCCTTAACATTGTTGGCTATTGCAATGAAGTTGCTCGTTGACCTCAACACCCCCGTTGATCACCTGTGGCATGCTTTGGCCAAGTTTGTTGGTGGAGCTTTCATGCCATCCGCAGTGATTTATTTTATTCCATCGATGGGTTCCATGACTAATACAGCCATTCTATCCAATTCCATTGCCCTTGCTCTTTTGGTGATCACAATTGTTGTCAATTTGTGGATTTCTTACCATTTTAGCAAATCCTTCCTTGATCGATATTTTGCATGGATCTTTGCACCGTCGATGCTTCTTGCAGTTGCTGCAGTAGTTTCATCAGCACTAGCACTCCCAAGCATAAAAAGGAGGCTTGAGTCCAAATACCAGGATAAGATAGCTTTGGTGGAAGAGGAGGATAAACTGGAGAGGGATGTCCCCCAAAGTGAACTGATGATTACGCGAAGAATGAAGAAATATATGGTGATTTCGGAGACCAGCAATCCTCAGTTTGTGATGGCACGCTGTTTCATCGTTTCCAGTGCAGCAGTTGCTATATGTGTACCCACTGCCATCGGGTCGCTGGGAATTGGTCTTGTTAGGTTTCTCATGTATGGGGCAACACTACCACTTAAATCTGGTACAGGTGTATATGGAGTATCCACCTTATGTATATTTTTGGTTCAATCCATTGGGATTGTGATTGCCTCCATCGTATCTTTATTTAGAGTGAATCACTCTCTAACCTTCCATTCATTGGATCTCTCTAACACCTGCGATTGCCACGAATATCTAGTCTTTGATAATCTAGCAGTGGAGACTGAGCGTTTTTGGATTGAGGATTTAAGGTATTGGAGAGACAGCTTCACTAGTTCGCAGTCCCAATTTGGGTTTTTCCACAAGTGTCTTCACAATGCAAAATGGCCTGGCTCTTACCTTTTGCATTGCACTTCAATATTTTTTCCTTGCCATAACTAAAGTTGTAGCTGTCGTCCTTGTTGAAGGTTTTCCAAAAGCATGTGTGATGTCACCATCGACAGCAGTACCAGTGTATATTTGTCGCCTAGTCATCTGTTGGATCCCTACACGATTGACTACACTATTGGTGAATTGCATCAGGATGAATTGTTGTAATGCTACTGCACCTCCAGAGACTAGTGATACCGAACTAGAGAATCTTAGCCGGTATGTTGTGCTCCTTGAAGGTGAGAGGGAGCTTCCGAACAGAATTTTGAAAAACATCCGTGATCGTGCTGATAGTTTGATCCAACAAGGAAGAGAGCAGCAACCGAGACATTTGATAGAGCTTTTGGATAACTTCAACAACTTTAATGGAGTAAGGGAGTTCGACAACAGACGAGTTCAAAGTCTAATTCCTCTAGAACTGCCAAACAGTTGGAGTCTACCGTTGGTAACCCTCACCAGCATCCTGATCGCATTACCTAATATTCCAGATAACAGGGCTACAGAGTTAGTGAGAGGCGTGGGTGAAGGTTTATCACTGGTGAACCATATTGATGAAGACTTGGACGTGAATGGAAGAATTTTAAATGTCATAAGAGCTGCATATGTCACTTGGGTTGGGGTTGCGTTTAATAGAAAATGGCAAAATATTGATCTCAAGAAAATATCACATGAATACGGAGACAGCAAGGAGGCATTACAGAAACTCTCTGACGAAGCTGAAGGGATCATTTCAGAGATCCAGAAAGAACTGCAAAAAAAAAGGGAACGAGAACAGCAACTAGAACAGGGACTAATAGACCTACAAGTACTGCGACCAGTACAGCAACGCCAACAAGAACAGCAAAATTTCTCATTGCTGAGTCCTCTGAACTGGCAAAAACTTATAGCTGCTTGTTCGATGCATCGAATCACTCAAACAATCCTACGCTCCTACCGAGATGAGGCTGATGAGGTGTTGTTCGATAATTGGAGCGTTGTGATTGCTGACATCTTGGCCGCTTGTCTAACTAACTTACAAAGTTTAATAATGAGAATGTGTCATCACAAAGCCATTGAAAAAAGGGAGGACAGCATCCACAAAGCGCTTCTCCTTCTAGGTAGAACAGAACAAATTCTTCAAAGGCTGCATAGAGATGGATGGAGATTCCGTGATGATCGTGATAATGCAACTTCAATAGATGAGTGGCGTGACAGAAGCGTTTAGTGAGTGAAGTTCTTAATTTATTATGATATTTCAGGTACTGTCTATGGGTGACTTATGCTGTATAAGTTTGGTGGTTTGTTTTCTTGATTAATTTTGTTGCCAGTTTTTTAATTTTGTTTTGAATTCGAGTGGAGTGCCTTTCATGTACTATCTTGGTATTTCATTTCCATATATATATATGTATAAATTGTCTTGTTTTTCTGTGTTGCCTGACGTTGTCTCAAGTGTTTTGGATTTAGAATTCAAAAACTGTTTTCATACTGATGGTGACTGTATGTTAGAATGAGAACTAGCTAGGTGGACTTAGTGGGCTCAAGCTTCAGATGTACGACCAAACGTCTTGCCAATTTGAAACTGGTGTTTAAGATTGACACACATTGAATCGAGACTATGGTGTGGGTAGATTAGAAACAGGTCGAAAATTATTTTCCTAGAAGCTTTTGTGAATGCCACAAACAAATAAGAACCTTTTTTTTTTCGGTGAAACTAAGAACCTTTCTTTTTAAATTAAATTAGGTTACATATATACTTATTAATATTGAAGACATTTATAGGGCGTTTTGTTCCGGGATATGAGATTCCCACTGGGAATCTTGGGTAGGGAACGAACATGTTTCATATGGTAATGTTGGTTGTTTTAGGTGGGAATGTGATTCCCACCTGGAAGGCAGGTAATCTTAGATTACCACCTCCACTTTACCTACTTTTATACTAATTTGGCTTTTATACCATCACTTTTTATATTTATTTTATTTTATAAATTTATATATTTGTATTCGAAAAAATGATAAGTATATGAAATTTAATTTTAAAAAATCAATTAAAAAATTTTAAATTATTGAAACATATTTTTAATATATATTCTCATATTTTAATATATATTTTCATATTTTCTTAAAATTTACTTTCCTTCTATATATAAAATATAAAATAAAAACTAAATAGGATTTAGAGACATTAAATAAGTAATTATCATATAAAAAATTACGTATAAAGAATCTTCAATATTTTAAAAAATAAATCGGCTTAAATATTTTTATTGTGTAGCAAAATGATATATTTATAACATTCGTTCAATTGAAATTTAGGGACATTATGGTAAATTAATTAGAACTAGCTAGAAATCTGAGATTTCCAATCTAACCAAACGCAATAAATCTTAAAACATCAAAAAATAAGATTCTCATTAATCTCATATTCCCAGTAATCTTACATTCCCAGCAATCACATTCCCACTGGTAATCTAAGATCCCTCCAACCAAACACAGTCCAATACACATTTTAAACACACATTTTAAACCAATAATAACTCAAGTTCGGTACAAGTAAAATTTCTAAAAGTTTGACATTTAAAAACTAAACCACGAGACGAATCTAACAAGATCTCACTTGACTATATTTTAACTTTTTCAACTATGATAAAACTTCAAGTGAAAGTATTTGGGTGAATATTGGCACATTACCAAACGTAAAAAACATATGGATATGGAGGTAGTATTACTTGATGATTTTGAATTTCTTTTTTTTCTATATTATAAATGTCATTAGAAAACATTGCTTAAATAATATTGTAATTATGGTAATGTGGCAGGAAAACAATATTAATGAGTATCAAGAAGTTCAAAAATATTTTGAGTTTATGAATTCATTTAACTTTATAATTAGTTCTTAGTAAATGTATGTTATATTTATCTATATCCATCTGTATATAAAAATGATATACCTATGAACAGTGATTCTTCTCACAAAATGCTTGTAAACGTTGCTTAAGAACAGTATACTAACATAAAATGAAAAGTATACTCACATAAAACAGTATTTTGAATTGTCCAATCTAGAAAATTTGTCCTCTCACTAAAACTACCTGCACTGGCCACAACCTCAACACTGAAATTCCTACTACCACTGCCTTTTCTCCTACCGATTCAAAATTTAAATCCCCGTTACCCTCAACAGATTTTCTCAAATTTTCTCTTTCTCCCTTGCTTTCAACTCGAGGAGGAGTTGCAAGAAGTGGAAGAACAACCTCAAAAATTCAAGCTCGAGAAGGCTAAGTTCAAGAAATTGCAAAAAAGATGGAGGAGTTCCAGGCGACTATGGTTAGTTTTTATTTCAATGTTTGTGTGAAATTGAAAATATTTTCCTTGTTTGTGAAATTGGTCGAATAAATTTTAGATCTTTTCGGAATGAACAATCGAGATGCCGATGGAAGTTGAAGTATTAAACGGAGTCCCGACAAAGTTTTACCCCAGTGGCGATGAATAACGCACATGCCGCATCTTGTTCACCCCAGAGACAAAATAATAAAACAAAAATTTTGAAAATTGATCGTTGAAGCTTCATTGGCATCACTCAAACAACCCTGGCTTAGATTGACTTGAAACACAATGCCTTCATCCATCAAGGTTCATATTATAACTTGACCTGAAAATCCTTGAATTTTGAGTAAATGTAAAACCCATAATAGTATGATTTATGAGATTTCTAGGAGAGAGCGAGGAAGGCCCTGAGAGACAAGCTCTAAGGACAGAAGGTAAAGATTATGGAGATGAAAGCAGCACGCACGGGGTAGAGGACACAAATGGCGTTGTCGATGACAATTCAATAGAGAACTCTGATGCTCATATTTAATCTGCAGGTTTCTGTTAAGGATGGTGCTGCTAGAACCTTCTTCATATCAAACACTGCACAAGATTATCGAACTCAACAATATGAAGCAAGAATTGGCTAGGAGTGCTTGTTTTGGGCATGTTTACCTTAGGCTTAGTCTTGGGCCTCTGATTGGGCCTTACTATTTTCCTATCTTTGTTTTGGCCCATTACCCTTTGTATTTATAGTTGGAGCCTTTATTCATTTGTATGATAGGACAGTGATTATTCCGATTGATCAATTAAAGCTCTATTTATTTAGCTGCTTGTTCTTTGTTTCTCCACATGGTATCAGAGCACTAATCGATTTTGTTGTTCTTCATTTTCTTTTTTCAATTTTCCTACCTAATTGTTTACTCAATTGATTCATTATGTCGAATACTTTTGATTCTACGTATTGATTCATTACTGCAGCTGACCAACTACACCTTCAGTTGACTTGATGGATCAAATTAGACAACCTGGCGTGTTGCAGCTCGCAATTCTCTCATAACTAAAAGGAGAAATTCATCTACGCTACTTTTCCAATTCCTTCTGCTGATGATTGAAACTTTTGACAATTTCTGCACGAGTATTTTTTAAAAGAAAATAATCCTGGTTTTATTGAATGAAATCAATTTATGAAGATGAAGTTGGGATTACGGATATATTTATAGGTTGTCATGTTTTTATTACTCGTTTTAAGAAATTGTGCCCCGAAAGCGCAAGGTGTCAAAAATTACAGTAATTTATAGTAAGATCGGATCGTTCACTGGAGGATGCGCGACAGAAGAAGAGCCCACATTGTTTTATAAGATTTTATACTCTGCTACTTGATTCAAAGTTGAGTTTTTACTAACATCTACTTGACATAATTTAAACTAAGTTATAAAAGGAATAAAATTATTTTACAAAGCATATTAAAATTATTGTAGAAAGCAGATAAATTTACCCTAAGGAAGGGATAAAATTTATTTTAATAAAGCACTTAAAATTATCCTGAGAAAGAGATTTAAAACTTTAATCTAAGAAAAGCAATTAAATTATGCTATTTTATCTATCATTAATCTAGAAAACAGATTTAAAGGATGACAGAAGGGACATGAAGAAAATAATGAAAATTGGACAATATTTAAAGATTTCGTGTTCGAAATCATGAGTCCATCGACGTTTGGTTCCCGTGCAATAATTTATTTAATTAATTTATTTTCGACTTCACGGGCTCTTGAAAATTAAATTTCTTTTGATCTTTGAATTAAATTCCATTTCTTTTTATTTTTATTTTATTTATGTGTTTATTTATTTGTTTATTTATTTATTAATTTTTTTATGTGACTAATTTCGTGGGTATTACAAAAAATCTAGTGTTCAAATAATTCTCGAAATGAATTGTTTGGCTTTGCCGATGCTGGATATTTATTTGATCCACGCATAAAGCCAAATCTCAAACTGGCTATGTCTTTACTTGTGGATGAACAGTAATTTCTTTGAGACAAATGAAGCAGACCTTAACTGCTACTTACTTGTGGAAGAACAGTAATTTCTCGGAGACATATGAAGCACACCTTAACTGCTACTTTCTCCAATGATGCTGAAATATTGGCAATTCATGAAGCCAGTCGAGAATGTGTTTGGTTAAGATCAATGACTATCGTATCCTGAATAATCGTGGGTTAATATTCGAGGAAATGCTTCTCCAACAATATTATATGAAGATAATACAGCTCGTATGACTCAACTAAAAAGAGGATATATCAAAGGAGATGGAACAAAACATATTTTACCAAAGTTCTTCTACACTCATGATCTGCAGAACAATAGTGAAATTGATGTGCAACAAATTAGATCAGACAATAATTTAGCGGATCTATTGACCAAGGCATTGCCTACCGCAACATTCGAGAAACTTGTGAACTGAATTGGAATGCGAGGTTAAGAAATCTCCAATAATGTACAAAATATGGGAGCAATGAATACACGAATAATGTGCTCTTTTTCCTTCACTATGATTTTTTTCCACTTGAGTTTTTTCCTAGTAATGTTTTAACTAGGCATATTCTTTATATAGGCGAAATCCACGGGGTAACACAAACAAATGCATGCATCTATCCACAATGCATGCATATCGACGTAAATGTCCCAACAATAAGGAAAGCAAATCAAGTTGATCACGTCAAGTACAGCGTATTTAGTGCTGCTACGTATTAGTTTAGTGCATGAATCATTGCACTGCCAAGGTGGTTAATGACCTTATAAATACCCTTATGTATTGAGCATTAATGATGTTAGTATTAGTGGCCCAATTACTGAAGCCCAACTACTGGCCCATGAAGCAATGCTGAGGCCCATTGACCCCAAGCCCATGTCCAATCCATATATACTCCATCAAGCCGTGCCTTTCATTCCCTAACCCTAAAATCTGATTTGTCTTCTCTCTTCTTAGAGGGAGCAGTGGCGCCCCCACCTTCTCCCTTCACAGAAATTGGTTTTCTTATTCTCAACACTTAGATTAGATTGGTTCTTCTTAGTGAGTGTGTGAGAGTAAAGGGCCGAGTGGTGTAAGGGGTTCACGGGGTTGGGTCGCCGGATTTGGGTTCGGTGAAGGGGTGTGTGTCACGTTCTTCCTTTGTAGAGCCTTGGTGGCTAGGTCGCCGGAAAGTCGGTTTCCGACGAAGGGTTGAGCGGCAGCAGGTCTGTGGAGGCAAGACAGGGGTTGTGGCGTCCTGTGGTTGTTCGGAAGGAGCTGTGGTGGTCCGGTGGTGGTGTCGGCAGTCCTTGTGGTGGCCGATCCGACGGTTCTTAGTGTTCTCGGTTGAGTGTTGCTCCTTTGGGTACTCTGAGCCTACTTGTTAATAGATCTATTTGGTATACTTCCTTCCCTTTATTATTTGTTGGTATTTCCTTGTTCCACTAACACCTTTTGTAGATTTAAGAAGTGGATAACAAGGGAAAGGACATACATTGAAGAGGAGACCAAACGGAGCAGAGATCGAAGCTGCCGGAATCTATCCGCCGGAGGCAAAGCAGATCGGAACCGGCAGCAGCTTCTCAGGCGTCCCTTTGCTTCTGTTTTATGTTCTATTTTCATATTTTTGAGTGAACATGTATTTGTGAGCTAAAGCCTTGTAATCCCACTAGTATAGGCCTTTAAGGTTTATAATAGTTAGGTGAAACAGGGTACCGGAGTTACCCAACAGTGGTATCAGAGCCATAGGCCACTGTGGGAGGGGGGTTGGTCAAGGCACCCCCGCAAGGTAAATAGCTTATCTCCTCTTTTACAGTTTTAAGCTCATTTACATTCCTGGAGGAGAATACTCCGGGGTGTGGTTATATGTGTTGCTTGAATCTGTATGTTTAAAATTGTGCCTTGTGATATCTGCCATGTGTTGTGCTTAAACTGCTTTGTGTGGTGTTTTTAGTGATCTTGCATTTTCTGTGTGGAATTTGCTTTCTGTGAGCTTTGTGTGTAAGATTGGATCTGAAATTTTTGGGGACTGAAAACTGATTTCAGATCTCTGAAAAGTTGATTCTGAAAAGTGCATTGAGGAGTATGCATTTTTTTGGGGAATCTGAAAAATCCTTTCAAAATTTGAAATCTGACCATTGGAGCTCTTTGGATCTCCCAAAATTTAATTTGGCCCTGCCCAACATGCTGGGTTAGTTGAAAGAATGAATACTTTGTGTGCAGAATCTGGTATTAGAAGGCATAAATCTGTTCGTTACTCACCTCAACAGAATGGGGTCATTGAAAGAATGAACAGAACTTTATTAGAAAAGGTTAGGTGCTTGATGGCACCTACTGGCCTTTCTAAGAAGTTCTAGGGTGAAGCACTGATGACAGCTGCTTAGTTAATAAATCACCGAATGCCCCATTAAATGGTAAATCTACTTATTCTGTCTTTTTTGGTAAACCTGTTGATTATGAACATCTAAGAGTGTTTGGATGTTCAACTTTTGTGCATACTAGTAATGATAAATTGGACCCTAGAATCAAGAAATGTATTTTCTTAGGTTATCCTGAAGGAACCAAGGGTTACAGGTTGTTTGATAGATCAGGGGGTGGTTTTAAAATCATTGTTAGTAGGGATGTGATTTTTAAAGAATCTGAATTTCCTATGAAAGTTTTTGAGAATGATGGTAGTTCTGTTGAGGTGGAGTCTTCTTCTGTGGAACATTCTGTGAATTTGGCTGCTCCCATTGCGGTCCCTAATGTGATTGAAAATGCTGTAATTCCTGATCTCAATTTGCATGTGAATGAAGAACCCATAACTGATACCCATGATATTGATGAAGGTGGAGTTTAGAATGATGATGTTATTGTTGAAGATGATTTGAATGATTATGTGCTAGCTAGGGATAGAGCTAGAAGAGTAGGTAAAACTCCTGCTAGGTTCTCTGATTGTGTTCTTACTGCTTATGCTATGACTGTGTGTGAAGAACTTGATAATCATGAGCCTAAATCATATTCTGAAGCTGTTAAGTCTAAACAGGCTAGTAAGTGGCTTTGTGCTATGAATGAGGAAATTGAATCATTGCATAAAAATGAGACATGGTTGTTGATTCCTAGCGCTGAGAATATCTCTGTGATTGATTGTAAATGGATTTTTAAAATCAAACAGGAAACTCATGGTGAGAAGTTTAAGGCCAGGCTAGTAGCTAAGGGCTTTACACATAAAGAGGGTGTAGACTATTCTGAAATATTTGCACCTGTTGCTAAGTTCACTACTATTAGAGTAATGCTTGCCTTAGTTGCTCATTTTGATTGGGAGCATATACAAATGATTGTTAAAACTGCTTTCTTGCATGGTGATATTGAAAAGAAAATTTGTATGAAGCAACCTGAAGGTTTTGTGGATAAAATCAAACCCAATCATGTATGCCTGTTGAAAAAAGCTTTGTATGGACTGAAACAAACACCTAGATAGTGGAACATTAAGTTTGATAAATGCATGAAAGACATTGGTTTCACCAGATCTCAATTTGATCATTGCTTATATCTGAAGGATGTGAATTTTGTGCCTTTGTTCTTGCTGCTTTATGTTGATGATATGCTTCTTGTTAGTCCTTGCATGAAAAGCATTTTTGAAGTTCAAAATTGTTTGAACAAGAGTTTTGACATGAAGAATCTAGGAGAAGCCAAATGCATTCTTGGAATGCATATAGTTAGGGATAGGGCTAATTCAACCCTACTCCTTAACCAGGCTGAATATGTGAAGAAAATTCTCTCTAGATTCAAGATGTCAAATGCTAAATCTGTTGGCTTTCCTCTTGCTTCTCATTTCCTGTTGTTAAAGAATAGTGCCCTAAAACTGAATCTGAAATAAAAGATATGGAATCTGTCCCTTATGCTCATGCAGTTGGTTCTGTTATGTATTTGATGATTTCCACTAGGCCTGAATTAGCTTATCCTATAAGTTGTTTGAGTAGATTTATAGCTAATCCTCGTAGACCCCATAGGGAAGCTCTGAAATGGTTGTTGAGATACTTAATCAAGTATATGCATTACTCTATGTGTTTTGCCAAATGGAATGATGATTTATTTTGTGACTGGTTATGTAGACTCTAACTTTGCTAATGATAAGGATAGTAGGAAGTCTACTACATCCTATGTGTTTACTGTAGGTGGTTCATGTGTGAGTTGGAAGTCTCAATTGCAACCTGTTGTTGCTTTGTTCACTACAGAATCTGAGGTTATTGCCATAATAGAAGCTTTCAAGGAAGGTATATGGTTCAGTGGTCTAATGAAAGAACTAGGATTTAAAAATGAGATAACCACATATTCTGATAGTCAATCTGCCATTCAGTTAAGCAAACATCCTGTTTTTCATGATAGGTCTAAACATATTGATGTTAAGTACCACTTCATTAGGGAGAATGTTGAGTGTGGAAAATTAAACTGTATAAAATTGCTTCTAAAGTTAATCCTGCTGATATGGGAACTAAGTGTTTGCCTACTGAGAAGTTGATGTCATGCATGAACATCCTTCACTTTGACTTTGGCTGATATATTCTGTTCTGTTGTGATTTACTGCTTTGATACTTTGTGTATATTGTCGGTATGTGACTGGGAAGTGAAGGTATCAAAAGGCGATGACAAAAATGCCCCAAATTGAGCAAACTCGTTTTAGACAGTAAGTGGACCAAGGTGGAGATTGTTAGTATTAGTGGCCCAATTACTGAAGCCCAACTACTGGCCCATGAAGCAATCCTGAGGCCCATTGACCCCAAGCCCATGTCCAATCCATATATACTCCCTTGAGCCGTGCCTTTCATTCCCTAACCCTAAAATCAGATTTGTCTTCTATCTTCTTAGAGGGAGCAGCGGCGCCCCCACCTTCTCCCTTCACAGAAATTGGTTTTCTTCTTCTCAACACTTAGATTAGATTGGTTCTTCTTAGTGAGTGTGTGAGAGTAAAGGGCCGAGTGGTGTAAGGGGTTCACGGGGTTGGGTTCGCCGGCTTTGGGTTCAGTGAAGGGGTATGTGTCACCTTCTTCCTTTGTAGAGCCTTGGTGGCTAGGTCGCCGGAAGGTCGGTTTCCGGCGAAGGGTTGAGCGGCAGCAGGTCTGTGGAGGGAAGACAGGGGTTGTGGCGTCCTGTGGTGGTCCGGCAGGGGCTGTGGTGGTCCGGTGGTGGTGTCGGCAGTCCTTGTGGTGCCGTATCCCACGATTCTTAGTGTTCTCGGTTGAGTGTTGCTCGTTTGGGTGCTCTGAGCCTACTTGTTAATAGATCTATTTGGTATACTTCCTTCCCTTTATTATTTGTTTGTATTTCCTTGTTCCACTAACACCTTTTGTAGATTCAAGAAGTGGATAACAAGGGAAAGGACATACATTGAAGAGGAGACCAAACGGAGCAGAGATTGAAGCTGCCGGAATCTGTCCACCGGAGGCAGAGCATATCGGAACCGGCAGCAGCTTCTCAGGCGTCCATTTGCTTCTGTTTTCTGTTCTGTTTTCATATTTTTGAGTGAACATGTATTGGTGAGCTAAAGCCTTGTAATCCCACTAGTATTGGTCTTTAAGGTTTGTAATAGTTAGGTGAAACAGGGTACCGGAGTTACCCAACAAATGATATACAAATTCTGGTCGAGATTAATTACTTTCTTCTCATGCATATACTCTTTCATTTACAATAAACTTGATACAAATTACATATTTATATGCACATACGTCCTCCACATCTGATATTCAATATTCCCTAATAGGTCTAGAGTTTTATATTTCTATAACATACTAAATTTATACAAATTGAATCAATGGAGTCTATCCATGAATTTTTGAAGTCCAAAAAGAATTACACCCTCAGTCCCTCACCATTTTCCCCCATTGACCGTTTCTTTATTTACTAATATATTTATTTTTATATTTTTATATTAAGAAACGTGGAGTGGCGGCAGTAATGCCTAGGGAAGTATCACCCACAAAAGATGCTCTTATACAGTTCTAACAATAAACGTGGAAATTACTTTAAAAAATTTAAAGTCAACCGACTTGCATATGAAAACTCCGAAACTTTTGGTATATTTTTTTTTGCTTGATAGCCTAAAACGCTAGGAAAGAGAGCAAATGAGAAACTTTTGGTATATTTAAACTTTAGCATTGTAGCAGGTTTTTATTTAAAATAAAGTTAATGTCAAGCCTGCTGTAAAAGACTTAAAAATCCTTTGAATCACCAAATAAATTATTTTGACTTAAACAACCACCAACATTATAGTAGCTATCGTAGTTGATGACCATATATAATACCTGCCTCAGGTAACACCACATTCTTTTGCTATAAACTAAAATTACAGGCATGGCCAATTGGTATATTTTATAGAATAAATACACTTTACTTATACATGTAGTAAATACACAATAATAATTTATTTTGGTATATATTTTACGCTCTATTAATTACTACTCCATTAATTAGTGGGTTGATCTTATCACTGTTATTTGCAATTTGGTTTCTCATATTATTATTTGATTAGTTGAGTTATTGTATTTTTTTTTTTTGCTCATTGTCAATTTGTTTTAAACAAATCGCTTACATAAAATATTATATATTAATTTATTAAATTGATAAAACACATATACGGTTTTGGTAAATATTGACACTCGAGCAAAGAAGTGTGGAACCCAACACACAAATTTGCGCCGGGATAAAGGTGAGGGGTGGGGACAGTACCCAAACCCCGTGAAGTCCTCATCCCCTATTAAACACATATTTTTTTTCCATAAAAAAGTGTTATATATTTTGGAATTATACAATATTCAAGCTTTATGAGCTTACAATCATCACAATATTGTGCTAATAACAATCATCACTATATAAGCTTCATAATCAAGCTTCTGCGGTGCAGTTTCTGCCCAACAATTTAGGCATTACATACAGCTCGACCCTGCAGCCTGTAGCCCCCTCCGTCCTCCACCACCACAACATATAGTATATTAACATTGAAGATGGAATTGAAGTCACCTTCACACATGGAAGAGAACAACATTGAGAAGATAATGCCATGGATAGGGATGTACATCACTGCAGCCTCTGTGGCTTGTGTTGTTGCCATGGCTGCAGATGCTGTCATTGCCATCCGAAGCAAAAGGTATTGGTTCCCCTGCAAATACTTCTCTCTCAACGCCACTTCCGTAACATTGTTGGCTATTGCATCCAAGTTGCTCGTTGACCTCAACACCAACGTTGATCACCTATCACATGCTTCTGCCAAGCTCGCCAGTGCAGCTTTCGTGCCATCCGCAGTGATGTATCTTTTGCCATCCATGGGTTCCATGACTAATGCGGAAATTCTAACCAATTCCGTTGCCCTTGCACTTTTGCTGATCACAATTGTTGTCAATTTGTGGATTCCTTCCATTTTGAACAATTACTACCTTCATTCATATTTTGCGAGGTTTTTTGCACCATTGATGCTTCTTGCGCTCGCTGCAGTAATTTCATCAGCAATAGCACTCCCAAGCATAAAAAGAAGGCTTGAGCCCAAATACCAGGACATTTATGACATAGCTTTGAAAGAAGAGGAGCATTTACAGGAGATAAATGTCAACGTAATTGAACTGATGATCGAGAAAATGAAGAAATATATGGTGGCGTCGGAGACCAGCAACCCTCAGTTTGTGATGGCACGCTCTTTCATCGTTTCCAGTGCTTCAATTGCCATATGTTTACTCACTACCATCGCGTTTCTGTATATTGGTATCAAAAAGTTCATTCTAATGCGTAAGCTACCACTTAGATCTGGTACAGGTGAATATGGAGTATCCACCATATGTATATGTGTGGTTCAATTCATTGGAATCATGATTGCCTCCGTGGTGTCTGCATTTAGATTGTTTTTCTCTCTAATTTTCAATTCCCTAGTCCTCGAAGAGGTCGTAACGATTGAGCGGCTTTGGATTGAGGATTTATTGTATTGGAGAGACAGTTTCACTACTTCGCCGTCCCAACTTGGATATTTCCACAAGTGTCTTCACAATGTAAAATGGCTGGCTCTTACTTTATGCATTGTACTTCATTTTCTCTATGTTTGCATAAGTAAGATTGTGGCTCAACTCATTGCTCTAGGTATTGCAATGGCACCTGGCGCTGCCAGCATTAGCATGACTGACCTATGCAGGGGGATTATTTCTGCTGCAACTAGCCCAGAATCCAGAAGTGATAATACACTGGTGAATCTTAGCCGGTTCATTGTACTCCTTGAAGGTGAGGGCGAGCTTCCAATTAGGATTTTGAAAGGCATCTCTCAATATGCTAATAGTTTGATCCGAGAAGGAAAAAAGCAGGAACCAAAACATTTGATACATCTTTTAACTAAGACCGAAAACTTTCAAGGAGTAAGGGAATTCGACAACAGAGAAGTTAAAAGTCTACTTCCTCAAGAACTGCCAAGCAGTTGGAGCCTACCCTTGGTAACCCTTACAAGCATCCTGATCGCATTTCCTAATATTCCAGATCACAAGACTTCGGTGTTACTGAGAGAAGTGGGTGAAGGTTTATCACTGATGAAGCATATTGATGAAGATTTGGACGTGAATGGAAGAATTATAAATGTCAGAAGAGTTGCAGATGCCACTTGGGTTGGGGTTGCATTTTATAGGAAATGGCAAGATATTGATCTCAAGAGAAAATCACGTGAATGCAGAAACAGCAAGCAGGCATTGGAGGAACTCTCACTCAATGCTGAAAGCATCATTTTAAAGTTCAAGCAAGAACAAGAAGAATTGTCATCGGGGAGTCCTATGAACTGGCCGGAAGAAGTTATATCTGCTTGTTCAATGTATCGAATCACTCAAACGATCCTACTCTCATGCCCAGGTGAGGAGGTGCAATCTGATGAGAAGTTGTTCGATAAATGGTGTGTTGTGATTGCTGGTATCTTGGCCGCTGGTCTAACTACCTTACAAAGTTTAATAATGAGAATGTGTCATCACAATGCAAATGAGAAAAGGGAGGAGAGCGTCCACAAAGCATTTCTCGTTCTAGGTAGAACACGAAAAATTCTTGAAATCCTGCTCGCCCGTGAATACGCATTCAAAGGTTGTGATTATTCAACTTCTATAGATGCGTGGCGTGACATAAGTGTTTAGTAAGTGAAGTTCTTTATTTACTTAATTCGATTACCTGAAGGGACAAGTATGATATTTCAGGTACTGTCTATAGGTGACTTATGCTGTATAATTTTGGTGGTTTGTTTTCTTGATGTGTAGTACAAAGTTTGTTGCCAGTTTTTTCTTTTGTTTTGAATTCGAGTGGAGTGTCTTTCATGTACTGTCTTTTTATTCCATATAAAAATTAGCTTGTTTTGTTGGCTTTTCTGAAGTTCGTCTCAAGTACTTTTGATTTAGAAAAACCGTTTTCACTTTACAATAGTGATGGTGATTGTATGTTAGAATGAAAATTGGGTGGTCTTTCAAACAGGTGTTTAAGATTGACACACATTGAGAAAATGGTGTATTGAATGAAGGTTTACATTTCTATGAATGATGGAAAATCACCAAATGAACAGAAAGAAGCTGAGAAGCTATAAATTTGACAATAATACAAACACACACAGCTATGTGCACCTGTGTCTCCCAATCGCTATCCCAAATTATGAATACTATCTTCGCCTACAAAAAAGAATGAAGAATCCGGAAAGAAGCCATGAAGATCCTCAAGAAACAAAACTATAACAATCCTCAGGTCTCAAGTCCTTATGCAAAAAAAAGAGAAGTTAACTCCATTGCTGCTACAAAGCCAAGTCCAATCTGCACAGCCATGTGTGCACTAGACGAATCGCTTTCTGGGGTGTCCGAAGACGGAGCCTCTGAATCTGGAGATTCTGCTGCAGGACCCTCTGCAGCCGGTCCACTGGCTGCAGGAGAAGAAACAGGGCTGGCATTAGGCGACGAAACTGATGTTGATGGTGCACCGGATGGTGCAGCAGCAGATGGACCCTGGCTCATTGTTGGCGAAGGCGTTGATGGTGATGCTTTCGGGGAACCAGATGGCGTTGGAGACGCAGTTGGGCTTGCTAACGGAGCACCGGATGGAGACGCAGAAGGCGGATTGCTTGAGACAAGAATGACGAAAGTTGAGAGGAATGAGATGAGGATACATGTTTTGGAATTCATTTTGGCTATGTTTTTGAACCTGCGACTCTGCTGTGAATTCGAAAATGTGTCGCTTGGTCTCGAGCTTTCGATTATGTTGTCTGTAAGAACGAGACTAGGACGAATATATAGACCAGTTGTGTGCACAAGAGTAAATAGCTAAGAGCGTTTGAACTCCCCAGATTTCGAGGAGCTGTCTGGTCAGTCAATACGTGGCGAAACACCAATGAAGAAAATGTCCAAAATTAGATGAATAACCAAGTCAAGGACATGAGAATGGAAACTTTCTGAAAACAGACAACTCCCAGGAACCAGGGAACCTTAATTTGCAAAAATTAAGGATCAGATAATCAGTCTTCTGTCTGTTATCTGTTTCCAGATCAACATTTGAAAGTCATCTGATTAATTGTCTTAAATGCGAAAATAGTCCAACAAATCAACACATGCATAAGAATAAATGCTGGTTACTTTTTGAATGGCTTTTATAACTGTGTATAAATTATTTTCTGGTTGAAGGAAACATAAAGAAGAACCTTTGGTTAAGTATGCTGTCCATTAAATTTTTTGGTAGCATACATTAAATTGATAATGGCATACAAATGGGACAATACCGGACCAAACCAGACCAGAAGAACATGACTAAGCACGCGAGGCAACCTACAATGGCTTAAAGCCATGCTTGAGTGCAGCTTTCCAGACAACGTCGATCTGATCAACATTGATTGCCCCAACCTCGTGGTGCTTCCATCCCTCGAGCAGATGCACCACGCCTCCAGCATGGCACGCGTGAACAACCCCCCTCCCCATCGTATACTGATATCAGAGTCAAAACTTACGGATCTGGTTGTTTTCATGTCATGTTTGTATAACGAACATAAAGAAACACGCGTACATACCTCACACGATCCGAGCCCCTCAACATCATCCGGAAGTTTCATCGCTGCGAGTTTTCCATAAGTGCAGTCTCTTCTGAATGGGATCACTGGTGGCACTACAAACTGATGAAAGTGTGTGCCCGATGGAGCGTAGTACTGTTCCCGTGGGGTCGCCCACTTCCCGATAATCCACGTCTGAAAGACATTTCAGATTCATGCTTAATCTCAATAGCTAAATCAAATCATCAGTTCAGTTCAAGGGAAGACAGAAAAAGCATATATACCTTGCATTGATTAGCTGCTTGATACTTAGTCACTTGAATTATATACTTCTGGCAGTCAGCCGGCGCCTCTTTCTGGATCTTGAGGAAACGTTCTTTCGACAATGTCAGCATCTGCATTCACAGCGAAGCCTTGTCAAAAACAGATCGATTAAGAATACTGTTAGTTACATACACCCTACTAAGCTTTTGCAGAACTTACGAGCACTTTGACTTTGCGTTGAGCGAGATACAGAGCAATAGCCCTTCCAAGCTTAGAAGTCGCGCCTGTCAGAAAAACCTCATCGACATCTTTTGGGATCTCATTGAGGATCACAGCGGCTGTCAAAGTGTTTCCATGAACCACTCTGACTCTAAGATTCGGGTGCTTCTCAGTGAAACGTATCCCGCCTCCATTAAGGCCTTCATTCTGAAATCAGTATACAGAGTTTCTGGGAATTCAGTACAAACATCACTTGCCTAAAACAACATCCCATCCTCTCCCGAAAATCCCAAATAAGCAGTTTAACAGATGAAAATGCCTGAAATTTTTTGCTTCAAGAACAGAGACATGGTTGGAAACCATACCTTGTTCAATGCTGCAAGACTGATGACCTTAACGCCGAGCTTATCAGCTGTCAAGATTGCATCTTCGATTTGATTATTTATCCCTTCTGCAGCAAAAGGAAGAAAATACTGCGCAATGTAACAGTAAAAAACACAAAACTTCAGCCTTTAGTTGAATGAACATGTCGACTAAAAACGTAAATGTTGGGGATGCGGCTACCTGGAACCCGAATCTTGGGACAGACCATGTCTGGTGCATTCTTCCTCTGAGACAGTAAAAACTAAACAAGAAGGTCTTAGATCTTGCCCACATCACAAGCATCACCATAAATGTGTAAGGCCACATTGGAAACAAAAAGGGCTTCACGCTGAAGGGAATCGAGCTGAAAGACCGGAATACAAATGGGGCGTGCATTGCAGACATAATGTCAACACCATGTGCCAAGAACACAAAATCAGGCACCCTGCTGTCTGCATACAATCAACACGGTAATCATTCATCAGGACTAAAAGATTAGTAAGAGAAACGAAAATCAATTCATGGAAGAAAATAATGGATCGACTCACTTGTCCTCGAGCTTATATCCTTGTGAAGCTCCCAAGAAGAAGCGTTCACCGTGCTCCATAGCCTGTCATATAGAGGCATGAATAGGCAAAAGTTCGACTCCATATCCGTGTGGTGAAGACTGTGGTATCTGCAGAACAAACCAAGACAATTGTTCAAGGAAAAGGCACACGGATCCTTTGTCCTAGAAAGGACATCAAACGAGCTAAAACAACAACATACGTCGGTGTATAAATCAAGTAGCGGAGGACAGGAATCGCCTCAAAGAGACTGGAATCAAGAACTTCAACATTGCAATGTCCCAAGCAACGCAGGAAATCGAAAGCCAAGAGATAACCATACATCAAGGTTACCGATCCAAATCCAATAAAAGCTGTCCCCAATATTGGAATCCCTACAATCACACAGAGCAACAGATGTTCCAAGAACGACAAATGCCCAGCTGCAGCATAAGTACAACCTCTGTTATCCAAGCACAAAGCAAGGGAACTCAATTCCTTCATTTCATTGGATTAGATCTCTGCTTACCTGTGAAAGGATGACTGACTTCTGAGCTGTGATGAAGCCAGTGGTAGCGTTGAAACAACTCCGTGGAATGTAACAATCTGTGCATCCAGTAAAACAACGGCTCTGAAATGGCGATATGGAGCACAAGGCAGCAAAGCACGCCCCTCGTATCCCATACGGGAAGATTCGACATGAAAGGGAAGCTAAGGTACAAAAACGAGGCCACAATCGCTTGAAGTATCAAGAAATTATCCCTGCAATTGCACAGAAATAAACACAAACAAGAATAAAAAGAATATCCCAAAAAGGAAGAAAACCCGAAAACGATGTTTTTTTTTTTTTTAATGCCCAAAAAAAGAGTACCAATGCCATTCCGCATCGATTTGATTGAATTCAACGCCGCGCTCGTTGATCCGCTGGGCGCGGGTAAGGAAAAGCATGTTGCTGTACGTGCTCCAGAGCTGATGAACCAGCGCCCTGAGGCCAAACAGGATGAGTATATGCAGGTACCATATGTCTTGCGCGAGAATTTCTCGCGTGTACACACCGTGTATGGCTTTCCCGACCAATGGACCGTACAACATATACTGTCCTCAACAGACACACCGGATCAGGCAAACAGAAACCCTAAAACTGATCATCACATCTTCCAAAAAGTAATTAAACAAAATTAAAACAACATACCTTGAAGTTACCTAGATTCTCCCATGGCCAAGTAAACAGAAGGCTGTCTTTCCTGATCACGTGCCTATTGCCGTCCATCTTCAACCTCTCTTGCTCCACCATTTCCAAACCAACTAATATATCAAAATTTCAGACAACAGACGATCTCAATTCCCAGCAGCTTATGGGGTTATGCAGACAAATGAAGGGTACAGGAAACACATTTACATGTACAAATATGCAAAAGGAGATGGCAAAACGTGGGGATATATAAACATTAGCGATGGAGAAAAAGGAAAAAAAGGGGTAGGGTTTGCACTTTGTTGCAGAGGGAATAGAGAGGTGAAAAAGAATTGGGAAGGTGATGATAAATGAATACAGCTGACAGCTGGTGAATGGGAGCTATCAATCGCTGAAATTAAAGAAGGGAAATTAATGAGGACGGGAGAAGGAGACTGGATACTTAAATGCAAGGCCAACCAAAGATGGTTCGATTATCTCTTAACAAGTCAATTTTTTTGTCGTTGTTAGTGTGTTAGCTTTGCTGATTACAGTTGAGGAGATCAATTTACGATACAAAGACTGTTCTTAATAGAGCCTCCAAATGTTAATGAACCACACTCCACTCGTTAGGTAACGACACGTGGACCCATGCTGATGGGTTTGTCTTGTAATAAAATTTTTATTGTCTGAACGGTTTAAAGAAACAAATTAAGTTAATTTGGTATATTAGGGTTTCTGTTTAAGTTTAGGGCAAAATCCCTGCCGTAGGGCCGGTATAGCCCATACCCACCCTGCTGTTTGATTTATTAAGGCTAGAAATTAGGGTGGGAAAGAAAAGCTAGGGTTTATGGTTCTAGGAAAATAAAAAATGAAAGGAAAAAAAAAAAAGTGGTACTCCCCGTGCCGCGAAATATGGTTACTTTCTTTTGGGCACGGTAATTTAGATAGTGGGGTTAGTAGTTAAAGTGGTGCAAGCATTTTGTGCTTAAGATTCTAATGAATTTTGATACTGTTTATTGTTTAACTTTGACCTTATATTATGTAATGATACAATTAGAGAAAAATATTCAAGTTTGATCTTGTTAGAATCGTCTAATCGTGTAGTTTCATAATATATAGTTTATACAATTTTTATTTGTACCAATTTTAAAATATTAAGAATTAAAGAAATGCTAGGGACTTTGGGTAAAAAAGTAAAACTGCATTGGAATTTGTGCAGAATAGTAAAAGTGAACACTTTTAATATAATTTGACAACAATTAAAATTCTAATCAAAGTTATATTATTTTAATTTGTCTAAAAATGGAAAGTGGCCAAATTTCGTGGGACACCCTAAAAAGGAATAGTGGTCAAATTCCGTGGGACGGAGGGAGTATTAGAAAAGAATGATCAGAAAAAGGAATTAAAAATGAAAAAAAAAAAAATAAAGGTTTTGCTAAGCTATGTGTGGCATTAGATTCCTAGGCAAGTTGTGGGACATCAATATCAAATCCCTTCCCCCTTCCGCATTTATTATCAACTTTATTCATCAGTGGTTGGTTCACTCAAACTTTATTTTTATTTTTGAAAGTCTAATTTAATACTATCTCTGTCTCATTAAAAACGCTACGTTGCACCTAAGCACGTTTGCCAATGCACATTTTTAACGAACAATAACTTAAATTGTGTACAAATAAATATTATAAAAATTTGATATTCTAATATTACAAGATTAGACGAATCTAACAAGATCTCACTTGATTATGTTTTTTCTTGCATAACTACGATAAAAATTTGAATCAAAATTGAACTGTACATAGTAACTAAAACCCCAACGTAGCCTTTCTATTGATACGGAGGAAGTACTATTTCTGTTGTATTTGTAGTCTATTTTGTTTGATATTATATCACCTATTATTTTATTTTAATTTAATTTTTATTAAATTTTATATATATGAATATACTATCAAATGAAATATTGGATTTAGTATAATTTCAGAATATTGATTTATTTTTAATTTATATATATACTAAAATGCAAAATGGGGTGGATTTTGCCCCAACCAAACACCAAAACACAAAGGCAAAATGAGTTTTTGATGATGTTTGCAGTAAGTCAAATCTAAATATGCATTTCACTATTCATACACCAAAACACTTTTCGTGAGTTTGATAGGTTAAAAGGAGAATATACTATGAAATATTCTTTTGGGTTTGAGTTTAATGTTTTCGATTGAAGATAAATCATTGTTCGAAGTAACATTTACACTATTTTGGGTTTGAGTTTTGTGTATTCGGTTGGAGATGGTGTTATGAGTCCGGTAACAATAAAAAAAATTAAAAATATAAAAAAATAAAAAATAAATAAAAAACAGTGTCTTTGGAAAGTAGAAGAGTGTCGTGGATCATTCAGCACTATTAGACGGGACCTTTCATTAATTAATTGACATTTTGGTATTTACCAGCCCCTCCTCAAATGTTGGTGATAGGCATCTCATTTGATTATGTTAGTAATTCATGGTTCCAAAATATTCCCAAAATGATCCAAGTACTAGCTAACTATATGTGCTTCTATTATTCTGACTAGAACCCATTTGATTTTTGTTTTTTTTTTTAAAAAAAAAATCTCAATAATACATTGATTATATATGATGATTTGTTATTAAAATAATGTAAAAAAATGTATATTATCTCGATTTCAATAAATTTTAATAGTTTAAAATTTTATAAATCTGATCAAATAATGAAATTTTAATTTTTCTACGAAATGGGGATAATATAGGAGTATAATACTTTAAAGGGGTTTTTGGAGATATATACCCTCCAACAATAGGAACTTTAAGTTTAGTACTTAAAAGTTTCATCCTTTAGTTAGACCCACGAATGTTTTCAAAACTTTGAGTTGGGTACCTTGCATTTATATTTTATTTTTATTTGCTTGTTTTTATTTTATATATTATATTATTTATTATTATTTTTATTATTTATTTATTTTATTATTATTATTATTATTATTATTATTTTTTTTTTAACCGGTATAATTAACCTGCCACTGTTTTCTTTCCCGGTCTATCCCCTTTTCATATGCCTGTAGGTTATTGATTTCATCATTTATCCAAAAACTTAAATCTAATTATTCTATTATGAGATTTTTTCTGTTTAAGAGTTGTAAGCATTTTATTTTTGCTTCGATTTGGATTTTCACAATTTCTTTTTTAATGCGATATCTTTCAATCGCAGTTTTCTCCCATTTACTGTAGTCTCTTATTGTTTTATAAGTCATTTTTAATGTTGATTTCTGATATGATTAATGAATTCTGTTTTAGAAATGTTTAACTCCTCTATTTTTGTTTTGAGGTCTATTGATTGGTAACTTACAACTTCTTCATATATATGAACCGAGTTTAGAATAGTTTTTATTTCTTCGTCACGGTTTAACACATATATGAGTTCATGTGCTTCTTCTTCTTCATCTTCTTTAGATTCTGTTAACCTTATAATTGTTTCTTTAAGGTCTTTTATTTCTTTTTCTATTTTCCACATGGTTTCTCCAAGTTTTCCACATTCAGGACAAATATCAAAAGGTATTTGTACTTCCATGTTCAAATCAGTTATTTCTTGCTAAACGTTCTTCTTGTAATTTTTTCCACATTTTTTCTTCATATTCACATGTTATAAAATAGTTTTCACATCTTTCTATATGGTTATCCCGTAATTTTTCAAAAACATTATAGATTTTAGTATGCTTTTGGTAACTGTTTTCTAGAATTTCTATTTCATTTTTTAGAAATTCATCCTCTTTAGTCACTTTCCATTTTATAATATTTTCAAACAATCTTTGTTTTCTGCAGATCATGTCTATTTGATTTCGCTTATTCATTAGTCTAATAAGCCAAATTTCACATTCTTGGCATAGAAAGTGCGTTTTCGGGTAAGGTACAATAACAAACCTTGTTTCTGTGTTTTTAAAAGATTCTGTTTTAAACAAATCTGTTTTAGGGTTTTCAGCAGTTTTAGTCATATTCTCCATTTATTTTGATAAAAGATATTAGTTATTTCAGAAAAGTTTTAAAAACACTGGTTTTTGTGCGCGAAAAACTTATATGTCGTGATGTCTTACTAGGTACTTGCCATCTCCTATTATTCTCTTGGTTGTGTTAAATTTCTGATTATGTGTTATGGGTCCGATTGTCCTTTGTTATGGAAATATTATCATAAACATTAAGTCCGCAATCCTCTTATTACTGTCACTGATGAGATATTTTACTGGGCCTGTTTCGGGTTTCAAATTCAAATTAGCATTATCCAGACCTAGATCTGAAATGTAAGCAGGGGGTCTAAGGGGCAAATCAAAAGGGACAACAGTAACAAAAACATCATTATGTTTAACAAACATCCCTGAATTGTGGTTCCCCTAACGAGTCTTTCTTACAGCTTTTATGGCATAAAGCCTTTTAAATTTTTATCTTACTCCCCTAATGGCGTATCTCATCAATTAAGTTTTAAAAGGTTATTTGTTAATGTTTATAACATTATCATCCATACATAGAACAATCATACCATAACATAAATCATAAACTAACCTATACCTTGAGAGAGGAGAGGCTTTCCCGTTCAGACGGGCCCCTGTATTTCAGAAAGTAAAGAAAAGAGAAAGCAATCCACACCGGGTCTTTCTTTACAAACTGAAATTTTATTACTGAAAAGGGTTGGGAATACAAGAGAACTAGAAAGAGAAAGGGCTTTCGAGAGTAGCAAGAGTGCAGTCTCAAAAACCTTAAGAGAGAGAGAGAGAGCAAAGTGAGTGTGTGTTTTACAAGTGAAGACCATCCCTCTATTTATAGATGGAAATGTTATCTAAGCAATCACAACACCCAATAAAAACGTGCCAAGTGGCAAAGCTATCCGATAAGGTTCGGATGAAAATTAGTACAATAATTAAATAAAGAGGGGCCTAGTGCCCACTTCACACGGTTTTCCAAGAGTCACATGGCTCTTGTCTGCTTTTTTGGTTTTATCCGCCCCGGATTCCTTCTTTCACATGGTTAGTGGTGCTTTTGGCTCCACTAGTATTTTTGTTTTCTTCTTGACTTTTTCTTTTCCGGATTCTTTTCTTCACATGCTGGTATTTATTGTGAATTCCAGCTCATTTCTGTGTGGCTCCATTAGTACTCTTCATCATTGTGGGGGCCGCCACTTTCTTTTTTCTGATTTTTTATAATTTTATTGGCCTGGAATTTTGCTTCATTTTTTCTTAGTGCCACCAGTGCACTAAACCTTCCATTTTTTCTGGTTGCCATTGCTTCAACAAAAGTAGGCCTTAATTCCATTTCAAGCTTATGAAGAATTTCTTCTTTACTGAGGTTTTCAAATTTTCCAGTCTGTACCGGACTCATAGTTTTTGGCAAACTACCAGCCATAACCGGAATTAATGTGCTTTTACCATCTACCGGGCTAGATGGGCTTAGTTCTTCATTTTGGTCCTTAGAGACCTCAGGGTTAGAACTTCCATGGTTTGGTTCAAAATCATCTGAACTTATGCTTTTTAGCAAAGCATCAGCTATCAACGGACTTGACTCGTCTTTACCGTCTGCCGTTTGAGACGGACTAGATTCAAACTTTTGATCCTTAAATACCTCAGGAGTTGAATTTTCCTGGTTTTGTTGCATCCAGACTTTTGCCAATTCTACTGCAGTCATAGAACTGGTGGGTTTGGGTTCTGGACCATAGACTGGTTTTTCTTCTGGCTTTGGTGTTTTCAGTGTAAGGGACACAATTTTTGAGGTCAATTTCTCATTTTGGTTTTGAAGGATTTCAAGTTTCTTGGTGAGGGTTTCAATCTGGGCCTCTGCTTCAAGGGTTTTCATTTTTTGGTTTTCAAAATTCTGTAACCATTCGGCCTTTTGGGCTTCATATTTACAGACTTCTTTGGCCATTTTTTCACAATGATCACAAAACACAATGTGGGTTTTAGAAGAATGTCCAATTGAATATTGGACTGGGCCTGTAGGATTTTGGGTTTTTGGCCTCAAACCATCAACAATGTTTTTCAAACTTGGGCTTACAAAGAAATCTGGGCCCATTGTGGTTTTTGCAAATTGAATTGCAGACATTATGTCATAAAATCCTTTATGAAGAGGTTTTTCATTATCTTCATTAAGAGGTAAAATATCATTTTTATCATAAATTCCTTTTTTATAACCTTCATAGATTACATAATATAAAAATGGTTTTATGTTATTGAATTTCTGGAAATACATGCTTAAAGCAGAGAGACAAGTAACAATATACCTGCTGTTGTTTTGTCAAATGATGCTCTCCAGATGTTATCACAAAGGCATATCTGTTCCTCTATGTAGTTCAACCCTGTGATAGGCCTGTACTTCATGTTATCAAATAAGATTAGCTCTACATTATTACCAGTTTCTGCTCTTCTGCCAAAGCAGATTTTCACTCCTTTTTCTGGGAGTTTATCTTTTTTCTTCCCTTCTGGGATACTGGTTTTAGAAGGAATTGTGTAATATCCCTCTGGGGTTTTTACTCCGTTTTCATTGCTGGTTTTCAGAGAGTTTTCTGCCATTCCTGTAACAGTATTATTCAATTCTCAATATTCCAGTCTTCTCTATAAAATTGATCCCATTTTATTTTATATTTTTCCTCATAATTTTCATCATAATCATCAATTGATTCATTTTTAAATTCAGTGTCATATAATGGTTTTTCTCTTTCTTTAATCAGAATTCTAGATAGTATATCAGCAATTTTGTTATCTTTCTCCTTTAATATGTTCGAATTTTATTTTGTAACCTTTCTGACTAATAACATCTGTAAAGTTCAACCACCTTCTCCTAGACATTGATCTTTTTTCTTGGAGTTGGCTATGAAATTTTACTATGGCTTCACAATCAGTTCTTACTGTGAATCCTAGTTTTCCTGTTAGAAACAGTTCAAATTTATCAAGTGCATATTTTATTGCCAACAGTTCTGCATCAATTGAGGAAAGGTTACCCTTTTCTCTATATTTTCCTGATGCATATTGGCAAATTTCTTCCTTACTTTTAGGTGAGTAGACATCCTTTTTTGGCAAAAGGATAGCTCCCCATCCTTCATGTGATCCATCAGTTTGCACAATAAGATAATCACTATCTTCTGGCAAAACTAATTCTGGAAGTGTTTTTAATGCTTCTTTAATTTTTTGTACATTTTTTATATCTTCTTGGTTAAAATATCTTTGACCGTTTTTTCCCAGTTTATTATATAATGATCCTGTTAATGAGGATAAGTTTTTAATGTATGGTCTAGCATAATTAACCAATCCCAAAAATTGTTGTAATAGTTTTGTATCGTCCATTTTATCAGGAAATTCAATAGCCTTTTTAGCAATATGATCTTGGAGTTTTATTTTATTTTTCCAATTTCTGCCTCAAGGAATGCTATTTTAGTTTTATTAATTTCCATCTTTTTCTTTGAGATGATTATTCCATATTTTTCAAATAGCCTAAACACTGTATCAAGATGACTCATATGTTCAGTACTATTTTTTGAAAATACTAGAATATCATCAATGTATACCAAAATAAATTTTTGTTATGGTTTAAAAATTTTATCCATTTTTTGTTGAAATATAGCTGGTGCATTTTTTAGTCCAAATGGCATTACTAACCATTCAAATAAACCTTCTAGACATGTGAATGCAGTCCATTCAACTGACTCAGGATGCATCTTTACTTGCCAGAATCCTGACTTACAATCAAATTTGCTATATACTTTTGAGTCTTGAATCCTATTTATTAAGACTGTTTTATCTGGTATATTGTAAGCAAAATCTTTTGTATTGTCATTAAGTCTTTTATAATTAATGATCATTCTTGATTTTCCTCTTACAATTTCAGAATGTTTTCTTACAATAAAAGCTGCAGACCTATGTCTGGAGTTTGATTCTCTAATTACTTTTAAAGCTTTTAATTCATCAATATGCATTTTGAAATCTGCTATATCCAGATTTGTAGGATTTATTTCTGCAGTTGAGATTCTCAATTCTGGATTTATTATTTCAAGCTTGCATATTGTTCCATCTTTTTCTCAATATTTCTGGATGTTATCTCCAATAATTTGGGATTTTTCTAACCTCTCAATCCATTTTGTTATGGTTTCTTCAAGCTTAAATCTAGTTATACTTATTAGTTCTTTCAGTTTTGGAGTTTCAGGAATATATTCTTCTTCAAACTCTGTAATTTGTATGTTTTCTTTACAAGTTTGTTTACATGCTCCTTTTATTTTGCATTTACAATTTTCAATATCTTTATCTTTTAGAAGTTTTTTATTTTTTGTTTTTGTATTAGTAGGGGCTCCACCACGCTTCTCTCGCAACTCTGATGTTGTTAAAAGCTTGGTTCCCGCATTACTAATACTAGGTGCAAACATTGCCAAGGTTGCTTTTTCAACAATTTGGATATAATCTTTTGTAATAAATAATCCTCCATTATTTTGTAAGAAGAATTGTAATCCTAAGATTATATCTGCATTTATTACTAAGTCTTTTAGGTATGAATTATCAGGAACTCCATAGGGTTCCGATATTCCACAATTTGTTTCAAAGAATATCTGTCCACCTGAAATAGGTTGTTTTGTTGTATCTGATATTCTTCCATCCATTAATTCTGATTTAATGGGTTTTGCTAAGTTTTTCTATAGATGTTCTGGGATAAGTTTCTCATTTATTATTATTCTTGTACATCCTGTATCGATTATTGCATTAGTACGGAATACCAATTCTCTTAATTTAAAGATTATTGGTACCCTTAGTGTAGTTAATGATGAAGGATCGTGGCACACATGTATGTACTCAGGGTTTTGTGCTAACATGTACTCCGTACTAGGATTTTGTTCATTATTAGATTCTTCTTCAGGAACTTCTTTTCCTTTATTTCCCGTATTTTCAGGACTTAACATATTATATTCTTCTAAGATTTCTTCTATGTTTTCAATTCTAGTTTTTAATTCTGTAAGATTCATGATACCTTGTAAATCAAAAAGCTTTCTTTCAATTATATCTATTCTTTTTGTGATGAATGTATAATTATCATCAATTTTTGTTATTGGCATTTCTTCGGGGAATTTAATTTTATAATACTTTAACAAGCATATTTGGCATATTTCTACGTGACATATTGTACATTTAGCTCTAAGTTTCCTTGATGGATAATAAGAGCATTTTATACAAGGTGTAGAATCAGTGCCTACCCTGAAAAGCCAATTATGGTTTTCGCATTCATTAATTTCTCTCATCATATACTCAGTTTCATATGGCATCATATATTCTTTATATGTGATACCATTATACGAGTTTTCATTTGCAAGTATATTTATCAATTCATAGGGATCATTATCCTCTTGTTCTTCTATAACATTTTCTTCTACCGTTACTATACTATATATTGTTTCAGTCTCAGAAACATCTGAGTCCACATCTAATATATCTTGTTGTATACATTCTGTAAGAATTGCCTCTCTAGAATGTTGGTTTTTTCTTTTAGGACATGCTGTTGCCAAATGGCTTTCATCACCACATGTGAAACAAGCAAGTTTCTTTGTATAATTTCTACTAGGATTATATTTTCTGACGTGATGTTTTTGTTTCAAGAAAGGTTTTCTGCTATTTGATTGTTTTATGAAATACTTCTTTCTTGTTATAAATTTGGGTTTTTTCCTTAATGGTTCCGGCCTACCATATCGTTGAGGAGTGTATATCCTTTTGCAGAATGAATAATCAGTTTTCTTAAGTTATTTTTGTGCAATTATATTTGTACACTTATCTTTTAATATTTTTACCACATGAATAGCCCTCATACTAATAGTGTATTGTTGAGGATTCTTTTCAACCATTTTATTCCATGTATCTTGAATTTCTTGACCAATTGGTCTTGGTATTTTCATAAATAATTTTTCACCTAACTCTTGGTTAAAAGCACCTCCTGCTAGGCCTGTATAGTAGACATATTCATTTAAGAAGTCTACTGTTCCATATAAGTCATCTAGGTGCATTTGGTCTAGATGGATTAAGGCATCCATTTGTGTTGTTATATGTCCTGAATTACCATCTTCACCCGTTATTAGGCTTGATATTTTATTTACAAAGTTATAAGGATTTGGTCCTCTTTCTATTAAGTCTTGATAATCCATTGGATAGTCTCTTTTAAATACTTCCCACATTGACTGTGCGAATTCTCCTAAATAGGTTTCAAGATATCCATACATTGATTCAGCTGTATCAGTATAATCATTTTTGTTTTTGATGTAATCAGCTACAACTATGTTTTTCCATTTTGCAATTACTGAGCCCCATTCTTGAGGGCTTACATTTGTTACTTCTAATATTGCTGGGTTATGATAATATCCTCTTTCTAAGGGTTGCCTAATTCCTCTAGGTTTTGTTATCATCCCAGGTTGTATCTTTCCATAAGGATATTCTGGATGAACATGTGTGATAGAGTGTCTAGAATTGTTTCCAGTATAATTAGTTTCAGGTCTCCACTCAGTCCCTCTTTGGTATGGGGCAAAGGGAGTTCCGGGGACTCTTGTTATACTGTCTCCTGTATTTTTCATGACAATATCTTTGTTCATGAATTCTTTAGCTGTTTTATTTGTTTTCTCAGAATGTAAGGAGATATGGTCTCCCATATATTGTTCCATTAATGTATTATCAGAACTTTGTCCTACTTCTGGTGAGTTTTCCTTTAGGAACAAGTGAGCTTCTATATCTGCTTGTTGTTCTTCTTTTATTTGTATTTTTTGTAATCTTTTCTGTACTTCTTTCTCAATAATATCTTCTAAATTATTCTTCCATTCTTTATTTTTTCTTTTCATTTTATCCTTTAATTCTTGTTTTTGTTCATTTAGTTTTGATATTTCTCTTATCATTTCTTCATAATTTTCTATCCAATTCTCAAAATATCCACTATGTTTTGGACATTCTATTAAATGGATCATATGTTTTAACTTATCAGAATATCTTCTATCAAGATCAATTTTACAATCTTGACAATTGTGAGGTAATATTCCTTTGTTTTTGAATTTTTTAGTCAAGGCAGAATGCACATGTTATGAAAAAACTCTTTCATACCTGTCATGGTACTCTCTTTTATTTAGAATTTTTTCTTTCTTAAAGTTTTCAAATTTTCTTGTTTTTAAACAAATATGTTGTATGTCTTTAGCAATCCTTTCCACTTCATCCTCACTAGGGTGGAAGATTTGTTTTCCTTCATATTTTACATAGTTATCTGTTACTGGTTTTTCTACAATAAACCTTTTCATTTGTCTATTCATTTTCCTGACTTTCTTCTTCTGTAAAATCTATCGGTCGTTTTGCAGTTTCATAATCATTAAATCTTACTGACGTTTCTCCTCTGGAGTTTATGAAGTAATTTACATTTTTTGGAGTTAAGTTTTTAACATTTGGTTTTTCAAAGAATTTTGATAGATCCCAATTTTTCCCAGCATTTTCTTCTGATGATATTTCAGTTGGTCCTATCATTTTTACTCCTTCACTTCCTATGATACTTACCACAGTTTCAATTTTTGTTTTATGCCTGGTTTGACCATTGTTTGTGATTCTTCCTAAGAAGCCTACACATATCATTAGGTTGTGACCAGTTTCCATCTCTTCATATCCTACAGTTTGAATTCCTATTTGGATATGCTTCATAAAATCTGTTATTTGTATCATATAATCTGGTGCCAAATAACATACTCCCACATTAGAGTTCATATCAATTTCCATTAATCCTATGATAGCTTGGGTTGGATTAGTCCGTCTTGTATCTAGAACAGTCATTAGGACTTTAGTTCCTAAATTTTTTCTAGTTAAACCTTTTACTCCTATGGAGATTAGTCCCATATGCATGTATTTTTGTCCTTGTCTTTGAAGTCTGATTGCTTCATTATTGCTTATTAATTTTATTAATTTTTTGTCATCTTTTAGACAGCTTATTGGTTCTATATAATGGTATTTGTAATAACCTGTGTTCCAATTAAGGAATCTTTGGTCATACAATAGTCTTGGTTCCAATTGGATTAATGTTCTTTTCTTGAAGTTTTCAAATTCAATATCAGGGTCAATTATTTCTTCAATTATTGTTGGCCCTTCTTCAAGTTTGGTTTTTTCTCTAAACATTCTATCTATTAAAGTTTGTGATAGTAATTAAAATAGGCCACTAAAAGGAGACTTTTCCATTTTTGGGCCATGAAAATTTGATTTAGGTTTTTAGGCCACGAGAAGGAAATCGGGCTTGGAATACAGACCAAATGACTTGTAGATACACTTGGGCGGACTTGTTTGGGTGCGCTGTTAGGGTTGTTTCCCCTTTCTTTTCTAAAACTGAAACAAAGACAAAAAAAGGCACTCCAAACGCAGCCTTAAAGTGGGATATGTCCCCAAATTGTACGGCAACCGATTGAAATTCAATTTGCCCTCTCCGGCGCGGCTTTTGCTTCTTCATCTTCGCACAAGCTGCCAACTTCGAACTGCGAAATGGCGGAAGAAGCAGCAAAACCGCACAAAAGAACACCCCCGAAACTATCAGGCAAGCCGCATTCTTTGTTTTCTCTCCCTATTTATGTTTGCTCGTGGAGGTTAAGAATATGTTGATTGTTTTGGAGATTGGTGGACGCTAAAAGAAACGAGTTTACTCAGGGTCCTATTTGGATGGTTCAAAAAAAGGTTTTAATTATGTGGATATATGTATTGTTTAATTTGTGGTTTGTATTATTTAATTTGTGAAAAGGGGATGCACCTGATGCTTTCTTGTTCAGTTGGAAGTGTGGCGGTTCAGAGGAGAAGAGAGATTGCAGTTTCAGTAGGGAAGGAAAGGAGAGAAGCATTGATGCGGGTCGCCAAACAGGCCCTTCTCTGCGCAGGTGAAGACTGAATACCTTTTTCTCACTCTGAAATGGGTGAACTGGCCCTTGGTGGCATATTTCTTATGTGTGTACCACTGTGCATGGACTTCCAAAACGTGGGTTCACCAAACAACCCACCAAACAAGCCCACCCTAGTTTATCTACAGGTCATTTGGCCTGTATTCCAAGCCCGAATTCCTTCTCGTGGCCTAAAAACCTAAATCAAATTTTCATGGCCCAAAAATAGAAAAACCTCCTTTTACTGGCCTATTTTATTTATTATCTCTTAAAGTTTTTTCAAAGTTTGAGCTTTCAATTCTTTGAGAATTACTTCTTTCTACTAGACTGTTTTTGGATTCATTTGTGATACCCCGTAATAATTTGTTTTTGGAGTTCGACTCGATACCATGTATCCTAAATCATAAATAAACAAATTCAACTTGTTTTGAACTACGTTATGGCTTGATCCCTTCACCGGGTACGTAGGCAGCTTAGAAGTCTTAATTCTAAGTTCAGTCGCAAAATGATAAAATAAACAAAAGACCTTAGCACGAGGAAAACCGAAACACAACTTCGAGGACGAAGTTGATTCTTAAGGAGGGTAAACTGTAATACCCGAGAATTTTCCAACATAAAATAAATACAATAAATAAATAAATAAATATAATAAACATGATAAAGGGATAAAGAATCATAAAAGATGAGAAATGAAATTTAAATTAAAGAGGAATCAAAGTTCCGAAAACCCGGGACTCCGAAGGCAATTTAATTGAATAAATGGTTACACGGGGACCCGACATCGATGGACTCAATAACTCGGGTCCAAACATAAATTTAGGTCCGAATAAAATTAAGATAGGAAATCGGAGCCCGAAGATACCCCGGAAATCCGAATCTGGGAACGTAGAGGGATAGAAGCCCGAAAGAGAGGAGGAAACGCCCGACGGATCGCACGACCCGGCCCAGACCGAAGTCCAGGCCAGGATGGCGCGGTCGCCGCGCGCTCCAAACGAGAAGACCGCGCCAAGGGCGCGCCGGCAGGGCAGTTGCGGCGTTCCGCAATTTTCTCGCCCGATTCCGGATTTTTCGACTTTTGGTTGAACATCTCTCGACTCAAGACCCTTAGGGTCAGATCTTGGACGCCCTAGGTCTTAAATATCTATAAATAAACCCCCTCGGAAGCCCGAATACTTTTCAAAAACCCTACAACTCTCTACACGTTCGAAAAACCTAATCCCGGTGTCGTCGGAGGCACGAAGGCACTCAAAGACTGTATCTTGGACGAATTTCGGAGACCCCCATCGCTGTGGTAAGCCTTGATCCATTCTTTTCCATAGGTGATTCGAAAACGAATCCTAAATTCGATCTTTTTCTATTCCAAACCCCCGATCCGGATCGAGAACGTTGAACCCGACGATCGGAGAGGATAAACGGTGGACTGGAAGCCACGCCTTCAAAATCAACGATCCCGGACGCTCAACAATCTGTAAGTTAATGCTTACTTTGGTTTTGGGTTGTTAAAAGATTCGAACATATAGATCTAATGGAACCCTACCTAAAATCTGTCTACACCGGCGCAGCGCTTTTATTGAATTTATTCGGACCCCTTAAAACGTCCAAACGAGAAAACTTAAAACACGAAAAACATTCCTAAGACATTATTCTAGGTTGTGTAAAAATTTCATAATTTTTCATCGTGTTTTGATATCCGAAACCGATCGTAAACGAGCCTGCTTTAGATTTAGATCTTGAAACGATGATAGGTTCTTTATTCGAACTTGTTGGTGATTTCTATCTTAGATCTAGACCGATCTAGGCTTGGCATTGAACATAAGAGTTGTAGATCTATACGTTATGAATACCTCCGTAAGATTTCAGAATTTTTCGTGATGATTTGATATATGAAATCCACCCCAAACTGAACTGGTTTAAAATCGGATCTTGAAAACTGGACAGAACATAGATTCGAACTTGTTAACGTTTTTGACTAGGGTTCTAGGCCGAATTAGATCTTTAGCCGAACATGAAAGTTGTAGATAATTGTCTTAAGATGATCTCTGTAAAATTTCATCAAATTTAGAGTTCATTTGCTATGGTAGATCTCGAAACTTTTAAACTGTGGTGTGAAAACGCGGACAGATTTTTGATCTGACGAAAATTGACGTTGTTGACCTGTTTCGGTATCTCGGATCGAAAAAGTTAAAACACGAAAGTTGTAGATCTCGATGTTTTGGAGTCATTCGTGAAATTTCGGAATTTTTGAAACTAAATCTGATTTTAGACGAATTTTAGAGTAAACTGTGGTTGACCGAGTCAAATCTTGATATCTTGTGGAAACGGTGAAATTAGCCTTTGAGGTTGAAACGGATAGAAATTCTTTGAAATACGATACACGAAACGAGAAGATTAAAATATTGCGGGTTATGACTATGCTAGATACTGTCAATGTTCTCTGCGGCTTGGGACATAAGAGCCCAAGTGTATGTCTAGGTTGACGTAAGAGCCCTAGCGAAACACTGATCGTATGGCTAGCTGTAATACCATAGAAATTGCCCGATATATATGTATGAATATATATATTTTGATCAATTCACTAAGTAGATTTTTAATCAAATCTATATATATTTATATGTTCAAATATGTGCTTAAAGATTAGTATATTATTTTCTACAAAACATACTTTGAAAAAAATTATATATATTTGTCTTTTCAAATAAATATATGGATTTCAATATCAAGTGTAATAAGTATATGGTTCATAGAATATTTTAAATCCATATACAAGTTTATATACACATATATACCTTGGTCTTGAAATAATCTTTCCAAACATGTACACATGTATATACATGTATATATTTACATGTTTAAATTATAATGAGAATTATCTATTTTCTATATATCCTTGATTAATCATTCTACCCATATTTTTTTTATGAATTATTCTAGAATGCCATAATATAATTGGGAATAATTTGACTATGGTTTGAAATTGTAGGGTGGAATATTAATCATATCTTGTCATTTTCAAATAAAGAATATATTCCTTTTTGAAGCTATGTATGACTTACAAGATCACAAAAATTCCCACATTATGATTTTTTTTAAGATAAGAATCTTAATATATATATATAAAAAAAAAAATTTTTTAAAAAAAAAAAAAAAAAAAAAAGTTACTGTAGCATGCTACTGTAGCACGCTACTGTAGCATGCTACTGTAGCAGTCGGGATTTATGTGTTTTTGGGACTTTTTGCCATTTTTTGGGTCCCAAAGGTGGGAATCTTGATCTATCACGGGTGTGGCATCTTTTTGGATGTTATGTAATCAATCCCATCCCCATTCTCAGCCATTTTCATCAATCATTCACCCCAAACTCTCCAAAAACTCTCCCAAAAGCCAAACACTCTTCCGACGAACTTCCGGCGACTTTCCGACGAGTTTCCGGCAACCAAATCCAACCAAGGAAGTGTGTAGATCAAGGATTGCAGGCTTTGGATTGTTGGTAAGATGTTATTCAAGTTTCCTTATGATTTTAAGATCATAAACATCATACTAACTTACGAATCTTCATATTCGAACACAAATCGGAGCCAAGGGAAGAATAAATCGGGTGGAAGAGATTCGTTCGTGACATCCCGTGGATTCCGGACGACCCCGTGACTTCCTAAACATCATCCCCACTGTAAGTTAACCTTACTATGGTTTTGGGTGACTTAAAATGCAACCAAACATAGAGATTCAACTCAAGGAAATTAACAAAAATCTGTCAACAAGAGAAAACCCTCAACGCAGCGTTTTCGTATGAATTTTTCGAACCCTTAAAAGTCTTCAAACGGAAAAACCCAAAACATGAAAAACATTCTTAAGACATTAATCTAGCTACTGTAAAAATTTCATAATTTTTCATCGTGTTTTGATATCCGAAAACGACCATGAACAGACCTGCCATCGACTTAGATCTTGAAGTGGTGATAGATTCTTTATTCATACTTGTTGGTTATTTTGACCTTGGATCTAGGCCGATCTAGGATTGGTGTTGAACATAAGAATTGTAGATCTATGAGTTTGGAATATTACTGTAAGTTTTTAGAATTTTTCGTTGAGATTTGAGCCTCCGAACTCGAGCCAATCCGATCTGCGTTAGAACCGATGTCAAGAACCTTGACAGATTTCATAATCAAACTTGATGAGCATATTTCTATTACTTCGAGTGTTCAAACCTGAAAACTCAAAACTAAGATTTTGATCCTAAAAGCTTAAGCTATATTGTGTAAAAATTTCAAAGATTTTCATCAAGTTTTGATACCCCAAATCGTATCGGACATATTCTGCGTTTTTAGGAATTGTCAAAGGATGACAGATTTCATAACCGATCTTGAGGAGCTTATTCCTATCATTTCTAGCCCGAACCAATCTTTGAGTTCTAAACAAAAGTTGTTGCAAATCAAGTCTAGTATGTGCCTGTAAAATTTCAGAATTTTTGAAGTCCATTTGATATGTCAAAAAGTCAAATCTTTGAAAGGTGTCAAACCTGAATCCTGACAGCATACTATTTGAGTAGAAAACTTGATTTTTGACATGCTTCCCATCGTTTTTCCGAAAAACTTAAAACACGAAAGTTGTTCGTTGGGATGTTTTTGAGATGATGTACAAATTTCAAATCAATCGCCTAAGAAATGGATTTTTAAACCAAAAAGGCGTAAACTGTGACATCGATCGGTTTTAAACTTGAGAGATCTTGAAATCTTGTCGAAACATGAAATTAGCCTTTAAGGTTTAAATGATTGGGAATCCCTTTGAGATAAAATACAATTGAAATATCTTGCTTGCCGAAAGGCAATTGAAATATCTTGCTTGCCGAAAGGCAATTGAAATATCTTGCTTGCCGAAAGGCAATTGAAATATCTTGCTTGCCGAAAGGCAATTGAAATATCTTGCTTGCCGAAAGGCAATTGAAATATCTTGCTTGCCGAAAGGCAATTGAAATATAATGCTTGCCGAATGGGATTGAAATATAAACTTGAAACATGAGACATGAGAAACTGTGCCAAGATGGCCAATGAAGTACTTGAAATGCGATACGGCTGCGGCCGCCGGATCACCGGCTAAATGATATATTGTTGAGATGATGGCGTAATGGGAAATATATTAAAAAGCTCAGATTTTATGAAATTGGCTGCGGCCGCCGGATTGCCGGCTAAATTAAACATTGTAAAGATGGTGGCGTATCGGGGAGAATTTTTAAAAGCTCAAATTTTTATTTACTTACTTACGGCATTATTCATGTCTTAAATCATGCCATTTATTTATAGTGGATGATTAACTCAAATTGTGAATTACCTACAAGAAATGTTTTTAATAAAATTTAATTAAAGGCTTTGAAACCCCTAACCCATGCTATGTGTTAACTTACTCAGCGCGTTTTTGCTGACCCAAACCATTTATCCTCTTTTTCTTTCAGAGTTGAAGAATATGCATCATCATATGCATACTGGGAATTTTTGGGGATTACATTATATTTTAAATTTTGCGTTAGACTAGAATTTGCATGAACGGGCCTGTTTAACCCGTGTTTTGGCCATGTCGGCCCTCATACTTTATTTCCGCTGCACAATTTATATTTCCGCTGCAACTTTGATGTATTAATTTTAAATTATATATGGATGGGCTGTTTGAATATTTTTAATTCTGAAAAACCATAGCCTTGCATCTCTTTAGTGAGCTCGGAGAAACCGTGTCTTGCTAGGGAGGTGTGGCGGTGGCATCCCGGCCTGGGTTACCAAAACCGGGGTGTTACAATGTGGTATCAGAGCCCGGAATATTTTAAAGCTATTATTTTACATAGCCCGGAATATTTTTAAACTACTATTTTAAAGAGCCCAATTATTATTTTGAAATTAAAGCCCAAATTTTTAGCCCAAAAATTTTTTTTTAGAAGCCCAAGAAATTATCTTGGCCCAATAGCCTTGTTTTTATTTAAAGCCCAAATAATTTATTTCTTTCGGCCCAATATAGTGGCCCAAACCTTTTATCCTTATTTGAACCTATCCATGGAATAAATTTATTTTTAAAAACCCATGGATAAATAAATGCATGCATAAAATTTTTTTTTTTTGGGGGGATCACATATGCATATGCATACATAAATATTTGCACTAACTCTTTTTTTTATGTGAATTATCGGTAATAAGAAACAGTCCTACCTCAGAACTCGACATGACCTTGAGTCTTGGCTTAGAAGCGCTAACTTAAGACTAACTTTGCCTTAGTCCTAGATCTTGATCACTTAGAAACTCATCTTCGCGTGCTTCTAAAATGGCACCTAGAAGAAAACTGAGGAAGGATCATATGCGATGATACCCGAACCTGGTTGTGAATAATACATAGGCAGTTATGGGGACATAACTGTAATCTTAAGGGGGGGAGGATGTAATACCCCGTAAGAATGCATAAGCATTTATTTCGAAACTCGAATATTTTGTATCCCAAATAATTTTTTTTTTTGAACTACGTAATGACTTGATCCCTTCACAGGGTACGTAGGCAACTTGGAAATTTCAGTTCTGGGTTCAGTCAAATAATAATCAACAATCGAACAATAATTCAATAACACAATATCGCAAATAGTAAACAAAAGAACCCTAACTCTTAGCGCGAGAAAAGCCGAAGCACAACTTCGAGGACGAAGTTGATTCTTAAGGGGGGGAGGATGTAATACCCCAGATTTTTATCAAAGTCCAAAGGAATAAAAATTTATTCCGATCAATGTCGAAATATATCCGAGAAGAAGAAAATAATTTATCACAATAAATTATTGCTCGGATATGAAACGCCGATAGATTTAAATTCAAAATGGAATAAAAGAGGGAAAGGAAGCCCGAAGGCATTCCATGAATTGAGTAACAAAATTTGGAATTTAGTTCATGAAGGAAAAGAATTTTTAATTCCAAGAACCCGTGAAGTCGGAAGAAATTTAATGATACAATCGCAATCAATCAATCGGTCAATAAGTCGCGCAACTTCGGGGACGAAGTTGATTCTTAAGGAGGGTAGATTGTAATACCATAGAAATTGCCCGATATATATGTATGAATATATATATTTTGATCAATTCACTAAGTAGATTTTTAATCAAATCTATATATATTTATATGTTCAAATATGTGCTTAAAGATTAGTATATTATTTTCTACAAAACATACTTTGAAAAAAATTATATATATTTGTCTTTTCAAATAAATATATGGATTTCAATATCAAGTGTAATAAGTATATGGTTCATAGAATATTTTAAATCCATATACAAGTTTATATACACATATATACCTTGGTCTTGAAATAATCTTTCCAAACATGTACACATGTATATACATGTATATATTTACATGTTTAAATTATAATGAGAATTATCTATTTTCTATATATCCTTGATTAATCATTCTACCCATATTTTTTTTATGAATTATTCTAGAATGCCATAATATAATTGGGAATAATTTGACTATGGTTTGAAATTGTAGGGTGGAATATTAATCATATCTTGTCATTTTCAAATAAAGAATATATTCCTTTTTGAAGCTATGTATGACTTACAAGATCACAAAAATTCCCACATTATGATTTTTTTTAAGATAAGAATCTTAATATATATATATAAAAAAAAAAAATTTTTTAAAAAAAAAAAAAAAAAAAAAGTTACTGTAGCATGCTACTGTAGCACGCTACTGTAGCATGCTACTGTAGCAGTCGGGATTTATGTGTTTTTGGGACTTTTTGCCATTTTTTGGGTCCCAAAGGTGGGAATCTTGATCTATCACGGGTGTGGCATCTTTTTGGATGTTATGTAATCAATCCCATCCCCATTCTCAGCCATTTTCATCAATCATTCACCCCAAACTCTCCAAAAACTCTCCCAAAAGCCAAACACTCTTCCGACGAACTTCCGGCGACTTTCCGACGAGTTTCCGGCAACCAAATCCAACCAAGGAAGTGTGTAGATCAAGGATTGCAGGCTTTGGATTGTTGGTAAGATGTTATTCAAGTTTCCTTATGATTTTAAGATCATAAACATCATACTAACTTACGAATCTTCATATTCGAACACAAATCGGAGCCAAGGGAAGAATAAATCGGGTGGAAGAGATTCGTTCGTGACATCCCGTGGATTCCGGACGACCCCGTGACTTCCTAAACATCATCCCCACTGTAAGTTAACCTTACTATGGTTTTGGGTGACTTAAAATGCAACCAAACATAGAGATTCAACTCAAGGAAATTAACAAAAATCTGTCAACAAGAGAAAACCGTCAACGCAGCGTTTTCGTATGAATTTTTCGAACCCTTAAAAGTCTTCAAACGGAAAAACCCAAAACATGAAAAACATTCTTAAGACATTAATCTAGCTACTGTAAAAATTTCATAATTTTTCATCGTGTTTTGATATCCGAAAACGACCATGAACAGACCTGCCATCGACTTAGATCTTGAAGTGGTGATAGATTCTTTATTCATACTTGTTGGTTATTTTGACCTTGGATCTAGGCCGATCTAGGATTGGTGTTGAACATAAGAATTGTAGATCTATGAGTTTGGAATATTACTGTAAGTTTTTAGAATTTTTCGTTGAGATTTGAGCCTCCGAACTCGAGCCAATCCGATCTGCGTTAGAACCGATGTCAAGAACCTTGACAGATTTCATAATCAAACTTGATGAGCATATTTCTATTACTTCGAGTGTTCAAACCTGAAAACTCAAAACTAAGATTTTGATCCTAAAAGCTTAAGCTATATTGTGTAAAAATTTCAAAGATTTTCATCAAGTTTTGATACCCCAAATCGTATCGGACATATTCTGCATTTTTAGGAATTGTCAAAGGATGACAGATTTCATAACCGATCTTGAGGAGCTTATTCCTATCATTTCTAGCCCGAACCAATCTTTGAGTTCTAAACAAAAGTTGTTGCAAATCAAGTCTAGTATGTGCCTGTAAAATTTCAGAATTTTTGAAGTCCATTTGATATGTCAAAAAGTCAAATCTTTGAAAGGTGTCAAACCTGAATCCTGACAGCATACTATTTGAGTAGAAAACTTGATTTTTGACATGCTTCCCATCGTTTTTCCGAAAAACTTAAAACACGAAAGTTGTTCGTTGGGATGTTTTTGAGATGATGTACAAATTTCAAATCAATCGCCTAAGAAATGGATTTTTAAACCAAAAAGGCGTAAACTGTGACATCGATCGGTTTTAAACTTGAGAGATCTTGAAATCTTGTCGAAACATGAAATTAGCCTTTAAGGTTTAAATGATTGGGAATCCCTTTGAGATAAAATACAATTGAAATATCTTGCTTGCCGAAAGGCAATTGAAATATCTTGCTTGCCGAAAGGCAATTGAAATATCTTGCTTGCCGAAAGGCAATTGAAATATCTTGCTTGCCGAAAGGCAATTGAAATATCTTGCTTGCCGAAAGGCAATTGAAATATCTTGCTTGCCGAAAGGCAATTGAAATATAATGCTTGCCGAATGGGATTGAAATATAAACTTGAAACATGAGACATGAGAAACTGTGCCAAGATGGCCAATGAAGTACTTGAAATGCGATACGGCTGCGGCCGCCGGATCACCGGCTAAATGATATATTGTTGAGATGATGGCGTAATGGGAAATATATTAAAAAGCTCAGATTTTATGAAATTGGCTGCGGCCGCCGGATTGCCGGCTAAATTAAACATTGTAAAGATGGTGGCGTATCGGGGAGAATTTTTAAAAGCTCAAATTTTTATTTACTTACTTACGGCATTATTCATGTCTTAAATCATGCCATTTATTTATAGTGGATGATTAACTCAAATTGTGAATTACCTACAAGAAATGTTTTTAATAAAATTTAATTAAAGGCTTTGAAACCCCTAACCCATGCTATGTGTTAACTTACTCAGCGCGTTTTTGCTGACCCAAACCATTTATCCTCTTTTTCTTTCAGAGTTGAAGAATATGCATCATCATATGCATACTGGGAATTTTTGGGGATTACATTATATTTTAAATTTTGCGTTAGACTAGAATTTGCATGAACGGGCCTGTTTAACCCGTGTTTTGGCCATGTCGGCCCTCATACTTTATTTCCGCTGCACAATTTATATTTCCGCTGCAACTTTGATGTATTAATTTTAAATTATATATGGATGGGCTGTTTGAATATTTTTAATTCTGAAAAACCATAGCCTTGCATCTCTTTAGTGAGCTCGGAGAAACCGTGTCTTGCTAGGGAGGTGTGGCGGTGGCATCCCGGCCTGGGTTACCAAAACCGGGGTGTTACACTAGCGGACGGATTAACTCTAATTAAAAGATCGACCATGATACCTGTGGACATAAGAGCCCAGGCGTAAGGCTGGCGGACATAAGAGCCCTAACGGTGGTGATCTGTAAAAGAATCGAAACGAGACATCGATAAGGGAATCCAATCAAGTCCTTGATAATTTGTGTTTTTAAATTTATGGCAACTTATTTAATTACGTTGCAAGCTATATTGATGATCTTATGAATCCATGTCTTCTAAATTATGCGATTACATGAATTGATTAAATTATGCACATGTTCTCATTAAATTTAAACAAAGGCTTTGAAACCTCATAATCTTGTACGTGTTAACTTACTCAGCACGTAGTGCTGACCAAACCATTTTTATTTCTTTTTCTTCCAGAGTTGAGAATTATGCATCGTCATACGCATACACGGGAAGCTTGGGATGATATATTATTTTGAATTTTTTTTTGTATTAGACTAGATCTTGCATGAACGGGCCTGTTTAACCCGTGATTAGGCCATGTTGGCCCTATTATTAATTTCCGCTGCATTATACTTATGTAAATATTATTTTCCGCTGCAACTTTGATGTATTATTTTTAAATTATATATGAATGGGCTGTTTGAATATTTTAAATTCTGAAAAACCATAGCCTTGCATCTCTTTAGTAAGCTCGGAGAAACCGTGTCTTGCTAGGGAGGTGTGGCGGTGACATCCCGACCTGGGTGACCAAAAACCGGGGTGTTACATCATTAGTAAGAGAAAAGGATCTCCTACTCATTTTTGTAAATATTTTTCCTCTGGTTTTACAACCCAAAAATTTAGTTTTTCTTGTGGTTTTGTTTTCCTTCTAGCTTCTGCAGGTAATTTTGCAATTTGTTCAGCTAGTTGTTTTATTGTATTATCTTCAGGCATTCTAACAGCTTGTATTCTTTCATGTTTTTCATCCTTATATTGTAGTTGTTTTAATTCCTCACTATGGTCATTGATTTTCCTTGGATTTGGGACATCATTAACTAGTTTGGAACTTTCATATTGAAGTGTTGTTATGGTTTTAGATTAGTTTTTCATTCCACTGGATGATTTATCATATTGGGTTGATAAGTACGTTTGGTTTTCTAATATTACTTTAAGATTTGTATTATTTTGTTTTTCTAATAATTCTAACTTATCTAGTTTTGCTTCAATTGATTGAAGACTTCTTTGTATATCCATGTTTTTATTTGTTAACATTTTATTCATGAGTTTTTAAGTGTTGTCTTAAAGCTTCTAATCTTACGATTAGTTTGCAATAATTTTTAAAAGTTCTATTTTTCTTGAGTTTTATTCTTTTAATTTTTATTTTATTTTGTTTACAGATCTTACAATTTTTAGTTTGGTTTTTGAATAGCTTTTTCTTTTCAATGTCAATTATTAAGAATTTTTCATAATTAATATTGTCATTTAATTTAATCGCGTTTTGATTATCTTTTAATCCGTCATTAGTCATAAGCCCTAAAATCGCAACTTATGCTCTGATACCAAATTTTTAGAGGGGGTGTGTTTTTTGGGCACTTTTTTAGAGAAGTGTTAAACTCATTTTATAGTTTTGGTTATTAGGTACCATTCTTAAATGAAGTAAAACTATTGGGTACCTATCTTAAAGGAAAATTCAATTGGGTACCTATCTTAAACTTTAAAAATTTTGGTGGGTTTTTCTTAAATTTCCCGTACTTTAAATTTCTTATATAGTAATTGAATGATAAAAAATTCTAAATGGAATTAACGAGGACTTGGTCATCTGACTTCCAACCATATGGTTGGGGTTCGATCCCCACCCGACCGCATATCCCTCCCTTTTATTACTTTATAATTTGTGTGACTTGAACTCTCACACCCCTTTTCCAACACCCAAGTATTAATGTTTAAAAAAAAAATTAAATGGAAGGCAATTATATCGGTCGAATATATAGATTAAAATATGAAAAAAAAATAAAAAGTAACTTTTGGGAAGTAGACTAGACTACTTTTTAATACAGAAACTGTGTATTTTTCTTATTGATAATGTCCAAAATTGACCATTATTTCCAATCTATTTATGTGTCTAATACGGATATTTGATCGCATTCCGATCTTATTTAAATAAGAAAGTAGCTGAATTTGACAGATAAATGCGAGTTTGTAAAAATAATAAGCTGGTAATGAAAAACACAAAATTATGCATTTTCTATTGTATTTGTGTTAGAAAAATCCAAAAACAAAAGAAAAAGAAAAAAAAAGAAAGAGGAAACAAAAAGATGAAAAAAAATAGAAAACCCACAAAAATGCAAAATTTTCTAGCTGGCGTCGCAATCCGAGTTTCGTCGCGACCCTGGGGTTGCGACGTGGACCTTGAGGATTGCGACGAAAGAAAGAATTGAGCAGAATTGAAAGCCGGAACACATACGTTGTGATCGAACTTGGCGTCGCAAACCAAGGATCATGACGGAGACCAACCGGATCACGACGAGAAGCAATGGAAGCACATCTCAAGAATGGAGCCTTTACACGCAATCCGAGCTTTGTGACATAAGAGTAGGATCACGCGTGGACTCGTATCACGACGCAGAAGGACGGCCATAGCAAGACTGAAGCACCACGTCGCAATCCACCTGTTGCGATGTAGTATATGGATTACGACGTGAGATGCCTAGTTTGGAGACAAGTCTGTGTTTCAGGACTAGGAACTTACGTCACATTCCATCTATTGCGACGTGAAGGAGGATTACGATGCCACTGAGGATTGCGACGGAGGCCCAAACTCCAAAGCCTGCTGGGCCCATGGACTTAAGGTTTCACATTTATAAATAGGGTATTGACTCCCATGTTCAGTCACTTCACAACATTCCTAAAAATTTCTTGGAGACAAGAGTGAGCTCAAGCTCGTTAGTTAGTTAGTTTAGTTCTCTTTTTTTTCTTGGAATGTAGCTTAGTTTAGTTTATTTTTGCATTATTAGTTGTTAATAGTACCTTTATAGCATAGTTTAGCCATGTTTTTCATTATTTACAGCTTATTTTAACACTTGTTGGGGTTTGAAGTACTCAAATAATGGGCATGTTGAACCAAATTTTATATATGGGAGTTAATCAAGAAAAGTTTTCCAAAAACATGAAATGGAAATGATTTCATAGATTTTATGCTTTAATTTTTATTTTGATCTCTTGATCATGTTTTTATTTTCTTTAGATAGATTTTAGTGCTTCCCATGGGTTAATAAATGCACAAACAAGTGACAATATGTTATATAACACATTACATAATATGTGAATGTTTATTGATGAGACATGTGGCATTTTATAATAAGGATTAGTGTCACTTACTTGTCTTAATTATATGGAATGGAGTATGACTAATCCGGCTAACTTATGCCTATAAATACTTGTAATGGTTGCAATGAAGGGATTGAATAATAATATTGTTTGGCCTTTGGCCCTTCACTCACCTATTTGTTTTACCATTGTTGCTATGTCATATTATATATTGTCATATATTCAATATTGTATACCTATTACAAATTCCTCCAACGTATATAAACATACCTCTAGCTAATGAGTTAATTATTTCACAACACGTTATCAGCACGAGTAACTCTACGGAGGTGCTGCCGGAGGAAGTTTCAAATCTATAAAAATTATCACTGGAGGTAATATTTATTTATTTACAATTTCAATTTTATTTCTATGACTAACCTTACAGAATTGGGGTTTTATCCCTATACCCATAATTTGGGTGAATCGGGCAAAAATAAAATTGGCCTCAATATGCCAAGAAAAATAACATCCCATCAGGCTTGAGAAAGGGATTCGAATTATTGTCTAATACTGGCGGAATCAAATGAATTATTGCACGAATAAAATTGTCGTATAAAGACAAAATGCTGCAAAAACCCCCAAAAGAGGGTATATATGTGCTCGGTAAATTCGGAGGAATTATAAAATACCCAAAGTGGTATAAAAAGTCTATTACGCCTATATATGAAAAGAGCTATTGATATTCCACTAAAATGTGGGAAACATGTGGACATTTGAAGATGATCTCATTGCTCTTTTTGAAGCAATGGAATATTGCTGGAAAACTATGAATCAAGCCAACGAGTGCTTGTCCATTCCTAAGCTGAATATAGTTGAATAAGAAAATCAGGGCGTGATTATGGCTATGCCAAATCTTATTGAAATTGTGATCAAAAAATTGAACGGGGTCGAGTTATATTGGCAAAATAAAAATATGAATTCTCCGGAATTAAATAAATATGCGGTATGACCACAAAAGGCCTTACAAATATCATTAGTGGTTTATACCATTGTGACAGCAAGTATATGTCATGATAAAATTATATGATCTGTTGTGATATCAAAAGTCATTGGAAATTTAAATGTCATCTGGCTAGACATGTGGCTTGTTTATATGAGCCTTTAAAGAGGGAAAATGAAAGGCTTTAAGGTTGAAAATAAATCGTGTTGATCACGATGATTGATGTGATAATAAATTGAAATATGATATCATGTATATGAACCTAAATAAATTCATTGAGCACAATATTGGTGCCAAATGAAATGAAAATTTATAAATTTTCTCCCTATTATAATCCCCCTTGTAATTTGAATATCTATGTTGTGTATAAAAATTATACACTTGTGCTTGCCTTATTGGAAAGATAAATGGATGCCAAAATCAAATGAAGCCGAGGATATCTGCCTCATTGACAGTGCCATTGCGCACGTTGTATTGAAAAGTAAAAGCTATTATCCAATTAAATATGGAAAAACCCACTGCTAATAAAATCAATGGAAGTTCAAAAGGACTCTGGAAGAGTCATTGTATACCTCCTGAAGGAGAAGAAAATTTGTGCTTAAATATGCACTATTATCGAGTAAAACTCGAAAAAGCTCACTAAAGCTTTATGATATTCAGAAAATGAATATCAACTTAAAATATTGAATGAGGCAATAACGTTATCTCTCGATCACTCATATCATGATGCAAAGAAATTTATTAAAGAAAATTGCATCAATATCCTCTGGCATGTAATATACAAATTAAAGCTGAGTGCCGCTGAAATATCATAAGAAAGACCCAAAGTCTACTCGTAATTTTCTTAATTGGCACGATCAGCATGGGCATCCTCCTAAAAGCATCATGCTGAGGCGTATTATTGGAAAATCAAATTCAGATGAATCTATATGCGTTGCTTGCAAATATAATTAAATTGTGAGCACAATGACATCCAATAAAGAAAATAAGAATGGATAGTGCCATTGAATTTTAAACGCGTGCAAGCCAGGCCTGACCAAAATATATGCCAAAATAAGTAATAATTAAATTGCACCCAAGGCTATTAAGCTCAAAGTTATCTACTACAGTTTGGGGACATGCTATATAGCAACGCTCATGAAAAAAAGTCGATAGACTTTCATTAATTTTCTCCCCTAGAATTGATATAAGCTCAATGTTTAAATTAAAGCATATTTGGGTGTGTGATATAAGTCCCCGTCCCTAATTGGGCTCCCAATGATGATTGGGTATATATGTCGAATATAAATCATCATTAATAAATTATATTTGGTACCAAAATTTGGTGATTTTATATAAAGGTTTGCAGATTATTATTTTCCGACATTAGGGGGAGATATGAATCAACCGAAAAATTACTATTGAATTGTAAAGAAATGCATATTTGCATAAGTTGCAAATTTCAGACTCTACAAGAGTTACAAAAACTCATATCGGCATTGCCCAAGGAAAACCTGTTGCCCTAGTAAAATAATTGTGGCACAAGATAATCACTTGGTGCCGATTATATCCTATATGGACCAATTACAAATGTGAAAAATAAGTATCTGGCAAGCTTGAAGTGTGGTAAATCGTCTGGTTCCAAAGATAAAATCCTCGAGGTTTACAAATTTTAGAAAGTGACAAAATTTCTGAAACAAGCTCTAGAAAAGAATAAATAGCTCGAAAAGAGCAGGGTCCTTACCTTAAAAATAATGAGATCTCAATCAATCGTCACAAGCAAAGATATTTGGAACCTATATTGCAAACCTAAATCGGTCGATGAATGTCGACAAAATAAAATCTTGGCTCTATGTGCAATATAAATGCATGTTATTTACTAGCCTCAGTGAAAGCCTAACAAAAGAAGGCTACATAAATGGCATTGAGATTGACAGATATAATTTACTATCTTCAAAGGATGATAGACTTGGGTTTATTATATACAATTCTTCGTATGATATAAAAATAAATTACAGTATCGTCCGGAAGATAAATATCCCCAAATTATCTGTTATGAAGCTTATATGCACTATCGAAAGGGGAAAAGGCAAAATGTGTAATACCCGTAATTATTAGGATATAAAATAGAACTTAATCCGATGAGCAAAGAGGTTTCTTTCCGAGAACCCGTAAATTAGGAAATGCACGGAAGCCGAAAGACGACGAATTAGAAGCCGATGAATCCAAAACCGACGGACTTAAGATTTCGAACACGAAATCAATTTAAGCCGGAATAAATTTAGGATGCGAATCGTAATTCGAGAATGACCCGGAAAATTGGAATCCGAGAACATAGAGGGATAGAAGTCCAAAAGAGAGGAGGAAATGCTCGACGGATCGCACGACCCGCCCGGACCAAAGTCCAGGCCTTGGCCGCGCGGTGGCCGCGCGGGAACGCGCCAACCCCGCGTGGGAGCGCTGAACGCGGCAGATCACGCGATCATGGCGATTTCTTGCCAAAAGTTCGACTCCCGGTTATGGTAAGTAGATTTGGACGGGGAGGAAACCTTAAGGGACGAACTAGGGTTGGTTTCCACCCCATTGACAGCCTCCACAGCCTTCCACTCACTCTCAAAACTCTCCCAAGCCAAAACACCTTCCCGACGACTTTCCGGCGACCTTCCGACGAGTTTCCGGCAATCGACGACGATCAAGGAAGAGTGTAGATCCTCGATTTCAGTCCTTGAATCATTGGTAAGGACTTTACTAGGTTCCTATCTCATTTTTAATCTCAAATCCCCAATCTAACTTTCGAATCTTTGACGTGCAAACATGTTCGTGGCCGAAGGAGAAGGAGGACGTGTGCGTAGGACCGTTCGTAGTAATTTTGGACAAGCCGAGCGACCCTAGGACGACCAAGAACACCATAACAGTAAGTTGATGCCTTTCATATCAATACGGGTGGCTTAGGGGCGTCCGATTTAGTCACTTTGTAACGAAACGTAAAATCCGAACCTAAAAACCCTATCTTGCGCAATTTCTGAAATCCGGTTAAAACTCATATTTCGAGAGTCCAATCCGAGAAACTCAAAACTAGACTTTTGATCCTAACACATTAATCTATGTTGAGTAAAAATTTCTGACATTTTCTTTAATGTTTGCTATCTCAAATCGAATTGAACATAAACTGCCTTGTTAAAACATTTTCGAAAACTGATAGTGTACATGTCCGAACTTGATGAGCATGTTTCTATATATTCTAGTCCGAATTGATCTTTGCAATCTAAATGAAAGTTGTAGATAATCATGTCTAGTATGTGCATATAAAATTTCAATATTTTTGGAATCAATTTGTATGTCAAAACGTCGATTTTCCGAACTGTGGTAAAATGGAAACCTGACAGTGTATATGTTATGCAATAAACTCAATTTTTGACATGTTTCCTCAATTTATTTCGAAATCGTCAAAACACGAAAGTTGTTCGTTAGGGTGTTTTTGATACACTGTACAAATTTCAGATTTTTCGGACTTGATTAATTTTTAAACTAAAAAGGAATAAACTATGACGCCAAACGATTTTAAATCGAATAGATTTTGAAATTTCGAAACAAACGGTCGAAAACCTTGAAATACGATAAATCTATACTTTTGAAAAATCTCATTACAATAAATCGAAACGATATGAGAAACTTTGGTGGATGGTGAGTGCTCTGCAGGGTGCCCCTCTAGCCTTTCTCTTCGGGCCTATAATGGACGAGAATATTATTGAAATACTACGCTAAAACGGCATTGAGATACATGGCCTATACTCTCAGGATTATCCGTATGGATTTCCCGAGGCTCCGGAGTGTTTTGAATATGACAGATACGGTTGCGGCCGCCGGATTACCGGCTACACAAGTGCGGCCGCCGGATGACCGGCTACACTAAATATTGAAAAATGGTGACGTAACGGGGAAAATTAAACGATTTAATACTTTTTACGTATTTATTTATTTATTCTTGTCTTTAAATTTTGCATTTAAATTTATGTCTTAAATTTTATAACATGTTAAATTATTATTTATGAATTTATGCATGTTCAAGTATACAATTAAATTATTTATTTTTAAATTGGTAAATGGAATATTTTTGTATGCATGCCTAGGAGTAAAATTTAATTATTTAATTAAACCCCTTTATTGCTATGTTAGGATCGACTTACTCAGTATTTTATATACTGATAAAATTGTTGTTTTTCTCTTTTTCAGAGTATGGAGAAAATGCATGAGCATATGCATTTGGGGGATGGAAAAATTTAAACATTGGTTTATCGCTTTTTATGATACTTGCATATCGGGCATGTAAAACCCGAGTTTTGGCCATGTCGGCCCATTTTATTATTTCCGCTGCGACTTATTATTATCACTATTATGTGTGGATGAGAGTTATTATTATTATTACTTTTAAATAAATTCCGGACTCGTTTTAAAACTCTTTGCAATACCTGTAGCCTTGCACCTCTTTAGCAAGCTCGGAGAATCCGTGTCTTGCTAGGGAGGTGTGGCGGTGGCATCCCGGCCTGGGTTATCAAATCCGGGGTGTTACAAGTTGGTATCAGAGCCCGGACTATTTTTAACACTAGTATTATTATTTCTAAACTATTACTATTCTTAAACTAGTATTATTTTTTTTAAACCATTATTATTTTAAAACTATCATTGTGGAGCCCAAAATTTTTCTAAGCCCTAACTTTTAGCCCAAATTCAATATTTTAAAGCCCAAAACTTTTCAGTCCAAATTTTTTTTTAGCCCAAGTTTTTAGCCCAATATTTAATTACTATGTTGGTCCAATTATTTTGACCCAATACCCTTGTTTTTACTTAAGCCCAAATAATTTACTCTTTTGGCCCAATATAGTGGCCCAAACCTTTTACCCTTATTCTTTTAAAATCTATCCAATGAGCAAACTTTTTTTTAAAAAAAACCCATGGATAGATGAATGCATGCATAAACTAAATTATTTTCGGGGGGTTTGCATATGCATATGCATACATAAATATCTGTACTAACCTTTTTTGTGAATCGTATGTGATACATAACCTTCTCACTCTAGTGTTCGACTTGACCTTGAGTCTTGACTTAGAAGCGCTAACTTGAGACTAACTTTGCCTTAGTCCTAGATCTTGATCACTTAGAAACTCATCTTCGCGTGCTTAATAACAGAAAATGGCACCTAGGAGAAACCCGAGGAAGGTAAGTCCAAACGGCACTGACGCTAACCTCCCCAACGTGGCCAAAAACAATGAGACTCCTCAGAACCTAGGAGAACGAGTGCCTCCTGTACCCAACAACATTGAAGAACGTTTAAAAACTATAGAGGGAGTCCTTGTAGCATTAGGAAATGCTGAGGTGCATAGGGCACAAGCAGCAGTACCCCGCCAGTAGCCCGAGTCAACTACTTGGCATTGGTAAACCCCTACAACCCACCCCATTATGACGACCAAGAGGATCCGGCCAAGTTGGAAGGTTGGATCCATACCTTTGATAAGCTCTTGAATGCTATTAAATGCCCTGATGAAGAGAAGATACACATAGCGACCTACTACTTAGGGGGCGAAGCCGATGAGTGGTGGCAAAACCTTCGAACGAATTCGGAGGAAGACGAAGAAGCCTACACCTGGGAAGAACTTAAGGAAGCCTTGAGGGAAAGATTCTACCCACTGAGCACCAAGACTACAAAGTACGATGAATTCATCAACCTAAGGCAAGGTGCACAGACAGTGCAAGGAATTGGTGCGATTTGCTATGAGGATAGTACCAATCAACTCTGACAAGGCTCGGAAATTCAAAATGCGTCTGAACCTTGGTATCCGGGAGATACTTGCAGTAGGAGAATTCACAAACCTGCAGACGGTTTATGATCGAGCTGTAGCAATTGATCGAGTCCAGCAACTGAAGCGTATAGGAAATGGGGAGTCGAGCAAGGACTCGCAAGAATTTGAAAAAAAGAATCGAAACAATAACAATGACAATTTTAGGAAGAACAATGGTCAAGTTGGGTTCAATGAGCCAAAGGAGAATAAGAATAAAAGTTTCAATAATGGGAGAAATGGCAGGCGTCGTACAGCCATACCACGTTGCCCGCAGTGCCACCAAGCCCATCTGGTGCGCGAATGCCCAAGGCGCGGGACTTGTTAAGATGTGGTGGGGAAGGCCACATGATTAGAGAATGCAATGTTCGTGAGGAGATGATTGAGAAGAGGCTAGATTTGGTAAACCCTCAACAAGGAGATCAAGGGGGGGCTGTAGCACGATGGAATGATGTTTACCAAGCAGACGTGCCAGCTCAGTGAGAAATGATTATATACAACGTTACCGGACCTTCTCAAGGGGGGGAGGATATAACGACCCGAATATTCTAATCCGAATATTTTGTATTTCAAATAAACAAATTCAACTTGTTTTGAACTACGTTATGGCTTGATCCCTTCACAGGGTACATAGGCAGCTTAGAAGTTTTAATTCTAAGTTCAGTCACAAATTAATAAAACAAACAAAATGACCTTAGCATGAGAAAAGCCGAAACACAACTTCGAGGACGAAGTTGATTCTTAAGGAGGGTAGACTATAATACCCGTAATTTTTAGGATATAAAATAGAACTTAATCCGATGAGCAAAGAGGTTTCTTTCCGAGAACCGTAAATTCGGAAATGCACGGAAGCCGAAAGACGATGATTTAGAAGCCGACGAATCCAAAACCGACGGACTTAAGATTTCGAACACGAAATCAATTTAAGCCTGAATAAATTTAGGATGGGAATCGTAATCCGAGAATGACCCGGAAAATTGGAATCCGAGAACATAGAGGGATAGAAGTCCGAAAAAGAGGAGGAAAGGCTCGACGGATCGCACGACCCGCCCGGACCGAAGTCCAGGCGTTGGCCGCGTGCTGGCGGCGCGGGAACGCGCCAACCCCGCGTGGGAGCGCGGAACGCGGCAGATCACGCGATCATGGCAATTTCTTGCCAAAAGTTCGACTCCCGGTTATGGTAAGTAGATTTGGACGGGGAGGAAACCTTAAGGGACGAACTAGGATTGGTTTCCACCCCATTGACAGCCTCCACGGCCTTCCATTCACTCTCAAAACTCTCCCAAGCCAAAACACCTTCCCGACGACTTTCCGGCGACCTTCCAACGATTTTCCGGCAACCAACGACGATCAAGGAAGAGTGTAGATCATCGATTTCAGTCCTTGAATCATTGGTAAGGACTTTACTAGGTTCCTATCTCCTTTTTAATCTCAAATCCCCAATCTAACTTTCGAATCTTTGACGTGCAAACACGTTCGTGGCCGAAGGAGAAGGCGGATATGTGCGTAGGACCGTTAGTAGTAATTTTGGACAAGCCGAGCGACCGTAGGACGACCAAGAACACCATAACGTAAGTTGATGCCTTTCATATCAATACGGCTGGCTTAGGGGCGTCCGATTTAGTCACTTTGTAACGAAACGTAAAATCCGAACCTAAAAACCCTATCTTGCGCAATTTCTGAAATCCGGTTAAAACTCATATTTCGAGAGTCCAATAAGAAAATCAAAACTAGACTTTTGATCCTAACACATTAATCTATGTTGTGTAAAAAATTCAGACATTTTTGTCAATTGCTATCGCAAATCGCATCGAACATAAACTGCCTTGTTAAAACTTTTTCGAAAACTGACAGTGTACATGTCCGAACTTGATGAGCATGTTTCTATATTTTCTACTCTGAATTGATCTTTGTAATCTAAATGAAAGTTGTAGATAATCATGTCTAGTATGTGCATATAAAATTGCAGAATTTTTGGAGTCCATTTGATATGTCAAAAGGTCGATTTTCCGAACTGTGGTAAAATGGAAACCTGACAGCGTATATGTTGTGCAATAAACTCGATTTTTGACATGTTTCCTCAACTTATTTTGAAATCGTTAAAACACAAAAGTTGTTTGTTAGGGTGTTTTTGGTACACTGTACAAACTTCAGATTTTTCGGACTTGAAATGAATTTAAACTTAAAAGGCGTAAACTGTGACGCCAAATGATTTTAAATCGAAGAGATTTTGAAATTTCGAAACAAACGGTCGAAAACCTTAAAATACGATAAATCTATACTTTTAAAAAATCCCGTTACACTAAATCGAAACGATATGAGAGACTTTGGTGGAGGGTGAGTGCTCTGCAGGGTGCCCCTCTAACCTTTCTCTTCGGGCCTATAATGGACGAGAAAATATTATTGAAATACTATGCCAAAACGACATTGGAATACATGGCCTACACTCTCGAGATTATCCGTATGGATTTCCCGAGGCTCCAGAGTGTTTTGGGTATGTCAGATACGGCTGCGGCCGCCGGATTACCGGCGACACAAGAAACTTACGAAACGGCTGCGGCTGCCGGATGACCGGCTACACTAAATATTGAAAAATGGTGACGTAACGGGGAAAATTAAAAGATTTAATACTTTTTATGTATTTATTTATTTATTCTTGTCTTTAAATTTTGCATTTAAATTTATATCTTAAATTTTATAACATGTTAAATTATTATTTATGAATTTCATGCATGTTCAAGTATACAATTAAATTATTTATTTTTAAATTGGTAAATGGAATATTTTTGTATGCATGCCTAGGAGTAAAATTTAATTATTTAATTAAACCCCTTTATTGCTATGTTAGGATCGACTTACTCAGTATTTTATATACTGATAAAATTGTTGTTTTTCTCTTTTTCAGAGTATGGAGAAAATGCCTGGCCATATGCATTTGGGGGATGGAAAAATTTAAACATTGGTTTATCGCTTTTTATGATACTTGCATATCGGGCATGTAAAACCCGAGTTTTGGCCATGTCGGCCCATTTTATTTTTTCCGCTGCGCTTATTATTATCACTATTATATGTGGATGAGACTTATTTTTATTATTATTATTACTTTTAAATAAATTCCGGACTCGTTTTAAAACTCTATGCAATACCTATAGCCTTGCACCTCTTTAGCAAGCTCGGAGAATTCGTGTCTTGCTAGGGAGGTCTGGCGATGGCATCCCGGCCTGTGTTATCAAATCCGGGGTGTTACAAAATGAATTTGAGATCTATGATTTGGTAAAATCAAATTCTGCCTTGGTTTGCAAATTGGGTGCATCCACTACCTTGAAAGGTGTTAAACAATTCCCAATAAAAAAAGGGATATCCGCTAATTGCTTAATGCTCGGCCGAGCTCATGAATCGGTAAAAGATCCATTTAAATCAAAATAAGAAAATAAAGAAATATTTTGTCCAAAAGGACTATATCTTAGCGGATTTATTACTAAGGCCTTGCCGATTGCAACTTTTGTGAAATTACAAAAGTAAATCGACATGCATCGGCCGGTAGGAAGATCTCACATGAAATTCAAGTTAGGGGGAGGAACACTTAAAGATCTCAAATGAAGTCCAAATCAGGGGGAGAATTAACACAATAATACTGTACTTTTTTTCCTTTACTAGGATTTTTTTCTCACAGGGTTTTTTTCCTAGTAAGGTTTTAACGAGGCATATTCTTTGTGTGATAAACATCCAATGGGGAGTGTTATATAACACATTAAATAATATGTGGATGTTTATTGATTAGACATGTGGCATTTTATAATAAGGATTAGTGTCACTTACTTGTCTTAATTATATGCAATGGAGTATGACTAATCCAGCTAACTTATGCCTATAAATACTTGTAATGGTTGCAATGAAGGGATTGAATAATAATGTTGTTTGGCCTTCGGTCCTTCACTCACCTATTTGTTTTACCATTGTTGCTATGTCATATTATATATTGTCATATATTCAATATTGTATACCTATTACAATTTCCTCCAACGTATATACACATACCTCTAGCTAATGAGTTAATAATTTCACAACACAATATCCATAGTTAGATTTGTTGGTTTAAAAATTCCATGTTCATAGTTTAGATTTATTTTCATGCACTTTAAATTTTTAAATATGCTCATTGCTCCTAGTTTATTTTGCGAATAGTCCAATGGATCTAGAAATGGATAAAGTCACAATGTTTGTGCATAAAACTGAACCTAAATAGTGTTCTGGATTACTGGCGTCGTAATCCTCACCCTCGTAACCCTAGGATCACGACGCAACGAGGTGTTACGATGCAAGGAGCTGGAACACCTACAAAATTCCTCTGGCGTCGTAACACTTTCTTTACGACGTAATTTTTGGATTGTGACGCCAGAGAGCCAAAACCAATTTTTAAATTGAAAAATTCTGCTTCATGACACTCACGTCGTGACCCTAGGGTTACGTCAGGGTCACGACGTAATTTCATTCTGTCACGATGCAGGAGACCCATAACCACTTCAAATTTACAAAACCCCTTCATTGCAACACTCACTGATAGGGTTACGACGTAATTTTTTTAATATTGCAACGTGGGACCAAAAATTTTCCTTTTTCCTACACTGATAGCGTCACAACACTCACGTCGTGATCCTAGGATAACAATGTAATTTTTAGTATTGCGATGTAGCTCCCACTATTTCTCTGAAAAACCAAGAAAATTTACTCTCTGACCCTTACGTAGCAATACTCACGTCGTGATCCTATGATCATGACGTAATTTTCTTTTGCGACGTAGACCCTTTATTTCTAACCTTGGTGCGTCGCAATCCTCTACGTCATGATCTTCGTGATCCTTGGATCATGACGTAAATTTTGTATCACAACGCACCGCACATTTATTTCAGAAATTCCAAAATTTCTTCCTGCCCACCCATGCGTCGCAATCCTCACGTCGTAATCCTAGGATTTCGAATAATACCTGTGTTGCGACGTAAAGGTCATTCGTGACAAATTTTTATTCTCCATTTCTTCATTTTAATTAATTGAACTTTATATCATTAATTTAAGGTCAAAATTTAGAAATAATTGAGATCTATAATTAAAGTGGTATGAGGAATTTTTGTTCAATTTCCATTAAAAGAATTTTCTACAAAAGTTAAACTATAATGTTTTAAGTGTACATTCTGGACTATAATTAATTATGGAAGGAATGACTGTTTAGAACACAAAGAGAAATTATGGGACAAATTCCATAACCTTGCATGAGAAACCAATGTCTCTCATACAAGATGATTTTTTTTAAAAAATTTTTAATCCCAAGAATATTTTCTTACTTTTATTTTGGTCATTAACCATGTTTTTGTGAAGTGGATAGCAAGAGATATCACAAACTATTGTTGGCAAATGGTCCCTTCACGGGAAATTAATTAGCTCTTCGTTTGTGTATTAATTACTATTCGCTAATTTTGCATGTTCTAGATAGTGGTTGGTAGAAGCTTTGGCAAAGGTTCCTTCACCGGAAAATTAATTAGCTACTCAGCCAGCTTCTATCTGGATACAGATTTATTTTCTTTATTTTCACTTCAAACCTGAATCTCGAATTGTAGTAATGTTAAAAGATATTTGCCAATGTCGTCTAATAATTTATGCAGTAAAAGAGTGTGTGGTTTTTTCCTTCCAAATTCATGGACAATGGAGGTCTAAATAACAGTGGCAACTGTCATCCAAGGGTATCCCGCTATCTAAATATCATTCCACCTAGAATAGTTAGGATCTGAATAGCAGATGTTTGCAGTCCAAATTATCCCAATAATTCTTGTCATCTTTTTAGCCAAAAATAAAATATTCTTTTGAACCTCTCTAACCTCAAGGCTATTTCATCTTTGTGTAACAAATTCTGTCCAATCCCATCATATATTTTGGGGTAATTTAATTTTATCTTTCTATATTAAATTATGTATGATATTATTATGTAAATATTGTGGTCAAATTATTTTGGGATCTTTCCCTTAGACATAAAAGTCTTAATTTAAAACAGATGTCTCATAATAAATTTTCAACAAATATTTATTTATAAAATTCGGATCTAAGTAAGGGATAAATTCTGCAGTTATGACTAACTCACATCCGACAGGGGGTTGATTTTGGGAACTCAAAAAAAGAGTCAACGATTAGGTCTCTTCTAGACCGAAAGGATCTGTGTTTTTAAATGAGAGTTTAGTACCTGTCTTATAGGGAATTATTTTCATCATCAAATTGTTTTTCAAAATTGTTATGTGTTGGAAATCTTTTGTTAAATATCTGCACTAACTCAGAGACCACTTGAATTCTGAAGAGATGTGATAAATAATATTAGAAGAACAACATTTGGGCCTTGATTATTTTCTAAGATAGGGTAGAGTATGCTTTCAACTACTGTCTTCTTCTGCTAGAGCCTAGACTAGAATCTAGAGTGAGTACATCTGGAACAGATTAATTTATTAGTCTGTTTCATTTAGTTTGTATCTCATAACCACCCGGATGTCCGTAAGCACTGCGAGAGGCTTGCGAGTATTCGGGAATTCTGGATCTGCATTCGGTAATCAAGACCGGGGGTTCTCATATAATATTGGGCGTGATGGTTTTGAAACTTCCGAGTGATAGCACCTTTAAATGCTTTCTTTACCGCTTTCTTTCAAATGCTTTTATAGAGGTCACTCGGATGTGTTGAAAGATGTTTGACCTATTATAAGGTTTGAGAGTTATTGGATAGTTCGAGGCTTTAATTAAATATTTGGGTGTGACCGGAGGAATGATAGTAGTATTTGGCATTTCAGTCAATGATTTGTCAGGTGTTGCTTGTCCACCACAGATAAATAGCATACTCTACCGGGGGTAGTTACATATCTGTAGTATCTTAGAATTTATTGTCTTAAGAGCATGTAAATTCTTACTGTTATTACCTGTCTATTAAAGGGAACATAGTACAGAAAGCATGAGAGTTAGCTAACTGAAAGGATTATCCCAAACAAACACTTGTGTAACAAAATGGATGTTTAATTATTGTTTCATCTGAATCTTGTCCAATTTTTATTCTTTTCTTCATATCCCTTCTGTCACATTTTAAATATGCTTTCTAGAATTAACTTAGATAGCCTAGCATAATTTTTACTGCTTTCTTAGAATATTTCTACCGCTTTCTTAGAATAAACTTAATTGCTATCTTAGAATAAATTTTATTGCGTTCTAGAATAATTTTAATCTCCCTTGTAGGTTAATTTTAATTGCTTTCATAGTTTAGATTAAATTATGTCAAGTAGTTGGGTATGAGGACTTATCTCAAGTGGTTAAGTCCCTAGACTTCCAATGGAAAGTTGGCGGATCGATCCCCACCGGCCCCCTATCCCTTCCCTTTATTCCCCTTTGTAATTTGTGTGGTATGGGCTCCCACCACCCCTTTCCAGGCTTTCAATGGCTCCTTAAAAAAAAGGTCAAGTAGTTGATAGTTAAAACACAAACTTGAATCGAGTAACTGAGTTGGAAAATCTTATAAAACAACGTGGGCCCTGCTTCTATCGCACATGCTCCAGTGAACGATCCGATACTTACTATAAATACTGCAATTTTTTACTCCGTGTGCTTTCGGGCCACAGTTTCTTCACACGAGTAATAAAAACGTGACAACCTATATATATATATCCCTAATCTCAATTCCATCTTCATAAATTGGTTTTATTAAATAAATTGAACAGGGATTAACTTTTATTTTCTTAGAAAATACTTGTGGTGGAAATTGTCCAAAGTTTGACTTATCTATTCTTATTTTCAAAATAGTTTTACTTAAGAAAATTTAAAAAATGAATTAAGTTTAGTGATGAATCATCAATGATGAATGCGGAACATTTTGTATATTTTGTATATTTTGTGTAGAGTGTATTTTGAATAAGAGGTTTTTAAGGTTTATTAATTTTATTACCATAACACTAATGGTTTCACTTGAAAGTTGATATATTTAGGATAAGAATGCAAAATAGTCTTTTTTTTTTTCCCTCTGTTTCCTCTAATTTTGCATTTTTTTTTATGGAAATTAATTGTATCTTTTAATAAACATGATCTTCTTACGCGGTGGGTGTGTTATTAATTATCATTAATGTGCTGGATCATATGTGACTTATACTGAGTTTAATACAATTTACGCTGCTTCTTTTGAATGTAATAAATTCAGCCAATTAATTGAGGATTATTACCACATATAAAAAGTTATTAATTATGGTAAGAATTAAAGTCATGCAAAGACCAATAAAGTTACTGTATAAGCAGTCCATTTGTATGTAGCAAAATGATGGCTCCTTGGAAAAAAATGATGTTCGCAACCTCACTCACACCCTAAGATTGTAACACCCCGGTTTTGGTAACCCAGGCCGGGATGCCACCGCCACACCTCCCTAGCAAGACACGGTTTCTCCGAGCTCACTAAAGAGATGCAAGGCTATGGTTTTTCAGAATTTAAAATATTCAAACAGCCCATTCATATATAATTTGAAAATAATACATCAAAGTTGCAGCGGAATTTAAATATAGGGCCAACATGGCCAGAACACGGGTTAAACAGGCCCGTTCATGCAGGTCGTAATTAAATGCAGGGATTTAAAATAAAGATTTCCCCTAATGTTCCCATGTATGCATATGACGATGCATATTCTTCGTACTCTGTAAGAAAAAGGAGATATATGGTTTGGGTCAGCAAAAACGCGCTGAGTAAGTTAACACATAGCATGGGTTAGGGGTTTCAAAGCCTTTAATTAAATTTAATAAAAACATTTCCACAATATTTAATTTAGCCGGCAATCCGGCGGCCGCAGCCAATTTCGTAAAATCTGAGCTTTTTAATATATTTCCCGTTACGCCATCATCTCAACAATAAATCATTTAGCCGGTGATCCGGCGGCCGCAGCCAATATCAAAAGTATCATTTAGCCGGTGATCCGGCGGCCTCAGCCAATTTCAAAAGTATCAGTTCTCAAAAATTTTTCGTTTCTTCTATAGTTCACCATTCACCAGGGCTCTTGTGACCGCAATCCTCATAATCAATATTTCCGCAGGAAATCATACAATCGCCCTTGGGGAATCTAACCCGCAAGAACTCAATACATCCTAGGGAATCAAACCCGTAGGAAAACATATGATCGCTCTTGGGGAATCGAACCCGCAAGAACTCAAATACATCATAGGGAAACGAACCCGTACGAATCATATTGATAATATCAAACTTGGTCACAAATCCCCAATGTTTCAAAAGAATCCTTTTAAAGAAAATGTTTTTATTTGGTGTAACGGGATTTTTCAAAAGTATAGATATATCGTATTACAACGTCTCGACCGTTTATTTCGAAATTTCAAGATCTCTTTGATTTAGAAATCATTTGGCGTCACAGTTTGCGCCTTTTTGGTTTAAAAATCCATTTCTTAGGCGATTGATCTGAAATTTGTACAGCATCTCAAAATCATCCCAATGAACAACTTTTGTGTTTTAAGTTTTTTGGAAAAACGATGGGAAGCATGTCAAAAATCGAGTTTTCGACTCAAATAGTATGCTGTCAGGATTCAGGTTTGACACCTTTCAAAGATTTGACTTTTTAACATATCAAATGAACTTCAAAAATTCTGAAATTGTACAGACACATACTAGACATGATTTCCAACAACTTTTGTTTAGATCATGAAGATTAGTTCGGACTAGAAATGATAGGAATAAGCTCCTCAAGTTCGGTTATGAAAACTGTCATCCTTTGAAAATTCTTAAAAACGCAGAATATGTCCGACACGTTTTGGGGTATCAAAACTTGATGAAAATTTCTGAAATTTTTACACAATATAGCTTAAGATCTTTGGATCAAAATCTTAGTTTTGAGTTTTCAGGTTTGAACACTCGAAGTAAGAGTTTTGCTCGTCGAGTTTGATTATGAAATCTGTCAAGGTTCTTGATTTCGGTACTAACGCAGATCGGATCGGCTCAGATTCGGAGGCACAAATCTCAACGAAAAATTCTAAAAACTTACAGTAATATTCCAAACTCATAGATCTACAATTCTTATGTTCAACTCCAATCCTAGATCGGCCTAGATCCAAGGTCAAAATGGCTAACAAGATTGAGAGTGAAATCTGTCCAAGTTGTAAGATCCAGATTTAATACTGTTCGGTTTGGGTCGGTTTCAGGTTTCAAAACAACATGAAAAATTCTGAAATTTTTACAGAAGCTAGACCAAAGTCTTAGGAACACTTTTCATGTTTTGAGTTTTGTTGTTTGAGCAGCTTTAGAGGTTCGAAAAATTCATACGAAAACGCTGCGCCGGGGGTTTTTCTTGTTGACAGATTTTAGAGTTTCTAAATCTCTATGTTTGGTTGCATTTTAAGTCACCCAAAACCATAGTAAGGTTAACTTACTGTGGGGATGATGTCTAGGAAGTCACGGGGTCGTCCGGAATCCACGGAATGTCACGAACGAATCTCTTCCACCCGATTTATTCTTCCCTTGGCTCCGATTTGTGTTTGAATACGAAGATTCGTAAGTTAGGATGATGTTTATGATCTTAAAACCATATGGAAACTTGATTAACATCTTACCAACAATCCAAAGCCTGCAATCCTTGATCTACACACTTCCTTGGTTGGATTTGGTTGCCGGAAACTCGTCGGAAAGTCGCCGGAAGTTCGTCGGAAGAGTGTTTGGCTTAGGAAGAGTTTTGGGAGAGTTTTTGGGGTAAATGATTGATGAGGATAGCTGACAATGGAGATGGGACTCCATACATAACGTCCAAAAGATGCCACACCCGTGATAGATCGAGATTCCCCCCTTGGGCCCCGAAAATTGGCGAGAAAGTCGCCAAAACGCGACAAAACGTCGCTGCTGCCAGGAGCACGCGGTGGTGGCGCGGTTTTGTGCATATTACCGCGCGGAGGGCGCGCCAAACACGCCTGGACTTCGGTCCGGGCGGGGTCGTGCGATCCGTCGTGCCTTTTCTCCTCTCTTTCGGACTTCTATCCTCCTACGTTTTCGGCCTCGATTTTTCGGGTCATTCTTGGATCATAAATTCTTATCTTAAGTTTATCTCGACTCAAATGAATTTCATGTTTGAGATCTTAAGTCCGTCGGTCTCGGGTTCGTCGGCTTCCAATTCGTCGTCTTTTGATTCCCGTGCAATGACTTGTATCATTAAATTTCTTCCGACTTCACGGGTTCTTGGAATTAAAATTCTTTTCCTTCATGAACTTAACTCCAATTATTTTTACTCAATTCATGGAATGCCTTCGGGCTTCCTTTCCCTCTTTTATTCCATTTTGAATTTAAATCTATCGGCGTTTCATTTCCGAGCAATAATTTATTGTGATAAATTATTTTCTTCTTCTCGGATATATTTCGACATTGATCGGAATAAATTCTATTCCTTTGGGCGTTGATAAAAATTTGGGGTATTACAGTCTACCCCCCTTAAGAATCAACTTCGTCCTCGAAGTTGCGCGACTTATTGACCGATTGTGTTTTGTTGTTTGATATTATTTGACTGAACTCAGAATTGAAATTTCCAAGTTGCCTACGTACCCTGTGAAGGGATCAAGTCATTACGTAGTTCAAAAAGAATTTATTTGGGATACAAAATATTCGAGTTTCGAAAAAAATGCTTATGCATTTTTACGGGGTATTACATCCTCCCCCCCTTAAGATTACAGTTATGTCCCCATAACTGCCTACGTATTATTCACAACCAGGTTCGGGTATCATCGCATATGATCCTTCCTCAGTATTCTTCTAGGTGTCATTCTAGAAGCACGCGAAGATGAGTTTCTAAGTGATCAAGATCTAGGACTAAGGCAAAGTTAGTCTTTAGCAAGCGCTCCTAAGTCAAGATCATGTCGAGTTCTAAGGTAGGAGTGTTTCTTATCACCGATAATTCACATAAAAAGAGTTAGTGTAAATATTTATGTATGCATATGCATATGTGATCCCCCCAATAAAAAAAAATTTTATGCATGCCTTTATTTATCCATGGGTTTTAAAAATAAATTTATTCCATGGATAGATTAAAATAAGGATAAAAGGTTTTGGGCCACTATATTGGGCCGAAAGAAATAAATTATTTGGGCTTTAAATAAAAACAAGGTTATTGGGCCCAAATAATTTCTTGGGCTTCTAAAAAAAATTTTGGGCTAAAAAATTTGGGCTTTAACTTCAAAATAATAATTGGGCTCTTTAAAATATAATAGCTTCAAAATAATCCGGGCTCTTTAAAATAGTAGTTTTGAAATATTCCGGGCTCTTTAAAATAGTAGTTTTAAAATATTCCGGGCTCTGATACCAACTTGTAACACCCCGGTTTTGGTAACCCAGGCCGGGATGCCACCGCCACACCTCCCTAGCAAGACACGGTTTCTCCGAGCTCACTAAAGAGATGCAAGGCTATGGTTTTTCAGAATTTAAAATATTCAAACAGCCCATTCATATATAATTTGAAAATAATACATCAAAGTTGCAGCGGAATTTAAATATAGGGCCAACATGGCCAGAACACGGGTTAAACAGGCCCGTTCATGCAGGTCGTAATTAAATGCAGGGATTTAAAATAAAGATTTCCCCTAATGTTCCCATGTATGCATATGACGATGCATATTCTTCGTACTCTGTAAGAAAAAGGAGATATATGGTTTGGGTCAGCAAAAACGCGCTGAGTAAGTTAACACATAGCATGGGTTAGGGGTTTCAAAGCCTTTAATTAAATTTAATAAAATCATTTCCACAATATTTAATTTAGCCGGCAATCCGGCGGCCGCAGCCAATTTCGTAAAATCTGAGCTTTTTAATATATTTCCCGTTACGCCATCATCTCAACAATAAATCATTTAGCCGGTGATCCGGCGGCCGCAACCAATATCAAAAGTATCATTTAGCCGGTGATCCGGCGGCCTCAGCCAATTTCAAAAGTATCAGTTCTCAAAAATTTTTCGTTTCTTTTATAGTTCACCATTCACCAGGGCTCTTGTGACCGCAATCCTCATAATCAATATTTCCGCAGGAAATCATACAATCGCCCTTGGGGAATCTAACCCGCAAGAACTCAATACATCCTAGGGAATCAAACCCGTAGGAAAACATATGATCGCTCTTGGGGAATCGAACCCGCAAGAACTCAAATACATCATAGGGAAACGAACCCGTACGAATCATATTGATAATATCAAACTTGGTCACAAATCCCCAATGTTTCAAAAGAATCCTTTTAAAGAAAATGTTTTTATTTGGTGTAACGGGATTTTTCAAAAGTATAGATATATCGTATTACAACGTCTCGACCGTTTATTTCGAAATTTCAAGATCTCTTTGATTTAGAAATCATTTGGCGTCACAGTTTGCGCCTTTTTGGTTTAAAAATCCATTTCTTAGGCGATTGATCTGAAATTTGTACAGCATCTCAAAATCATCCCAATGAACAACTTTTGTGTTTTAAGTTTTCCGGAAAAACGATGGGAAGCATGTCAAAAATCGAGTTTTCGACTCAAATAGTATGCTGTCAGGATTCAGGTTTGACACCTTTCAAAGATTTGACTTTTTAACATAACAAATGAACTTCAAAAATTCTGAAATTGTACAGACACATACTATATATGATTTCCAACAACTTTTGTTTAGATCATGAAGATTAGTTCGGACTAGAAATGATAGGAATAAGCTCCTCAAGTTCGGTTATGAAAACTGTCATCCTTTGAAAATTCTTAAAAACGCAGAATATGTCCGACACGTTTTGGGGTATCAAAACTTGATGAAAATTTCTGAAATTTTTACACAATATAGCTTAAGATCTTTGGATCAAAATCTTAGTTTTGAGTTTTCAGGTTTGAACACTCGAAGTAAGAGTTTTGCTCGTCGAGTTTGATTATGAAATCTGTCAAGGTTCTTGATTTCGGTACTAACGCAGATCGGATCGGCTCAGATTCGGAGGCTCAAATCTCAACGAAAAATTCTAAAAACTTACAGTAATATTCCAAACTCATAGATCTACAATTCTTATGTTCAACTCCAATCCTAGATCGGCCTAGATCCAAGGTCAAAATGGCTAACAAGATTGAGAGTGAAATCTGTCCAAGTTGTAAGATCCAGATTTAATACTGTTCGGTTTGGGTCGGTTTCAGGTTTCAAAACAACATGAAAAATTCTGAAATTTTTACAGAAGCTAGACCAAAGTCTTAGGAACACTTTTCATGTTTTGAGTTTTGTTGTTTGAGCAGCTTTAGAGGTTCGAAAAATTCATACGAAAACGCTGCGCCGGGGGTTTTTCTTGTTGACAGATTTTAGAGTTTCTAAATCTCTATGTTTGGTTGCATTTTAAGTCACCCAAAACCATAGTAAGGTTAACTTACTGTGGGGATGATGTCTAGGAAGTCACGGGGTCGTCCGGAATCCACGGAATGTCACGAACGAATCTCTTCCACCCGATTTATTCTTCCCTTGGCTCCGATTTGTGTTTGAATACGAAGATTCGTAAGTTAGGATGATGTTTATGATCTTAAAACCATATGGAAACTTGATTAACATCTTACCAACAATCCAAAGCCTGCAATCCTTGATCTACACACTTCCTTGGTTGGATTTGGTTGCCGGAAACTCGTCGGAAAGTCGCCGGAAGTTCGTCGGAAGAGTGTTTGGCTTAGGAAGAGTTTTGGGAGAGTTTTTGGGGTAAATGATTGATGAGGATAGCTGACAATGGAGATGGGACTCCATACATAACGTCCAAAAGATGCCACACCCGTGATAGATCGAGATTCCCCCCTTGGGCCCCGAAAATTGGCGAGAAAGTCGCCAAAACGCGACAAAACGTCGCTGCTGCCAGGAGCACGCGGTGGTGGCGCGGTTTTGTGCATATTACCGCGCGGAGGGCGCGCAAACACGCCTGGACTTCGGTCCGGGCGGGGTCGTGCGATCCCTCGTGCCTTTTCTCCTCTCTTTCGGACTTCTATCCTCCTACGTTTTCGGCCTCGATTTTTCGGGTCATTCTTGGATCATAAATTCTTATCTTAAGTTTATCTCGACTCAAATGAATTTCATGTTTGAGATCTTAAGTCCGTCGGTCTCGGGTTCGTCGGCTTCCAATTCGTCGTCTTTTGATTCCCGTGCAATGACTTGTATCATTAAATTTCTTCCGACTTCACGGGTTCTTGGAATTAAAATTCTTTTCCTTCATGAACTTAACTCCAATTATTTTTACTCAATTCATGGAATGCCTTCGGGCTTCCTTTCCCTCTTTTATTCCATTTTGAATTTAAATCTATCGGCGTTTCATTTCCGAGCAATAATTTATTGTGATAAATTATTTTCTTCTTCTCGGATATATTTCGACATTGATCGGAATAAATTCTATTCCTTTGGGCGTTGATAAAAATTTGGGGTATTACAGTCTACCCCCCTTAAGAATCAACTTCGTCCTCGAAGTTGCGCGACTTATTGACCGATTGTGTTTTGTTGTTTGATATTATTTGACTGAACTCAGAATTGAAATTTCCAAGTTGCCTACGTACCCTGTGAAGGGATCAAGTCATTACGTAGTTCAAAAAGAATTTATTTGGGATACAAAATATTCGAGTTTCGAAATAAATGCTTATGCATTTTTACGGGGTATTACAAAGATAAATTGTGTTGTTTGTATGATGTCTGAGCATTACAAAGTGATTTCTATGTACGTTGAAGTGATGCTCGCGATAGCATATGTGATTTGATACTATCCATCATATTTACATGCGAGCTCATCATTTCTCATCTTAACACGTCGTTTTTGGGCGCTGGTATCACAACAGCAGGTGTTGTTGTCAGACCAAAGCCATACCCAACAATGACTAGCACAAAATAACACATTCATCATATGAAGAAATTTGTGATTCATCACCCTAACTCATCCTTTCAAAAATATTTTACAATTTTTTTTGGTGAAAAAATATCTTATCAATTAAAAGGTCAAAAATCATGTCCAGGGTTTCTCCTCCCCCCTCTCCGGTGCCTTCGCACTCCTCTGCTCCCCCATGATCCCGGCGGCAAGACCACAACCTTTGCCCAGATTTTGACACATGACAAGATGGACACAGATACACCTGACGTGCAACCCCCAACTCGATGTGACTTGATTGTGGAAAAGCTTATCCGTAAGAGTTTCATGGGGTACAACCCTTGCCTGCCTGATTTTATCATTGATGAAGAGTTGGATATTGAGGCAGCGATATTGTGGGAAGATGCCTTAGTGATCAAATTGCTCGGAACCAATGCGGGTTACATGGCCCTCAAAGATAGGCTTCGTCGGATGTGGAAGCCTACGGGAAAGATGGATGTAATTGACGTTGGATTTGCTTGTTACATTGTAAAGTTCTCCTCAATGGCTGATCGGGAGAAGGTTGTTAATGGGGGGCCTTGGTTAATCTTCGATCACTACTTGGCCATTATGCCCTGGTCACGTGACTTCGATCCAAGCACCACGCAAGTCAATAAGACTCTTGTTTGGGCACGTATGAATGGACTTCCCATGCATCGGTACCGAGAGGATATCTTATCGGTGATAGCCTCTGGTATAGGATAGGTGATGAAGGTTAATACATGCACTATGGAATCGTCAAGGGGTAAATTTGCTCGAGTTTGTGTTGCCCTCGACCTGACTAGACACGTCACCGGTAAATTGCGTGTCAATGGTCGTTGGATCCCTATTGCGTATGAGGGATTGCACCTAATTTTCTCTAATTGTGGTCACTATGGCCACTTCGAAAGGGGCTGTCCCACAGCCCCTAAGAACGATCTGTGCCCTCCAGCTTCTGATTCCAAAGATCTGGCCGCATCTAAAGGAGAGCGTGTAGACACTTGTTCTAAGAAGAAGGATGAGGATGTAGGCATGAAGGAAGCGGTACCTGGTGGTGTGAAAGGTGATGGGGAAGTTTAGGAGCCATTTTTGGTGATTGGATGGTTGTTTATCGACGCTCACGCCCTCAACACAAAACACCTTAGGAGGCAAGTTCTACTGATAATGGTAAAGATAATATTAAATCTAAGAATAAAGAGCATAAGCCTGAGACTAAATTTGATTAGGGAAAGGCTGTGGTACATGATGATCAGGGGGAGCGGATAGTCGCCAACCTGATCCAGTCATGCATGGACGGCATGCGGAAGGTTTTGTTGGGGAAAGCTCTAATTCGAAGAATCTAGCTCTAGTTATTTTTAACAAGCCTCCTTTGTCGCCCATATGAAGACGACACATAAATAATCAGACATTAAAATGACCTCGGTTGATAGATCAGAACTATACGGATTCTGCTTCTTCGGACGATGAAAGAGGTTCTTTACCTCCTAGTGGAAGATTCGGTCCATTGAGGGATGATGTCGAAGTGAAGGATTCTGACATATGGGTGGATGTGGATGACGTGAGTATCGCGAGTATGTAAGGTTTTTTTTTTCTTTATCTTCCTATTAATTTATTATGGAATTTAAAGATTTTTCTATTATCACGTGGAAAGTTTGTGGATTGATGAGCCGTACGGTGCAACATTGGATGAGTGACTTAATTCGGGATCATAAGCCAGACATTCTCTGTGTTATGGAGCCCCGAGGACAGTTCTCTCAAGTAAAAACATTCTTTTTGAGGATGGGTTATTCGTATGTCTATATTCGGGAAGCTTTTGGCATGGGTGGTGGCCTTTGGGTTATTAGTAACTTATCGGCCTCATGCAGCATTCATGTGAGGAATGTTAATGCTCGCATGATCACTATTGAACTTGTTAAGGGTACGTGTCGATGGTCTTTCACCGCTATTTATGCGGATCCTAACTACCAGAGGCAAAAGATTAATTGGGATTCTCTAATAGCTATTGCAGACTCTATGGATTTTCCATGGCAGTGATGGGGACTGGAATGAAATTACGGAGGAGGATGAGGTGAGAGGTGGTGTATTCTTAGCCGATAGAGCGGCTGAGTTGAGGGAGGTTTTTGGTCGTTGTCAGCTAATAAACATTAATACCATTGGCACTGAATTTTCTTGGACTCGAATAACTGGAGAGGGTAGGAGGATCTATAAACGACTTGACAGAGGCATGGCTTCACTTGCTTGCGAGAATATGTTTGATGATGGTCGTGTTCTTCATCTTCCCAGAATAGATCACAGTCCTTTAAAGTTGTGGTGTATGGTGAAACTATTACTGGCCGAACTCCATGGCCTTTCTGTTGGGAATTCATGTGGAAAGAGCATAGCCAATATCAAAATATTGTTATGGAAGGAGGCAGCGTAGCGGAGGGGATCTCATTAAGGTCCTCCAGGATATTAAAGATAAGTCCATTGTGTTCAATAAGAAAGTCTTTGGAAGCTTAAGGGAGCGGAAACACAAACTCAAGAATCGATTGATGGGTATTGAAAAACGTTTGGCTAGGGTTGACTCGGCTTGGCTATGGCGGATCGATGCAGAATTACGCCATGAATTTGCCGAGGTCCTTATGCAAGAAGAGATGTTATGGCATCAGAAATCTCGGGATAGCTGTGTTCATGTTCGGGATCGCAATACCAAATACTTTCATGCTAAAACTAAAGTTCACCGGAAAAGGAATAAAATATATGGTCTTGAAATGGATGATGGGAAATTGATATATTCACAGCCGCTTCTGCAAGCTCATGGAATTGACTATACTACTTTGTTTGACGCTCCTCCTGTGTGAGCTCCGGGGCCGATCGACCTAAATTATTGCCCCTGAATGCACATCAAAAGAACCTGCTGCAAGCAACCGTCTCTTCCTTGGAGGTGGAGCAAGCTTTTGGCTGGATGCGGACACTCGCAGCCCCCGGTCCGGATGGGTTCCCTCCGGCCTTTTTCAAAGAATATTGGGACATTCTTAAAGAGCCTATCATCACACATGTTATAAAGGCCATGACTGATTGCCGACTACCAGTGGGATTGGCCCATGCATTCCTTTGCCTCCTCCCCAAGGTGGAAGTGTCCCGTTCACTAAAGTAATATCGGCCACCGACCCTTTGTAATGTGGCGTTTAAATTGATTACCAAGATTCTTGTTTGAAAATTACGCCCGATCCTTTGTGTTATTATTCGACCCTATCAGCCTGTTTTTTAGCTGGGCCGGGGTACTTCCGACAATGGTATTTTGTTACAGGAGATAGAGTCTTCCTTTGAGAGCCCCTGTTCGGTTTGTAAGTCTACTGTTATAAAGATTGGTCTCACCAAAGCCTCCGACATGGTGAGTTGGAAATTCTTAGAGGAATGCTTAGTGGATCTTGAATTGCCGCCAAGTTGTAAAGAGCTAATCTTGACTTGCATTACTTCATCTAGCTTTTCTATGTTATGGAATGGCTCGCCAATTGGGAATATTCAGGCTAAGCGTTGTCTTCGGCAATGAGATCCTCTTTCACCTTATTTGTTCGTGATTGTGATGGAGAAATTATCACATACTATCATTGAAGCTACCACTGTTGGTACCTGGCGCCTTTGCAGCTTTGTTCGGGGGTTGTTGGAATCTCTCATCTTATGTTCGCTGATGATTTGATCTTATGTGCAGATTTAGATGCAGATAGAATTCAATGAATGGCTTCAGTGCTAGCAAGGTTTGGCTCTCGTTCGAGTTTGCATATGAACGCAGCTAAATCTAGTGCCTTTTGCTCCCCCACGCTATTGTTGAAGATATCTCGTTACTAGAAAATCTCCTTGGCATTTCGGTGGTCCCAAATCTTGGTACATACCTTGGTTTTCCTATTGTTCATGGTTGTCTCAAATTATCTCACTTTGATAGTTTAATTAGACGGATCAATGATCGGCTGAGCTCTTGGTCTTCATTTCTCCTCAACAAAGCGGGGAGGGTGACGCTTGCACATGCTGTCCTTAATGCCTTGCCTATTTATACCATGCAAGTGCATTTAGATTTTTTTTGAGGAAAAAAATTGTTACTGACCTGTCACTAAAACTGTTGTCACTAGATTTAGTGATAAAACCACTAGATTTAGTGACAAAATTTCATCACTAAATCTAGTGACAACGTTTTTAGTGACAGGTTAGTGACAATTGTTTTCCTTACTAAAATTCTTTTTTTTTTGTAGTGTTTGCTTCCGATGGGAGTATGTAATTAGATTGGCGAGATTATCCATCGTTGGTGTAACACCCCGGATTTGATCACCCAGGCCAAGGCATTACCGCCACACCTTCCCAAGCAAGACGCGAACCATTTCGAGCTCACTTGAGAAGATGCTAAGGCTAAGTTGTACCAATACTTAAAAATAATTTAAAAACCATTCAATAAGTGCCCGAAGGTTTAAATCAGAGTTAAGTCAAATGTACATAATTTAAAACAGTGCGGAAGCTAAGGGCCAAACACGGCCAAACATGAGTTCGGAATTCGTAAAATAATTTAAAAACAAGTGCGACAAGTCCTCGAAAATTCCCATCCCAAGTGTAATGCCATGTGCTAATCTTCAACATCTGAAAAAAAAAATAGAGACAACGTATCTATCAGTACAACGGTACTGAGTAAATTAATGTATAGCATAACGAATTTTAAAGTTTTTAGAAGAGAGATTTAAAAATAGAATTTGTAATTTAAAAAGGAAGGTCGAGTAAAAATAATTCCGGAAGATTCTTACACTTTACCATACGAATAATATATCATTATTCATTTTTTTTTGATCAAGAACAACCATTCTTGGGGAATCAAACCCGCAAGAGCTCAAACACATTCTTTTACCATTGTTTCCATATCATCGAGGATATCATTATTTCCAGAACTCAAATACCTTCGTTTACCATTGTTCATTATGATCGAGGACACTTCGTCCTTGGGGAATCGAACCCGCAAGAACTCAATATACATCCTAGGGAATTGAACCCATAGGAGTCAACAATATCCTGGGGAATCGAACCCGCAGGAATAACATACACCTTGGGGAATCGAACCCACAAGGCAAGTGAAAGTAGCGGACCCTATACAGACACACTCCGGAGCCCTAGATAACCCATACGGATACATCTAGGAGTATAGACTCATACAATCACGCAACATAATTTCCTTGGCGCCGTTTTGGCCACCAAAAAGAGGGGGCGGCCCAACGAGCTCACGCCAAGTGCACTTACCCTCCAAAATTGGGCATCTAACTCGATCAAAACTCACAAAGTTTCAAAATCCCCATTTTAATCATTACAACTCATGTCTACATTTCCAGAATTCATAAGATTCATAAAAGAGTAGCAATCGACTCAATAACCATTAAAACGTACGAAACCAAATTTTACCGGTAAGAACACACCGTAGCAGTTTTCAAATTCGTACAAGGAAATGTAGTAAACCTTTGTAGAAAATTCTGAAAATTTTACAGCTACTAGGAGACATCAAAATAAACGTTTTTCTCAGAAATAGGCCTTAGCAAATTCGGACTCTAAGTCGCCCAAAAAAATCATTTCAGAAACTTGTTTTCAAAAGGGTGCATAGGTCACTGTTCATCCGACCACAGATTACTTAAAAATCCATAACAATTCGAAGGTTGACCCAAAAATTCTGAAATTTCACAGGAGTAAACTAAACACATAGATGAACAATTTTCATGAAGAAGTCGACCATCAAAAACGTCCATAACTAGGAGGAATATGAACTACAAAACTGGACATGCTAGAAATTTAAATCTGTCAACATGAACAGCAGAAAATACCAGATCTGTTTTCATCGACCAAATCAAGTCCAAAAATTATGAAAATTTACAGGAATCATCTTTAAAGTGTTAGGAACATTTTTCATTTAGACAAGTTTTACCAAAAATGAACGGATCTTGATGAAAAACGCTGAACAATTAGAACTATTCGGATAGAAACCCTAATTGACAGTTTTAGCGTAGGATGGAAATCGAACTCTAACTCAACGAATACTAAACCAAAAACTCTAAAAATTGGTATGCACATCATTAACTTACTTATGGTTGGATTAGAATCGAAAATCCCTTCTTTGGAATCCTTGAAGACGCCCAACACAGCCCCCACAGATCTACTCTTCACCGATTGAACCTATTGTTGGACTTGTGACCAAAATCCTTAGGATTCAAGGCTATTAATCGAATTAAAACTGAAGAAATGATCAATAAACTTCCTTACCTAGTTGATGGTTGGATTAGGTGGCTTGAAACTCGACCAAGCCTCTGCTAAGATGAAGACAACCCACAAACTCTCACCACTCTCCAAAAGAATTTCTAATTTTCGGATGGTTGGATAGGGGTGGTTTTTGGGGTTGTTAAAGAGAAGATTCTAGAGTGTTTAGGGTTCCAATGAGGGCCTTGATGACCATAGGAAATGTAGGGATGAATAAATCTGGTCATTTTCGAGAATTGTAGCCACCAACCCATAATTATTTCCCTCCTTCAATGCCATGGTTAACTTAATCCACTTGGTTCATGTATCCACCTTTAATCCAACTTTGTGGGAATTAATACACTCAAAACTTATCCTAAGGAGTCCAAATACACCCCTAAATGACTGAGCATTGGAATTGTATCGATTGGGAATGATAAATCTCGAAAATTGGGGTTGAAACCGCGTTTGGCGTTTGGAACATCGCCTACTGGCCGCCGGCGCGGGCTCCACGCGCCGCGCGCCGCCGCCGCGCGGCCTCCTGCTGCGCGGGCTTCTTTCCCTTTTTTTTATTATTATGATTTTAAATTCTAAAATCATAATATGGAATTATCCGAGATCGCTGGATAATCCGATAACTCTCTTCGAGTTGCTATCGTCCGAAAATATTTAATTCCGCTCTCTCAGAATTATTTCGGTTGCGATAGTTAAATCCAATTTTTTTTTTATTTTTGGATTTAAATTCTCGACGTCGATTTCTCGGGTATTACAGTTGGATATGGAAAGGAGTGGAAGGGCGTGGGCATTATTTAATCAATTGGGAAGTTGTCATAAGGCCGTTGATAATGGCCAGAAATGTCCATTATTTTCAATCCATTTCCGTGTCTGAAACGGGCATTTGATCGCATTCCGGTCTTATATTAAATAAGAAAGCAGTTGAATTGGACTGATTTCTGCATACTTGTAAAAATATTAAGCTGGTATGAAAAACGCATAAATATGTAATTTTATTACACATTTATGTTAGAAAAATCCAAAAACATGAGAAAAAAAAAGAAAAGAAAAAGGAAATAAAAAGATGGGAATGAAAACCCACAAAAATTCGAATTTTTTCAGGAAAGTACGACGCTAGACACAATTACGACGCTAAGCATGGATAGTGTCGTAGCCTGGTCTAGCGCCGTAGGCGGAGACCGAGGCAGAATTTTGAAGAGGGGTACGACACTAAGCAAGGATAGCGTCGTACTTGAGTATGGCGACATAATGGAGGATAGTGTCGTAGGCTGTTCATCTAGAGACAAGAAGTGCCTTCGAGATGGAAGACTACGACGCAAGACATGTTCAGTGTCGTAGTAACGTTTAACGTCGTAACAAGCCATAGCGTCGTACCAAGCTTCAGAATTCAAATTTCAAGGCCTGGGGGCCCATGGGCCTAGGGTTTCCCACCTATATAAGGACAAGTTGACTCCCATGATCAGTCACTTCACAACATTCTCAAAACTTTGAGACAACAGCAGTTCTTGAGAGGTGTGTGGTTAGTTAGGTTAGTTAGGGTTTATTTTTTGTATTATTTATATTATGCTCGTAGATTAGCTTATGTTTTGCCTAGATTAGCATTTTTCTTAGTGTCGTTAGACCTAGTTAGCCACTCTTTTCCTTTTTACAGTTTTGTTGAACCTTCACTAAGGTTTGAAATACCCAAATAATGGGTATTATCAAACCATTTTCTTATAAAATGGGAAGTTAATCACAAAAAGAGTTCCAAAAACATGAAATGGACATGGGTCCATGGATTTCTTGCTTTATTTTTCTGCTTCTTGACCATTTGTTCATTTATTTTCTGTTTACATGTGGGTTTGCTGTTATTTTCTTTCTTTTTGGGTTCTCATGCATGGTATATTGGTTGAAAACCCTCATTTGGGTTTTTGGTTCATGGGTATTAGTTTTAACTTATTTTCCCTTATTTTTATGCATTTTAAGCTTACTGTTCTTATCTTGTTTGTTATTATATGCATTTGTGAACCACAAAATCTGAAAATAGGGTTTGCAATCGCATAGATTGCATTACCCGACCAACACTTATGTTCTGGGGTAGTACGGCGCTAACCGCCCTACGACGCTAACCTAGGTTAGCGACGTAGGGGAGGGTTTTACGTCGTAGTTGCTCTGGACTTAAGAAAAATTTGGCCCTACGACGCTAGACCTACGACGCTATCCTAGGATAGCGTCGTAATTTTTGTCTAAGGTCGTAGGACCCCAAATATTCCACACTCACAAAAACCCACCTACGACGCTACACCTACGACGCTATCCTAGGATAGCGTCGTAATTTAGTGTATAGCGTCGTACCCCCCAATTTTATCAACACCTCTAAAAATCACCCTACGACGCTATCCTCACGACGCTATCACGCTATCCTCACGACGCTATCCTAGGATAGCGTCATAATTTAACGTATAACGTCGTAGCATCCCTACTTTTTCGAAAATCATCTTTTCTTACTACGACGCTAGACTCTACGACGCAAACCATGTTTGACGTCGTAGGACATGCTTAGCGTCGTAGTCTCGTATTTCTAAACCTCCATGTACGACGTCAACACTACGACGTAAAACATTGTATAGCGTCGTAATAATGTGTAGTGTCGTACATAACCCTTTAACTCCAAAATTTTTATCTCTTCTACCAATCCATGACTACGCTATTCTCACGATGCTATCCTAGGATAACATCGTAAAATCTGTCTAGCATCGTAATTGGCATTTTTGCCTTACGACGCAGTTCGTGACTACGGCGCTACGGCGCTGTCCTAGGATAGCGTCGTAGCAATAGGATAGCGCCGTAATAACCTATTTTTCCCTTTATTTCTCCAACGACGCCGAACACAGCCTACGACGCTACACTAGCGTCGTAGGCCAAGTACAACGTCTAGTACCCTTTTTCCCCCTTTTATAAATAACCTAACCCTTCCCCTTCCCCATTTCACTCAAACACCTCGTCATTTTCGAACTCTCACTCCCGAAACCCACTCTCACGACAAACGCATAGTTCTCGCAACACCTTCCACCCATTCTAAGGGGAAACAATGCCAAATTTTCGGAAAGTCACACCAATGGCGTCTCCTTCGTCATCCAAGGCTGAGAAACCATGGTAAGCAGTCTTTCTCCCTTCGATTCTCGGCATTCCAGCAAACCCTGTTTTCGCAATTTTTGGGGGATTCTTGTTTCACTCTTGCGAAATGCATGAATAGGCCTCTCTTTTTGTCTATTTCTCCGTTTTTAATTCGATTTTTGGGTGTTTCATGGTCTATGATGTATGTGGGTAATGGCCGAGGGTATTTTGAAGGATGGGGGCATGTTTGTGTTAAGGCAGGGGTTAGTTTTAGTCCTATTGAGCTTTTGATTTCTGAATAGATATGTTTAGAGAACATATGAATCTATTAGGGTCTAGGATTGTGTAGCCACTGCCATTGTTAGGGTTCCTCTCTGTGTGAAATTCTCGGTATGGTTATCATCCGATGGTTACTGTGTTTTTGTAGGATTAGACTTTAAAATCCCAAACCTTTGAAATTGAAGAACCTTTAGAAACTGATGAATACATGAATGCTAGCTTTGGGTATCACTGTGTTGTTGGTTATCTTGTTCTTGGCATCTTTTTATTGAAAGCATGTTCTGTGATCTTTTGGAGGCTATTTGATGGTACTAAGTTTTTGGATGTTGGAACGCATGCTACTGTGATGGGTTTTTGAGCGCAGAGAGCATTAAATGGATGTTGGGACTTTTGTTTGAAATGTCTGCTATTTGTCTCTGTTGGCATGTCTGTATGTGAGATGTTAAAAAGTTGGTAGTTGTATTGTTTTGGCAAACTATGCAAACAACCAAATTGTTGCAGTTCATTTTTCTGAAAAGGGCTTTAGAAAAAGACAAAAGAGTTGGTAGGATTTTCTTTCCTAGGTTGACCAACTTGTTTTTGCTCCCAATGGACCATAAAGCTAGTATAATAAGTAGCAGTCTTTTTCCTCATGTGGACTGCTACTACTTTGAAAAATCCAAAAAATTGGACCACAAAATCCCACATTTCATTAAATTAAAAATAGTCAAATCCTTTATTTAAAAATTAAAAATTGATTTTGTTTATTTTGAATGACTTGGACTGATCAAATCATCCCACACAGTCCAAGTTGAGCAGATCTGAGCCACCGCTTCTCTATTTGCACATTCCTCGATTCACGTTCCATTCCATTCCATTTCAGTCCATTGCACTTTCAACAATCACCCAGGGATTGTTTAAAAATGAGGAAAATCAAAATTTTTGGGCCCAATGGCCCATTAAAAAGATGTTTGGTCCAATGACCACTTTTATTTTATTTGGACTCAATAGTCCATTCAAAAATATTTTGGGGCCCAATGACCCTATTGTTTGTAAATAACTCACTAGTTTTAATAAACTCTCATAATGTGTAAAAAGAAAATTTTACCTTTGCTTTAAACTAAAATTCAAGTTGGAAATTTAATAACCTCACATCTAGAGCAAAGCTCTAAATGTGAGGATGTTGGTTTTCACATTGAATAATTCTTATGAAAATTATAAAAACTGGATTTAATAATTCCAAATTTTTCAGGGACAAATTAGTAGTGGAATCACGGGCAGGATTGCCCAACTGCACTCAGGATCAAGGAATACTAGACTGCTCACAATTCAGAACAAAGCTCAATGATTTTCAGAAAGCGCTGGAATCTGAATTCGGTGTTCAAATTATGGAAAAGACCGAAGTAAGCTTTAAACTGCCAAAAAGATGGGACAAGCATATGAAACCGGAAGAGAGGAATTTTAAGGAGCTGGGGTTCACCAGGGATTTCTATTATTACTTGATGAAGTTTTGGGAAAAGCAGATGGAAGAGTCTCGGGTTGACATGAAATTTCCAGATGATGTGCATACTGAAAGGATACTTAGAAGATTCAATGAATATATGGCAAGGTGGGAAAGGCACCAGGACCCGAAAATCGGGGATTCAGCATGTATGGAATTTGAGATCATCATAGTTCCCAACAAGGTAGATGAAAGAGTTAGGAAGCAGTTCACGGAGAAAGCACCTAATCTCAGTCAAATGGTGCATCGAGGATTCTTTATGGTGCACAAGGCCTTACCATTTGGAAAACAAAGGAGTGAGAGAGCAAAGATGGCTTACACAGCATGCGAGAAAAAGGCACAGGGAGTTAAGTCACAACCTGGACAGCGCGATAAAGAAAGCCATGGCGTCGAAAGAAGAGAATCAACCTCCAATAATTAAGACCATAATGGACCTAACTAAAGAATTCAGGGAACAGTGGCACGCCCTGATGATACTCTGGGGCACTGGGAGGAAGGACATTATAGAGTCAATATTAAACAAGGACCTTGTGCTGCCCAATGAGGACCATTTTGACACCATCTTCTTGGAGGAAGTGTACAAGCCCACCCACCTTGCAGAACAGAGGCCCCATGGGATCGCTCAGATTCATGTGATGAGAGATCAGGTCACGGGATATATCCAGAATACGAGCTGAGTAATGGGAAAGAATCAACTGCAGACGCGGCTTCTAACACAGGCGGAGGCTGAAGAGTATATAAGAGTAGATTTTCCTCATGATATGTCCTTCGTTCAACCTGAGGCCAGGAAGCTGGTGGGGTCAATGATCGAAGAAAACAAAATGGAGTTTGTGCGGTTCTTCATGGAAATGGATGCCTTTGGGCTTAATTATTGCAACACTATCAACATCAACAAGGCACTGTTTTACAAGAGAGACCACAGAGTTGAGTTCTGTAACTACATCAAGAAAAGATGGGAAAAACGGCTCAGACTCATAACCAAGCCTGTATTTGTAAACAAATTTTTAAAGGACGCAGAGAAAAATCTGGGGATAAACTTGTATGAGGAGGACAGTGAAGGCCGGGAAGGCAGCGAAGACGAAACAAATGTTCTAATTAATCAATATACAAGTGCTGCCTCACCTCCCAGAGTCTATACTGAAGCCAACCCATTGCCAACTCAACCGTCTGTGCAAGCTTCAGCCCTACCAGCTAAAGAGCAAACATCTGTTGCCACTGAACCTGAAAGCCAGCCTGAGCCTCAAAGTCAAACCAGAAGAAGGCTGGTAAAGTTAGCTGAAAAGGAGAAAACTGGACGGGCACCTGAGCCGAAAGTGGTTATCAAAGAGCCCGAGCCAATTGCTAAGAAGATAACTGAGCCAGCAGATCCAAAGGACAGTGGAAAAGGGGCAATGCCACCGCCACCTCCGAAGCGAAAGGATCTGATTGCCCGTGATGCTGAATTGGCCAGGAAATTGCAGGAAGAAGAAAACGTAAGGGCGGGTGTGCATGAACATTATGCTGAAGAGAGATCAGCGACTGAGGCTGAGATTAGGGAAAGAATTGCAAGAGAAGAAAAGGCTATGCAAGAGGCTGAAATGGTAAAGAAAATTGGGAAGGCGAAAGCCGAAGAGGAGAGGCGAAAGAAAGAAGCACATGATAGAGAAGTTGCTGAAAAACTTCAAGCTGAATTGGAAACTAGAAAATCGGGAGAAGCTGAGAAAGAAAAAGGTGATGATAAAGATTTGATGATAACAGGTGACGTGCAAGGGCACGGTTTGAAAATCAAGAAGGAGCCTACTGTATGGGCTGGCCCTACTGCACATGATGCTGAAACAATAAGGGGAGATATTAGAAAGAAGCTGAACGATCAAATAGAAACAAGAATTGATGAAGGACAGGGGCCAGATCAAATTAGATATCAGACAGAGGTGTGTCGGATCGTTGATCCACTTATTGGGACAGCAAGAATTGAAGCGGTAATTGCTCCAAAAGGTCCATCTGGGACTGAGAAAAGAAGAAGAATCATGACTGAAGAAAATACCCCAGCAAGAGCAAATCCAATCACACTGTCTGAACTGTTGAAAGAGAAAGCTGATGAGCCACAAGCTAAAACCGATAAACCGCAAGATATGGCTGAGAAGAGGAAAAAGATGTTGGAGGAAGAAAAAGAGGAAATCCCTAGGGAAGAACAAGAGTTCATGGATATCATGGCACCTATTTTCCAACGTCCTATTGGACAAGCTGCTAAGAGGGAGGAGGAGGTATCAACAAGCGTTGATGATCCTTACTTTCCTGTAATTACCTTTCCAATTCCTGTAAAGACTAAATACAATGCAATGAAACATGTAATTAAGCAGGTGCCAGGTGGAGGAGGAACATTTAAATGAAGCAGCCCAGGAAGGAGGTGAACCAAGCGGGCAAGAGCAAAATGAACAAATCCAAGATGAGCAAAATGAGGAAACGGACTGGCATACGAGCGAGGATGAGGGCGAGGCCCAAGAATCAGTCGGATCGGTTAAGCCTGCGAGATTTTGGGAGGAGATAGAAGTACGATCTAGAATGGGGATTCAAAAAAAAGAGAATAGTAAGATGGTGTTGAAGGAGGCGGACGTAATTAGAAAATTCAGCGGAAAGGTGGCAGCAGTCAAAGCATACGAAAAACTGCTAGAAACTATCATACCCGATAAGGGGTTTGCTCCAGACTCGCTGACGCACCCCACCATCGATTTTTGGAGAACGCAGCATGGATGGGAACAGTTTTTACTGCACCATGGAGATCCCGGATACATGGAGTTGACTCGGGAGTTTTACTGCAACATCAACATTTCAAGAAGGACAACATGGGTCAGAGGGCATACAATTGACATATCCCCGGAATATCTGAACAGGTTCCTTCAAACTCCAAGTCATCCGAGTGAAGTTCCAGAGGATGAGATATTGAATAGGCGTGGCAAGATGAAAAAGAAAGATACCTATCAAGCTATAGCTGATTCTATAACCAAAGGCCATCAATGGTGGGAACCTTCAACACTTCTGGGCTGAAAGTAGGATATATGCCAACTTCATGAACAGAATTAAGCCCAGCTCGCATCCTCAAACCACTTCGGGAAGCATACTGATGGGGTTTGCAAAGCTGTGGCATGGGCTAAGACTGAATGTTGGAGAGCACTTATTTAAGGTAATGACCACCAGGATTGAGAAGAAGCATGCCCTATGTTACCCGAACCTTATTAGAAGAATTTGCACAGAGCAAGGGGTAGATATGGGTGAATTCGACAATGATGCCTTGGTCATTATAAATCCTCCAATCCGGGTTCCATCCATACGAGTTCAAGAAAGGATTGTTTATGCCCTTCCTCCACTGTCGGACGACTCCAACGTACAATCATCATTCATATCCGGTGAAGAAGCACCATCTGTCCAATTCAGAGCTTCAATGCCTCCACTGACCCCTAAAAGGAGAAGAAAGGCCCATACTGGGGCGGGACCTTCAGTACAATTTGACATCCCTCAACAGGAGCCGGTGGAACAAAGTCCAAGTGCAATCCCTCCGCCACCTCCAGTTCAGATCCCACAGCAGAGAGCTCAACAGTCACAGCTCGTAGAACGTCTCCCAGAATCCTGCCGACTCTCATGTGGTCGAAATTGTAAGTCATATGAGCAAAATCATCTCTGATAACATGAAGACGTTGGAGGATACATTGATTCTAGGAAAAGAAGAAGAAAGGAGAATAAGAGCAGAGGAAAGAGAAGAGCAAAGAAGAAGAGACGATGAATTTAAGAGAATGCTGCTGGAAAGAGAAGAAAGGATGCACAGGGAGAGACTTGAATCCGAAGAAAGGCAAAGGAAGATGATGGCGTCCACTTTGGCCCAGCAGCAACTCCTGTTGAACGCGCTGATCGGACAGCTTCCGAAACCACCTCCTCCTCCATCAGATGGAGCGGGACCTTCGAGTCATCAAGAAGAAAAGAAAGACTGAGTTTCATTGTCATATCAATTCGAGCTAAATTGTATACATCTTACTTGTGAATTTCTATTCTTTAGTGATTGTTCATTCTGATTGCTCTAGAAATCACATGTAAATGATGTAATTTATCGCTTTCCACGAATGGAACTCCATTTTTGAGATCCACAAACAATTTTATTTTTGAAAAGATGTCTGACAGTCCAAGATGAATAAGTGACTGTCAGGCCAAAATATGCTGTTGACATACTTTGTATGTTAACAGTGCCTCTTTTACTGCTTTAAATTAAATAACCAGCAAAAAGTATGCATAAACCTGCTCTAAATTCACATGTTGAATTTAGGCTTGTGATTAAACTTTCAAACTTTTAAATTGGGATAATATAATTGAAAACATGCATAAAATGAATTCCTAAGGTTTTGAGCTATAAAAATTTAATGATGCGATCATTTTTTTGGGTAATAAATCGGCATGTTGAAAATTTTGATTGAGTAAATTATTAGATTTAAGCTTTGATTAAATTTGAGAATATTGTATGACATGAATCAATCCAACCTTGTGAGATTTGAGCCATGTGTCACTTTTACTCATTTATTTTCATTGATGTGTGAATCAATTTAATTAAAGGACACTAGATCTTGCCATTGGGACCGATCAAGACCATGCCATATTCCAAAAATCGAGCATATGATCGAGGCACTTAGAAAACCAAAATTTTGGCCTTCGTTTGAATTCCAAGCCCAAAAATATTTTCCCTTTAGGATTAACCACTTTGAGCATTAAGCCTAATTTTTGTTGAGCCCTCTATATTATTCTTAGCCTTACAAAAAGACCAAGAAAATCAAACCCAAGTGTGCAAGAATAAATTTTATCAAGGCATTAAATTTATGATCATCAAAAATATCAATCGGTATTCAAAAATCCGATCAAGAAAAAAGAGAAAAATGAAGAAAAATGTTGAGTTCCATTCGATAATAATAAATTGCAAATGATAAAAGTAAATTAGATTTAGTCTAATGTCATGTAAAAAGAAAAGCAAAAGAATATATATATATATAATTTGATAATCATATATTTTTAATAAATAATGCCAAATAAAGATAGAATGAACTCTTGCCACTTCTTAGCCCAATAATTTCCTTCCATACCAATGTTACAACCGTATGCCCCGTTATAACCCTTATATAAGACCTCGGGATCTCGATTTGAAGAAATGAGTCTGTGGCGAGTTGGTCTAATTGCAAGCATATGTGATAATTTAATTAAATTTGATTTTGAGTGTTCAATGATCAAACCCATTCGAGAGTGAGCGAATTTTTCAAGTCTACTATATGTGAGGCTCTGTTTCATTAAATATGTTCATGTCATACCTTAATTCTAATTTTTAATCTTTGCATTTTTCAAACATGATATTCATGAAGGGTTGACAATAATGTTTGATTTGTAGGCCCAATTTAGTGAGCAAGTATCATTTCATTAAACATTGCAATCAAAGGAATTTAATACTTGTAGTTTTTTATTGTCTTATCCCAATCCAAAAAGAATGTAATTTATGAAGCCACGAAAATGAATTGAATATGCAGAGTCCGTGTTCCGAGGAACATTGACTCTGACTGCTCGGGGACGATCAGTATTAAATGTGAGGATGTTGATAATGGCCAGAAATGTCAATTATTTTCAATCCATTTCCGTGTCTGAAACGGGCATTTGATCGCATTCCGGTCTTATATTAAATAAGAAAGCAGTTGAATTGGACTGATTTATGCATAATTGTAAAAATATTAAGCTGGTATGAAAAATGCATAAATATTTAATTTTATTACACATTTATGTTAGAAAAATCCAAAAATATGAGAAAAAGAAAAGAAAAGAAAAAGGAAATAAAAAGATGGGAAAAGAAATGAAAACCCACAAAAATTCGAATTTTTTCAGGAAAGTACGACGCTAGACACAACTACGACGCTAAGCATGGATAGCGTCGTAGCCTGGTCTAGTGTCGTAGGCGGAGACCGAGGCAGAATTTTGAAGAGGGGTACGGCGCTAATCAAGGATAGCGTCGTACTTGAGTATGGTGACGTAATGGAGGATAGCGACGTAGGCTGTTCATCTAGAGACAAGAAGTGCCTTCGAGATGGAAGACTACGACGCAAGACATGTTCAGCATCGTAGTAACGTTTAACGTAGTAACAAGCCATAGCGTCGTACCAAGCTTCAGAATTCAAATTTGAAGGCCTGGGGGCCCATGGGCCTAGGGTTTCTCACCTATATAAGGACAAGTTGACTCCCATGATCAGTCACTTCACAACATTCTCAAAACTTGGAGACAACAGCAGTTCTTGAGAGGTGTGTGGTTAGTTAGGTTAGTTAGGGTTTGTTTTTTGTATTATTTAAATTATGCTTGTAGATTAGCTTATGTTTTGCCTAGATTAGCATTTTTCTTAGTGTTGTTAGACCTAGTTAGCCACTCTTTTCCTTTTTACAGTTTTGTTGAACCTGAAGGTTTGAAATACCCAAATAATGGGTATTATCAAACCATTTTCTTATAAAATGGGAAGTTATATCACAAAAAGAGTCCCAAAAACATGAAATGGACATGAGTCCATGGATTTCTTGCTTTATTTTTCTGTTTCATGACCATTTGGTCATTTATTTTCTGTTTATATGTGGGTTTGCTGTTATTTTCTTTCTTTTTGGGTTCTCATGCATGGTATGTTGGTTGAAAACCCTCATTTGGGTTTGTGGTTCATGGGTGTTAGTTTTAACTTATTTTCCCTTATTTTTATGCATTTTAAGCTTACTGTTCTTATCTTGTTTGTTATTATATGCATTTGTGAACCACAAAATCTGAAAATAGGGTTCGCAATCGCATAGATTGCATTACCCGACCAACACTTATTTTCTGGGGGAGCTACGATGCTAACCGCCCTACGACGCTAACCTAGGTTAGCAACGTAGGGGAGGGTTTTACGTCGTAGTTGCTCTGGACTTAAGAAAAATTTGGCCCTACGACGCTAGACCTACGACGTTATCCTAGGATAGCGTCGTAATTTTTGTCTAAGGTCGTAGGACCCGAAATACTTCCATGCTCACAAAATGTAACACCCCGGTTTTTGGTCACCCAGGTCGGGATGTCACCGCCACACCTCTCTAGCAAGACACGGTTTCTCCGAGCTCACTAAAGAGATGTAAGGCTATGGTTTTTTTTCAGAATTTAAAAATATTCAAACAGCCCATTCATATATAATTTAAAAATAATACATCAAAGTTGCAGCGGAAAATAATAATTACATATGTATAATGCAGCGGAAATTAAATATAGCCAACACGACCAGAATACGGGTTAAACAGGCCCGTTCATGCAAGATCTAGTCTAATACAATAATTTCAAATAATATATCTTCCCAAAATTCCCATGTATGCATATGACGATGCATAACTCTCAACTCTGAAAGAAAAAGGAAAAAAAAATATGGTGTGGTCAGCAAAAACTTGCTGAGTAAGTTAACAAAAACATAACTATGGGGTTTCAAAGCCATCATTTAATATTTAAAGAAAACATGTGCACAACACCACATAATTTAATTTATTTCGCTAACAATAATTCAAACGACAGAGACTTCATAAGATCGTAAATATAATTCGCAAGGTAAAACAATTGCAAGACATACTTTATGACATAATGAACAATTTTAGAGTCTCCTAGTTTCATATCTCATGTCTCATGTTTCAAGTTTATATTTCAATTGCCATTCGGCAATTGCCTTTCGGCAAGCATTATATCTCAATTGCCTTTCGGCAAGCATTATATTTCAATTGCCTTTCGGCAAGCATTATATCTCAATTGCCTTTCGACAAGCATTATATCGCAATTGCCTTTCGGCAAGCATTATATCTCAATTGCCTTTCGGCAAGCATTATATCTCATGTGTATTTTATATCAAAGGAATTCCCAATCATTTAAACCTTAAAGGCTAATTTCATGTTTCAAGAAGATTTCAAGATTTGACTTCCGGTAAAACAATGTTTACTCTAAAATTCGTCTAAATTCAGATTTAATTCCAAAAATTCCGAAATTTCACTACTGACTCAGAAACATCGAGATGAACAATTTTTGTGTTTTAACTTTTTCAATCCGAGATAGCACAACATGTCAAAAACATCAATTTTTGCAGAAACACAAATCTGTCCGAATTTTACGTACCACAGTTTAAAGGTATTGAAATCTACCATAGCAAATCAACTCCAAATTTGATGAAATTTTACAGAGACCTTCTTCAGGCATTTGTCTACAACTTTCATGTTCGGCTAAAGACCTAAACCGGCCTAGAACCCTAGTAAAAAATGTCGCCAATTTCTGACCTAAGTTCCGTCAAGAATTTCAAGATCCACATCCTAGCAGTTCGGTTCCGGGTGGATTTCATATATCAAATCATCACGAAAAATTCTGAAATTTTACGGAGGTATTCTTAACGCATAGATCTACAACTCTTATGTTTAGCACCTATCCTGAATCGGTTAAGATCTAAGTCAAAAATCAACCTCAAGTTCGGATAAAGAATCTACCACCGTTTCAAGATCTAAACCAAAGGCAGGTCTGTTCGTGGTCATTTTCGGATATCAAAACACGATGAAAAATTATGAAATTTTTACAGTAGATAGATCTATGTCTTAGGAACGTTTTTTGTGTTTTAAGCTTTCTCGTTTGAAGATTTTAAGGGTTCGGAAAAATTAGACAACACTGTTGCACCGTTAAAAGATTTACATTGGCAGATTTCATGTCCTTGATTCGAATCTTTAATTTCGCCCAAAACCATGTAAGAGTTAACTTACAGATTCGTAGTCGTTCGGGAACGTCGATTTCGGAGGCGTGGCTTCCAGTCCACCGTTTATCCTCTCCATTCGTCGGGTTCTTCGTTCTCGATCCGGATCGGGGGTTTAGAATAGAAAAAGGATCGAATTAGGATTCGTTTTGAATCAAGAACGGGAAAAGAATGGACAAGAGTAGATCGGATCTTACCCCGACGATCAAAGGCTCCCAATTTTCGTCCAAGTCAGTCCCCTGTTCGGTTTTGTGCCTCCGACGACTCCGGAATTAGGGTTTTGTGCGTAGAGAGATTTCGTAGGGTTTCGTCCAAAGTTGGGGCTGGTTGGGATGGTTATTTATAGATGGAAAGGACCTAAAGGTCGTCCAAAGGCAGCCCTAGGGTGTCTTGAGTCTCAAGGTGTTCAACCGAAGTCGGAAAATCCGGATTCGGGCGAGTAAATCTCGCACGGGGCGTTTCTGCCAGTTGGCTCGGTCGTGGCGCGGTCCAAGGCCAACAACCGCGCGCCCAGCGCGCCACTCATGCCTGGACTCCGGTCCGGGCGGGTCGTGCGATCCGTCGTGCTTTTCCTCCTCTCTTTCGGACTTCTATCCCTCTATGTTCCCAGATTCCGATTTCCGGGGTATCTTCGGGCTCCGATTTCCTATCTTAATTTTATTCGGATCTAAATTTACATTTGGACTCGGGTTATTGAGTCCATCGGTGTTGGGTTTCCATGTAACCATTTATTCGATTAAATTGTCTTCGGCTTCCCGGGTTCTCGGAATTTTGATTCCTTTTTAACTTAAATTCCATTTCTCATCTTTTATGATTCTTTATCCACTTGTCATGTTTATTATATTTATTTATTTATTTATTTATTTATATTTCGCAGACAGTAGAAGCTCAACTGGTCGCGACACTGCCATTATAGAGTTTCTGCTGTCTAAATTCATTCCATCCGAGTAATTGGAAAATTGGATAGCAAATGTTTGCAGTCCACCTGATTATTCTGCCAATCGGTTTTTGCCTCACGGCTTCCTTATATCTGTGTCTCACATTCTGTCTAGACCTACCCCTATATTTTGGGTCAATTAATTTTACACTTCCATATATCTGTATGTATGCTATTATTATGTAATTATTGTGGTCTATAATATTTTGGGATCCTTCCCTTGGACATTAGAAGTCTAGATTTAAACAGATATTGTATATTAAATTTCCAACAAAAATTCATTTATAAAATCCGGATCTGAGTAAGGGATAAATTCCTCAGTTTTGTCTAGTTCATATTCTATCAAGGGTTGATTTTGGGAAATTAGAAGCAGAGTCAGCGATTAGGTCTCACCTAGACTGAAAGGATTTGTGTTCTTATTGAGAGTCTAGTACCTGTTTAGGGAATGGTTTTCAAATTTATTATTTTCCGAAATTGCTATGTGTTGGGAATTTAGTCTTAACTGTCACACCGAGATGGGATCCACTTGGATTCAAATACAGTGTGATAGATAATTCTAGAGGAACAATACGTAGGCCTTGGTTATTTTCTAAGATAGGGTTGAGTTCCTTTCAACTGCTATCCTCTTTTGCCGAAGCCTAATTTTTGAGTCCTGAGTGAGTACATCCGGAACGAACTAATCTATTAGTTCGTTTCATTAGTTTGTATCTCATAATCACCCCGAAGGACGTGAACAATGCGAGCGGTTCACCGAGATCCGGGAATTCTTGATCCACATCCGGTCATCCTGACTGGGAGCTTTCATCTACTACCAGTATGATGCTTTTGAAACTTCCGAGTGATAGAATTTTTAAATGCTTTCTTCACCGCTTTCTTTTAAACGCTTTTATAGAGGTCACTCGGATGCGTCGAGAGAACTTCTAACTGCTACTAGGACTGAGAGTTAAGGGATAGTTCAGGCTTATTATTAGATTTTGGGTGTGACATGGGGGAATGATAGCAGTTCTTGGCACTTCAACTAATGATTTGTCAGGTGTTGCTTGTCCACCACAGATGAAATAACACACCCTGGCCGGGGCAGTTATGAATCTGTGGTATCTTAGAATTTGTGGTTTTAAGAACATGTAAACTCATACTGTACGTACCTGCGTGTTAAAGGGAACATAGTGCTGAGAGCATGAGAACTAGCTATCTGACAGGATTATACCAAACAAAGATCTGTGTATTAAAAATGGAAGTTTAATTATGCTTTACCTGAATCTTGTCCAATCTTTATTCTTTTCTCCCTTTCCCTTCCATCATCATTTTGAATCAGCTTCATAGCTAGTATAGCATAGATTTACAACTTTCTTAGAATAATTTTTACTGCTTCCATAGGATAATTTTAGTCGCTTTCTAGACCTAGATTTAATTGCTCTGTAGCCTAGAGTTATCCGCTTTGTAGAATAATTTTATCTACTTTTATAGTTAGTTTAAATTATGTCAATTAGATGTTAGCATGAATCCACTATGAATCGAGTAACCGAGTTGAAAATCTTGTAAAATGGCGTGGGACCTGCTTCCATCGCACATCCTCCAATGAACAATCCGGACTTACCAACAAATTATTGTAATTTTTGACACCGTGCGCTTTCGGGCCACAGTTTCTTAACACGAGTAATAAAAACGTGACAACCTATAAATATATCCCTTATCCCAACTCCATCATCATAAATTGATTTTCATTAAATAAAATTTAGACGGGATTATTACTTTCAAAAATACTCGTGTGGGAAATTGTCAAAAGTTTCAGCCGTGCAAGGATGGGGGTCTGGGCATTAAAAAGTGTCGTCAAATGAACTTGGCTCTTATGGGCGAACAATTATGGAACTTCCTTACTCAGCCGGATAAATTATGGGTGGATGTCTTGCAAGAAAATAACGGTGTTCAACAAGGGTTGATGCTGGCGGTTCATTACAGAAGCAAAAAGGTCTGGCGCTTGTTGGTTAAGATTAGCGAGACTTTCAGCCGTGCTTATGGTGTTCGCATTGGAAGTGGCTCTAGCTCTCTTTGGTACAGACCTTGGTGGGAAGGGCAATATTTGGCAAATTTGGTCCCTTTCGTGGATGTTCATGACATCCACCTTTGTATCAAGGATGTAATTAACAATGGTAGTTAGAATTTTGACTTGGTGTATACTTGGCTCTCGGACGATTGTAAAAGGCAATTGGAGGCTGCTCCCGCCCCGTTGCTTGGGTGTTCATTCTGTCCCTTGCCTCTGTTTCTTTGCTTGGTATTTATAAGAGGCGATGCAACTGCCTTGTGAAAACTGCCAACCCCATGACCGCATTCTGGTAACCGTCTTTGTAGTTATTGGTCGATTACCTTGTATTTCCACCCAGAGGTCCACTGGGTCATAAACTTTGCTACTGATCCATCACTTGGTACTACTCACGGTCCACCGTCCTCACTCCAAGCACCAGGCTCTAGTAAGGGTTTTTGTAACACCCCGGATTTGATAACCCAGGCCGGGATGCCACCGCCACACCTCTATAGCAAGACACGAATTCTCCGAGTTTGCTAAAGAGATGCAAGGCTATGGGCAGTGAAAAGAGTTTTTTAAAATAAGTCCGGAATTGCTAAAAAAAATAATAATAATATAGTGTAATATCATCCACACACGGTAATAATAATAATAATAATTTGCAGCGGAAATAAAGTTTATGCAGCGGAATTTAAAATATAGGGCCGACATGGCCAAAACACGGGTTAAACAGGCCCGTTCATACAAGTCATGTAAAATAATTAACTAAATGTCCAAAATGATCCCCCAATGCATGATCATGTTCCGTACTCTATAATAGAAATATGAACAATGGTTTTTATCAGTATTATAAAATAATGAGTAAGTCAATCCTAACATAGCAATAAAGGGGTTTAATTTTAATAATTAAGATTATACTTTTAGTCATGCATACAAAACATTTTATTTTAAAAAAAAAAGAATTTAATTTGCATACTTTAAAGATACATTTAAATTTCATAAATAATAATAATCTAAGCATGGGCCATTAATTTAAACCTGAATTAAAAGCATGAATAATGACATAAATAAATAAATAAAAATCTAAGCTTTTTAATTTTCCCCCGTTACACCACCATCTCAAGAATATTTAATTTAGCCGGCAATCCGGCGGCCGCAGCCAATTTCTTAAGTGTCATTTAGCCGGTGATCCGGCGGCCTCAGCCAATTCCGTCATTTTTCATTTAGCCGGTAGCCCGGCGGCCGCAGCCTATCCGCCATACCCTGTACCACTCCGTCGAGCCTCGGGTAACTCATACGGATACACCCGAGAGGGTAGGCCCAAAATAAGATGCCGTTTTGGCAATAGTTCTCATATTTCGCGCGGGGTCACCATCGTCCATAAAGGCACGAAGTGAATAGTTAGGAGGGCACCCTGCAGAGCACTCACCCCCTAATTTTATTTAATCAATGTAACCGATGTCGTTTCAACTTTAGTGTAACGGGATTTTCAAAGATATAACAAGATTTCGATCGTTTGTTTAGAAATTTCAAGATCTCACAAGTAAAAACCGTTTGGTGTCACAGTTTGCGCCTTTTCAGTTTAAAAATTCAATACAAAGGCAATTGATCTGAAATTTTCACAGTATCTCAAAAACATCTCAAAGAACAACTTTCATGCTTCGATTTTTTCGGAAATAAGAAGGGAAGCATGTCAAAAATCCAGTTTTCTACACAAACAACAAGCTGTCAGGATTCAGGTTCGTCACAGTTTCAAATCCGATTTTTCGACTCATCAAATGGACTCCAAAAATTCTGAAATTTTATGGACACATACTAGACATGATTAACTACAACTTTTGTTTACATCACAAAGATTAGTTCGGACTAGAAATGGTAGAAATATGCTCATTACGTTCGGTTAAGTGAACTGTCAATTTCTGAAAATTCCTTAAAAATGCAGAATATGTCCGACACAATTTAGGGTGTCAAAACTCGATGAAAATCTCTGAAATTTTTACACAGTATAGCTTAAGATCTTAGGATCAAAATCTTAGTTTTGAGTTTTTCGGTTTGAACATTCGAAGTAGGAGTTTTGGTCGGCTTTCAGAAAACACGTAGATCGGGGTTTTTAGGTTCGATTTTAACGTTTCATTTTAGATCCAATGTTTCGGACGCCCTTAAACCACCCATATTGATATGGAAGGTATTGAATTACAGTAAGTAAGTTCTTGAACGTCCTAGGGTCGATCGATTCGTCCAAAATTGCCACGGACGGATCTACGCAACACGTTCTTCTTCTCCTTTGGCCACGAACGTGTTTGCAAGTAAAGATCCGCAAGTTAGAATGATGGTTATGATCATAAAACAACAACGAAACCTGATTTACATCTTACCAACAATCCAAAGCCTGCAACCCTTGATCTACACACTTCCTCGGTCGGATTTGGTTGCCGGAAAATCGTCGTAAAGTCGTCGGAAGGTAAGAACTTGCGTTTTTTGTTTTTGGGAGAGTTTGGGATGAAACAAGGGTGTCGATGACTGATAATGGGGTGTTATGATCATATAATATCAACCAAAATCTGCTCCCCCCGAATTAAATCAAGATTCCCACCTTGGGCCTCGAAAATATGGCAAGAAAGTCGCCAAAGCGCGTCATGGCAGGCTGTCCTGTCTCACCCCGCGGTGTCAGCGCGGTTTGGCTCCGGACCGCGCGGATACCGCGCGGCTCCGGCCTGGGCTGCGGCCTGGGCCGGGTCATGCGATCTGTCGGGCCTTTTCTCCTCTCTTTCGGACTTCTATTCTTCTACGTTTTCGGGCTCGATTTTTCGGGTCGTTCTCGGATTATGATTCCTATCTTAAATCTTTTTCGACTTAAATTGATTTCGTGTTTGAAATCTTAAGTCCGTCGGTTTTGGATTCGTCGGCTTCTAATCCATCGTCTTTTGACTCCCGTGTAATAATTTATCTAGTTAAATTATTTCCGACTTCACAGGTTCTTGGAATTAAAATTCTTTTCTTTCTTGAATTTAATTCCATTTCTTTTCTCGATTCATGGAATGTCTTCGGCTTCCTTTCCCTCTTTTTATTCCATTTTGAATTTTTTAATCTATCGGCGTTTCATTTCTGAGCAATAATTTATTGCGAAAAATTATTTTCTTCTTCTCGGAGATATTTCGACCTTGATCGGATTAAGAAATAATTTTATTCCTTTAGACGCTGCTAAAAATCTCGGGTATTACAGTCTACCCCCCTTAAGAATCAACTTCGTCCTCGAAGTTGCGCGACTTATTGCTCGATTGATTGATTGATTGGTTGTTGATTGTTATTATTTGACTGAACCCAGAATTGAAATTTCCAAGTTGCCTACGTACCCTGTGAAGGGATCAAGTCATTACGTAGTTCAAAACAATTTGAATTTGTTTATTTGGAATACAAAATATTCGGGTCGTTACATCCTCCCCCCCTTAAGATTACAGTTATGTCCCCATAACTGTAGTTGCACCGTCTTGGAATAGGATCGGGTAACGCTCCTTCATGTCGGCTTCTAACTCCCATGTCGCCGTTTCACTTTCATGGTTCGACCAAAGAACCTTGACCATTCTCACGGTTTTGTTCCTTGTTACTCTCTCCTTAACATCGAGTATTTGTACCGGAATTTCCTCGTAGCTCAAGTCATCATTCAATTCAATTCCTTCCGGTTGGAGTACATGGGTCGGATCGTGCACATACTTCTTCAATTGTGATACGTGGAACACATTGTGAACTCGAGCCAATTGTGGCGGTAAGGCTAGACGATATGCTAGATTCCCGACTTTTTCTAGAATTTCATAAGGTCCTATATATCGAGGACTTAGCTTTCCTCGTTTTCCAAAACGCATCATCCCCTTCATCGGTGATATCTTTAACATGACCTTATCTCCAACTTGAAATTCTAGGTCTTGTCGTCTCACATCGACATAACTTTTCTGTCGGTCTTGGGCCTCTTTCATCTTTCCTTGAATCACTTTGATTTGTTGGGTCATATCTTCTACGAGTTGTGGTCCCGCTACCATAGTCTTATCACTCCCTTCCCAACTCAACGGACTTCGGCACTTTCGACCATACAATGCTTCGAATGGTGCCATGCCGATCCAAGCATGGTAGCTATTGTTGTAGGAAAATTTAATTAAGGGTAAATGATTTTCCCAGCTACCCTTAAACTCTAGGACACATGCTCTCAGCATGTCCTCCAATGTTTGGATTGTTCTCTCAGTTTGTCCATCCGTCATTGGGTGGAATGCGGTACTCATCTTAATCTGCGTACCGAGAGCTTTTTGTAACTTGTTCCAAAAGTGAGAGACAAATCTACTATCTCTATCGGAGATAATGTCATGTGGTACCCCGTGTCGTCGTACCACATTGTCAATATACGCTCTTGCTAATTGGTCCATGGTCCAAGTGTCCTTCATTGGGATAAAAATGGCCGTCTTCGTTAGCCTATCGACAATCACCCATATCTTATTCATCCCTCTAGGTGATCGTGGTAATCCTGAAACGAAATCCATCGAGATACAATCCCACTTCCCGTATGGTCAAGTTCAACCCCATCTCGAATTTTTGTGCCTTCTCTACGTCTGTCGGTACTAGTCTTGGTGCGAAGCGCACCAACGCCTTGAATCGAGTGTAATACTCTTGTACAGTCTGCCCGCCTTGTTTTAATCACAAAAACTCATCGTACATGGCCGCCTTCGTACTCAGGGGGTAAAATCGGTCCCTGAGCAGTTCCATCATTTCTGTCCATGAATAGGGCTCCTCGTCCTCTCGTATCTTTCCCTGGGTGGCTTGCCACCAGTCGTCTGCTTCACCTCCCAAGTAGTATGAGGCTACATGCACCTTTTCCCCTTCCGGGCACTTAACCGCGCTTAACAACTTGTCGAAGGTCCTAATCCACTCCTCTAGTTTTGCAGGGTCTTCCTCGCCGGCGTAGTGCGGCGGGTGGTATGGGTTCACCATGGCTAGGTAATTCATGCGAGCTTGTGGTGGAGGTGCCGCAGCCGCTTGGCCCTGGTTCACCTGCGCGTTCCCTAGCGCAATGAGAACATCTTCTAGAGTGCGTAGGCGATTACCCATGTTGTTTGGTATAGGGCATGCTGGCTCTTCGTTAACGTGTACCTACGTTTGGTATCGGCATGTCGGGTTGCCTAGGTATTTCGTTGGTATTGGGAGGAATAGGCTGGACACGTGGTCTCCCTCTCGGTGCCATTCTGTTGCAAGAACAAGTGATTTAGATTTTAAGACAAATATAATAGAGGGTTTCTATAATGATTTTCTTTTAATAAGCTATATTAGTGGATTTTTTTTTTCGAAACCCCAGGGTCTAGGGCTTCAGGGTTTAAGGTACCCTTGTTTTATTGTTATCTCTTTATTAAATACATATATGTTGTTGGGACTCGAGGTACTCGTTAATCAGTCTTATCATAAGGTTGATCACGTTCGCGTTTGGTTCGGCCATCTAATGTCAACAAGATAGGTTAAAATTAGAACATGCCAAATGTAAAGTTAGGAGATGCGAAAATTTAAATCTTTATGCAAGTATGCATATGCAATCCCCCCCAATGAGTTTTTATTTATACATGCATTTATTTATCCATGGGTTTTAAAAATAATTTATCCTCATGGATAATCTAGAAATAAGGAAAAAGGTTTGGGCCACTATATTGGGCCAAAAGTAATAAATTCTTGGGCTCAAATAAAAATATAGGTATTAGGCTAAGAAAAATATTTGGGCTTAGTAAATAAAAATATTGGGCTAAAATTTTTGGGCTCAAAAAAAATTAAGATTTTAAATAAATAATAAGTAGAATGATTGGGCCAAAAACTTGGGCTCAAAATAATAGTTTAAAATAATAGTGGTTTTAAAGAGTAATGGGTTAAAAATAATACTGGTTTAAAAATAATAATAATAGATTTTAAAAATATTCGGGGCTCTTTTTTTAAAATGATAGGTTTAAAATATTCCGGGCTCTGATACCATCCTGTAACACCTCGGATTTGATAACCCAGGCCGGGATGCCACCGCCACACCTCTCTAGCAAGACACGAATTCTCCGAGTTTGCTAAAGAGATGCAAGGCTATGGGTAGTGAAAAGAGTTTTTAAAAATAAGTCCGGAATTGCTAAAAAAATAATAATAATAATATAGTGTAATATCATCCACACATGGTAATAATAATAATAAGTTGCAGCGGAAATAAAGTTTATGGAGCGGAATTTAAAATATAGGGCCGACATGGCCAAAACACGGGTTAAACAGGCCCGTTCATACAAGTCATGTAAAATAATTAACTAAATGTCCAAAATGATCCCCCAATGCATGATCATGCTCCGTACTCTGTAATAGAAAGATGAACAACGGTTTTTATCAGTATTATAAAATACTGAATAAGTCAATCCTAACATAGCAATAAAGGGGTTTAATTTTAATCATTAAGATTATACTTTTAATCATGCATACAAAACATTTTATTTAAAAAAAATAAGAACTTAATTTGCATACTTTAAAGACACATTTAAATTTCATAAATAATAATAATCTAAGCATGGGCCATTGATTTAAACCTGAATTAAAAGCATGAATAATGACATAAATAAATAAATAAAAATCTAAGCTTTTTAATTTTTCCCCCGTTACACCACCATCTCAACAATATTTAATTTAGCCGGCAATCCGGCGGCCGCAGCCAATTTCGTAAGTGTCATTTAGCCGGTGATCCGGCGGCCTCAGCCAATTTCGTCATTTTCCATTTAGTCGGTAGCCCGGCGGCCGCAGCCTATCCGCCATACCCAGTACCACTCCGTCGAGCCTCGGGTAACCCATACGGATACACCCGAGAGGGTAGGCCCAAAATAAGATGTCGTTTTGGCAATAGTTCTCATATTTCGCGCGGGGTCACCATCGTCCATAAAGCCACGAAGTGAATAGTTAGGAGGGCACCCTGCAGAGCACTCACCCCCTAATTTTATTTAATCAATGTAACCGATATCGTTTCAACTTTAGTGTAACGGGATTTTCAAAGATATAACAAGATTTCGATCGTTTGTTTAGAAATTTCAAGATCTCACAAGTTAAAACCGTTTGGTGTCACAGTTTGCGCCTTTTCAGTTTAAAAATTCAATACAAAGGCGATTGATCTGAAATTTTCACAGTATCTCAAAAACATCTCAACGAATAACTTTCATGCTTCGAGGTTTTCGGAAATAAGAAGGGAAGCATGTCAAAAATCCAGTTTTCTACACAAACAACAAGCTGTCAGGATTCAGGTTCGTCACAGTTTCAAATCCGATTTTTCGACTCATCAAATGGACTCAAAAAATTCTTAAATTTTATGGACACATACTAGACATGATTAACTACAACTTTTGTTTAAATCACAAAGATTCATTCGGACTAGAAATGGTAGAAATATGCTCATTAAGTTCGGTTAAGTGAACTGTCAATTTCTGAAAATTCCTTAGAAACGCAGAATATGTCCGACATGATTTGGGGTGTCAAAACTCGATGAAAATCTCTGAAATATGCTCATTAAGTTCGGTTTGAACACTCGAAGTAGGAGTTTTGGTCGGATATTCAGAAAACACGTAGATTGGGGTTTTTAGGTTCGATTTTAACGTTTCGTTTTAGATCCAATGTTTCGGACGCCCTTAAACCACCCATATTGATATGGAAGGTATTGACTTACAGTAAGTGAGTTCTTCAACGTCGTAGGGTCGATCGATTCGTCCAAAATTGCCACGGACGGATCTACGCAACACGTTCTTCTTCTCCTTTGGCCACGAACGTGTTTGCAAGTAAACATCCGCAAGTTAGAATGATGGTTATTGATAATGGCCAGAAATGACCATTATTTTCAATCCATTTCCGTGTCTAAAATGGGCATTTGATCGCATTCCGGTTTTATATTAAATAAGAAAGCAGATGAATTGGACTGATGTATGCATAATTGTAAAAATATTGAGCTGGTATGAAAAATGCATAAGTATGTAATTTTATTACATGTTTATGTGAGAAAAATCCAAAAATATGAGAAAAAGAAAAGAAAAGAAAAAGGAATGAAAAAGATGGGCAAAAGAATAAAACAAGCCCACAAAATACGAAAAGATGGGAAAAGAAAGAAAAGCCCACAAAAATACATATTCCGGCCCATCTGGCCCAACTTGGCGGTGTCCCCAGACCCCTGACGCTAGACACCCCTGTCGCTAAGCATGGTCCCACGACAGGGGGGGAGGTTAGCGCCACAACGATGAAATGCAAAGGAAGCCAGTCTAGAAGGACCCTGTCGCGGGGCATGGTCTAGCGACACAGGAGGAGTCCCACGCCACCAGCATCGAAGTGAAGAAGAGACTGTCCACAGACCCCTGTCGCTAGCCCCGTGGCGCGATCCATGGTCTCGCGACAGGAGTATGGCTAGCGACACAGAGTTGAGGACCAAGACCCAGTCGTGAAGCTTTGCAGCATAAGGCCTCAGTTCGCGCCACATCGCGTGATCCGCGACATGGCTGAGATGTGTGTGATGACTTGCGACACGGGCCTCAGATCAAGGCCCATGGGCCTAGGGTTTCACCTCTATAAATGTGTGGTGATCCCTATGTGCCCGAAGAGACAGCATAGAGAGAGAAAATACATTCTTGAAAACAAGTGTGGAGTTCAGTTTGTAGGTAGTCTTAGCTTTTAGGTTAGTATTAGCTTAGCCTTAATTTTTTTGTATTATTTAATTTATGCACTAGTTCAGCTTAGGCTAGTTTGTATTAATGTTGTTTCTTATTTCATCAGGTTTAGGTAGCCATCTTTTACCTTGTTTTCAGTTTCTAAAACTTTGTTTTTAGGGTTTTGTAATATCCAAAATGATGGGTATTCACAAACCGGCCAATAAATGGGAAGTTAATCTGAAAATGTGTCCCGAAAACATGAAATGAGTGTTATTAACCCATGGATTTACTGTTTTCTTTCTCCTTTGGGTTATTTTGACCCTCACCTCCTTGTAGCAGGAAATATGTTCTTATTTTTGAGTAATAGTGCATGTCGTATGTGATCAAACCCTAGATTAGGATTTTGCTTTATTTTAAATATTGTTCCAGCTTAGTTTATATTTGTTCAAGCATGTTCATGTCATTTCAATTTCTGTTTGGTTATTTCTGGGGTAGAACACTTTTTGATCTGAAATAGGGTGAGGTCACGTACTATGCATGCTACTGTTCTCTTTTCTGACTTGTGTCCTGAACCACATTCCTATCGCTAACCTCTTCCTGTCGCGAGACCACGTCTAGCGACAGGAAGGCAGTCTAACGACAAGAGTGATAAAGGATCCCTGTCTCTCTTTCTAAAATCTGGTCGATAGGCAATCCTGTCGAGAACCCACGGTTCTCGACACACTTTTAGTCTAGTGACTGGGATCAAAAGTTTGTAATTTCTTTTCCAAGTGCTTCAGTCATGTAAATCCTATCTTGAACCCATGGTTCAGGACACAATTTCAACTTCATGACTGGGAAATTATGCCTTGGTCAATTTCTGGAAACCCCAGTCGCTAACCTCCAGTCGCGGAACCACGTTTCGCGCCACACTTTATGGTTAGTGACAGGCTTTAAATGTTCGCTTCTAAACCTCTTGGCGCTAAACCCCAGTCGCTAGGCCATGCCTCACGACAGGGATTACATCTAGCGACAGGAAAACCCTAATTTTCAAGCATATTATTTCTTTTATTTCCCACCTCTTTGTCGCGAAACCCCTATCGCGAACCCACGGTCCGCGACACAAACTCTGTCCCGCGACAGGATTGGCACCTTTTTGCCATATTTTTACTCTCCATCTCACCCCATTAATTAATTGAACCTTTATACTAATATTTTGAGGTTGAAATCCAACGATCTCGACCCATGATAAATTTGATATAAGGAACTTTGTTCGACTTCCCATTAAAAGATTTTTTTACAAAAATTAAACTCTAATGATCTAAGTATATAATCCGGACTGTAATCAATTAATTATGGAATGAGTGATTATTTAGACCATAAAGAGTGATTATGGAATTTTCCATACCCTTGCATGAGAAACCAATGTCTCTCATACAAGATGACTCAAAAAAATATCTTCTTTTATTTATTTTGTCTTTTCCGTGTTGTGTGAAACAGCTAGTAAGAGATATATCAGAATAATGTTGGCGGGTATTCCCACACGGATAAACTAGCTCGTAGTCTGAATATTAATTATTAGTTGTTATTTTGCATGGTCCGGATAGTGGTCGGTGGAAGCCTTGGCGGTTCGTCCATCCAGGACTATAATAGCTGCTCAGCTGACTCCTATCCGGATACAGTTTTATTTTCTTTATCTTAATTTCAAACCTTAATTCAAGTTGTAGTATGATTAAATGATGTCGACCAACATTATTTGAGAATTATTACAGCAAGAAAATATGTGGGTTTTTCTCCCATTCACAGACAAAAGGAAGCTTGATGACGGTGGTCACCGTCACTTGGAATTCCTTTCCGTCTAAAAATCATTCCATCTGGAATAATTGGGAACTGGATAGCAGATGTTTGCAGTCCAGATCACCCCAGTTATTTCTGGCACTCTCTTTAGCCAAAATTCTTCTCACCTCCGGCCATTTCATCTCTGTGTACCAACTTCTGTCTAAACCCGCCTTATATTTTGGGTTATTTAATTTTGCACTTCTTTATAAATTATGCATGATAATATTATATAACTATTGTGGTCATATTATTTTGGGATCCTTCCCTTGGACACAGGAGTCTCGATTTTAATCAGATGTCTCACAATAAATTTCCAACAAAAATTCATTTATAAAATCCGGATCTGAGTAAGGGATAAATTCCACAGTTATGACTAATTCACATCCGACTGGGGGTTAATTTTGGGAAATTAGAAGCAGAGTCAGCGATTAGGTCTCACCTAGACTGAAAGGATCTGTGTTTTAATTGAGAGTCTAGTACCTGTTTAGGGAATGATTTTCAAATATCAATTATTTTCCAAAATTGCTGTATGTTGGAAATCTTATATTAAATATTGCACTGACTCAGAGTCCACTTGGGTTCAGATGAGGTGTAATAGATAATACTAGAAGAACAACATTCGGGCCTTGGTTATTTTCTGAGATAGGGTTGAGTACTGTTTCAACTGATGTCCTCTTCTGCCAAAGCCTATTTTTGAGTCCCGAGTGAGTGCATCCGGAACGAACTAATTCATTAGTTCGTTTCATTAGTTTGTATCGCCTAACCACCTGGAAGGAAGTGAACACTGCGAGCGGTTCACCGAGAGCCGGGAATTCTTGATCCACATCCGGGCATTCTGACTGGGGGCTTTCTTTTACCACCAGGGTCAAACTTTCAAAAACCTCCGAGTGATAAGATTTTAAATGCTTTCTTTATCGCTTTCTTTTAAATGATTTCGTTAGAGGTCACTCGGTTGTATTGAGAGTTGTGTAACTGCTACTAGGACTGATAGTTAAGGGATAGTTCAGGGCTTAATTAGAATCTTTGGGCGTGACATGGGGGAATGATGGGAGTACTTGACACTTCAACTAATGATTTGTCAGGTGTTGCTTGTCCACCACAGATAAATAATATACCTTAGCAATGCATTGCAAGGGTAGTTATGCGTCTGTGGTATCTTAGAATTTATTTTCTTAAGAGCATGTAAACTCGTACTGTAAGTACCTGTCTGTTAAAGGGAACATGGTATAGAGAGCATGAGAATTAGCTAACTGGATGGATTATCCCAAGCTGCGATTTGTGTATTAAAAATGGAAGTTTAATTATGTTTCATCTGAATCTTGTCCAATTATTCGTATTTTCTTCCTGTCCCTTCTGTCTCATTTTAAATATGCTTTCTTAGAATAATTTTATCGTTTTCTTAGAATAATTTTAATTGCTTTCTTAGATTAAATTTAATTCGCTTTTTAGAATAATTTTATCTGCTTTATTTTAATTGCTTTCATAGCTTAGTTTAAATTCTGTCAAGTAGTTGATAGTCCAAACACAAACTTGAATCGAGTAACCGAGTGGAAAATCTTAGTAAATGACGTGGGCCCTGCTTCCATCGCACATCCTCCAGTGAACGATCCGGTACTTACTATAAATACAGCAATTTTTTACTCCGTGCGCTTTCGGGGGCACAGTTTCTTAACACGAGTAATAAAAACGTGACAACCTATAAATATATCCCTAATCCCAACTCCATCTTCATAAATCGGTTTCATTAAATAAAATTGAAAACCAGGATTATTATGTTTCAGAAAATACTCATGTGGGAACTTGTCAAAAGTTTCATGGCAAGGATCTTCATGGCAGGAAATTGTCAAAAGTTTCATGCCGGGGAGGTCCACAGCGCCATTTGAATTCCAAGTTTCTCACATGAGTAATAAAAAGAGAAATATATCCTTAAACCCCTTCCCATAAATCATAACTTCTTTCATTCAATAAATTCAATCCTGACATTATTTTATAGAAAAAAAACTCGTGTTGATGAAACTTGTCAAAAGTTTCATGGCGCCGTTGCCGGGGAGGATGCAGCGTCGTTTATTAAGAGAATTACACTCCTGATTACTCATAGCTAGTTAGTGTAGCTTTTCTATTTGTTTCAGAACGGAGAAGTACCCTCAAATCAATTAAAACATTTAGAGTACTAAGACTCTAAATGTGAGGATGTTGATTTGAGGAGAAAACCTGACCAATTGGGTATTCATCTGTCTTGCAGGAAGTTTGGAACCGCCAAAAAGAAGGAGTAGAAAGATAGCATGGAAAACCAGGTTCTTGGTTGGATTAATTCCACGAATCTAAGAAAATATTCTCGGAATTTAAAGCAATTTAAAATTCGGAATAAGTTCAACGGATAAATGGAACTGATCCGACCTAATTTTATGCAAGTAGATTATTTTAAAATTCCAGCCCAATATTTTGAATTTATTTGGACTGGAGTCGTTCAGGTCCAAAGCAAATAAAATGGACTCAGGCCCAACATCACACTCGGGCCCAGTCTGTTGAAAATTTGAAAATTCAAAATCTGTGTCGCGAAACCTCTCCCCTGTCGCGGAACCCAGTCCCGCGCCAGGAGGATAGCGACACGAACCTTTCAGACTCAGCTTGGGACTCCTGTCGCTAAACTCAACCCCTGTCGAGGACCCTTGCCCCGCGACACAGGCCAAGCCTAGCGACAGGGTCTCCAAACCCTCATTACCAAATCCTGTCGCGGAACAACCCAGTGTCGCGATGCCACGTCTAGCGCCACGGGGCAGTTCCACGACACACTTTCACTTGGCCCCACTTCCCTTCTTTTAATCCTGTCGAGTAATACCCCAGTCGCTAGGCCGCGCCTCGCGACTGGCTCCCAGCTTAGCGCCCCCTCTAATGGCGCTAGACCCCAGTCGTGGAACCCGGTTCCGCGACATGGGCTAGGGTTCCGCGACCAGGCCCATCAGTCTTTATAACTCCCTCTCTTCGTCTTCTCCCTCACTTCTCCAACACTTAACCATTTTCGAACTCTCTCCCAAATCCGAAATCCCTCATTCCCGACGAACACCACGTGTTCCTCGCACTCTCCGATCACCATCTCAGGCGAAACTCCGTCCATTTCTCGCGAAAAAATCACAATGGCGTCGTCATCATCTTCTCCAAAGAAGCCCGAGCCCTGGTAAGACCTCCGCCCCACTGAATCACGGATTAGCACAGGCCCCTGTTTTGCGATTTTTGTGCTTTTCATTGCCATTTGCGTAGATAGGGGTGTAAATGTGTTCGTTTTCCTCATTTTGAACTCGATTTTAGGTATCTCTTGCTGTGGGTGGGATACATTTGAGTTGTGCTATGATTTGGGTGTTGGCCGAGCATGAATAGGAGTAGGGGATGTTGTTTTTGTTAATTTAAATGCATAAGGGAGTTCGTAATCTGTTGGGCGGATTGATTTGTGAACTTAGGGCTGTTGGAGAACGCAGCGGCAGTTAGGACCATTTCCACCATTGTTGAGTTTTCAAGCTTTCTAGGGTTCTTAGAATTGATTGTTTGATTCTTATGAATGATTCAATCTCAAGTTCTGGGTCCTTGGGATTCATGGAGATTTTCAAACTGTTTCTATCTTGTTCCAGTAATTTTGATGTTGTGGAACTATGAACTTCCTCCCTGTTTCACCGTCTGTGTTGTTTTTGCCTTATTTTAAAAATCTGATAAACCTATGAGCATGTGGGTACGTGTAAATATCTTGTTGTTGTTGGTTGTTTGTAGTGAGTATGTGATGTGGAGCAGTAGAGCATGCATGTTTGTTTAATCTCCTGTTTAGCTTTGGGATAGTGTGATCTTGTGTTGGTATTGTTTGGTTGTTCCTTGCATGCCAATACACACATTTAATGTGTTTTCCTATTTTGTAGTACCTGTGTATGTATGCTGTGAATCTGTAAAAGTGTATGTTTGTTTGGTTTTGGGCAGCTTGTGCCACCACCCATCCACTTTTCAGCAAAATCACTTTTTCACAAAAAGACAAAATATGTTGGTGGAATAAAAATTGACTTGTGTTTTTGTTCCCAATGGAACTACGAGTGTGAGTTAAAGTAGCAGTATTTTTGTCACATAAACTGCTATCCCTTTTCAAAATCCAAAAATGGGGCCACACACACCCCACTTTTATTTAATAAAATCAAGTCAACCTTTGAAATTAAAAATAGTGTTTGCCAAATTCTTGAGAGTGTTTCACCGTCCAAAGACAGTCCAAGCAATCCGGATTGACAAATCCATTCCGCCACGTCTCCACTGCACATTCTAATTTCGAGCACTCATCCCATTCGTCTCATCTCATCCCATTTTCAACAAGTACCTCGAGCTTGTTTAATAAATTTGAGAAAATCAAGTTTTTGGGCCCAATGGCCCATTAAGAGATTTTTGGTCCAATGACCATCTTATTTTCTCTTTTTGGACTCAAGAGTCCAATTCAAAAACATCTTTAGGTCCAACAACCTCAATTTTAATATTGCAGCTAAAAATAATATTATGTATGCTTTGGAATAAAATTCAAGTTAAAACAATTGAATCACATTTCGAGCAAAGCTCAAAATGTGAGGATGTTGACTTTCAACTTGAACAAATTCTTGAAAATTATAAAAACTTGAATATCTCTGATCTTTTCTATCCTTCTCAGGAGTGAATTAGTGGTAAAGTCAGGCATCAGGTTGCTTGACTGCACATATAGAGATGCAGCTATTCAAGCATCAGCTGACCGGACTGAAATTAAGAACATGAGAGCGGCAATTGTTTCAGAATATAAAGTACCGCTCGATCATACCACAGAGGATAAACTTGAGCTTGCACCAGGGTGGGATGTGAACATACCTCCGGAGGAGAGAACCATTGTAGCAGCATCCATAGAAAGAGACTATTATCACTTCCTAAAGAAATTTTGGGGAATGATGATAGACCATGTCCCACAGGAAGCACTCACAACTCCAGAAGTCCATCATGAACGTATCCAGCTAAGGTTTGGAGAACACAGAGCAATCTGGAACAGGCATGTGAAAAAAGGGACAAAAGAGCCACATCTAGCCGACTTCGACATCATCATCCCAGTTCAGATCATAGATCGCCAAGTCAGAATGGCATTTGCAGACAAGCAGATTGATCTCAGCAGAATCCTCAAAAGCGGAAACATCATGATGCACGAGGCATTCCCATTCAAGTGGAACCCATATCTTTTTGAAAGAAGCGGACCAGTGGAACAAAGATGGATCACAGATCAAGCTCGCCTCAGGCATAGAGAATTGAGTTTGAATCTGTACAAACACCTTAAGAGTGCTGAAAAGTTTAAGCAAGGCCGCAACACTTCATTGCTGGAAACCATGAGAAAGATGATAAATGATGCACGTCAAGAATGGGAAGACCTGACTTTTTCATGGGGAAAGGGAAATCCGAGCATCACTAAGTCTTTTCTGGATCCGGGGGTGGAGCTACCTGCTGAAGAGGTATTTGAGTCTGTTTTCACGCACCGAAAATATGGGCAATTTAAAACAGCTAAGGAGGATGAGCTTCCTCGCCACATTGCTATACTGAGAGAACAGCTGCTGGTGGATATACACAAGGGTAGCTGGAAGCCTATAAAGAAGGGGGACAGACAGTTCAATCTAATGTCTAAAGCTGAGGCAGGGACCTACCTCAACTACAACCAGGCACAGGACATGACTTATCTTGAAGGGATGCGAAAAGACCTAGTAGGGGCTATGATAGACAAGTATCGGGAGGCTTACCTGGAGCTGATCATGGAAATGGATAAAGAGGGACTCCGATACTGTAACGAGAAGTCAGAAAAGAAGAAGAAGATTTTGCATTACAACCACAATGTCCGCAGCAAGTTCTGCAAAAGGATCAAGGATGATTGGGAAGTACAGCTGGAACATATCACTCAACGGAGCTTCATGGAGGACTATTTGAAATACGCTGAAAAGCTGATGGGTTATGATGATAAGCCAGGCACTGAAAGAGATGCCGAAGAGGACCCAGACGCTTTCATCAATGCCTACATCTCGACACCTCCTCCTGACGCCAACCCGCAGCCTACCCAACCAGTAGTGCAAGCATCTGCTTTACCGCCAAGAGGGCAAACTGAAGTGCAGAAAGCTGCTACCACCGAGCCTGTGATGCAGCAAGAAACAGTGCAAACCCCAGTGCAGCCAACTCAGTCTAAAATGCCAACACCTGCTGCAGCACCTGCCACCACCGAACCACCCATCCCGCCCGAGCAAACATCTAATGCTGCTGCATCTGGAGGCCAGCCCATGCCTCAACCTGGAACGAGAAGAAGATTGATAAAATCTGCTGAAAAAGAGAAACCAGCAAGAGCTCCGGAAAAGAAAGTGGTGATCAAAGAACCTGAGCCAACTGCTAAGAAAGTGGCAGCACCTACGGATCCCAAGGACAGAGGCAAGCAGCCGATGCCACCACCGCCCCCAAAGAGAAAAGAGCTGATTGCCCGCGATGCTAAGCTGGCTCGGAAAATGCAAAATGACGAACTTGCATTAGCTGGTCTGCTTAATCAAGGAACAGGCGGCTCAGGAGTGGAGAAAATAGATGACCAAGAACGAGCTGAAAAGGAAAAGAAAGCTGAAGCGGAAGAACAGATGATGAAAAACATTCAGCAGACAAAAGATGAAAAAGCTGCGCGGAAGCTTGAGGTTGAGCTTGAAGCCAAGCAAGGAGCTGAGACTGAAGAGCAGACTCGGGAGAAAATTATCCAAGTAAAAATAGAAAAAGGTTAAGAGATGGAGAAGCAAAGGGCTGAACAACAGAAAGAGAAATCTGCCAAACCAAAGAAAATTAGAGACATCGATGATGATGAGCTGCTAGTGTTAGACAAAATGCCCGAAGTTAGGCCATCTGCTAGGGACGATCCTCATCCCTTGGCACATTTGACTCCTGAAGAAAGAATTGAAAGTTTCAGAACATTCTTTGGACTAAAAAAGGACGACCCTCTCTACCTGGAATACCTGGCTGAAAAGGCAGAGCAAAAAAGAAGGGTAGCAGAGAAAATGGCTCAGCAGGCAGAAGCAGAAGACCCGTCGCATCAAGCTGAACAGCCACAAGGCTCGCATGAGTCCATTGACCCAGCGGCAGTTGCCAAAACTCTGGAAGAGCAACCAAGTGAACACCCTATGGCCTCTGCACTCAAGGAGAATGTCCGGAATATTGTGGCAGAAGCTGCAGCTGAAAACGTTTTAAGGGAGGAGGAGGAGGTATCAACTAGTGTTGATCCTTATTTTCCTGTTTTTAATTTTCCAAAGCCTGTAATGACTGAGCACAACAAAATAAATAATGTAATTAAACAGGTTGAGGAGGGATCTAAAAATGAAGCAGCTGAGGAAAGAGGAGAACAAATTCATGGGGAGCATGAGGCAGGATCCAGCAATGAGCCTGTCCAAGGAAACCCAAGTGGGTCAACAGATTGGCACACGAGTGAAGACTTGGAGTCAATTGGATCTGTTAGACCAATTGAATTTTGGTCTGAACACACTATTAGGCACCGGAGGGGAGTGACAAAGCAGTATGAAAAGAAGAAACTGAACAATGCAGACTTGGAGGTTAAATTCAATGGGCGCATGGAAGGGGCTGAACGATACGCAAAATTATTAAAGACGATTGTACCAGATAAGGGATTCAGCCCAGAGGTCTTGCTCCACCCCACAGTTGAAACCTTCTACAGAAACCAAGAATGGGGGAACTTCATGTTGCACCATGAGAAGGATGGATTTGTCGAGCTAACGCGCGAATTCTTCTGCAACATTGAAGCAAATCACAGAAGGACCTGGATCCGGGGTCATGTTATCAACATCTCACCCGAATGGTTGAATGCATTCTTCGAGACCCCGGATATCCGAGACGAATTCCCCGAAGGAGAAATTCTGATGAAGAGAGGGAAGACCAAGAAAGCTGCATTGTATGCAGCTATAGCAAACAGCATGACGAGGGTACCCGCTTCGGACCATACTTTCGATACAAACTGGTTGAAACTACACTTCATGCCAACCTATGAGTTCTATATGTCGAAAATCCGGCCCAACTCGCACCCACACACAACATCTGGAAGCGTTCTTATAGGACTCGCGAAGTTGTGGCATGGAGTGAAGTTAAACGTAGGAAGGCATGTCTTTGAAGTTCTGACGACTCGGATAGAGGACAAGCAAGTCTTGTGCTATCCAAATTTAATCCGAAGAATCTGCATAAGCCAGGGCGTCGATTTAAGTGCGTTTGCAACCGATGAGCTAGTGAAGGTGAACCCTCCTATCAGTGTGCCAAGACTCCCTCTAAGTGAAAGAATCACATACTCATTGCCTCAGCTGCCTGCCGACTCTGAAGCCCAATCTTCGTTCATATCTGGTGGTCAAGCACCTTCCACAAGCAAGAGAATCAGGCCATCTAAGGCCAAGAAGGGAACAAAGAAAGCCCGTACTGATGCGGGACCTTCAAACGCAGTACAAGGAGAGCACCAGCCGGAGCATACGGAAATTCCACCTCCACCCCCAGCTCAACCTCCACCTCATCCAGTCCAAGTCCCACCTGCAAGTCAAAATGTCTCACAGCATCCGGCTGACTCCCTTGTGGTGGAACTCATGAGCAGCATGAGCAAGACAGTCACAGACAGCATAAGGACGCTGGCAGAGACAATGATTATAGGAAAGGAGGATGAAAGAAAGGAAAGAGCCGAAGAGAGAGCCGAGCAGAGGAAGCGGGATGATGAGTTCAGAAAGCTGCTAGTGGACAGAGAAGAGCGCATGCATAGAGAAAGACTGGAAAGTGAAGAGAGGCAACAGAAGATGATGGAGTATGTGCTGTCTGCACTTGTTAAACAACTCCCGCAGCCACCAGCTCCACCGAAAGACGATGCTGGTCCTTCCAATCAACCCCAGGGTCCAACTGAATGAGTGCGTCTCGATCTTATCATTGCAAGCTTAATTGTAAATATCATATAAGAGAATTTCAATTCACTCGTGCAAGTTCAATTTGATTGCAAATGAAATCTCTTGTAGTTGATTCAATTACTGCTTTCAATTTGGGATTTTGCAGTCCCAACAACAATCTTTGTTTTTATTGGTTCCTATATTTCTGAAAAGATGTCTGACAGTCCAAGATGAATAAGTGACTGTCAGGCCAAAAATATGTTGTTGACATGCTCCATATGTCAGCAGTGCCTCTTTACTGCTTTAAATTAAATAACCAGCAAAAATATGCATAAACCTGCTCTAAATTCACATGATTGAATTTAGGCTTGTTATTAAATTTTCAAACTCTTAAATTGGGATAATATAACTGAAAGCATGCATGAAATGAGTTCCTAAGGTTTTGAGCTATAAAAATTTAATGATGCGATCAGCTTATTGGGTAATAAATCTGCATGTTAGAAATTCTGATTGAATAGATTGTTAGAATTAAGCTTTGATTAAACTTGAGAATACGGTATGACATGAATCAATCCAACCTTGTGAGGTTTGAGCCATGTGTCACTTTTACTCATTTATTTTCTTTGATGTGTGAAAATCTTTTTAATTAAAGGAAACTAGAACTTGCAATTGGGACCGATTCAAGACCATGCCGTATTCCGAAAATCGAGCACATGATCGAGGCACCTAAAATCCAAATTTTGGCCTTCATTTGAAATCCAAACCCAAAAATATTTTCCCTTTAGGATTAACAACTTTGAGCCTATAAGCCTAATTTTTCTTTGAAACCCACTATATTTTTCCTAGCCTACAAAAAGACCAAAATATTCAAACCCGAGTGTGCAAGAATAAATTTTATCAAGGCATTAAATCTATGATCATCAAATTCATATCAAATCGTTATTCAATAAACCGATTCAAAAAAAAAGAAGAGAAGAAGAAGATGTTGAATTTAATTCAACAACAATGAATTGCAATTGACAAAGCAAATTAGACTTAGTCTAATGTCATATAAAAATAAAAGCAAAAGAAAGAAAGAAGAAATATCGATGATCATAAATTTTTAAATAAAAATATGCCAAGTTAATGATAGAATAAATTCTTGCCACTTCTAGCCCAATAATTCCCTTTCCTACCTGATGTTACAACCGTATGCCCCATTACAACCGTTAAATAAGACCTCGGATCTTGATTCGAGGAAATGAGCCGGTGGCGAGTTGGTCTGATTGCAAGCTTATGGGATAATTTAATTAAAATTGATTATGAGTGTTCACTGATTAAACCCAATTGAGAGTGAGTGAACTTTCCGATTCTCTTAATATGTGAGGCCCTATTTCATGAAACATGCTCATGTCATCCCTTAATTCTCATTTTTAATCTTTGCATCTTTCAAACATGATGTTCATGAAGGATTGATAATAATGTTTGATTTGTAGGCCCGATATAGTGAGCAAGTATCATTTTATCAAACACTGCAATCAAGGGAATTTAATACTTGTAGTTTTTGATTGTCTTATCCCAATCTAAAAAGAATGTGATTTATGAAGCCACGAAAATGAATTGAATATGCAGAGCCCGTGTTCTTTAGAACATTGACTCTGATTGCTCGGGGACGATCAGTATTAAATGTGAGGATGTTGATAATGGCCAGAAATGACCATTATTTTCAATCCATTTCCGTGTCTAAAACGGGCATTTGATCGCATTCCGGTCTTATATTAAATAAGAAAGCAGATGAATTGGACTGATGTATGCATAATTGTAAAAATATTGAGCTGGTATGAAAAATGTATAAATATATAATTTTATTACATGTTTATGTGAGAAAAATCCAAAAACATGAGAAAAAGAAAAGAAAAGAAAAAGGAATGAAAAAGATGGGCAAAAGAATAAAACAAGCCCACAAAATACAAAAAGATGGGAAAAGAAAGAAAAGCCCACAAAAATACATATTCCGGCCCATCTGGCCCAACTTGGCGGTGTCCCCAGACCACTGACGCTAGACACCCCTGTCGCTAAGCATGGTCCCGCGACAGGGGGGGAGGTTAGTGCCACAACGATGAAATGCAAAGGAAGCCAGTCTAGAAGGACCCTGTCGCGGGGCATGGTCTAGCGACACAGGAGGAGTCCCGCGCCACCATCATCGAAGTGAAGAAGAGACTGTCCACAGACCCCTGTCGCTAGCCCCGTGGCGCGATCCATGGTCTCGCGACAGGAGTATGGCTAGCGACTCAGAGTTGAGGACCAAGACCCAGTCGTGAAGCTTTCCAGCATAAGGTCTTAGTTCGCGCCACATCGCGTGATCCGCGACATGGCTGAGATGTGTGTGATGACTTGCGACACGGGCCTCAGATCAAGGCCCATGGGCCTAGGGTTTCACCTCTATAAATGTGTGGTGATCCCTATGTGCCCGAAGAGACAACATAGAGAGAGAAAATACATTCTTGAAGACAAGTGTGGAGTTCAGTTTGTAGGTAGTCTTAGGTTTTAGGTTAGTATTAGCTTAGCTTTAATTTTTTTGTATTATTTAATTTATGCACTAGTTCAGCTTAGGCTAGTTTGTTTTAATGTTGTTTCTTATTTCATCAGGTTTAGGTAGCCATCTTTTACCTTGTTTTCAGTTTCTAAAACTTTGTTTTTAGGGTTTTGTAATATCCAAAATGATGGGTATTCACAAACCTGCCAATAAATGGGAAGTTAATCTGAAAATGTGTCCCGAAAACATGAAATGGGTGTTATTAACCCATGGATTTACTGTTTTCTTTCTCATTTGGGTTATTTTGACCCTCACCTCCTTGTAGCAGGAAATATGTTCTTATTTTTGAGTAATAGTGCATGTCGTATGTGATCAAACCCTAGATTAGGATTTTGCTTTATTTTAAATATTGTTCCAGCTTAGTTTATATTTGTTCAAGCATGTTCTTGTCATTTCAATTTCTGTTTGGTTATTTCTGGGGTAGAACACTTTTTGATCTGAAATAGGGTGAGGTCACGTACTATGCATGCTACTGTTCTCTTTTCTGACTTGTGTCCTGAACCACATTCCTCTCGCTAACCTCTTCCTGTCGCGAGACCACGTCTAGCGACAGGAAGGCAGTCTAACGACAAGAGTGATAAAGGATCCCTGTCTCTCTTTCTAAAATCTGGTCGATAGGCAATCCTGTCGAGAACCCACGGTTCTCGACACACTTTTAGTCTAGCGACTGGGATCAAAAGTTTGTAATTTTTTTTCCAAGTGCTTCAGTCATGTAAATTCTATCTTGAACCCATGGTTCAGGACACAATTTCAACGTCATGACTGGGAAATTATGCCTTGGTCAATTTCTGGAAACCCCACTCGCTAACCTCCTGTCGCGGAACCACGTTTCGCGCCACACTTTATGGTTAGTGACAGGCTTTAAATGTTCGCTTCTAAACCTCTTGGCACTAAACCCCAGTCGCTAGGCCATGCCTCACGACAGGGATTACATCTAGCGACAGGAAAACCCTAATTTTCAAGCATATTATTTCTTTTATTTCCCACCTCTTTGTCGCGAAACCCCTGTCGCGGACCCACGGTCCGCGACACAAACTCTGTCCCGCGACAGGATTGGCACCTTTTTGCCATATTTTTACTCTCCATCTCACCCCATTAATTAATTGAACCTTTATACTAATATTTTGAGGTTGAAATCCAACGATCTCGACCCATGATAAATTTGATATAAAGAACTTTGTTCGACTTCCCATTAAAAGATTTTTCTACAAAAATTAAACTCTAATGATCTAAGTATATAATCCGGACTGTAATCAATTAATTATGGAATGAGTGATTATTTAGACCATAAAGAGTGATTATGGAATTTTCCATACCCTTGCATGAGAAACCAATGTATCTCATACAAGATGACTCAAAAAAATATCTTCTTTTATTTATTTTGTCTTTTCCGTGTTGTGTGAAACAGCTAGTAAGAGATATATCAGAATAATGTTGGCGGGTATTCCCACACGGATAAACTAGCTCGTAGTCTGAATATTAATTATTAGTTTTTATTTTGCATGGTCCGGATAGTGGTCGGTGGAAGCCTTGGCGGTTCGTCCATCCAGGACTATAATAGCTGCTCAGCTGACTCCTATCCGGATACAGTTTTATTTTCTTTATCTTAATTTCAAACCTGAATTCAAGTTGTAGTATGATTAAATGATGTCGACCAAAATTATTTGAGAATTATTACAGCAAGAAAATATGTGGGTTTTTCTCCCATTCACAGACAAAAGGAAGCTTGATGACGGTGGTCACCGTCACTTGGAATTCCTTTCCGTCTAAAAATCATTCCATCTGGAATAATTGGGAACTGGATAGAAGATGTTTGCAGTCCAGATCACCCCAGTTATTTCTGACACTCTCTTTAGCCAAAATTCTTCTCACCTCCGGCTATTTCATCTCTGTGTACCAACTTCTGTCTAAACCCGCCTTATATTTTGGGTTATTTAATTTTGCACTTCTTTATAAATTATGCATGATAATATTATGTAACTATTGTGGTCATATTATTTTGGGATCCTTCCCTTGGACACAGGAGTCTCGATTTTAATCAGATGTCTCACAATAAATTTCCAACAAAAATTCATTTATAAAATCCGGATCTGAGTAAGGGATAAATTCCACAGTTATGACTAATTCACATCCGACTGGGGGTTAATTTTGGGAAATTAGAAGCAGAGTCAGCAATTAGGTCTCACCTAGACTGAAAGGATCTGTGTTTTAATTGAGAGTCTAGTACCTGTTTAGGGAATGATTTTCAAATATCAATTATTTTCCAAAATTGCTGTATGTTGGAAATCTTATATTAAATATTGCACTGACTCAGAGTCCACTTGGGTTCAGATGAGGTGTAATAGATAATACTAGAAGAACAACATTCGGGCTTTGGTTATTTTCTGAGATAGGGTTGAGTACTCTTTCAACTGCTGTCCTCTTCTGCCAAAGCCTATTTTTGAGTAATGAGTGAGTGCATCCGGAACGAACTAATTCATTAGTTCGTTTCATTAGTTTGTATATCATAACCACCCGAAAGGAAGTGAACACTGCGAGCGGTTCAGCGAGAGCCGGGAATTCTTGATCCACATCCGGTCATTCTGACTGGGGGCTTTCTTTTACCACCAGGGTCAAACTTTCAAAAACCTCCGAGTGATAGGATTTTAAATGCTTTCTTTATCGCTTTCTTTTAAATGCTTTCGTTAGAGGTCACTCGGTTGTATTGAGAGTTGTGTAACTGCTACTAGGACTGATAGTTAAGGGATAGTTCAGGGCTTAATTAGAATCTTTAGGCGTGACATGGGGGAATGATGGGAGTACTTGACACTTCAACTAATGATTTGTCAGGTGTTGCTTGTCCACCACAGATAAATAATATACCTTAGCAATGCATTGCAAGGGTAGTTATGCGTCTGTGGTATCTTAGAATTTATTTTCTTAAGAGCATGTAAACTCGTACTGTAAGTACCTGTCTGTTAAAGGGAACATGGTATAGAGAGCATGAGAATTAGCTAACTGGATGGATTATCCCAAGCTGCGATTTGTGTATTAAAAATGGAAGTTTAATTATGTTTCATCTGAATCTTGTCCAATTTTTCTTATTTTCTTCCTGTCCCTTCTGTCTCATTTTAAATATGCTTTCTTAGAATAATTTTATCGTTTTCTTAGAATAATTTTAATTGCTTTCTTAGATTAAATTTAATTCGCTTTTTAGAATAATTTTATCTGCTTTATTTTAATTGCTTTCATAGCTTAGTTTAAATTCTGTCAAGTAGTTGATAGTCAAAACACAAACTTGAATCGAGTAACCGAGTGGAAAATCTTAGTAAATGACGTGGGCCCTGCTTCCATCGCACATCCTCCAGTGAACGATCTGGTACTTACTATAAATACTGCAATTTTTGACTCCGTGCGCTTTCCGGGGCACAGTTTCTTAACACGAGTAATAAAAACGTGACAACCTATAAATATATCCCTAATCCCAACTCCATCTTCATAAATCGGTTTCATTAAATAAAATTGAAAACCAGGATTATTATGTTTCAGAAAATACTCATGTGGGAACTTGTCAAAAGTTTCATGGCAAGGATCTTCATGGCAGGAAATTGTCAAAAGTTTCATGTCGGGGAGGTCCACAGCGCCATTTGAATTCCAAGTTTCTCACATGAGTAATAAAAAGAGAAATATATCCTTAAACCCCTTCCCATAAATCATAACTTCTTTCATTCAATAAATTCAATCCTGATATTATTTTATAGAAAAAAAACTCGTGTTGATGAAACTTGTCAAAAGTTTCAGTTATGATCTTAAAACAATAAAAAACCTGATTTACATCTTACCAACAATCCAAAGCCTGCAATCCTTGATCCACACACTTCCTCGGTCGGATTTGGTTGCCGGAAAATCGTCGGAAAGTCGTCGGAAGGTAAGAACTTGCGTTTTTTGTTTTTGGGAGAGTTTGGGATGAAACAAGGGTGTGGATGACTGATAATGGGGTGTTATGATCATATAATATCAACCAAAATCTGGTCCCCCCGAATTAAGTCAAGATTCCCACCTTGGGCCCCGAAAATATGGCAAGAAAGTCGCCAAAACGCGTCATGGCAGGCTGTCCTGTCTCACCCCGCGGTGTCGGCGCGGTTTGGCTCCAGACCGCGCGGAGACCGCTGGGCTGCGGCCTGGGCCGGGTCGTGCGATCCGTCAGGCCTTTTCTCCTCTCTTTCGGACTTCTATTCTTCTACGTTTTCGGGCTCGATTTTTCGGGTCATTCTCGGATTATGATTCCTATCTTAAATCTTTTTCGACTTAAATTGATTTCGTGTTTGAAACTTAAGTCCGTCGGTTTTCGATTAGTCGGCTTCTAATCCGTCGTCTTTTGACTCCCGTGTAATAATTTATCTAGTTAAATTATTTTCGACTTTACAGGTTCTTGGAATTGAAATTCTTTTCTTTCTTGAATTTAATTCCATTTCTTTTGACTCGATTCATGGAATGTCTTCGGCTTCCTTTCCCTCTTTTTATTCAATTTTGAATTTTTGAATCTATCGGCGTTTCATTTCTGAGCAATAATTTATTGCGAAAAATTATTTTCTTCTTCTCGGAGATATTTCGACCTTGATCGGATTAAGAAATAATTTTATTCCTTTGGACACCGCTAAAAATCTCGGGTATTACAGTTTTGTAGTGATTGGTCGGCCACCTTGTATTTCTCACCCATAGATGGGCCCTTGGGTCATAAATTTGACCATTTCGTATTTTCCACCCATAGGCAGGCCATTGGGTCTTATTTGTTCCTTCAATTGGTATAGCTCTTGGGTGCCATCTTTGTTCCGGGCCAACGTTTATTCTTATTTTAATGTTTTTTTTTAATTCTATTTTTCACCAATTAATTTTTCACCCCTCCAGAGAGTCATCTATAGCAAGCCTATTCGGCGATGAAAATGCCCATCTAGAGAGTATAGGAGACCATCTATAGAGTCATCTATAGTAGGCCTATTCGTCGATAAAAACACTCATCTAGAGAGTCATCTATAGCAGGCCATCTAGAGAGTCATCTATAGCCTATTCATAGATGAAAACACTACATAGAGAGTCATCTCTAGCAAGCCTAATGAAAACACCCATCTAAAGAGTTATTTATAGCAGGCCTGTTTATAGATGAAAACACCCATCTAGATAGTCATCTAAAGCAGGCCTATTCATCGATGAAAACACCCATCTAAAGAATCATCTATAGCAGGCCTATTCATCGATGAAAAACCCATCTATTTTGTCACCAATCACTTTAATTAATTTTTTGGTGATAACATTTGCCCCTTCTATTCATATATCAAAAAGCAAAACATAAACTTTTTGAATGTTTAGAATAATTTCTCGGGCAATCAACTCGTACAAGTTGGTCGGTCAAATAGCCAACAATTCATTCGGCCAAGTAGTAAATAGATCAAGCCCTCTTTGATTCTTATGCCCATCTATGGCACTCCTATTCATAGATGAAAACATCATCTAGAGAGTCATCTATATATAGGCAACAAGTTTTCAATTCCTAGGCTTTCGGATCTTCATATCCTCAATTAAAGAAAATCTTAACTTATTCTACACTCTATCAGGCCTTGCCATTATTTCATGAATCGGGCTAGATACACCAGGGACACTTGAATCTAGATTTCAAGAAGATTCGAACTGCTCACTTAATAAACCTGCAACCAAGTCATGAGGTGTATCCCGTCTTCTTCGTCAACCACCTTGGCCTTTTGATGTCCTCCCCTATAAAAGGGTCAACAAAACCATTTAGGTTACATCCACTCCACTGCAACACATCCAATCGCCTACTCTTCTTTACTATCCTTACCATCATGTCGGCCATACCCAGAAAAGTCACTCAGGAGAACTGGTTAGAACACTCCAGCCTTTTCTCGTGAACAACCATCCAATCGGTGATCACGCCGACGACTTAGAAGCGCTCCTCGTTGATATTGACGCCACACTCTTCTTCTCTGTTAGTGGAAAACGAACCCTAGATCATGGCATTGATCTTGCGTACCGGCTTCGCATGGACTATGTCCGTACAGTGGATGACCTAGCCCGGTGCAGAAAGGCGTTACAAAAACTTGAAGCATTCAGATTATCCTTTTTTGATCTCGTTAATTTCCTAGAATAGCGTGATGATCTTGAAACCAATGTCGTGCCATTTGCTCAACTTCAGGATACTACTGAATAGGAAGTTGATGTGATGACCCGCCGGTGCTAGCACCTGCAGACCGAAGAAAAGGAGTTCCAGACTAGCTGGGAGGACCTGTTGCCCCAGTTCGATGATCTTCTGGACGAGAATCCCATTTCCAAGCCAGGCCATATGTTGGCCCCTTAGAGTGTCTGCTTTGTTCATTTTTCTGCATGGTTTTCCCAACATGATAGCAAATACCTTTTTAAATATTTTGCGTTTATGCTTCCATGTTTTTCCTCCGTTGCTATCCATGAGTTTGTAGGCTCCATTACCAATGTCTGAATGAATAATAAAAGGTCCTTCCCAATTGGGGGACCATTTCCCAAACCCATTGTTTTGTTTTTGTAGTGGCAGTATTGTTTTCCAAACTAAATCGCCAACTTGAAATGGGTTTGTTTTAACCCACTTATTATAATACCGAGCCCTTCTTTGGGCTTCCCTTTCCATGTGATCAATTGCTTGTAGTCGATCAGTATCAACTTGTTTTAGTTCCTTCATGAGCACGGTCTCATGGGTATCCTGACTGATCTCTGCGCTCCCTCTTGTTCGAGTGCTAGGTACTGTAATTTCCATGGGCAGTACTGCATCCTGGCCAAATGTTAGCCGATAAGGTGTAAACCCTGTGGAAGTACTTTTCGTGTTTCTGCACGCCCATAGAGCAGTTGATAGATTTTCATGCCACTGTCTTGGCTTGTCAACAATCATCTTCTTGATTATATTAATCAATATTTTATTGGTCGCTTCGGCTTGGCCATTGGCTTGAGGATAGTAAGGGGATGAGTGTTTCAGTTTGATCTTAAATGATGCAAGTAATTAGTGAACATATCGCCAACGAACACCGTTCCCCTATCCGCAGTGATTGAATGCGGGATCCCATACCGATGGATTATATGGGAATCAATTAAATCAATCACGTCTTTTTGGGCCACTTACTTTAGAGGTATCGCTTCCACCCATTTTGTGAAGTAGTCTGCGGCCACTATGAAGAACTTGTGTCCCTTGCTTGATGGTGGGTGTATCATCCCTTTCGCATTGATGGCCCATGATTTGAAAGGTCATGGCTTGATCATATAATTTAGATCAAACACTGGGATATGTCTTAAGTTGGCATGCCTTTGGCAGGCTTCACACCCTTGGGCATACTTTATACAATCATTAAATATATTAGGCCAATAGTAGCCGTATCGATGTATAGTCCGTCGCATGTTCAAGCCGGCCCTATGTGCCCCACAAATCCCTTCATGAACCTCAGCCATGACTTTCTTGGCATCTTCAGGTCCTAAGCATAGCAAAAGAACGTCTTCGACTGTTCTTTTGTATAACTCATTTCCAACCAAGTTGAACCTCATGGCTTTGGCCTTGATATTTCATCCTCTTGCGCGGTTGGGTTAAGTAACAATGTTCGTTCTCCAATCGTTCGGAGATGGTTCCTTATCTACTAACTCGGGAGAGGGAATGGTTGCCCCCCCCCCCGGGCACTTCTTCCACATGATGCTCACCTATTTGGTCGGTTATCTCCGTGGGAAGTTGGTTAATCACTTGCTCATCAGGTAGATCGATCACCATAATTGAGTTGGTATTTCCTTTATATCGGTGGCCTGAGGCCAATTGTGCCAATCGATTGGCTTCTTCATTCTGGCCTCGCGGAACTTGTTCAAACACCACATCGGCTATTTTCGCCAGTAAATCATGGACTCTATTCTGATATCCCATCAAGGTTGGGTTTTTGCATCCATAACCTCCCAACACTTGATTAATCACCAACTGCGAGTCTCCTCTTATGATTACTGCTTGGGCCCCTCTCATGACCAACGTTTCAAGCCCTAAGATCAAAGCTTCATACTCAGCAGAGTTATTGATCAATGGTCCCAACTCTAGATACAACTTAATTTTTGGCCTCTTGGGCCATCAATACTAACCCCCTACTCCAGATCTAGAGCTAGTAGACGATCCATCAAAGTGCAAGATCCATGGCGTAATCCCTACACTCTCAATTTCAGGGTCCCATTCATCATCCATGTTTACTGCATGGTTAGCCAAGAAATCAGCTACTACTTGACCTTTCACTGCCGCAATTGGGACAAAGTTCAATGAGAATGGAATCAACTTGACAGCCCACTCCAACAATCGACCCTTCATCCTAGGTCACTTGAGTAGGAATTTCACCATGTTATATTTGGACACTACGTCGGTGTCCCTAGGTAGGATGTAATGTTCCAACTTAGTGCATGCATACACTAAAGAAAAACATAATTTTTCTGCGAAGTGGTAATTAAGCTCCAGGCTAGCTAAAGTCTTACTTAGATAATAAATGGTCCTTTCTTTCCCATCATCCCAATCTTGAACCAACAAACACTTCCAATGCCTCATCTTGCTCTGGCCCTCATTCTATGTTGGGGCCTGCCTTCCCTTTAAGTAACTTGGTCAAAGGCTTCATTTTGCCTGCTACATTGGCAATAAACCTTTTAAAGTAATTAACCTTACCAAGTAGGCTTTGGACATCTTTGACCGACTTAGAAGGTGTAATATTGATGATAGCCTGTGCCTTATTGGTATCGACCTCTATCCTTCGTGGATGGATGAGGAGCCCTAAGAAATTCCTGGCTGACACCCTAAAGGCGCACTTCACTGGATTCATTTTAAGGTTATATTTCCTCATCCTAATGAAAGCTTGTTCGAGGTCTTGTAAGTGTTGACAAAAAGCTGGGGACTTTACAATTACATCGTCGATGTAAACCTCCACAGTTTTGCCAATTAGGTCATGGATATGGTGTTCATTGCCCGCTGATAAGTAGGCCCTGCATTTTTCAGGCCAAAAGGCATGACCACCCACTCGTAAATACCAATGACTCATGGACACCTAAAAGCAGTCTTAGGGATATCCTGCTCAGCCAATTTGATTTGATAATATCCTGCGTAACCATCCATTAGTGAGAGTATTTTGTGCGCTGCAGCTGCATCGATCAGCATATCAGCAATAGGCATAGTATACTTTTCCTTTGGTGTAGCAAGGTTAAGGTCCCTGAAATCTTTACAGATTCGCATCTTTCCATTCTTTTTGGTAACCGGGACTATATTCGGCAACCACTCCGCATATCGGCTTGGCTGGATGAATTTGGCATCCAATAATTTTTTAATCTCTTCTGTAATTTTTGGCAATAATTCTGGGTTAAAACGCCTTGGGGCCTGCTTCACAGGCCTATAGTTAGACTTAATTGGCAACCGATGCTCAATCAGTTTTCTATCTAACCCCGGCATGTCAGAATACTCCCAAGCAAGGCAATCCTGATGCTTTGCCACTAGTTTGGCTAACTCATTTTGTTGGTCGGTTGGCAAAAATCCACTAACCATTATTGGTCTATGTGTCTTAGAATCACCAATGTTAAACTCGACCAGTGGATCTTGAGCATAAACAGTTGACTCATGCTTTTCTAATAATTCAGGCCATTAATAAGGAGGTTTCTTTACTTCATTTTCTACTTGGCCTACATCAGAATAAACCATAGACAAAGAATTTAAAGATTAACTTTCATTACTAGAACTTGACATTTATTACATATTTCATCAGAAATTAATATTTCTGGCTATCTGAGCCAAGTTTTAAAGCATAAACGTCTAGTAAAAAACATAACCCCTCCCAGTGAGCCTGCAATTAAGCATGGGGTATGCACCAACTATCCCGCTCATACTAAGTGGTGGAACTGAAGTTTCATAGAACATAGTGTCACTAGCACTGGCCCCGACAAACCCCTGGAATGGGTTTTGATGGGCCTCCACATAGATCACCTTATCACCATCCCAAAAAGCTAGCTTTTGATTCAGAGTCGACGGGACGCACTTGGCTGAATGGATCCAATCTTGTCCGAAAAGAGCAGAGTATGTAGTATCTGCATCCACTACGAACAACATAGTGGACACCACTTTAGGGCCTACTCTAATTTGAACAGTAAACATACCCAATGGTTCAGTGGCATGACCAGTAAAACCCGTCAACTCCAGATCTGCCTCGGCAAAGTCACCGACTGTCTTTCCTATCTTCCTGAGAGTGGTAAGTGGTATCACATTGTACACTGCTACATTGTCAATGAAAACTCGATTGAACCTTTTCCCGTTGATGTGAGATTGGGCGTACAATGGTTTGAGATGACATGGGACATCTACAGATAGGGGCTCAAACACCACTGAAGGGATAATTCCATGATTTACATCGGGCGCCTCCTCCTCATAGGCTGCATGTCCATATGCCCACGCTGGTTCTTCAATCGGCTGGACACTGGCCACATGATGCTTGGATCTAGATATCTTTCCCTGCACTTGCACATGTGTCATGTTAATAGACATTTCGTATTATCAGTTGTCCCTTCGGGCACCTCATGATTCACAGATGACTCAATCAACTGGTCGGCCTCCGCACTCTTCATCTTCTTTGGTGACTCTTGCCCATTGATTCGCATCTTCGAGCTGCCATTTTTGTCTTCATCGACCATGAGTGCCTCAAGCTCTTTTGTGGTGAAATCTCCGAACTGAGTTGGGGCAAGGTCATTGTCAAACTCATAAGCGACCTTGTTGACCCTCCGGCAGTGGGCACACTTAAGACCTTCATCCACCCACTCTCATTCTTTAAGTTCATCAACTGTCACATTATGAAGGGAGTTTTGGGCTGTCTCAGTCTGCCCCGGGGCAACCACCTTGGTGCCCTCAGCAGGGCGTGACGGCCCATCATTGTTGGCACCTGTCTCCATTTCATTACTTTCCTTTCGACAAGGACCTCCTAGATCCCACATTGACAATGGAGCTTTTGTGGGTAGGATGGTTTCACTTCTCTTTGATTTTTCTCGTTGGGCAAAGCATATTGTCTTTTGGCCCTGCGTATGTGTGTTTGGGTCATCCCTGGGAAACGGGGATCCACATCCATAGTTGGTGGTGTAGCATTCCGTACCCACTGCATCGGGTTGACCTGAGCTATTGGTAGGCGTCGGGTAAGCCTCCGCCAAATCATGGCTCTATTTCTTATTTGAACCTCATAGGTTCCATCTAGATATGTCCAAGCCTGGGCTACCTGACCAGTGTGTTGGTGAAGAACTGGGGAAGCCGATGGTCGGCCTTGATACCCCCTATTCCATCCATCACGGTAACCACCCCTACTCCTTGCTAAAGGTTGTCAACGATCTGGTTACCTTGTTGACCGAGGTGGTGGGCTAGAGCCCTGTCTCCTATCCTCTTCTTGATTAGCTTTATGATGACGGGCCATGGGTGGTAACGGTTTCCTTGTGTATGTTAAGGGTTGTTTCCTCTTGTCACCCTAGCGAGGGTGATCTATACTTTTTCCCTTTGAATCCCTTTCAGGTGAGCGATCTTCACTCCTTTTTGTGGCTCCCTTTCCGCCGACCCCGTCTGCCTTGAAGGGCCTGTCTGCATATAGCCATCATGACTTGTGGGAATGGCTCTTCGTCTACTCCCATCTGGAAGTACTTTAAGTGGCCAGTGCGTAAAGCCTTATTGATTTCCAGCTTAAAGTGATGGCATTGGGCCGTTGTATGTGTGAAGGAGTTATGCATTTCGCAGTAACTTCTTCCCTTGATTTCTTCTGCAGTGGCCAAACGGTGGCCTCTAGGAGCCGCGGTTGTCCTTCTTTGAGAAGGACATCAAAAATCTCATCGGTCTTGCTCACATCAAACATTGGCTCCTCACTGGTGCCATTTTCTGGGGCGGCTTTGCCTCTGCAACGGGTTTGGTGGCGTTGGGTTGTAGTTTGGGACAAGGGAAGGGCTTCCGTTTCACCAACTCCGCCATTGCTTGCTCAGCTATCTCCACGCCGACAATCTCCATACTGGTTGCCTCGCCGTCAATTTCCATATCAGAGTACTCTAGTACTTCCATATTTGAAATAGGTCTGTTTTATTTTCTAAGGTTATTGGCAGACTCTTCGTCCTTAAATAATGTCTCCAAGCGAACAGACTTCGAGGCGAGTGATAAAAGATTTGGGATATCGTGGGCAGTTAATTGCTTTCTGTAAGTGCATGCCATATTTCTGACCATGATCTTGGTCATTTCTTAATCATCTAATGTGGTTAAGCAACGTGACTTCAACCATCTCACTCTTTCGAAGGCTATAACGGTTTCCTTGGGCAATTATTTGGCATCCACTATATCAATAACCGACACTGTTGGCACCGGGTTAAAGAAACGAGTGTGGAATGCCCCCTCCATGTCTTCTCACGTTCTGAAGTGGCCAGGAGGTAAGTTGGTAAACCACGAAAATGCAGTCTTAGTTAATCATAAAGAGAATAACTGCATTTTGTAATAAGGGTTTCTCGCATTTTCTCCCAATTGGGTTGTAAACCGCCCTATATTCTCGATGGTAGATGAGTCATCCTCACCTAAGAAAGTAGAAAAATCGGGCACTCTAAAGCCCCTAGGAAGAGGATGATCAAGAGTAATGGCCTCAGGGTATGGCTTCTGGTAAGCCATCCGACTAGTTGGCCTCACATTTAGGCCAAATTGAGTCCTTGGTGTAATACCCGAGAATTTTGCCATATAAAAAAAATAAATAAATAAATAATAAAGAAAAAATAATAAATAAATAAAGAATCATAAGAAATGAGAAATGGAATTTAAATTAAAAAGGAATCAAAGTTCCGAGAACCCGGGAAGCCGAAGACAATTTAATCAAATGAATGATTACACGGGAACCAACACCGATGGACTCAATAACTCGAGTTCAAATGTAAATTTACATCCGAATAAGATTAAGATAGGAAATCGGAGCCCGAAGATAGCCCGGAAATCGGAGCCCGAGAACATAGAGGGATAGAAGCCCGAAAGAGAGGAGAAAAGACCCGACGGATCGCACGACCCGCCCGGATCGAAGTCCAGGCGGAGTCCGCGCGGTGGCCGCGCGCTGTTTGGCCTAAAGGCGCGCCAACCCCGCGCCACTCGACAGAAACGACTGTTGCGTGATTCTCTCGCCCGTATCTGGATTTTCCGACTTCGGTTGCTTTCCTTGCGGCTCAAGACACTTAAGGGCAGCCTTTGGATGTCCCCTAGGTCTTGTCCATCTATAAATAACCCCTTTCGCCAATCCCGAACACTTTTCAAAACCCTACGAATCTCTCTACACAGAATCTTAATTCCGGAGTCGTCGGAGGCACGAAACCAAGGAGAGGACTGTCGTGGACAAAAATCGGAAGGCCTCTAACGTCGTGGTAAGTTCTGATCCGATCTCTTCCTATTTGTGATTCGAAAACGAGTCCTAACGTCATCCTTTTTCTTTTCTACACCCCGAACCGGATCTAGAACGAAGAACCCGACGAACCGAGGAGATAAATGGTGGACTGGAAGCCACGCCTCCGAATCGACGAGACGAGACGACCATAGATCTGTAAGTTAATGCTTACATGGTTTGGGAGATTTAAAATACACGTAATCTGAAGATCTAACCAAGAACGTAAAATCTGTCAACACGAAAACCCTACGACGCAACGTTTCTGCACGAATTTTTAGAACCTTTAAAAGTGATCAAACGAGAAAACTTAAAACACAAAAAACGTTTCTAAGATATAGATCTATCTTCTGTAAAAATTTCATAATTTTTCATCGTGTTTTGACATCCGAAAATGACCGCAACCAGACCTGCCTTCGACTTAGATCTTGAAACGGTGATAGATTCTTAGTCCGAACTTGAGGTTGATTTTTACCTTAGATCTAGACCGATTTAGGATTGGTGTTAAACATAAGAATTGTAGATCTATACATTTTGAACACCTCCGTAAATTTTTGGAATTTTTCGTTGAGGTTTGATATCGGAATTCGACTCCAAACCGAACTGTTCTAAATTTAGATCTTGAAATCTTGACAGATTCTTGGTCCGAAATTGTAGGCGCTTTTGACAATAGATATAGGATGAACTAGATCTTTTTTTGAACATGAAACTTGTAGATATATATCTTAAGCATCTCCCTGTAAAATTTCATCAAATTTGTAGTTAGTTTGCTATGGTAGATCTTGAATTCTTGAAACTGGTGTTGAAATTTTCGGACAGATTATCATCCTGTTCAAAATTGACGTTTTTCACTTACTTCCGTATCTCGGAACGAAAAACTTAAAACATGAAACTTGTTCATCTCTGGGTTTTGGAGTTACTGGTCAAATTTTAGAATTTTTAGACTTAAAACCGATGTTTAATAAATTTTGAAGTAAACTGTGGTTTTCACCAAGTCAAATCTTGAAAATCTTGTTGAAAAGGATTTTAAATGATATCGGAGCGAATAGCGTCCTGAAATAGTATATTTTAAGAAACTTACTAAATTTGGGAAATTGGTCTTTCTAAACAAAGAGAAGATTAAAACATTGGGGTTTATGACTAAGCTGGATACTGTCAATTTTGTCTACGGCTTGTGGACATAAGAGCCCAAGTGTATGTCTAGTGGACGTAAGAGCCCTAGCGACATATTGATTGTATGGCTAGCGGACGTAATGAACCTATTAAAAGATTGACCATGATACTCGTGGACATACGAGCCCGAGCGTAAGGCTGACGGACATAAGAGCCCTAGCGATGGTGATCTGTGAAAGAAACGAAGCGAGACATTTGTTTAAATTAAGTTCCGGTTAAATTGTGCTTTTAAATTTATGTCAATTTATTTAATTACTTTGGAAGCTATATTTATGATCTTATGAAATCCCTGTCTTTTAAATTAAGCGGTTAAATTGTTATTAGATGAATACATTAAATCATGTCTTGTATGCACATGTTCTCTTTAAATTTAATTAATGGCTTTGAAACCCCATAATCATGCATGTGTTAACTTACTCAGCAAGTTTTTGTTGACCAAACCACGTTTTCCCTTTTTCTACAGAGTATGAAGAATATGCATCATCATATGCATGCATGGAATATTTGGGAAACATTATTTTCTTTTATTATTCCATTCCTAGTTATGAATAGAATGAACGGGCCTGTTTAACCCGTATTTTGGCCGTGTTGGCCCAATTTTAAATTCCGCTGCATTATACATATGTAATTAATACTTTCCGCTGCAACTTTGATATATTATTTTTAAACTATATATGAATGGGCTGTTTGAATGTTTTAAATTCTAAAAAACCATAGCCTTGCATCTCTTTAGCAAGCTCGAAGAAACCGTGTCTTGCTAGGGACGTGTGGCGGTGACATCCCGACCTGGGTGACAAATAACCGGGGTGTTACAAAGTGGTATCGGAGCCTGGCTTATTTTTAAATTAGTATTATTATTTTTAAACTATTAGATTATTATTTTTAAAACCATGATTATTTTTAAATTATTATTGTCATCATTATAGAAGCCCAAATTATTATTAAAGTTTCCTAGCCCAATTGTTTTTTTTTAGCCCAAATGATAATTTTTGACCCAATATAGAGGTCCAAGAAATTTAACTATTATTTTAAATTTTTAAAGCATTAGTTCCGTGGAATAAATTTTTATTTTAAACCCCATGAAAAATAGAAAAATAGTGCATGAATTATTTTGGGGGGAAATCATCATCTGCATGTGGATACCACATTTTTTTTATACCTTAGAGAACCTAGAAGCGATACGTTCTAACTTAGACCTTTTGCTTGCACTAGGTGATTTAGACGCTTGACATTAAATTAGGAACACTAACTAGAGACTGATCTTGCCTTAGCTCTAGATCGCGTTCATCTAAGCGCACACCTAAGCATAACAAATCTCGGCCTTAGCCATTCCTATCCTTGTACGAATTAGAAAATTTCTTTATGTGGAACAATAAAAATCAAGTTTTATTAAGACACTCTTATTCCAAAAATTTTGTTTGGTTTCCCAAATAACAAATCCGAAAATTCGAAATTCGAAATTAGAAACTCACGTGTCCTTATGGGCGCGCGCTTAACACTTGATCTCATATATGATTTAGCAAATTTCTTGTTCAAGCGATCTATCTAAACTCTAATAAACTAATCTATATACGTTATAACAGAAAATGGCACCTAGGAGAAACCCGAGGAAGGTAAGTCCAAACGGCACTGACGCTAACCTCCCCAACGTGGCCAATAACAATGAGACCCCTCAAAACCTAGGAGAACGAGTACCTCCTGCACCTAACAACATGGAAGAACGTCTAAAGACTGTGGAGGAAGTCCTTGTAGCATTAGGAAATGTCGAGGTGCAAAGGGCACAAACAGTACCTCCGCCAGTAGCCCGAGTCAACTACTTGGCATTAGTGAACCCCTACAACCCACCCCATTATGACAGCCAAGAGGATCCGGCCAAGTTGGAGGGTTGGATCCGTACCTTTGACAAGCTCTTGAACGCTATCAAATGCCCTGATGAGGAGAAGATACACGTAGCGACCTACTACTTAGGAGGCGAAGCCGATGAGTGGTGGCAAAACCTCCAGAGGAATTCAGAGGAAGACGAAGAAGACTACACCTGGGAAGAACTTAAGGAAGCTTTGTGGGAAAGATTCTACCCACTGAGCACCAAGACTGCGAAGTACGAGGAATTCATCAACTTAAAGCAAGGGGCACAAACGGTGCAAGAATACTACAGCAAATTCAAGGAGCTAGTACGATTTGCTACGAGGCTAGTACCAACCGACTCTGACAAGGCTCAGAAATTTGAAATGGGTCTGAACCTTAGTATCCGGGAGATACTTTCAGTAGGACAATTCACGAACCTGCAGACGATATATGACCGTGATGTAGCAATTGCTCGAATCCAGCAATTGAAGCGTAAGGAACTTGGTGAGTCGAGCAAGGACTCGCAAGGACTTGAGAAGAAGGATCGGAAAGACAACAATAACAACTCTAGGAAAGACAATGGGTCTCGAAAGAGGGAAAATAAAGGTCTCAACAATGGAGGAGATGACAACCGTGGTGCGTTTATGCCACGCTGCCCACGATGCAACCATACACATCTGGTGCGCCAATGCCCGAGGCCTGGAACCTGCAATAGGTGCGGCAAGCTTGGTCACAAGGCTAGGGGATGTCGAACGCCAGAGGAGGCGATCGAAAAGAGGATAGATTTGGTGAATCTTCAGCAAGGAGAGAGGGACGAGGAACAAGACCAAAACCCGAACCCTCTTGAGAATATCGTATAGGCAGTTATGGGGACATAACTGAAGTCCTAAGGGGGAGAGGATGTGATACCCCATAATAATTTCTCTTTGGAGTTCGACTCGATAAGATGTATCCTAAATCATAAATAAAAAATTTCAAATTTGTTTTGAACTACGTTATGGCTTGATCCCTTCACAGGGTACGTAGGCATCTTAGAAGTTTTAATTCTAAGTTCAGTCACAAAATAATAAAATAAACAAAAGGATTAGTTCCTAATACGAGAAAAGCTGAAACACAACTTCGAGGACGAAGTTGATTCTTAAGGAGGGTAGACTGTAATACCCGAGAATTTTTCCACATAAAATAAATAAATAAATAAATAATAAAGAAAACATAATAAATAAATAAAGAATCATAAGAAATGAGAAATGGAATTTAAATTAAAAAGGAATCAAAGTTCCGAGAACCCGGGAAGCCGAAGACAATTTAATCAAAAAAAATGGTTACACGGGAACCCAACACCGATGGACTCAATAACTCGAGTCCAAATGTGAATTTAGATCCGAATAAGATTAAGATAGGAAATCGGAGCCCAAAGATAGCCCGGAAACCGGAGCCCGAGAACATAGAGGGATAGAAGCTCGAAAGAGAGGAGAAAAGACCCGACGGATCGCACGACCCGCCCGGACCGAAGTCCAGGCGGAGTCCGCGCGGTGGCCGCACGCTGTTTGGCCTAAAGGCGCGCCAACCCCGTGCCACTCGACAGAAACGGCTGTTGCGAGATTCTCTCGCCCGAATCTGGATTTTCCGACTTCGGTTGCTTTCCTTGCGGCTCAAGACACTTAGGGGCAGACTTTGGACGTCCCCTAGGTCTTGTCCATCTATAAATAACCCCTTTCGCCAATCCCGAACACTTTTCAAAACCCTACGAATCTCTCTACACATCGAATCTTAATTCCGGAGTCGTCGGAGGCACGAAACCAAGGAGAGGACTGTCGTGGACGAAAATCGGAAGGCCTCTAACGTCGTGGTAAGTTCTGATCCGATCTCTTCCTATTTGTGATTCGAAAACGAGTCCTAACGTCATCGTTTTTCTTTTCTACACCCTGAACCGGATCTAGAACGAAGAACCCGACGAACCGAGGAGATAAACGGTGGACTGGAAGCCACGCCTCCGAATCGACGAGCCGAGACGACCATAGATCTGTAAGTTAATGCTTACATGGTTTGGGAGATTTAAAAATACACGTAATCTGAAGATCTAACCAAGAACGTAAAGTCTGTCAACACGAAAACCCTACGGCGCAACGTTTGTGCACGAATTTTTAGAACCTTTAAAAGTGATCAAACGAGAAAACTTAAAACACGAAAAACATCCCTAAGACATAGATCTATCTTCTGTAAAAATTTCATAATTTTTTTCGTGTTTTGATATCCAAAAACGACCGCAACCAGACCTGCCTTCGACTTAGATCTTGAAACGGTGATAGATTCTTAGTCCGAACTTGAGGTTGATTTTTACTTTAGATCTAGACCGATTTAGGATTGGTGTTAAACATAAGAATTGTAGATCTATATGATTTGAACACATCCTTAAATGTTTGGAATTTTTCGTTGAGGTTTGATATCGGAATTCGACTCCAAACCGAACTGTTCTAAATTTAGATCTTGAAATCTTGACAGATTCTTGGTCCGAATTTGTAAGCGTTTTTGACAATAGATATAGGATGAATTAGATCTTTTGTTGAACATAAAACTTGTAGATATATCTCTTAAGCATCTCCCTGTAAAATTTCATCAAATTTGGAGTTAGTTTGCCATGGTAGATCTTGAATTCTTGAAACTAGTGTTGAAATTTTCAGACAGATTATCATCCTGGTCAAAATTGACGTTTTTCACTTACTTCCGTATCTCGGAACGAAAAACTTAAAACATGAAACTTGTTCATCTCTGTGTTTTCGAGTTACTGGTCAAATTTCAGAATTTTTAGACTTAAAACCGATGTTTAATAAATTTTGAAGTAAACTGTGGTTTTCACCAAGTCAAATCTTGAAAATCTTGTTGAAAAGGATTTTAAATAATATCGGAGCGAATAGCGTCCTGAAATAGTATATTTTAAGAAACTTACTAAATTTGGGAAATTGGTCTTTCTAAACAAAGAGAAGATTAAAATATTGGGGTTTATGACTAAGCTGGATACTGTCAATTTTGTCTACGGCTTGTGGACATAAGAGCCCAAGTGTATGTCTAGTGGACGTAAGAGCCCTAGCGACATACTGATTGTATGGCTAGTGGACGTAATGAACCTATTAAAAGATTGACCATGATACTCGTGGACATAAGAGCCCGAGCGTAAGGCTGGCGGACATAAGAGCCCTAGCGATGGTGATCTGTGAAAGAAACGAAGCAAGACATTTGTTTAAATTAAGTTCCGGTTAAATTGTGCTTTTAAATTTATGTCAATTTATTTAATTACTTTGCAAGCTATATTTATGATCTTATGAAATCCATGTCTTTTAAATTAAGCGGTTAAATTGTTATTAGATGAATACATTAAATCATGTCTTGTATGCACATGTTCTCTTTAAATTCAATTAATGGCTTTGAAACCCCATAATCATGTATGTGTTAACTTACTCAGCAAGTTTTTGCTGACCAAACCACATTTTCCCTTTTTCTACAGAGTATGAAGAATATGCATCATCATATGCATGCATGGAATATTTGGGAAACATTATTTTCTTTTATTATTCCATTCCTAGTTATGAATAGCATGAACGGGCCTGTTTAACCCGTATTTTGGCCGTGTTGGTCCAATTTTAAATTCCGCTGCATTATACATATGTAATTAATACTTTCCGCTGCAACTTTGATATAATATTTTTAAACTATATATGAATGGGCTGTTTGAATGTTTTAAATTCTGAAAAACCATAGCCTTGCATCTCTTTAGCAAGCTCGGAGAAACCGTGTCTTGCTAGGGAGGTGTGGCGGTGACATCCCGACCTGGGTGACAAAAAACCGGGGTGTTACACTTGGCATGTCTGTCAAGAAATCCGAATCAACCACAGGGTCCTGCTGAGGAGCCAGTCGATTAGGGTTAGGGTTGATGCCATCAAGTGGCGGTCCTTGGTTTTGCATGTCTGGAGGGTGAACATGCATTATCGGTGGGGTGAATTGGATGTTGGGAGCAGTTGGATTACCACTGGTGGTCTCCATGGCTCTATTCCTAAATCACCCATCAGCCTGATAGGGTATGTATCCATTGGATGATCCGCATCTCTAGGGACAAAAGCAGGCTTCTCCCCTAGTGGGATGTTGTTAGGATATGTTGCAACAGGCCTCCGAGGTCTAGGGTTACTAGGCTCAGACCTATCAAAATTTTGGGAATGCATATCCCCTCAACCAAAATATGGTATCGGGCCATGTGGGGTGGTATGGATGGAAATTGTCCCATAGGGGCATTAGTTTCCCAATTCGGGAAACTACCCACGCCAGCCGCATACGGCCCAGGGGCGTAGGGACCCTGATTTAGGGATGCCAGTGCGGAGAGTTCATTCTCATAGCCTGGAAACGGCTATCCATATGGCTATCCAGCATGTTCCCGAGTTGGGTCATTAAGTTCGCGGGTATTAAGTCCATTGCTGGATTTAAAGCAGCATTTTGCCCTGTTGTAGGCACTACTGGAGTTACAGATGCAGGCGAATTGGTGGTGTTTTGAGGAATAGACATGTTTGTCCATGTTATAATTCGTGATCTTAACACCAATTGATCCAATTGATCTAGATCTGCTAATTGATCTATCGTGGTTGATTGTTCATCTCCCACTGTGGTCGCCAATTTGTTATCGCGTAAAATCGGATAACAACAAATAGTAAGCCTTTTACAGGCTAAGACGATAGAATTTGAATAAAAACTCTATCGTTGGATTGCGCTTTCAAAAAAGTTTTAGAACAATAAACAGGAAACGAGTCCCTTGCCCACTGTCGATTACAAGAACTATTATATAACAACTATTAACTACGAACTACAAACTATTCTAATGCTAAAACTATGAAAGTAAACGGCAGTTGTTGCTTCTGGTAACCGTCTTTGTAGCGATTGGTCGACTACCTTATATTTCCACCTAGAGGTCCACTGGGTCATAAACTTTGCGAGTGATCCATCACTTGGTACTACTCACGGTCCACCCTCCTCACTCCAAGCTCCAGGCTCTAGTAACCGTTTTGTAGTGATTGGTCGACCACCTTGTATTTCTCACCCATAGGTGGGCCCTTGGGTCATAAATTTGACCATTTCATATTTTCCACCCATAGGCAGGCCATTGGGTCTTATTTGTTCCTTCAATTGGTATAGCTCTTGGGTGCCATCTTTGTTCCGGACCAACTTTTACTCTTATTTTAATACTTTTTTTATTATATTTTTCACCCATCAATTTTTTTCACCCCTCCAGAGAGTCATCTATAGCAGGCCTATTCGTCGATGAAAACACCCATCTAGAGAGTATAGCAGGCCATCTATAGAGTGATCTATGGCAGACCTATTCATCGATGAAAACACCCATGTAGAGAGTCCTCTATAGCAGGCCATCTAGAGAGTCATCTATAGCAGGCCTATTCATAGATGAAAACACCCACATAGAGAGTCATCTATAGCAAGCCTAATGAAAACACTCATCTAGAGAGTCATCTAAAGCAAGCCTATTCATAGATGAAAACACCCATCTATAGAGTCATCTATAACAGGCCTATTCGTCAATGAAAAACCCATCTATTTTTTTTACCAATCAATTTAATTATTTTTTTGGTGATAATAAAGCTCTAATCCATTTCACTGTGTGCGCTGTTGCTGCTGTGTTCATTCGGCCATCCCAATTGCTCCAACCCATGCCACCGCCGCCGTGTGTATGTATATATATGGCATGAACATTTATCGAATTAAAACAAAATTTTAAGGGAAAAAAATATATATTTCAGAGGATTGAATGATGAAAATGAACAAAATTTGGTTGATCGAAGGTTCGCTAAAATACGTAGGATAAAATTGAGCAAAAAGAAAATACAAAAATTAATATAGATCGGAAGACTTTTAATTAACGTTGTTCTACCCCGAAATTTTATAAATAAGCAGCATCCTTAGACAATCAATCATGTGCAATTAATACGGACACAAATTCTCAGTAAGCCGTAAGGGATACTTATTTTCATAAGGGAACTTTAAAAAATTATACTCCATCCGTTACTTTTTAGTTGTCTTTTTAGAGAGTAAAAAGTATTTCAAAATAGTTGTCATTTTTAGGTAGTTATAGGTAGTTATGCTATGTTTATATAATATTGCCCTTCACTTTACATAAATGATATTTGTTGACATTTATTAAGAATGAATTTAAGTGAAGGGTAAAAATATAAATTTATAAGTTAATTAATGCAAACCTTGATTATTGAAATTGAGCGGAAAGAGACAACTATTTAGCAACCGATGGAGTATATTTAAAAAAAATATTGTGATTTGGGGGGCAATGCACCCTACCTTCAATGTGAACTCAATTAAAGAAATTCGATAAGACGCTTCAGTTTCTTTCGAATTCATAATTAACAAATACGGCCAAGTTGGAAATGAATCGTGTCGATTTTGAACAGCACCAAAAGCACTAACATGCATCAACTGACATTAACAAGCAAATTAAAGTCGTCGATAAAATCAACTACTCAACAGAAAATTAAATATGCTTGACTGAATCAGCTAGCAGCAGCGATCATGATGCATATATGTTGACACCAAAATTTAAATTATATTTAGTCGGTGTTAATATAGTATTATTAATAAAATATACATATGAAAATGAAACCGCGGTAACAATATTATTATTTTAAAAATACTAATATCAGTATTATTATTATTATTGCAAATAAATGGTAATGAAGACTGCGATGATGTACCAAGAAAGAGAGCAACAAAATTGTTCAAAAAAGGCAAACTTGGCCAAATTGCAGACTAGAATACGGATTCCATGTAAACACTGCCACATTAGCGTTAATATTCATTAAGGGTTGGTGGAATTGATTTGGCAAAATTAGCATAGTTATCGGATGTATTGAATTAATAGATTTCTTATTGGATGATTTAGGAAATCAAACATAATTATGAAACTATTTAGAGTTTTTTTTTCTGTTTTAGTTGTGTCCCTTTGGTTTCCCTTATGAAAAAAGAAATAGTTTGACTCGAGCTCTTGTGCGCTTCCAATCCACCATCGACAGTCACTACAAGGAAAAAATGAATTACCGACCGAAAAATGCGGTCAGTAACCCTCTTTTACGGGTCGTTTCGGCCTTTACCGACTGAATTACCGACCGCAAAAGTCGGTCGGTACTATCTAGTCCCAAAAGGTCCCGTATACGGTTACCGACCGCAAATTGTGGTCGGTAATCTCTTTTATGAAAAAAAGAATGTGCTTAGCAAAGCTCGAACCCAATCCCTCAACCCACCAACCTTCGCCCTCAACTAACTTGGCTAGCTACCTAAATTGACAAATGATATCAGTCCATGTGTTATATATTACAGCCCTCACTAATATATTTTGGAAGATGCTGAAGAGAGGGCTCAAACCCTAGTGGAAAAGCTCTTCCTCGCGCGCGTGTACCATTGGGACACAATACATTTCATGTCATTATGAGTAACTCTTTATATATATACATATACAAATATTAATTTGTAAATTAACTAAATTGAAATAAAATAAAAAAATTAAAATTATATTAATTTAAATTTAAAGAATCATAAATTAAATCAAACAAATTTTTATAAATAACAAAAGATCCCCAATAAAATAAAAATGAAATAGATATTTATTAAATTAAAATTAATTAATTACATTAAAATATAATTAGATAATTAAATTATAACATAAAATAAAAATAAAATAAATTAATTAAAAGAAAATTTTAATTAAAAATTAAAATAAATAATTATAAAAAGCTACTTAATTATTTTGACAAAAAATTAATGTATTTTTGAGACAATTTTTGAGATTTTTTAAGTGAGTACCAAGATGCATTGAGTGATGTGCAGCATTGAAATGTCAAAGTGACAGACTTAATATATTATTGCGACATACCTTAGTATATTCCAAAGAAACTTTGTACATTTCAGAGACAGGTCTTTGTACATTCAGCGACAGACCTTAATACATTTCAATGACATGCCTTAATAAATTGTCGATGAAGTGTTTTATAGCCGCTTCTTATTCATATCATCTTATGTTATGAATTTTTCTATTAAAAAGGGATTGGAGGTCGACAATGATGATCTTATTTGATTAAACATTAGTTAGGGTAGTGCAATTTATTGTTCATACAAATCACAATTGCACCTTACAAATTAAGTTACATAAAATAATCAACTCAAAAACAAAACAAAACATTAAAGATGACAACGACATATTTCAATAACTTTTTCCTAATAGGTAAAGTTGTATACTTATTAACTTACCAATACCATTACAACTGAACTCAATCATTAAAATTAAATATAGATCAATGGTCATATCAATTGTCTTGATATAATATCAATTAGAAAGGGAGTCTTTACTATTTAGGGAGTCTATACATCTTAAAATTAAATATGTATAACTCCCATGTTATACATATACAACATTCATTTGACGGCTCCAATTAGAAAGGGAGTCTTTACTATTTAGGTGCAGGTAGTTGTATGTATAGTCACCATATTCGTGATGTGATAGTTGTATTATGTGATATATGAAATGATGTGTTTTATGTGATGGAAATGATGTTTTGTGTGATTAAAAAAAAGTGATGGAAAAGATAATTTTTGTGATGCAACATTTGTGTTTTGTGATCGCTGCGCCTTTTACTATGGCTGCTCCGTAACCAAACTGTACTATTTAGCCCTTTGATTATTGTGTGTTGATAGGCAATGCATTGTGGGCTATTTGTCCTTTCAATCGTTGCAATGGCGACACGTAGGCAACGTTACAAAAATGGACAGGCCAGGGCAGACAACGACTTCCATACGCACAATAAATAAATAAATACATATGAGAAAATACTACCTCCCGTCTCCGTATTTTTAAAATTGTAATATTTGCAATTGGCATGCATACCAATAAATATTTTTAATAATTAATAATTTAAATTTTGTACAAATAAAGTTATGAAAAATTGATATTTTAAAAATTACTTTCAAATTTAGATTAATCTAATAAAATCTTACTTGACTATATTTTTTTCCATAACAATAATAAAAATTTGAATTAAAGTTAAACTATAAAAAGTACAAAATAATACTCCCTCTATCCCATTATTTTTGTCTCAAAACTTTTGGACATGTCGTCCAAAGCATTTGTTTATCACAATATCTTAAAGTTTACATATGTAAAAATTATGTAAATTGTATATTTTAAGGAGGGTGTATTCAATGTAGAGTCCGTAGGATTTTTTTGGACTTTTAAAGTTGAGGTGTATTCAATTTAGATTTTAAAAAGTCTTTAAAAATCTAGGTGTATTCAATACAGATTTTAAAAAGTCTTTAAAAATCTAGGTGTATTCAACATTCCATGGATTTTAAATCTTTATAGATTTTAATGGATTCTCTTAAAAAATATAACTAAACAAAATCTCTCTAAAAATCCATGGATTTCTAAAAGTCAGCCAAACTCTACATGGAGTCTATACAAAATCAATCGACTCTGAAAACTCTACGTGGAGTCTATGGACTTTCTAAATCCACCAACTTTTTAAAATCCATATAAATCTGAATTGAATACACCCCCTAAAACTATATGATTAGACGAATCAAATAAGACCAAACTTGACTATATATATATTTTTCTTATATAATAACATTAGGTCAAAGTTAATCAATGAACAGTGAGAATAATTGCCACATAAGTCATTTTTCTTATCATTTTTTTCGGATCCATCCTATTCAAATTTTTTGCCCCTATTAATCTGCTTTGTTTGCTAATTAAAACCAAATCCGTCCTAAACTCACTAATCCACCAAATCAATTAGAGATTTAATTAGCAAAATTGCCAAAAACATCCATTTTCTTGTCGTTTGTCCAAATCCGTCCTCTACAACCCTTGCAAATAAATGGCTTCAACTGTTGTGATCATTGCATTAAATATAATCTACTTTTGTGTAGTATATTTTGTTCTTTTTCTGTTTCTGCAGTCTACATTATACTGTCACAACTACAAGTAAGATGTTTTCAATGCACATCATATTTGCATCTCAAATATTAGGTTCGAAATTACCATAAAAATGGATGGCAAACCAATGACACTAATCTTACTCATTACCACTCTTACTAACCACAAGCTCCTTCTTAGAAAAAAAAAAAAAACAAATCAACCATGTTGGAATCCGAATGGCATATCAAGACGTTGGAAATGATACTTCATTTCAATAATACAAAAAAATGCCAATAATCAACTCCAAGCAAATAAGTTTCCAATCTCTGCCTACTTCATTTCTTTCAACATTTGAGTGCTCCACAAATTCATCCGCTCTCCGAAATGCCTCATTCACATTGACAATTTCCATACTTAATTCCTTTACTTGGATGGCGACCCCACTAGTTTGTCATTGAGCCCTCATTGGTTGTGTCAATGGTTACATGTTCCTTTTTGTTTTGAAGGAAGACGCCGTTGGATTATGTAATTTCGAATTTGATGTCATTATAATGTGAATATGTAATGCATCTAATTAAGTTTCTTGATTGTTGACATGCGAATATAATATGCATTGAAAAAAATTTACTTGTAGTTGTAACAGTATAATGTCAAATAAAAAAATAACAAAATATAATGCAAAAAAGTAGATTATATTTAACGCAATGATCACAACAGTTGGAGCCAATTATTTGCAAGTGTTGACGGATTCGGACAAAACGAAAAAAAATGGATGTTTTTGGCAATTTTTTGATTAAATCTCTAATTAACTTGGATTAGTGAGTTTAGGACGGATTTGATTTTAATTAGCAAACGAAGCGGACTAATAGGGGCCAAAAAATCGAATAGGACGTATCTAGAAAAAAAAAAAAACAAGAAAAATGTCTTATTGGCAATTATTCCATGAATAGTGTCAAAATTGAAGTCAAAATGAGATACTTCTAGCGGGACGGAGGGAGTACAATATTGCAATCTTAAAGACGGAGGTAGTATTTTATTGGCTTTGATTTTTTTTATTTTCTATTTTTGCTAGAACAACCTATATAGGCTAGATTATGAATAGTGGAAGTTTGTGCCACATAAATTACAAAAACATATTGGCTTTGAATACTTGATGTGTGGTTAAATTACTTAAGTTCGAATTATTATTATTATTATTATTATTATTATTATTATATGAAAAAAAATAGGCGAAGTGAGAATATTATTATACTGTGAACCAAATACGCTAAAAACAAATAATAACACCAACATTTAATTAATTTGTTTTATTTATTTATTGATCCTCAAGACTTTCTGTTCGATTGGATTTATTGTAGTCTCGCAGTGACAGTGAGTACTAGAAAAGGGGAAAAAGGATTCTACAGTACGTACATTGCATGATTGCGTATTTGCGTGTCCCTTAGATATTTAATTTTGCCAAACTGAATTATTGTAGAAGAATAATTCTTTAAATGTTACTCCCTCCATTCTTAAATAGTTATTTTTTTCAGCTTACTTTTTAATAACTAAAATTTATATTAATTAATTCATAAATTCTATTTTTACTCACTCTGTCGTAATAAATGTCAAGAAATAATATTTATATAAAATAAAGAGTAATATTGTAAAAACATAGCATAATTATCTACAACTACATGCAAATAATAACTATTTTGAAACACTTTTTAATCTAAAAAAAACTACTAAATCAAAACGGATGTAGTATATTTTGGAGTACATGAATTGCTGTCAATAATTAATTGGCTATTTAGTGAGATTCATGAAGTATATTTGCATCTTGGGCTCCTCCCACGTATCCCATTACCATAGTATCTTAGTTTACTTATATATATATATACTAAAATGGCTTTGGTTAGGGTGCTGAAACATCCAAGCCATTGATGAAATATTGAAATCAATGGCGAAGATTAATACAAATGGTACTATTGTAATTTCAATAAAATCCAAATAATCTCTATTCATTTTTCTCTATTCTCATTCTCATACTTCTCTCTACCTCATAATCTACTTTTTCTTTTTGGAATTTCTAAAATTTGATAGGAATTTTAAATTACTTGTATCGAGTAGGTAAATTTTCATATAAAGAATGTCAAAATCCGAGTTCGTTTGAGAAAGTTAGAGTCATTTGAAGTTAATTGCGATTTTAAAAAACGTAGCATTTACATTTCAGCGACGGTGGCTTTGCAATTCAGCGATGGGAGCTTTACAATTCAGCGACATAGAGCATGTATTTCAGCGACATAGACTATACAACATAATTTTTATGACAATATATCTACTCAACACAAAGAATTTAAATATCCTACCAAAATTTAGAAAGTCTAACCAGATAAATATCATATTTTTAAAATAACGAGAATAAGATATCATTTCCTTTGAAAATCTGGTATTTATCAATTTGTAATTTCAAAATTTTGATAGGATCGAGTAGATAGATTTTCATAGAAAGAATGTGAAAATCCGAGTTTATTTGAGAAAGTTAGAGCCATTTGAAGTTCATTGCGAATTTCAGAAACACAGCCTATACATTTCAGCGACGATGGCTATGTAACTCAGCGACGGGGACTTTACAATTCAGAGATGGAGGCTTTACAATTCAGCGACGGAGGCGTTATAATTTAGCGATATAGCCTATGCATTTCAGCAACGTAGCCAATACAACAAAATTTATGTGACAAACTTCAAATGGCTCTAACTTTCTTAAATGACCTCCAATTTGGACGTTCTTTATATGAAAATCTATCTACTCAATGCAAGGAATCTAAATATTCTCTCAGATTTTAGAAAGTCTAAACATATAAATATCATATTTTCAAAACAACGAGCATAAGATATCTTTTCTTTTGAAAATCTGGTATTTATCTATTTTTAATTTCCAAAATTTTATGGGAAATTTAGATTCATTTCATCGAGTAGGTAGATTTTCATATAAAGAACGTCAAAATCCGAGTTCGTTTGAGAAAGTTAGAGCCATTTGAAGTACATTACGATTTCCGAAAACACAGTCTTTACATTTCAGCGACGATGGCTATGTAATTCAGCGATGGAGCCTTTATAATTCAGCGATGGAGACATTACAATTCAGCGACATAGCCTATGCATTTCAACGACGTAGTATATAGAACAAAATTTATATTACAAACTTCAAATGGCTCTAACTTTCTCAAATGAGCTCGGATTTGGACGTTCTTTACATAAAAATTTATCTACTTGATGCAAGGAATCTAAATATCCGATCATATTTTAGAAATTCAAAATAGAAAAATAGCAAATTAAGAGGAATGAAAGACTGACGAGTGAAAGAGATGAATAAAGATAATTTCTCTATTATTATGCCATGAATTGTGTCAAAAGATGGCTAACTTATGCAAATTTTTTATATGATCTTTATTTAAGGATAGAAATCACTAAATTAATTTTGTGGATGATTTTATAACTAAAGATATAATTATTTATATTTGACTATTCTACCCTTTTATTTTATAGCCATTGGATATTTTTGTATGGTTGAGATGATTTGTTTTGATGTACTACCATTAACATTGGTAGTACCATAATTTTTCCCTACTAAAATAGTATAAGAGAAGTCTTTTATTCCCAATTTTTTTTGTTAAAGAGTTAGAAAATGGACTGTGAAAGTTCATGCAATATAAATTACTTCATAAAATTATATAAAAGTACAACGTAAGTGTTGGATTAATAAATAATGTAATATAATAATATTGGTAGAATTGACAATCTATGAACTTTGCAAAAGAAAAAAAGACAATCTATGAACATCTAAACATTTTCCATTATAGCTAGGTGTTGTAAAAGGACCTCTATTCACATCTCCAACTTTCGTAAAATTGATGTTTAGAAAATAGAAGAATTGATCTCTTAATAAATTTTTAGTTCAATCCATTAGTAAGTATCAAGTATATGTCACAGATTGAATAAACATATTACCACCAAAATGAATACAATTTAAAACCAATATCAGTTTAGCACAAAGCCTAATAAGTTTACTCCCAAAATCATACTTTATCCTACACACTTTCCCTTCCCCCTCTCCATTATCAACATTTCTCCTTAGCTTGACTCGCCTTCCCTATCCCATTTCAGAGTTTCTCCTCGACCCGCCTCGCCTCTCCCCTACGCTTTGTTCCCCCATCCAACTGAGTCGCGTATATTCCAACCACCTTGGACGCTATTCCGCACTACAAAAATTTTCACGGAAGGCGATGAAAGGATTTCGTCATCTTGTTCGTCGCCTTGTGCACGAGGCGGCGAAATCTGGCAGACGACGATGTTTTAAGCAATGACATTCATCTTTTTTTCATCCCTTCCTGCAAATTTCTTGTGGTATCTGTGGCCGTCCAATTACTATGTGCCTTCATTGATAGACCTCCGGTGGCATGTGTATCTAGATCCGCCACTATATAATCCAGCTGCTAAACAACGCATGCTAGTTTAGTAGGTAATTAAGTTTCCAAATTTATTCATAAAAATAAAAATATTTGGGTGAAAGGTTTTCTGACTCATGTGCGCATGATATTTAAAGATTAAAGAAATTTTTTGGCGAAACAAAGATTAAAGAAATTAGACATAGAAGTTTAGTATATTGAATTATTTTTATTATAAATATATATATATATATATATATATATATATTTGTGGAGCAATCACTACTTCCTATTTATATTTCAATCTCTTTCTTTCACCAAAAAGGAGGCAAGATAAAATAGCAACAATACAAACACTAAACAAAGTGACGCAAATTAGCAAGAAAAAAACATGTCGGTGATGCCGTGAGGGTGTGGCGGCCAATAATTATGGTAGGGATACGTAAGACGAAGCGCTTTAATTTCAACTTTATTTGCCTTCTAATGTTGGCTCAAAATATATAGTATACATGTTGAGTTGAGATATATGCTCCACTCCTACCAAACATGTAGTACCTAATTAACTTTTTTACTTTATAAATAATTAATGCCCTCATTCAATACTTTTTCTTTTCTTTCCTTTTTTTTTTTTTTTTTTCCTGTTTGTTCTTTTTCTTCAACATATTGCTTGATGTGTTGAGATCTCATATTTAATAAAACTGTGGATCATCCTTGGTTTATATTGGACAGGTCACTCCATTCATTGTCACTCATTGTCATTCATTAATAATGTGTCATTTTATATTTATAGTTACTGAAGTATTAAATTGAGGTTTTAGTTTATTTTTTTTCTAAATATTATTTGTTTGATTGGTAGGGTTTAACATATTAATTATATATATACTAGAATTTTGACCTGCGCTTCGCGGACGGTGTTTTTTCTTTTTTTTTTCCAAATAAAATCAAGTATTTGTGGTCTTATTATTATTATTATTATTATTATTATTATTATTATTATTATTATTATTTGTGCATAAAGTAAGCTTTACTTTAAATTCATAGCATAGGCATAGGAAATAATCTGTATCAATTTGATCATAAAATATGGGACAAAATAAATAATCAGTTCATTACCTCGACATAATCAACATCAATTTCTATAGGAATATCTTGATCCATCAATTCTAATAAACCAAACTATTCTAAACCATGAGTATGAATCTCCGCAATTTCAATAAGATAGTAGGAGTAATTGATTCAATTAATTATATTATATAAACCATTACTTAGAAGACCTATAAAATATTAGATTTTAATAGAGTTGAGTATGAATGTTTCGTCATGAATTAAAAATTTACAATAAAGAAAGCATTCATAATTAAATCTTAGCCCTATAACTAATTATTAGATTCGAAGAGAGTTGAACAACTATGTTTCTCCATGAATTATAATAAACCAATCACTGATCTCAGCCCTAATCTCAAAACCAAATGTAAGATTCAAAGACAGGTGTGCATACTTGTTTCATTGAGGAATCGTGATATACAACATAATAAGATGTCATGAGGCATAGATGATGATGCATATTAAACGTGGATTATAATTCACAATATCCTCTTATAAATTATATGCTAATCAACGGGGAAGAAGGTCAAAAGATAACGTGTAAGAGTAAATCCTTAGGCAGTAAGAGATAATTGTTCCCAGCAAATAGAATTAGAAACCATGGGCTAAAGAGCTAAAAATGCATAATCTCAAATATTAAAAGATGATTGAAGTGTAAATTTCAGTAAGACTATCGGAAAACATTAGCTATTACAAAAGTTTATGAGTTAATATGTTACTATAATTTACGTAATTTATAGTAACATATTAAAGATGATTGGAGTGTAAATTGTTTTTTTTCTTGTAGTGTACTCTTTTACACCCATTGCATGCAGATATAGATTGTCTGTTGCATTTGAATGAATAGCTTAAAATAATTTTTCAAATGTCATCCGGGTGAAAACGCACAGCCGACCTGGCTTCAAATTGCGCCTTGAAAAACAGAACCGCCTGTGCTTTGATCTCCCTTGGTTATTCAAATGTAACACCATTAACCTTAATAGCCCCAATGTGGCTCCGCCTCCTATTTAAACCTGTTACAGCATGAAAAAACCTGGTATTTTGATCCCCTCTTTCACCCAACGAACCCTAGATTTATGGAACCACCTCCTCTCCTCGGCCAGCAATAAACAATTCAAATCTCTCTTTTTGCCCACCCAAACATCCCTTGCTGTCTCATCACCTCCATGCCCCTGTATACTCTCTTCTAGCTCTCCAATTTCTTCATGCAGCTTTTTGATCCGCATCTCCAGGTCCTTCCCACTATATCCCTCCCAGCTTTTGATCTTCGATCTTAGTACCTTCAGCCTCCCAAACAAGTGACAGCCCCTCTGTGGCCGGTCTTCTTCCCACGCATCCCTCTGTGGCCCCTCTGACAGCCTCCCAAATCCTTAAAACCCCTTTCGGCCATCTAATAATTATAGAACTGGAAGGGTTTGTGGCCCCATTCTTTCCCCCCAACCTCTGAGCTCACCGGGTAGTGATCCTACAAAACCGTCTCACACCTCTTCTGAATGATAACTCCCTCCAAACCAAGCCAATCCGACGATACCAAAAACCGATCAAGCCTACTCCACGCCCTCCTCCCCCCCCCCCCCCCCCCCCGACCCAAGTAAACAATCCCCCCTCCATCGGCAAGTCCACAAGCCCCACCCTATCTATAAACTCTCTGAATTCTCTAGCTGACCCTCTATCCTCACTCTCCCCCACATGCTCCCCTTCCCACCCCACCACATTGAAATCCCCCATCAAACACCAAGACTCCCCATTCCCTGTATGGAATTTCTGAGCCAACCTCTCCCAAAAATCCAATCTTCTCCGCCTATCATTCGGGGCATGAATACAAACTAGGTTCAGCTCCACCCTCAGGCCCCTATCATCCCTCTGACCCAGATAAATGACGTTCATGTTCCACCACCCTAAACCTCGCCTGACTAATATCCCAAGCTACCAGCAACCCCCCAACACTCCCCATAGCTGGTTGGAAGCAAAAATTGCACCCCGATGATCCCCACAGCCTGTGTACCATTCTATCTCTAACCACGCTCATCTTGGTTTCCTGAAAACATACTACCCATGGCCTATACTTTTTACACAATCTCATGACCGCCCTCCTCCTCACTCCCCCATTGAGACCCCTTAAATTACAAGTAATAAGCTTCATTGAGACAAGATTTCTACCCATTCTAATACAGGAAATCCCATAGCCTCTCAAGCTTCCTTCCCTAACTCTTCCCTAATACATGCCAAAACAGCCTCTCTACTCATTCTATGCCCCAACCCCAACCTTTCCGCAAGCACCATTGTCTCCTCTACTTCCGAGAACTCCACCAATTTAATCCCCTCCTCCCCTTTAACCGTCCCAAATTGCAAAGGAGCGAAAATTTCTTCGACCAAACCCCCTGTTTGATGCCCAGACCCCTTCAACCCCTTCCCATTCACACCACCTAATCTACCCCTCCTCCTGCTCTTCCTCATCACCCCCAACCCTAATCTAATAACTTCAACCACTGCTTTCTCGACTTCACAAAGAGCAGCCGATCCCCCCTCGCCCGGATCTTCCCTGAGCAGATGCCCCCCACCCCCCCCCCCCCCCCCCCATTTCTAGACATGTCTCTGGCACCGGAGTTCACCGGAACTTCCCCCTCCCGATCTTCCCCCGTACTGCGCTCCCCCCTAGCCGAATCCATACTCAAATTGAAAACCTCAGCACCCTCCGGATTGAAGTTCTGCTCTCTCTCCCACACACATATCGAGTCTTTACTGTTATTCATTTCCTCTACCAGATTGCCCACATCCCTTGGTTTAGGCCTATTCATCCATAATTCAGGCTTCTCCATTGGGCCCATCTCCTCGCCAGGCCCAACATCCCTCTGAAGAGGCCCACACGAAATATTGTCACCTCCTACCGAACATCTCATCTCCTGCCCCCCAACGCTCTTTCGACCCAGGCCCACTTTCTGGCCCATCAACCCACTACTGCCTTCTTCAGTGTTAGCAGGGAATCCGTTGGGACTCACAGCTGTACCAGAATGATGATTATTCACAGCCGCCACATTCAAATTATGCACACCCCCATGCACCCCTTCGAATGGACGTTCCTCTTCCCCATACAATGTGATCCGGGACCTTCCTTCCTCCTCCTTCTTCGGCTGCCCATCACCACTCCCCTTTACTGACTGCTCCGCCGAAAACCTGCTACTACATTTCCGGTCCAGTTGCATCAGCCTCGACCACCGGCTCGCATAGATTTGGCACTATCCCCACCAAAAACGTCTCATCTCCCACCTGAATCTTGACCTTAGATGGTATCTTGTTCAAATCATTCAAAGCAACCAAAATCCTTGCCCTATCCAATCTTTTCTTATCCCTCGTATCACTGTCAAGATTAGCCACCCTAACCCATCTCTCAACAAGTCTCTTGAAGTTGTCCTCAGACCATGTCGAGAAGGGAAGTCCAAACACATAGATCCAGACTAAATAGTTCCTCGCCAAACCCCCCGGCGTCCACTCCCTTTTCCAGTCGATCATCTCTCAATCACCCCGATCTTCCAAGAAATGATCTCTACATTCCTTCCTGTTGAACACTGCCACTACTAATAATCCTCCACCATAGATCACAACCTCACATCCTTTATAAATCCCATATAGCCAATCCTGAAATTTAGTTAAATCTTCCAACCTCCGGATGGCTACCACAGCTGACTTTCCTAACCAATCAAGATCCCTCGTGACTACCTCCATCGTCACTGTGTCGATACCGTGCTCCTCCATTCTTTCTGGACTTTTATCCCGGCCCCCAGCTGCCACCTCAACATACGACCTGCCATCCCTCCAAGCTCCAGTGGTCTTTCCTTGTCTCCCCAACGGTCTCCAGCCTCCTGCCTTCCCCTCTTCTGGTCCAAGACTTTCATGCACGACTCCCGAGTAACTTTGATGGCATCGGCAAACCTCTTGCTAGGTATAGCCCAATTAGCTTTCAGTTTCATCCCCTCCACAACCCTCCCATTCATGTGATCGATTACTTTTTTCGCTTCTTCGTTGCTTTGTACTCTAATGAAACCAAACTTGCACCCCCTGTCCGCCCAGCTTCTGCTCGGAATGTACCATTCTCTCACCTTTGCAACCTCTTCTATATCCTTCAGGATTTGGCTAATCGGGACATTCAAGGGTATATTTCTTATATAGACCCCGACTAAAGCCTTACGGGGCTTAAAACTTCCCCTGCCAAAACCGAATCCAGCCGGTCTTCTCGCCTCTTGCCGCCCATTGCCTGCCGGACCACCTTTGCCTACTGGACCACCTCTGCCTGCCGGAACACCCATTATTGGTCTTTTGCTATTCACTTAACAATGTTTGTGGTTATCTACATATAATTTGTTAGCCAACTTAAATAATAAAAGGTGTTTGTTCCATCCCCACCCCCTTTTTTCAACAACCTATTCAACTTTTCTTCCCCAATTTCAACAACCCCACTCATATATTATATTATATTTATATCTATAATATCCTAACAAATTCTTAATAAAATATTATAATATCTTTAATTAATTATTACTATTATATATTTTAAATATCACGTCAAATCCGATTCCATTCCTCCAAGATTTGCATATCTCCATCAAACATTCTCCTCTATAAATACTCCACTCATTTATCTAATCTCATGGTTGTATTGAAATTCTTATCATCTCACATTTTATTTCTTCATTCTTATTCTTCATTATTTCTTTATGTCTTCTCAACTTTAATTTTATATTCACACAATGTCTTTTGTTTCTTCTTCTTATGTATTACAATGTTTCCCACACTAATATTTTCCTAATATTTCTTTTGTTGCAGGTTAATTTTTCTTTCATTTATTGCAATATATTCTTCATCTTGCTATCCATGTAAGATTTTTTTTACTCCACATGTGAATAATATTAGTGGGGTTTTTTTCCCTTTATTCTTACTTACTGTTAAAATATATATTTCTAATGATTTTCCATTGATTTTTGCAGGATTGTGTGTTCTAATTCAAGATTGCAATGAAGTCTTACTCTACAAAGTATTTTTGTCATTCTCATTTATATACTACTCAAAATTTTTGTATATCATGAAATCTTTTTATGTTTATTTTGTTATTGTTTATTTTTTATCTTTATTCAAAATTTGAAAATAAAGAAAAAACTGAAGAGAGTAAATTTGGAGATGTTTCCACTTTATTTCTAATTTATGTATATTTTTTTCCTTTTGTTAATGGATTATTCCATTTTTGACATCTTTCCTTTTGGATACGTTTTTTATATATTTTTCTGAATTAATTTAAGTTAACAATAAAGTAGAAAAACAACCATTATTTAATTGAATTTGGGAAAATTGGGAATAATCCAATAAATTGGATCGGGAATGATTTAAATTAGTTGTTTATTTTTACCGTTATTTAATATAGTGATATGTTATTATTATAAAAGATCTTAATCTAATTTTGAATGGTGTATATATGTAAGGTAGATATCTTATATTTTTAAAAAAATTATTAATTAATATAAAAGATATAATAACACTACATAAATTAATATGATTTAATTTGATATACAATATTTTTAATTTCGTCTAATTGCATAAATATAGTTCTATATAGTTGTATAAAATATATACATATAATTAGGAGTGAAAGCGGTACGGTAAATATCCCACCGATCCAATGACGTCTCCGATTATATTCGAATCCGAATTCGTATCTGAGTATCCGGCTTGATATTTCAATATTCGTATCTAAATTCGAATCCGTATTTTAATATCTGCATTCGTATTCGTATCCGGAAATATCTTACCGTAAATATCCAACCGTATCCGAAAATTGAAAGTATATTATTCAGATTTTAAATATGGATATCCAAATATATTAATATATTATTATTTATTGATTAAAAATTATCAATAATTATAAAAAATGTCAAATTATCCGATAATTTTTATAAAAATTAAAAATTATGAAATTTTCAAAAAAGATTATAAAAAGTTATCCGATAAGCTGTATCCGATTGAATCCATATCCAACATGTATTCATATCCAGAAAAATATTGAATTTGTATTCGTATCCGGCATATCCGTATTCGATCTGAATCCGAGGAAAAAAAAAGTGGGATAATATTCGTATCCGATATTATCCGACCGTATCCGTACCGTTTTCATTCCTACATATAATATAATACTTTCTCCGTTTTCAAAAGATTGAAACATTACTACATTTCACGCAATCCAATGCACACTTTTAACACTTAATATCTTAAATTGTATAAAAGTAAAAATTATAAAAATTGATATTCTAAAACTACACGATTAGACGAATCCAACAAGATCTCACTTGACTATGTTTTATGTTATACAACTGTGTTAAAAAATTGAATCAAAGTTAATCAATAAATAGTAACAACTATGCAAATGTTTCATTTTTAAGAAAACGAAGGGAGTATAATATAATATAATATAATATAATATGAGAATTATATATTCATGATTAGATTTGTATTAGTCACTCCATATTTATGTGAACAATGTTCTAAAATTATTTACATTATTTTTTGGGAAATTGAAGCCAGATAACAAATTGAAAAAAATATAAAAAAGCAACAAAAAGAGGTATCCAAAAAGCGGAAAGGAAAAATGAGCTAAGATTTAGGCTCTTGGGAACCACACGCCGGAAGAATCCGCCTCTAACGTCCCGTGCATGAAGTCTGGGGGAATGCCCAAGTACTGTAGAATTCTTCTAGAGATGCACCACGTTTTGCTAGACAATCCGCGACCATTTTACGCTCGCAAAGTACATGATGAACTGAACATCGGTTAAAGACGTCTCTCCGGTCTTTAATCTGATGCCAGAGCGGAGTCAGGGGTGGGAGGCAGGTCATTGGTCAAGGAGTCCAATAGCAATATTAGAATGTAAAATATAATAATATATTAACATATAAAAATATAAAATGGAGGTAAAATTAAACAACGAAAATACTAAAAATGTCATTTATAAATTAAATAATAATTACAAATATATCTAGCAAATTATAGTTTAAAAATGTAAAATCAAATATATTACAAAATTTGTATCAAGCAATTTTTACTGTAAATTTATGAATTAAGTAATGTAAAATCATATTGATTATGGGCTAAATCAATCAAATAACAATATTAGGAAAATAACTTAATTAACAAAGTTGCTCAACCACTTTGTTACATTTTTTCTCAATAATGTGGTCAGAAAATTGGCATGAACCATATTTTATGTAATAAAATATTTGAATTTTTAAAATATTATGTTATTTTAAAATATATATATTTTACTTCCCACGTATTACGCGGGCGGGTATGCTAGTTATATAAATAAGTGTTTATAATTTAAACATTAACAATAACACATTCTTTTATTGGGGTGATAATAATGGTTTTATTATATTTTATAATTTTTAATATATAATTATAATTTTGATATTGATAATTAATATATTGGATTATTGGTGAATAATATATGTACTGATTTTACGCAATCACAACCGAAAAAAAAATAGTTTTAGATAATAATTTGAATGTCGTGATTTTTCTATTTATATTTTATTTACATAAAATTTTTAATTTCTGATTTTGTATGGATTATGATTAGTATTGATATTTATTTTTATATGCTTGTGCATAATTTTTTTTTTTTTTTTTTCATGGGAAGATGAGGCTGAAACTATTTATCATAAAACAATCATTATTTCATACATGCCATAAAGGTCATTGGCTAGGGTAATCATCAAAGTTCCTTGGGATTTATAACAGGTGTTCATTAAAATGTAGACAAACAATAAAAAAAACGATGGTAAGTCCAAAGAATTCTTAGGAACTTGGCTAGGCCGTTAAGCTTGTTGCCCGAGCTTGTGCTGGGAAGTATTGTGTTCTCGTGGCATATGTTAATTCACCTTGGGAACCGCCTATGTATGGTGGTCGGTCGCTCCAGATGGTCTTTGGGCCTCTAGCTCTCTTGCTGGTGAAGGTTGATGAATTCACCACTAGAACTGCAGCATGGTGACCACAGGAAAGAGAGGTTTGAATGTATTTCAGTCTCGCCTCCGAGGGTTGGGCGATCCATTCGGGGACTAATCATCCTGTCATGGGCTTGCACGAAAAGAGGTCCGAGGGCTTCTTTCTCTTGTCTTGGTGCCGTCCTTTCGGGTCGGAGTGGTGAAAGAGAAGTAGGTGGAGAAGATGCGAGATTGAGGGATGGTGGACTGGATCGCAAATGTTCCAAATTCAACTCCTCAGCTTGGTACTTCGCAAGTGATGAAAATTGATTGTGTCATGTTGGCTAAGGTCTAGTGTCTGATTGTTTTGCTATGTTTGCCTGGGTCTACGCTTGATGGTGCAAGCATCCATGGACGCAGCCACTGAGATGGATTGGTACGAGGTGATTGCTCCCTGTGTAGGTGCTCATCTTCTTGATCTTCATGTTCCATTAGATTATCCAATCTGTTACGGGTGTGAGGCGATGGAGGGGATTCTTTAGAATTGACCGGGGTTCTTGGGGGTCGCCGTTTAGGCTGGGCGATCATCCCAGGCCCAACTTTGGAGCCTTTTGCCTACTTAGATTGTTCACTGTTGCTGGGGGCAACTTGATGCGCTAGTACAGGGTTGGTTATCCGGACAGGCGTCTTGAAGGTGGCCATATCTCCAATAATGGAAGCAGATTCGCCGAAGGTTTTCATACTCGATCTAGATTGAACAATTGCCGACAATCATGGTTGTAGCTAAGTGGTTTTGCTAGCTCAATCCGGACAGCCAATCTTGCAGACCTTCTTCTTGATGCCGCGCCCGTATTGAAATCGATACTAACGACTTCTCCTACATCGTGGAGGATTTTCCTGTTGTAAAGGAAAATAGGAAGATTAGGGATGTGGATCCATCATCCATGCGACAATGGAGGAAATCTAGTGCGCCTTCGGATTGAACTTTTCGTCCCATTTTCGTATGTAGTTGCCAAGAATCATCTACAGTGATTGCATGTAGAGCATCGTTTTCGTTTTTGAATTTCACAATAAAGTATCCATTCTCTAGGTCGATTAGAGAGAACGTGGCGGCTGCTGGCCATATTTTTTTGATCCGTGCTTTAAAGACCTTGTATGACATATATTTTCAAGCCGTTGTCTCACTTGACTCTGTTTTATCCTTTATAACCATAATAAAATGAATAATATTAAAATTATTTTAACTATACAAAACAATAAAATAAAAAGTAAGCGAGGAGTAGGTAGTACTCCCTCCGTCTCATTTAACATGTCTTCTTTCATTTCTGCACACAATCCAATGCACATTTTCAATCTTCAATATCTCAAAATATGTACAACAAAAAATTATGTAAAATGTATATTCTCTACATGATTTTACGATTCTAACAAGACCCAACTCGACTATTTTTATTCAAATATATATTTGCAATAACGTTGAGTGAAAGTTAAACAATAAACAGTACCAAAAAGTAAAACCAGACAACTAAAGTGGGACGGAGGCAGTATATTTTATAGTACAATATTATATGTGTTGGGATCCAGTGGGATGCATTAGGGGTGATATCGAGTGGGATACTCGAGTTTGACTTGACAGCACATTTGAGCTACTCGAGCTCGAGCTCGAGCTCGAACTCGGGTATCATCGAGTTCGAGTACGAGTACGAGTAGCTCGAACTCTTTTTTTTTTTTTAACTTTTCTCGAGCTCGAGCTCGAGTACCATCGAGTTCGAGCCCGAGTAGTTCAAGCTTGAATTTTTTTTACATTTGTGTGTGTTGATTTTATATTTTGGAACAATGACAAAAAAATTGATTCAATTTGATACATAAATATTTGACTAGTTATTGTAAAATTTACACTACAAGAATATTTCAGTATAACGACCAGAATTTGCGACAAAAATCATTCATTAACTAGTTAGCAACCGAATTTGCGACCGAAACCATTTAGTAGCTAGTTAGCGACCAAAATCATTCAGTAGCTAATTAGCGATTGAATTGGTTTGGTCGCAAAATATCTTTCATTTTTCAATTTTTTTTTTTCATTTGGCACTCAATACGATACATTTCTTAAATATTACAATAAATTTAAATACAAGTTTATCATATTTAAAAGTAACTTCAATACTTTTGTAAGGCATTTTATTACAGTCAAGTATTAAAGCGTGTCTTAGGGTTGCCGTTGCTCCGGGTTCATCCCACAACATCAATACTAAGAGTGGATATGTATTAGCTGAATAAGATTTATTAGTACCTAAATGTATGAATATGAGTGAATTTGTTGAATTAGTTAGTGAATTGGGTATGAATAATATTCGGGTACCACTTATCACCTCACAATACCAATATTTGAGTTAGGTTTTGTGCAACCACATGTCTCTTATGTTGGGTAATGGTTTTATTCATCGGTGTGCTTTTTTCGATATTTTTTCCGGTTAACATTGTACCCCCGGTTAAATTGAAATCTCGCAAACTTAAATACGTATAAGGCTCGGAAGTTGGATGCATTTGACCTCAATTACAGTATATGCCAATACGTATTCATCATATATTCAGTATATTAATTTGATTCTATAGTGCAGATTTCGATATATTTGTCAAATGTAATAACAAATGTTAGTAGAAATGTGTCACATTTATTAGTAACTTCAATATTTGTGTAAGACATTTAATTATTCAGTGTTAACATCATTTATATATTTTATTTTTATCTAATTATTGAATTTATTTATTTAATTAATTTTATTTTTATTTTTTCATTTAATTGAATTTTATATAGTTTTTTCTTCTATTTTATTTTCTTAATTTAGATGTATAATTTTATTAGTTTTGTAAAGGTAATTTTCTTTTCCTTTTTTATTTATTTTTTATTTTCTTATTATTTAATTAATGATTTTAGTTTATTTTTTATAAGATATTACAATATTTAAATTTATCTTTTAAGTTTTTAAATAAATTTATTATATTAAGAACTTATTTTATTTTAAATTTATTTTATAATTTTATAACTATAATGATATTATTAATCTATTTTAATTTAATTCATTTTATTTTTCTGTTATTTTATATTTAAATAATTATTTTAGTTAATTATATTTTATTTTTAAATTTAAACATGAATTTATTAATGGATCAAAAATGAAAGTGGACAATAAATAAAGTAGAAGGAGTATTAAAAATATAAAATATAAAATATGAAGTATAAAAAATTTAAAATTAAAAAAAACGAATCGAGTACTCGACTCGACTCGATACTCGTCCAGTACTCGATACTCGACGAGTATCGTAACCTTGTACTCGAGCTCGATACTCGATTAAAAAGTCGACTACTCGACTCGGCTCGTATTTTTCGAGTACGAGTCAAGTTTTTCCCGAACCGAGTCCCGAGTCGAATTCAAGTAGCTCTACTCATTAATCACTCTAGTGCATGTAATTAAAATATGGAGCCGGGGAACTCCCAACTCAAGTGGATGTGATATGAAGGGCAAGCATGCGGCCACGTGGCCCAAAGTTAATAATTACACTGAATGAATTTAGGAGAGCCCGTCCATAGGGACTGTCACTGACGGACAGTCGATGTTCGATAGAGACCACTCACCTCACCTCTATATCATATGCCGCCTCTCTAGTCTCTCTATACATATAATGTGGAACAATGTCTGAAACCTATCCTTTTCCATTTGCTTCAATTCGTTACCGTTACCGTTACCGTGTTCTGATTAATTCTTGACTGCTCACTGTTGAATCAAATCTGTATATATAGATATTAGTATGAAGAAGTAAAACTTGAAACGGCGATCGATTTTGGTTCCGTTAGTTAAATTAAATTAAATGGGTTTTGGAATTCTGATCCATCCATGTCGTACAGTGGTTTACAGTAAGGTTTTAATTTGGTGGGGGTATATGTAGATGTAGTAATTAAATGTACCTGGATCTGGATCGTGGTAATCTTAATAATATTCATTTGTGGAGTATATATATACTTTATTATATGGGGGGAAGAATACACTGTGTATAGTGTACCACAAGAATCAAGATGGCATTTCTGCGACTGTCTGGGTATTAGCCCATAGGATAGTAGTGAGGACCTGGACAGGGGAGAATTTTGTGGAGTAGTATTTAAGTCCAATACTTAGCTTGTTGCCATTTAATTTGATTAATATGGGCATTACCAGTGTATTGCATTCCTAATCCTCGGCTGTTCAATTTTAAAAAGTACTACTACTTCCCGGCGGAGTACATTTAGAATGACATAGTAATCATTTTATGTAGAAAGATTAGGGTTTATGCAATGGTTATTGGGTTTCGAGTTTTACGTTATAAATTCAATTGTAAAAATTTAAAATTATATGATGTAATAGTGGATTGTCTGGATTTATATGAAGTGATAATAGTAGATTTATAATTTTACTATCTTATTTAAATTTATTTAGTTATAGGAATTTGTGTGATTCCACGACAATGAATTTGAAATTTTAATTAAGATTAAAATTTGTATAATATTTATACCATCAGATAATAACTAAATTGACGGAATACGGGCCACTCAGGGGCGTTTGGAATGGCTTTTTTTTTAAAATATTTTTTGGCTTTTACTTCTGCTAAAAGCACTTTTAATGAAAAATAATGTTTGTTTCGGCTTTTTACAAAAAGCAAAAACACCTCGAAAAGTTGCAAAATCGATTCTGGGAGAGGGATTGCTTCTCCGAAAAGCAGAAGCCAAAATCACCTAATAATGTGTGCATAGTCATAAATGTCCCTACTAATTTATTTAAATTACACTATAAATATATATTATCCTATATAAGTAGCATTTCCTTTTTGGTAATTTACATATTTTAAAAACATTTTTCACTTTTACACATCCAAACACACTTTTGAAAAAAAAGTTGTTTTTCAAACATTCAATCCAAACACAAAAATTACATGCTTCTGCTTTTGACTTTCACTTCTGCTTCTGCTTTTGGCTTCTGCTTTTTTCAAAAATCAATCCAAACGGGCCCTCAATATTTAGGGCCTGTTTGTTTTGGCTTTTGAAAAAAAGAAGTCAGTAGAAGAAGGAGCGGGAGGAAGAAGGAGAATTCAAAAGCAAAAGCAGCTCAAATAATTGTTTGGATGAATATTATTAAAGTTGCTTTTCAACGGAATTTGGATGAATTGTATTACATAGGACTTTTGATATATTAAAATTACTAAAATGGACATAAATATTTTAAGGATATTTATAATTAACTTTATTTCCTTTTTAAATAGGGTTATTTTTATATTTTTATTACTAAATGACTTCTCATTTTAAAAAAAGTAACCCCTACCTACATTAAAAAAAAGTAGAATTTTAACTTTTGTTTCTCCTTTTATTTTAAAAAAAAGTCAAAACAAACAGCTAAAAAAATTCAAAAGAATTTTTGGGATAAGCAAAAGTCAAAAGGATAAAAATTAAGGCAAAACAAACAGTTTCTTAAAATTTAACATTGACATATGATAGTACATTCTTCACTGATTAAGATTCAGATTAATATCAAAAGCTGAGGTTTAAACATGATATACTACCATATTCTATATATGAATACCCTGGACCGTGACCACCCATGAATACTATCCGTTCTTTTATAAGTGACAGATTGGAGGTTTTGTCACCATTTATTGAATAATTTTTATTCGAGTTTTTAATACAATTATATATGATAAAATATAATCAAGTTGAATCTTGTTAGATTCGTCTAATTGCATAGATTAAGAATATCAAATTTTTATAATTTTTTACTTGTATGCAATTTTAGTTATTGAAGATGAAAAACGTGTATTAAATTGTGTGAATGTGGGTCCGTGGTATTTAAAAAAGAACGGATATTAGATACACGGCCTAAAATTCATACTATAAAATTGAAAAATAAACTCATTATTATAGAAGTAAATTCTAACCACCTAAGCTAATTGATAGAAGCAGTTTAAATATTGTGAGCTCTACAATCGTAGAATATGTTACAACTTCAACAGTATTTTATTTTTCAAAAAAACTATCAACAAATTCAAATGGTCAAATACGTCCTAGTTTACTAGTACAACATAATACACAACACCTAGGGAATTATTTCACATATTGATTCAATTTAAAAATCAAAAGTGTGAATAATAGAAACCCTATTATATGCCACAGCACATAAAGATGAACTCCCAATTAAGAATATGGGAAGTAATATTGGAAAACCCTAGATTGGTGCAGTATGAAAAATATTTGTACATAAAAATAGTATACTAATGCTTTAAGAAGGTGTTGATTAATATTTTTCAAATTAATGGTGCAATATACTACAATAAAGACATTGTCATTACTCATTATTGTTGTTGCATTACATACAGAAAAATAAAATGAATAAATGAAACCACTACTCACCAACTGCTCAATTAATTTAGCAGCTTAAAAATGAGATTTAAGTGGAAACAGAGACTAGTCCATTAAAGGATTAACTGAAATTAGGTCTTGGCACAATTCAATCAACATCTAATACTCATATCTGTCTCATTTATGTATGAGATGCACATGTTTATGGTGTATGTGCAAATAAGCAAATTAGATGAATAATTAATGGGATGGGGAAAAGGACTGTTGAACCTGCTAACAACACAGAATCACCACTATCTAACTGCTAAGTGATGACAGGTTCACCAAATTAAAGGCTAAACAATCCCAAGAACAAGCAAGTGTGGCAAGATTGACACTTATTTGTGAATTGTGATTATATATTGGGGGGGGGGGGGGGGGGGGGGTGGGGTGGGATTGGGGGATAACTGTAACACCCTGGTTTTTGATAACCCAGGTAGGGATGTCACCGCCACACCTCCCTAACAAGGCACGGCTTCTCCAAGCTTGCTAGAGAGATGCAAGGCTATGGTTTCAGTATCTAAAATATTTAAAAACACATTCAAACAGCCCATGCATTATAGTTCGAAAAATAATCCCATTATAGTTGCAGCGGAAAATAATATCTAAGTATATGTATTGCAGCGGAAATTTAAATAGGGCCAACATGGCCAAAACACGGGTTAAACAGGCTCGTTCATGCAAGTCATAGTTTAATGCAAAAATTCAAAAATAATGTTCTTCCCAAAAGTGCCCATGCATGCATATGATCATGCATAATCCACATACTCTGTAAGAAAAAGAAAGAAATGATTTTGGTCAGCCACACGTGCTAAGTAAGTTAACACATAGCATGATTATGGGGTTTCAAAGCCATTAATTAAATTTTAATCAAAGCATGCTACTTAGATAATATGCAATTTAATTTAATTAACTAAATGAATTGCATAAATTAAATCATGGATTCTAACCAATCCTACATTTAGCATAATTTCAGTAAAAGCAGTAATTAATTTAAATAAAGCACTAAATAATTTAAATGGAAGCAATAAATAAAGTATTTTAGCTATCCCCATTACACCAAGATCATGTATCTCAAGTTTTTCACGATTGCGTCGCAATATCTAGAAGTTTAGCCGGTAGTCTGACGGCCGCAGCCGTATCCGCCATACCCAGTACCACTCCGGAGCCTCGGGAAACCCATACGGATGTTCCCGAGAGTGTAGGCCATATATCTCATGCCGTTTTGACAATATTTCTCATATTTCGCGCGGGGTCACCATCGTCCATAAAGGCACGAAGTGAATATTTAGGAGGGCACCCTGCAGAGCACTCACCCCCTAATTTTATTTAATCAAGTCGCAAGGGGATTTTTCAAAAACTCTTGCTTCATGTATTTTATTTCAAAGGAATTTCCGCTCGTTTAAACCTTAAAGGCCAATTTCACAATTTCGACAAGTTTATCAAAATATGACTTTCATAAAACGCTGTTTACTCGATAATCATTTAAAAATCCATTTTAAGTCTGAAAATTCTGAAAATTTATCAGTAACTCGAAAACACAGAGACGAACAAGTTTCGTGTTTTAGGTTTTTCGATCCGGGTTAAGGAACCAAGTCAAAAACATGATTTTCTATCAGAACATTATCCTGTCCGAGTTTCACAGCAACAGTTTCAAAAACCCGAATTCTACCATAGCAAACGAACTCCAATTTCAACGAAATTTTACAGGAAGGTTCTCAGGACATAAATCTACAAGTTTCATGTTCAACCCAAGTTCTAATTAAGCCTAGATCTAATGTCAAAGTCAAACACAAGTTCGAACTAAGAATCTGTCACCGTTTTCAAGATCTAAATTTGGGCAGGTTCGTTTGAGGCCGTTTTCAGGTATCAAAACACGATGAAAAATTATGAACATTTTACATGAACTAGATCAGTGTCTTAGGAACGTTTTTTGTGTTTTAAGTTTTTCCATTTGAACAGTTTTAAGGGTTCGAAAAATTCATACCAAAACGCTGCGCCGTAGGGTTTTCGTGTTGGCAGATTTTAGGGTTCTTATTTAGATCCTTATGTTTAATTGTATTTTAAATCTCCCAAAACCAAGTAAGCGTTAACTTACAAGAATTTGGATTCTCCGGCTCGTCGATTCGCAGGTGTGGCTTCCACGTTCACCGTCCGACTCCTAGATCCGTCGGGATCTCCGTTCTTGATTCGGATCGGGGTTTAGAATTGAAAAAGAGATCAAGTTAGATGTAATCCCGAATCTTGAATGGAAAGGAATGGACGAAATCTTACCACAACAACGAGGGTCTCTGAATTTTGGTCCAAATTCAGTCTCTTATTGCCTTCGTGCCTCCGACGACTCCGGAATTAGGATTTGAAACGTATAGAGAATTTTCGAAGGGTTTGAAAAGTGTGCGGGGTCGGAAGGGACGAGTATTTATAGACTTAGGAGACCTAGGGGCGTCCAAGATCTGCCCTTGAGTGTCTTGAGCCGGAAGATAAGCAACCGAAGCCGAAAAATCCAAAATCGAGCGAGAGAATCTCGCATAGGTCATTCATGGGAGCTGGCGCGGGGTTGGCGCGCCAATCCCTTCGCCACGCGCGGCCTTGGCCTGGACTTCGGTCCGAGTCAGGTCGTGCGATCCGTCGGGCCTTTCCTCCTCTCTTTCGGACTTCTATCCCCCTATGTTCTTGGGCTCTGAATTTCGGACTACTTTTTCGGGCTCCAAATTTCCTATCTAATTTTATTTGGATCTGAATTTACATTTGGACTCGAGTTATTGAGTCCATCGGTGTTCGGTTCCCGTGTAACAATTTATTCAATTAAATTGTCTTCGACTTCACGGGTTCTCGGAACTTTAACTCCTTAAATTAAATTCCCTTTCTCATTTTCTTATGATTCTTTATCTATTTATTATATTTATTTATTTATTGTATTTAATTGTTTCTTTTATGTTGCAAAATTCTCGGGTATTACAGTCTACCCTCCTTAAGAATCAACTTCGTCCTCGAAGTTGCGTTTCGGATTTTCTCGTGCTAAGAGTTAGTTCTTTCATTTGTTTTATTATTTTGTGACTGAACTTAGAATTAAAATTTCTAAGATGCCTACGTAACCTGTGAAGGGATCAAGCCATGACGTAGTTCAAAACAATTTGAATTTGTTTGTTTATTTCGGAGAAAAATACACGGAAAATACACGGTGTGACAATAACATTATTAAATTCCAATGCGAACAAAATGGAAAAGAATAACCAGGAGATTTATTATAGCTAGGCAGGTAGGAGAGAATAAGCAAGTGTACTTATTAGTTAACTAGTGGGCCTAATCACAGTATTTAGCAGGCTGAGTGATTATTCTTGCAGATCCAAATAAACCATGCACAAGCTTGAACCTTGAAAATTCGATTCGGCCAGTATGCTCATGCCGGTTAGTGTAGTTATGCATAAATGCTAAGAATGCATAAAATATATATTGGTCTATCGACTATTTCTGAGTACGTAGACATTACTCAAAATCTTAGTTTTGCATTCATGTGCAACAAAGGTTGTGGCTAGCCAAATGTGACGTACCAAGAAATGTGTGGAGATGTAACTCAAGTGTTGTTCTCCTGCGCATTGGTTTTCTTGTATTTTTGGAGCTCTTCCTGGGCACATTCAAGCCTGGAGAATAATGATTTGTTTGTTTAGGTTGTTCTGAATTCAGTATAAGGTGGTTGGTGGTGGTTAAAAGGTCGTACAGAATGAATACCTCCTCTTTAAATCATTTATCTCGACGAGCAGTTCCTTCTCCCTGTCATTAGCTGCCTCTATCTAGATGCATAAATTTGATTACATGTACATCAACCAAAATAGATATCATTAAATTACTTTTAACACTGAAAACTTATAAAATAAAAAATACTAATATATAACCAACGAATTAAAAAAAAAAAAAATCGTAGATGTTGTGCATTCACTCAATATAGTGAACAGGAAGATTGAAGTTGCATTTATCAATTCAACTTATATAAATTAACATCAAACTAGAGGCTCATATATAGGGGTTAAAGATACCAATAAAAATTTTCATACCAATGAAATGTCTGTCGTTGCAGGGTTCATTGGCACGCATCCTATGGCAGAAAGGTGGAAGATGGTCACAAAACAAGAGAAAAATAGATTACACTTCCTCTGTTAAAAAATCTTGATCATTTTAGCAAAATTTTCAGACATATTTAGATAACTCATAAAAGTAATAAACCACAGTTATTACTAGTATAAGTGGAAAAGTACTTTTGAAATCCATAAAACCACAGTTATTATGAACTACATCTTTCTCCAAAAATTATACAGTAGTAATTATTTACAAACGAATGAAGTATTTGATGTGTGAAGTTTTGCATTGATTTTTCGATACCTGAGGAATCATTAGATGCTTGTTTCATTGCTCTAAGAATGAAATCCTGTCAGGAAGAGACATCAAAACGAGAAAGTCATAGGCATATACAAAAAACTATATGGAGAATGCATCCAAAAGAAATTTCATAATAGCTAGTGTACCCTTTCAAGAACATTTGTCTGAAGAATAGACAGCAGAAGCAGGAAAACAGAATGGCCACTAGGACTTGATTGAATAGCCTCAAGAGGCAACGCGAGAGAGGCAGTTGGAATTGCAGCAGTCACCTAGATATCCAAAATGTTCTTTTAATCATCTAAGCATGCAAATTATAATGATGCTCATGATATACTTCATGATAAAGGAATAGCTGAGTCAACGAAAACAGCTCACAGTGCTGAAAAAGGATTGAATTTTGCAACTCTCAATGCAAGAAATGTCATCGGACAAGAGACATTCATGATGCAACAAATGGAAGTAATGTATTGTCATAAGTGAAACACTATATTTCGACAGAATACGCTCTAATTTTTAAGAATTTAATGTCCTATATAACAGTGATGCAGATTTCCACACCAACCTGCATGTTGAGGCTCTTTGGCATCACATGAGACAGAGCCACCTATGATGCAGAAAATAAAATCGTCTAAGTAAATGAAAACAAGATACTCATAAGCAATGTTAAGACCAGATAATAACCTTTTCGTTTTCAATGTTCTCTGACGTAACCTTGAATCGCCCTTTTTGATGAACAACATGATTCTTTGCCTTCTCATCAACTCCATTGCCATCGACTGTATCACAAAATGCAGTTTAACTTGTAAGAGAAAGATCATAGAAATATAAAGAACATACATGATATATCTGTTAATTAAAATTCAATGTTATGATCAAGCTGGGTAGCTAACTTGCCTGATATTTTTGACCCTTTGTTTAGTATTTCGAGTTGAGCACAATCTGATGTTTGCATAATGACGAGCCCATCATGTGACAGATTTTGGGCTTTTTCTCTTTGTATAATACAGGAAAAATAAGGTATAGAGAAGCACATGAGATACGCAGTTGAAAAAAAGCTATTTAAGTAAATAAAAGCTGAAAATGCAAGGGAAGCCAATAATTATTGATGCAATTAAATAGATCAGGCTTTAGAACTTAGTGCAAACTAAACCCGCTCCCAACATGGGACTCCAACGGCTTAAACTTTGATGACAAGGTCAAAAGGTAAAGATGATGGTTGTGGCCCAAGCCATCTAATCCTCCTACCTAAACGTCAAACTGAGATAAGTCTCATTTAAGGTGGATTTACATCCCTATTCCTTTCTGCAACTTATCTGAAAAAACCTTTCTGGATAGCCATTTTTATGTGTAGAATTGAGATGTGAAGGGCATTTGGACTCTAATGGCTCCAAAAGTCCCTGGGGAACGTTTAACTATTAGAAGTAGATCATCTATAATTGTATGATTATCATTCGAGAAATGGCATATCATGTATTTAGCTACAAAACATGGATTTTACGTAAAGAACAAGAATAATAAACTGAAGAATCTCCACAAAGAGCAGAAGTAATGAAACAAAAGTTACAAAAAAAAATAAAAATTCTCATACCTTTCATTAGGAACAGGTTGGGCTCCTGATGGTTTTCTGTTCGCCTCTGGGGCCGAATTTTTCATAGACCTGTCTTCTGTCGGATTTCCATTTCCAAGCATATTTGTTGTCTGCCCTTCAGTGGTTGAACCAAGAATCCTAGCCTCACCATTGGATTTTTTACACTTAGCTCTAAGGGGAGAACCATTTAATCAGAACAGCAAAGATATTTTACATAACCTAGAAAGGCTCAATGACAAATACTAATAAAAAGATACTTGCACGATTGATTAAAAAACAAAAAACTCACAGAAGGATTAATATGTGACACAAGACCTTACAGAAACTTAGGAATTACTAAATATGATAGCATACGTGTTAGTTGTGGTGTCCACTTCTGAGACAGAACTTGAGGCATTATATTCCTGTGAAGACTATCATGTTAGAGAAAGATGATCCTTCATAAGAAGAATTCATTATAGCTTACAGATGCATCAGAAGAATGTTGCATTGCAAACAATGACTGATGTTGCTGTTGTTTGGTTGGTGTGATGTCATCTTTCTCCATAAGACAATCATCATCCTGAATCTAAAAGCAGCTAAGATACATCTATGCATAAACACACATGAATATAATGCATTTAACTGAAAATCATCAGAGGATTAAATACCAGTGCAGCTTGAGCCCTGATATCTTCAAGATTGAAGTCCCAGGCACTAATCCCACTGTTGTATTTGTTCTGCAAATACACACAGGAGCACATTAAGAAAAATAATAAAATAAAATAACTAAGAATCAAACCCTCAAATACCAATCAGCCAAATTCCAATAAGTTCGATGGATTAAGGCAAACAAAGCAAGCATTATACACCTATCGCCATTAAAAGCTTAACAATGAATAAACAGCCCTTAAATGTCACTATAATTAAAGATCGAAGAGCCATTGTCTTGTGTAACAGGGTTTTCGCAATTGTGTGGGAGAACTCAATTATGGAAGAGCTCTTTAATATGTGCTACAGAATTTTTAAATTTATGTCCTGTGAGAATACTTTATAAAATCATGACTTGGAAGCAGCTGTTTTGATATCTATAAGGAGATGAGAAAAAAATTCAAGGCTTCGAAAGTAAAGGATAAGTTGAAGATACAGACAAGAACATGAAATAGTGGGAAGGGTGAGAACTATACTCAGTTGTCATAATTCCAAGAACTCAAATGAACTTATTGCACACTTATTGGTCATGCATTGTTGAAGGGTGTCACTGAAAGCTACAATGAAGGTGGGAGCTCCTGTGTGTAGTGCGTGAAAACAGGTGTAATGGAACAGTGATGAACAAGAATTACATCAATGCATATGTGCTTGAAGGAATGAGGCATATCCAGGCACAATTATCTGGTTTCTTGCCCTAAGTGGATGTGTCATTTAAATCAATTTGTGAACAGCTAGCAAACATTTAAGATTGATTCCAATTATACACCAATAGAATTCTCAAGGACAACACAATAACTAGATAAATAACCACCTACACATAATAGTGTCAGAAATTCTAATTTCTGGGTTGGAAACCAAACCTGGGATATTTCTTCCTTCTCCCCATCTGGCATTTTCTTTTGAGCAAGCATTTCCTCATCCTTTTTCTAGGTAAAATTATATCCTTTATCATCATTTAACCCAATTCAGAGAAAATTATTTTATCGACCATGCAGTAGCATTGTTTTCCTCATCAAAGCACAAACCTTTATTGCCTTGAGACGATCACCAAGAGTTTGCAACCCTTCCAGAAGATGCCTAGCAATATAATCATTTGATCTAGCCTTTCTGAAAAATGAATGCTTTAATAACTTTCTTGATGAAGGTCTTTTTGAAGGATCTTTTACCAAACAACTTGCAATCATCTGCTTAAAGGACTAGACAGACAAAAAAGAACATTTGAAATGGTATCCAACCCCAAGAAATTATTTAATCATGCCATGTATGTTTCTAGGCAAGCATACCTTCGAAAACTTCATATCCCTCTCATAATCAAGACCAGGGGGAGCATTTTGTAATGTCATAAGCAATACCTAAAATAAGTGAATCCTTAACATGTATTCGTATCATTATTAACTAAAGATATTCCATGCAGAAAAAACAGTATATCAATATAGTTGTGAGCACCTTCATTGGAGGATATTTTGAGAAAGGTGCATGACCATGTGCAAGCTCTAAAGCAGTTATGCCAAAAGACCAAATATCGGCCCTGTCAAAAATTGTTTATCCACAATATAAGTGAATGATCCAATAATAATTCTACCTAAGTATGCAAATAGTCAAATAGATTAGCTGATGAACAAACTTGAAGTCATAACCATGAGAATGCTCCATAACCTCTGGTGCCATCCTACAAACACATATTAACTGTCACTACACATACACCAAAATGAAAATTATAATAGATTATACCATGAGCAATATCTTTCAAACACCACAGAATTTTAACAAATACAGATTGAATACTTATATGTATGACATACCTGCACGCACACACACACATTAATGGATACACATTTGTGTGCATGTGTGTGTGTGTGAACTGAGAGATATAGAGGACAATGAAGATACTTTGCATTCGATATCATACCAGCAAGGAGTACCAACAAATGTATTTCTCATGCGTTGTCTATCTCCACCATCGAACAGGTAGGCAGAAACACCAAAATCACCCAACTTTATTCCACCATGTGAATCAATAAGAATATTACCAGCCTGAAATATATCACATGGGGGACTACTGAAATCAATGTTCTATATATATATATATATATATATATATATATATATATATATATAGACATTGAAGTTTAAAGAGAAATCTGGCAGTAGTACCAATGCTTTGATGATAATGTATTACTATACCAATGCTTTGAGAGAGTCTATGTATATATATATAATTATTACTTGATTTCCATCACAGCCAATGAAACTTTTTCATTTTCTCTTAGTTATCAATATATTTTAAACGTTGTTCTATCTATTCTGTGGTGGGACGCTAGCTCTCAAGGATCGTCCAGAGATCTTTTGTGAATGAATTCACTACAAGTGTGAAAGAAAAAGAAAGTTCAACAGTGTTACAATTATGTACTGATGGGAAATTCTTTGAAGGGCACACATGAAGCAACTGAATTAGAAAGGCAAGCATATGAAATAAGTGCTGAAATGTTTGTTTACTCACTTTTACATCCCGATGAATGTGGCCATGTTCATGAAGATATTCCAATCCCCTCAAAACTTCACGCAAAATTGTAGCAATCACAACTTCCTCAAAACCATCCGGGTGTGATAACTTCAAAATATGTAGGCATGAACCACCAGCCATGTAAGGCATTACAACCCACAAACTGTGATCTCTAATGAAGGAGCAGTGTGATTTTAGAACATTGGGGTGATCAACAAGGATCATAATCTGTGCTTCCCTTGAAATGTTGGTCTGGAAATAACAAGAACAACTTATTCTAAAAAGCTTATATGGCCTGTTTCCAAGATAGGTATTCAAGCAGTCAAACCTACAAATTAAAACATGACAACCAAATTGACTGAAGAATATACTGGTGCTCTCCTACTAATGACCAATATATAGTGGCCCAGGGTAAAACCATTTAACTATTTAAGAATTAGTGTGGGCACTAAAACGTAGCAATGGTTTGAGGCCAGAAATAACATCTTTATGAATTCCACATTCGGCGGTATTTTGCACACATTATCGATTGGTAAATTATGTTCTTCACAAAATAGCACATAGTAGTCTTGTTGAAATAACCGGCATATACCCAAAAAGGTACAGGACCATTATCTTGTTGAACAACTTATTAGAAAATTATCTATAGGCGAACATCTGATTCACATCTATGGTTTCCATTCTCATAAACTAAACATCATACTAACCACATCAAACTTCAATATTCTATACAATAATGTGTCTTAAAATTGGTCATTGCAAATACAAATCCATTTCCCAAAGCAACAGAAACCTTCCAATAAGACAAAAACGCTGGCAACATATTTACATATCAATCAACATTCACTTAAAACAGAATCAGAGCACATTATCCTGGAGAAGAAGTGATAAAACAATTAAAACTCTACCAGCATGAATATTTCAAACAACAATACAAACAGAACTAACCAGATCAGTATTATTGCGCTCAAAGTCAAGAACTTTGATAGCTACGACCTCATTAAACGGTTTGCACAGTGCGCGATAAACGGAAGCACTGGCTCCAGCCCCCACCTCTTCATACAGAGTATAGTGCTCTGCTCCAATCGGATACTTCTTTCTCTCCTTCTCCATTTGCAGCCACACTTCAATACTCCAATTCAAGTAACAAAATGAAACAAAAAAAAAACAAACAAAAGCCGTTCCCGTATCTGATATCGCTGCATGCGATGTCAATTGTCAAATTAAAATACAAACACAAATGCATGAAAATTGAATGAAAGAACATAGCGTGAAAAATATGGATTTTTTTCTAAACTGAGGAAACACGAAAATAGAAGATACCTGAAATCAAAATACAGTGTAGGGAAGAAAACGGCAGTATGGAATGGAAGGCAATGATCGCCGCCAAGATGGGGGAGTTGCGAGAGCCGAGAGTGAAGTGTCTGTTTGAGTATATCTCTATTCTGTTTTTTTGGAATAGCATATCTCTATTCTGTTGTTTGCAAATAAGAAAATAAGAATTGAAAAAATAAAATCCCGCACAAGTCGCTTGCATCTGTTAGACTGTTATGGTTATTTTATTGGGTTTTCAACTTTTCACATGTACTTCAACTCTTATTTTTCTGACTTGACCTAGTGATTATGTCTCGTGATTTCCAACTAGTTTCCAACCTATCCACTATCATTCTCCTTTATTTAGCTTTATAATTTATGTGACTTGCCGACACATGCGTGTCAATATTTATTAAAAGAACATAGAGTAATACTCCTTCTGTGCCAGGAAATTTATTTTTTGGGATGAAAAATTAAGGTAACCCTCGCCAAGAAAATTAGATTATTATATTTTTTTTTGAGGAGCCATTTAACACATGGGAAAAAGGTGCTGGGAGATCATACCATACAAATTACAAAGGTAACAAATAGGTTGGGAGTTGGGGACTTACCAACTAAGGGATAAGGGAACAAAGATTCGAACCCCAACCCAACCTATAGGTTGGGAGTTGGGGGACTTACCACTAGAGTAAGTCGGAACCCCTATTATTATATATTTTGATATTTCGGTTTAATAAGTATATATAGATAAAAATTATATAAAACATATATTTAAAATTATTAATTAAACAAACTAATAATTATACTTTTTATTATTATATTTATAAAAAAATTAAAGTTGAATATTAATTTGTGTTAAAATATCAAACTAACCATTATAATTACTCCACTAATTAGGGCAGAAGAGATACATAAAAAGAGTTTAAATGAGGTGCGATGTCTTGTTGTGGCCACCAAGGTAGTGGGCTGTGAAAGAGTAATTGGGTTAGAATAGTTGGGCTAGGAAGAACCGGTGAGTGGGATGGCTGCAGAGATAATAGGGCCGAAAACTCGTAATCGAACCAGATGATTGGATCAAACGGAACTCCAGCGCGTGATAGGAGAAGAAGAAGAGCCCAGGGGAATAAAGGCTTCCAGGGCGAAGTAATCGGCCAAGAATAGCCAAGGATAACCGAAAAAGGGAAGTGCAGAATCAACTCATCAGATTGGCCGGGGAACGGTTACCAAGCAGCTCCGGCTATAAATAGGGGATGCCAAGCTCAGAGTCAAGAGAGACCAATCCACCCCAAAATTCCTTTATGCAATTTAATTCTTTGTATCTTTTAATGCTTTCTTTACAGTTTTCCTTTACCAACTTTCCTAGATTTTAGCCTAGTTGTTAGCGGTTACTCTTCCAAGTCTGCCGTTATTTCTTAACAACCGGTAGTTTGGTATCCTTTTCCGGTCAATTAGCCGTTGTTTCTTAACAACTGGTAGATTTTCCTTTGTATCCAGCTTTGCCATTGCGATCATAGTGAAATTCAGTCAAGTTTGGGCCCATTATTATAAGTTCGGACCCGTAATCGGTTTGATCCTTTTCCGATAGCCTCCCTTGAGGAGAAAAAGGTCCTTGGCCAATGGAGGAGGCCAAAAAGCGGTACGCCCAGTGGGACAGTTATTTACAATGGCAGTTGATCCACATGCAACTCCGGCAGTCAACACGGCGGCAAGAACAGATTTGCCGCTGATTCATGAAGAGCGTACAACAAATCCAGGAGATTTTCCTCCAGGATTCGCAGGACCTTTGGATTTTAACGTTCAGGAGTTCCCGCATGATGATTTAACCCCGCGGTTTCATGATCATGTCCAGTTTATGGTCGAAGCGGCGGTTACAAATTCGGTTTGGCGAATAGAAGGAAATATACTGGCAGCAATGCCAGCAATGTTTAGAGCCGAATTAGCGTGGAACATGTATCCGATTGGGGCACAGAATGCACAGGCGGCGCAAAATCCACCGCCTGTGGTTCAAAATCCTCACAACTATCAACAGCAGGCCTATCTGCCGCAAGGAGGCAGGGACCACGACCTTCTGTGTAACACCCCGGTTTTTGATAACCCAGGTCGGGATGTCACCGCCACACCTCCCTAGCAAGACACGGTTTCTCCGAGCTTGCTAAAGAGATGCAAGGCTATGATTTTTCAGAATTTAAAACATTCAAACAGCCCAATGGTAATATAATTTAAAAATAATATTATTAAAGTTGCAGCGGAATGTAATATTTACATATATATAATTGTAATGCAGCGGAAACTTAAATACTGGACTAACATGGCCAAAACACGGGTTAAACAGGCCCGTCCATGCAAGTTCTAAATAATGTATCTTCCCAAAATTCCCATGTATGCATATGATGATGCATAATCCTCAACTCTGAACGAAAAAGGGAAAATGTGGTTTGGTCAGCAAAAACGTGCTGAGTAAGTTAACACCTAATATGATCAAGGGGTTTCAAAGTCTTTAGTTAAATTTAATAAAAATATGCTTGTAGGTAATACACAATTTAAGTTAATTATCCACTATTAAATAAATGACACAATTTAAAACAAGGATTTCACGTGATCATAATTCAACTTACATGGTAAAATAACTGCAAGGCATAATTTAAAGGTATAATTTAAACAAAGAAAATATTCAAGTCTTTTAAATTTTCTCGTGACTTCAGGATTTGGTATTTTCAGGATTTCACTCTTTCACTTTTGTTCGATATGATCTAGTATAATTTGTTCTTGGGAATCAAACCCGCATGAATTTAAACACATCCTAGGGAATCAAACCCGTAGGAATCAACACACGTCTTGGGGAATCGAACCCGCAGGAATTGACACACATCCTAGGGAATTGAACCCGCAAGATTTGATAGACATCCTGGGGAATTGAACTTGCAAGATATGATAGACATTCTGGGGAATTGAACCCGCAGGGACATAGACGCCTTGGGGAATCGAACCCGCAAGGTAAGGACAAGTTTTGCAAATTTTACAAGTTTTTCAATCAAGTATCTTGCGTTCATCATAGGCACGCCAAAAAGGCTAGAGGGGCACCCTGCAGAGCACTCACCCTCCACCAAAGTATCTCATAACGTTTCGATTTAGTGTAACGGGATTTTTCAGAAGTATAGATTTATCGTATTTCAAGGTTTCGACCGTTTGTTTCGAAATTTCAAGATCTCTTCGATTTAAAATCGTTTGGCGTCACAGTTTACGCCTTTTTAATTTAAAAATTCATTTCAAGTCTGAAAAATCTGAGATTTGTACAGTATATCAAAAACACCCTAACGAACAACTTTCGTGTTTTAACGATTTCGAAATAAGTCGAGGAAACATGTCAAAAATCGAGTTCATTACACAGCATAAACACTGTCAGGTTTCAGTTTTACCACTGTTCAGAAAATCGACCATTTGACATATCAAATGGACTCCAAAAATTCTGAAATGTGGGCATATACTAGACGTGATTATCTACAACTTTCATTTACATTGCAAAGACTAGATCGGATTAGAAATTATAGAAACAGGTTCATCAATTTCGGACATATGCACTGCCAGATTTTCGAAAAAGTTTGAAATCACAGTTTATGTTCGGTGCGATTTGAGATAGCAAACATTGATGAAAATCTCTGAAATTTTTACACAACATAGATTAATGTGTTAGGATCAAAAGTCTAGTTTTGAGTTTTTCGGATTGAACTCTCGAAATAGGGGTTTTGGTCCGATTTCAAATCTGTCACAGTTTCAAGTTCGACTTTTAGGGCAGGTTCATTGGATGCCGTTTTCGGATATCAAAACAAAATGAACAATTATGAAAAATTTACACGAACTAGATCTGTGTCTTAGGAACGTTTTTTGTGTTTTACGTTTTTCTGTTTGAGCAGTTTTAATGATTCGAAAAATTCACACCAAATCACCGCACCGTGGGGTTTTTTTGTGTTGACAGATTTTAGGGTTATTAAATTCCTATGTTCGGTTGCATTTTAAATCACCCAAAACCAAGTAAGCATTAACTTACAGTGGGGATGATGTCTAGGACGTCTCTGGATCGATCGGGGCGCCCACGCTTGCTACGAACACGTCCCAATTACTCTGTCTCTTCTCCGTTGGCCCCGAAACGAAACCGAAAGTAAAAAATCTAGGGTTCGATCGGATTTTCGGACTCAAAAACTTAAACGAAAACCTATGGATGACTTACCACAATTTGGAACACTAAAGGTGTTGTTCTCCACGCCTCCTTTGTCGATTTTCGTCGCCGGAAAGTGATCGGAAAGTCGTCGGAAAGTGAAGAACTTGTGTTTTCGGTTTTTGGGAGAGTTTTGGATGGAGGAGTGTTTGTAAGACTAAGGAATGAGGCTAGGGTTAATCCAACCTCGTCCTAAATGTCCTTCCCCCAACTGGGATCGAGTTTCCTTAGTCGGGGGTCGAAATTTTGGTAAGAAATTGCTGTGATCGCGCGTCTTGCAGCTTTCAGTGCTTTGGCGCGGTGGAAGAGGTAACACCGCACGGACAGCACGCGGCAGCGGTCTGGGCTGTAGTCCGAACCGGTCCGTGCGATCTGTCGGGTCTTTTCCTCCTCTCTTTCGGACTTCTATCCTTCCACGTTTTCGGGCTCGATTTTTCGGGTCATCCTTGGATTATGATTCCCATCCTAAATTTATTCCGACTTAAATTGATTTCGTGTTTGAAATCTTAAGTTCCACCAGTTTTTGATTCGCCGGCTTCTAAATCGTCGTCTTTTGACTTCCGTGCATTTCCGATTTTTCGGGTTCTCGGAATTAAAATTCTTTTCTTTCTTGAATGTAATTCCAATTCTTTGGACTCGATTCATGGAATGTCTTCGGGCTTCCTTTTCCTCTTTTGTTCCATTTTGAATTTTTGAATCTATCGGCGTTTCATTTCCGAGCAATAATTTATTGTGATAAATTATTTTCTTCTTCTCGGAGATATTTCGACCTTGATTAGATTAAGAAACTAATTTTATTCCTTTGGATGCCGATAAAAATCTCGGGTATTAAATTTTGTCCCACCTCAACCAAGGTACGAGCAGCAGCAATATCAACCGCCTCAACCAGTGGCGCAACCGCCTACTCCAGTGGTACAACAACAACAATATCCACCGCAGTAAGAATCAGCCACAACTGGTTGATAGAGAACTCATAGCTGAGATCATTCGTACACAATTTGGAAACCTTATCGGACAGGAGAATCGTCCGATGTACATGAAACCTTATCCCGATTATATCGAAGAACAATATCCGTTGCGACGAGGAATGAAGGTTCCTGATTTCAATACGTTTTCATGAGAAGTTGGCCGATCGACTATTGAGCATATCGGCCGATTCACGGCTCAGTGCACCAGGATAGCGCAAAACGACTTTCACAAGTTGATTCTGTTTAGTTTGTTGCTTACTGGTCCAGCGTTTGAATGGTATATTAATTTGCCTTCAGGATCGGTTAATACCTGGGCCGAAATGGAGCGTTTATTTCATGACCGTTTTTATTATACCAGCCCTGAGGTGTTAGTGGTGGATTTGACCTCAACCAAGCAGAAGGCATGAGAAACGGTTAATGAGTTTATGGAAAGGTTTTATGCAGTCAAGGCTCAAATGATGACAATGCTACTAGAGCATGAGTATATTCAGATCTTGAAGCAAAACTTGAAGATTGCCATCAAGGATAGATTGATGGTTATAAGACCAAGAACTGTGGCCGAATTGACAGCTGAATCCATAAGGATGGAGACTTATCTGGCAGAACAAGCAGCTTTCTAGTCAAGCCGAAGTCAGAGTGGACGGTCACAGCATATCCAGTCAGCTGCATCTTTTGTGGAGTCACTGGACAGGTGTAAAGTCGGAGAAGAATTTAATATGGATGATGTTCCTGTCCTAGCCGAAGTTGCAAGGGCTGAGTGTAACACCCCGGATTTGATAACCCAGGCCGCGATGCCACCGCCACACCTCCCTAGCAAGACACGGATTCTCCGAGCTTGCTAGAGAGATGCAAGGCTATCGGTATTGCAAAAAGGTTTAAAAAGAAGTCCGGAATTTATTTAATAATAATAATAATAATAATAATAATAATAATAATAATAATAATAATAATAATAATAATTCATCCACACGTAGCAAAACCGGAAAGTAAAATATCGCAGCGGAAATGTAAAGGGGCCGACATGGCCAAAACTCGGGTTATATAGGCCCGATATGCAAGTGTCAGTAAAAGCGATAAAAATAAAGTTTTAAAGTTTTTCTCCCCCAATGCATATGCTCATGCATTATCTCCATACTCTGAAAAGAAAAGAGAAAACAACAATTTTATCAGTATATAAAATACTGAGTAAGTCGATCCTAACATAGCAATAAAGGGATTTAATTAGATAATTAAAATTTCACTCCTAAACATGCATTTACAAATTTAAAGGAACTAATATTTTAATTGTGTACTTGAACATGCATTTAATCCACAATAACAATTTAGTCATGATATGAAATTTAAAGATATAATTTAGATGCATAATTTAAAGACATGCATAAATAAATAAATAGTTAAAAATATTAAATCTTTTATTTCCCCGTTACGTAACCATTTCTCAATATTTTGTATAGCCGGTGATCCGGCGGCCGCAGCCGTGTCGTAAGTATCTTGTATAGCCGGTGATCCGGCAGCCGCAGCCGTATCTGCCATACCCAGTAACACTCCGGAGCCTCGGGAAATCCATACGGACAATCCCGAGAGAGTAGGTCATGTATCTCCCGCCGATTGGCGTAATATCTCATCTAAATTCTCTCATCCATTATAGGCCCGAAGAGAAAGGCTAGAGGGGCACCCTGCAGAGCACTCACCCTCCACCAAATTATCTCATGTATCATTTCAATTTAATGTATCGGGGTTTTGCAAAAGTATAGATGTATCGTATTTCAAGTCTTTGATCGTTTGTTACGAAATTTCAAAATCTCTCGATTTAAAAGTCTCTTGGCGTCACAGTTTACGTCTTTTTAATTTAAAAATTCATTTCAAGTTCGAAAAATCTGAAATTTTTACAGTATATCAAAAACATCCTAACGAACAACTTTCGTGTTTTAACTTTTTGAAATAAGTTGAGGAAACATGTCAAAAATCGAGTTTATTACGCAAGCAGAATTCTGTCCGGACTCAGGTATGACACAGTTCAAAAGTTTCGACTTTTTAACATATCAAATGGACTCCAAAAATTCTGAAATTTTATATGCACATACTAGACATGATTACCTACAACTTTCATTAGATTTCAAAGATCAAATCGGACTAGAAAATATAGAAACATGCTCATCAAGTTCGAATATGATCACTGTCAGTTTTCGAAAAAGTCCTAGTAAAACAGTTTATGTCCGGTGCGATTTGAAATAGCAAACGTTAACGAAAATGTCTGAAATTTTTATACGACCTAGATTTATGTGTTAGGATTAAAAGTCTAGTTTTGAGTTTCTAGGATTGAATCCTCGAAATATGAGTTTTAGGCCGATTTCAGAAACTGTGCGTATTGGGGTTTTTAATTTCGGTTTCTACGTTTCGTTATGTTACGACTACTTCGGACGCCCCTAAACCACCCGTATTGATATGGAAGGCTCAACTTACAATGATGGTGTTCTTGAGTCGTCCTAGGGTCGCTCGGCTTGTCCAAAAATACTACGAACGGATCCTTGCACACGTTCTCTTCCTCCTTCGATCCCGAACGTGTTTACAAGTCCAATATTCGAAAGTTAGATTAAAGATTGGAGATAAAAATGAGAAAGATGAATCTGGATACGTCTTACCAATGATCCAAGGGGTGTGAACTTTGATCTACACGTTCCTACGGTCGTCGATGGTTGTCGGAAAGTCGCCGGAAGTCCGTCGGAAGCTCGTCGGGAGAGTGTTTTGGCTTGGGAGAGTTTGAGAGTGAATGGGGAGGGTTTCGAGGCTGCCAATGGAGTGAGAGACACCCCTCCCACGACCTAATACTCCTTCCCCCGTTCAAAATCCACTTTCCATAGTCGGGGGGTCGGATTATGGCAAGAAATCGCCGAAAACGCATAACTTGCACAATTCTGGGGGCTCACGCGGGGTTGGCGCACTGAAGGGCCAAAACCCGCCTGGCCAGCGCGCGGCTCCCGCCTGGACTGCGGTCCGGGCGGGTCCGTGCGATCCGATCCGTCGGGTCTTTTCCTCCTCTCTTTCGGACTTCCATCCTTCCACGTTTTCGCGCTCGATTTTCCGGGTCATTTTCGGTTTATGCTTCTCATCATAAATTTATTCCGACTCAATTCGATTTCATGTTGGAAATCTTAAGACCGTCGGTTTCGGTCCGTTAGGTTCTAAATCGTCGTCTTTTGACTTCCGTGTATTTCCGAGTTTACGGGTTCTCGGAAACAAAACTTTCTTTCCTATTGGATTAATTCCTATTTTTATATTCTAAAATTTACGGGTATTACAGTCTACCCCCCCTTAAGAACCCACTTCGTCCTCGAAGTTGCGCTTCATCCTCTCGCGAGTTCGGGAATTGTTTGATTAAGCGATTGTATTATTGTGTGTCGTTGTTTGTTATTATTTGACTGAACCCAGAATTGAAATTTCCGAGTTGCCTACGTACCCCGTGAAGGGATCAAGTCATTACGTAGTTCAAAACAATTTGAATTTGTTTATTTTGGGGTACAAAATATTCGGACAAAATATCTGGAAATATTCAGGTTGTCACATCCTCCCCCTCTTAAGATTACAGTTATGCCCCCATAACTGTTGTTGCATTGTTTTGGAATAGGGTTGGGTAATGATCCTTCATGTCTGCCTGTAGCTCCCACGTTGCCGTCTCGGCTTCGTGGTTAGACCAAAGAACCTTAACCATTCTCATGGTCTTATTCCTTGTTACCCTTTCCTTCTTGTCGAGTATTCGCACCGGAATTTCTTCGTAGCTTAAGTCATCGTCCAGCTCAATCTCCTCCGGTTGGAGTACGTGGGTCGGATCGTGGACGTATTTCTTCAATTGTGAGACGTGGAACACGTCGTGGACACGAGCAAATTGTGGCGGTAATGCTAGTCGGTATGCAAGATTTCCCACTCTTTCTAGGATCTCGTATGGTCCTATGTACCGTGGGCTCAATTTCCCTCGCTTGCCAAAGCGCATCACACCCTTCATCGGTGATACCTTTAACATGACCTTATCGCCTATTTGGAATTCCAAATCTTGCCGTCTCACGTCGGCATAGCTCTTTTGCCGGTCTTGCGCGGCTCTCATCTTTCCTTGGATTATTTTGACTTGTTGAGCCATGTCCTCAACAAGTTGCGGTCCAATTACCATAGTCCTATCGCTCTCTTCCCAGCTCAATGGACTTCGGCATTTGCGTCCATATAGTGCCTCGAAAGGTGCCATGCCAATGCTAGCATGGTAACTGTTGTTGTAGGAAAATTCGATTAAGGGTAAATGATTTTCCCAACTTCCTTTAAACTCTAATACGCATGCCCTTAGCATGTCTTCCAAAGTTTGGATCGTTCTTTCCATTTGCCCATCCGTCATGGGGTGGAACGCGGTACTCATCTTTATCTTCGTACCGAGGGCTTCTTGTAGTTTTGTCCAAAAATGTGAGACGAATCTACTGTCTCTGTCCGAGATGATGTCATGTGGTACTCCATGTCGTCGTACCACGTTGTCGACATATGCCTTTGCCAATTGGTCCATGGACCAGGTATCCTTCATAGGGATAAATATGGCAGCTTTTGTCAACCTATCCACGATCACCCAGATTTTATTCATCCCCTTCGGTGAACGTGGTAATCCCGAAACGAAATCCATTGAAATGCTATCCCATTTCCAACTTGGGATTTCCAATGGTTGCATTAATCATAAGGGTTTCTGTCGTACGACCTTGACCTTCTGGCAGGTAAGGCATCTTGCCACAAACTCGGCTATTTCTCTCTTCATGTTCGGCCATGTCCTTGTATAGCTTCTCGCCTCCAGGATGGACCGAGTATGGGGTATTATGGCCTTCCTCCATCACTTTCTGCTTCAGGTCCTCGCATTTTCGTGGTATGCACCACCTTCCCTTGAAGCGGATGCTTCCGTCCTCATGAATTTTAAAATCCATTGCCTTTCCTTCAGCAATGCTCTTCCTAATTTCCTCCAGCTTTTCATCACCCGGTTGTGCTAGTCGTATTTCATCGAGTATGGTAGATCCTGCTACCATCGTGTTGACGACCTCACTTACTTCGCCAGAGTGTACCAACTCCAGACTTAATTTTGCCAAGTCTCTGTACAACTCGGCCGGTACCATAAGTGAATTCACCACGTGTTGAGTTTTTCGACTCAAGGCATCGGCCACAACGTTGGCTTTTCCTTCGTGATACGCGATTTCCAGGTCGTAATCCTTAATCAGTTCCAACCATCTTCTTTGCCTCAAATTCAGCTCTTTTTGCGTGAATATATACTTGAGGCTCTTATGGTCGGTGAACATCCGACACTTTCGCCCATAGAGGTAGTGCCTCCATATCTTTAGAGCGAACACGACTGCGGCTAGTTCCAAGTCGTGCGTCGGATAGTTCTCTTCGTGTGGCTTTAGTTGACGTGATGCGTATGCTATAACCCTTTGATCTTGCATTAGCACGCATCCCAATCCTTCCTTCGAGGTGTCGCTGTACACCTCAAAGTCTCCATCCTCCGATGGTAATGCCAACACCGGCGCTGTGGTAAGTCGTTTCTTCAATTCTTGGAATGCGGAATCACACTCAATGGTCCAGTCGTATTTCGCCCCTTTCTTTAACAGCTGTGTCAATGGGCGAGCGATCTTTGAGAAATCCTTTACAAACCTTCGGTAGTATCCTGCCAATCCGAGAAAACTTCTTATCTCGGTTGGATTCTTCGGTGGCACCCATTCGGTCACTGCTGAGATCTTTGCTGGGTCTACTGCCACTCCATTGGCGGATACGATATGTCCCAGAAATGCCACTTCTCTTAGCCAGAAGTCGCATTTGGACAGCTTGCCATACAACCAATTTACTCGTAAGATCCCTAACACTTTGTGTAAGTGTTCGGAATGTTCTTCTTCGCTTTTCGAGTAGATCAGGATGTCATCTATAAACACCACTACGCATTGATCTAATAATTCCCGAAACACGTTGTTCATGAGATTCATGAACATCGCTGGGGCGTTCGTCAGCCCGAATGATAGCACCGTGAATTCGTAGTGCCTGTAGCGAGGTCTGAATGCCGTCTTTGGGATATCCTTTTCGGCGATCCTTAACTGGTGGTATCCAGATCGTAAGTCGATCTTTGAAAATACTGAAGCTCCCTTCAGTTGGTCGAACAAATCCTCGATTCTGGGCAACGGGTACTTGTTCTTGACCGTGACTTGGTTAAGTCCTCTATAATCGATGCATAGTCGTAGACCTCCATCTTTCTTCTTAACGAATAAGATCGGGGCTCCCCATGGGGACGTGCTCGGCCTTATGTAGCCCTTCTCTAGCAACTCCTCGAGTTGTTCCTTTAGTTCCTTCATTTCTAGCGGCGCCATACGGTAAGGAGCCTTTGAGACAGGCTCCGTTCCTGGGATGAGATCTATGGTGAATTCCAGATCTCTCTCAGGCGGCATGCCGGGAACGTCTTCCGGAAATACATTCGGGTATTCTCTCACCACCGGAATGTTATCCACCTTGACCTCTTCGGCCCCAAGGTTATGAATGTAGCATGCATATAATGCGTAACCCTTACGCATTAAGCTACATAGCTTAAGGGCGTTAACTATCTTGGTAGACTTCTTAGGGGGCTGGGAGTAAAAGATGACTCTCCTCCCCCTACTCTTTGACAACGTGATCTTTTGTTTTTGGCAATCGATCACGGCTTTATATTGGGTTAGCCAATCCATCCCTAGTATGACGTCAAAATCCTTTAGATCGAATTCTACCAGGTTCGCGAAAAACTCTATGTTCTTTATAACTATCGGAATTCCGTTATATCGCTTAGAGCATGATACTACCTCCCCCGAGGGGAGTTGAATTCCTAAGTTAATCAATTCGCACTTAGGTAGATCTAGTTCAGGTAAGACTTTAGATGATATTATCGAACAACTAGCTCCTGAGTCAAACAGAACTCTAAGGGGTGTACTTAAGACATGGAACGTACCTCCCATTACGTCCCCCTGCACAGGCACATCTGCCTCATTGATGACATTCAACCGCCCCATTGGACGTCCCGGATTGCCTTGCTGATCCCGGTTCGGGTTCTGATTCTGTTGCTGATTTGGATTCTGTGGAGGACGTTGATTTTGATTGAGATTCTGGTTTTGAGGGGGTCTATACCCCTGGTTGTTTCCATTCCACCCATCTTGGTTGCGAGACTGAGTTGGCCCCGTGCCTAAGTCCTCCCTCTTGGTGATGTTTTCCAGTCGAGTACGGCACTCATTCGCCATGTGGCCGATGCGACCACACCTGTAGCAGGCGCCCTGTTGGGGGCACCCTCTGGCCAAATGAGGCCTGCCGCATCTCGGGCAAGGTGGCACCGGGTTACCCCGGAAAAGGGTTCTATCGTCATTCCCTCTGTTGTTGTTTTGAGGGGGTCTGTTCAGATCTCCCCGAAAGTTGTTCCCTACAGTATTGTTACCGGAACGGTTGTCTCTACTCCTCTTATCCTGTCCCTGAGATCCTCGACTGGGTTCTCCGCTCACTTTCCTTTTCAGTTGTTGCACCCTTGCAACAGCTACCGCACGATCATACACCGATTGCAGGTCTGGGTATTGGACGCCAGTGATCACTTCCCGTATAGTCAAGTTTAGCCCCATTTCAAATTTCTGTGCCTTCTCCGCATCTGTCGGCACGAGTCTTGGTGCGAAACACACCAACTCCTTGAAACGGGTGTAGTATTCCTGGACTGTTTGCCCTCCTTGTTTCAGAGATAGGAACTCCTCGTACATGACTGACTTTGTGCTCATGGGATAAAAGCGATCCCTGATCAGACCCATGAATTCTTCCCAAGAATAGGGTTCCTCGTCCTCGGCTAACTTATCTTGCGTGGCACGCCACAAGTCATCTGCCTCCCCTCCTAGATAGTACGATGCCACAGGCACCTTCTTGCCAATTGGGCACTTCACCGCGTTTAGTAGCTTGTCGAATGTTCGGATCCATTCTTCGAGTTTAGCCGGGTCCTCTTCTCCGGCGTAGTGCGGCGGGTGATATGAGTTCACCATAGCTAAGTAGTTAATGCGGGCCTCGGGTGGAGGTACCGCAGCTGCCTGGCCTTGGTTCACATGCGCGTTCCCTATCGCAATGGGTACCTCTTCTAGAGTGCGTAGGCGCGCGTCCATGTTATTTGGCATAAGGTTTGCCGGCTCCTCTTGAGCGTGTATCCCTTCGCCGGGTATAGGCATTTCTGGTTGCATAGGGGTTTCGTTGGTGTTTGGAGTAGTGGGCTGGGCGCGTGGTCTTCCTCTCGGTGCCATGCTGTTGCAAGAACAAGAGAGTTTAGATTCTTTTTGTTGAAGTATTATTTAATGCTTATAAAATAATTTAATTAAACAAATGACGATATTAACAGGTATTAGTCTACTGGAACCTGTTAGTATAGGTTGTTGGAGTTTAGCGTATCGTTTGTTGTTATTTGGGGTTGGTTCTACTTGCTGCTTTGTTTTTGTTTTTGTTTTTGTTTTGTTTTTTTTTTTTGAGACCCTAGGGTCCAGGGTGTTGGGGTTTAGGGTTGGAGATACTCTTGTTTGATGATTATCTCTATATAATATATATATATTTAGATATTTATGTTATTTATTAATACTTGTATTTTTGTTTAGTTGTTATCTATAGGTCATTGATTATTATTACCTTGTTCATTTGTTTGATCGGGTTTTAACAAGGTATTCGAAGAGAAATAATTTAATTAAAATGTAAGGAATACTTTAAGTATACTTGTATAAAATAAATGCTTGTAGATTTATTACTCAAGAGAAAAATTTTCAGTCGATTACAAGCATTCGTAACAGGAATGAAATAGTAGTTGTAATACCCGAGAAATCGACGTCGAGAATTTAAATCCAAAAATAAAAAAAAAAATTTGGATTTAACTATCGCAACCGAAATAATTCCGAGAGAGCGGAATTAAATATTTTCGGACGATAGCAACTCGAAGAGAGTTATCAGATTATCCAACGATCTCGGATAATTCCATATTATGATTTTAGAATTTAAAATCATAATAATAAAAAAAAAAGGGAAAGAAGCCCGCGCAGCAGGAGGCCGCGCGGCGGCGGCGCGCGGCGCGTGGAGCCCGCGCCGGCGGCCAGTAGGCGATGTTCCAAACGCCAAACGCGGTTTCAACCCCAATTTTCGAGATTTATCATTCCCAATCGATACAATTCCAATGCTCAGTCATTTAGGGGTGTATTTGGACTCCTTAGGATAAGTTTTGAGTGTATTAATTCCCACAAAGTTGGATTAAAGGTGGATACATGAACCAAGTGGATTAAGTTAACCATGACATTGAAGGAGGGAAATAATTATGGGTTGGTGGCTACAATTCTCGAAAATGACCAGATTTATTCATCCCTACATTTCCTATGGTCATCAAGGCCCTCATTGGAACCCTAAACACTCTAGAATCTTCTCTTTAACAACCCCAAAAACCACCCCTATCCAACCATCCGAAAATTAGAAATTCTTTTGGAGAGTGGTGAGAGTTTGTGGGTTGTCTTCATCTTAGCAGAGGCTTGGTCGAGTTTCAAGCCACCTAATCCAACCATCAACTAGGTAAGGAAGTTTATTGATCATTTCTTCAGTTTTAATTCGATTAATAGCCTTGAATCCTAAGGATTTTGGTCACAAGTCCAACAATAGGTTCAATCGGTGAAGAGTAGATCTGTGGGGGCTGTGTTGGGCGTCTTCAAGGATTCCAAAGAAGGGATTTTCGATTCTAATCCAACCATAAGTAAGTTAATGATGTGCATACCAATTTTTAGAGTTTTTGGTTGAGTATTCGTTGAGTTAGAGTTCGATTTCCATCCTACGCTAAAACTGTCAATTAGGGTTTCTATCCGAATAGTTCTAATTGTTCAGCGTTTTTCATCAAGATCCGTTCATTTTTGGTAAAACTTGTCTAAATGAAAAATGTTCCTAACACTTTAAAGATGATTCCTGTAAATTTTCATAATTTTTGGACTTGATTTGGTCGATGAAAACAGATCTGGTATTTTCTGCTGTTCATGTTGACAGATTTAAATTTCTAGCATGTCCAGTTTTGTAGTTCATATTCCTCCTAGTTATGGACGTTTTTGATGGTCGACTTCTTCATGAAAATTGTTCATCTATGTGTCTAGTTTACTCCTGTGAAATTTCAGAATTTTTGGGTCAACCTTCGAATTGTTATGGATTTTTAAGTAATCTGTGGTCGGATGAACAGTGACCTATGCACCCTTTTGAAAACAAGTTTCTGAAATGATTTTTTTGGGCGACTTAGAGTCCGAATTTGCTAAGGCCTATTTCCGAGAAAAACGTTTATTTTGATGTCTCCTAGTAGCTGTAAAATTTTCAGAATTTTCTACAAAGGTTTACTACATTTCCTTGTACGAATTTGAAAACTGCTACGGTGTGTTCTTACCGGTAAAATTTGGTTTCGTATGTTTTAATGGTTATTGAGTCGATTGCTACTCTTTTATGAATCTTATGAATTCTGGAAATGTAGACATGAGTTGTAATGATTAAAATGGGGATTTTGAAACTTTGTGAGTTTTGATCGAGTTAGATGCCCAATTTTGGAGGGTAAGTGCACTTGGCGTGAGCTCGTTGGGCCGCCCCCTCTTTTTGGTGGCCAAAACGGCGCCAAGGAAATTATGTTGCGTGATTGTATGAGTCTATACTCCTAGATGTATCCGTATGGGTTATCAAGGGCTCCGGAGTGTGTCTGTATAGGGTCCGCTACTTTCACTTGCCTTGTGGGTTCGATTCCCCAAGGTTTATGTTTTTCCTGCGGGTTCGATTCCCCAGGATATTGTTGACTCCTATGGGTTTGATTCCCTAGGATGTATATTGGGTTCTTGCGGGTTCGATTCCCCAAGGACGAAGTGTCCTCGATCATAATGAACAATGGTAAACGAAGGTATTTGAGTTCTGGAAATAATGATATCCTCGATGATATGGAAACAATGGTAAAAGAATGTGTTTGAGCTCTTGCGGGTTTGATTCCCCAAGAATGGTTGTTCTTGATAAAAAAAAATGAATAATGATATATTATTCGTATGGTAAAGTGTAAGAATCTTCCGGAATTATTTTTACCCAACCTTCCTTTTTAAATTACAAATTCTATTTTTAAATCTCTCTTCTAAAAACTTTAAAATTCGTTATGCTATACATTAATTTACTCAGTACCGTTGTACTGATAGATACGTTGTCTCTATTTTTTTTTCAGATGTTGAAGATTAGCACATGGCATTACACTTGGGATGGGAATTTTCGAGGACTTGTCGCACTTGTTTTTAAATTATTTTACGAATTCCGAACTCATGTTTGGCCGTGTTTGGCCCTTAGCTTCCGCACTGTTTTAAATTATGTACATTTGACTTAACTCTGATTTAAACCTTCGGGCACTTATTGAATGGTTTTTAAATTATTTTTAAGTATTGGTACAACTTAGCCTTAGCATCTTCTCAAGTGAGCTCGAAATGGTTCGCGTCTTGCTTGGGAAGGTGTGGCGGTAATGCCCTGGCCTGGGTGATCAAATCCGGGGTGTTACAGTAGTGCTGGTAATAGTTTGGGAAAAAGGGAACATAGATAGTAGTGCATTAGTATGGGGCTCCAAGTGTAGAGAGAATGGGTAGGTGCATCCTCGATGGGATCGTCTCCGTCGCTGGGTATGTCAATCGGTGCTGCAGCATTAGGGTTAGGTCCCGGGTTCTGAAGGACCCCTCCGTCAATCTCGTTGGCTAAGGTAGTCAACTCCCAGGCCACGTTCCCTATTTATTCCTCCAAGTAATCACTCTTGTCTTGGAGTTGGGCCACTTGGGCTTGGAGCTGCGTGACTTGATTTTGCAGCTGGGTTATGTTATGATGATCGGTCTCCCTAAGATGCCCCAGATGGGCCACGTGGCCCTCTAGCTGTCCTACTCGCTTCTTGAAATAATTGATATGTTGTTGGGACTCTAAGTACGCGTTAGTCAGTTTCATCATCAAGTTGACCATGTTCGTGTTGGGTTCGGCCATCTAATGTCAACAAGGAGGTTAGAGTCAGGACATGTTTCAAATAAAAGTCAAGATATGCAGGAATTTAAATCTATATGAATATGCACATGCAATCCCCCCCCCCCCAAAAAAAAACTAATTTAATGTGTTTTTAATTTAAATTTAATCATGGTTTTAAGTAATTTAAAAAGTTGGGCCTCTATATTGGCCAAAAATAATAATTTGGACTTAAGAAGTAAAAACATGGGTATTTGGGGTCGAAAGGGTTGGGCTTATAATAAGTAATTATTGGGTCAAAATAATTTAACCCCTTTGGCTTAAAATATTATACTAAATGGATAGAAGATTTTTGGGCTCAAATTTTGGGCTAAAATAATAATACTAGTAGTCTTAAAAACAATAATAATAATAATAAATTAAAAATAATACTTAGTCCAAAATATTGGTTTAAAATAATAATAGTAGCTTTAAAATATTCCGGGCTCTGATACCAACTTGTAACACCCCGGATTTGATAACCCAGGCCGGGATGCCACCGCCACACCTCCCTAGCAAGACACGGATTCTTCGAGCTTGCTAGAGAGATGCAAGGCTATCGGTATTGCAAAAAGGTTTAAAAACTAGTCCGGAATTTATTTAAAAATAAAAATAATAATAATCATTCATCCACACGTAGCAAAACCGGAAAGTAAAATATCGCAGCGGAAATGTAAAGGGGCCGACATGGTCAAAACTCGGGTTATACAGGCCTGATATGCAAGTGTCAGTAAAAGCGATAAAAATAAAGTTTTAAATTTTTATCCCCCAATGCATATGCTCATGCATTATCTCCATACTCTGAAAAGAAAAGACAAAACAACAATTTTATCAGTATATAAAATACTGAGTAAGTCGATCCTAACATAGCAATAAAGGGATTTAATTAGATAATTAAAATTTCACTCCTAAACATGCATTTACAAATTTAAAGGAACTAATATTTTAATTGTGTACTTGAACATGCATTTAATCCACAATAACAATTTAGTCATAATATGAAATTTAAAGACATAATTTAGATGCATAATTTAAAGACATGCATAAATAAATAAATACTTAAAAATATTAAATCTTTTATTTCCCCGTTACGTAACCATTTCTCAATATTTTGTATAGCCGGTGATCCGGCGGCTGTAGCCGTGTCGTAAGTATCTTGTATAGCCGGTGATCCGGCGGCCGCAGCCGTATCTGCCATACCCAGTAACACTCCGGAGCCTCGGGAAATCCATACGGACAATCCCGAGAGAGCAGGCCATGTATCTCCTGCCGATTGGCGTAATATCTCATCTAAATTCTCTCGTCCAGTATAGGCCCGAAGAGAAAGGCTAGAGGGGCACCCTGCAGAGCACTCACCCTCGACCAAAGTATCTCATGTATCGTTTCAATTTAATGTATCAGGGTTTTGCAAAAGTATAGATGTATCGTATTTCAAGTCTTTGATCGTTTGTTACGAAATTTCAAAATCTCTCGATTTAAAAGTCTCTTGGCGTCACAGTTTACGCCTTTTTAATTTAAAAATCCATATCAAGTCCGAAAAATCTGAAATTTTCACAGTATATCAAAAACATCCCAACGAACAACTTTTGTGTTTTAACTTTCTCGAAATAAGTTGAGGAAACATGTCAAAAATCGAGTTTATTACGCAAGCAGAATTCTGTCCGGACTCAGGTTTGACACAGTTCAAAGTTTCGACTTTTTAACATATCAAATGGACTCCAAAAATTCTGAAATTTTATATGCACATACTAGACATGATTTCCTACAACTTTCATTTAGATTGCAAAGATCAAATTGGACTAGAAAATATAGAAACATGCTCATCAAGTTCGAATATGATCACTGTCTGTTTTCGAAAAAGTCCTAGTAAAACAGTTTATGTCCGGTGCGATTTGAAATAGCAAACGTTAACGAAAATGTCTGAAATTTTTACACGACCGAGATTTATGTGTTAGAATTAAAAGTCTAGTTTTGAATTTCTCGGATTGAATCCTCGAAATATGAGTTTTAGGCCGATTTCAGAAACTGTGTGTATTGGGGTTTTTAATTTCGGTTTTTACGTTTCGTTATGTTACGACTATTTCGGACGCCCCTAAACCACCCGTATTGATATGGAAGGCTCAACTTACAGTGATGGTGTTCTTGAGTCGTCCTAGGGTCGCTCGGCTTGTCCAAAAATACTACGAACGGATCGTTGCACACGTTCTCTTCCTCCTTCGATCCCGAACGTGTTTACAAGTCCAATATTCGAAAGTTAGATTAAAGATTGGAGATAAAAACAAGAAAGACGAATCTGGATACATCTTACCAATGATCCAAGGGGTGTGAACTTTGATCTACACGTTCCTACGGTCGTCGATGGTTGTCGGAAAGTCGCCGGAAGTCCGTCGGAAGTTCGTCGGGAGAGTGTTTTGGCTTGGGAGAGTTTGAGAGTGAATGGGGAGGGTTTGGAGGCTGCCAATGGAGTGAGAGACACCCCTCCCACGACCTAATACTCCTTCCCCCGTTCAAAATCCACTTTCCATAGTCGAGGGGTCGGATTATGGCAAGAAATCGCCGAAAACGCGTAACTTGCACAATTCTGGGGGCTCACGCGGGGTTGGCGCGCTGAAGGGCCAAACCCCGCCCGTCCAGCGCGCGGCTCCCGTCTGGACTGCGGTCCGGGCGGGTCCGTGCGATCCGATCCGTCGGGTCTTTTCCTCCTCTCTTTCGGACTTCCATCCTTCCACGTTTTCGCGCTCGATTTTCCGGGTCATTTTCGGTTTATGCTTCTCATCATAAATTTATTCCGACTCAATTTGTAATACCCGAGAATTTTGCAACATAAAATAAACAAATAAATAAATAAATAAACAATAAATAAATATAATAAACAAATAAATAATTTTAAAAAAAAAAGAAATGAGAAAAGGAATTTAATTCAAGAAGGAATTAAATATCCAAGAACCCGTGAAGTCGAAAATAATTTAATTAAATAAATTATTGCACGGAAACCAAATATAGATGGACTTAATATTTCGAACCCGAAATTAATTTGAGATCCCAAATAAATTTGAAATAGGATTTAAAGTTCAAGAGATAGCCCAAAAAAATAGAAGGAGAAAGGCCCAAAGAGAAGACAAAGGCCCAAAAGGAAGGAGGAAGAGGAAGGCCCAAAGGGATTGCACGACCGGCCCAGACCGCGGCCCAGTCTGGGTCTGCGCGGTGTCCGCACGGGGTTTGCACAAACCCAGCGCCAACCCCACGCCAGATGCGACAGTCGCGGCGTTGCGCGATTTTCTCGCCCGAATCCGGATTTTCCGACTTCGGTTACTTTTCTTTCGGCTCAAGACACCATAGGGCAGACTTTGGACGTCCCCTAGGGCTTGTCCATCTATAAATAACCCGTTAGGTTGATCCCAAGCACTTTTGAAACCTTATGAAATCTCTCTACACGTCGAAACCCTAATCCCGGAGTCGTCGGAGGCACGAAGGCATTCGAAGACTGGGTTGGACGAAAATTTGGAGACCCTTGCTTTCGTGGTAAGATCTTGTTCATTCCTTTCCATTCAAGATTCGAAAAAGAATCCTAATTAAACCTCTTTTCTATTCTAAACCCCGATCCGGACGCGTTGAGGAAAAACGAAGGATCTCGGAAGGAGAACGAAGAACGTGGAAGCCACGCCTCCGAATCATCGAGCCAAGACATCCATAGATCTGTAAGTTAACGCTTACACGGTTTTGGGAGTATTTAAAATATTTAAATCTAGAAACTTAATCAAACCTTTCGTAAATCTGTCAACATGTGATTTCTAACGGCGCAACAGTTTTGTCTAATTTTTCCAAACCTTAAAACGACTTCAAACGGAAAAACTTAAAACACAAAAAACGTTTCTAAGACATAGATCTATCTACTTTAAAATTTTCATAATTTTTCATCGTGTTTTGCTATCCAAAAACGACCATGAACAGACCTGCCTTTGGTTTAGATCTTGAAACGGTGACAGAACTTTAGTTCGAACTTGTTGGTGATTTCTACCTTAGATCTAGACCGATCTAGGCTTGGCGTTGAACATAAGAGTTGTAGATCTATGCGTTAAGAACACCTCCGTAAATTTCAGAATTTTTCGTGATGATTTGATATATGAAAACCGGCCGAAACCGAACTGCTTGAAACTAGATCTTGAAATTCTTGACAGAACTTAGGTCCGATCTTGATCCCGTTTTTGACATAGGTTCCAGACCGATTTAGATCTTTTGCCGAACATGAAAGTTGTAGATAAACATCTTAATATGGTCTCTATAAAATTTCATTAAATTTGGAGTTGATTTGCTATGGTAGAACTCGATATCTTTAAACTGTGGTACGTAAAATTCGGACAGATTTGGGTTTCTGCGAAAATTGACATTTTTGACATGTTTGGGTATCTCGGATTGAAAAAGTTAAAACACAAAAGTTGTTCATCTCGACATTTCTGAGTTAGTAGTGAAATTTCGGAATTTTTGGAATTAAATCTGAATTTAGACGGATTTTAGAGTAAACAGGGGTTTACCGGAAGTCAAATCTTGAAATCTTGTTGAAACATGAAATTAGCCTTTAAGGTTTAAATGATTGGGAATTCCTTTGAAATAAAATACACTTGAATATATTGCTTGCCGAAAGGCAATTGAAATATCCTGCTTGCCGAAAGGCAATTGAAATATCCTGCTTGCCGAAAGGCAATTGAAATATAGTGCTTGCCGAAAGGCAATTGAAATATAATGCTTGCCGAAAGGCAATTGAGATATAACGCTTGCCGGAAGGCAATTGATAAATAAAACTTGCCGAGTGGCGATTGAAATATAAACTTTAAATATGAGACATGAGATATAAAACTAGAAGACTCGAAAAATTGTTCCTTTTAGATTATGCCTTAAAGTATGTCTTGCAATTATTTTACTTTGCGAATTATATTTATGATCTTATGAAATCTCTATCCTTTAAATTATGCCATTTAATTATTTTTAGATAAATAAGTTAAATGATGTGGTGTTGTGTGCATGTTTTCTCAAAATCTAAATAATGGCTTTGAAACCCCTTAATCATGTTTGTGTTAACTTACTCAGCACGTAGTGCTGACCAAACCATTTTTTTTATTTCTTTTTCTTCCAGAGTTGAGAATTATGCATCGTCATATGCATACACGGGAAGCTTGGGAAGATATATTATTTTGAATTTTTGTATTAGACTAGATCTTGCATGAACGGGCCTGTTAACCCGTGATTAGGCCATGTTGGCCCTATATTTAAATTCCGCTGCATTATACATATGTAATTATTATTTTCCGCTGCAACTCTGATGTATTATTTTTAAATTATATATGAATGGGCTGTTTGAATGTTTTAAATTCTGAAAAACCATAGCCTTGCATCTCTTTAGTGAGCTCGGAGCAACCGTGTCTCGCTAGGGAGGTGTGGCGGTGACACCCCTACCTGGGTGACCAAAAACCGGCCCGTTCATGCATATGACGAAAGGCAATTGAAATATAATGCTTGCCGAAAGGCAATTGAAATATAATGCTTGCCGAAAGGCAATTGAGATATAATGCTTGCCGAAAGGCAATTGAAATATAATGCTTGCCGAAAGGCAATTGAGATATGATGCTTGCCGAAAAGAAATTGATATATAAAGCTTGCCGAAAGGCAATTGATAAATAAAGCTTGCCGAATGGTAATTGAGATATAAACATGAGACATGAGACATGAAACTAGAAGACTCGAAATTGTTCCTTTTAGATTATGCTTTAAAATTGTCCTACCGTTACATTACTTTGCAAGCTATATTTATGGTCTTATGAAATCCCCGTCTTTTAAATTATGCAATTAAATTATTATTAGATGAACAAAATTAAATCATGTCTTGTATGCCCATGTTTTCTTTAAATTTAATTAAAGGCTTTGAAACCCCATAATCATGTATGTGTTAACTTACTCAGCAAGTTTTTGCTGACCAAACCATATTGTTTCCCTTTTTCTTTCAGAGCTGAAGATTATGCATCATCATGTGCATACATGGGAATTTTGGGGAACACTTTATTCTTAAATTTTGTTTTAGACACGACCTTGCATGAACGGGCCTGTTTAACCCGTGATTAGGCCATGTTGGCCCTATTTTTGAATTCCGCTGCATTATATACGTAGATATTATTTTCCGCTGCATCTGTAATGACATTATTTTTAAATTATATATGAATAGGCTGTTTGAATGTTTTAAATTCCGAAAAACCATAGCCTTGCATCTCTTTAGTGAGCTCGGAGAAACCGTGTCTTGCTAGAGAGGTGTGGCGGTGACATCCCGACCTGGGTGACAAAAAATCGGGGTGTTACACAATTCGATTTCATGTTTGAAATCTTAAGACCGTCGGTTTCGGTCCATCGTGTTCTAAATCGTCGTCTTTTAACTTCCATGCATTTCCGAGTTTACGGGTTCTCGGAAACAAAACTTCCTTTCCTATTGGATTAATTCCTATTTTTATATTCTAAAATTTACGGGTATTACACTGAGTTAGTAATCAAAAAGCCTATGACTTGTCCAGCACTTCGGCCAGTCAGAGGCAAGGAAAAGGAGGGAGAAGTCAGAGACGAATCTCAGAGGTTCTATTCTTTCGATATTTCTCAGATGGACGAGATTTTTGATTATTGCCTGAAGAACGGATTATTTGAGTTTAAAGGAAATCACCCACAGCCCACCAAAGAACAGATGGAAGTTGGGTGGTGTAGGTTTCATGGATCAGCCACTCATACTACTGCGGTATGTGGGCATTTTAGGAAGATGGTTCAGAAGCATGTTGACGATGGAAAGTTGAAGTTCCCGGACATACTAATGGCAATAGATAAGAACCCATTTCCTGTTGCTAACATGGTGATGGCCCATCCTGATCAAAACAAGTCTGTTTATGATCGTTTGGGGACCAACCATCATCCAGCAAAGGCTCTGTCGACGATCGGCCGGGAGTACAACCATCTGTTCAGAAAAAGACGGGAGTTTGGAGACGATTAGGTTCACCCCAAAAGGGAAAAGAGAAGGTCCCGAATGTCTTTGACCGATTGGGAGATTATGAGGTCAAGGAATGGGTCAAGCGGTTGGAAGGTCAAGAAAAGTAAGAATTCAAGGAAGAAAAGGAAAAGCCAACCTTAAAAATAATCACCAATGGTTGGGATTCGGAGATGAAACTAACAGCCGATAAGAAGAATGGAAGGACTGTGATACAGATTACAGTTCCTGAAGAAGTTGTATCTCCGGCGATGAAGAAGTTTAGGAGACCACCAGCTAACACTCAGGTTGGTCAATGGGTACAAAATTCTCCCAATAAGAGGCAATTTGGCCATGCCAGATTGGAGCCCTCGGCTTGGAAGACAACAGATGAGATTGTCCCAAAGGGGATGGGATCATATCGTACTTTCAAGAGAAGGATGCAACGATTGAATGCAGTCATGGCGTACGAGGAAGAGTACAAAATGATGTATATAGAAGAAGATTTCCCAAACGACTGTTCTTCGTCTGAGGGAAGGGTCTTGAGTAAGATGTTTTCGGCTCGTCTCAAGTTAGCCGAAAAAATAAGAGGGAAGCTGTGAGCCGAAAATTGAAGGAGATCGGCTGAAAATAAGACCGAATTTCGGCCGAAATGACAAGAGCATAAGGCCGATAATGATAGTGCGAAGCCGAAAGAAGAATGGAAGCCTAGACCAGTACGGACAAAGGAATGGGAACCTAAGACATCAATTGTCCCAATATATGAAACTCTCTCAATTGGACAATTCAAGTTCGACTTTGGGTCTAGTGCAAATATGGTAGGCGCGACTACAGTAAGTAACGAAGAATATTGGTCTGACATGGAACCAGTTGTGATATTCTGCCAAAAAGGCGAGTATTTTGGCGAAGAAGAGCCCGTAGTGGACTTCTGTTTCGCCAAGCTAGAAGCACTTCGGCCAGAGGCCGAATGTGAAAAGATCATGGAAGAAGGATATAAGGCCTTTGTCCCAGAGGCTCAGCCAAGCACGATCTTACCTCCTACTGCAAAGATGTCTCAGCATGTGAGGCCTCTTTATGTTAAAGGCTGGGTAAACGAAAGGCCATTGAGGAGAATGTTTGTTGATGGTGGAGCAACTGTCAACATCATGTCGTTATCTACGCTGACTAAGATCGGCCGATCGAAGGAGGACTTGTTACCCACGAGGATAAAGGTACTAAGCTTTGTGGGGGCACAAACTGCGGCCGAAGGGTGTATTTTAGTAGATATTACAGTCGGAACAATCTCAATTCCGACTATGTTTTTTGTGGTGGAGTTGAGATCCCGTATGCGGCCTTGTTAGGCCGATGCTGGATTCACACCGCTAGGTGTTTGCCATCAACTCTTCATCAGAAGATATGGTTTTGGAATAATGATGGCACAATTGAGGAAGTAGACGGTGAGCAACCTCCATTTCCAGTTAGTTCAGTCAGACGAATTGACGCAGTTCTTTATGAGGAACCCATACAACCGTTTCTCGCGGTGGTAGGGGATTGATATCCGGAAGTGGTTGAGTGTGACTGGACGGACTTGGGATTTGAAGTCAGATACCAGACCGACTTATGGCCAGACGCGGAATGAAACTTTTGACAAATTTCCCACACGAGTATTTTTTAAAATAGATAAATGAGAAATAAAAATGATATAATCTCGGTTTAGATTTTATTTAATGAAACCTCTTTATGATGATGGAGTTGGGATTAGGGATGTATTTATAGGTTGTCACGTTTTTATTTACTCGTGTTAACAAATTGTGCCACCGAAAGCGCACGGAGTCAAAAATTGCAGTATTTATAGTAAGTACTGGATCGTTCACTGGAGGATGTGCGATAGAAGTAGAGCCCACGTCGTTTTATAAGATTTTCCACTCGGTTACTCGATTCAATTTTGTGTTTAAACTATCAATTACTTAACAGAAAATAAACTAAGCTATGAAAGCAATTAAAATTATCCTAAAAAACAAATAAAATTTATTCTAAGAAAGCAATAAAATTATTCTAAGAAAGCAATAAAATTTACACTAAGCTATCTATCATTAATCTAGAAAGCGGATTTAAAATGTGAGTGAAGGAACATGAAGAAAAGAATAAAAATTGGACAAGATTCAGATGAAACACAATTAAACTTCCATTTTAATACACAGATCTTTGTTTGGGATAATCCTTTCAGTTAGCTAACTTTCATGCTTTCGGTACTATGTTCCCTTTTAACAGACAGGTACTTATAGTAAGAGTTTACATGCTCTTAAGACAACAAAATCTAGGATACCACAAACTTATAACTCCCCTTGCAATGCCTTGCAAGAGTATGTTGGTCATCTGTGGTGGACAAGCAACACCTCACAAATCATTAGTTGAAATGTCAAGTACTGCTATCATTCCCCCATGTCACATCCAAAGATTCTAATTAAGCCTGAACTATCCCATAACTCTCAAACCTAGAAACAGTTTCGCTACTCTCAACACATCCGAGTGACCTCAAAAGAAAGTATTTACAAGAAAGCAATAAAGAAAGCATTTAAAATCCTATCACTCGGAGGTTTTAAAAATGCTACCCTGGTAGTATAAGAAGAGCCCCCAGTCAGGATGACCGGATGTGGATCAAGAATTCCCGGATCTCGGTGAACTGCTCGCAGTGTTCACTTTCTTCCGGGTGGTTATGAGATATAAACTAATGAAACGAACTAATTTATTAGTTCGTTCCGGATTCACTCACTCAGAACTCAAAAAATAGGCTTTGGTAGAAGAGGATTGCAGTTGAAAGAAACTCATCGCTATCTCAGAAAATAACCAAGGCTCGAATATTGTTCCTCTAGTATTTCCTATCACACCGTATTTGAATCCAAACGGATCCCATCTTAGTGCGAAATTCAATATCAGACGTCCAACATACAGTGATTTTGGAAAATAATGAATTTGAAAACCATTCCTTAAACAGGTACTGGACTCTCAATAAGAACACAAACCCTTTCAGTCTAGAAGAGACTTAATCGCTGACTCTGGTTCTAATTTCCCAAAATCAACCCTTGACAGAATATGAACTAGACATAACTGAGGAATTTATCCCTTACTTATATCTGGATTTTATAAATAAATTTTTGTTGAAAATTTATTATGAGACATCTGATTAAAAATCAAGACTTCTATGTCCAAGGGAAGGATCCCAAAATAATTAGACCACAATATTTACATAATATTATCATGCATAAATTTATAAAGAAGTGTAAAATAAAATTAGCCCAAAATATAAGGTGGGTTTAGACAGAAGTGACACACACAGATGGAATAGCCTGAGGTGAGAAGAATTTATTTGACTAAAAAGATGGTAAAATAATCAGGTGCACTACAAACATCTGCTATCCAGTTTCCTAATCAATTGGGTGGGATGATTTTTAGACAGTGGAATGCCTTAAATGACAGTTGCCGCCGTCATCTTAGACTCCATTATCTGCAAATTTGGATAAAAACCCACATGTTCTATTACTGCAATAATTATTAGACAACATTGGCATATGTCATCGAACATTACTACAACTCTAGATTCAGGTTTGAAATTAAGATAAAGAAAATAAAACTGTATCCAGACAGGAGTTGGCTGAGTAGCTATTTCACTTCCCGGTAAAGGGACCATTCTCCAGAGCTTCCACCAACCACTATCCGGACCATGCAAAATAACGAGTGATAGTTAACAACACCCAAACTACGAGCTATTTAACTTCCCGGTGAAGGGACCATTCACAAATATTAGTTTGAGATATCTCGTATCACTCATTTCACACAACACGAGAAAGACCAAAATAAATTAAGAAGATATTTTTGTGTTTTGATAAATAAAAAAAAAAATATCTTGTATAAGAGACATTGGTCTCTCATGCAAGGTATGGAATTATTCCATAATCACTCGTTATGTCTTAATTAATCTTTCATTTCATAATTAATTACAGTCTGGATTATTTACTTAAAACATAAGAGTTTAATTTTTTATTTTATTTTGTAGAAACGTCTTTTAATGGAATTGAACAAAAATCTTTATACCAATTTAATAATTGGTTGAGATCATTGGATTTCAACATCAAAATATTAATATAAATATTCAATTAATTAAGTGAGAAAAATGGAGAAATGAAAAATTTGGCATGAGGATGCCATATACGCGCTAGACAGATGTTACGAGGTGATCCTAGGATCACGTCGTGAGGCTAGCGACGTCATAGATGGGTGAAAATAATTTTTGGAAATCTTGGGAACAAAGGGTGTAATATACGTCGCTAAACACAATTACGACGTGATCCTAGGACCACGTCGTAGGTTTAGCGTCGTACATGTAGGTTAGAGAATAAGAAGCTATGACGCTAGGCTGAGAAATTACGACGTGATCCTAGGATCACGTTGTGAGTCTAGCGTCGTAGGGACAGAACTTGGAAATTTTTGAAAAAGAGAGAGATTACGACGCTAGTCATTAAATTACGACGTGATCCTAGGATCATGTCGCGAGGCTAGCGTCGTAAGTAGGAATTTTTCAGAAGTGTTTGGTAAAAATGAGGGGGGTACAACGTCAAACCTTAAATTATGACGTTAGGATCACATCGTGAGTTTAGCATTGTAATTAGATTTTTGTGAAAAATGAAGTATTTTGGGTCCTACATCGTAATGCAAAAATTACGTCGTTATCCGTGGGATCACAACGTGAGTATTACGTCGCAACCCTTGGGGTTACGACGTGATGCATTGCGATGCAAGAAATGGGTTTTTTATATAATATATGTAAATATTATATATATAATTTTTTATGAAGTTCAAGAACACCAATGTGGTGATGAAAATCAATTACGTCACAACACTATGCGTATCCCGACGTGACAATATGCCAAAATGACATTCAAGTACTTCAATTTTTTAATATACACAAACAAATGAATATCATCCACTTTTTAGATCTATTATACTAAAACTAAGACTAAAAATAAAACAACATCTAAAAATAATAAAAAAAAAAACGACTACTAAGCAAAAATAAATTAAACTATGCTAGGAGACTAAAAATTTAAATCTAATCTATACTAATAAATCTACAATGGGATGAACATCAACTATTTGTGCATTTATTAAATCTAACCAAAGTAAATAAATCTAACCTAGACTCAAGAACATTTATTAAAATGAAAAACATGGTCACACTAGGAAATAAACATGGATAAAGGCCCACAACAAATTTTTTGATAATTTTCTTGTGTATTTCATCAAGGAAAACAATAAATGGTTTGATAACGCCCATTGTTTAAGTGTTTCAAACCTAAAAATCTAGTCCAAAAAGCTGCAAATAATATAAAGAGTGGCTAGCTAATCTAAATAAATGTTTACAATCCAAAAACTAGGAACAAAAACTGAGAATCATAACTGAAAACTAAAATAAAAAAAAAATACTACCTACTCTAAGCTAAGGTTGAGAGCACAACACTGCCTTTAAGAACAAATTAATTTTAAAATGAGTGGAGACTACTGTTCAAGGTGGCAAAATAGCTATTTAAAGCTAGGAAACCCTAAGTCCAATGGGTCATGGGCCTACTCGAAATATCCGCAACAAGGGAAGGGACCTCGAGTCCAGGAAGGAAAGACAAAAAACTTTTGTATTGCGGGACCTCAAGTCCTAGGTCTCCCCAATTCATTTAACACATGGGGAAAATATACATTTTGAATTGAGAGAGGGCGTACAGTGACGACGTGAAACTTCTCCGGACGACGCGGAGCTTGGAAGAGGGACGACGCTACGACGCTAACCGAGGAGGGGGCGAGGCGAGACGGTGGTGGTACGATGCTAAGCTGGGTGGCGTCGTCGAGTCCGACGACGTGAGAGGAGCCCGACGACGCGAGAGGGTCCGACGATGTGAGATCATTTCGAGCTTGGCCGGACGACGCTAGGCGGCTGGCGTCGTAGCTGTTGGAGGATGACGTCGTATCTCGGTAGTGGATAGCGTCGTAACTCGGTGGTCGTGAAGGTATCCGGTGGTGCAACGGATCAAAGCGGCGTCGGAGATGGTGGAAAGGGCTTGAGGCCGGCAGATCTGGAGGCGAGCTTGGGGCTGGCGGATGGGGTTGCAGCGGCTGTTGGTGAAGAGGGGCGGCGACATGAGGTTGCCTGAAATGGAGAGCTTGCCGGAAATTAGAAGTTGAGAAGATGATGATGGTGGTGGAGCTTTCGGAAGTGAAGGCAGGCGGTGGTGGCCGGAATCTGCTAGGTGGTGAGCGGATCCGAGAGGTGTTGGAGTGTTGGGTTATGTGTTTTGACAGAAGTTCAATACCGATGATCGAATCTACTCGATGGAACCACCTCTGCTGCAATGTGCTCAAAATTTTAAATATGCAGAGATCCAGCTGGCAATGTTCTCAATGGCTCTTTTCTGATAAGGGAGGATATAGACTAATTTTTTCTTGCAGGGAATTCCTGTCAAATCAGAAATATAGCTGTTACTCTCAACCAAGAAAATCCCCAACAGCTCTTTTTCAAATTTTTCTCTTTTTGAAATCTGTCTGTTGGGATTTTTGTTTAAAAGAGTATTTCAGAAGAGTTGAAGACAGAGATTCATTTTATCAACTATCTAACATACAAAAAAAACTCTCTCAAGCTCCAAGTGTTCATCTTGAGTTGAAAGATCTTCGATTGGCAGCCTTTTGTTCAAAGATGTCGATTTATTGCTGCTAAATCGAAGTGCCTTGGACACGTCTCAGTAAAGATTGTGTTCAGAACCCTTTAATTGTTTTGGTAATACATTTAAAGGGATAAGTCCAAGGCTTTACCAGAAGACCACTCTTCAAAGATCATATCTTCTCAAATTGGAAGGAGTGCTTCACAGGTTTCTTCAAGGGGAACTCAAAGCAGGGAAGCTTTGGGAGTTGAAGTAGAAGGGAATTTTCTACACCAAAGGCTGGAGGTTTTTTGTCATTACAACTGTCCAGTTGGAGTTCGGAGTGAAGGCATCTTTCATATTTTTCTCATGTGTGTGGTTGTAAACCATAGTTGAAACACATAGTAAAATATCCTCCTGGATTGGTATCCCCCAAACGTAGGCCGAAGGCCGAACTGGGTCAACATCTCCTTGTATCTCATTTATTCTTTATGCTTGTTGTGTATTTGTTCTTTATTCCGCTGTGCATGATTACTGGTTTACTCTGGTTTTGTTAATTGTGTGTTCACCGTGTTAGATTGAACTCGTTACACAGAACCACTGCATAAAGAATATCTCTTGCTTGTGCTGGGAACATATCAAGTGGTATCAGAGGCACACTCTTTCGAGAGAGATCCAAACAGAAAGATGAGTCAAGGATGGTCATTGAACATGCCCCCACTGCTCGATGGGACAAACTTTTCCTTATGGAAGAACATGATGCGCTCCTTTTTTATGTCAGTCGATGATAGGGCTTGGGATGCAGTGCTCACAAACTATGAACCCCCTTCGGTGACTGTTGATGGCGTTGCAAGCTTAAAGACAAAAAGAAATGGACTGCAGGGGATAGGATCAACTGTAACATGAACTCCAAGGCACTACATGCCATCTTCAGTGCAGTGACCGAGGACCAATATAGCTTGATTTCTACCTGCACCACTGCTTATGAAGCATGCGAGATTCTGGTAAACTCTCATGAAGGTTCGGCTCCTGTTTGAACTTCTAAAATCATTTCTATTGAAGCACAATTTCATAAACTTGTCATGGATGAGCATGAGTCTATCAATAGTTATTTTAGTAGAATTCGTACGCTAACCAACCAGGCTCAACAGCTTGGTAAGACCTACTCATCCCAGGAGATAGTTCGAAAAATTGTAGGTACTCTCCCTGATAGATTCAATGCCAAAATTGTTGCTCTTGAATTGCAAGAAAATTATGCCACCATAGTTGTTGATAAACTAATGGGGATCTTACAGTCATGGGAGATGGACCACTGCAAAAATTTTACAGGGAAGCCTGTGGCTTTCAAGGTGGAGTCCAAATATCAGATTGAACCTTCTGCTGAAGAGTCGAGTTCAGATGGTAATGATAATGAGGACTTGGTCAAGCTCTCAAAATGCATTGCCAGGATCATCGGGGATAAGAGGTTCAAAAAATGTGGGAATAAGAATGGAGAAGACTCTTTAATGAAAAGACCAGAAAGGAGGAAGAGTGACAGAAATGAGAAACAATCCAAAGATTTTGCTGATCCACGTGACCCCAGGTGCTATGAATGTGACGGCTATGGTCATGTGAGAGCTGATTGTGGAAACCTCAAAAATAGGTCTAAGGAATCAAAAGAGACCTATTGTGCCACCTTCAGTGATGAAGAGAGTTCAAGCTCCAGTGATAGTGATCGTGATGATGTAAAAAGAGTAGCATTTGATGGCTCTTGGGACTCAGATTCTGATACAGACTCTCAATCAGACAAAGTTGGTAACCTTCCTATTTGTGTTACTCATGTAGATTATCATAATGGTTTTTCTTCCAAATCTGACAGGAAAGGAGATGAGAGTTTCGAAGCAATCAGTGATCAATATAATGAGATATATGACAAGTTGGAAGATAAGGAAGAAGAATTCAGGAGATTGCAAAGTGAATTTGAGGATCTCAAAGTGAAATATTTTGCTCAAAGAGAAGAGTTGACAGATGCCTGCAATGAAAAAGATAAGCTGAGCAATCTTGTAAACATCTTGGAGCCAAGTTCAGTGGAGTTGTCCAACAAAAGAGATGAACTTGCCAAACAGGTTCATGAGCTCACAGTTGCCAATGGAGAACTTACAGAGCAGGTCACTGTCATGTTCAATCAGAAGACTGAACTCGAAGAACAGGTGACCACACTCACTGAACAGGTTCAAGTGCTGAATGCCAAAGTAACCAGTGATGAAGAATTGATCAGCAAGCTTAAAAAGGCAAATGAACTCTTGATGAAATAATTTCTGCTGGAAAATCTCATGGTGACAGACATGGTATTGGCTATGATCGAGGGAGCTCCAGTTCGAATCAAAGGCAGTTTGTCAAAGGTGGAAATCTTACTGATGAAGTTCCAATGAGAAGGACAAAGGAAATCATTGATAAAGTCAAAGGATCAAAGACAAAGATCAAAATACGTGTTCCAGCTCCTGCGCCCCTGGAGTGTAACATCCCGGATAATTATTTCATAATTAAATTTACTAATTATGATTAATTATTCAAAGTGGGCAATTTGAGAATGTAATTGATGTTTGACAAAGTGTATGGATAACCCAACAAATTAAATTACATGGTAGGATTGTTGGAGCCCAACATATTTGATCCATTACCCTAAGCCCACTACTCATTCCTCTCCCCACTTATAGCAATTGGAAGTAATAATTGGGGAATACTTCTCATATCCCGTCACTTTCACAAACGAGAGAAAGAAAATTGGGGATCTCATTTTTCAGCTCAAAATCGCGATTGGGGAGAAGAGAAGCAGCAGCCATGGAATGAGATTTCTTCATCTTCTTCCAAATCAAAGCTATGGTTGAGGTATGAACCCCTTTCCTTCCTCCCTTCCATTTTCGCACCATTTGAAGAGTTTTGGGGGAAGAACCGGGTTCAATTTTGTTGGAGAAATCCGGCGGTTCGCCGGAGCAGGAGGCCGTCTGTGGTGGTGACAGCGCGCATAGGCGCGCTGTGGAGGGGAGCAGCGGCGGCGGCCGCTGCTGCTGTGGTGGCGCCGGCGACTCGCCGGCGTGGTGGTGATGACTGGCGGTGCTGTGACCGTGGGTGGTGGAGGCGGCATCGCATGGTGGCGCGATGCCGGAGCAGCGGCGGTGCTGCCGCTGCTGTTGCTGCTGCTGTGCAGCGGCGTTTCGCCGCTGCCGCTGTGGCGGCTGCCGGCCTGCCGCCGGTGGCTGGTGGCGGCCAGGTGGCAGTGGCGGTTCACCTCCCTCTTCTTCTAGTCCTCTTCTCCACTTATTCTTTTTATTTTGCTTAGAGGTTGGAAACTGGAAACTTGTGAATTGATGAACTAATTGGGTGTTTGGTTATTGCATAGTTGAGGTTTCGGATGTTGGGTATTATATATTTTAAATTTAGGAATTTGAAAGCCATCGTTTTTATTTTTATCATTTGTATACTGAGTTCTTACATATATATATATATATATATATATATATATACACAAATATATATACTCATGACCCATGAGTACCATATCTGTGGGACACCGGAGCCTCTCTATCCTTTTATATTCAGTTGGACAGTTATTAATTCCCACTAATCAGTCAAAATATGCAACAGGGTTACATTGTTCGGGTACTATTTCTATGAGAACTAGAGTGATGAGTTCTTGTAACTTTTTATTTATTTTAAAGTCAATTGTCATGGTAATACATTTGTTTATACTATAAACTATGCACTTGGTGGTAAATATTGATGAAGTTACTTGATGAATTATGAAGATAGATAATGGTTTAATAAAATGAGGGTTCACTTGAGATAAGTTATATTATGCTTAATCGGTGATAATAATTGAGTGCCTTGTTAATTGTTTGATCTTATATTGTTGTTTATTATCTTAGAAAAATACCTTGTTAGTATTTTAATGTTGTGATACTTGAATGCTTGGAGAACTTGTAGTATATAGTGTGGCATGTTGGATTGAATTATTCTTTATATTATTGATGTTGTTGGGTTATTTAATATTAGTCAATTCTATGTTGATAAACATAGAATTGGAAGTGTTGGGTGGTTGATTTGGAGGGATTATAAAAAGGGGATTGGAGGTGGTTGTTGGTGTTGGAGATAAGAGGAGATGATGAAATTGGTATTGTTAAATTATTTTAATTCTTATGATGATATTATTGTACAGGGAACGAGTGTGGACTTGTATTGAAGCCACGTGAAAGTTGAAGTTGTACAAAGGAAGCTTGAAGATTTATAATAAAGGCAAGGTTTAGAATAGCAAATTAGATCGGGGTTAGGAATAGACTAGTATAGTCTATGTTGCCTTAGTATTGGGAACTCTCGTGTGTACGGATTCCCTGCGTATAATGAGGATGCCTTAGAATTAGGCTAGAACTGCTTGCGAATATCTCACTAATTATTATGCTCATAACCTGGAACTTAGTTGCAATTAGAGAAGATCTACCATGCCTTAGTTTAGGATGGAATCTTGCGTTGCTTCTATTTTGATGTTATGAGTTGAGTGCCGATACGTGGGACTTGGCACACCCCTGATTATACTTAACTCGAGATGAGTTGTTTATTTTGTCCTGATGCGTTGATTTACGTATGGACATGTGATTGAATTGAATCTGAATATCTGTGATGATATGTGAATATCTGTGATGATATAAAATGCCACGACGGTAGGATACGCTATGCTTACGAATCGGTATCCGATGAGGGGCATAGTGGGATTGCTACCCAGAAGCATTGAGACTGGAAAGGATTTATATCCTAGTCTGATTTTGGCTGGAGAGGGCTCATGACCCTTTGCCTGACCCGCTTGCCGTAAGCCACGATTTCAGCTGTTAGTGTCCGCGGCGGGGGCACTGTGGGTATGTCTCTCGACCATTAAGGGGTGTGGACCCTTATATGGGAGGGAATACCGACCATGGTACCTAGGTGCGCGCTAGACATGCTTATGTGTTGCATTTAGGGTAGATAGACATCTTAGGTCATAACATTTCATCTCATCATCCATCATTCATTTTATCTGCAGTGGTTGAAGCACCGGTATGGGACGGTGTGATGTTTACTTTCTGTATTTATTTTATGTCCTTAATTATTGTTATCATTATTGTTATTAATTATTGTTATCATTATTGTTATTATTATTGTTATTATTATTGTTATTATTATTTATATAATATAGTGTTATCATTAGTGTGCCTCGTTTCCAGCTATATCTATTCCTTGCCAGTACGATGTACTGACACCTTGTTGCGGTTATCTGTTTTATAGATCTTCCTACGGATGGCGCAGAACACGATGTTGGGGTACGGGTTGAGCGAACTAGCTAGGCTGCATCCATTATATTTATTGTTTAGAATAAATATTATATGCTCTTGCCTGACCTTTGATGAAAATATATGTTAATTCTTAAATGTGATCGGTGTGTCACATATGATTTACTTATTGGTCATTCCTGGTATTGGATGTGCGACCATGTCATTATGTTATTTCAGGGCTTGTCGCCCGGATATGCCATGTATTGTTCCTGGGGTTATATACTGCTTTGTTGGCATTTATTTGAGTGTGATACAGGTTTGTATTTATACCTCGCTTCGTATTGACTATCTAAGCTGAGTGATCAACAGTTTAGAATAGTTAATACGGCGATGACGTCACGAAAATGGTTTTAAATTTTCGGGGCGTTACATGGAGTGTGAATATTGTCACAATTATGGTCACAAGGCAGGAACTTGTCACACTCTTGCCAGAGATGCTCTATCCGGTAGACCAGTCATTTGGCCTAATGAGAACTTGAAGAGGAGTATTCCAAGAAGAGAATGGCGTGCCAAAGGAACCATGGCCAGTCTTAGTGCTTCATCGACTAAGCCAGGAAAGAAGATGATTGTTTATAAGGAACATGCTGGTCTACATTGTTTCACATCAAGGAACGAACCCAGCAAGCATGCAGACGTATTTACCAAGGCTCCAAGCAGTGATCGCTTTGGATCATTAAGGAGAGACCTTGGGCTTTGAAACATGGTCTGAATGAAGCCGATCGGATCCCCCCATTGTGAAAACGGTTCAAAATCCTAAGCCAAAATATGTTCAATATGTTTATTTACTAATGATTTGTGGTGCAGAAATTATATTTGATAGGGGGAGATCAAAAGAGGCTTACTGGACCTGCTCTTTGAGTTAAATCCGATTTTTTTATTTTATTTTTATATCTCGGTCCAGGAGCAATATTCAGATATCATGATTATCAATAGGCTATGGCGAGAAGAGAATAATTGCCTACTGAGTTTGATTTTCTTTCCTTATTTTACTCGATTGCAATCAATAATTTTGGGAATTTGAATCATCTATTCATATTCTTCCTGCTCTGCTTTGAGAAACCCTTGTTCTTGTGTTGGAGTTTGTGAATGCAGAATGGCAATGGTGAAGATAAGAGGTTCTAAGGGATGATCATCCGCGATGAATGAACCCTTTGTAAGAAAAAACCTAAATCTAAAAGAAGTTCATCATCCGTGATGCGCGTGCAGTTGAGGGGAAGTTAAATGATTTTTGCAGTATAAGTGATCTAGAGGGGGAGAGATCATATTCAACGCGCTGAATTAAACACCTCTGGAGATTGGTAACATCTTTCTAACTCTAATCTCTCTTCGTTATATAGTTTATGAGCTGATAATTTTTGGTTGTTGGTATTTGTGAACTGTTTGCTGGATATTTCCCCTTGTGATTTGAATGTACAAGCTCTATGTCGACATTGCCATATTTTGTAAAGAGCTTATTCATTTTGGGAAATGTAAACGGTGGTTGGGTAAATGGGATGCATTTATATTTCCTGTATTCTTGTTTAGTTCATCATCGGTTGTTTTTGTGTGCTGGCTCACTTCCTGTCAAAAAGGGGGAGATTGTTGGGTTCTGTGTTTTGACAGAAGTTCAATATTGATGATCGAACCTACTCGATGGAACCACCTCTGCTACAGTGTGCTCAAAATTTGAAATACGGAGAGTTTTGCAGAGATCCAGCTGGCAATGTTCTCAATGGCTCTTTTCTGATAAGGGAGGATATAGACTAATTTTTTCTTGCAGGGACTTCCTGTCAAATCAGAAATATAGCTTGTAACACCCCGGATTTGATAACCCAGGCCGGGATGTCACCGCCACATCCCCCTAGCAAGACACAGCTTCCCGAGCTCACTAAGGAAATGCAAGGCTTATGGGTACGTAAAAGATTTAAAAACATTTCAATATTGAGTCCGGAAAATAATAATACTTAGTTCAAAATACGGAAGTAGTAATCATCCATGCACGAAATAGAGTAAATGTAGTGGAAAAGTAATTACGGCCAACATGGCCAAAACTCGGGTTTAACAGTCCTGATTTAAAACAGTACTGAAGTGCAAGAAATAAAAGTGTCTATGAAATAGTTTCCCCCAATGCATGAGCATGCGTCACTCGACATACTCTGTAAAAGAAAAATAACAAAGGGTTTATCAGTATAAAAATATACCGAGTAAGTTAATCCCTAACTAAACAATTTAAGGGGTTACATGTGTTTAATTTAGATTTCACTTTTCATGCATTACGAAATTAATTTAAAATTCATAGTTTACTCGCAGCGGAAGAACACGATTAATTTATTCAAGACGTGAATACATAATTTAAGGACTTAATTTAAAAGCGTAATTTAAAAGCATAATTTAAGAACATAATTTAGAGGCATAATTTAAAACGTGATAAATAAATTCGGCATAATTAAAATACGCACACAAGTCTTTTATATTTTTATCCCGCAAACTAAGAAGAGGACACCATACTGGGGAAATCACTAACGAGGCAATCTCAGTTCGTAGGACCAATAACGAGGCAGTCCAAATAAATGGGAGACCACTAACGAGGCAGTCTCAATAATTGTAGGACCACTAACGAGGCAGTCCAAATAAATACAGCGCGCGAGATCACTAACGAGGCAATCTCAGATAGTAGGGAGACCACTAACGAGGCAGTCTCAAAAATAATAGCATGAAGATCGGTTCAGCCTAGTGAATGGGATTTTACGAAACTTTATGTTTCGTCGTATACAAAGGATTCGATGTCGCATTTCATAATTCGAGTTTTCGCAAGTTCGAAAATCCAATTCGTCACAGTTTACGCCTTTTTTAATTAAAAATTCATCTTTTAACCAAAAATTCTGAAATTTACACAGTAACTCAAGGACACCCATACGAACAACTTTCATGTTTTGAGTTTTAGGAAATAAGGTTTCAAAGTGAGTCAAATTTCGAGTTCTTTACATAGGAAGATTTCTGCCCAAAGGACTGATTCTGACACAGTTTCGTGCAACGCCGATTAAAAATTTATTTTAAATCCAATTGGTCCGAAATTTTTACAGGATGTAGATAAAACCTTAATGAACAAATTTCATGTTTTAAGATTTTGGAAATAATGAGTTTTAGATGTTCAAAAATCGACACCAACACACTGCTTACGCGCAGATTCAAAAATCGGTTTGAAACAGGTTCTGAATTCGTCCGATTTGACATATCAAATGAACTCCAAAATTCATGAAATTTTATATGCATAATCTAGACATAATTATCTACAACTATTGTTAAGAAATTCAAGGTTGAATCGATCTAGAAATGGGTGAAAAATATGTATCAAGTCGAGTCAATGAAACTGTCCAGATTTCAAACGTTCGGTTTTTATACAGAAAATTTACGGTACGATTTGGGATAATAAACCTTTATGAAAATGGCTAAAATTTTGCCACAAGATAGATCAAAATCTTATGAACAAAATCTATGTTGAAAAGTTTTCGGTTTGAATTCCCGAATGTCGGGTTTTAGGCGAGTTTCTGAAATTGGTCGAAAATAGGGTTTTTGAAAACCGATTTTAGTTACGTGTCTAGATCTTAATTTTTAAACGACAATAAACCACAAACATTGAAGAGTAAGGTCTTAACTTAGTTAGAGAATAGGGCCGCTGTAAGGGCTTTTCGGACGTCCTAAGGTTGCGACGAACGGCCAACTTCTCCGATCGTTTTTTGTTCGTCCCCCGACGTGAAATCGTAGCAAAGGAAAGATGGTTAGATTTTGAGTTTTTGAGACTTATGGACGAGATTAACAGTATGACATAACTTACCAAGGTTCAAAAAGGCCGTGGCTTTGTCCCGCTCGTCCCGTCTTTGCCGGAATACTCGTCGGATGGTCGCCGGAAGGTCGTCGGAAAGGTGTTTGGTTTTGGGAGAGATTGAGGGTGGTTGGGGGGCTGCTGAATGGTGAATAGAGTGGGGGAGGCAGCCCTAGGTCGGGTAAAAGCTTTCCCACTCGTCCTATTTACTTACCAAAGTCGGGAGGCGAAATTTTGGCAAGAAATCGCCATGATCGCGTGATCTGCCGCGTTCAGCGCTCCCACGCGGAGTTGGCGTGTTACCGCGTGGCCAGCGCGCAGCCAGTGCCTGGATCTTGGTCCGGGCGCGTCGTGCGATCCGTCGGGTCCTTTCCTCCTCTCTTTCGGACTTCCATCCTTCTACATTTTCGGCTCGATTTTTCCGGTTCATTCACGGTTCGAATTTTCCATCAAGAATTTATTACGCCTTCGGTTTGATGCTCGTAACATCTCCATGCGATAATTTATCTAATTAAATTAGTTTCGATTTCTCTTAGCAATTTTCCCGGGTATTACAGTCTACCCCCCTTAAGAATCAACTTCGCCCTCGAAGTTGTGTTTCAGTTTCCCCGAGTTAAATGTTAGGACGCATTCGGTTATGTCTTTATTTTGTGATTTATTTTGTGAATGAACTTAGAATTTAGAATTTCCAAGCTGCCTACGTACCCTGGGAAGGGATCAAGTCATAACGTAGTTCAAAACAATTTGAATTTGTTTTTCTCGGGTGTTACATCCTCCCCCCTTAAGAATACAGTTATGTCCCCATAACTGTGGTGGGGTCATCTTGGAAGAGGGTCGGGTAACGTTGCTTCATATCGGCTTCCAATTCCCATGTTGCCGTCTCCGTTTCGTGGTTAGACCAAAGGACTTTGACCATCCTCACGGTCTTATTCCTCGTTACTCTCTCCTTCATGTCAAGTATTCGCACCGGAACTTCCTCGTAGCTCAAGTCATCCTTAAATTCAATTTCTTTCGGTTGGAGCACATGGGTCGGATCGTGCACATACTTCTTCAATTGGGAGACGTGGAACACATCGTGAACACGAGCAAATTGTGGTGGCAACGCTAGCCGATATGCGAGATTTCCCACTCTTTCCAGGATTTCGTATGGTCCTATGTACCGTGGACTCAGTTTTCCTCATTTGCCGAAGCGCATCACGCCCTTCATTGGTGATACCTTCAGCATGACTTTATCGCCGACTTGAAATTCCAAGTCTTTCCGTCTCACGTCCGCATAACTCTTTTGCCGGTCCTGAGCGGCTCTCATCTTCCCTCGGATGACCTTGATTTGTTGAGCCATGTCCTCAACAAGTTGTGGTGCAACTTCCATAGTCTTATTACTCTCGTCCCAGCTCAATAGACTTCGGCACTTGCGTCCATATAGTGCCTCGAAAGGTGCCATGCCGATGCTAGCATGATAACTATTGTTGTAGGAGAACTCGATTAAAGGCAAATGGTTCTCCCAATTTCCTTTAAACTCTAGCACACATGCTCTCAGCATGTCTTCCAATGTTTGAATCGTTCTCTCTGTTTGCCCATCCGTCATGGGTTGGAACGCGGTACTCATCTTTATTTTCGTACCGAGGGCGTCTTGTAGTTTTGTCCAAAAATGTGAGACAAATCTACTGTCCCTATCCGAGATGATGTCGTGTGGTACTCCATGCCGTCGTACCACATTATCAATGCATGCTCGGCTAGGTGAGTAGTGTAAAGCAAAAGAAAATAAGGCAAAAATGGAAAAGTAAAAATAAAACGTTTTTCGTGACCCGCGCGGTGTCGCGCGGTATGGGGTTTCAGCGCGCGGGGACCGCGCGGGCGTGGCAGTTTGTGTAACGCCCCGAAAATTCAAACTTGATTTTCGCAAGCATTACCGCCGTACTAACTATCCTAAACTAGTGGCCAGCTAATTTAAAACAGCTAGTACAAGGCGGAGCAACCTAAAGTGATCATCTGGTTAATCCAATTACAAGCGAAATCTAAAATAAAACCATTACTATCAGAGTATCAGGCTACAAGCCTCTCAAACATAATCGGGCATCCTGCCAATATATTAGAAATAGGGCTACCAGCCAAAACAGTAAAGCACACAAGGCCACAGGCCGACAGAATGTAAATCCTAGGCTCACAGGCCTCAACTAGTCAAGTAAATATCAAATAATAACAATCCACAGAGTACCACATAAATAAACATGATAAGATGAACATGTAATATCCTATCTATGTGATCTCTCATGCCCCAAACCCAAATCATGCTCCGGCGCCTCCAGCAGAATCTATAAAACAGACAAAAGCAAAGGGAGTCAGTACAACGTACTGAGCAAGGCTACGTGCCGGGGAGTAAGGGGAAAAACAGAGCAATAAGAGTAACTAATAATAATAATAATAATAATAACAATAAAGTAAAAGCATGAATAACATAACAGAATATAAATAATATAAATAAAGCAATTAATCATCACACCGTCCCATACCGGTGCTTCAACCACAGCATACAATTTATGCACGTGATGCATGGCCTAACATACACCTATCTAACCTATATGCAAATGCAATGAATATGCCTAGCCGGCACCTAAAAACCCGGGCGGTATGAACCCACGGGTGAGGATATCATCAACTCCAACCCGTTACAGGGTAACATACACCATCCCCGCAGAGACCACAGGCATCACAGCCCAAATCATCCACCCCGAAGGGCCAACAGGCATAACAGCCAATAATCCACCCCGTAGGGCCATCGGGACTCAACAACACCTGTGAAGGCTGCCCGATCAGTCAGAACAACTCATCGGGTTAATACCGGTCAATTCCATTATAGTACAACTCCATACAATATAGTCTAATTAAGAGTATTTGTTTTGTGAACTATAACATTCAATTATAGGACATAGGCAAAAATGATACTCCTAATAAAACCACAGTACCGGTGTATCAAAACCAACCAATATAGTCAAATAAAAGTGATCTTGGAACAATTGCCCATGACCACTTTTATCAAGAGTATTATAGGAGTTTAGTATATAATACAGATATACACACACTCGGTAGCACTCTACAACAATTTCTCAAAAATTATAACTTCATTTATTTAACTATGACTATTAAGTACAAGCCTAGTTCATGAAAAAGACTTACAGGAGCACTATACATTTTCATTCAAGTAATAGAATCACCAAATACCAGTAAGGCAAGGAAGAAGAAATGGATAGATGGGAAATATTAAATTAACTCTACAGTAGGCTCATCCTTGTGGAAAAAGTAGTGTTCATCTATGGCCTTGACTTTGATAGCATTCTTCTCACCACCAATTATACGTATAAACAAGTACACACAACTTATGTTAATTTATACTATATGCATATCCATGCCAATTAGCCTAAAGCCATACTCTGACAAGCCATCCCTCGCCAATCACAATTGAGAAATACTTGCTCAGTGTAACGAGTTAAACTTGCAATTGAGATTCAAGTCCACCAGTAAAACAAATTCAGATTTACGCCATATGCTTGAATAGCATAACCAGAGCAATAAGGGAAATAAAACGCACATACAGTCGTGAAAATAAGACGAGAAGCCACCAAGGAATACTACATATAAAACCTTGCCGGAATTCAACCCCCAATACCCCCAAACACGTAATTTAAGCATACAAATCCCTTGCCTCGATGTTTTTGGCGATCAAAAATACTCCGGGATGTCCGAATCGCACTCCTTACCGATCAACCAAAAATCCCCAAAACCTAACATTTCGAAACATCTCCAAATCACCACCAAAACGAATGAAATAAAAATCATTGCGAGGAAGACGACAAGGAGAAACACTTACTAACAACCGATGAATCAATCGGCCAAGAAACGCGATAGTTTGGACGAGCCGAAGATCACTCCAAAACCCTCCCAAATCGCCGTCTCTTCTCTGCCTCTCTCTCCGTTTCTTCACAACTTTCTAATTATGCCAAACAACCCCCATTTAACTCTAAATTTCTTAATAATTATAAAAAGGCCCCCAATTCACTCTCAAGTATTTCAAATTGCCCCCTTTCGGGCTTGAACGCAAAATAACCAAATATCAACATATTTAAATAGTCCAATTTAATTAAATCGGGTCATTACATTCCTCCCCCCTTACGATCATTTCGTCCCCGAAATGCACATTCAAGAACATGATCAGAAATCAGAAAGCAAGGGGAAATTGTTACCTCAGAGCGACGGAGTCAAGTCCAAGTCTGGGTACTTCAGCTTCATATGCTCCTCGGTTTCCCAAGTAGCATCTTCAGCCCCATGCCTAGACCACAGCACTTTAACCATCGGGATGGTTTTGTGCCTCAAGACCCTTTCCTTTGCATCAATCACCCGAACTGGATACTCCTCATATTCAAGAGTTGCATCCAACTCAATCTTATCAGGCTGGATAATCTTAGATGGGTCAGATACAAACTTCCGGAGTTGAGAAACATGAAAAACATCATGAGCTCGACCCACTTCAGCTGGTAAAGCCAACCTATAAGCCACTTTACCAATTCTCTCCATAATTTCATATGGCCCAATGTATCTCGGGCTCAACTTGCCCTTCTTACCAAACCGGCGTACCCCTTTCATAGGCGATACCCGTTGTAATACCCTGTCGCCAACCTCAAACTCCACATCTCGACGAGCTAAATCAGCATAGCTCTTCTGTCTGTCCTGAGCTTCTTTCATTCGATCCCTAATAATCCTCACCAACTCGATTGTCTGCTCAATCATCTCAGGGCCCACATTCACCTTATCTGTTGGATCATTCCAACATAGAGGACTCCTACACTTCCTTCCATACAATGCCTCGAAGGGAGCCATTCCAATACTCGCATGATAACTGTTATTGTAACTGAACTCCACCAAACTGAGGTGATTCTCCCAACTGCCCTGAAAGTCCAGTGCACAAGCTCGCAACATATCCTCTAAAGTCCTAATGGTCCTCTCGGTCTGACCATCTGACTGAGGATGCCATGCAGTACTCATGCTAATATGTGTGCCAAACGCTGCCTGCACATCCTTCCAAAACTTGGACAGGAATCTGGAATCCCGATCAGACACAATCTCCTTGGGGATCCCAAATCTCTTAACAACATGCTGAATATAAGCCTGGGTAAGCTGGCTCATACTCCATGTCAGTCTCATAGGTATGAACACTGCACTCTTAGTCAATCGATCCACCACTACCCAGATAGTGTCCATCTTCCTCACCGTCTGAGGCAATCCTGTCACAAAATCCATGGAAATGGATTCCCACTTCCATTAAGGTACTGCTAAAGGCTGTAGCAAACCCATCGGTCTCATGTGCTTAACCTTCACTCGCTGACAAGTAGCACACCTAGCCACATAATCAACTATCTCCCTTTTCATGTTGTTCCACCAATAAGTCTGTCGGATATCTTTATACATCTTTGTGACCCCTGGGTGAACAGAATAAGGAGTCGTGTGAGCCTCATCCATGACCTTCCTCTTCAGGTCAACACAACACTCCGGAATGCACCATCTGTCACCATATCTCACCATGCCCCTATCATCGATTCTGAAACCCGTAGCCTTACCATCCTGAATCTTCTGTCTCAGTACTGCCATCTCCCTGCTACCATGTTGACTAGCAAATATCTCATCAATCAAAGAAGATGCAGTGACTAGCATGTTTAAAGTGTGTTGAACAGAGCCAACAGGAACTACCTGAACCTCAAGTCTGAGTAGTTCCCTGCGCCATTCAGGCATCACTCCCAAACATGCCACTGAATGATGCTCCTTCCTGCTCAAAGCATCCGCCACCCGGTTCGCCTTTCCCTCAATATACTGAATATCCGTGTCATAGTCCTGCAATAACTCCATCCATCTCCTCTGTCTGCCACTCATGTGGTCTGAGGTGTACAGACACTTCAGATTCTTATGATCTGAATAAATTCTACACTTCGCCCCATACAGATAATGTCTCCAGATTTTCAGAGCATGCACTACCGCTGCCATCTCCAAATCGTGAGTCGGGTAGTTTTGCTCATGTGGCTTAAGCTGTCGAGATGCATAAGCAATCACCTTCCCTTTTTGCATCAACACACAACCTAAACCCTTAAGTGACGCATCCGTGTAAACTTCATACTCACCTGAATCATCAGGTAGTACCAAAACAGGTGCCTCTGTCACTTTCTTCTTCAACAGTTCAAATGCCCGCTCACAAGCGTCATCCCATCTAAATCTGACATCTTTTCTCAATAATTTAGTCAGAGGTCTAGCAATACTCGAGAACCCCTCAATGAATCTGCGGTAATAGCCAACAAGACCCAGGAAACTCCGGATCTCTCCCACATTCTTCGGGGCTTGCCACTTAAGTACCGCTTCCACCTTAGCAGGGTCAACTGCAATGCCCTCACCAGAAACAACGTGTCCCAGAAACGACACCTTCTCCAACCAGAACTCACATTTAGAGAGTTTAGCATATAGCTTATGCTCTCGCAATGTGTTCAAAACTGTCCTCAGATGGCCAGCATGTGCCTCACGAGTCGGCGAATAGACCAGAATATCATCTATGAACACCACCACACACACATCCAGCAGGGGATGGAATACCCTATGCATAAGATCCATGAAGATCGCTGGTGCGTTAGTCAAACCAAAAGGCATGACCGTGAATTCAAAGTGTCCATAACGAGTTCTGAATGCTGTCTTAGGCCTATCAGCCTCTGCCACCCTTATCTGGTGGTAGCCCGATCTCAAATCAATCTTACTGAATACACTGGCCCCTCTCAACTGATCAAACAGATCCTCAATCCGAGGTAGAGGATACTTATTCTTCACTGTGATTCGGTTCAAACCCCTGTAGTCGATACACATCCTCATTGACCCATCCTTTTTCTTAACAAACAGTACAGGAGCTCCCCAAGGCGAGCTACTCGGCTGGATATACCCCTTACTAGTAAGCTCATTCAACTGATCCTTCAACTCCTTCAATTCAGCAGGAGCCATCCGGTAAGGAGCCTTAGAAATATGAGCTGCATCAGGCATCAGTTCAATAGTAAAATCAATCTCCCGAGCAGGTGGGAGACTAGGAATTTCATCAGGAAACACATCCCCGAACTCAGAGACAACAGGGACATTCGAAGCAGCAGGAACCTCTGCTCGAAGATCCCTCATTTGCCACAGGGAAAGAGAACAACCCCTGCGCATCAAATCACACAACGCAACAACCGAAACCACACTAATAGCAGGTGGAATCAAAGAAGGTCGGTAAGAAACATACTTACCGAGAGGATCTCGGAAGGAAATACGTGGAATACCACAGTCGATAACAGCACGATGGCGAGTCAGCCAATCCATGCCCAAGATTACATCAAATTCAGCCAGACTAAATACAACCAAGTCGGCTCTGAACTCACGGCCCTCGATGCTCAATACAGCATCTCGCCATATCTGATCACTACGGATGATATCGCCCGAAGGCAAGGAAACCGGCATCTGGTAGGGCACCAACGGTCCTACACCGTGCTCCCGCACAAATCGCAAAGCCACGAACGAACACGATGCTCCCGAATCAAACAATACAAAGGCAGAATGATTCGCAACAGTAATAGTACCTAAACAGGGTATAAAGCTTACAAGGACAGAGCAAAACGAAAAGGAAACAGACAACTGCAAGAATTTAAAACACACCTGCAAGAACATCATCCCGGCGATCTGCCTCCGCGCGATCCAGAACGTTCAGTCTGCCACCTCGGTCAGCCCGAACCGGTCTACCCCTGCCAGCATGCGGGCAATCTGCTCGGCGATGACCCACCTCGTGGCAAGTCCAGCAACGGTACACGGGTCGTCCATCCGGACCAACCTCACGAACAGGTAGCGGTGCACGACCACCACCCCTGCCTACATCAACACGACCACCGCCCCTGCCTACATCAGCACGACCACCGTCACGGCGGCCCCTAACAGCAGGCTGGCCCCTCTGATCGCCGCCTCGCTGCCCCTCACGACCTTGATCTCTATGCCTCTTTCTACTCTGCCATTGCTGGCGTTCTTCAGACCGACTCTCCTCCACATAAAGGGCCTGATCGAATGCCTCAGACAATGTATCATAACCTCGATAGCCAAAAGAGGACTTAATTCCTGCCCGGAGACCCGAAATGAAACGACGAACCTCATCCCTACCAGTGGGCATAACTTCCGGAGCATACCTCATAAGCTCCACAAACTTCCTATGATAAGCGGTCACGCTCATACTTTCCGTCTGCCTCAAACCCAGAAATTCCATTTTCTTCGCCTCCAAGACATGTGGTGGATAGAAATGGGAACTAAGAGCCTCTGTAAACTGCTCCCAGTTGAACCCGGGTCGAGCGAGTAGGTGGTGTTCGCGGATCCTCCACCAATGCAGTGCTTCCCCTTCCAGGTAGTGGGAAGCTACATAGACCTTCTGGTCCTCAGGACAGTTGATACTAATAAGAACCCGACCCAACTGATACTTCCAGTTCTCCAGATCAGAAGGACTGGCACCCCCTGCAAACTTTGGTGGACGGTGCTTTGTGGACAGGTCCACATAGTCCACATGGACTGGAACAGGTGCAGGGGCAGGCTGCACGACAGGCTGTGGTAACAATTGGAAGAACTGTGCCAGCTGCCGGGCGAACTCAATTGGATTGAAGGCAGCTGCACCACCTACTGGTGGATTCCCGAGAGGCACCTGAGCCACAGGTGGTACCTCTGGTGCGGGTGGAGAAGGAGGAGGTGGTAGTCCATCATTCATCGGCTCAACATCATCAGGTTGAACCTCCTCATGAACAAAATCCCCAGCCCTATCCCCAACTGGCGGGCCTTGATTTCTGTGGGGCCTCCCCCGTCGCCCAGTACCTCTAGCTCGATAAGGAACCATTCTGATATGCAAAACAGACACAACATGAACAAACATGTCAGCAGAAATCACCAACATATCATATATCCAATATATCCGATGGCATAATAAGGAATATAACAATTAATAAATAGATAATGATGAATTCGCAGTCCTCAATGACGGTGAAGTCACAAGGATCCTGACTGGAGTACCATTGTTCTTCCACAGTTCCCTAACTGTGGCTCAACCTGGTATACACAAATCTCAACAAAAATAAGAATAAGAATGCAAATCTACACTATATGTATCCCACGCACATCTCACCGCCTATGTCTACACAAATTTTAATGCAATAAAAGAGCACACAGGCTTTGATACCACTCTGTAACGCCCCGAAAATTCAAACTTGATTTTCGCAAGCATTACCGCCGTACTAACTATCCTAAACTAGTGGCCAGCTAATTTAAAACAGCTAGTACAAGGCGGAGCAACCTAAAGTGATCATCTGGTTAATCCAATTACAAGCGAAATCTAAAATAAAACCATTACTATCAGAGTATCAGGCTACAAGCCTCTCAAACATAATCGGGCATCCTGCCAATATATTAGAAATAGGGCTACCAGCCAAAACAGTAAAGCACACAAGGCCACAGGCCGACAGAATGTAAATCCTAGGCTCACAGGCCTCAACTAGTCAAGTAAATATCAAATAATAACAATCCACAGAGTACCACATAAATAAACATGATAAGATGAACATGTAATATCCTATCTATGTGATCTCTCATGCCCCAAACCCAAATCATGCTCCGGCGCCTCCAGCAGAATCTATAAAACAGACAAAAGCAAAGGGAGTCAGTACAACGTACTGAGCAAGGCTACGTGCCGGGGAGTAAGGGGAAAAACAGAGCAATAAGAGTAACTAATAATAATAATAATAATAATAACAATAAAGTAAAAGCATGAATAACATAACAGAATATAAATAATATAAATAAAGCAATTAATCATCACACCGTCCCATACCGGTGCTTCAACCACAGCATACAATTTATGCACGTGATGCATGGCCTAACATACACCTATCTAACCTATATGCAAATGCAATGAATATGCCTAGCCGGCACCTAAAAACCCGGGCGGTATGAACCCACGGGTGAGGATATCATCAACTCCAACCCGTTACAGGGTAACATACACCATCCCCGCAGAGACCACAGGCATCACAGCCCAAATCATCCACCCCGAAGGGCCAACAGGCATAACAGCCAATAATCCACCCCGTAGGGCCATCGGGACTCAACAACACCTGTGAAGGCTGCCCGATCAGTCAGAACAACTCATCGGGTTAATACCGGTCAATTCCATTATAGTACAACTCCATACAATATAGTCTAATTAAGAGTATTTGTTTTGTGAACTATAACATTCAATTATAGGACATAGGCAAAAATGATACTCCTAATAAAACCACAGTACCGGTGTATCAAAACCAACCAATATAGTCAAATAAAAGTGATCTTGGAACAATTGCCCATGACCACTTTTATCAAGAGTATTATAGGAGTTTAGTATATAATACAGATATACACACACTCGGTAGCACTCTACAACAATTTCTCAAAAATTATAACTTCATTTATTTAACTATGACTATTAAGTACAAGCCTAGTTCATGAAAAAGACTTACAGGAGCACTATACATTTTCATTCAAGTAATAGAATCACCAAATACCAGTAAGGCAAGGAAGAAGAAATGGATAGATGGGAAATATTAAATTAACTCTACAGTAGGCTCATCCTTGTGGAAAAAGTAGTGTTCATCTATGGCCTTGACTTTGATAGCATTCTTCTCACCACCAATTATACGTATAAACAAGTACACACAACTTATGTTAATTTATACTATATGCATATCCATGCCAATTAGCCTAAAGCCATACTCTGACAAGCCATCCCTCGCCAATCACAATTGAGAAATACTTGCTCAGTGTAACGAGTTAAACTTGCAATTGAGATTCAAGTCCACCAGTAAAACAAATTCAGATTTACGCCATATGCTTGAATAGCATAACCAGAGCAATAAGGGAAATAAAACGCACATACAGTCGTGAAAATAAGACGAGAAGCCACCAAGGAATACTACATATAAAACCTTGCCGGAATTCAACCCCCAATACCCCCAAACACGTAATTTAAGCATACAAATCCCTTGCCTCGATGTTTTTGGCGATCAAAAATACTCCGGGATGTCCGAATCGCACTCCTTACCGATCAACCAAAAATCCCCAAAACCTAACATTTCGAAACATCTCCAAATCACCACCAAAACGAATGAAATAAAAATCATTGCGAGGAAGACGACAAGGAGAAACACTTACTAACAACCGATGAATCAATCGGCCAAGAAACGCGATAGTTTGGACGAGCCGAAGATCACTCCAAAACCCTCCCAAATCGCCGTCTCTTCTCTGCCTCTCTCTCCGTTTCTTCACAACTTTCTAATTATGCCAAACAACCCCCATTTAACTCTAAATTTCTTAATAATTATAAAAAGGCCCCCAATTCACTCTCAAGTATTTCAAATTGCCCCCTTTCGGGCTTGAACGCAAAATAACCAAATATCAACATATTTAAATAGTCCAATTTAATTAAATCGGGTCATTACAGTTTGAAAAATAAGGGCTCGCGCCCCGCGCGAGCTACTTCCCCCATTTCGCATCCGAGACCACTTCACATTTTCTCTCAAATTCGCCCTCTTGCTCCCAACTTTTCCCGGTTCCGGCTTCGATTTTGCTTTGTAAGGTATGTATCTACTAAACTCACTTACTAATTTCAGTTTGTATGCCATGATTTGTTCGATTTTGTTGCATATCTTAGATTTTAGGGTTTTGGAAGAAATTTGGTATTTGTTAGTTTTAGGCTTGATTTGTGCAAATTAGCAAGCATATGTGATAATTGATGTTACTCTTGTTGCCTTGCTTGTGTTTATGCCACAATGTGTTTATGTTTTTGGCAAATTCTTGTTGGATTTGAATCTTTAGGAAGAATATGAAATTTTTGATTTTTGGTTGGTATTGGGGGTGTGATCGTTAGTTCATTTTTGTTGTTTGGTGCCGTAAGGTAATGATGAGTTGTTGTTTGAGCAATCGTTTCGTTTTGTGGGCAACTTCCATGTGTTTGTTAGTAACTTAGAATTTGGTTTATTGCGCACATAACGTGTTCAACGAAATGCCACAAAGGTTTCGGAATTTGTTTGGGAATATCCTTTGTTTAGATTACCTTCCGGTTTGTGTTAACGAACGATTGGATTTGATGTTCTTATGGAATACTCACGTTGGAAGTCTATATTGATGTCCCTTGCGTATTTCTGCTTGAGTTATTGTGTGGAATTTAGCCTTATAATTGGTATTGGATATTTTGCAGGATGTTGCTCTTTTTGTGGGTTGTTTTGGTGTCTCTCATGTGTCCTCCGGGGGACAAGAGACGAGCTACTCGGCGCGATGCGGCTGGCCCTAGCACTGCCGCTCCGGTGATGCCAGATTTTGATGAGAGCGAGTCCGAGGAGGACGAGGAGCAGCGGGGCCCGAGACTCAGGGGTCTCCCTGACGAGGTGCGTCCTCACCGGCATGATAGGTTTCATTTTAGGACGAGGGCCGCCCAGGACTTCTATTTCGACGAGCTGCGTCGAAACATGGCTTAAGCCCCCGAGAGAGGCATGTTTCCTGATCATTTGGGCGATGATAGGGTCAGTGCGGTCTTGGAGCACCTTCAGTGGACTGGACTCGCACGTCACCCCGAGGGCGTTGCCTCCGGTTATCTGGCTATGGAGGTTATCGCCAACATTGGCGGTCTTGGGGAGGGTGACGACTTATCTCGAGTATGGGTTCGTGGTCGCTATCTCGACTTCAGTGCTTGGGCGATCAATGTCTATTTCGGTCTGTCTGACGATGGCGCATTCCATCCACAGCCTGAGGGCCGTGTTATTGCTCCTGCGTGGGGTGTCTTATGCACCGTGGTGGCTCATCAGCTCGAGCACGATCATGAGCTGCGGTTGACGATGATGGACACCCCTTGGCGTGAGCTCACTCAGATATGGTTAGGGCGCGTCTGGCCGATTACCCGGAGCCATATCGTCCTGGATCATGTCTATGAGACCATTTGCTTTATCGCGCGAGGAGGTAGGGTGAATGTTGGAGCTTGTATTGAGGACAATTTGAGGGGTATGCGGAGAGGACGAGGGAGTAGGGTGATTACCCATATTCACCTCATTTGTGGCTTGTGCGCGGCGCAGGGGATTCGCACGACACCGGAGACAGATCCGTACGAGTTAGCAGCGGGTGGTTGTTACCGTATCCCGACTTACGCTGTTCGGCATAACGCCTTACGTCGTGGAGTTCCTCGGGCTGTACTTCGCCCGCAGCCTGATGATGGCGGCTTGGTTCTAGTTGTTCCTCTGGAGCAGCCACCTCCTCCTCCAGTAGTTCCACCTCCTGCAGTGACGCCTCAGGGCCAGGAGATGACTCAGATGCTGCATATGATGCAGGAGATGCGGGTCGGTATGGATGCCGGGTTTGCAGCGGGGCAGGCTCGTTACGACGCCTTGGATGCTAGGATGGACCTCTACCAGGCTCGTATGGATACGATTACTACGAGACAGCTGGAGCAGCAGGCCACTATGACTGACATGTTTGCCTATATGCGGCAGATGGATGACTACAGGCGTCGGCAGTTCCCGCCTCCTGATCAGTGATCTTTTGTATTCGCATTTCCATTTCGGGTTCATAGAGAAAGTATTTGTTTGGTTGTCTCCTCAAGACGGTGGTTTTCCTGCCTGTGATTCGTAGTTTATGTTTCCATTGTATTTATTGCATAGTTGTTTGTTTGACTCCCATTAGTTATGTGTCACTGTTTAGAAACATGGTTGAATTGCCCTGCCTTAGTTTATGATTTTGTAGTAGAGGTACTCCGGTTCGATTGTTACTTCCTTAGTGTGGTTATATATGTTGGTTGTTTATTATTGCTTTGTGACGTGATTTATTAGATAAGGGACGGTATCAACCGGTACCAAACCCACTGGAACCTGTTACTAGGGGTCGCTCAGAGGTTAGTGTACTATTTGTTGTTGTTGGGGATTGTTTACCACTTGTCCTTTTTTTGTTTTTTAATTTTTTTTATTTGGTGTGAACAGTAACCTGTTCGGTTTTTTTTTTCAAAAATCTAGGGTCTAGGGTTTAGGGTTTTCAGGGTTTGGGGTTGGATGTACCCTTATTTGATTATTTACCTTATATAATAATGATATATATATATGTGTTGTTTATTTATTATTACCTTGTTCTTTTATTTGATTGAGTTTTAACAAGGTAATTGAAGGGAAATAATTTAAATAAATGTGAGGAATAATTTAAATATACTTGTGTAAAATAAATGCTTGTATATTTATTACTCAAGGGAAACCTTTATTTGGGTTACAAGCATTCGAAACAGAAATTTAATAATAATAGTGCATCGATATGGATCTCTAAGTCTAGAGTGAATAAGTAGGTGCATCTTCGATGGGATCGTCCTCATCGCTGGATACATCAATCGGGGTGGGTGTTCTAACAGGCTCGGGGCTCGGAGGAAATACGTCTGCCTCTAGGCTCAGCAGTTCCGCTCCTAAGTGCCCTACTTGCATCATCAGTTCGTTATCCTTGTTTTGAAGTGCAACCACTTGGATTTGGAGTTCGGCGACTTAGGCCTTGAGTTGGGTTATTTAATGATGGTCAGCTTCCCTAAGATGTCCCAAATGGGTCACGTTACCCTCTAATTGCCCTACTCGAGCCTTGAAGTGATTGATGTGTTGTTGGGACTCGAGGTATGCGCTAGTCAGTTTTATCATCAGATTGATCATGTTTGCGTTGGGTTCGGCCATCTAATGTCAACAAGGGAGGTTAGAGTTAGACATATTTCAAGCAAAGTCAAGATATGCAGAAATTTAAATCTATATGAAATATGCATATGCAATCCCCCCAATAAAAATTTATTTAATGTGTTTTTAATTTAAATTGATCATGGATTTAAGTAATTAAAAGGTTGGGCTTCTATATTGGGCCGAAATTAATAACTTGGGCTTAAAAAAATAATATTAGTAGTTAAAAATAATAAATTTAAAAATAATACTAGGTTTTAAAATAATCTATATATTATTAAAACCATTAGCGGTCAATCCAGTCAACATTTAATGTGGTGTCTTCATTTCAAATTTCCAATTTTCTTAGATTTTTGAATTTTTTTAATTTTTAATTTGGATATGGAAATATATATTAATAATCTATATATTATTTTGGATATGAAAATCTCAATTTCAAAGTTTCAAAAGATATGAAATTTTCAATTTATATGGAATCCTAAAATTTTCAATTTTTAAAAGATTTGAAATTTGAAAAGTTTTTAAAAGATTTCAAATTTGAAAATTTGTATTTTTGTATTTATTTATTTAAAATTTTTGTATTTTTGTATTTATTTTATTTATTTTTTTCAATTTTTTATTCCAACAATTTTCATCCACCCAGTCAACATTTAATGTGGTGTCTCATTTAAAATTTCTAATTTTCTTATATTTTTTTAATTTTTTTTAATGTTTAATTTGGATATGGAAATATATATTAACCATATTAATTTGGATGTGGAAATCTCAATTTTCATGTTTTAAAAGATATGAAATTTTCAATTTATATGGAATTCCTACAATTTTCAGTTTTTAAAAGATTTGAAAAAGAAAAGTTTTTAAAAGATTTGAAATTTGAAAATTTTTATTTTTGTATTTATTTATTTCAAATTTTTGTATTTTTTATTTATTTATTTTACTTTTTCTTGCATTTTTTTTTATTCCAATAAATTTTAGTTTTACACAATTTTGATTTTTTAAAAGATATGGAATTTTTAATTTGTATAGAATTCTTACAATTTTCAGTTTTTGAAAGATTTGTATATTTTAAATTTTATATTTTTTATGTTTTTATATTTTTAAATTATGTATTTACTTCCTTCGGACCCACATATCACGCAGTTCAATGTATTTTTTAAATTATTAATAACTCAAATTCGGTACAAGTAAAAATTATAAAAGTTCGATATTTAAAAACAACACGACGAGACGAATCTAAAAAGATCTCACTTGGCTATATTTTAACTTGTATGACTATGATAAAACTTTAAGTGAAAGTCTGTATATGAATAGTAGCATATATCAAACGTCAAATACGTTATGATACTGATGCAGTATTATTTTAGTTTCTTGCATTTTTATATACCCACAATTTTTAGTTTTTATTTATTTATTTTAAATTTTTATATTTCCAGTACATCTATTAAAATATGCATCATTTCTTTGTAGTGAGTTTATGTCTCAAATTTTAATAATTTAATTTTTTATTTTAAATATTGAATTAGATTTTTGTATGTTTATTTATTTATTTATTTATTCATGTTAAAAGGTATATTGATGGGTATCTGGAAATCACAATTTTTATTTTTAAAAGATATAGAATTTGTAATTTATATGGAATTCCCACATAAACGATCTACAATGTCACATTCAATAAATAATAAGTATGTACTTGTATCATTCTAATTGTATATAAATGTATAATCAGCAATATAAATCTTATTTATGTTTTATTATATTAAAAATTATATAAAATAATTATAATTACTAAGAGAATGGTGAAAGTTTATATTCTATAGATAATGATTTACAGTAAATTAATTATTTTCGTAAACAATACTATAAATAAAATAATCGGGTGTATAAATAGTTATTATTGGGGATGCTAATAGATCCATTATTAAATAAAGAAGTAAAATCAAATTTATTCAATCTATTTTTCAGGAATAAATCATTAATCTATGTTTTAACAGATTTGCAATTGGCAGAAGAACAAATAACAAAATATAGTTTTCTTCGAAATTGAGAAGCTAATTGTTGTTATATGTTGCAATAAATAAAAGTTATATGCTGCAATATCTCGTGTCATTAGCAAGAGTGGACTCGAATTCTTAATACTCCCCCTGTCCCAGCTAACTTGTCTTGCTTGACTTTTGCACACAATCCAATGCACTTTTTTAATTGTTAATATCTTAAAATATATACAACTAAAAATTATGTAAAATATATATTCTAAAACTATAAGATTAGACGAATCTAACAAGACACAACTTGACTATTTTTTTGAAATATATATTTTTAATAGAATTGAGTCAAAGTTAAACAATGCACAGTGTCAAAAAGTCAAACCAGACACATTTGATTGGACGGAGGGAGTATATAATTAACTCAAGATACAAAAAGAAATGTTATTTACAATGAAATATATATATACCATATGACAGAAATGGCAAAATGGATACGTTATGTAGTGATGGTAATTGGTAAAACTAATATCGATTTTGGAGATGTACAATCAAATGTGACATTTCTAGATGATATTCTTATTGTAATACCATAGAAATTGCCCGAAATATATATATATGAATATATATTTTTGATTAATTCACTAAGTAGATTTTTAATCAAATCTATATATATTTATATGTTCAAATATTTGCTTAAAGATTAGTATATTATTTTCTACAAAACATACTTTGAAAAATTATATATATTTGTCTTTTCAAATAAATATATGGATTTCAATATCAAGTGTAATAAGTATATGGTTCATAGAATATTTTAAATCCATATACAAGTTTATATACACATATATACCTTGGTCTTGAAATAATCTTTCCAAACATGTACACATGTATATACATGTATATATTTACATGTTTAAATTATAATGAGAATTATCTATTTTCTATATATCCTTGATTAATCATTCTACCCATATTTTTTTATGAATTATTCTAGAATGCCATAATATAATTGGGAATAATTTGACTATGGTTTGAAATTGTAGGGTGGAATATTAATCATATCTTGTCATTTTCAAATAAGGAATATATTCCTTTTTGGAGCTATGTATAACTTACAAGATCACTTAATTTTTATTTTAGTATATATATAAATATATATACATATTATTCTTATTATTATTATAAGGTATTGGGGCCACAATTAGAGTAATAAGGATTGAATTATGAAGTGATAAAGTCTATCACACCATTACCATTAGGATACAAGCTGACAGAAATTTTTAGCTATAAGAATCGAATTATTTGACCTACCTACAGTGGGAATCACTTAAAGTGTTCAACACAAAAGTTGTTCCAAATTGTGTCTAGATTATGCACGTCAAATTTTAGAATTTTTGGCCAAGCCATTTAGTCCCAGCATCTCTGTCTTTGGACATATACCATAGTGAGTGCCAACTTTGTTAGGTTGTGCATGTGACTCCTATGTGACTTGTGACTTGTGACTTGTGTCTCCCATGTGACTTGTGACTCCTATAACACTCTAGGGTGGATAGAAGTCTTGTGAGAATTTATTTAATACCCTCATTTAGCTACCAAAGGCAGCCATTTGGATTCCACTCCCATCATTGCAAATTTTAGAAAAAACTTGAGAAAGTGTTGGTGGGATTTATGAGTATTCTTCTAGTTGGTCAAGCAAGGAAGGCTTTCTTCAACATCCAATCTCTTCATCCAGTAGGTAAGGATGTCTTTAAGTTCACATATCTTGTTTAGATTGAGATCCTTGGGTAGATAACTAAGAATCTCTCTCCATGTGTCCAAAACCTAGCTTTGTGGAGGAATAGCAATGGGGTTGTGGACTTTGGACATCCTAAAGGCTTGGATTTGAGAATTTCTTGATACCACTTCATAGATGGTAAGTTAGTGTTGTGCCTTTCAAATTTTAGAGCTTTTGGTTGAGTATTCATGGAGATACAACTCGAAATCCATTCCTTGTCAAATCTGTGATTTAGGGTTTCTTCAGGATAGTTTCTTTTGTTCATCTTTGTTCGTCTAGATCCGTTCGTTTTTGGGAAAACTTTTCTAAATGAAAAATGTTCCTAATACTTTAAAGATGATGTCTGTAAATTTTCATAATTTTTGGAATTGATTTGGTCGACGAAAACGGATCTGGTATTTTCTGCTATGTGTGGTGACAGATTCAAATTCCTAGCATGTTCAGTTTTGTAGTTCATATTTCTCCTAGCTATGGTCGTTTTTGATGGTCGACTTCTTCATGAAAATTGTTCATCTATGTGTCTAGTTTACTCCTGTTAAATTTCAGAATTTTTGGAACAACCTTCGAATTGTTATGGATTTTTAAGTAAGCTGTGGTCGGATGAACAGTGGTCTTTGCACCCTTTTGAAAACAAGTTTCTGAAATGATTTTTTTTGAGTGACTTAGAGTCCGATTTTGAAGAAGCCTATTTCTATGAAAAATGTTCATTTGGGTGTGTTCTAGCTCCTGTAAAAATTTCGGAATTTTTGAAAATGATTTGCTAAGTTTCCATATGCGATTTCTGAAACTGCCCAAAGGACTATTTTTGTCGGTAAATCGTACTTGTGTATTTTGATGATCTATGAGTCGAATGGCTCTCATTTTTGGAAATATGTGAAATCTGGACATGTGTGATTTTGTAAAGTGTAAAAGTATGGTTTTGAAACTTTGTAAGATATGATCGAGTGGGATGCTTTAATTATTTCTTGAGGGTAAGTGCACTTGGTGGAGCTCGTTGGGCCGCCCCCTCTTGTAGCCAAAACGGCAAATATGGTTATTATAGTTTAGTGATTGTAAGAGTCTATACTCCTAAATGTAAATCAGGTTTCCTTATTGTTTTAAGATCATAACCATCATCCTAACTTATGAATCTTCATATTCAAACACAAATCGGAGCCAAAGGAAGAATAAATCGGGTGGAAGAGATTCGTTCGTGACATCCCGTGGATTCCGGACGACCTCGTGACCTCCTAGACATTATCCCCACTGTAAGTTAACCTTACTATGGTTTTGGGTGACTTAAAATACAACCAAACATAGAGATTCAACTCAAGAAAATTTATAAAAATCTGTCAACAAGAGAAACCCTCAACGCAGCGTTTTCGTATGAATTTTTCGAACCTCTAAAGCTGCTCAAACAATAAAACTCAAAACATGAAAAGTGTTCCTAAGACTTTGGTCTAGCCTCTGTAAAAATTTTAGAATTTTTCATGTTGTTTTGAAACCTGAAACTGACCCAAAACCGAAGAGTATCAAATCTGGATCTTAGAATCCTTGACAGAATTTTTATTCAAACTTGTTGGTTATTTTGACCTTGGATCTAGACCGATCTAGGATTGGTGTTGAACATGAAAGTTGTAGATCTATGAGTCTTGAATACCTCTGTAAAATTTCATGCATTTTCATCAAGTTTTGATACCCCAAATCGAATCGGACATATTCTGCGTTTTAAAGAATTTTCAAAGGTTGACAGTTTTCTTAACCGAACTTGATGAGCATATTTCTATCATTTCTAGTCCGATCCAATCTTTGAGTTCTAAACAAAAGTTGCATATAATCATGTCTAGTATATGCATATGAAATTTCAGAATTTTTGGAGATCATTTGATATGATAAAAAGTCAAATCTTTGAAAGGTGTCAAACCTGAATCCTAACAGCATACTATTTGAGTAGAAAACTTGATTTTTGACATGCTTCCTATCATTTTTCCGAAAAACTCAAAACATGAAAGTTGTTCATTGGGATGTTTTTGAGCTACTGTGAAAATTTCAGATCAATCGCCTAAGAAATGGATTTTTAAACTGAAAAGGCGTAAACTGTGACATCGATCGGTTTTAACTTGTGAAATTTTGAAATTTTTAAACAACGATCGAAATCTTGTGATACGATAAAGCTATATTTTTGAAAATCCCGTTACACTAAAGTTGAAACAATATCGGTTACACAAAATTAGGGGGTGAGTGCTCTGCAGGGTGCCCTCCTAATTGAGCATTTTGTGCCAAAACGGCAATGATATTACGCGCGAAAGATCGCCAAAACGGCATCTTATATTTTTGGGCCTATCCTCTCGGGTGTATCCGTATGGGTTACTCGAGGCTCGACGGAGCGGTACTGGATATGGCGTATTTGGTCACAAGAGACCAACTGCCTACCCTCTCGAGTGTATCCGTATGGGTTACTCGAGGCTCGACGGAGTGGTACTGGGTATGGCGTATCGGCTGCGGCCGCCGGATCACCGGCTAGATGATATGTTACTTATGAAATTGGCTGAGGCCGCCGGATCACCGGCTATCTGTTACTATTGGCTGCGGCCGCCGGATCACCGGCTATCTGTTACTATTGGCTGAGGCCGCCGGATCACCGGCTAACTGTTACTATTGGCTGCGGCCGCCGGATCACCGGCTAACTGTTACTATCGATATTGGCTGCGGCCGCCGGATCACCGGCTATCTATTGTTGAGATGATGGCGTAACGGGAAATATATTAAAAAGCTCAGATTTTATGAAATTGGCTGCGGCCGCCGGATTGCCGGCTAAATTTAAATATCGTTTTGATGGTGGCGTATCGGGGAGAATTTTAAAAGCTCAAATTTTTATTTACTTACTTACGGCATTATTCATGTTTTTAAATCATGTCTTAAATAATTGCTCATGCTTAAGTTTTTAACTATGAAATTAAATGTGTCTTTTAAGTATGCATTTATATTCGCATTTTTTTTAAAAAAAATAAAATGTTTTTATGCATGACAAAAAGTCTTATCATAACTATGCCGTGCAAATCATTTTACGATGAAAGTTGAATCATGATCCCGTGGAAATCTTTATTTTAAATCATGCCATTTATTTATTAGTGGATGATTAACTTAAATTGTGTATTACCTACAAACATCTTTTTATTAAATTTAATTAAAGGCTTTGAAACCCCTAACCCATGCTATGTGTTAACTTACTCAGCGCGTTTTTGCTGACCCAAACCATTTATCCCCTTTTTCTTACAGAGTCTGAAGATTATGCATCGTCATATGCATACATGGGAACATTTGGGGAAATCTCTATTTTAAATCCCTGCATTTAATTACGACTTGCATGAACGGGACTGTTTAACCCGTGTTCTGGCCATGTCGGCCCTTATACTTTATTTCCGCTGCACAATTTATATTTCCGCTGCAACTCTGATGTATTATTTTAAATTATTTACGAATGGGCTACTTGAATATTTAAATTCTGAAAAACCATAGCCTTGCATCTCTTTAGTGAGCTCGGAGAAACCGTGTCTTGCTAGGGAGGTGTGGCGGTGGCATCCCGGCCTGGGTTACCAAATCCGGGGTGTTACACTTATAAACTCTACTGGTGATTCTATAGCGGAAATTTTTGAGAGTACGTATACAAATATAATCTGCATCACTTCAAATCCAGATATTTTTAATGATATTGTTATATTAGCCCCAATCAATGAGATGATTGATATGATCAATTATTAAATCATAGAACGTATGTCTGCAAATAAAAAGGTATATCTCAGTTGTAACAATATTGTCAAGAGGATGAAACATAGATATTGACGATGAAATATTTTCACCAGAATATCTAAGCACGATCAAGTATTCTGGATTATCAAATCAGGAAATAAAGTTGAAGGAGGGCTGCAGACTGCAGAGTCATGCTTTTTAGGAGTATTAATCATTCAAATGATCATGCAATGGAAGAATGTTGATAGTAACCAAGTTGTGGAACCATACAATTGAGGCTAAACTAATTTCAGAGTACCATGAAAGTAGAAAATTCTTGATTGGTAAAATAATTATGAGCCCATCTGATTTAACAAAATTTCTGATTCTATTTCAAATGAGAAAAATCTCACTCGGAGTTTGTTTTGCTATGATTATAAATAAAAGTCAATGCCAATCTTTAAATATGGTTGGACTCTATTTTCCAAAACCAGTTTATAGCCATGAACAATTAAATGTTCTAATATCTCGCGCCACTAGCATGAGTGGACTCAAAGTATTAATATGTAATTAAATGGATTAACTCAATATATCATAATAAATTTTGTTTACAATGAAATTTATATGTGGTAGAAAATTTGCAAAATGGATATTAGGTGAGGGTATAGTTATTGATCTTGGAGATATATAATCAGATATGAGATTTCCAGATAATATTCTTACAAACACTATCGGTGATCCTATAACAAACATTTTTTGAGAGTACATATACAAATATAAACTGCACCACTTCAAATCCAAATATTTTTAAAGATAGTTCTATATCAGCCCTATCAATTAGGTGGTTGATACGATCAATGATTACATCATGAAACATATATTTGCAAATGAAAATATATATCTCAGTTCTAACAATATTTGTCAAGATGATGAAAGCATAGATAATGATGATGAAATATTTTCATCGAAATATCTAAACATGATCAAGTGTTTTTGGATTACCGAATCATGAAAAAAAAAGGTAAGGGAGGCCTGCATAGCAATGATTCTCAGGAATATAGACCCATCAAATAAATTATGCAATAGAAGCAGGTTGATACTAATCAATATGCGGAACCATATAATTGAATATAAACTAAATTTGGAAAATCATGAAAGTATAACATTCATTATTGGTTTAATAATCCTCTTTGTTTCTTTTTTCCTTTTTTAGCTGACGCATGTAGCGTCCCACTCATCCAAAAATGATTGGTATAATAATTATAAGTCCGTCTGATTTAACTAAATTCTACATTCGGTTTCAAAGGATAAAGTTTTCACTCGCAGTTTATTTTGCTATGATTATAAAGAAAAGCCAATGTCAATATTTAAAATAGTTAAAATCTATATTCTAAAACCAGTTTTTAGCTCTGAACAATTATATGTTGAAATATCTCGTGTCACTAGCAAGAGGGGACTCAAAGTATTAATATGTAATTAAAATAAATTAACTCAAGATACAACCAAATTTTGTTGTTTATAATGAAATTTTCAGCAAATTGTGAAGGAAAATTTCATATTATATTAATACTATATTTAAATTTTATTTATTTTAAATTAAATTTCAAAATAAATAAAAATATTATTCTGTTAGCTTTAAATTGATAAATTAATCTGTTCTGTTTGTACCGGACAAGCCACAAAAACTAAAGAATGCAATATCATATGATTTTTCTATTAACTTTAAAAATAATTAAATTATATTATCATATACTCTCACTTTCTTTTCCAATATATATAAAGTTATTACACATTTTTCTATTACTCTAAATAAATTTATTATTACTATATAACGATATATATTATATAAGTATATAATTATGCCCGTCGAGTCTCGACGGGTTATTTGGAAGTAATGAGTTTTAGATGTTCAAAAATCGACACCAACACACTGCTTACGCGCGGATTCAAAAATCGGTTTGAAACAGGTTCTGAATTCGTCCGATTTGACATATCAAATGAACTCCAAAATTCATGAAATTTTATATGCATAATCTAGACATAATTATCTACAACTTTTATTTAGAAATGCAAGGTTGAATCGATTTAGAAACGGGTGAAAAATATGCATCAAGTCGAGTTAATGAAACTGTCCAGTTTTCAAACGTTCGGTTCTTATATAGAAACTTCATGGTACGATTTGGGTATCAAACCTTTATGAAAATGGCTGAAATTTTGACACAAGATAAATCAAAGTCTTATGAACAAAATTTATGTTGAAAAGTTTTCGGTTTGAATTCCCGAAGGTCGGATTTTAGGCGAGTTTCTGAAATTGGTCGAAAATAGGGTTTTTGAAAACCGATTTTAGTTACATGTCTAGATCTTAAGTTTTAAACGACAATAAACCACAAAAATTAAAGAGTAAGGTCTTAACTTACTTAGTTAGGGAATAGGGTCGCTGTAAGGGCTTTTCGGACGTCCTAAGGTTGCGACGAACGGCCAACTTCTCCAATCGCATTTTGTTCGTCCCCCGACGTGAAATCGTAGCAAAGGAAAGATGGTTAGATTTCGAGTTTTTGAGACTTATGGACGAGATCAACACTATGACATAACTTACCAAGGTTCAAAAAGGCCGTGGCTTTGTCCCGCTTGTCCCGTCTTCGCCGGAATACACGTCGGATGGTCGCCGGAAGGTCGTCGGAAAGGTGTTTGGTTTTGGAAGAGATTGAGGGTGGTTGGGGGGCTGCTGAATGGTGAATAGAGTGGGGGAGGCAGCCCTAGGTCAGGTAAAAGCTTCCCTACTCGTCTGATTTACTTACCAAAGTCGGGAGGCAAAATTTTGGCAAGAAATCGCCATGATCGCGTGATCTGCCGCGTTCAGCGCTCTCACGCGGAGTTGGCACGTTACCGCGCGGCCAGCGCGCGGCCAGCGCCTGGACCTTGGTCCGGGCGCGTCGTGCGATCCGTCGGGTCCTTTCCTCCTCTCTTTCGGACTTCCATCCTTCTACATTTTCGGCTCGATTTTTCAGGGTCATTCACGGTTCAAATTTTCCATCTAGAATTTATTACAAGTTCGGTTTGATGCTCGTAACATCTTCGTGCGATAATTTATCTAATTAAATTAGTTCCGAATTCTCTTAGCAATTTTCCCGGGTATTACAGTCTACCCCCCTTAAGAATCAACTTCGCCCTCGAAGTTGTGTTTCGGTTTCCCCGAGTTAAATGTTAGGACGCTTTCGGTTATGTCTTTATTTCGTGATTTATTTTGTGACTGAACTTAAAATTTAGAATTTCCAAGCTGCCTACGTACCCTGTGAAGGGATCAAGTCATAACGTAGTTCAAAACAATTTGAATTTATTTTTCTCGGGTGTTACATAGCTGTTACTCTCAACCAAGAAAATCCCCAACAACTCTTTTTCAAATTTGTCTCTTTTTGAAATCTGTCTGTTGGGATTTTTGTTTAAAAGAGTTTTCCAGAAGAGTTGAAGACAGAGATTCATTTTATCAACTATCTAACATACAAAAAAACTCTCTCAAGCTCCAAGTGTTCATCTTGAGTTGAAAGATCTTCAATTGGCAGCCTCTTGTTCAAAGATATCGATTTGTTGCTGCTAAATCGAAGTGCCTTGGACACGTCTTAGTAAGGATTGTGTTCAGAACCCTTTAAGTGTTTTGGTAATACATTTAAAGGGATAAGTCCAAGGCTTTAGCAGAAGACCACTCTTCAAAGATCATATCTTCTCAAATTGTAGGGAGTGTGCTTCACAGGTTTCTTCAAGGGGAACTCAAAGCAGGGAAGCTTTGGGAGTTGAAGTAGAAGGGAATTTTCTACACCAAAGGCTGGAGGTTTTTTTGTCATTACAACTATCCACTTGGAGTTCAGAGTGAAGGCATCTTTCATATTTTGCTCATGTGTGTGGTTGTAAATCATAGTTGAAACACATAGTAAAATATCCTCCTGGATTGGTATCCCCCAGACATAGGCCGAAGGCCGAACTGAGTCAACATCTCCTTGTGTCTCATTTATTCTTTATGCTTGTTGTGTATTTGTTCTTTATTCCGCTGTGCATGATTACTGGTTTACTATGGTTTTGTTAATATGAGTGTTCACTGTGTTAGATTGAACTCTTTACACAGAACCACTGAATAAAGACTATCTCTTGCTTGTGCTGGGAACATGACATGGAGATGATGGCCGCCGTTGATCGGAGGAATGAGGAAGATGACCGGAGGAAGTTGAATGGCGAGAGCAGTCTCGTCGGAATGGATTGGTGGCCGGAGATGGTAAGAGCTTGGCCGGAGGAAATGGGTTGGTGTTCCTGTTGCTGCTCGTTTCAATTTGCTAATTGCAAATTGTGGAAGATGACACGGTGGGCCCACCCGTATAGCAATTTTATTAGTTAATATTTTAATTTTTTTTAAATATAAATAAATAAAGATGTATAAAGATATAAATATAAATAAATAAATTTATTCTAATTCATTATTTGGCTTGTGTTCCATTTAAGGGACCCGTGTTCCACTGAACAGATACCACCAAACCATAATTCTCGAATTACATCAAGAGAGGGATTTTTAATAATTTTATCATGTTTTTGGATTTTTTAACACAAATTTAATAAAATAACAATATTTTTGTGTTTTTCAATACCAGCTTATTATTATTACAAACTTAGATATATCAGTCAAATTCAACTGCTTTCTTATTTAAATAAGTCCGGAATGTGATCAAATGCCCATGTTTAGACACGGAAATAGATTTAAAATAATTGTCAATTTTGGCCATTATCAACATCTTCACATTTAATATTGATCGTCCCCGAGCAGTTAGAGTCAGTGTTCCTAAGAACATAGACTCTGCATATTCAATCTATTTTCATGGCTTAAAAAATTTCATTCTTTTTAGATTGAGTAAGACAATCAAGAACTACAAGTATTAAATTCCTTTTATTGCAGTGTTAAATGAAATGATACTTCTCACTTAATCAGGCCTACAAATGAGTTATTATTGATAATTCTTCATGAACATCATGTATAGAAATAATCATTGATTTAATTCCAGAATTAAAGCATGACATGAATATAAATTAAAATCAGAGCCTCACATATAGTATAAGCGGAAATTTCACTCACTCTCAAATTCGGGTTTTCAATCATGGACACTCATAATCAAATTTAATAAAATTATCACATATGCTTGTAATCAGACCATCTCGCTACCGGCTCATTTCTTTAAATCGAGATCCCGAGGTCTTATTTAAGGTTATAACAGGGCATACAGTTTTAACTTTTGGTAAGAAAGAGAATTATTGAGCTGAGAATTGGCAATAATTTATTTTATCATAACATGGCATTATTTTTATTTGAAAATTTATGATCATCAATATTTTTCTTTCTTTTGCTTTTCTATTGCATGACATTTGTAACACCCGAGAAATTTAATTCACGTTCAAAGGAATGGGATAAATTTCTTGTGGAAAGTAGATGGAAATACCCCAACATTAAATTGAGCCCAAAAGAAAGCGAGGGCGCAACTTCGGGGACGAAGTTGATTCTTAAGGGGGGTAGACTGTAATACCCGGGGTTTTTACAACGCCCAAAGAAATGAAATAAAATTTATTTCCGAGAAGAAAATAATTTATTACAATAAATTATTGCTCGGAAATGGCGTGACCGATAAATTCAAAGAATTCGAACCCAAATTTTGGTCAAGTCGAGATGGGATGAAAGAGGGAAAGGAAGCCCGAAGATATTCCATGGATTGATCCCAAAAGAATTGGAATTAAATTCAAGAAGGAAAAGAATTTTAATTTCAAGAACCCGTGAAGTCGGAAATAAATTAATTAGATAAATTATTGCACGGGAACCACAGGACGACGAATTCAAGCCGACGGATTCGAATTTGACGAATTCTTGATTTCAAATATGAAATTCATTGGAGTCAAAATAAAATTTAGAAAGAAATCGTAACCCCAGAAATGACCCGAAAAGTCGAACCAAAAACGTAGGGGATAGAAACCCGATCGAGAAAAGAAGAAAAGACCCGACGGACCACGCGGACCGCCGAACCGGCCGGTCCGGCCGGCCCGCGCTCTCCGCGCGCCGCCGCGCGGCCACCGCGCGGACAGAGGAGTCGCGACTCCAGGGCAGACCACGCGTGCTCCGCGCGGACAAAGGCCTATGTGCGCGTCACCAGCGCGCCAGAGGTGCAGGAGGTGTAAACTTTCCTTCCATGGCGATTTTCTTGCCAAAAATCCAATCCCTATCGAGGGCAACCAGATCACAGCCTTTGGGGAAGGCTTAAGGGCGGATTGGGGCGCCCTCATTCTCATTTGGACAGAAAACAAAAGCTTCACTCTCTCAAATTCTCCTCTCCAAGCCGAAATCCCTCCGAGACCACTTTCCGGCGAGTATTCCGGCGACGACGAGGCAAACGGAACGAGGCCTCTGCTTCCTAGACCTTTGGTAAGCCATAGCTTAATGTTTTAGTTCGTCCATAACACTCAGAAACTCATATTCTAACCCTTTTTCCTTACTACGATTTCCCGTCGGAAAACGAACAAAAAGCGATCGGAGAAGTTGGCCGTTCGTCGTGACCCTAGGACGTCCGGAAACCCAATCCAGCGACCCTATCATCATTCTAAGTAAGTTAAAACCTTACTCACAAATTTTCGTGGTTGTTTGTTGTTTAAATCTCGAGATATAGGCTTGTAACAAAAATCGGTTTTCAAAAACCCTATTTTCGTCCAATTTTAAAGACTCGCCAAAAACTCGACCTTCGGGAATTCAAACCGAAAAATTTTCAACATAAAAGTTGTTCCTAACACCCTTATCTATCTTGTGTCCAAATTTCAGCCATTGACATTAAGTTTTGCTATCCCAATTTTTGCCATGAACTTTCTGTATCAAACCGAACGATTCAAATCTGTGACAGATTCCTTCATTCAACTTGATGCATGTTTTTCACCCATTTTTCGAATGATTTAACTTTGCATTTCTAAACAAAAGTTGTAGATAATTGTGTCTAGATTATGCCTACAAAATTTCACGAATTTGGTGTTCATTTGATATGTCAAACGGCCAAGTTTTTAGAACTGTTTTGAATTCGTTTTAAGGGCCATGAGTATGCAGTGAGTTGCACTCGATTTTTGAGTACCAAGAATTCATTATTTCCAAAAACTTAAAACATGAAAGTTGTTCCTTAATGTGTCCTGTAGTTACTGTAAAAATTTCACATCGATTGGTTTTGAAATGAGTTTTTAATCGGCGTTACACGAACCTGTGACGAAAACAGTTTTTAAGACGTAAATTATTCTTTGCAATAAACTCAAATTTTAACTCACTTCGGAACCCTATTTCCAAAAACTTAAAACATGAAAGTTGTTCGTGTGTGTGTTTTTGAATTACTGGCCAAGTTTCAGAATTTTTGGAGGAAAAACGAATTTTAAATTAAGAAAGGCGTGAACTGCCTCGAATAGGATTTTTCGAACTTGAGAAAACTCGAACTATGAAAACGCGATATCGATCCTTTGATAACTTTGAAATACGAACTTTTGAAAAATCCCGTTCACTAGGCTGAGCCGATCTTCATACTATCATTATCTTTGAGATTGCCTCGTTAGTGATCTCGCGCGCTGCGCTTTATTTGGACTGCCTCGTTAGTGGTCCTATGCCAAAACGGCAGTTGTGCACATGGCCTGCCAAATCGGCAGTGGGAAATACACGGCCTGCCCGAGTGGTAGTGAAACCGTTTGAAAGGCCTGTCAAACGACAGTTGATATACATGCCTGTCAAATAGACAGTAGATACACACGGCTTGCCGAAATGGCAATCGAGATACATGGCTAGCCAAAACGGCAGTCAATACTGATATGGCTGCGGCCGCCGGTTCACCGGCTAACTGACTATGATTTTTGAGATTGCCTCGTTAGTGATCTCTCTTGTGTGGTGTCCTCTTCTTAGTTGCGGGATAAAATATAAAAGACTTGTGTGAGTGTTGATTACGCTTAAATCTTTTGTATCATGTTTTTAAATTACGCATTTAAATTACATCATTAAATTATGCCTTTAAATTCCGCCTTTAAAATTTAGTCTTTTAAATTATGCATTGTCGTCTTGAATAAATTAAACATGTTTTCCGCTGCGAATAAAATATGGATTTTTAAAGTAATGCATGACAAGTGAATCTTTGGATTTAAACACATGTAACCCCTTAAATTGCTTTGTAAGAGCTTAACTTACTCAGTATTTTATATACTGATAAACCCCGTTGTTCATTTTCCCATTACAGAGTACGGAGCATGATCATGCATCGGGGATCACTTTGGGTATTTAATTATTTGTTCTACATGACTTGCATACGGGCTTGTTAACCCGAGTTTTGGCCATGTCGGCCCTGTATTTAATTTCCGCTGCAACCTATTATTTTTATTATAATGTATGGATGATATTACATTATCATTTTTAAGTAATTCCGGACTTGCTTTTAAAACTTTTTCCAGCACCTATAGCCTTGCATCTCTTTAGCAAGCTCGGAGGAACCGTGTCTTGCTAGGGAGGTGTGGCGGTGGCACCCCGGCCTGGGTTATCAAATCCGGGGTGTTACAGAGTGGTATCAGAGCCCGGAAATATTTTTTTTAAATTATTATTATTATTTTGGCCAATATAGAGGCCCAAGATTTTTAAACAAATATTAATATTATTTTAAAATTTTTAAGTACCATTATTATTATTTTTAAATTTTAAGTTTTATTTCCATGGAACAAAATTTATTTTAAACCCATGGGAAATATTTACATATGCATAGAAATTTTTCCAACAAGTTTTTAAAGTCACGGAAATATTTTTTTCCGGGGTTGGGGTAGCATTGTATAAAGCATACATGCATTCGCATACATACATACATGAATATCGCGCTAATTTTTTTTTTATGTGAATTAACAGTGTCAAAACTCTTACCTTCAAATTGGTTATGACATTGACTTAGAAGCGTTTGCTTTAAACTAATTCTACCTCAGTCATATAATTTGATCACCTAAGTTTAGCATTCTCCTATCTATTACCTCTTTCCAATCCTACCTTATAGATTTTCTTGAACGCTAACTTGCCTTAGATTAGAAACTCATCTTCACGTGTGTTGGTAACAGAGAATGGCACCTAAGGGAAAATCGAGAAAGGAAATCCCAAACAACACTAACGCTGACCTCCCCAACACACCGAACAATAATGAGATCCCTCATAACATAGAAGGGCGAGTGCCTCATGTTCCCAACAATATGGATGAGCGTCTAAGGACTGTCGAGGAAGTTCTCGTAGTATTAGGAAATGCTGAAGTGCAACGTGCACAAGCGGGCGTACCACCACCGGTAACCCGGGTCAACTACTTAGCCTTGGTAAACCCTTACCAACCACCCCACTACGCCGGCGAAGAGGACCCGGCTCAGCTAGAGGAATGGATACGGACATTCGACAAGCTGTTGAACGCCGTAAAGTGTCCCGAAGGGGAAAAGGTCCACGTAGCCTCAAACTACTTAGGAGGCGAGGCGGATGAATGGTGGCAAGCCACCCAATGGAAACGTGCGGAGTACGACGAGCCCTACACATGGTCAGAATTCACGAATCTGCTTAGGGATCATTTTTATCCCTTGAGCACGAAGGCTGCTATGTATGAGGAATTTCTGACACTGAGGCAAGGAGGAAAAACGGTCTAAGAATACTATAATCGTTTCAAGGAGTTGGTGCGGTTCGCGCCGAGACTGGTGCCAACTGATGTAGAGAAGGCACAGAAGTTCGAGATGGGATTGAACCTATCTATTAGAGAGGTGATCACGGGTGAGCACTACCCTAACCTACAAGCTGTATATGATCGTGCAGTAGCGGTTGCACGAGTTCAAGGACTGAAACGGAAACCGGTAGGTGGGACTAACCAAATATCACAAGGAGGATACAAGAGGAATAAGGACCATGTCCGTAGAAACTCGAACCAACCACATCAAGACGACAATGGACGTAACAAGGGGATAGTCTTCAACCATGGTGACTATGCGCCACCATGTCCAAAGTGTGGTAAACCACATTTCGCAAGAGGATGCCCTCAGCCTGGAGCATGCCTTCGGTGCGGTCGACATGGTCATCGGCTGCGTGACTGCCGGACGCGAATAGAAAACATAAATAGGAGAGAGGACGTGACCACTCGGCCCAAGCAACCGTAAGAAGTTTTCAAGCATCGATAACTGCATTTATTTTTGAGTTCGACTCTACGAATTGTATCCAATCAAAAATAAACAAATTCAAATTGTTTTGAACTACGTAATGGCTTGATCCCTTCACAGGGTACGTAGGCAACTTGGAAATTTCAATTCTGGGTTCAGTCAAATAATAACAGACAACAACACACACTAATACAATCACGCAACCAAACAATGCCCGAGCTCGCGCGGAGCTAACGCCCAACTTCGAGGACGAAGTTGATTCCTAAGGGGGAGAGGATGTAACACCCGAGAAATTTAATTCACGTTCAAAGGAATGGGATAAATTTCTTGTGGAAAGTAGATGGAAATACCCCAACATTAAATTGAGCCCAAAAGAAAGCGAGGGCGCAACTTCGGGGACGAAGTTGATTCTTAAGGGGGGTAGACTGTAATACCCGGGGTTTTTACAACGCCCAAAGAAATGAAATAAAATTTATTTCCGAGAAGAAAATAATTTATTACAATAAATTATTGCTCGGAAATGGCGTGACCGATAAATTCAAAGAATTCGAACCCAAATTTTGGTCAAGTCGAGATGGGATGAAAGAGGGAAAGGAAGCCCGAAGATATTCCATGGATTGATCCCAAAAGAATTGGAATTAAATTCAAGAAGGAAAAGAATTTTAATTTCAAGAACCCGTGAAGTCGGAAATAAATTAATTAGATAAATTATTGCACGGGAACCACAGGACGACGAATTCAAGCCGACGGATTCGAATTTGACGAATTCTTGATTTCAAATATGAAATTCATTGGAGTCAAAATAAAATTTAGAAAGAAATCGTAACCCCAGAAATGACCCGAAAAGTCGAACCAAAAACGTAGGGGATAGAAACCCGATCGAGAAAAGAAGAAAAGACCCGACGGACCACGCGGACCACCGAACCGGCCGGTCCGGCCGGCCCGCGCTCTCCGCGCGCCGCCGCGCGGCCACCGCGCGGACAGAGGAGTCGCGACTCCAGGGCAGACCATGCGTGCTCCGCGCGGACAAAGGCCTATGTGCGCGTCACCAGCGCGCCAGAGGTGCAGGAGGTGTAAACTTTCCTTCCATGGCGATTTTCTTGCCAAAAATCCAATCCCTATCGAGGGCAACCAGATCACAGCCTTTGGGGAAGGCTTAAGGGCGGATTGGGGCGCCCTCATTCTCATTTGGACAGAAAACAAAAGCTTCACTCTCTCAAATTCTCCTCTCCAAGCCGAAATCCCTCCGAGACCACTTTCCGGCGAGTATTCCGGCGACGATGAGGCAAACGGAACGAGGCCTCTGCTTCCTAGACCTTTGGTAAGCCATAGCTTAATGTTTTAGTTCGTCCATAACACTCAGAAACTCATATTCTAACCCTTTTTCCTTACTACGATTTCCCGTCGGAAAACGAACAAAAAGCGATCGGAGAAGTTGGCCGTTCGTCGTGACCCTAGGACGTCCGGAAACCCAATCCAGCGACCCTATCATCATTCTAAGTAAGTTAAAACCTTACTCACAAATTTTCGTGGTTGTTTGTTGTTTAAATCTCGAGATATAGGCTTGTAACAAAAATCGGTTTTCAAAAACCCTATTTTCGTCCAATTTTAAAGACTCGCCAAAAACTCGACCTTCGGGAATTCAAACCGAAAACTTTTCAACATAAAAGTTGTTTCTAACACCTTTATCTATCTTGTGTCCAAATTTCAGCCATTGACATTAAGTTTTGCTATCCCAATTTTCGCCATGAACTTTCTGTATCAAACCGAACGATTCAAATCTGTGACAGATTCCTTCATTCAACTTGATGCATGTTTTTCACCCATATTTCGAATGATTTAACTTTGCATTTCTAAACAAAAGTTGTAGATAATTGTGTCTAGATTATGCCTACAAAATTTCACGAATTTTGGTGTTCATTTGATATGTCAAACGGCCAAGTTTTTAGAACTGTTTTGAATTCGTTTTAAGGGCCATGAGTATGCAGTGAGTTGCACTCGATTTTTGAGTACCAAGAATTCATTATTTCCAAAAACTTAAAACATGAAAGTTGTTCCTTAATGTGTCGTGTAGTTACTGTAAAAATTTCACATTGATTGGTTTTGAAATGAATTTTTAATCGGTGTTACACGAACCTGTGACGAAAACAGTTTTTAAGACGTAAATTATTCTTTGCAATAAACTCAAATTTTATCTCACTTCGGAACCCTATTTCCAAAAACTTAAAACATGAAAGTTGTTCGTGTGTGTGTTTTTGAATTACTGGCCAAGTTTCAGAATTTTTGGAGGAAAAACGAATTTTAAATTAAGAAAGGCGTGAACTGCCTCGAATAGGATTTTTCGAACTTGAGAAAACTCGAACTATGAAAACGCGATATCGATCCTTTGATAACTTTGAAATACGAACTTTCGAAAAATCCCGTTCACTAGGCTGAGCCGATCTTCATACTATCATTATCTTTGAGACTGCCTCGTTAGTGGTCTCCTTACTATCTGAGATTGCTTCGTTAGTGATCTCGCGCGCTGCGCTTTATTTGGACTGCCTCGTTAGTGGTCCTATGCCAAAACGGCAGTTGTGCACATGGCCTACCAAATCGGCAGTGGGAAATACACGGCCTGCCCGAGTGGTAGTGAAACCGTTTGAAAGGCCTGTCAAACGACAGTTGATATACATGCCTGTCAAATTGACAGTAGATACACACGGCTTGCCGAAATGGCAATCGAGATACATGGCTAGCCAAAACGGCAGTCAATACTGATATGGCTGCGGCCGCCGGTTCACCGGCTAACTAACTATGATTTTTGAGATTGCCTCGTTAGTGATCTCTCTCGTGTGGTGTCCTCTTCTTAGTTGCGGGATAAAATATAAAAGACTTGTGTGAGTGTTGATTACGCTTAAATCTTTTGTATCATGTTTTTAAATTACGCATTTAAATTACATCATTAAATTATGCCTTTAAATTCCGCCTTTAAAATTTAGTCTTTTAAATTATGCATTGTCGTCTTGAATAAATTAAACATGTTTTCCGCTGCGAATAAAATATGGATTTTTAAAGTAATGCATGACAAGTGAATCTTTGGAATTAAACACATGTAACCCCTTAAATTGCTTTGTAAGGGCTTAACTTACTCAGTATTTTATATACTGATAAACCCCGTTGTTCATTTTCCCATTACAGAGTACGGAGCATGATCATGCATCGGGGATCACTTTGGGTATTTAATTATTTGTTCTACATGACTTGCATACGGGCTTGTTAACCCGAGTTTTGGCCATGTCGGCCCTGTATTTAATTTCCGCTGCAACCTATTATTTTTATTATAATGTATGGATGATATTACATTATCATTTTTAAGTAATTCCGGACTTGCTTTTAAAACTTTTTCCAGCACCTATAGCCTTGCATCTCTTTAGCAAGCTCGGAGGAACCGTGTCTTGCTAGGGAGGTGTGGCGGTGGCACCCCGGCCCGGGTTATCAAATCCGGGGTGTTACAACATTAGACTATGTTTAATTTGCTTTGTCATTTGCAATTTATTGTTATTGAATGGAACTCAACATTTTTCTTCTCTTTTTTTTTCTTTTTTTCTTTCTTTCCTTTTTCTTTTGATCGGATTTTTGAATACCGATTAATAAATTTGATGATCATATTGTAATGCCTTGATAAGATTCATTCTTACACATTTGGGTTTGAATTTCTTGATCTTTTTGTAAGGTTAGGAAAAATATAGAGGGGTTCAACGAAAAATTAAGCTTATAGGCTCAAAGTGGTTAATCCTAAAGGGAAAATATTTTTAGGTTTGGATTTCAAAAGAAGGCCAAAAATTTTGGTTTTCTAAGTGCCTCGATCATATGCTCGATTTTTGAAATATGGCATGATATTCAATTGGTCACAATCGCAAGTTCTAGTGTCCTTCAATTAAAATGATTTTCGCACATCAAAGGAAAGAATGAGTAAAAGTGATTCATGGCTCAAATCTCACATGGAATGATTGGTTCATGTCATACAATATTCTTAAATTTAATTTTTAAAAAATTCTTACAATATACTCAATTAAATTCTCAACATGAGGACTCATTACCCAACAAGATGATTATATCATTAAATTTTTATAGCTCAAAACCTCAAAAATTCATATCATGCATGTCTTCATTATATTATCCCAATTTAGAAGTTTCAAAATTTAATCATAAGCCAAAATCAAATATGTGAATTTCTTGACAGAATTATGCTTGCTTTGTACTGGGTTTATATATATATAAATAATAATAAAAATAAAAGTAAAAACAACACTTCTTTTTTTTAAGAGAAATATTTAATTGAAGAATCAACATCCTCACATTTTGAGCCTTGCTCTAAATGTGAGTTAATCAATTCCTACTTAAACAAGTTATTGAAATCAAAACATAGTAAAAGAGGAGGGAGGGAGGGGAAAAGTATTTATATAAAAACTAGGAACATAATTCCGATAGTGTAACACCCCGGGTTCGATAACCCAGGCCGGGAGCCACCGCCACACCTCCCTAGCAAGACACGGTTTCTCCGAGCTTGCTAAAGAGATGCAAGGCTATGGTTTTTCAGAATTTAAAACATTCAAACAACCAATTGTAATATAACTTAAAATTAATAATATCAAAGTTGCAGCGGAGAATAATATTTTAATATATGTATTGCAGCGAAATTTAAATATAGGGCCGACATGGCCAAAACACGGGTTAAACAGGCCCGTTCATGCAAGTCGTAACTAAATGCAGGAATTTAAAATAGAGATTTCCCCAAATGTTCCCATTTATGCATATGATGATGCATAATCCTCATACTCTGAAAGAAAAGGGGAAAAACGGTTTGGGTCAGCAAAACTGCTGAGTAAGTTAACACCTAGTATGATTTAGGGGTTTCAAAGCCTTTAATTAAATTTAATAAAATATGCTTGTAGGTAATACACAATTTAAGTTAATGATCCACTAATAAATAAATGGCATAATTTAAAACAAAGAAAATATTCAAGTCTCTTAATTTTCTCATGACTTCAGGATTTGGTATTTTAAGGATTTCACTCTTTCACTTTTGTTCGATAGGATCTAGTATAATTTGTTCTCGGGGAAATGAACCCGCAAGAATTTGAACGCATCCTAGGGAATTGAACCCATTGGAATCAACACACATCCTGGGGAATCGAACCCGCAGGAAAACAAACAATCGCCCTTGGGGAATCGAACCCGCAAGAACTCAAATACATCCTGGGGAATCGAACCTGCAGGAAAACAAACAATCGCCCTTGGGGAAACAAACCCGCAAGGTAAGCACACATTTTGCAAATTTCACAAGTTTCTCCAAAATATAACTTTACACAAGTCGCTGTCTTACTCCGTAATTATTTAAAAAATCATTTTAAGTCCAAAAATTCTGAAATTTCACCAGTTACTCGAAAACACCGAGACGAACAAGTTTCGTGTTTTACGTTTCTCAATCCGGGTTAAGGGAACAAGCCAAAAATCAGGTCTTTCACCAAAGTAGTATGCTGTCAGGTTTCAGATTTGACACAGTTTCAAAACTCGACATTTTGACACATCAAATGGACTCCAAAAATCTTAAACTTTTATATGCACATACTAGACATGATTTCCTACAACTTTTATTTAGATTGTAAAGATCAATTCGGACTAGAAAATATAGAAACATGCTCATCAATTTCGGACCATTGCACTGTCCAATTTTCGAAAAGTTTCATATCACAGTTTATGTTCGGATCGATTTGGGATAGCAAACGTTGATGAAAATGGCTGAAATTTTTACACAACATAGATTAATGTGTTAGGATCAAAATTCTAGTTTTGAGTTTTTCGGTTTGAACTCTTGAAGTAGGGGTTTTGGTCCGATTTCAAATCTGTCACAGTTTCAAGTTCGACTTTTAGGGCAGGTTCGTTGGAGGCCGTTTTCGGATATCAAAACACAATGAAAAATTATGAAAATTTTATACGAACTAGATCTATGTCTTAGAAATGTTTTTCATGTTTTGAATTTTACCGTTTGAGCAGTTTTAAGAGTTCAAAAAATTCACACCAAATCGCTGCGCCGGGGGTTTTTCGTGTTGACAGATTTTAGAGTTATTAAATCCCTATGTTTGGTTGCATTTTAAGTCTCCCAAAACCAAGTAAGCATTAAATTACAGTGGGGGATGTCTAGGACGTCTCAGGATCGATCGCGGCGCCCACGCTTACTACGAACACGTCCCAATTACTCCGTCTCCTTTCCGTTGGCCCCAAAACGAAATCGAAAGTAAAAATCTAGGGTTAGATCGGATTTTCGGACTCGAAAAATTAAAGGAAAACCTATGAACGACTTACCATAATTTGGAAAGTCGTCGGAAAGTGGAGGACTTGTGTTTTCGATTTTGGGAGGGTTTGGGATGAAGAAAAAGTTTTGGAGGCTGATTATTGAGTGGGAGATTATTCTCCCTCGATCTATTAGCCTTTCCCTCGACTGGGATTGGCTTTCCTTAGTCGGGGTCGAAAATTATGGTAAGAAATCGCCGAAATCGCGCTTGGCAGCTGGTTCTGTGTAATGGCGCGGTCATGGCACGGTTTTTGGCTTAGGACCGTGCGGCCACCGCGCGGGTCCCGGCTGGGCTGCGGTCCGTGCCGGGCCGTGCGTTCCGTCGGGCATTTTCTCCTCTCTTTCGGACTTCTGTCCTCCTACGTTTTCGGGTTCGATTTTTCGGGTCATTCTCGGATTATGATTCCTATATTAATCTATTTCAACTTGAAATTGATTTCGTGTTTGAAATCTTAAGTCCGTCGGTTTCGGATTTGTCGGCTTCCAATTCGTCGTCTTTTGGCTCTCGTACAACAATTTATCTAATTAAATTGTTTCCGACTTCACGGGTTCCTGGAATTAAAATTCTTTTCTTTCTTGAATTTAATTCCAATTCTTTTGACTCGATTCATGGAATGTCTTTGGGCTTCCTTTTCTTCTTTTATTCCATTTTGAATTTTTTAACCTATCGGCGTTTCATTTCCGAGCAATAATTTATTGTGATAAATTATTTTCTTCTTCTCGGAGATATTTCGACCTTGATTGGATTAAGAAATAAATTTTATTCATTTGGACGCTGATAAAAATCCCGGGTATTACAGATAGCCTTTTTCGTCAAACCAATTATGTGTTCGACGATTTTGGCTATGTGCGATCGTTTGGTTCATCAAACAAGGCGATTGTTCGATGCCCAATACTTAGAAAAAAATTGATTTTCATCAAAATTGCTCGATCACATTTTGGATTTTGTAAACACATATAGAATTTAATCTACTTGCACAAATTAGGTTGGATTAATTATGTTCTTATAAAACTTATTCCGGATTTTAAATTGCTTTAAACTCCAAGAATACTTTCAATTAATCACAAAATCGATCCAACCAGAACCTGTTTTAAAGCTTTAATTTTCTTTTTGGTGGTCCCACAAATTTGTGCAAAGCAAACACAGAACAAGTTATCGGGGTTTTTTTTTATATATGCTTAATAATAAATAATAAAATACAATAAAATAATAAATAAATATCAACATCCTCACATTTAGAGTCTTAGTACTCTAAATGTGAATTAATTGATTACTACACAAAATTTAATATAATATGCACAAGATATATTTTATTTTTTTTAATAATATATAAAATTATTTTGACTTGCAAAAATTTAGGTTGGATTAATTCTGTGCTTGTGAAAATTATTCCGGGTCTTAAATTTCTTTAAATTCCGGATATACTTTTCGGTCAATTACAGAACTTATCCAACCGGAAACCTGTTTCGATGCTTTATTTTTCTTTTTGGTGGCTGATAATGACCAAAATTGTCCATTATTTCCAATCCATTTCCGTGTCTGAGACGGACATTTTGATCGAAATCCCATCTTATTTCAATAAGAAAGCAGTTGAATTCGACAGATTGATGCAAGTTTGTAAAAATATTGAGCTGGTAATGAAAGACACAAAACATGCAATTTTAATTGCATTTGTGTTAGAAAAATCCAAAAACATGAAAAAAGGAAAAAGAAAAGAAAAAGGAATGAAAAGATGGGCAAAAGAATAAGATAGCCCACAAAAATCAAAAAGATGGGAAAAAGAATGAAAACCCCACAATCTGAAATTTTGGTTAAGTGTTGAAGGTCAATTCGGTTTATACGCAATTCGACCTAAACCGAATTGCTCATTAGACCGAATTGCTGAAGAGAAGAAGAAAAAGAGAAGTGTTGAAGAAGAGAAGAGCAACCAATTCGGTCTGTGGCAATTCGGTCTAAACCGAATTGACCCCTAGACCGAATTGCACCATGGAAAGAAGAAGACTTTGAGCAGAACAGAAAAGAAGGAGTTCGATCTATGCAATTCGGTCTAGGCCGAATTGATTGCATAGATCGAATTGCCTTAAAGCAAAGAAGCCAAGGAGGAGTCATCTTCAATTCGACAAGGCGAATTCGGTCTACCCATAGACCGAATTGATGGATGAATACCACATTCCAGCTCAAGATCAAGAAGGAAGACCTCATGCAATTCGAATTGCATCAATTCGATCTAAACCGAATTACATGAGGAGACCGAATCACATTCAAAATTGCAGCTGTGAAGCACGTGAGAAATGCATGATGGGCCTAGGGTTTCGAGAAAAAGTATAAAAGCTGACCTTCCTCAACACAAGAAGGGATCCTAATCCTTACACACTTGGACAGTTTGCTGGGAGACAAAAAGGAGGAGCAGAAGGTTCTTCACCCCTTAAGGGTTATGTAGGTAGTGTAGTTAGTTAGTTTATTTTCATGTTTGTAATGTAGTTTTATTCCTTTTGAGCTTAGTTTATTTTTCATAGAAGCTTGTTACCACCCTTAGTGTAGCTATTTCCATAAACTTTAAATGCTTTGTAGTTAAAATGAACCCTACCTTCAAGCCAATGAATGGTTTTAGGGTTATTTACTGCTTTCAAGTGTCAATACAAGAAAGAATCCAGAAATGGGTTTTCATTTCAAGTGTTTGGCATTTATTTAATGCTTTCTTTAGCAATAAATGTTAGAATGTTGTTTGTTTTAACTAGGTTCCATTTATTATGTCCTAGTTGACTTACATTCTCAATAAATGTATGCTAGTGGGTTTTTTTGGCTTGATTTCACACCTTAGAGATTCAAATAAGTGTTCTTAGGCCTTAGACAATCTTAGGCTTGTTAGAATTTATTTCCATGCTTTTCAGTTGCTGTTTTAGTCTCTTTTATTAGCTTAATGTTGCCTTAGATAATGTAGGTGTTCTTATTTTTCTTAAGCGTGTATTCCTATCTGTTCAGTAGATGTTTTAGTCTCTGATCTTTGATTGCTTGTTTATAGTTTTAAGGTTTGTTTCATGCCAATACCTGTTAGCCACGTAACCTAGGTCTATTTTCCTTAAAAACACTCATTAGTGTGGCTGTGAGGTGACATTGATGTGAAATGAAGGATTTGGTAAATCTTATCCATCATGAACCACACAATGTAAACCGAACCTGCACTTATGAGAGAAAAGACATGCAATTCGATTTGAGGAAATTCAGTCTAGACCGAATTGCCCATGAGAATGGAATTGCATGGCAAAAATATTTGTTTGCTTTACCTAAAAATTTATATGCAATTCGATCTAGGCAATTCGGTCTATACCGAACTGCCCATAAGACCGAATTGCATAGCAAAAAGTGTTGTTTTCATGTGGTTTCTAAGTAATTCGGTCTAGGTAAGTCGGTTTAGACCGAATTACTCTTATAAACCGAATTGGCTTTGGAAACCACATTGTATGCATTCCATCCCCTCATGCCTTAGTTTATTTTCTCTGTCTTACCAATTCGAATTGTCCAAATTCGGTCTAGACCGAATTCAATTGGCAGTTCGAATTACCCTCATTTTGGGGTAAATGCCTTAGCCAAACTTGAGTGAAGGAATGACTTCATCAATTCGAATTGTCCAATTCGGTTTAGACCGAATTGCTTGACAATTCGAATTAGAGGATGCTTCATGATTTACAAGGATTAATTGGGTATGGTGTTACTTCATACCTCATGCATCCTCAATTCGGTCTCTTTTGCATTTTGCCCAATAGACCGAATTGCTTTCTTCCTTCTATTTTAAAACTCCAAAAATATTTTATTTCAAGAGTTGTGTAAGTTGCATGGGTGTATTGGGCCTAGGCCCATTACATCTAATTTTATCCATTACACATCTCAACCCATCAGTGTCTAATTATTGTGTGATTAACGCTCACACAATACCAAAAACATTTTCTTAATTTTATTTATTTTCTCTTTCATTGTGTGTATGAACAACTAGTAAGAAATATATCAGACTAATGTTGGCGAGTATTCCTACACGGATAACTAGCTCGTATTCTGAATATTAATTATTAGTTGTTATTTTGCATGGTTCGGGTAGTGGTCGGTGGAAGCCTTGGCGGTTCGTCCATCCGGGATTATAATAGCTGCTCAGCTGACTCCTATCCGGATACAGTTTTCTTCTCTTTATCTTAATTTCAAACCTGAATCTAGAATTGTAGTAATAATAGATGATATATGCCAATGTCATCTAATAATTATTACAGTAATAGAACATGTGGGTTTTCATCCAGATTCACAGACAGTGAAGTCTAAGATGACGGCGACAACTGTCACTTAAGGCATTCCACTGTCTAAAAATCAGTCCATCTGGAATACTTGGGACCCGGACAACAGATGTTTGCAGTTCGGATAACCCCAATTATTTCTGGCATTCTCTTTAGCCAACTTCTTCTTATCTCAGGCTAATCCATCTTTGTGTATCAAATTCTGTCTAACCCCATCATATATTTTGGGGTAATTTATTTTACTTCTCATATACATGTATGCATGATATTATTATGTAGATATTGTGGTCTATAATATTTTGGAGATCCTTCTCATTGGACATAGAAGTCTTGATTTAAATCAGATGCTGCACAATAAATTTCCACAAAAATTACTTTGTAAAATCCGGATCTGAGTAAGGGATAATTTCACAGTTATGACTAATTCATCTTCTACTGGGGGTTGATTTTGAGAACTTAGAAGCAGAGTCAGCGATTAGGTCTCTCCTAGACTGAAAGGATCTGTGTTTAAATTGAGAGTTTAGTACCTGTGTAGGGAATGATTTTCAAACATCCATTTGTTTCTCAAAATTACTGTGTGTTGGAAATCTTCTATTAAGTATTGCATCAAATCAGTGTTCACTTGGATTCGGATAAGATGTGATGATTAATATTAGAGGAACAACATATAGGCCCTGGTTAATTTTTAAGATAAGGTTGAGTATTATTTCAACTACTGTCTTCTCCCGCCAAAGCCTAAAATTGAGTCTCGAGTGAGTACATTCGGGATGGATCTTCATAGGTCTGTTCCACTCATGTTTGTATCTCGTAACCAACCGGATGTTATAAGCCCTGTGGCTTACTAACATTTGGGAAGTTCTAAATCTGCATCTAGTCACCAAGACCAGGGGCTCTTTTATACTAACGGATTGTGTTGATCTTTTAAGACTTCCGAGTGATAGGTTTTTAAATGCTTTCTTTACCGCTTTCTTTAAAATGCTTTCATAGAGGTCACTCGGAAGAATTAGAGATGTGGCTGCCGGTTGTAAGGTTTAAGAGTTATGGATTAGTTCGGGGTTAGATTTGGACTTTGGGTGTGACAAGGGGGACGATAGGAGTACTTGGCATATCAACTAATGATATGTTAGGTGTTGCTTGTCCACCACATATGACTAACATACTCTTGCAAGGCATTGCAAGGGGAGTTATTAATCTGTGGTATCTTAGAAGTTGAGGTCTTAAGAGCATGTAAATTCTCACTGTAAGTACCTGTCTGTTAAAGGGAACATAGTGCAGAAAGCATGAGAGTTAGCTAACTGACGAACTACCCCAAACAAAGATCTGTGTATTAAAACGGAAGTTTAATTGTGTTTTATCTGAATCTTGTCCAATCTTTATTATTTTCTCCCTGTCCCTTCTGTCACTTTTTAAATCTGCTTTCATAGAATAATCTTATTTGCTTTCCTAGCATAATTCTTATCGCTTTCTTAGAATAGATTTAATCGCTTTTTAGATTAAATTTATCATGCTTTGTAGAATATTTTACTGCTTTCATAGTCTAGTTTAAATTGTTGTCAAGTAGTTGTTAGAAATCATTGCAAAGCTCGAATCGAGTAACCGAGTGGAAAATCTTAGTAAACGACGTGGGCCCTGCTTCTATCGCACATCCTCCAGTGAACGATCCGGTCTTACTATAAATTACGCAATTTTTGACACCGTGCGCTTTCGGGGGCACAGTTTCTTAACACGAGTAATAAAAACGTGACAACCTATAAATATATCCCTAATCCCAACTCCATCTTCATAAATTGGTTTCACTGAATAAAATTGAAAACCAGGATTATGATTTTTCAGAAAATACTCATATAGTGGGAATGTGTTAAAAGTTTCATGGTAAGGATCTTCATGACATGAAACTATGATAAGTTTCATGATGCAAATTGCCGGGGACCTTCAGTGTGACAGACTGAGGGTCAAGATTGAACTGTCTATCCCGGCTGCACCATGAAAGTTGTCAAAAGTTTCATGCCGGGGAGGATGCAGCGCCGTTTGAAATCAGAGTACCTCACATGAGTAATAAAAAGTGAAATATATCCTTAAACCCGTTCCCCACGAATCATAACTCTTTTCATTCAATAAATTTAACTTGGGATATTTTAGAAAAGCTCGTGTAGGAAATTGTCAAAAGTTTCATGGCGCCGTTGCCGGGGAGGATACAGTGTCGTTTATCAAGAGAACTACACTCCTGATTTACTCATAGATAGTGTTTATATATATTCTTGAATCATTACTAACCTGGGGGTTGTGCAGGTGCTGTCAAGTCTTGATATAAACTGCTTATGCAAAGGAGAAAGGCCACATTGCCTGAGCTACCGTTCGATCTAGAAATAGAAAGGACCGCTCGCCAACTGAGGGCGCAAGCCAGACGAAGGAAAGAGCAAGAAGCCCGGACTCGTACCTCACCCGAAACCACAAGCAGTGAAATATCCGATATGGCAGAGAACCAAGACATTCCCCCGATCTTGCCATTAGACCAACCACCCAATAATCCTGGTAATGGAGCTGCTGGGGGTATGGTAGAACACCTGATTCGTGCAAACGAGGAGGAAGATCTACCTAATCCAAATCAGCAACAGTATCAGCAGTTCCACCAACAACCACCACCCCCTAACCAATATAACCAACAAAACCAAAATATACCAAACCAGCAGTACCAGAATCAAGCTTTTAATCAGGACCAATTCCAAAACAACCCTCATGATCCTGATAATATTTTTAAACAGAATCCCAACTACCACCAGCAGTATCAAAACCAAGCAGAGCAAGGAAATCAACAGCAGCAAGCAGCAGCTGATTTTATGCAGCCCATCGTGGAGCCCTATCTGGATAGGCCTGGGAGAGCACAATTCCCTGCACGCAATTTTGAGCTCAAACCGGCACTCATCAACTTGGTGCAAAACAATCAATTTTGCGGTGCAAATCATGAGGATCCCCATGATCATCTCCAAACCTTCCTGGAGCTCTGCGACACAATAAAAAATCAGGGAGTTTCACCTGATGCTATAAGACTAATGTTGTTCCCCTTTTCTTTGTTTAGTGGTGCCAGGGATTGGTATAAATCATTGCCCATAAATCAGAGGAGTACCTGGGCAGATTTGGTGAGGAGTTTTCTGTTAAAGTATTTCCTGAATCTAAGATAGACGAGGGACGAGAGAAAATTGGAGAGTTCAAGATGAAGCCGGACGAGTCATTGTATGACGCAAAGGAAAGATTCGCCAGCCTTTTGAGGCGATGCCCCCAACACGGATACCAACCATGGGAGCAACTGAGGAAATTCTATGGAGGACTCACCCATCCATGGAGAACGATGTTGGACGCTGCAGGTGGAAGGCATTTACTCCATTTGCCCATGGATCAAGCCTGGGAAAAGATTGAGACAATGTCTGTCAACAGATCTGTGTTGAACAGCAGTGACAAGAAGGCGGACCCTCCTAGAAAAGTTTTTGCTGAGTGAAGGAAAAACAGATTTCAAAAAATTGCAGGAACAGGTAGTTGCGATACAACTAGGACAGGAGAAAGGAAGGGGAGCAGGTACTTCTCAGGCAGGAGCCTCATCTGGCCAAGTGCAAGCACATCAATCGGGAGCAATTTGTGGGCTATGTCAAGGACCACATCCAACTGACACATGCCAACAACTAGCTACCGAAAGCTGCAATTACGCAGGGAACTACCAGAACCGCCACCCCAACCTCTCCTATTCCAACAACAATGCACTCAATGCGCATTTGTTGACACAGCCAAACCAGCCTAACCATTTTGCAAACCAGAACCTTCAGCAGAACTTCAGACCTCAGAATCAAGGATTCGTTTAGCAGAGAGTTCAGAACTTCCAGAACCAGAACCAGAACTTTCAACCCCATATCCAACAGAGGCCCAAGCAAAACCAAGGCCAGAATTTCCAAAACTTCCAATCCCGACCTGATCAGAATCAGCAATACAACCAAAAGCCACCATCTCGCCTGGAGAATTTGATGACCGAATTTATTTCCAATCAAAGGGAGATAAACTAGTAGTTGCAGTCATCAATCAAAAATGTGGAGATGCAGGTCACCCAGTTGGCTAAGGAATTGCAGAACCGAGGGAAAGGAACACTGCCGAGCAGCACTGAAGCCAACCCGCAATGCAAGGCAATCACATTGCGGGGAGGCAAGACTCTGAAGGGAAATGTTGGATCTGCAAAGAAGAAAGCTATGAAAGTAAAGGTTTCATTGGAGGTGGAAAAGGAAAAGGAAAAGGTTGAAGGAGATGAAAGTGTTGAGCTGGTAAAGGATAGATCAGATACAGCTAACTCGCAGGCTGATGCTGCAAATGAAGCTGAAGAGGGTATGGGTGAAGGTACAACTTCTTTCTCTTTACCACCAAAAATAGATAATAATAAGTACATGCCAAGGGTGCCGTACCCTGCACGTCTTAAAAATAAGGAACATGACCTTAAATTCAAGAAATTTCTAGAACGGTTAAAGTCTGTAGAGATAACCATTCCTATCGTGGAAATGATTTCAGAAATGCCCACCTATGCTAAGTTCTTGAAAGAATTGATTTCAGGGAAAAGGCAGGTAGATCAGGAGGAGGTGATCATTCTCAACAGCACATGCAGTGCCATAGTTCAACAGAAGCTACCCGAAAAGAAAGAGGACCCTGGGTGTTGCACGCTACCAGTACAGATTGGAAAGGCCAAAGTGAGCATGGGGCTATGTGATCTAGGATCCAGCATCAACGTGATGCCTCTAGCCATGGCAATTCGCCTAAGGCTCGGAGAGATTGAACCGGTCAAGATGAAACTGCAACTGGCAGACAGATCAATCACTAAGCCCGTAGGAATCCTCAAGGATGTGGTGGTCAAAACCGGCCAAGTTCTTTTCCCGGTCGACTTCATCATCCTTGACATCGAAGAGGACTCTGAAATGCCACTTATCCTGGGACGCCCGTTTTTGGCCACTGGCGGTGCACTGATTGACGCCACATCTGGAAGAGTCACATTGAGGGTGGACAATCGAGAAATCTCTTTTGACATGGAGGAGCTGCAGAAATTCCCGAATGAGGGATCTTGTTCCACGTTTGATGTAATAGAAAGTAGGTGTGAGGACGAGAGCATAGACTCTATGACTGTGATGACGGACAAAATTTCAAAACAGGTACTGACGCCTAGAGGTGCTGGGCAACAAAGAAGTTGCAACGCTGTTCACTTCGAAGACCCTATCACTGGGGATCTTGAAGAGTTTGACGGTGTTGAATTCACTCCGGAGGAGGAAGAGAGCACCACGGAAGAGGAAGTGGACCCTGTACTGACACAGGGTCCTGAAGGTAAATCTGATCTCTCACCCCCAACCAATTCTCGCAAATTACTACCTTCCGTTGAATGTCCGCCAGAGCTTGAACTTAAAATACTTCCGGATCATCTTAAGTACATCTTTCTCGCTGAACATAAAAGATTACAGGTAATTGTGTCAGCCAAGCTGACACAAGAACAAGAAAAAGCTCTGGTAGACATTCTAAAGAAATATGTACATGCAATTGGATGGACCATTTCTGATATAAAAGGAATAAGCCCCTCTGTTTGCATGCACAGAATTTTAATGGAAGAGGAGTACAAGCCCTCAAGGCAACCTCAAAGGCGTCTGAACCCCCATATGCAAGAAGTGGTAAGGAAAGAAGTTATCAAGCTCTTAGATGCTAGTATCATCTATCCTATATCTGACAGCAAATGGGTTAGCCCAGTGCAGGTAGTACCTAAGCGTGGGGGGATGTGCATAACGACTAATGAGCAAAGAGAAGAAGTGGCGACACGTCCAGTAACCGGTTGGAGAGTCTGCATCGACTACCAGAAGCTTAACACCGCTACGCGGAAGGATCATTTTCCCTTGCCATTCATTGATCAGATGCTGGAGAGGTTGGCCGGGAGGGAGTACTACTGCTTTTTGGATGGGTACTCTGGTTACAATCAGATTGTAATAGCTAGTGAAGATCACGATAAGACCACTTTCACGTGCCCATATGGAACTTTTGCGTGCAGGCGCATGCCTTTCGGACATTGCAATGCGCCTGCCACTTTTCAGCGATGCATGATGTCTATTTTCTCAGAATTTATCGAAAAATGCATTGAAGTTTTCATGGATGACTTCTCTTTGTATGGAGATACTTTTGATGAATGTTTGACAAATCTTGCAAAAATTTTAAAAAGATGCGAGGACACTAACCTAGTTTTGAACTGGGAGAAATGCCATTTCATGGTCACCGAAGGAATAGTGTTGGGTCACCGCATCTCACGCGCAGGCATCGAAGTCGATAGAGCCAAAGTCTCAGTCATATCCAACCTTCCATTACCAAACTCAATAAAAGCAGTTAGGAGTTTCTTAGGGCATGCCGGTTTTTACCGGAGATTCATTAAAGACTTTTCTAAAATTGCCAAGCCGCTCACTAATTTGCTTTGTAAAGAAAATCCTTTCGTAATAAGTGAAGCGTGTGTTCAAGCCTTTGACACGCTCAAGAAGATGTTGATTTCTGCTCCAATAGTGCAACCACCCGATTGGTCAATGCCTTTCGAGGTCATGTGCGATGCAAGTGATCTCGCCGTGGGTGCAGTTCTTGGGCAACATAAAGAAGGAAGGCATTGCGTAATTCATTACGCCAGCCATGCCCTGACTGAAGCCCAAGTCAATTACACCACCACGGAGAAAGAGATGTATGCTATGGTTTTCGCGTTTGATAAATTCAGACAATACCTTATTGGTACGAAAACCATAGTATACACCGATCACTCTGCACTAAGATACTTGTTCAGCAAACAAGACGCCAAACCTCGATTAATCAGGTGGGTACTTTTGTTGCAAGAATTTGACATCATAATAAAAGATAGAAAAGGCAGAGACAATGGTGCTGCTGACCATTTGTCTCGAATAGAAAATGATAAAAATGAGATAGCCGTCAATGAAAATTTTCCGGATGAGCAACTGTTTGCCTTGCATCTTCATGATCAAGCTTGTCCATGGTTTTCCGACATTGCTAATTTTCTAGCATGTGGAATAACTCCATCATTCCAGAGCAAGAAACAAAAAGCAAGGTTCAACCAAGATGTAGTCAACTACTTCTGGGAAGATCCTTATCTCTTTAAGCATTGTGCAGATTCAATTATTAGACGTTGTGTAACTGAGCACGAGGCTTATCAAATCGCTAAAAAATGTCATGAATCGGAATATGGAGGTCACCATGGCCCCACTCGAACAGCTCACAGGGTACTCGAGTGTGGTTTCTATTGGCCCACCATTTACGAGGATTGCGAGGCGTTTGTTAAGGCTTGCGACAGATGCCAAAGACTAGGGAATATCTCCAAGAGGGATGAAATGCCTCAAAAAGGAATTCTCATCCTTGAGATTTTCGATGTATGGGGTATTGACTTCATGGGACCATTTCCGACATCTGATGGGAATCACTACATCTTGGTAGCTGTCGATTACGTATCCAAGTGGGTCGAGGCGGTTGCGCTGCCAACCAACGATGGTCACCAAGTCATCAAATTTTTGAAAAATAACATTTTCAATAAATTTGGTGTACCTAGCGTAATCATATCTGATGGAGGAACCCACTTTGTCAACAAAGCTTTTGCAAATCTCATGAGCAGAGGTGGGATTCTCCACAAGATCGGCACGCCTTATCACCCCCAAACCAGTGGCCAAGTCGAGGTATCCAACCGCGAAATCAAACACAGACTCGAAGCCACTGTGGGGATAACCCGCAAAGACTGGTCACGTAGACTCAATGATGCTCTATGGGCATACCGCACTGCATTCAAGACTCCCATTGGGATGTCCCCATACAGGCTTATCTTTGGAAAAGCCTGTCATTTGCCCGTAGAACTAGAGCACAAGGCTTACTGGGCCGTAAAAACGCTTAATTTTGACCCACGAGTTGCTCAGAGTAAACGCAAGTTGGACCTCAATGAAATTGAGGAAATACGTGCGCAAGCTTATGAAAGCTCGAGGATTTACAAAGAGCGGACCCAGAAGTTACACGATCGTCGCATAAAGTCTAAACACTTCTATGTTGGCCAAAATGTCTTGTTATTCAATTCTAGGTTAAAGTTGTTCCCCGGAAAGCTTAAATCCAGATGGGAAGGGCCATACGAAGTGGTGCACGTGTTTGAAAGTGGAGCCGTCAGGATTCAAACTGACAAAGGAGAGCTGGTGGTGAATGGACACAGGTTGAAGGAGTATCTAGGGCAGCTCGACCCCGGAAAGGAAGTCCAAATGACATCAGAGCCGGCCTATGCTCAATAAATATTTATATCTATACATCTATATAATTATTTATTATGTATTTATTCGTCTCGAATGATAAGTATCCAAAAATCAACTAAACATTTAGAGTACTAAGACTCTAAATGTGAGGATGTTGATATTTGGAGAAAATTTAATAATTTTTCTTATGTTTGCCTTGCAGGAATTCATGGAACCAACAAAAAGAAGGATAAAGCTTTGAAAACCAGGTTCCCGATTGGATTAATACCAAATTTATTGGAAAGTAATTTCGGAATTTAGAGAAATTTAAAATCCGGAATAACTCCATAAAATGAGGGTGTTAATCCAACCTAATTTATGCAAGCAAGTTATCATAGAGTAATATTCCTGTTTTAATGTGTGCTTTCAGTGTGTTAATTTTTAAGAAAATCCATAATTTCAGAAAATTTGAAATTTGAAAAATTTCAAAATTTTTCTAAGTGTTGAATGCGATCTATTTTAAATCAATTCGGTCTAAATCGAATTGTTTGAAACAGATCGCATTGGAAGTGTGCCTTGGGAATCTTAACCAATTCGATCTCCAAGCCAATTCGGTCTAGACCGAATTGGCTTCCCCAAGACACATCCTCCATCCTTGTGTAAATTTGGCCAAGTAGCAATTCGATCTATGGCAATTCGGTCTAGACCGAATTGATTTTGAATAGATCGAATTGATCTACAAAAGGCAATTGTGATCCCTTAAGTTTTATTTATGCAAGTGAGAAATTCGATCTATAAGGCAATTCGGTCTAGACCGAATTGCCCATATAGACCGAATTACCTCACAAAAGTATCCCCCTTTATTTTTCCTAAGTAACCAGATTCGGTCTTCTTGCTGTAATTCGGTCTCTAGACCGAATTGACTTCAAAAGATTGCATTGCAGTACGAGTGTGTTTGCTTCCCCTTCCAATTCGGTCTCTATGCCAATTCGGTCTCTATGCCAATTCCCTAAGAGACCGAATCTCTCACAAACACCTGGAGACCACATCAATTCGGTCTAGACCGAATTGATGGTTCAGTCTCCAACAGACCGAATTTCCCACCCCCTACCCCTTTATATTCCTTTTTCCCCCTCTTTTCCCTCACTTTCACCCTCCAACACTTCGATATTTCCCCGAATCCCCTCTCGCAAACTCCGTCTTCCTCGCGAAACTAGGGCTCGAGCCAAAGCTTTTACCTGATCAACTCCGTTCAAAGTGCATAAAATGGCATCTTCTTTGTCTAATCCTACTGGGAGTGTCGGGTAAGTGCTCTGTTTTTTATTTCGTACTCCCATTTTCGCGATTCCAGTGTTGGTTTTTCATTGTTTTTGCGAAATCGGTAATGGGGAAGGGAATTGTGATCGTTTTCGTGTGGGAGATGGTCGGGAAGTGGCCGGAATGGTTTGGGTGTGGTCGGAAATAGGATAGAAAACAATAGGCAGAACCTAGGGTTTTTGTGTTTATGTTCGAAACTGCCATTGTTGTGATTCTTTAGTTTTCTGTGGTGTTGGGGATGTCTTATTTCGAAAATGAGGGTTGCAAAACCCTCAAAAATCATGTTTTTGTTCATTATGTGGTTTTGTTGTTCTGTTTTTGTTGTCTGTGTACATTTTTGGTTAACTGTGTTTGGGATTAAAAATCTGTGAAAATGGAAAACACAGTGGTTTGTTTTTCCCTTGCAACCACTGTGATTATTTTACTGGTTAGTTGATAATGTTGTTGGATATGCATGTTGATGGTACTGCCGTATCTTTGTTTTTGAAGCATGATTTATTGGGCTAATTTTTGCATGATCATGGTATGAATGGTTTGTCTGTGTTTGTTTTCATTTATGCATGTACTGTGTTTTGTGTATTTTGTCAATAAATGCTTTTGTCGGGTACCTGTTAACCACAAATTGCAAACTCAACTCGAAAGTTGATGTTTGCACATACGGGAAACATGGTATTATAGATGAAACCATGCCAGAATTTTCCCAACACTTTTGGCATGGCATTTATGTCTAAAAAGACAAAAAGTGGTAGAATGTTCTTTTCTTTTAAAGTGTTTGACTTGTGCTCATTTTCTTTGGTCTAAATGGGGAATATTCAAATGGAACATCTTGTTTCATTCTTTAACACCCAGTTCCCAAAACAAAATCCAAATGGGGGACCACTCACACCCCCAATTTTATTGAATAAACAAGTCAACACTTCTCATAAAAATCCAAAAATGACCTTTTTGTGTATGTGCATGTTTATTTTATTTTTATTCTCCATGATCCATTACTACATGCTAGTGATTGCATAATTGTCCATGTGCATTATTCCTCATCATTAATCATCTTGCTACCTATTTCACATGATTTAAATCACTTTTCAAGTGATAAAAATCTAAATCTCTTTCGTAGGCTTAATAGCCTATGAAATTTTACTTTTTGGTCCGTTGACCATTCAAAAAAAAAACCTTTTAGATTATTTACAGTCTAAGAAAAATTTTGTAAGGGTCCTAGATCCTAACTTCTCTCACCTCTCTCTCTATTTTGTTGCAATAAGAGTTGGATTTAAAAATTCAACTCTATGTCTTTTTATCTAATAAATTCAAGTAAAAACCAATTAACTCACATTTAGAGCTTAGCTCAAAATGTGAGGATGTTGATTTTCCAACTTGAATATGTTTATCAAAAACTTGTTAAAAATAGTTTCAATTCCTCTTCTCTGGGACAAGTACGTGATAACTTCCATAATGGGTCTTCCAACGACCACTCCAGACCTCGCCTTTTTGGAAATCGAAAGGCTGAAAAGGCAGATCGAGGCAAACAGAAGGGCCATCAGGGACGAATTTCATCTGAACATGGACCACCAGATCGAATGGTGGTTTGAAATGAAAGATCACTGGTGGAGAGATATTCCAGAAGATGAGAGAAACCTTAAGGCTACAGGCCTTGAAAGAGACATCTGCCAGCACATGTGGAATTTCTGGAATAACGAATTCGACCAGGCAAGATATGACCTGAGGTTCGATGATCCGAGAGTTCATTACGAGAGAATGGTTTGGAGGATGATTCAGCACAAGGCCTGGTGGAATCGAATGCTTGAGCAGCACCTTGGGGACAAGAAAATAGCAGCCTTCGAGCCAATCCCCATTCAACCAGCCATCACAAAAGAAACCAGGAGTCATTTTGACAGACTGACTCCTCCAGTACACAAAGTGGCGGTGTCTGGAATGGTCTACATGCCAGATGCTTTCCCATTCACATACAAGAAAGAACTATTTGACAATGGGACCATTTGCGGACCGGAAGAGCAACTGTGGCTCACAAAGCACGCCAAGGCACGCCACATTGAGATGGCATACAACTTTTGGGAGTCCCTTCAACCTGTGCTGAATTATGGAGCAGCCCACCACACTCCGATGCTGGACTCAATAATATAAAAGACAAAAGCAATATGGAAGCTGTGGGGGGAATACATGAAGGCATGGGGGAGCTGGGAAAAGGACATCAGACAATCTGTGCTAAACCCAAGTGTGGTGATACCCCCGGGAAATGAGGAAATCATTCCAAGGTTTCTACCAACAAGATTCCCGGTGGTTGAGCCCAAAGAAACCACAACGGTTGGAATGCCAAACTTTGCGCTAATGAAAGCTGAGTGCACAGCGATGACTGAGCCCAGTTTCATAGAGAAATATCTGAAAACCAAGGGGCCAGAATTGGGGCTGTGGACCGAAGCTGATGACAAGATGATTGATGATTATGTGGACCCGACGTCCGAACCCCACCAGTCGACTAAATTGGAGCCCCTCCAAACCGAATCTGCGCAAGAGCCACAAGAGAAAAAGAGGAAACTGATAAAACTGGCTGAGAAAGAAAAGGCTGGAAGACCTGCTGAACCTCAAGTCAAAATTCAAGAACTTCCTAGTCAGCCAAGGACTCTTCCACCAGTGCCCAAGTTCGATGGCAAGCCTTCCAAACCAAAGAACAGGGGCAAGGAGCATGCCGTCGATCTGTCCAAGAGAGAGCAGCAGCGTCTAGCCCAAGAACAATATGATGCAAAAATAGCAAGAAAGGCCCAAGAAGAAGCCGACACAGAAAAGGCAATGAAAGATCAGAAGGTTGCGGAAGCTGAACGGGCTGAGGAACAAAGGGCTGCTGCCCGCAAGGAGCGTCAAATTGAAAGGGAAAGGCAGCAGAAGGAATAAGCCGAGAGAGAAATGGTCAAAGAAAAAGAAGAGTGGAGGCAACAACGAGAGGCAAAAAGGGCCGAGCAAGACAGACTGTGGAAGGAAGAAATGGCCAAGAAAGCTGAGGAAGAGGCTAAGAAGGCTGAAATGGAAGAGAACATTAGAAAAGCCCGGGAAGAGGAAGAGAATAGAAAGGCTGCTGAGAAAATTCAAGCCGAGCTAGAGAAGAAGCAGACGAAAGAGATCACAACAGAGGCCGATGTTGGGGACGATGATTGTCAAATAATCAGTGGAACCAACATCGTGCCTGTTAAAGTAAAAAAAGAGCCGGCTGAATGGGCTAAAGATCGAAAGGAGCAGCAAAAGGAGATAGCCACTAGAAGGAGTGAGAGTGGAAAGAGAGTGGATGAGATCGGTGAAGGTCTCAAACCCACAGAAGAGATAAAGGAAATGGTGCAGGAGGGCAATGAGCGTTTTGAACAGTTGAAGGAAAAGACTGCGGAACTCTTAGAAAGTTTGGACCAAGTTGCTGCAAATGCAATGGCTGCAGCTGCTGCCCAATCTCAACCCACCGCACCTGACGAGAATATGACAGAATTAGAAGACTCGCATGCTGAAGCGGGTCCACAAGTTGAGGCAAACCAAGGAGAAGCAGTGGCAAACGAGGGCAGTGGTGGCAGCTCTCATGCAGAATTAGAGACCATTGAGGACCTGTTCAAGAACAAGACGTATCAACAAATCCTCCAAGGGGACCTTGATATTACTGGAGATCAAGGAGATAACATGGTAGAACAACTTGGGAAATTAAACACAGGGAGGGATGAGGAGGTACCTCAAAAAGAATGTCAACATGGTGTTGGTCCCGTCCTTTCTGATGATTTTCTCAAAGCTGTGCTTCATGAATTTCCTTGTAATTCGTATGAACAGGGAATATCTCAAGGAGGCGAGCAAGCGGAACACGAACAACAGCCTGAAGGACAGCCGCAGACAGATGTGCAGGCTGAAACTGAACATCAAGTAGAGGTTGAACATCATGAGCAACAGGAGCAGATGGAGGAGAAATCGAATTCGGATTGGGAGCAGGCATACCCTCAGGACACCCAAGAATCAACGGGGTCAGTCCGATCCGCTGGGTATTGGGTGACCTCCACCTCAAAGGGGCGCCTGGGGGTATCCACAAAGAAATGCAAAAGGTTCCCCATTAAGGACGATGCAGATATAATGAGGAGGTTCAACGGGAACGAGCAGAATGCGGGGCGTTATATGGCGCTAGGAGAGCTTTTCGTACCTGATAAAGGATTCAGTTCAGAGATGGTGAATCATCCTATGCTGGTCTTCCTGCAACAAAACCATGGATGGACTGAATTCCTTACGCACCATGCTGAACCAGGAATAGCAGAGCTTGTTCGGGAATTTTACTGCAATATCAACGTCGCCCAAAAGAAGAGTTGGGTGCGAGGAGTTGATGTAGACATATCTGGAGAATATCTGAACAGATTCCTCAATACACCAAACTGGGTATCAGAATTCCCGACAGCTGAGCACTTTGAGAAGGGAGCATGTAAGGCAGTTGAGAGGTCATATTATGACAACATCACAAGATCCCTCACTGCCGAAAGCTATACTGGCGAATTCTCCTTCAAAGCCAAGCACCTGAAGCTGGAGTTCCAACCTTCATATGACTTCTACATGTCAAAAATCAGGCCCAACCCTCATGCACATGAGACATCTGGTCGAATGCTGAAGGTTTTGCTAAGCTATGGCATGGATTGAAGATCAATGTAGGGGAGCATATCTCCCATGTCATGACTTCAAGGACCTCCAGCAGGGTGGCTGCTCTCTGCTATCCAAACCTCATTAGAAGAATCTGCGAAGCCCAAGGAGTAGATCTATCTGTTTTCTCAGGGAGCGACACCATTGATATGAGTCGCCCAATTCCAGTTCCAAAAATGCGGGTATCTGATCCGGTGGTATACGCGATGCCAGATGAGTCAGAGGCCCAATCCAGATACACTCCTGGACAACCGGCTAAGCGCAAGTCATGAAAGAAAGAGGCCCGTACTGAAGTGGTGCCTTCAACAAAAGAAGCTGGAATCCCCTCAATTGGACCTGCTGCAGAGGAATATCCTCAAGGTGATGCCCCCACTCAGAGTCATCCCGGAACTGATGTTTCCACTCCAAGCCTATCACGAAGACATCCAGTCCGACCTTCTCGCAGAAGCCCGACTGTATCTCAGTATCCAGCCGATTCTCAAACTCAAGAAGCAGTGAGCAAAATGGGAGAGTCAATGATGCAGAGTGTCAAATCCTTGGCCGAAGTCATTGTTTCGACTCAAGAAAAGCAAATGCAGAGAGAGGAAGAGTTTAGAATGAGAATGCTTGAGAGAGAAGAAGAGTTCAAAAAGGAAGCGGCTGAACGAGAGAAAAGGCAGCATCAAGAAAGGGTTGAAAGCGAAGAAAGGACAAGAAAAATGTTCGAAATGATGTTCACCAAGCAAACAACCTGATGGAGATGTTGCTCAGAAGACTACCCTCACCTCCAAGAGACGACACCGGACCCCCCAAGCACCATTCAGAGAAGAAGGATTGAGTCAACGCGATCACATTCATGCGAGCTTCAATGTAAACACCATACATTAGACTTTCCATTCACTCAGTACACTCTCATTCATACTGTGGAAATCTATTGTAACTGATGTATTTATTGCTTTCCACAAGAGAATTTCGTTTTGAATTCTCAAAATATTTTTGGAAAAGATGTGTGACAGTCCAAGATGAGTAAGTGACTGTCACGCCAAAACAAAGCTGTGACATGCTTGCATGTTCACAGTGCCTTTTTACTGCTTTCATTAAATAACCGGCATAAAACAAGCATAAATCTGTCACCTAAATTCACATGTTGAATTTAGGCTAAGGATGAAATTTTCAAACTATTAAATTTGGATAAAACAATTAAAAATATGCATGATATAAATTTTCGAGGTTTTGAGCTATAAAAATCCAATGATTTGATCACTTGGAAGAAAAACAAAATTTTCATGTTGAGAATTTGATTGAATAATTTGCAAGAAATTTTCAAAGGCTAAATTTAAGAATAAGGGTGTGACATGATCAAACCGTCCATGTGAGATCTGAGCCGAGTCATTTTTACTCAATATTTCTTTGATGTGTGAAAATCAATTCGATTAAAGGACACTAGAACTTGCAATTGGGACCGATTCAAGACCATGCCATATTCCCGAAATTGAGTACATGATCGAGGCACTTAGAAAACCCAAAATTTTGGCCTTCTTTTGAATTCCAAACCCAAAAAATATTTTCCCTTTAGGATTAACCAAGTTGAGCCTTTAAGCCTAATTTTTCTTTGAAACCACTATATTATTCCCAACCTTATAAAAAGACCAAGAAATCAAACCCATGTGTACACGAATCAATTCCATCAAGGCATCATAGTTTATGATAATCAAAAGTATCAATCGGTACTCATAAACCAATATATATAAAAAAAAAATGTGTGTTGAGATTCATTCAACAGAAATAAATTGCAATTGACAAAGCAAATTAGACAAAGTCTAATGTCATGCAATAGAAAAGAAAAACAAAAGAAAGAAAGAATTATTGATGATCATAGATTTTAAATAAAAACATGCCAGGTTATAATGGAATGGATTCATGTCACTTTTTAGCCTAATAATTCCCTTCCATACCAATGTTACAACCGTATGCCCCGTTATAACCCTTGAATAAGACCTCGGGATCTCGATTTGAAGAAATGAGTAGGTGGCGAGTTGGTCTAATTGCAAGCTTATAGGAGAATTTATTTGAATCTGATTATGAGCGTATTGTTTAAAAGCCAACTTTGAGAGTGAGTGAAATTTCTGATTCTACTATGAGTGAGGCTCTACTTTGATTGATTAATGATCATGTCATACTTGAATTCAAGAATTAAACCAATGAAAATTTTCTATACATATATTCAAGAAAAATTAACAATAATGATTGATTTGTATACCTATCCAAGTGAGAAGTATCATTTCATTAAACACTGCAATCAAGAGAGTTTAATACTTGTAATTTTGATTGTATTATCCCAATATATCAAGAATGAAATTTTTGAAGCCATGCAAATGGATTGAATATGCAGAGTCCATGCTCTTAGGAGCATTGACTCTGACTGCTAGGGGACGATCAGTATTAAATGTGAGGATGTTGATACAAAACATTTCCGTGTCTGAGACGGACATTTTGATCGAAATCCCATCTTATTTCAATAAGAAAGCAGTTGAATTCGACAGATTGATGCAAGTTTGTAAAAATATTGAGCTGGTAATGAAAGACACAAAACATGCAATTTTAATTGCATTTGTGTTAGAAAAATCCAAAAACATGAAAAAAGGAAAAAGAAAAGAAAAAGGAATGAAAAGATGGGCAAAAGAATAAGTGTAACACCCCGGATTTGATAACCCAGGCCGGGGTGCCACCGCCGCACCTCCCTAGCAAGACACGACTTCTTCGAGCTTGCTAAAGAGATGCAAGGCTATGGGTTTTCGAAAATAATTTAAAACAAGTCCGGAAAATACTTAACTTAAGATAATGTTGTAAATTCATGTGCGATGATTAAATTGCAGCGGAAAAATAACCATAGGCCGACATGGCCAATACAAAGTAATATCTAAAGTCTAGACTAGAATGCAACGTGTATAGTATTCAAAAATCCCGAGCCCCGAATGCGTGCATATGGTCATGCCATGTCTTCATACTCTGTAAAAGAAAAATGAACAACGGGTTTTATCAGTATATAAAATACTGAGTAAGTTAATACCTAACAGACAATTTAAGGGGTCACATGTGTTTAAACCAAAGATTTCACTTTCCATGCATAAATTTAAAAACACATATTTTATCTGCAGCGGAAAACATGATTAAAGGACTTAATTTAAAAGCGTAATTTAATAACATAATTTAAGACGTAATTTAGAAACATAATCGAAAGCGTGATAAATAAATTCCATCATACTTAAATACGCACACTAATCTTTTATATTTGTATCCCGTAAACTAAGAAGAGGACACCATACCGGGAGATCACTAACGAGGCAATCTCAACATAGGACCACTAACGAGGCAGTCCAAAACAATGGGAGACCACTAACGAGGCAGTCTCAAAAATCATAATCAGTTAGCCGGTGAACCGGCGGCCGCAGCCATATCAGTATTGACTGCCGTTTTGGCTAGCCACGTGTATCTACCGTCGATTTGACAGGCGTGTATATCGACTGTCATTTGACAGGCCTTTCAAACGGTTTCACTACCACTCGGGCAGGCCGCGTATTTCCCACTGCCGATTTGGCAGGCCATGTGCACAACTGCCGTTTTGGCATTAGGACCACTAACGAGGCAGTCCAACAATGGGAGACCACTAACGAGGCAGTCTCAAAAGATAATAGGACCACTAACGGGGCGATCCAAAATACAGCGCAGCGCGCGAGATCACTAACGAGGCAATCTCAGATAGTAAGGAGACCACTAACGGGGCAGTCTCAAAGATAATGATAGTATGAAGATCGGCTCAGCCTAGTGAACGGGATTTTTCGAAAGTTCGTATTTCAAAGTTGTCAAAGGATCGTTATCGCGTTTTCATAGTTCGAGTTTTCTCAAGTTCGAAAAATCCTATTCGAGGCAGTTCACGCCTTTCTTAATTTAAAATTCGTCTTTTCTCCAAAAATTCTGAAACTTGGCCAGTAATTCAAAAACACACACACGAACAACTTTCATGTTTTAAGTTTTTGGAAATAAGGTTCCGAAGTGAGTTGAAATTTGAGTTTATTGCAAAGAATAATTTATGTCTTAAAAACTGTTTTCGTCACAGGTTCGTGTAACGCCGATTAAAAATTCATTTCAAAACCAATCGATGTGAAATTTTTACAGTAGCTACACGACACATTAAGGAACAACTTTCATGTTTTAAGTTTTCGGAAATAATGAATTCTTGGTACTCAAAAATCGAGTGCAACTCACTGCATACTCATGGCCCTTAAAACGAATTCAAAACAGTTCTAAATACTTGGCCGTTTGACATATCAAATGAACACCAAAATTCGTGAAATTTTGTAGGCATAATCTAGACACAATTATCTACAACTTTTGTTTAGAAATGCAAAGTTAAATCATTCGAAAAATGGGTGAAAAACATGCATCAAGTTGAATGAAGGAATCTGTCACAGATTTAAATCGTTCGGTTTGATACAGAAAGTTCATGGCGAAAATTGGGATAGCAAAACTTAATGTCAATGGCTGAAATTTGGACACAAGATAGATAAAGGTGTTAGGAACAACTTTTATGTTGAAAAGTTTTTGGTTTGAATTCCCGAAGGTCGAGTTTTTTGGCGAGTCTTTAAAATTGGACGAAAATAGGGTTTTTGAAAACCGATTTTTGTTACAAGCCTATATCTCGAGATTTAAACAACAAACAACCACGAAAATTTGTGAGTAAGGTTTTAACTTACAGATTTGGAGATTAGGGTCGCTGTAACAGGTTTCCGAACGTCCTAGGGTCGCGACGAGCGGCCAATCCTTCCGATCGCTTTTCGTTCGTTTTCCGGCGTGAAATCGTGGCAAAGAAAACGGGTTAGATTTTGAGTTTCTAAGCGTATGGACGAACTAAAACAGTATTCTATGGCTTACCAAGAGTCTAGAAGTCAGGGCTTGTCCCGGTTGTCCCGTCGTCGCCGGAAAGCTCGCCGGGAAGTGGAGTCGAAGGAGGTTTGAACTTGGAGAGGAAGTTGAGGGAGTGTAGGGAGTGGTTTTCTAAAAAAAAATTAGGGTTTGGGGCGCCCCCAGCCGCCCCTAAGTCTCCCTCAAGGCTGGGATTTTGTTTCCCCTCGGAGGGAGACGTAAATTAGGCAAGAAAATCGCCATGGAAGGAAAGATTACACCTTCTGCACCTCTGGCGCGCTGGTGGCGCGCACATAAGTCTTTGTGCGCGCGGGGTGCGCGCGATCTCCCCTCGGGCGCGACTCGCTCCTGTCGCGCGGTGGCCGCGCGGGCACGCGCGGAGTGCGCGCCGCCCGAACCGGCCGGTTCGGGCGGTTCGTGTGGTCCGCCGGTTCTTTTCTTCCTCTTCTTGATCGGGTTTCTATCCTTCGCGCTCTTGGTTCGACTTTTCGGGTCGTTCTCGGATTATAAATTCCTATCTTAAATCTATTTCGACTTAACTTGATTTCGTGTTTGAAATCTTAAGTCCGTCGTTTCGGATTGGTCGGTTTCCAATCGTCGTCTTTTGGCTCCCGTGCAATAATTTATCTAATTAAATTATTTCCGACTTCACGGGTTCTTGGAATTAAAAATTCTTTTCTCTCTTGAATTTAATTCCGATTCTTTTAACTCGATTCATGGAATTTCTTCGGGCTTCCTTTCCCTCTTTTATTCCATTTTGAATTTTTGATTCTATCGGCGCTTCATTTCCGAGCAATAATTTATTGTGATAAATTAATTTCTTCTTCACGAAAATATTTCAACCTTGATCGGATGAATTTGAGTCCTTGAATGCCGATAAAAATCCCGGGTATTACAATAAGATAGCCCACAAAAATCAAAAAGATGGGAAAAAGAATGAAAACCCCACAATCTGAAATTTTGGTTAAGTGTTGAAGGTGTAATACCCGAGAATTTTGTAACATAAATAAATAAATAAATACAATATATAAATAAAATAAATAATTTAAAGATAAAATGAGAAATTGAATTTAATTCAAGAAGGAATTAAATATCCAAGAACCCGTGAAGTCGAAAATAATTTAATTAAATAAATTATTGCACGGGAGCCAAAAGACGACGAATTAGAAGCCGACAAATCCGAAACCGACGGACTTAAGATTTCAAACACGAAATCAATTTCAAGTCGAAATAGATTTAAGATAGGAATCATGATCCGAGAATGACCCGGAATAATCGAGCCCGAAAATGTAGGAGGATAGAAACCCGAAAGAGATGAGAAAAGGCCCAACGGGATCGCACGGCCCAGTCCGGACGCACGGCCCAGACCAGGCCGCGCGCCCTCGCGCGGTGTTTGGCCTTAAACCGCGCCACCACCGCGCCGTGGGACAGCCTACGATCATCTTGCGCGTTTTCGAGATTTCTTGCCATATTTTCAACCCCCGACTATGGAAACACAATCACCATGGAGGGAAGGATATTAGGGACGAAATTAAGTGATCCTATACCCTATAATCAGATCACACAACCCTAATTCACTCCTCTTTACTCTCATATTTTCTCCCAACTCATTCAAACCGAAAAACCACAAATCCTCTTGTGTTCTTGAAATCCCGACGATGAAATCCAAGCAAGGAGGCGTGTGGAGCAAGGTTTCAAGATTTTAAATTGTTGGTGAGTGTTTATTTAGGTTCCCTACACCTTTTTGAATCCAAAAATTCGATCTAACTATAGATTTTTCCTTCCGATTTCGGTTCGTGGCCAAAAGAAGAGGAAATCGTGTGGAGGAGATCCGTTCGTAGTAATCCGTAGATTCCGGACGACCCCAAGGACTGATTAGGACTCATATCATGTAAGTTAATTCTTACATTCGGTTTTTGGTGGCTAAAATTTAACCCGAACATGAGATCTAACGAAAAACTCGATGAAATCTGTCAACAAGAGATTCACACGCGCGCAGCGTTCTTGGAGGAATTTTTCGAACCCTTAAAAGTCTTCAAACGAGAAAACTCAAAACATAAAAAGTGTTCCTAAGACATAGATATACATGCTGTAAAATTTTCATAATTTTTCGTGAAAGTTTGATGCCCGAAAACCGAGTCTGAACACCTCTGAAATTATTTTCGCACTTAGAACTTGGCAGATTTCACTCTCGATCTTGTTAGCCATTTTGACCTTGGATCTAGGCCGAATTAGGACTTGTGCAAAACATGAAATTTGTAGATCTATGAGTATTGAATACCCCTGTCAAATTTCATGCATTTTCATTAAGATTTGCTACCCCAAACCGCGTCGAACATATTCTGTTGCGCGTGAACTTTTCGAAAACTGAGACAGATTATATGATCGAACTTGATGTGCCTATTTCTATCACTTGTGATCAAAACTAATCTTTGGTGAAAACATAAAAGTTTTAGATAAATGTCTTGAGAAGATGCCTATAAAATTTTATGCATTTTCATTAAAGTTTGGATAGTCAAAACCCGTTTTGAAAACACTGTGTACGAGAATGAAAAGTCGACAGATTTTTAAACCGAACTTTGTGGATTAATCTGACTTAATACGTTATGAATTTGCATAATTTGCCTCTAATAAAACTTGTTTATTTTGGTGTCTTTTAAGTGCCTGTAAAATTTCATAAATTTTGGAGCTCGTTTGCTATGTCAAAAACTCGTTTGAAAATCAGTGCGCGGTGTAGACAATTATGACAGATTTTGGCTTTTGTAAAGATTGTAAAATTTCACCCGTTTCCTCACATAATTTCGGAAAACATAAAACACGAAAGTTGTCCGTTAGCGTGGTTTTGATCTACTGTAGAAATTTGAAGTCAATTGCCTTTGAAATGAAAATTTTAAACTGAGATGGCGTAAACTGTGGCAATTGCTTGGTTGAAATGTTGAAAAACTCGTCTTTTGAGAAACACATGATTTGCGAGATATGTCCAAACAAATAAAAACATTTTTCTAAATTCTTTTGAAACATTGGTGATTTGTGACCAAGTTAGATACTATCAATATTGACTATGTGGCTTGTGGACATAAGGGCCCAAGCGTATGTCTAGCGGACGTAAGAGCCCTAGCGCGATATTGATTATGCGACTTGTGGACATAAGGGCCCAAGCGTATGACTAGCGGACGTAAGGGCCCTAGTGAAATATTGACCATGAGGCTAGTGGACATAAGAGCCCTAGCGAATGGTGATCTATAAAAGAAACGAAACGAGAAATTTATACGAGATCTAATTAAATCCTTGTTAAATTGTGTTTTGGTTTTTGTCAATTTAGTCAATCGCCTTGCAAGTTATATCTGTGATCATTTGGAATTCATACCTTGGATTTATACAATTAAACTCCATTGTTTAGTCGAGCTATTTTATATAGTGCATGTAACACCCCGGATTTGATAACCCAGGCCGGGGTGCCACCGCCACACCTCCCTAGCAAGACACGGTTCCTCCGAGCTTGCTAAAGAGATGCAAGGCTATAGGTGTTGGAAAAAGTTTTAAAAGCAAGTCCGGAATTACTTAAAAATGATAATGTAATATCATCCATACATTATAATAAAAATAATAGGTTGCAGCGGAAATTAAATACAGGGCCGACATGGCCAAAACTCGGGTTAACAAGCCCGTATGCAAGTCATGTAGAACAAATAATTAAATACCCAAAGTGATCCCCGATGCATGATCATGCTCCGTACTCTGTAATGGGAAAATGAACAACGGGGTTTATCAGTATATAAAATACTGAGTAAGTTAAGCCCTTACAAAGCAATTTAAGGGGTTACATGTGTTTAAATCCAAAGATTCACTTGTCATGCATTACTTTTAAAATCCATATTTTATTCGCAGCGGAAAACATGTTTAATTTATTCAAGACGATAATGCATAATTTAAAAGACTAAATTTTAAAGGCGGAATTTAAAAACATGATACAAAAGATTTAAGCGTAATCAACACTCACACAAGTCTTTTATATTTTATCCCGCAACTAAGAAGAGGACACCACACAAGAGAGATCACTAACGAGGCAATCTCAAAAATCATAATCAGTTAGCCGGTGAACCGGCGGCCGCAGCCATATCAGTATTGACTGCCGTTTTGGCAAGCCATGTGTATCTACCGTCAATTTGACAGGCATGTATATCAACTGTCGTTTGACAGGCTTTTCAAACGGTTTCACTGCCACTCGGGCAGGCCGTGTATTTCTCACTGCCGATTTAGCAGGCCATGTGCACAACTGCCGTTTTGGCATAGTAAGGAGACCACTAACGAGGCAGTCTCAAAAGATAGTAGGACCACTAACGAGGCAGTCCAAATGAAGGGAGACCACTAACGAGGCAGTCTCAAAAGATAGTAGGACCACTAACGAGGCAGTCCAAATAATTTGTATGAAGATCGGCTCAGCCTAGTGAACGGGATTTTTCGAAAGTTCGTATTTCAAAGTTATCAAATGATCGATATCGCGTTTTCATAGTTCGAGTTTTCTCAAGTTCGAAAAATCCTATTCGAGGCAGTTTACGCCTTTCTTAATTAAAAATTCGTCTTTTCTCCAAAAATTCTGAAACTTTCACAGTAATTCAAAAACACACACACGAACAACTTTCATGTTTTAAGTTTTTGGAAATAAGGTTCCGAAGTGAGTTGAAATTCGAGTTTATTGCAAAGAATAATTTATGTCTTAAAAACTGTTTTCGTCACAGGTTCGTGCAACGCCGATTAAAAATTCATTTCACAACCAATCGATGTGAAATTTTTACAGTAACTACACAACACATTAAGGAACAACTTTCATGTTTTAAGAATTTGGAAATAATGAATTCTTGGCACTCAAAAATCGAGTGCAACTCACTGCATGCTCATGGCCCTTAAAACGATTTCAAAACAGTTTTAAAAACTTGGCCGTTTGACATATCAAATGAACACCAAAATTCGTGAAATTTTGTAGGCATAATCTAGACACAATTATTTACAACTTTTGTTTAGAAATGCAAAGTTAAATCATTCGAAAAATGGGTGAAAAACATGCATCAAGTTGAATGAAGGAATCTGTCACAGAATTAAATTGTTCGGTTCGATACAGAAAGTTCATGGCGAAAATTGGGATAGCAAAACTTAATGTCAACGGCTGAAATTTAGACACAAGATAGATAAAGGTGTTAGGAACAACTTTTATGTTGAAAAGTTTTCGGTTTGAATTCCCGAAGGTCGAGTTTTTGGCGAATCTTTAAAATTGGACGAAAATAGGGTTTTTGAAAACCGATTTTTGTTACAAGCCTATATCTCGAGATTTAAACAACAAACAACCACGAAAATTTGTGAGTAAGGTTTTAACTTACTTAGGATGATGATAGGGTCGCTGGATTGGGTTTCCGGACGTCCTAGGGTCACGACGAACGGCCAACTTCTCTGATCGCTTTTTGTTCGTTTTCCGACGTGAAATCGTAGTAAGGAAAAAGTGTTAGAATCCGAGTTTTGGAGACTTATGGACGGATGGAACACTACATTAAGACTTACCAAGGTTCTATGAGGCAGTGGCTCAGTCCCGTTCGCCTCGTCGTCGCCGGAATGTTCGCCGGAAAGTGAGTTCGGAGAGGTTTCGACTTTGGGAGGAGTTGGAGAGAATGTGAGGAGAAGAGGCTGCTCTAGGGTTGTAATTTTTGAATTTAGGGTTAGAGAGCAGTCTATGGTCGTCCCCTATATCCTTCCATAGCCCGGGATTGAGTTTCCATCGTCGGGGGTCGAAAATATGGCAAGAAAATCGTCGGGACGCGTTGTTGCCGAATTCTGGGGGTGTCACGCGCCCTTGGCGCGCACCTAGGCCAAAGACCGCGCGGCCAGCGCACGGCCTCCGCCTGGACCTCGGTCCGGGCGGGTCCGTGCGATCCGATCGGGCCTTTTCTCCTCTCTTTCGGACTTCTGTGCTCCTACGTTTTCGGGCTCGATTTTTCGGGTCATTCTCGGATTATAAATTCTTATCTTAAATTAATCTCGTCTCGAGTTAATCCCGTACTTGAAATCTTGAGTCCGTTGCATTTGGATTCGTCGGCTTCTAATTCGTCGTCTTTTGACTCTCGTGCAACAATTTATCTAATAAAATTATTTCCGACTTCACGGGTTCCTGGAATTAAAATTCTTTTCTTTCTTGAATTTAGTTTCAATTCTTTTGACTCGATTTCATGGAATGTCTTCGGGCTTCCTTTCCCTCCTTTATTCCATTTTGAATTTTTGAATCTATCGGCGTTTCATTTCCGAGCAATAATTTATTGTGATAAATTATTTTCTTCTTCTCGGAGATATTTCAACCTTGATTTGATTAAGAAATAAATTTTATTCCTTTGGACGCCGATAAAAATCCCGGGTATTACAGTCTACCCCCCTTAAGAATCAACTTCGTCCCCGAAGTTGCGCCCTCACTTTCTTTTGGGCTCAATTTAATGTTGGGGTATCTCCATCTACTTTCCTTAAGGATAAACGTCTTCCACAAGAAATTAATTCCATTCCTTTGAATGTGAATTAAATTTCTCGGGTGTTACATCCTCTCCCCCTTAGGAATCAACTTCGTCCTCGAAGTTGGGCGTTAGCTCCTCGTGAGCTAGGAACTAATGTAAATTTGGTTTTTATTTCTTGTATCATATCATGTCATTTTTATTTCTTATTTAACGACTGTGCTTAGAATTGAAATTTCTAAGTTGCCTACGTACCCCGTGAAGGGATCAAGCCATTACGTAGTTCAAAACAATTTGAACTTGTTTATTTTTGATTGGATACAATTCGCCGAATCGAACTCAAAATAAACGCAGTTATCGATGCTTGGAAACTTCTTACGGTTGCTTGGGCCGAGTGGTCACGTCCTCTCTCCTGTTTATGTTTTCTATTCGCGTCCGGCAGTCACGCAGCCGATGACCTTGTCGACCGCACCGAAGGCATGATCCAGGCTGAGGGCATCCTCTCGCATAGTGTGGTTTACCACACTTTGGACATGGTGGCGCATAGTCACCATGGTTGAAGACTATCCCCTTGTTTCTTCCATTTTCGTTTTGATGTGGTCGGTTCGAGTTTCTACGGAAATGATCCTCATTCCTCTTGTATCGTCCTTGTGGTTCTTGGTTAATCCCATCTACCGGTTTCCGTTTCAGTCCTTGAACTCGTGCAACCGCTACTGCACGATCATACACAGCTTGTAGGTCAAGATAGTGCTCGCCCGTGATCACCTCTCTAATAGATAGGTTCAGTCCCGTCTCGAACTTCTGTGCCGTCTCTACACCAGTTGGCACCAGTCTCGGCGCGAACCGCACCAACTCCTTGAAACGGTTATAGTATTCCTGGACCGTCTTTTCTCCTTGCCTCAGTGTCAGAAATTCCTCATACATAGCAGCCTTCATGCTCATGGGATAAAAATGATCCCTAAGCAGATCCGTGAATTCTGACCATGTGTAGGGCTCGTCGTACTCTGCACGTTTCCATTGGGTGGCTTGCCACCATTCATCCGCCTCGCCTCCTAAGTAGTATGAGGCTACGTGGACCTTTTCCCCTTTGGGACACTTTACGGCGTTCAACAGCTTATCGAACGTCCGTATCCATTCCTCTAGCTGAGCCGGGTCCTCTTCGCCGGCGTAGTGGGGTGGTTGGTAAGGGTTTACCAAGGCTAAGTAGTTGACCCGGGTTACCGGTGGTGGTACACCCGCTTGTGCACGTTGCACTTCAGCATTTCCTAATACTACGAGAACTTCCTCGAAAGTCCTTAGACGCTCATCCATATTGTTGGGAACATGAGGCACTCGCCTTCCTACGTTCTGAGGGATCTCATTATTGCTCGGTGTGTTGGGGAGGTCAGCGTTAGTGTTGTTTGGGATTTCCTTTCTCGATTTTCCCTCAGGTGCCATTCTCTGTTATCAACGCACGTGAAGATGAGTTTCTAATCTAAGGCAAGTTAGCGTTCAAGAAAATCTATAAGGTAGGATTGGAAAGAGGTAATAGATAGGAGAATGCTAAACTTAGGTGATCAAATTATAAGACTGAGGCAGAATTAGTTTAAAGCAAACGCTTCTAAGTCAAGGTCATGACCAATTTGAAGGTAAGAGTTTTGACACTATTAATTCACATAAAAAAAATTAGCGCGATATTCATGTATGTATGTATGCGAATGCATGTATGCTTTATACAATGCTACCCCAACCCCGAAAAATATTTTCATGACTTTAAAAACTTGTTGGAAAAATTTCTATGCATATGTAAATATTTCCCATGGGTTTAAAATAAATTTTGTTCCATGGAAATAAAACTTAAAATTTAAAAATAATAATAATGGTACTTAAAAATTTTAAAATAATATTAATATTTGTTTAAAAATCTTGGGCCTCTATATTGGCCAAAATAATAATAATAATTTAAAAAAAAATATTTCCGGGCTCTGATACCACTCTGTAACACCCCGGATTTGATAACCCAGGCCGGGGTGCCACCGCCACACCTCCCTAGCAAGACACGGTTCCTCCGAGCTTGCTAAAGAGATGCAAGGCTATAGGTGTTGGAAAAAGTTTTAAAAGCAAGTCCGGAATTACTTAAAAATGATAATGTAATATCATCCATACATTATAATAAAAATAATAGGTTGCAGCGGAAATTAAATACAGGGCCGACATGGCCAAAACTCGGGTTAACAAGCCCGTATGCAAGTCATGTAGAACAAATAATTAAATACCCAAAGTGATCCCCGATGCATGATCATGCTCCGTACTCTGTAATGGGAAAATGAACAACGGGGTTTATCAGTATATAAAATACTGAGTAAGTTAAGCCCTTACAAAGCAATTTAAGGGGTTACATGTGTTTAAATCCAAAGATTCACTTGTCATGCATTACTTTTAAAATCCATATTTTATTCGCAGCGGAAAACATGTTTAATTTATTCAAGACGACAATGCATAATTTAAAAGACTAAATTTTAAAGGCGGAATTTAAAAACATGATACAAAAGATTTAAGCGTAATCAACACTCACACAAGTCTTTTATATTTTATCCCGCAACTAAGAAGAGGACACCATACAAGAGAGATCACTAACGAGGCAATCTCAAAAATCATAATCAGTTAGCCGGTGAACCGGCGGCCGCAGCCATATCAGTATTGACTGCCGTTTTGGCAAGCCATGTGTATCTACCGTCAATTTGACAGGCATGTATATCAACTGTCGTTTGACAGGCTTTTCAAACGGTTTCACTGCCACTCGGGCAGGCCGTGTATTTCTCACTGCCGATTTAGCAGGCCATGTGCACAACTGCCGTTTTGGCATAGTAAGGAGACCACTAACGAGGCAGTCTCAAAAGATAGTAGGACCACTAACGAGGCAGTCCAAATGAAGGGAGACCACTAACGAGGCAGTCTCAAAAGATAGTAGGACCACTAACGAGGCAGTCCAAATAATTTGTATGAAGATCGGCTCAGCCTAGTGAACGGGATTTTTCGAAAGTTCGTATTTCAAAGTTATCAAATGATCGATATCGCGTTTTCATAGTTCGAGTTTTCTCAAGTTCGAAAAATCCTATTCGAGGCAGTTTACGCCTTTCTTAATTAAAAATTCGTCTTTTCTCCAAAAATTCTGAAACTTTCACAGTAATTCAAAAACACACACACGAACAACTTTCATGCTTTAAGTTTTTGGAAATAAGGTTCCGAAGTGAGTTGAAATTCGAGTTTATTGCAAAGAATAATTTATGTCTTAAAAACTGTTTTCGTCACAGGTTCGTGCAACGCCGATTAAAAATTCATTTCACAACCAATCGATGTGAAATTTTTACAGTAACTACACAACACATTAAGGAACAACTTTCATGTTTTAAGAATTTGGAAATAATGAATTCTTGGTACTCAAAAATCGAGTGCAACTCACTGCATGCTCATGGCCCTTAAAACGATTTCAAAACAGTTTTAAAAACTTGGCCGTTTGACATATCAAATGAACACCAAAATTCGTGAAATTTTGTAGGCATAATCTAGACACAATTATCTACAACTTTTGTTTAGAAATGCAAAGTTAAATCATTCGAAAAATGGGTGAAAAACATGCATCAAGTTGAATGAAGGAATCTGTCACAGAATTAAATTGTTCGGTTCGATACAGAAAGTTCATGGCGAAAATTGGGATAGCAAAACTTAATGTCAACGGCTGAAATTTGGACACAAGATAGATAAAGGTGTTAGGAACAACTTTTATGTTGAAAAGTTTTCAGTTTGAATTCCCGAAGGTCGAGTTTTTGGCGAATCTTTAAAATTGGACGAAAATAGGGTTTTTGAAAACCGATTTTTGTTACAAGCCTATATCTCGAGATTTAAACAACAAACAACCACGAAAATTTGTGAGTAAGGTTTTAACTTACTTAGGATGATGATAGGGTCGCTGGATTGGGTTTCCGGACGTCCTAGGGTCACGACGAACGGCCAACTTCTCCGATCGCTTTTTGTTCGTTTTCCGACGTGAAATCGTAGTAAGGAAAAAGTGTTAGAATCCGAGTTTTGGAGACTTATGGACGGATGGAACACTACATTAAGACTTACCAAGGTTCTATGAGGCAGTGGCTCAGTCCCGTTCGCCTCGTCGTCGCCGGAATGTTCGCCGGAAAGTGAGTTCGGAGAGGTTTCGACTTTGGGAGGAGTTGGAGAGAATGTGAGGAGAAGAGGCTGCTCTAGGGTTGTAATTTTCGAATTTAGGGTTAGGGAGCAGTCTATGGTCGTCCCCTATATCCTTCCATAGCCCGGGATTGAGTTTCCATCGTCGGGGGTCGAAAATATGGCAAGAAAATCGTCGGGACGCGTTGTTGCCGAATTCTGGGGGTGTCACGCGCCCTTGGCGCGCACCTAGGCCAAAGACCGCGCGGCCAGCGCGCGGCCTCCGCCTGGACCTCGGTCCGGGCGGGTCCGTGCGATCCGATCGGGCCTTTTCTCCTCTCTTTCGGACTTCTGTGCTCCTACGTTTTCGGGCTCGATTTTTCGGGTCATTCTCGGATTATAAATTCTTATCTTAAATTAATCTCGTCTCGAGTTAATCCCGTACTTGAAATCTTGAGTCCGTTGCATTTGGATTCGTCGGCTTCTAATTCGTCGTCTTTTGACTCTCGTGCAATAATTTATCTAATAAAATTATTTCCGACTTCACGGGTTCCTGGAATTAAAATTCTTTTCTTTCTTGAATTTAGTTTCAATTCTTTTGACTCGATTTCATGGAATGTCTTCGGGCTTCCTTTCCCTCCTTTATTCCATTTTGAATTTTTGAATCTATCGGCGTTTCATTTCCGAGCAATAATTTATTGTGATAAATTATTTTCTTCTTCTCGGAGATATTTCAACCTTGATTTGATTAAGAAATAAATTTTATTCCTTTGGACGCCGATAAAAATCCCGGGTATTACAGTGCATGCAATCGTGCTAAATGTAAGTCAATTCTTTCTTAAATAACTAAAGGCTTTGAAACCCCATTACTGTATGCTAGGAGTTAACTTACTCAGCATGTTTATGCTGACAAACCGTTGCTCTCTTTTTCTTTTCAGAGTATGAGGCTTACACATGAGCATAGCATGCATTGGGATTTGGGAACGTTTAATCTCGTTTTTATACATGACTTGCATAACGGGCCTGTATAACCCGTGTTTTGGCCGTGTTGGCCCTATTTATATTTCCGCTGCTATATCTATATTTAAATATTACTTTCCGCTGCAACTTAGATAATACTATGTAACGATTTTTGTTATATATTTATAAATGGGCTATTTGAAATGTTTTAAATTCTGAAAAACCATAGCCTTGCATCTCTCTAACAAGCTCGGAGAAACCGCGTCTTGCTAGGGAGGTGTGGCGGTGACATCCCGGCCTGGGTTATCAAATTCGGGGTGTTACAAAGTGGTATCAGAGCCCGGAATATTTTTAAACTATTATTTTTAAGTATTATTAATTTTAATGTTATTATTTCAAAACTAGTAATATATTTTAAAAAGCCCAATTATTATTTTGAAGTTAAAGCCCAAATTTTTAGCCCAAAAATTTTTAGAAGCCCAAATATTTTTTTAGAAGCCCAAGAAATTATTTTTAGCCCAATACTTTATATACTTACTATTGTGGGCTCAATTTTTTTTTTTAAGCCCAATTGTTTTAAGGCCCAATACCTGTATTTTTAAATAAAGCCCAAATGTTTATTATTTTGGCCCAATATAGAGGCCCAAGACTTTTATCTACTATTATTATCTTTAAATTTTAAAAATATTACCTCCATGGAATAAACTTATTTTTAAAATCCACGGAAGATAGATATAAATAAAATATACATTAGCTTCGGGGGGATTGCATTGCATTGCATATATACATAAATATTTACACTAACTCTTTTTATGTGAATTATCAGTGATAAGAAACACTCCTACCTTAGAACTCGACATGACCTTGACTTAGGAGCGCTTGCTAAAGACTAACTTTGCCTTAGTCCTAGATCTTGATCACTTAGAAACTCATCTTCGCGTGCTTCTATAACAGAAAATGGCACCTAGAAGAAAACTGAGGAAGGTAAGCCCAAACGGCACTGACACTTACCTTCCAAACGCACCTAACAACAATGAGATTCCTCCGAACGTAGGAGATCGAGCGCCTCCTATTCCCAACAACATGGATGAACGATTAAGGACGGTAGAAGAAGTACTCGTAGCATTAGGAAATGCCGAGGTGCATAGGGCACAAGCGGCAATACCTCCGCCAGTAGCTCGAGTCAACTACTTGGCATCGGTAAACCCCTACAACCCACCCCATTATGACGGGCAAGACGATCCGGCCAAGTTGGAGGGTTGGATCCGTACCTTTGACAAACTCTTGGACGCTATCAAATGCCCCGACGAGGAGAAGATACGTGTAGCGACTTACTACTTAGGAGGCGAAGCCAATGAGTGGTGGCAAAACCTTCGAACGAATTCAGAGGAAGATGAAGAATCCTACACCTGGGAAGGACTTAAGGAAGCCTTGAGAGAAAGATTCTACCCACTGAGTACCAAGACTGCGAAATACGAGGAATTCATCAACCTGAAGCAAGCTGCACAAACAGTGCAAGAGTACTACACCAAATTCAAGGAGCTAGTACGATTTGCTACGAGGATAGTACCAACCGATTCTGACAAGGCTCAGAAATTCGAGATGGGTCTGAACCTTAGTATCCGGGAGATACTTGCAGTAGGACAATTCACAAACCTGCAGACGATATATGATCGCGCTGTAGCAATTGCTCGAATCCAGCAATTGAAGCGTAAGGAAAATGGTGAGTCGAGCAAGGACTCTCAAGGACTTGAGAAGAAGGATCGGAAAGACAACAACAAAAACTCTAGGAAAGACAATGGATCTCGAAGGAAAGAAAATAAAGGTCTCGAGAATGGAAGAGATGACAACCGTGAAGCATTCATACCACGCTGCCCACGATGCAACCATGCACATCTGGTACGCCAGTGCCCGAAGCCTGGAGCCTGCTATAAGTGCGGCAAGTTTGGTCACAAGGCTAGGGGATGTCGAACGCCAGAGGAGGCGATCGAAAGGAGAATAGATCTAGTGAACCTTCAGCAAGGAGAGACTGACACGTAACAAGGTCAAAACCCGAACTTTCTTGAGAATAATGCATAGGCAGTTATGGGGACATAACTGTAATCGTAAGGGGGGGAGGATGTAACAACCCGAATATTATGTATCCTAAATCAATAAATAAACAAATTCAAATTGTTTTGAACTACATCATGGCTTGATCCCTTCACAGGGTACGTAGGCAGCTTAGAAATTTTAATTCTGAGTTCAGTCACAATACAAAAATAAAGAAAATAAAAACTAACATAAACTAAAAGAACCATAGTTCTTAGCTCGAGAGGGAAGCTAAAAACGCAACTTCGAGGACGAAGTTGATTCTTAAGGGGGGTAGACTGTAATACCCGAGAATTTTGTAACATAAATAAATAAATAAATACAATATATAAATAAAATAAATAATTTAAAGATAAAATGAGAAATGAAATTTAATTCAAGAAGGAATTAAATATCCAAGAACCCGTGAAGTCGAAAATAATTTAATTAAATAAATTATTGCACGGGAGCCAAAAGACGACGAATTAGAAGCCGACAAATCCGAAACCGACGGACTTAAGATTTCAAACACGAAATCAATTTCAAGTCGAAATAGATTTAAGATAGGAATCATGATCCGAGAATGACCCGGAATAATCGAGCCCGAAAATGTAGGAGGATAGAAACCCGAAAGAGAGGAGAAAAGGCCCGACGGGATCGCACGGCCCAGTCCGGACGCACGGCCCAGACCAGGCCGCGCGCCCTCCGCGCGGTGTTTGGCCTTACACCGCGCCACCACCGCGCCGTGGGACAGCCTACGATCATCTTGCGCGTTTTTGAGATTTCTTGCCATATTTTCAACCCCCGACTATGGAAACACAATCACCATGGAGGGAAGGATATTAGGGACGAAATTAAGTGATCCTATACCCTATAATCAGATCACACAACCCTAATTCACTCCTCTTTACTCTCATATTCCCTCCCAACTCATTCAAACCGAAAAACCACAAATCCTCTTGTGTTCTTGAAATCCCGACGATGAAATCCAAGCAAGGAGGCGTGTGGAGCAAGGTTTCAAGATTTTAAATTGTTGGTGAGTGTTTATTTAGGTTCCCTACACCTTTTTGAATCCAAAAATTCGATCTAACTATAGATTTTTCCTTCCGATTTCGGTTCGTGGCCAAAAGAAGAGGAAATCGTGTGGAGGAGATCCGTTCGTAGTAATCCGTAGATTCCGGACGACCCCAAGGACTGATTAGGACTCATATCATGTAAGTTAATTCTTACATACGGTTTTTGGTGGCTAAAATTTAACCCGAACATGAGATCTAACGAAAAACTCGATGAAATCTGTCAACAAGAGATTCACACGCGCGCAGCGTTCTTGGAGGAATTTTTCGAACCCTTAAAAGTCTTCAAACGAGAAAACTCAAAACATAAAAAGTGTTCCTAAGACATAGATATACATGCTGTAAAATTTGCATAATTTTTCGTGAAAGTTTAATGCCCGAAAACCGAGTCTGAACACCTCTGAAATTATTTTCGCACTTAGAACTTGGCAGATTTCACTCTCGATCTTGTTAGCCATTTTGACCTTGGATCTAGGCCGAATTAGGACTTGTGCAAAACATGAAATTTGTAGATCTATGAGTATTGAATACCCCTGTCAAATTTCATGCATTTTCATTAAGATTTGCTACCCCAAACCGCGTCGAACATATTCTGTTGCGCGTGAACTTTTCGAAAACTGAGACAGATTATATGATCGAACTTGATGTGCCTATTTCTATCACTTGTGATCAAAACTAATCTTTGGTGAAAACATAAAAGCTTTAGATAAATGTCTTGAGAATATGCCTGTAAAATTTTATGCATTTTCATTAACGTTTGGATAGTCAAAACCCGTTTTGAAAACACTGTGTACGAGAATGAAAAGTCGACAGATTTTTAAACCGAACTTTGTGGATTAATCTGACTTAATCCGTTATGAATTTGCATAATTTGCCTCTAATAAAACTTGTTTATTTTGGTGTCTTTTAAGTGCCTGTAAAATTTCATAAATTTTGGAGCTCGTTTGCTATGTCAAAAACTCGTTTGAAAATCAGTGCGCGTGTAGACAATTATGACAGATTTTGGCTTTTGTAAAGATTGTAAAATTTCACCCGTTTCCTCACATAATTTCGGAAAACATAAAACACGAAAGTTGTTCGTTAGCGTGGTTTTGATCTACTGTAGAAATTTGAAGTCAATTGCCTTTGAAATGAAAATTTTAAACTGAGATGGCGTAAACTGTGGCAATTGCTTGGTTGAAATGTTGAAAAACTCGTCTTTTGAGAAATGATTTGCGAGATATGTCCAAACAAATAAAAACATTTTTCTAAATTCTTTTGAAACATTGGTGATTTGTGACCAAGTTAGATACTATCAATATTGACTATGTGGCTTGTGGACATAAGGGCCCAAGCGTATGTCTAGCGGACGTAAGAGCCCTAGCGCGATATTGATTATGCGACTTGTGGACATAAGGGCCCAAGCGTATGACTAGCGGACGTAAGGGCCCTAGTGAAATATTGACCATGAGGCTAGTGGACATAAGAGCCCTAGCGAATGGTGATCTATAAAAGAAACGAAACGAGAAATTTATACGAGATCTAATTAAATCCTTGTTAAATTGTGTTTTGGTTTTTGTCAATTTAGTCAATCGCCTTGCAAGTTATATCTGTGATCATTTGGAATTCATACCTTGGATTTATACAATTAAACTCCATTGTTTAGTCGAGCTATTTTATATAGTGCATGCAATCGTGCTAAATGTAAGTCAATTCTTTCTTAAATAACTAAAGGCTTTGAAACCCCATTACTGTATGCTAGGAGTTAACTTACTCAGCATGTTTATGCTGACAAACCGTTGCTCTCTTTTTCTTTTCAGAGTATGAGGCTTACACATGAGCATAGCATGCATTGGGATTTGGGAACGTTTAATCTCGTTTTTATACATGACTTGCATAACGGGCCTGTATAACCCGTGTTTTGGCCGTGTTGGCCCTATTTATATTTCCGCTGCTATATCTATATTTAAATATTACTTTCCGCTGCAACTTAGATAATACTATGTAACGATTTTTGTTATATATTTATAAATGGGCTATTTGAAATGTTTTAAATTCTGAAAAACCATAGCCTTGCATCTCTCTAACAAGCTCGGAGAAACCGCGTCTTGCTAGGGAGGTGTGGCGGTGACATCCCGGCCTGGGTTATCAAATCCGGGGTGTTACAGAAGGTCAATTCGGTCTATACGCAATTCGACCTAAACCGAATTGCTCATTAGACCGAATTGCTGAAGAGAAGAAGAAAAAGAGAAGTGTTGAAGAAGAGAAGAGCAACCAATTCGGTCTGTGGCAATTCAGTCTAAACCGAATTGAACCCTAGACCGAATTGCACCATGGAAAGAAGAAGACTTTGAGCAGAACAGAAAAGAAGGAGTCCGATCTATGCAATTCGGTCTAGGCCGAATTGATTGCATAGATCGAATTGCCTTAAAGCAAAGAAGCCAAGGAGGAGCCATCTTCAATTCGACAAGGCCAATTCGGTCTACCCATAGACCGAATTGATGGATGAATACCACATTCCAGCTCAAGATCAAGAAGGAAGACCTCATGCAATTCGAATTGCATCAATTCGATCTAAACCGAATTACATGAGGAGACCGAATCACATTCAAAATTGCAGCTGTGAAGCACGTGAGAAATGCATGATGGGCCTAGGGTTTCGAGAAGAAGTATAAAAGCTGACCTTCCTCAACACAAGAAGGGATCCTAATCCTTACACACTTGGACAGTTTGCTGGGAGACAAAAAGGAGGAGCAGAAGGTTCTTCACCCCTTAAGGGTTAGGTAGGTAGTGTAGTTAGTTAGTTTATTTTCATGTTTGTAATGTAGTTTTATTGCTTTTGAGCTTAGTTTATTTTTCATAGAAGCTTATTACCACCCTTAGTGTAGCCATTTCCATAAACTTTAAATGCTTTGTAGTTAAAATGAACCCTACCTTCAAGCCAATGAATGGTTTTAGGGTTATTTACTGCTTTCAAGTGTCAATACAAGAAAGAATCCAGAAATGGGTTTTCATTTCAAGTGTTTGGCATTTATTTCATGCTTTCCTTAGCAATAAATGTTAGAATGTTTGTTTGTTGTAACTAGGTTACATTTATTATGTCCTAGTTGACTTACATTCTCAATAAATGTATGCTCGTGGGTTTTTGGCTTGATTTCACACCTTAGAGATTCAAATAAGTGTTCTTAGGTCTTAGACAATCTTAGGCTTGTTAGAATTTATTTCCATGCTTTTCAGTTGCTGTTTTAGTCTCTTTTGTTAGCTTAATGTTGCCTTAGATAATGTAGGTGTTCTTATTTTTTTTTAAGCGTGTATTCCTATCTGTTCAGTAGATGTTTTAGTCTTTGATCTTTGATTGCTTGTTTATAGTTTTAAGGTTTGTTTCATGCCAATACCTGTTAGCCACGTAACCTAGGTCTATTTTCCTTAAAAACACTCATTAGTGTGGCTATGAGGTGACATTGATGTGAAATGAAGGATTTGGTAAATCATATCCATCATGAACCACACAATGTAAACCGAACCTGCACTTATGAGAGAAAAGACATGCAATTCGATTTAAGGCAATTCGGTCTAGACCGAATTGCCCATGAGAATGGAATTGCATGGCAAAAATATTTGTTTGCTTTATCTAAAAATTTATATGCAATTCGGTCTATACCGAACTGCCCATGAGACCGAATTGCATAGCAAAAAGTGTTGTTTTCATGTGGTTTCTAAGTAATTCGGTCTAGGTAAGTCGGTTTAGACCGAATTACTCTTATAAACCGAATTGGCTTTGGAAACCACATTGTATGCATTCCTCCCCTCATGCCTTAGTTTATTTTCTCTGTCTTACCAATTCGAATTGTCCAAATTCGGTCTAGACCGAATTCAATTGGCAGTTCGAATTATCCTCATTTTGGGGTAAATGCCTTAGCCAAACTTGAGTGAAGGAATGACTTCATCAATTCGAATTGTCCAATTCGGTTTAGACCGAATTGCTTGACAATTCGAATTAGAGGATTCTTCATGACTTTACAAGGATTAATTGGGTATAGTGTTACTTCATACCTCATGCATCCTCAATTCGGTCTCTTTTGCATTTTGCCCAATAGACCGAATTGCTTTCTTCCTTCTATTTTAAACTCCAAAAATATTTTATTTCAAGAGTTGTGTAAGTTGCATGGGTGTATTGGGCCTAGGCCCATTACATCTAATTTTATCCATTACACATCTCAACACATCAGTGTCTAATTATTGTGTGATTAACACTCACACAATACCAAAAACATTTTCTTAATTTTATTTATTTTCTCTTTCATTGTGTGTATGAACAACTAGTAAGAAATATATCAGACTAATGTTGGCGGGTATTCCCACACGGATAACTAGCTCGTATTCTGAATATTAATTATTAGTTGTTATTTTGCATGGTTCGGGTAGTGGTCGGTGGAAGCCTTGGCGGTTCGTCCATCCGGGATTATAATAGCTGCTCAGCTGACTCCTATCCAGATACAGTTTTCTTCTCTTTATCTTAATTTCAAACCTGAATCTAGAATTGTAGTAATAATAGATGATATATGCCAATGTCATCTAATAATTATTACAGTAATAGAACATGTGGGTTTTCATCCAGATTCACAGACAGTGAAGTCTAAGATGACGGCGGCAACTGTCACTTAAGGCATTCCACTGTCTAAAAATCAGTCCATCTGGAATGCTTGGGACTCGGACAACAGATGTTTGCAGTTCGGATAACCCCAACTATTTCTGGCATTCTCTTTAGCCAACTTCTTCTTATCTCAGGCTAATTCATCTTTGTGTATCAAATTCTGTCTAACCCCATCATATATTTTGGGGTAATTTATTTTACTTCTCATATACATGTATGCATGATATTATTATGTAGATATTGTGGTCTATAATATTTTGGAGATCCTTCTCCTTGGACATAGAAGTCTTGATTTAAATCAGATGCTGCACAATAAATTTCCACAAAAATCACTTTGTAAAATCCGGATCTGAGTAAGGGATAATTTCACAGTTATGACTAATTCATCTTCTACTGGGGGTTGATTTTGAGAACTTAGAAGCAGAGTCAGCGATTAGGTCTCTCCTAGATTGAAAGGATCTGTGTTTAAATTGAGAGTTTAGTACCTGTGTAGGGAATGATTTTCAAACATCCATTTGTTTCTCAAAATTACTGTGTGTTGGAAATCTTCTATTAAGTATTGCATCAAATCAGTGTCCACTTGGATTCGGATAAGATGTGATGATTAATATTAGAGGAACAACATATAGGCCCTGGTTAATTTTTAAGATAAGGTTGAGTATTCTTTCAACTACTGTCTTCTCCCGCCAAAGCCTAAAATTGAGTCTCGAGTGAGTACATTCGGGATGGATCTTCATAGGTCTGTTCCACTCATGTTTGTATCTCGTAACCAACCGGATGTTATAAGCCCTGTGGCTTACTAACATTTGGGAAGTTCTAAATCTGCATCTGGTCACCAAGACCAGGGGCTCTTTCATACTAACGGATTGTGTTGATCTTTTAAGACTTCCGAGTGATAGGTTTTTAAATGCTTTCTTTACCGCTTTCTTTACCGCTTTCTTTACAATGCTTTCATTGAGGTCAATCGGAAGAATTAGAGATGTGGCTGCCGGTTGTAAGGTTTAAGAGTTATGGATTAGTTCGGGGTTAGATTTGGACTTTGGGTGTGACAAGGGGGATGATAGGAGTACTTGGCATATCAACTAATGATATGTTAGGTGTTGCTTGTCCACCACATATGACTAACATACTCTTGCAAGGCATTGCAAGGGGAGTTATTAATCTGTGGTATCTTAGAAGTTGAGGTCTTAAGAGCATGTAAATTCTCACTGTAAGTACCTGTCTGTTAAAGGGAACATAGTGCAGAAAGCATGAGAGTTAGCTAACTGACGAACTACCCCAAACAAAGATCTGTGTATTAAAACGGAAGTTTAATTGTGTTTCATCTGAATCTTGTCCAATCTTTATTATTTTCTCCCTGTCCCTTCTGTCACTTTTTAAATCTGCTTTCGTAGAATAATCTTATTTGCTTTCCTAGCATAATTCTTATCGCTTTCTTAGAATAGATTTAATCACTTTTTAGATTAAATTTATCATGCTTTGTAGAATATTTTACTGCTTTCATAGTCTAGTTTAAATTGTTGTCAAGCAGTTGTTAGAAATCATTGCAAAGCTCGAATCGAGTAACCGAGTGGAAAATCTTAGTAAACGACGTGGGCCCTGCTTCTATTGCACATCCTCCAGTGAACGATCCGGTCTTACTATAAATTACTGCAATTTTTGACACCGTGCGCTTTCGGGGGCACAGTTTCTTAACACGAGTAATAAAAACGTGACAACCTATAAATATATCCCTAATCCCAACTCCATCTTCATAAATTGGTTTCACTGAATAAAATTGAAAACCAGGATTATGATTTTTCAGAAAATACTCATATAGTGGGAATGTGTTAAAAGTTTCATGGCAAGGATCTTCATGACATGAAACTATGATAAGTTTCATGATGCAAATTGCCGGGGACCTTCAGAGTGACAGACTGAGGGTCAAGATTGAACTGTCTATCCCGGCTGCACCATGAAAGTTGTCAAAAGTTTCATGCCGGGGAGGATGCAGCGCCGTTTGAAATCGGAGTACCTCACATGAGTAATAAAAAGTGAAATATATCCTTAAACCCGTTCCCCACGAATCATAACTCTTTTCATTCAATAAATTTAACTTGGGATATTTTAGAAAAGCTCGTGTAGGAAATTGTCAAAAGTTTCAGTGGCTTCATGATTCCTGCAAGAAAAATACCCAAATTTATTAGGTTTTCCCCTCAAATCAACATCCTCACATTTAGAGTCTTAGTACTCTAAATGTTTAATTGATTTGAGGGTACTTCTCTGTTCTGAAATATGTACACAAAACTAACTATGAGTAATCAGGAGTGTAATTCTCTTAATAAAACGATGTTGCATCCTCCCCGACAATGGCGCCATGAAATTTTTGATAAATTTCCTACACGAGTATTTTTTAAAATAGACAAAAGAGAAATAAAAATGAAATAATCCCGGTTTAGATTTTATTTAATGTAACACCCGAGAAAAAAACAAATTCAAATTGTTTTGAACTACGTCATGACTTGATCCCTTCACAGGGTACGTAGGCAGCTTGGAACTAACTTCTAAGTTCAGTCACAAAATAAATCACAAATTGAATCACAAAATAAATCATAAGATCAATCGACAAAACGATAGGACGGATTGGAACTAACTTAACTAGACTAATTAGGGCACGGAAATGTTACGAGCGTTAAGCCCGAACTCGTAACAAGTTTAAGGTAAAGATTTCGAACCGGAAACGACCCGAGGAGTCGAGCCAACACGTAGAGGATAGAAAACCGATAGAGGAAAGGAAGAAAAGACCCGACGAACCACGCGGACCGCCGAACCGGCCGGTCCGGCCGGCCCGCGCTCGCCGCGCGCCGCCGCGCGGCCACCGCGCGGAAGGTGGAGTCGCGTCTCCAGGACTGGTCGCGCGTGCTCCGCGCGGGCAAAGCTATAGGTGCGCGTCACCAGCGCACCAGAGGTGCAGAAGGTGTAAACTTTCCTTCTATGGCGATTTTCTTGCCAAAAATCCGTCCCCTAACGAGGGCAAGCGGATCAAGGCTTTTGGGAAGGCCATAATACCAGTATTGGGCGCCCCCTACCCCATATTTTCAGTAAACAAACCCCAGACACTCCCATCCTTCCTCTCCAAGTTCAAAACTCCTTCGACTCCACTTTCCGGCGAGTATTCCGGCGACGACGAGGCAAACGGGACGAAGCCTCTACCCTCTAGAACCTTGGTAAGTAGTATTACAGTGTTTGAATTGTCCATAAGCTTTAACAAACTCGAAATCTAACCATTTTACTTTGCTACGATTTCACGTCGGGGAACGAACAAAAAGCGATCAGAGAAGTTGGCCGTTCGTCGTGACCTTAGTACATCTGGAAACCCTTTACAGCGACCCTATTCTCTAACTAAGTAAGTTAAGACCTTACTCACCAATTTTTGTGGTTTATTGTTGTTTAAAACTTAAGATCTAGTCACGAAACAAAAATCGGTTTTCGAAAACCTTATTTTCGTCCAATTTCAAAAACTCGCCTAAAACTCGACCTTCGGGAATTCAAACCAAAAACTTTTCAACATAGATTTTGTTCCTAAGACTCTAATCTACTTTGTGTCCAAATTTCAGCCATTGACATAAAGATTTGCTATCCCGAATCGCGCCGTAAACTTTCTGTGACAAACCGAATGTTTAAAATCTTTGACAGAATTATTTTCTCGACTTGATGCATGTTTTTCACCCGCTTTTAGAATGATTCAACTTTGCATTTCTAAACAAAAGTTGTAGATAATTGTGTCTAAATTATGTATATAAAATTTCATGAATTTTGGAGTTCATTTGATATGTCAAAATGGCCGATTTTCAGAACTGTTTTAAACCATCCTTTGAGTTCGCGCGTATACAGCGTGTTGTGGTCTATTTTTGAACATCTAAAATTCATTATTTCCAAATTCTTAAAACATAAAAGTTGTTCATTAATGTGTTGTGTATCTCCTGTAAAAATTTCGGATCGATTGGCTTTGAAATGAATTTTTAATCGGTGTCATACGAAACTGTGACAAAATCAGTTTTTGGGACAGAAATTATCTTTTGCAAAGAACTCGAAATTTGACTCTCTTTGAAACCTTATTTCTAAAAGCTTAAAACATGAAAGTTGTTCGTGTGTGTGTTTTTGAGCTACTGTGTAAATTTCAGAATTTTTGGTGTAAAGATGAATTTTTAATTAAGAAAGGCGTAAACTGCGTCGAATCGGATTTTTCGAACTTGAGAAAACTCGAACTATGAAGCGCGATATCGAATATCTTGATAACATTGAAATACGAATTTTCAAAAAATCCCGTTCACTAGGCTGAGCCGATCTTCATGCTAACATTATCTTTGAGACTGCCTCGTTAGTGGTCTCCTTACTATCTGAGATTGCCTCGTTAGTGATCTCGCGCGCTGTGTTTTGGATCGCCTCGTTAGTGGTCCTACTATCTTTGAGACTGCTTCATTAGTGGTCTCCCATTATTTTGGACTGCCTCGTTAGTGGTCCTACGTTTAAGATTGCCTCGTTAGTGATCTCCCGCTATGGTGTCCTCTTCTTAGTATGCGGGATAAAATATAAAAGACTTGTGTGAGTGTTTAATTATGCTTAAATCTTACTTACTATGTTTTTAAATTATGCATTTAAATTACGTTCTTAAATTATTCTTTTAAATTACGCTTTTAAATTAAGTCCTTTAATTATGTATTCTCGCCTTGAATAAATTAAATCATGTTTTTCCGCTGCGAATAAAATATGGATTTTTAAATTAATACATGAAAAGTGTAATCTTTAGTTTAAACACATGTAACCCCTTAAATTGTTTAGCTAGGGATTAACTTACTCGGTATATTTTTATACTGATAAACCGTTGTCATTTTTCTTTTACAGAGTATGTCGAGTGACGCATGCATATGCACTTGGGGGAAACCATTTATGGACATTTTTAATTTCTGCATCGTACTACTGTTTTACCGGGTCTGTTAAACCCGAGGATTGGCCGTGTTGGCCGTGATTACTTTCCGCTGCATTTACTCTATTTCACGCATGATGATTTTTACTCCCGTATTTTGAATTAAATATTATTAATTTCTGGACTCAATTGTTGAAATGTTTTTAAATCTTTTACGTACCCATAAGCCTTGCATTTCCTTAGTATGCTCGGGAAGCCGTGTCTTGCTAGGGAGATGTGGCGGTGATATCCCGGCCTGGGTTATCAAATCCGGGGTGTTACAAGTTGGTATCAGAGCCCGGAAAATCTTTAAAGCTACTACTATTATTTTAAACCATTATTTTTAAACCCAAGTATTATTTTTAATTTTATTATTTTTGACTACTAGTATTAATTTTAGCCCAAAAGCTTACTTTTACATAGCCCAAAATCTTAGCCAAAGAAATATTAAATTTTTTTGGTCCACTATAGAGGCCCAACTTTTATTCCTACCAATATAGTAGACTTACTTTAATACATGGATAAATTAAAATTTCTAATGGGGAAAGGGGGACTTGCACTTGCATGTTGCATATAGATTTAAATTCGTGCATAACTAATCTTGCCTAAAACATGTTCTAACTCTAACTTACCTTGTTGACATTAGATGGCCGAACCAAATGCAAACATGATCAACCTGATGGTAAAACTGATGAATGCGTACCTCGAGTCCCAACAGCATATCAATTATTTCAAGACGCGGGTAGGACAGTTGGAGGGTAACCTGGCCCATGTGGGTCATCTTAGGGAAACAGACCATCACCACATAACCCAGCTGCATGAGCAAGTCACACAGCTCCAAGCCCAAGTGGCCCAATAAAACTTTTGACAATTTCGTCAACACGAGCTTTTTCTAAAATATCCCAAGTTTGACTTTATTAAATGAAAAGAGTTATGATTATGGGAAAGGGTTTAAGGATATATTTCACTTTTTATGACTCATGTGGGAAACTTTGATTTCAAGTGGCGCTGTGGAACTCCCCGGCATGGAACTTTTGACAATTTCCTGCCATGAAGATCAGTGCCATGAAACTTTTGACAACTTCCCACTATATGAGTATTTTCTGAAAAATAATAATCCTGGTTTTCAATTTTATTTAATGAAACCAATTTATGATGGCGGAGTTGGGATTATGGATATATTTATAGGTTGTCACGTTTTTATTCACTCGTGTTAAGAAATTGTGCCCCCGAAAGCGCACGGTGTCAAAAATTGCAGTATTTATAGTAAGTACCGGATGGTTCACTGGAGGATGTGCGATAGAAGCAGGGCCCACATTGTTTTATAAGATTTTCCACTCGGTTACTCGATTCAAGTTTGTGTTTGATTATCAACTACTTGACGGAATTTTAAACTAAGCTATGAAAGCAATTAAAATAAAGCAGATAAAATCATTCTAGAAAGCGAACTAAATTTAATCTAAGAAAGCAATAAAATTATTCTAAGAAAGCGGTTGAAATTATTCTAAGAAAGCAGATTTAAAATATGACAGAAGGGACATGAATAAAAGAATAAAGATTGGACAAGATTCAGATGAAACACAATTAAACTTCCATTTTTAGTACACAAATCGCAGCTTGAGATAATCCTCAAGTTAGCTAACTCTCATGCTCTCTACACCATATTCCCTTTAACAGACAGATACTTACAGTAAGAGTTTACATGCTCTTAAGACAACAAATTCTAAGATACCACAGACTTACAACTGATCCCGTCAGAGCGTGCCATTTATCTGTGGTGGACAAGCAACACCTGGCAAATCATTAGTTGACGTGCCAAGTACTCCTATCAATCCCCCATGTCACACCCAAAGATTTTAATCGAGCCTGAACTATCCCTTAACTATCAGTCCTAGTAGCAGTTACACAACTCTCAATACAACCGAGTGACCTCTAACGAAAGCATTTAAAAGAAAGCGATAAAGAAAGCATTTAAAATCCTATCACTCGGAGGTTTTTGAAAGTGTGACCCTGGTAGTAAAAGACAGCCCCCAGTCATGACGACCAGGTGTGGATCAAGAATTCTCGGCTCTCAGTGAACCGCTCGCAGTGTTCACTCCCTTCCGAGTGGTTATGAGATACAAACTAATGAAACGAACTAATAAATTAGTTCATTCCGGATGCACTCACCCAGGACTCAAAAATAGGCTTTGGCAGAAGAGGATAACAGTTGAAAGGAACTCAACCCTACCTTAGAAAATAACCAAGGCCCACATGTTGTTCTTCTAGTATTATCTATTACACCTCATCTGAATCCAAGCAGACTCTGAGTCAGTGCAATATTTAATATAAGATTTCCAACATACAACAATTTTGGAAGATAATTGATTTGAAAACCATTCCCTAAACAGGTAGTAGACCCTCAATAAGAACACAGACCCTTTCAGTCTAGGTGAGACCTAATCGGTGACTCTGCTTCTAATTTCCCAAAATCAACCCCCAGTCGGATATGAATTAGTCATAACTGAAGAATTTATCCCTTACTTAGATCCGAATTTTATAAATGAATTTTTGTTGGAAATTTATCATGAGGCATCTGATTTAAATCACGACTTCTATGTCCAAGGGAAGGATCCCAAAATAATTATGACCACAATATTTACATAATAGTATCATGCATAATTTTATAAAGAAGTGTAAAATTAAATAACCCAAAATATAAGGTGGGTTTAGACAGAAGTTGGAACACAAAGATGAAATAGCCGGAGATGAGAAAAATTTTGGCTAAAGAGATGACAAAATAATTAGGGTTAATTGGATTGCAGTTATCTGTGGTCCAGTTCCCTAATTATTAAGGTGAGATGATTTTTAGACAGTGGAATGCCCTAAATGACAGTTGTCGCCGTCATCTTAGACCTCACTATCTGTGAATTTGGATGAAAACCTACATGTCTATTACTGCAATAATTATTAGATGACATTGGCATATATCATCTAACATTACTACAGCTCCAGATTCGAGTTTGAAATTAAAATAAAGAAAAGAAAACTGTATCCGGATAGGAGTCAGCTGAGCAGCTATTATAATCCCGGATGGACGAACCACCAAGGCTTCCACTGACCACTGCCCGGACCATGCAAAATAACAACCAGTAATTAATATTCGGACTACGAGCTAGTTTATCCGTGTGGGAATACCCGCCAACATTAGTCTGATATATTTCTTACTAGTCGTTTCACGCAGCACAGGTAAAGACAAAATAAATAAAAGAAAAATATTTTTGGGTCATCTTGTATGAGAGACATTGGTTTCTCATCCAAGGTTGTGGAATTAAATCCATAATTACTCTTTACGGTCTAGATAATCACTCATTCCATAATTAATTAATTACAGTCCGGATTATATACTTAGATCATTAGAGTTTAATTTTTGTAGAAGAATCTTTTAATGGAAAATTGAACAAAGTTCTTTATATCAAATTAATCATGGGTTGAGATCATTGGATTTCAACCTCAAAATATTAATATAAAGGTTCAATTAATTAATGGGGTAAGATGGAGAATAAAAATTGGCAAGAAGGTGCCCTACATGTCATGAAGCAGAATTTGTGTCGTGAACCATGGGTTCACGACAAAGGGATCATGACATGAGAGGTAGGAGATAAGAGGAATTGGATATTTTGAAAATTAGGGTTTGTTGTGTCGCTAGACAAAAATCCGTGTCGCTAGGCGTGGCCTCGCGACGAGGGTCTAGCGACACAAGGTTTGAAAATCCAACAAGGGCATAATTCCTGGTCGCGGAACAAGGAGTGTGTCGCGGACCCACGGTCCGCGACAGAGCCCTTCCAGAATAAAATTGCAAGCATTTGGGTCCTCGGTCGCTAATCAAGGAGTGTGTCGCGAACCGTGGGTTCGCGACAGGATTGCCTCGCGACCGAGGGATTTTAAAAATTTTACAAAATTTTGGCAGCATAACGCCTTATATTGCATTGCATAAAAGTGCGTTGTGATCCGTGGGATCACAACGGGAATATTACGTTGCAACCCGTGGGGTTACAACGTGATGCAATACAATATAGGAAATGCAATTTTTAAATAAATATGCACAAACACTTTAATACTATCCCTTTCCAGATCTAATGCATTAGAAATAAAAAATAAAACTAAAAATAAAAGCACTACCTAAGAACTAGAGAAAAAAGTAAGAACAGAACACTAAAAATAAAATTAAAAAATAACAAAAACAAGTACTAGTAGCAAAAAGATGCAAACAGCCTATGCTATCACTTAAATTAAAATAACACCTACACTAAATCTATCAAGGGCCACATATCAAGTGTTTATGCACTTATTTATCTAAATAAGCATTAAAACCTAACTAAAACAAAAAATAGTCAAGCAACCCAAAAATTAAAATAAAGCAGTACAAACTAGGAGAGGAGCCCATCACAGAATATTTGTGAGACATTTTCTTGCATTAATACCACAAACTAAAGCATGTCCAAAAACACCCATGGATTGAATGTTTCAAACCAAAATACAAAAATAACAAACTGAAAAATAAAAAAATAAAAAGTGAACACTAGCTACACTAATTTATTACAAAGCATAAATTAAAACTAAGCTAAAATCTATTTCTACATTGCATAAAAATAAAATAAGGTATCTATTCTAAACTAATTTTTTGGAGGGCACAGTGGTGCCTCCAAGAACAAGAAAAAAAACTAAAGTGTAGCTAGGTTACTGTTCAAGGGAGTGGGAGGAGATATTTATAGATGAGTAGAAATAAGCCCTAGGCCCATTCAAGGCCCATCCAGTCGCTAAACAATTATGCTGTGTCGCGGAATAACTTGGCTAGCGACACAACACACAATATTACATTTTGCTTCAGGCTTTTGTGCAGGCGGGGACGGGAGCTCGAGTCCAGCAAGATAAGACAAACTTTTCTTACCCAGCGGGACCTCAAGTCCCGGGACTACCCGATTATTTTGACATATGTGGAATTCAAATTGGGAGAGCACATGGTGGAGATCACGTGACCTCTGTCTGGAATGCTGCTTTAATTTTCTCTGTCTGTGTCGCGGTCGCGATCCCCATTCTCCTCTGTGTCGCTAGCCATCGGTTAGCGACCGGGATCTCTATCTTTAGCCTCTCTCACAGTCCCTAAACAATTTTTCTGTCCCTAGACTCCGTGTCGCTATACATGCCCTCGCGACCGGATGGGATTTTCTCTTTCTCGACAGGCTTTCTTCTTTTTTTTTCTCTCTCCCCCATTCCTTCTTTCCTCTCTTCTCTCTCCTCTCTTATTTCCTCTCCCTCTTTCCTCCATTTTCTTTCTTTTCCAGTTTCTTTCTTCTCCATTCTTTCTCGACAGCTTCTTCCTCCTCTTGTTTCTTCTTTATTGAGGAATGGATGGAAGAAGAAGAAGGAGGCGGGGGTCGGCGGCGGCCGTGGTGGTTGAGGACGCTGGAGATGGAGGGCGGTAATGGTGCGGTGGCAGCGACTGGAATCGGAGGAGGTGGAGAAGATGGCGCGGGTGGCTGTTGGAGGAGATGGAGGGCGGAGATGGAGGTGGCGTGAAGGCGAGAGGCGGGAATGGTGGCGCTCGTCGGAATCTGGAAATGGGGAGGGTGGTGGCGGTGTGGGTGAACTGGCGGCGATGGGAGTGGTGTAGGTGGCGGCGATGGACAGAGATGGGGTGATGGTGGTTGTGGCTGCCGAGCTGCTTGGCCGGAAAGCTGGGGAATGGAGAAAAATGGTGGTGGCGGTGAGGGGTCGCCGGCCGGCCAGCGGCGGCGGCGGCAGGGCAGTATGTTAGGGTTAGGGTTAGGGTTTGGGTTTGGAAGCTTGGGCTTGGGTACTTGGGCTTTGGGGTGGTTTGGGCCAATTCAAGTTTTGGGCTGTGGGATTGGTGTAGGTGGCGGCGATGGACAGAGATGGGGTGATGGTGGTTGTGGCTGCCGAGCTGCTTGGCCGGAAAGCTGGGGAATGGAGAAAAATGGTGGTGGCGGTGAGGGGTCGCCGGCCAGCCGGCGGCGGCGGCGGCAGGGCGGCGGCGGCATGGCAGTATGTTAGGGTTATGGTTAGGGTTTGGGTTTGGAAGCTTGGGCTTGGGTACTTGGGCTTTGGGGTGGTTTGGGCCAATTCAAGTTTTGGGCTGTGGGATTGGTGTTGTTGGGCTCCAGGAAATTTGGACTGAAAATGTGATTGGACTTTACCTGCAAATTAATTAAAATTGATTAGAGGACTAATTACTTTTAATCAAGCAGAAAATGGGAATGGAAATAAACATAAAGAAAATATAAATAAAAATAAATATATCAAAATATAAAAATAATAATAAATATGTATATTTATTCCACTTGATTATTTGGTTTGTGTTCCATTTAATGAACCCGTGTTCCACCGAATAGACAACACCGAACCAAAATTAATCAAGTGTAGGATTTTTAATATTTTTATCATGTTTTTGGAATTTTTAACACAAATTTAATAAAAATAACAATATTTTTGTATTTTTCAATATCAGCTTATTATTTAAATAAACTTGCACAAATCTGTCAAATTCAATTGCTTTCTTATTTAAATAAGACCGGAATGCGATCAAATGTCCATGTTTAGACACGAAAATAGATTGAAAATAATGGTCAATTTTGGCCATTATCAACATCCTCACATTTAATACTGATCGTCCCCGAGCAGTCAGAGTCAGTGTTCCTAGGAACATAGACTCTGCATATTCAATCTATTTTCGTGGCTTCAAAAATATCATTCTTTTTAGATTGGGATAAGACAACCGAAAACTACAAGTATTAAATTCTCTTGATTGCAGTGTTTAATAAAATGATACTTCTCACTTAATCAGGCCTACAAATCAGTCGTTATTGATAATTCTTCATGAATATCATGTTTAGAAAAAATCATTGATTTAATTCTAGAATTAAAGCTTGACATGAACATAAATTTAGAAACAGAGCCTCACATATGGTGGAAACGGAAATTTTCACTCACTCTCAAATTTGGGTTTCATCATTGAACACTCATAATCAAATTTAATTAAATTATCCCATATGCTTGCAATTGGACCAACTCGCCACCGGCTCATTTCTTCAAATCGAGATCCCGAGGTCTTATTTAAGGGTTATAACGGGGCATACGGTTGTAACATTTGGTATGAAAGGAAATTATTGGGCTAAGAAGTGGCAAGAATTTATTCTATCCAAACTTGACATTATTTATTAAAAATTTATGATCATCATTATTTTCCTTTCTTTTGTTTTTTTCTTTTTCTATTGCATGACATTAGACCATGTCTAATTTGCTTTGTCATTTGCAATTTATTGTTGTTGAATGGAACTCAACATTTTTCTTCTTCTTTTTTTTTTCTTTTCTTTTTTTTTTGATCGGATTTTGAATACCGGTTTGATGAATTGATGATCATAAGTTTTAATGCCTTGATAAAATTCACTCTTGCACACTTGGGTTTGATTTTTTTTGGTCTTTTTAGAAGGCTAGGAATAATATAGAGGGCTTCAAAGAAAAATTAGGCTTAAGGCTGAAATTGGTTAATCCTAAAGGGAAAATATTTTTGGGTTTGGATTTCAAAAGAAGGCCAAAAATTTTGTTTTCTAGGTGCCTCGATCATATGCTCGGTTTTTGGAATATGGCATGGTCCTGAATCGGTCCCAATCGCAAGTTCTAGTTTCCTTTAATTAAAATGATTTTCACACTTCAAAGAAAAGAATGAGTAAAAATGACTCATGGCTCAAATCTCACATGGAATGATTGATTTATGTCATACAATATTCTTAAATAAAATCTTTGAAAAATTCTTACAATCTATTCAATTAAATTCTCAACATGAAAATTCATTACCCAACAAGATGATTATATCATTAAATTTTTATAGCTCAAAACCTCAAAAATTCATATCATGCATGTCTTCAATTATATTATCCCAATTTAAAAGTTTAAAAATTTAATCATAAACCAAAATTAAATATGTGAATTTAAACTGACAGAGTTATGCATGCTTTGTGCTAGGTATATAAATATATATAATAATAATAATAAAAATAAACAAAAGAAAAATAAAAATAGAACAATTTTTTTTAAGCGAAGAATCAACATCCTCACATTTTGAGCCTTGCTCGAAATGTGAGTAAATCAATTCCTACTTAAACGAATTATTGAAATCAAAATAAAATAAAAGAGGAGGGAGGGAGGGGGAAAATATTTATATAAAAATTAAGAACATACTTCCGATAGCCTTTTTCGTCAGACCAATTAAGTGTTCGACGATTTTGACTATGTGTGATCGTTTGGCTCATCGAACAAGGCGATTGTTCGATGCCCAATACTTAGAAAAATTCTGATTTTCATCAAAATTGTTCAATCACGTTTTTGGATTTTATAAAATTTAATCGACTATATTTACTTGCATAAATTAGGTTGGATTAATTCTGTTCTTATAAAAGTTTTTCCGGATTTTAAATTGCTTTAAATTCCAAGAATACTTTCAATTAATCACAGAATCGATCCAACCGGGAACCTGTTTTCGAGCTTTAATTTTCTTTTTGGTAGTTCCACAAATTCCTGCAAAGCAAACATAGAAGAAGTTATCGGGTTTCTTCAAAAATATCAACATCCTCACATTTAGAGTCTTAGTACTCTAAATGTGAGTTAATTGATTAATACCCGGATTATTTAATATAATATGCACAAGATGTATATATTATATATATATATATATAATTTTGACATGCAGAAATTTAGGTTGGATTAATTCTGTGCTTGTGAAAATTATTCCGGATTTTAAATTTCTTTAAATTTCGGATATAATCTTCGGTCAATTACAGAACTAATCCAACCGAGAACCTGTTTAGATGCTCAGTCGGAACAGGGGCGACGGTAGGTGGGATGGTGGTCGTGGCTTGTCTGATGGTGGTGAGCAAATGGTAGTCCGGAGGTCTGCTGCTCCATTTGTTGTTTCACCAGTGATGAGAGTTTCCTCAGAGCAGTGGTGGTAATGAGATGGATGGGCAATGGAGCAGCGGTGGAGCTTCGTGGTCCGGACGTGGTGGAGATGACAAACACGTGAGTCTCATGTGTTTTGCAATTTACAATTGCAAATTAGTGTAGCCCCAATGCTACACTTCCACATTTAACTCCTTACACCAATTTTGGTGGCTCCATGATTCCTGCAAGCAAAAATACCAAATTGGTCAGGTTTTCCCTTCAAATCAACATCCTCACATTTAGAGTCTTAGTAATCTAAATGTTTAGTTGATTTGAAGGTACTTCTCAGTTATGAAATAAATACATTAAACTAACTATGAGTAATCATGAGTGTAATTCTCTTAATAAACGACGCTGCATCCTCCCCGGCAACGGCGCCATGAAACTTTTGACAATTTCGTCAACACGAGCTTTTTCTAAAATATCTCAAGTTTGACTTTATTAAATGAAAAGAGTTATGATTATGGGAAAGGGTTTAAGGATATATTTCACTTTTTATGACTCGTGTGGGAAACTTTGATTTCAAGTGGCACTGTGGAACTCCCCGGCATGGAACTTTTGACAATTTCCTGCCATGAAGATCAGTGCCATGAAACTTTTGACAAGTTCCCACTATATGAGTATTTTCTGAAAAATAATAATCCTGGTTTTCAATTTTATTTAATGAAACCAATTTATGATGGCGGAGTTGGGATTATGGATATATTTATAGGTTGTCACGTTTTTATTCACTCGTGTTAAGAAACTATGCCCCCGAAAGCGCACAGTGTCAAAAATTGCAGTATTTATAGTAAGTACCGGATCGTTCACTGGAGGATGTGCGATAGAAGCAGAGCCCACGTCGTTTTATAAGATTTTTCACTCGGTTACTCGATTTAAGTTTGTGTTTGATTATCAACTACTTGACGGAATTTTAAACTAAGCTATGAAAGCAATTAAAATAAAGCAGATAAAATCATTCTAGAAAGCGAATTAAATTTAATCTAAGAAAGCAATAAAATTATTCTAAGAAAGTGGTTGAAATTATTCTAAGAAAGCAGATTAAAAATATGACAGAAGGGACATGAAGAAAAGAATAAAGATTAAACAAGATTCAGATGAAACACAATTAAACTTCCATTTTTAATACACAAATCGCAGCTTGGGATAATCCTTAAGTTAGCTAACTCTCATGCTCTCTACACCATGTTCTCTTTAACAGACAGGTACTTACAGTAAGAGTTTACATGCTCTTAAGACAACAAATTCTAAGATACCACAGACTTACAACTGCTCCCGTCAGAGCGTGCCATTTATCTGTGGTGGACAAGCAACACCTGGCAAATCATTAGTTGACGTGCCAAGTACTCCTATCATTCCCCCATGTCACACCCAAAGATTTTAATCGAGCCTGAACTATCCCTTAACTATCAGTCCTAGTAGCAGTTACACAACTCTCAATACAACCGAGTTACCTCTAACGAAAGCATTTAAAAGAAAGCGATAAAGAAAGCATTTAAAATCCTATCACTCGGAGGTTTTTGAAAGTCTGACCCTGGTAGTAAAAGACAGCCCCCATTCATGGTGACCGGGTGTGGATCAAGAATTCTCGGCTCTCAGTGAACCGCTCGCAGTGTTCACTCCCTTCCGAGTGGTTATGAGATACAAACTAATGAAACAAACTAATAAATTAGTTCATTCCGGATGCACTCACCCAGGACTCAAAAATAGGCTTTGGCAGAAGAGGATAGCAGTTGAAAGGAACTCAACCCTACCTTAGAAAATAACCAAGGCCCACATGTTGTTCTTCTAGTATTATCTATTACACCTCATCTGAATCCAAGCAGACTCTGAGTCAGTGCAATATTTAATATAAGATTTCCAACATACAACAATTTTGGAAGATAATTGATTTGAAAACCATTCCCTAAATAGGTACTAGACCCTCAATAAGAACACAGACCCTTTCAGTCTAGGTGAGACCTAATCGTTGACTCTGCTTCTAATTTCCCAAAATCAACCCCCAGTCGGATATGTATTAGTCATAACTGAATAATTTATCCCTTACTTAGATCCGGATTTTATAAATGAATTTTTGTTGGAAATTTATCATGAGGCATCTGATTTAAATCACGACTTCTATGTCCAAGGGAAGGATCCCAAAATAATTATGACCACAATATTTACATAATAATATCATGCATAATTTTATAAAGAAGTGTATAACCCAAAATATAAGGTGGGTTTAGACAGAAGTTGGAACACAAAGATGAAATAGCCGGAGATGAGAAGAATTTTGGCTAAAGAGATGACAAAATAAATAGGGTTAATTGGATTACAGTTATTTGTGGTCCAGTTCTCTAATTATTAAGGTGAGATGATTTTTAGACAGTGGAATTCCCTAAATGATAGTTGCCGCCGTCATCTTAGACCTCACTATCTGTGAATTTGGATGAAAACCTACATGTTCTATTACTGCAATAATTATTAGATGACATTAGCATATATCATCTAACATTACTACAGCTCCAGATTCGGGTTTGAAATTAAAATAAAGAAAAGAAAACTGTATCCGGATAGGAGTCAGCTGAGCAGCTATTATAATCCCGGATGGACGAACCGCCAAGGCTTCCACTGACCACTGCCCGGACCATGCAAAATAACAACCAGTAATTAATATTCAGATTACGAGCTAATTTATCCGTGTGGGAATACCCGCCAACATTAGTCTGATATATTTCTTACTAGTCGTTTCACACAGCACAGGTAAAGACAAAATAAATAAAAGAAAAATATTTTTGGGTCATCTTGTATGAGAGACATTGGTTTCTCATCCAAGGTTGTGGAATTAAATCCATAATTACTCTTTATGGTCTAGATAATCACTCATTCCATAATTAATTAATTACAGTCCGGATTATATACTTAGATCATTAGAGTTTAATTTTTGTAGAAGAATCTTTTATTGGAAAATTGAACAAAGTTCTTTATATCAAATTAATCATGGGTTGAGATCATTGGATTTCAACCTCAAAATATTAATATAAAGATTCAATTAATTAATGGGGTAAGATGGAGAATAAAAATTGGCAAGAAGGTGCCCTACATGTCATGAAGCAGAATTTGTGTCGTGAACCATGGGTTCACGACAAAGGGATCATGACATGAGAGGTGGGAGATAAGAGGAATTGGATATTTTGAAAATTAGGGTTTGTTGTGTCGCTAGACAGAAATCCGTGTCGCTAGGCGTGGCCTCGCGACGAGGGTCTAGCGACACAAGGTTTGAAAATCCAACAAGGGCATAATTCCTGGTCGCGGAACAAGGAGTGTGTCGCGGACTGTGGGTCCGCGACAGAGGTTTCGCGACAGAGCCCTTCCAGAATAAAATTGCAAGCATTTGGGTCCTCGGTCGCTAATCAAGGAGTGTGTCGCGAACCGTGGGTTCGCGACAGGATTGCCTCGCGACCGAGGGATTTTAAAAATTTTACAAAATTTTGGCAGCATAACGCCTTATATTGCATTGCATAAAAGTGCGTTGTGATCCGTGGGATCACAACGGGAATATTACGTTGCAACCCGTGGGGTTACAACGTGATGCAATACAATATAGGAAATGCAATTTTTAAATAAATATGCACAAACACTTTTAATACTATCCCTTTCCAGATCTAATGCATTAGAAATAAAAATAAAACTAAAAATAAAAACACTACCTAAGAACTAGAGAAAAAAGTAAGAACAGAACACTAAAAATAAAATAAAAAAATAACAAAAACAAGTACTAGTAGCAAAAAGATGCAAACAGCCTATTCTATCACTAAAATTAAAATAACACCTACACTAAATCTATCAAGTGCCAAATATCAAGTGTTTATGCACTTATTAATCTAAATAAGCATTAAAACCTAACTAAAACAAAAAATAGTCAAGCAACCCAAAAATTAAAATAAAGCAGTACAAACTAGGAGAGGAGCCCATCACATAATATTTGTGAGACATTTTCTTGTATTAATATCACAAACTAAAGCATGTCCAAAAACACCCATGGATTGAATGTTTCAAACCAAAATACAAAAATAACAAACTGAAAAATAAAAAAATAAAAAGTGAACACTAGCTACACTAATTTATTACAAAGCATAAATTAAAACTAAGCTAAAATCTATTTCTACATTGCATAAAAATAAAATAAGCTATCTATTCTAAACTAATTTTTTGTAGGGCACAGTGGTGCCTCCAAGAACAAGAAAAAAAACTAAAGTGTAGCTAGGTTACTGTTCAAGGGAGTGGGAGGAGATATTTATAGATGAGTAGAAATAAGCCCTAGGCCCATTCAAGGCTCATCCAGTCGCTAAACAATTATGCTGTGTCGCGGAATAACTTGGCTAGCGACACAACACACAATATTACATTTGCTTCAGGCTTTTGTGCAGGCGGGGACGGGAGCTCGAGTCCAGCAAGATAAGACAAACTTTTCTTAGCCAGCGGGACCTCAAGTCCCGGGACTACCCGAATATTTTGACATGTGTGGAATTCAAATTGGGAGAGCACATGGTGGAGATCACGTGACCTCTGTCTGGAATGCCGCTTTAATTTTCTCTGTCTGTGTCGCGGTCGCGATCCCCATTCTCCTCTGTGTCACTAGCCATCGGTTAGCGACCGGGGTCTCTATCTTTAGCCTCTCTCACAGTCCCTAAACAATTTTTCTGTCCCTAGACTCCGTGTCGCTATACATGCCCTCGCGACCAGATGGGATTTTCTCTTTCTCGACCGGCTTTCTTTTTTTTTTTTCCTCTCTCCCCCATTCCTTCTTTCCTCTCTTCTCTCTCCTCTCTCATTTCGTCTCCCTCTTTCCTCCATTTTCTTTCTTTTCCAGTTTCTTTCTTCTCCATTCTTTCTCGACAGCTTCTTCCTCCTCTTGCTTTCTTCTTTATTGAGGAATGGATGGAAGAAGAAGAAGGAGGCGGGGGTCGGCGGCGGCCGTGGTGGTTGAGGACGCCGGAGATGGAGGGCGGTAATGGTGCGGTGGCAGCGGCTGGAATCGGAGGAGGTGGAGAAGATGGCGCGGGTGGCTATTGGAGGAGATGGAGGGCGGAGATGGAGGTGGTGTGAAGGCGAGAGGCGGGAATGGTGGAGCTCGTCGGAATCTGGAAATGGGGAGGGTGGTGGCGGTGTGGGTGAACTGGCGGCGACGGGAGTGGTATAGGTGGCGGCGATGGACAGAGATGGGGTGATGGTGGTTGTGGCTGCCGAGCTGCTTGGCCGGAAAGCTGGGGAATGGAGAAAAATGGTGGTGGCGGTGAGGGGTCGCTGGCCAGCCGGCGGCGGCGGCGGCAGGGCGGCGGCGGCATGGCAGTATGTTAGGGTTATGGTTAGGGTTTGGGTTTGGAAGCTTGGGCTTGGGTACTTGGGCTTTGGGGTGGTTTGGGCCAATTCAAGTTTTGGGCTGTGGGATTGGTGTTGTTGGGCTCCAGGAAATTTGGACTGAAAATGTGATTGGACTTTACCTGCAAATTAATTAAAATTGATTAGAGGACTAATTACTTTTAATCAAGCAGAAAATGGGAATGGAAATAAACATAAAGAAAATAAAAATAAAAATAAATATATCAAAATATAAAAATAATAATAAATATGTATATTTATTCCACTTGATTATTTGGTTTGTGTTCCATTTAATGAACCTGTGTTCCACCGAATAGACAACACCGAACCAAAATTAATCAAGTGTAGGATTTTTAATATTTTTATCATGTTTTTGGAATTTTTAACACAAATTTAATAAAAATAACAATATTTTTGTATTTTTCAATATCAGCTTATTATTTAAATAAACTTGCACAAATCTGTCAAATTCAACTGCTTTCTTATTTAAATAAGACCGGAATGCGATCAAATGTCCATGTTTAGACACGGAAATAGATTGAAAGTAATGGTCAATTTTGGCCATTATCACCCAACTCCAAGACAAGGGTGATGACTTGGAGAAGCAGGTAGAGACCCTGGGCTGGGAACTGACTAACCCAGCCCAGGACGTGGATGGGGCGGTTCTTCAGAACCCAGGGCCTGCCCCCAATGTCGCCATGCCCATCGACATATCGAGCGATGAGGATGATCCCATCAAGGCCGAGCCTACCCACTCGTTTTAGATCTAGTGATCCAGCTACGCACTATTAGTAGTATATTTTCCTTTCCGTACTATTAGCAGCACTCCTATTTCTATTTCAAATGCTTGTAACCAATAAAAGTTTTCTCTGGAGGAATAAAATTACAAGCTTTTATCTTATATGCGAGGACATTTAAATTGTCCCTCACATTTTATTTATTTCTTTGATGGAACTCCATAGAATAAAGGAACAAAGTAAAAATAAATAAATAATATAAATACATATTATAGACTTAATAGTAAATAAGGGAACATCCAACCCCTAACCCTGGAAACCCTAGACCCTAAAAAAAACGGATAGGTTACTGTTCAAAAAAAAAGGGGTAGAAAACAACCCCCGACAACAACAAACAGTACACTAAGTTCCAGCAACCTCTACTAACAGATCCCAATAAATTGATACCTATTAATACTATTCTTTATTTAATAAAATTTTCTCCTTACAAGCAGTTATTTATTTAACATATATATATATCTATTTAAATTCTACCCTGTATACCTTATCACATTAGTTTACCTAAGTTCCTTGAAGCGGCTTAGTCCCACAACGATGCAAGTATTGTTGGGCAACCCACACACATATAGATGCGATAGGAAGGTAACAGTAAATCCAGAACATCTCGAACCATAAACTAGGCAGAACAATTAAACCATGTTTCTAAACAGCAACAGACAACTAACACAAGTCAAACACGTAACTAGGCAATAACACAACAGAAATATAAACCATGAATCCCCGTCAACAGAAACATCCTCATAAGGAGGAAACTAAACAAAGTACGTTTGATGCAAAACCTAAACGAAAACGCAAATATGAAAGAAAAACATCACTGATCGGGAGGCGGGAACTGCCGACGCATGTAGTCGTCCATCTGCCGCACATAGGCGTACATGTCGGACATGGTAGCCTGCTGCTGAGCCTGCCTCGTAGCGAACGAGTCCATGCGGGCCTGGTAGAAGTCCAATCTAGCGTCTATGGCATCATAACGAGCCTGCCCAGCTGTAACACCCCGGATTTGATAACCCAGGCCGGGATGTCACCGCCACATCTCCCTAGCAAGACACGGCTTCCCGAGCTCACTAAGGAAATGCAAGGCTTGTGGGTATGTAAAAGATTTAAAACATTTCAAGATTTAGTTCGGAAATTTATAATACTTAATTCAAAATACGATAGCAGTAATCATCATGCGCGAAATTAAATAGAGTAATGCAGCGGAAAATAAATCACGGCCAACATGGCCAAATCCTCGGGTTTAACAGACCCGGTAAAAACAGTACGATGCAGAATTTAAAATGTCCATAATGGTTTCCCCCAAGTGCATATGCAATGCGTCACTCGACATACTCTGTAAAAGAAAAATGACAACGGTTTATCAGTATAAAAATATACCGAGTAAGTTAATCCCTAACTAACAATTTAAGGGGTTACATGTGTTTAAATCCAAAGATTCACTTGTCATGCATTACTTTAAAAAAAATCCATATTTTATTCGCGGCGGAAAACATGATTAATTTATCCAAGACGAAAATGCATAATTTAAAAGACTTAATGTAAAAGCGGAATTTAAAGGTATAATTTAATGACGTAATTTAAATGCGTAATTTAAAAACATGGTAAATAAGATTTAAGCGTAATTAACGCTCACACAAGTCTTTTATAATTTATCCCGCAAACTAAGAAGAGGACACCATACCGGGAGATCACTAACGAGGCAATCTCAACATAGGACCACTAACGAGGCAGTCCACAACAATGGGAGACCACTAACGAGGCAGACTTAAAAGATAGTAGGACCACTAACGAGGCGATCCGCAACACAGCGCGCGAGATCACTAACGAGGCAATCTCAGATAGTAAGGAGACCACTAACGAGGCAGTCTCAAAGATAATGATTAGCATGAAGATCGGCTCAGCCTAGTGCACGGGATTTTTTGAAAGTTCGTATTTCAAGTGATCAAAAGATTCGGTATCGCGTTTCATAGTTCGAGTTTCTCTAGTTGGAAAAATCCGATTTGACGCAGTTTACGCCTTTCTTAATTAAAAATTCATTTTTACACCAAAAATTCTAAAATTTACACAGTAGCTCAAAAACATACACACGAACAACTTCCATGTTTTAAGTTTTCGGAAATAAGGTTTCGAAGTGAGACAAAATTTGAGTTCTTTACAAAAGATAATTTCTGTCTCAAAAACTGATTTCGTCACAGGTTCGTGCGACGCCGATTAAAAATTCATTTCAAAGCCAATTGATCCGAAATTTTTACAGGAGATACAAAACACATTAAGGAACAACTTTCATGTTTTAAGAAATTAGAAATAATGAATTTTAGGTGTTCAAAAATCGACCACAACACGCTGTACACGCGCGGACTCAAAGGATTGCTTAAAACAGGTTCTGATATTCGGCCGTTTGACATATCAAATGAACTCCAAAATCCATGAAATTTTATATGCATAATCTAGACACATTTATCTACAACTTTTGTTTAGAAATGAAAAGTTAAATCATTGTAAAAACGGGTGAAAAACATGCATCAAGTCGAGTAATGAAATCTGTCAACGGTTTCAAATGTTCGGTTTGTCACAGAAAGTTTACGGCGAGATTTGGGATAGCAAATCTTAATGTCAATGGCTGAAATTTGGACACAAGATAGAGTAAAGTCTTAGGAACAAAATCTATGTTGAAAAGTTTTCGGTTTGAATTCCCGAAGGTCGAGTTTTAGGCGAGTTTTTGAAATTGGACGAAAATAGGGTTTTTGAAAAATCGATTTTTGTTATGGGTCTAGATCTCGAGTTTTAAACAACAATAAACCACAAAAATTTGTGAGTAAGGTCTTAACTTACTTAGTTAGAGATTTGAGTCGCTGGAATGGGTTTCCGGGTGTCCTAGGGTTGCGACGAACGGCCAACTTCTCCGATCGCTTTTTATTCATTTTCCGACGTGAAATCGTAGCAAGGAAAAAGGGTTAGAATCCGAGTTTCTGAGTTATATGGACGATCTAAAACTTTGTACAATAGCTTACCAAGAGTCTAGAGGGCAGGGCTTGTTCCTTTCGCCTCGCCGTCGCCGGAATGCTCGCCGGAAAGTGGTGTCGGAGGAGTTTTGGCTTGGAGAGGAAGTTTGGGAGTGTCTAGGGCTTAGTTTCTGAAAAATATGAGGATGGGACGCCCCTAGGTTATTTTTAAGCCTTCCCTAAGGCTGAGATCCGATTACCATCGAAGGGGGTGTTAATTTTGGCAAGAAAATCCCCATGGGAGGAAAGTTTACACCTTCTGCACCTCTGGCGCGCTGGTGACGCGCCCATATTGCTTTGCCCACGTTTGGAGCACGCGTGGCCTGGCCTGGTGTCGCAACGCCTCCATCCGCGCGGTGGCCGCGCGGCGGCATGCGGCGGGCGCGGGCCGGCCGGACCGGCCGGTTTGGCGGTTCGCGTGTTCCGTCGGGTCTTTCCTTGCTTTCCTCTATCGGTTTTCTACCCTCTACGTGTTTGCTCGACTCCCCGGGTCGTCTCCGGTTCGGAATCTTCATCTTAAACTTGTTACGAGTTCAGTTATCGTTCGTAACATTTCCGTGGCCTAAGTAGTCTAGTTTAAATTAGTTCCAACTCCTACTATCGTCCTTGCGATCGATCTTGTGATTTATCTCGTGATTTATTTTATGATTTAATTTGTGATCTATTTTCTGATTTTACTTTATGATTTATTTTGTGACTGAACTTAGAAATTAGTTCCAAGCTGCCTACGTACCCTGTGAAGGGATCAAGTCATGACGTAGTTCAAACAATTTGAATTTGTTTTTCTCGGGTGTTACATCCTCCCACCTTAAGAATACAGTTATGTCCCCATAACTGTGGCCGGTTCATCTTGGAAGAGGGTAGGGTAACGTTGTTTCATGTCGGCCTCCAACTCCCACGTTGCCGTCTCCGTCTCGTGGTTGGACCAAAGGACCTTGACCATTCTCACGGTCTTATTCCTCGTTACTCTCTCCTTTGTGTCAAGTATTCGCACCGGAACTTCCTCATAACTTAGGTCATCCTCAAATTCAACTTCTTTCGGTTGGAGTACATGGGTCGGATCGTACACATACTTCTTCAATCGGGAGACGTGGAATACGTCGTGAACACGAGCAAACTGTGGTGGCAACGCTAGCCGATATGCGAGGCTTCCCACTCTTTCCAGGATTTCATATGGTCCTATGTACCGTGGGCTCAGTTTTCCTCACTTGCCGAAGCGCATCACACCCTTCATTGGTGATACCTTTAGCATGACTTTATCGCCGACTTGAAATTCCAAGTCTTTCCGTCTCACGTTCGCGTAACTCTTTTGCCGGTCCTGAGCGGCTTTCATCTTTCTTTGGATGACCTTGATTTGTTGAGCCATGTCCTCAACGAGTTGTGGTCCCACTATTACCGCCTTATCGTTCTCTTCCCAGCTTAACAGACTTCGGCACCTACGTCCATACAGTGCCTCGAAGGGTGCCATGCCGATGCTGGCATGGTAACTGTTGTTGTAGGAAAACTCTATCAAGGGTAGATGATTCTCCCAATTCCCCTTAAATTCTAGCACGCATGCCCGCAGCATGTTCTCCAGTGTTTGGATTATTCGCTCTGTCTGCCCGTCCGTCATGGGATGGAATGCGGTACTCATCTTTATTTGCGTACCGAGAGCTTCCTGCAGTTTGGTCCAGAACTGAGAGACAAATCTACTGTCTCTATCTGAGATGATGTCGTGTGGTACTCCATGACGGCGTACCACATTGTCGACATACGCTCTTGCCAATTGGTCCATCGACCAAGTATCCTTCATTGGGACAAATATGGCAGCTTTTGTCAATCTATCCACGATCACCCAGATTTTATTCATCCCCTTCGGTGAGCGTGGTAACCCCGAAACAAAATCCATTGAGATGCTATCCCATTTCCAGCTTGGAATCTCTAATGGTTGCATTAGTCCTAGGGGTTTGTGTCGTACTGCCTTGATCTTCTGGCAGGTGGGGCATCTTGCCACAAACTCGGCTACCTCTCTCTTCATGTTCGGCCACCAGTAGTTCTTCAAGTCCTTGTATAGCTTGTCCCCTCCGGGGTGAACCGAGTAGGGGGTGTAATGGCCCTCCTCCATCACTCTTTTCTTCAGATCCGCGGATTCCCGTGGTATACACCACCTTCCCTTGAAGCGGATGCTTCCGTCCTCATGAATTTTGAAATCCATCGCCTTTCCTTCGGCAATGCCTCTCCTTATTTCTTCCAACTTCTCGTCACCCGGTTGGGCGAGCCGTATCTCGTCGAATATGGTCGGTCCCACTACCATCGCAGTGACGACCTCGGTTACCGTGCCAGGATGCACCAGCTCTAGACTCAATTTCGCCAAGTCCTTGTACAATTCGGATGGTATCACAAGTGGGTTCGCGACATGTTGAGTCTTTCGACTCAAGGCTTCAGCCACGACGTTGGCCTTCCCTTCGTGATACGCGATCTCCAAGTCATAATCCTTAATCAGTTCTAACCATCTCCTCTGCCTCAAATTCAGCTCTTTTTGCGTGAATATATACTTGAGGCTCTTATGGTCGGTGAACATTCGACACCTCCGCCCATAGAGATAGTGTCTCCAAATCTTTAAGGCGAACACGACCGCGGCCAACTCCAGGTCGTGCCTCGGGTAGTTTTCCTCATGTGGTTTTAGTTGGCGAGATGCGTACGCTATAACCTTTTGATCTTGCATTAGCACGCATCTGTAATACCCGAGAAATCGACGTCGAGAATTTAAATCCAAAAATTAAAGAATTGGATTTAACTATCACAACCAAAATAATTCCGAGAGAGCGGAATTAAATATTTTCGGACGATAGCAACTCGAAGAGAGTTATCGGATTATCCAACGATTTCGGATAATTCACATTATGATTTTTAAAATTAAAAATCATAATAATAATAAAAAAAAAGGGGCCGCAGCCCGTTGGCGGCGCGGTGGCCGCGCGGTGGCGCGCCACCAGCGCGCCGCCTTACTGGGTGGCTGCGCCCAAACGCGTTCAACGCGTTTTCCTTGCTCTTTTCCAACACAAACAAGTTCAATCGATCCAATTTCTCTTCTCAGTCTATTGGTGATGTATCTAGACCCTTTGGGATAAAGTTTAAGTGTAGTAACTCCCCACAAATGAATTTATGAGGGTGCATGCACAAGGTTGAGGTTTGTTGAACCAAGGTTGGAGTGGGGGTACTAAATGTGAGTTGGGGGCTGTGTAGTCCGAATTGGGACTGTCAAAAATCACCTCCATTATTCCAAGACTCATCAAGGAGGTCTTGGGAACAATAAACACTCCCCAACCCTTCTTTTTCAGTCCCAAAACCAGCCCCATTCACCTAATCCGAAAATTAGACTCCAAGTGAGAATTGTTGAGAGTTTGAGGGTTGTTCTTCTTGTTCCTAGGGCCTTGGTCGAGTTTGGAGGCTTGCAATCCATCCTCCTACATCTAGGTAAGTGTTCTAATCCAAATCCTTAATCATAAGGTCGGATTTCAAGCCCTAACATCTAGTATTTCTCCAAACATCTCAAAATAGGATTCGTTCGGTAGATCTTGGAAGAGTGGAACTGTTTTGGTCGATTTTGGAGCAATCAAGGAGGAGATCTTCGACTCTAATCTCTTTATATGTAAGTTAATGATGTGCATATCAATTTTTAGAGTGTTTGGTTGAGTAATCTTCGAGATATAGTTCAATCTTCATCTTGTGCCAAATCTGTCAACTAGGGTTTCTATCCGAGTAGTTTTATTTGTTCAGCGTTTTTCGTCAAGATCCGTTCATTTTTGGAAGAACTTGTCTAAATGAAAAATGTTCCTAACACTTTAAAGATGGTTCCTGTAAATTTTCATAATTTTTGGAATTGATTTGGTCGACGAAAACGGATTTGGTATTTTCTGCTATACTTGGTGACAGATTTAAATTCTTAGCATGTTCAGTTTTGTAGTTCATATTTCTCCTAGCTATGGTCGTTTTTGATGGTCGACTTCTTCATGAAAATTGTTCATCTATGTGTCTAGTTCACTCCTGTTAAATTTCAGAATTTTTGGAACAACCTTCGAATTGTTATGGATTTTTAAATAAGCTGTGGTCGGATGAACAGTGGTCTTTGCACCCTTTTGAAAACAAGTTTCTGAAATGATTTTTTTTGAGTGACTTAGAGTCCGAATTTGCTAAGGCCTATTTCTGAGAAAAATGTTTATTTTGATGTCGCCTAGCACCTGTAAAATTTTCAGAATTTTTCACAAAGTTTTACTACATTTCCTAATACGATTTTGGAAACTGCCACAGTGTAGTCTTACCGGTGAAATTTGGTTTCGTACGTTTCGGTAGTTTTTGAGTCGATTGCTACTCTTTGATGAATTCTATGAATTCTGGAAATGTAGATATATGTTGTAATGATTAAAATGTGATTTTGAAACTTTGTGAGTTTTGATCGAGTTAGATGCCCAATTTTAGAGGGTAAGTGCACTTGGCGTGAGCTCGTTGGGCCGCCCCCTCTTTTTGGTGGCCAAAACGGCGCCAAGGAAATATTGTTATGTTGCGTGATTGTATGAGTCTATACTCCTAGGTGTATCCGTAGGGGTTACCTAGGGCTCCGGAGTGTGTCTGTATAGGGTCCGCTGCTTTCACTTGCCTTGCGGGTTCGATTCCCCAAGGTTTATGTTTTTCCTGCGGGTTCGATTCCCCAGGATATTGTTGACTCCTATGGGTTCGATTCCCTAGGATGTATATTGAGTTCTTGCGGGTTCGATTCCCCAAGGACGGATGTCCTCGATCATAATGAACAATGGTAAACGAAGGTGTTTGAGCTCTTGCGGGTTTGATTCCCCATAAATGGTAAAAGAATGTATTTGAAATATGAAAACAATGGTAAAAGAATGTGTTTGAGCTCTTGCGGGTTTGATTCCCCAAGAATGGTTGTTCTTGAGCAAAAATGAATAATGATATATTATTCAAGTGGTAAAGTGTAAACTCTTCCGGAATTATTTTTACTCGACCTTCCTTTTTAAATTACAAATTCTATCTTTAAATCTCTCTTCTAAAAACTTTAAAATTCGTTATGCTATACATTAACTTACTCAGTACCATTGTACTGATAGATACGTTGTCTCTAATTTTTTCAGATGTTGAAGATTAGCGCATCGCATTTACATTTGGGATGGGAATTTCCGAAGACTTGTCGCACTTGTTTTTAAATTATTTTACGAATTCCAAACTCATGTTTGGCCGTGTTTGGCCCTTAGCTTCCGCACTGCTTTAAATTATGTATGTTAGACTTAACTCTGATTTAAACCTTCGGGCACTTATTGAATGGTTTTTAAATTATTTTTAAGTATTGGTACAACTTAGCCTTAGCATCTTCTCAAGTGAGCTCGAAATGGTTCGCGTCTTGCTTGGGAAGGTGTGGCGGTAATGCCCTGGCCTGGGTGATCAAATCCGGGGTGTTACAAAGTGGTATCAGAGCCGGAATATTTTAAAGCTATTATTTTAAAGATATTATCTGATACCAAAGTGGTATCAGAGCCCGGAAATTTTTTTTTAAGCTATTATTTTTCGGCCCACTATAGAGGCCCAAAATATCCAATATTACTTTTAAGCATTTCAAATATTATTTCCATGGAAATGAATTTTATTTTAAAACCCATGGGAATTAAATAACAATTATTCTGACAAGTCTTGAAAAATGCATAAGTATTTTTTTGGGGGGGGGGGATGCATTTGCATACATCCATCATTTTTTTTTAAAATGCTCAAAGTATATGCATGTCACGTGTATTTGATAACGTTCTTAGTTGGTATGTCGATTGACCTTGCCTTAGAGCCACTAACTTAGATCTAATCTTGCTTTAACCTTAGAACTTGATCAAGGGTGCTTAGTTTGCACATATCTATTCTCTCCTCTTACCCTTCCTATCATTAGATCTTCCTAACGGTTAGCGTGCCTTAGATTAGAAATTCATCTTCGCGCGCTTGGATAACAGAAATGGCACCTAGGGGAAGGCCAAGGAGGGTAGTCCCAAACAGTGGTGATGCTAACGCACCTAACGACAATGACATTCCTCAAAACGTAGGAGGGCGAGTGCCTCCTGTTCCCAATAATATGGATGAGCGTCTAAGGAATATTGAGGAAGTTCTCGTAGCACTAGGAAATGCCGAGGTGCAACGTGCACAAGCGGGTGTACCACCGCCGGTAGCCCGAGGCAACTACCTAGCATTGGTGAACCCCTACAAACCACCTCATTATGGCGGCCAAGAGGACCCTACCAAGTTGGAGAATTGGATCCGAACTTTTGACAAGCTTCTTACTGCCGTCAAATGCCCCGAGAACGAGAAGGTTCGAGTGGCGACCTATTATCTGGATGGAGAGGCGGACGAGTGGTGGCAACATCTCCAAGGAGATTCGGCCGAAGTTGAGAAGGTTTATTCGTGGGAAGAATTTGAGGAAGCCTTGAGAGAGAGGTTTTATCCACTGAGCACTAAGGCTGCAAAGTATGAAGAATTTATTAACTTAAGACAAGGAGGAAAAACGGTGCAGGAGTACTACGCAAAGTTCAAGGAACTAGTTCGCTTTGCTCCGAGACTTGTACCAACTGACTCCGACAAGGCCCAGAAGTTCGAGATGGGGCTAAACCTTAGTATCCGAGAGATACTGGTTGGAGGACAACACAATACACTACAGGCAGTGTATGACCGAGCTGTAGCAATCGCTCGTGTTCAGCGATTGAAACGCAAGGACAATGGTGAGTCGAGCAAGGGATCGCAAGGATTTGAGAAAAAGAATCGAAGCAACAAATATAACAAATTGAGGAAGAACGATGGTCAAGCTAGGTTTGATGGACCTAAGGAGAATGCAGACAGAGGTTTGAATAACAGAAGAAATGACACCCGTGGTACATCCATACCACGATGCCCGCAATGCCACAAAGCTCATCTGGTACGCGAGTGCCCTAAGCGTGGAACTTGTTATAGATGTGGTGGGGAAGACCACATGATCAGAGAGTGCAATGCTCGCGAAGAGATGATCGAGAAGAGGTTGGATCTGGTGAACCCTCCACACGAGAATCGGCCGACTGGGCCAAATCATCCCAATAATCAAGGACAGAGACCACAACAGAATCGCAACCAGCAAGAAAATTCATAGGCAGTTATGGGGACATAACTGCGGTCCTAAGGGGGAGAGGATGTGATACCCCGCAGAGATGTCACGCGTTGAGGTAAGAATTTAATTTTCGAGCCTCAATAATTCTATGCGTGTAAAACTACTTATGTTGGTGTTGCTTTCCGAGTGCGACCCAACTTCGAGGACGAAGTTGATTTCTAAGGGGGGTAGACTGTAATACCCGAGAAATTGACGTCGAGAATTTAAATCCAAAAATTAAAGAATTGGATTTAACTATCACAACCGAAATAATTCCGAGAGAGCGGAATTAAATATTTTCGGACGATAGCAACTCGAAGAGAGTTATCGGATTATCCAACGATTTCGGATAATTCACATTATGATTTTTAAAATTAAAAATCATAATAATAATAAAAAAAAGGGGCCGCAGCCCGTTGGCGGCGCGGTGGCCGCGCGGTGGCGCGCCACCAGCGCGCCGCCTTACTGGGTGGCTGCGCCCAAACGCGTTCAACGCGTTTTCCTTGCTCTTTTCCAACATAAACAAGTTCAATCGATCCAATTTCTCTTCTCAGTCTATTGGTGATGTATCTAGACCCTTTGGGATAAAGTTTAAGTGTAGTAACTCCCCACAAATGAATTTATGAGGGTGCATGCACAAGGTTGAGGTTTGTTGAACCAAGGTTGGAGTGGGGGTACTAAATGTGAGTTGGGGGCTGTGTAGTCCGAATTGGGACTGTCAAAAATCACCTCCATTGTTCCAAGACTCATCAAGGAGGTCTTGGGAACAATAAACACTCCCCAACCCTTCTTTTTCAGTCCCAAAACCAGCCCCATTCACCTAATCCGAAAATTAGACTCCAAGTGAGAATTGTTGAGAGTTTGAGGGTTGTTCTTCTTGTTCCTAGGGCCTTGGTCGAGTTTGGAGGCTTGCAATCCATCCTCCTACATCTAGGTAAGTGTTCTAATCCAAATCCTTAATCATAAGGTCGGATTTCAAGCCCTAACATCTAGTATTTCTCCAAACATCTCAAAATAGGATTCGTTCGGTAGATCTTGGAAGAGTGGAACTGTTTTGGTCGATTTTGGAGCAATCAAGGAGGAGATCTTCGACTCTAATCTCTTTATATGTAAGTTAATGATGTGCATATCAATTTTTAGAGTGTTTGGTTGAGTAATCTTCGAGATATAGTTCAATCTTCATCTTGTGCCAAATCTGTCAACTAGGGTTTCTATCCAAGTAGTTTTATTTGTTCAGCGTTTTTCGTCAAGATCCGTTCATTTTTGGAAGAACTTGTCTAAATGAAAAATGTTCCTAACACTTTAAAGATGGTTCCTGTAAATTTTCATAATTTTTGGAATTGATTTGGTCGACGAAAACGGATCTGGTATTTTCTGCTATACTTGGTGACAGATTTAAATTCTTAGCATGTTCAGTTTTGTAGTTCATATTTCTCCTAGCTATGGTCGTTTTTGATGGTCGACTTCTTCATGAAAATTGTTCATCTATGTGTCTAGTTCACTCCTGTTAAATTTCAGAATTTTTGGAACAACCTTCGAATTGTTATGGATTTTTAAGTAAGCTGTGGTCGGATGAACAGTGGTCTTTGCACCCTTTTGAAAACAAGTTTCTGAAATGATTTTTTTTGAGTGACTTAGAGTCCGAATTTGCTAAGGCCTATTTCTGAGAAAAATGTTTATTTTGATGTCTCCTAGCACCTGTAAAATTTTCAGAATTTTTCACAAAGTTTTACTACATTTCCTAATACGATTTTGGAAACTGCCACAGTGTAGTCTTACCGGTGAAATTTGGTTTCGTACGTTTCGGTAGTTTTTGAGTCGATTGCTACTCTTTGATGAATTCTATGAATTCTGGAAATGTAGATATATGTTGTAATGATTAAAATGTGATTTTGAAACTTTGTGAGTTTTGATCGAGTTAGATGCCCAATTTTAGAGGGTAAGTGCACTTGGCGTGAGCTCGTTGGGCCGCCCCCTCTTTTTGGTGGCCAAAACGGCGCCAAGGAAATATTGTTATGTTGCGTGATTGTATGAGTCTATACTCCTAGGTGTATCCGTAGGGGTTACCTAGGGCTCCGGAGTGTGTCTGTATAGGGTCCGCTACTTTCACTTGCCTTGTGGGTTCAATTCCCCAAGGTTTATGTTTTTTTCCTGCGGGTTCGATTCCCCAGGATATTGTTGACTCCTACGGGTTCGATTCCCTAGGATGTATATTGAGTTCTTGCGGGTTCGATTCCCCAAGGACGGATGTCATCGATCATAATGAACAATGGTAAACGAAGGTGTTTGAGCTCTTGCGGGTTTGATTCCCCAAAAATGGTAAAAGAAGGTATTTGAAATATGGAAACAATGGTAAAAGAATTTTGTTTGAGCTCTTGTGGGTTTGATTCCCCAAGAATGGTATTTCTCGATCAAAAAAAAAAAAATGAATAATGATATATTATTCGTATGGTAAAGTGTAAGAGTCTTCCGGAATTATTTTTACTCGACCTTCCTTTTTAAATTACAAATTCTATTTTTAAATCTCTCTTCTAAAAACTTTAAAATTCGTTATGCTATACATTAACTTACTCAGTACCTTTGTACTGATAGATACGTTGTCTCTATTTTTTTTCAAATGTTGAAGATTAGCGCATCGCATTTACATTTGGGATGGGAATTTCCGAAGACTTGTCGCACTTGTTTTTAAATTATTTTACGAATTCCAAACTTATGTTTGGCCGTGTTTGGCCCTTAGCTTCCGCACTGTTTAAAATTATGTATGTTAGACTTAACTCTGATTTAAACCTTCGGGCACTTATTGAATGGTTTTTAAATTATTTTTAAGTATTGGTACAACTTAGCCTTAGCATCTTCTCAAGTGAGCTCGAAATGGTTCGCGTCTTGCTTGGGAAGGTGTGGCGGTAATGCCCTGGCCTGGGTGATCAAATCCGGGGTGTTACAGCATCCTAGTCCCTCCTTCGAGGCGTCACTGTACACCTCGAAGTCTCCGTCCTCTGATGGTAATGTCAATACTGGCGCCGTGGTAAGTCTTTTCTTCAGTTCCTGGAATGCGGCTTCATACTCGCTGGTCCAGTCGTCCTTCGTCCCTTTCTTCAACAGTTGAGTCAACAGGCGGGCAATTTTCGAGAAATCCTTTACAAATCGCCTATAGTAACCCGCCAATCCAAGAAAGCTCCTTATCTCCGTTGGATTCTTCGGCGGCACCCACTCGGTCACTGCCGAGATCTTTGCTGGGTCTACTGCCACTCCGTTGTCGGATACTATATGCCCGAGAAATGTCACTTCCCTTAACCAGAAGTCGCACTTGGACAGTTTACCATACAGTTGGTTCGCTCGTAAGATCCCTAGCACTTTGTGTAAGTGTTCGGAATGTTCCTCTTCACTTTTTGAGTAGATCAAGATGTCATCTATGAACACCACCACGCATTGATCTAACAATTCTCGAAATACGTTATTCATGAGATTCATGAACATGGCTGGGGCATTTGTTAGCCCAAAAGATAGCACCGTGAACTCTTAGTGTCCATAGCGAGTCCTGAACGCCGTCCTTGGGATGTCCTTTTCGGCGATCCTCAATTGATGATATCCCGAGCATAAGTCGATCTTTGAGAATACCGTAGCTCCCTTAACTGGTCGAACAAATCTTCGATCCGGGGCAACGGATACTTGTTTTTGACGGTAACTTGATTGAGTCCTCTATAGTCGATGCACAGTCGTAACCCTCCGTCCTTCTTCTTGACGAACAAGACCGGTGCTCCCCATGGGGACGTGCTCGGTCTGATGTATCCCTTCTCTGGCAACTCCTCAAGTTGCTCCTTTAGTTCCTTCATTTCCAGTGGCGCCATGCGGTAAGGAGCTTTCGAAACAGGCTCCGTCCCCGGGATGAGGTCTATTGTGAATTCAAGGTCTCTCTTGGGTGGCATACCGGGAATGTAACACCCCGGATTTGATAACCCAGGCCGGGATGTCACCGCCACATCTCCCTAGCAAGACACGGCTTCCCGAGCTCACTAAGGAAATGCAAGGCTTGTGGGTATGTAAAAGATTTAAAACATTTCAAGATTTAGTCCGGAAATTTATAATACTTGATTCAAAATACGATAGTAGTAATCATCATGCGCTAAAATAATAGAGTAAATGCAGCGGAAAGTAAATCACAGCCAACATGGCCAAATCCTCGGGTTTAACAGACCCGGTAAAAACAGTACGATGCAGAATTTAAAATGTCCATAATGGTTTCCCCAAGTGCATATGCAAAGCGTCACTCGACATACTCTGTAAAAGAAAAATAACAACGGTTTATCAGTATAAAAATATACCGAGTAAGTTAATCCCTAACTAACAATTTATGGGGTTCCATGTGTTTAAATCCAAAGATTTTACCTTCTCATGCATTAATTTAAAAATTCATATTTTATTCGCAGCGGAAAACATGATTAATTTATCCAAGACGAAATTGCATAATTTAAAAGACTTAATTTAAAAGCGGAATTTAAAGACATAATCTAATGACGTAATTTAAATGCGTAATTTAAAAACATGGTAAATAAGATTTAAGCGTAATTAACATTCACACAAGTCTTTTATAATTCATCCCACAAACTAAGAAGAGGACACCATACCGGGAGATCACTAACGAGGCAATCTCAACATAGGACCACTAACGAGGCAGTCCACAACAATGGGAGACCACTAACGAGGCAATCTCAAAAGATAGTAGGACCACTAACGAGGCAGTCCACAACACAGCGCGCGAGATCACTAACGAGGCAATCTCAGATAGTAAGGAGACCACTAACGAGGCAGTCTCAAAGATAATGATTAGCATGAAGATGGCTCAGCCTAGTGCACGGGATTTTTCGAAAGTTCGTATTTCAAGTGATCAAAAGATTCGATATCGCGTTTCATAGTTCGAGTTTTCTCAAGTTCGAAAAATCCGATTTGACGCAGTTTACACCTTTCTTAATTAAAAATTCAATTTTACACCAAAAATTCTGAAATTTACACAGTAGCTCAAAAACACACACACGAACAACTTTCATGTTTTAAGTTTTCGGAAATAAGGTTTTGAAGTGAGTCAAAATTTGAGTTCTTTACAAAAGATAATTTCTGTCTCAAAAACTGATTTCGTCACAGATTCGTGCGACGCTGATTAAAAATTCATTTCAAAGCCAATTGATCCAAAATTTTTACAGGAGATACAAAACACATTAACGAACAACTTTTATGTTTTAAGGAATTAGAAATAATGAATTTTAGGTGTTCAAAAATCGACCACAACACGCTGTACACGCGCGGACTCAAAAGATCGCTTAAAACAGGTTCTAAAATTCGGCCGTTTGACATATCAAATGAACTCCAAAATCCATGAAATTTTATATGCATAATGTAGACACATTTATCTACAACTTTTGTTTAGAAATGCAAAGTTAAATCATTCTAAAAACGGGTGAAAAACATGCATCAAGTCGAGTAATGAAATCTGTCAACGGTTTCAAATGTTCGGTTTGTCACAGAAAGTTTAAGGCAAGATTTGGAAAGCAAACCTTAATGTCAATGGCTGAAATTTGGACACATGATAGATTAAAGTCTTAGGAACAAAATCTATGTTGAAACGTTTTCGGTTTGAATTCCCGAAGGTCGAGTTTTAGGCGAGTTTTTTAAATTGGACGAAAATAGGGTTTTCGAAAATCGATTTTTGTTACGGGTATAGATCTCGAGTTTTAAACAACAATAAACCACAAAAATTTGTGAGTAAGGTCTTAACTTACTTATTTAGAGATTTGAGTCGCTGGAAAGGGTTTCCGGGCGTCCTAGGGTTGCGACGAACGGCCAACTCCTCCGATCGCTTTTTGTTCGTTTTCCGATGTGAAATCGTAGCAAAGGAAAAGGGTTAGATTTCGAGTTTGTTAAAGCTTATGAACGATTCAAACACTGTAATACTACTTACCAAGGTTATAGAGGGTAGGGCTTCGTCCCGTTTGCCTCGTCGTCGCCGGAATACTCGCCGGAAAGTGAGTTCGGAGGGGTTTTGACTTGGAGAGGAAGATTGGAAGTGTTTAGGGTTAGGTTTTCTGAGAATATGGGGTAGGGGGCGCCCAAGCTGATATTATGGCTTCCCCCAATGCCTTGATCCGCTTGCCCTTGATGGGGGACGGATTTTTGGCAAGAAAATCGCCTTGGAAGGAAAGTTTACACCTTCTGCACCTCTGGCGCGCTGGTGACGCGCACCTATTGTTTTGACCGCGCGGAGCACGCGTGGCCTGGCATGGTGTCGCAACGCCTCCATCCGCGCGGTGGCCGCGCGCCGGCGCGCGGCGGGCGCGGGCCGGCCGGACCGGCCGGTTCGGCGGTTCGCGTGTTCCGTCGGGTCTTTCCTTACTTTCCTCTATCGGTTTTCTACCCTCTACGTGTTAGCTCGACTCCTCGGGTCGTCTCCGGTTCGGAATCTTCACCTTAAACTTGTTACGAGTTCGGCTTATCGCTCGTAACGTTTCTGTGGCCTAAGTAGTCTAGTTTAAATTAGTTCCAACTCCTCCTATCGTCCTTGCGATCGATCTTGTGATTTATCTCGTGATTTATTTATGATTTAATTTGTGATTTAATTTGTAATTTTACTTTATGATTTATTTTGTGATTTATTTTGTGACTGAACTTAGAAATTAGTTCCAAGCTGCCTACGTACCCTGTGAAGGGATCAAGTCATGACGTAGTTCAAAACAATTTGAATTTGTTTTTCTCGGGTGTTACATCCTCCCCCCCCTTAAGAATACAGTTATGCCCCCATAACTGTGGCCGGTTCATCTTGGAAGAGAGTAGGGTAACGTTGTTTCATGTCGGCCTCCAACTCCCATGTTGTCGTCTCCGTCTCGTGGTTGGACCAAAGGACCTTAACCATTCTCACGGTCTTATTCCTCGTTACTCTCTTCTTTGTGTCAAGTATTCGCACCGGAACTTCCTCGTAACTCAAGTCATCCTCAAATTCGACTTATTCCGGTTGGAGTACATGGGTCGGATCGTGTACATACTTCTTCAATTGGGAGACGTGGAATATATCGTGAACACGAGCATATTGGGGTGGTGACGCTAGTCAATAAGCGGTTTCCCACTCTTCACAGGATTTCTTATGGTTCCTATGTTTTCTTCGTCCCGAGGGTTTGCTGTTGCCTTACAAAAAGAAAATGCGAGGCAATTCTACTATCTTTGTCAGGAATGAAGTCGGTGATACCCCAGTCATTGTATCTCACCGCCAATATAGGCTCGGGTTAAGTGAGGGGTGTATAGCAAAAGAGATTAAGCAAAACAGGAAAAAAATAAAACTCCCTCCGGGTCCCGCGCGGTGGCCGCGCGGTATGGGGCTTCAGCGCGCGGCGAGCGCGCGACTGCCCCTGTTCGAGAAAATAGGGCTCGCGCTCCGCGCGAGCCACTTCTCCCATTTTCCATTCGAGACCACACCCCCAATTCTCTCTAAATCCGGCGAGTTACCTTCCCGTTTGCTTGATTTCGACTTCAATTTCACTCACCAAGGTATGAATCTACTAAACCCACTTACTAATTCCAATTTTTATGCTTTGAATGACTTGATTTGTGAAGAGATTTAGGAATTAGGGTTTATGTACAAAAATTGGGGGTTTGTTATTTTTAGGCTTGATTTGTGCAAATTAGCAAGTGTATGTGGTAATTGTTGTTACTCTTGTTGCCTTGCTTGTATTTATGCCACAATGTGTTTATGTTTTTGGCAAATTCTTGTTGGATTTGAATCTTTAGAAAGACAATGAAGTTTTTGATGTTTGGTTGTTATTGCGGTGTGTTTACTAGCTCGTTTCTTTGTTGTTTGGTGCTGTAAGGAAATGATGTGTTGTTGTTAGAGTGATTGTTTTGTTTTGTGGGCAACTTCCGTGTATTTGTTAGTAACTTAGGTTTTGGTTGATTGCGCACATAACGTGTTCGACGAAATGCCACAAAGGGTTTGGGAATTAGTTTGGGCATATCCTTTGTCCAGATTACCTTCCGGTTTGTCTTAGTGAACAATAGGATTTGATGTTCTTGTGGCATATTCACATTGGGAGTTTATATTGATGTTCCTTACGTATTCCTGCTTGAGTTTTGTGTGGAATTTAGTCTTATGATTGGTATTGGGTAATTTGCAGGATGTTGCTCTTTTTGTGGGTCGTTTTGGCGTCTCTCATGTGTCCTCCGAGGTCTAGGAGACGAGTTGCTGATGAGGCTGGCCCCAGCCATGCCGCTCCGACGATGCCTGACTTCGAGGAGAGCGAGTCAGAGGAGGACGAGGAGCAGCGGGGCCAGAGACTCAGGGGTCTCCCTGACGAGGTGCGTCCTCACCGGCACGACAGGTTCCGGTTTAGGACGAGGGTTGCCCAGGACTTCTATTTCGACGAGCTTCGTCGAAACAGGGCTTATGTCCCTGAGAGAGGCATATATCCTCATCATCTGGGCGATGACAGGGTCCGTGCAGTCTTGGAGTATTTGCAGTGGACCGGTCTTGCACGTCATCCCGAGGGCGTTGCCTCCGGTTATCTGGCTATGGAGGTTATCGCCAACATTGGCGGTCTCGGGGAGGGTGACGACCTATCTCGGGTATGGGTTCGTGGTCGCTATCTCGACTTCAGTGCTCGGGCGATCAATGTCTATTTTGGCTTGCCTGACGATGGCGCATTCCGCCCACAGCCCGAGGGACGTGTTCTTGCCCCTGCGTGGGATACCTTATGCACCATAGTGCCTCCTCAGCTCGAGCACGGTCACGAGCTGCGTTTGACGACGATGGACTCCCCTTGGCGAGAGCTTGCTCAGCTATGGTTAGGGCGCATCCGGCCGATCACCCGGAGCCACATTGTCCTGGATCACGTCTACGAGACCATTTGCTTTATCGCGCGAGACGGTAGGGTGAATGTAGGAGCTTGTATCGAGGACAACTTGCGGGATATGCGGAGAGGACGAGGGAGTAGGGTGATTACCCATGTTCACCTCATCTGTGGATTGTGCGCGGCGCAGGGGATCCGCACGACACCGGAGACAGATCCGTACGATCTAGTGGCGGGCAGTTGCTACCGTATCCCGACTTACGCTGCCCGGCGTAGCGCCTTACGTCGTGGGGCTCCCCGTGCTGTACTTCGCCCGCAGCCTGATGATGGCGGTCCTTGTTGTACCACCGGAGCAGCCACCCCCTCCTCCAGTAGTTCCACCTCCTGCTGTGGCACTTCAGGGACAGGAGATGGCTCAGATGCTGCAGATGATGCAGGAGATGCGGGTCGGTATGGATGCCGGGTTTGCAGCTGGGCAGGCTCGTTACGATGCCATAGACGCTAGCTTGGACTTCTACCAGACCCGTATGAACTCGTTTGCTACGAGGCAGGCTCAGCAGCAGGCCACCATGTCCGACATGTATGCCTATGTGCGGCAGATGGATGACTACATGCGTCGGCAGTTCCCGCCTCCCGATTAGTGATGTCTCCTTTCCCTGTTTGCGTTTCCCGTTTAGGTTCTGCATTAGACGTACTTTGTTTAGTTTCCTTCTTATGAGAACGTTTCTGTTGTCTGGGATTTATGGTTTATATTTTCGTTGTGTTATTGCTTAGTTATGTGTTTGACATGTGTTAGTAGTTTATTGCTGTGTAGAAACATGGTTTAATTGTTCTGCCTATTTTATGGTTTGAGATGCTCTGGATTTACTGTTACCTTCCTATCGTATCTACATGTGTGTGGGTTGCCCAACAATACTTGCGCCATTGCTTGACTAAACCGCTACAAGGAACTTAGATAAACTAGTGTGATAAGATATACGGGGTAGAGTTTGCATGTTAAATAAATAGCTGCTTGCAAGGGGAAAATTTTATTGAATGGAGATTAGTCTTTTGATAGGTATCAGTTTATTGGGGTCTGTTTGTAGAGGTTGCTGGAACTTAGGTAAAATTTATTTATTTATTTATTTATTTTTTGGTTCAGTAATCTGTTCAGTTTTTTTTTTTTTTGGGGTCTAGGGTTGTAGGTTCCCCTCTTTGATCATGGTAGTTAAAGAATTAAATAAAATCTATGGAATAAATTTAAATAGGCTTGTATTTTTATTACTCAAGAAATAAATTTGGGTTACAAGCATTCGAAACGAAAATAGTAATGGTGCATCAGTATGGATCTCTAAGTCTAGAGTGACTAGGCAGGTACATCCTCGATGGGATCGTCCTCGTCGCTGGATACGTCAATGGGAATGGGTGTCCCCACCGGGCTCGGGCTCGGAGGGAATATGTCAGCCTCTAGGCCCAGCAGCTCAGCTCCTAAGTGTCCTATTTGCATCATCAGTTCGTTATCCTTGTTTTGGAGTGTGACCACTTGGGTTTGGAGTTCGGCGACTTGGGCCTTGAGTTGGGTTATTTCATGATGGTCAGCTTCCCTAAGATGTCTCAGATAGTCCACGTTACTCTCTAGATGCCCCACTCGAGCCTTGAAGTGATTGATATGCTGTTGGGACTCGAGGTATGCGTTGGTCAGTTTCATCATCAGATTGGTCATGTTCGCGTTGGGTTCGGCCATCTAATGTCAACAAGGGAGGTTAGACATTTTTCAAGCAGGGTTAAGATATGTAGAAATTTAAAGCTATGTGAAGTATGCTTATGCAATATGCAAGTGCAAATCCCCCTTTTCCCCATTCTAAAAAGAATGTAATCTATCAATGTATTTTTAAAATAAATCTACTACATGGGTAAGAATAAAAGTTGGTCCTCTATAGTGGGCCAAAAAATTTAATATTTCTTTTGGCTAAGATTTTGGGCTATGTAAAAAAAATAAGCTTTTGGGTTAAAATAATACTAGTAGTCAAAATAAATAAATTTAAAAGTAATACTTGGGTTTTAAAAATAATGGTTTAAAATAATAGTAGTACCTTTTAAAAAAAATTTCGGGCTCTGATACCAACTTGTAACACCCTGGATTTGATAACCCAGGCCGGGATGTCACCGCCACATCTCCCTAGCAAGACACGGCTTCCCGAGCTCACTAAGGAAATGCAAGGCTTGTGGGTATATAAAAGATTTAAAACATTTCAAGATTTAGTCCGGAAATTCATAATACTTGATTCAAAATACGATAGTAGTAATCATCATGCGCTAAGTAGTAAACATTTCGAATTCTCTGCATAAAATAATTCCTGCCTCAAAACGTGTTTCGTCACAGATTCGTGCAAGGTCGATAAAAAATTCATTTTAAAACCAATGGAGGCGAACTTTTTACAGTAGGCACAAACCACATTAAGGCACAACTTTCATGTTTTAAGCATTTGGAAATAATGAAGTTTAGATGCTCAAAAATCGACCACAACCCACTGTTCTCTCGCGGACTCCGACGAGGTTTTAAAACAGTTTTGAAATTCGACTATTTGACATATCAAATGAACACCAAAATCCGTGAAATTTTATATGCATAATCTACACACAATTATCTACAACTTTTGTTTAGGAATGTAAGGTTGAATCATTCTAAAAATGTGTGAAAAACGTGCAACAAGTCGAGTGAGAGAAACTGTCACAGTTTGAAACGTTCGGTTTGTCACAGAAAGTTTACGGCGTGATTTGGGATAGCAAAACTTAATGTCAACGGCTGAAATTTCGACAAGATAGATTGAAGTGTTAGGAACAAAGTTTATGTTGAAAAGTTTTCGTTTTGAATTCCGAAAGGTCGAGTTTTAGGTGCGTTTTTGAAATTGGACGAAAATAGGGTTTTTGATAACCGATTTTTGTTACAAGCCTATATCTCGAGTATTAAACAACATCAAACCACGAAAATTTGTGAGTAAGGTGTTAACTTACAGATTTGGAGATTAGGATTACTGGAATGGGTATCCGGACGTTCTAGGGTTGCGACGAACGGCCAATCCTTCCGATCGCTTTTCATTCATTTTCCGGCGAGAAATCGTGGCAAAGGAAACGGGTTAGATTTTGAGTTTCTAAGTGTTATGGACGAACTAAAACATTAAACTATGGCTTACCAAGAGTCTAGAGGGCAGGGCTTGGTTCCTTTCGCCTCGTCGTCGCCGGAATGCTCGCCGGAAAGTGTCGTCGGAAGAGTTTCGGCTTGGGGAGGAAGTTTGGGAGTAGTGTGGGAGTAGTTTCTGTAAGTCTAAGGTTTGGAGGCGCCCCCAGCCACCCTTAAGTCTCCCTCACGACTGGGATTTGGTTTCCCTCGAAGGGGATGGTCGATTTTGGCAAGAAAATCGTCATGGAAGGAAAGGTTACACCTTCTGCACCTCTGGCGCGCTGGTGGTGCGCCCTCAAGCCTTTGTCCGCGCGGAGTGCGCGCGAATAGTGCTGGGACGCGTCTCCCTCTCCCCGCGCGGTGGCCGCGCGTGCGCGCGCGGAGTGCGCGCCGCCCGAACCGGCCGGTTCGGGCGGTTCGTGTGGTCCGTCGGTTCTTTCCTTTCGTTTCTCGATCGGGTGTCTATCCTTCGTGCTCTTGGTTCGACTTTTCGGGTCATCCCCGACTCGAAATTCTCATGTCGATTTGTTTACGAATTCGATCTAACTCTTGTATGATAATTTGTCTACTTAAACTCGTCCTGTCCCTCCTTACTGATTTTACTGAAGTTGTGTTTTGGTTTCTTCGGGTTTAACGTTGAACGCTTTCGGTTATGTTTTTATTTTGTGGTTGTTTCGTGACTGAACTTAGAATTTAGGTTTCGAAGCTGCCTACGTACCCTGTGAAGGGATCAAGTCATGACGTAGTTCAAAACAATTTGAATTTGTTTTTCCTCGGGTGTTACATCCTCCCCCCCTTAAGAATACAGTTATGTCCCCATAACTGTGGTCGGTTCATCTTGGAAGAGGGTAGGGTAACGTTGTCTCATGTCGGCTTCCAATTCCCAGGTTGCCGTCTCCGTCTCGTGGTTAGACCACAGGACCTTGACCATCCTTACAGATTTATTTCTTGTTAATCTCTGGTGGCGCCATGCGGTAAGGAGCCTTTGAGACGGGTTCCGTTCCCGGGATGAGATCTATGGTGAACTCGAGATCCCTCTCAGGGGGCATGCCGGGAACGTCTTCCGGGAACACATCCGGGTACTCTCTTACCACCGGAATGTTGTCTATCTTTACTCCTTCAGCCTCGAGGTTATGAACGTAGCATGCGTATAACGCGTGGCCTTTACGCATTAGGCTACATAACTCTAGGACGTTGACTATCTTGTCAGATTTCTTAGGGGGTTGAGAGTAGAAGATGACTCTTTTTCCCCTACGTTTCGACAACGTGATCTTTTGCTTTTGGCACTCGATCACGGCCTTATACCGGGTTAGCCAATCCATTCCTAGTATGACGTCAAAGTCTCTGACGTTAAACTCTACTAAGTTTGCGAAAAACTCTACGTTCTTTATTACTATAGGTATTCCATTGTAGCGTTTAGAGCATGCTATTACTTCTCCAGAGGGCAGTTGGATACCTATGCTAATCATCTCGCACTTAGGTAGTTCTAGTTCAGCTACGACTCTCGAAGATATAATCGAACAACTGGCTCCGGAATCAAATAAGACTCTAAGTGGAGTACTTAGGACATGGAAAGTACCTGCCATCACGTCACCCTGCGCGGGTATGTCATCCTGGTTGATCAAGTTCAACCTCCCCATCGGCCTCCCTTGATTGGCTGGCTGGTTCTGATTCGGATTTGCGTTTTGCTGCTGGTTCGGAGGGCGCTGGTTCGGATTCGGAGGAGGCCGATATCCTTGATTCTTGCCGTTTCTACCTCCCTGGTTGAACGGTTCGTTAGGTCCAGTGACAAAATCTTCTCTTTTCGTGATGTTCTCGAGTCCGGTTCGACATTCCTTCCTCCGATGGCCAATTCGGCCGCACCGGAAACATTCGCCCACCTGAGGACATCTCCTCACCAGGTGGGGCCTGTCACACCTCGGACACGGTGGCACTCGTCCTCCTTGGTTGAAGTTCCGACCGTTGTTGTTTTGAATGTTCCCGTTCGGACCTCGCCGAAAGTTGTCCCCTCCTGTAGGGTTGCCCGTCCTATTGTCCCGGTTCCTTTTATCTGGCCCTTGTGTCCCTCGGCTGGATTCCCCAGCAGCCTTCCTTTTGAGCTGTTGCACTCGTGCGACTGCTACCGCACGATCATAGACGGATTGCAGGTCCGGGTAGTTAACCCCGGTGATCACCTCCCGAATTGACAAGTTCAATCCCATTTCGAACTTCTGCGCCTTCTCCCCGTCCGTAGGTACCATCCAAGGCGCAAATCTCACCAACTCCTTAAACCGTGCATAATATTCTTGAACAGATTTTTCCCCTTGTTTCAGGGATGAGAACTTTTCATACAGTGCCGCCTTCGTACTCATTGGGTAGAAGCGCTCCCGGAGTAACTCCATGAACTCGTTCCACGAGTAGGGTTTATCTTCTTCGGCTAGCTTTCCCTGGGTAGCCTGCCACCAGTAATCGGCCTCGCCACCCAGATAGTACAAAGCCACGTGGACCTTCTCCCCCTCCGGGCATCTTACCGCCTTCAGCAATTTGTCGAAGGTTCTCAACCATTCTTCCAGCTTAGCGGGGTCTTCCTCCCCGACGTAGTAAGGAGGCCGGTAGGGGTTCACCGCAGCCAAGTAGTTGATCCTCGCTTCCGGTGGTGGCGCCGCGGCAGCTCCACCCTGGTTAACGTAAGCATTACCCAGTGCGATCAGTAATTCTTCCATGTTCCTCATTTGCCCTTCCGCAGGGTTGGGCATCGGTCCTGCCGGGTTCGGCACCTCCGCATTAGGTGCCTGCTCATTGGGTTGTCCCGGCGTGTCATGGGTGTTGGGGGTGGCAGGGAAGGTCCTTGGTCGTCCTCGGGGTGCCATCCTGTTATAACCCAGGGAGGCTTAGAGTTCAGGGAGATTCGATAAAGTGTGGGAAAAAGTGATTGAATGATGCTTATCAAGAGTTGGTCAGTATTTGCATTTATTCATTCAGTCGTTTAGGGTTTAGGGTTCGAGGTACTTGTCGATTTTTTATGCAGAAATAGATACGTTGTTTGTCTGTCGGCGCTTTGATAAGATATAAAGAGGGTGTATAAAATAGGTGTTTGTGACTTTATTGCTTAGTAGAAATTTTTGTTTCGGTACAAGCGACAAGTAGCAAAGATGCTGAAAATAGTTCGGGAAAATAGGAAAGAGAACAATAGGAATAATGTGTCGATAATCCCCTAAGCCTGGGAAGGGTAGGTAGTCGGATCCTCCATGGGGTCGTCCTCATCACTTGCATCCTCGATGGTGCCCGTGCCAAGGGCCCCATGGAACACCGGGCTTGTTGGCCAGGCGGGTCCAGTAGTAGGAACAGGATCGATGGTGGCAACTAGAGTCGGGGCGGTTGTCGGGGTGGCGACAGGGTCAGCAACGGGACTAGCTGCGGGAGGAGCTCCTGGGCCAAGGGGGCTTGTGGAGGCAAGTCATCCTTCCAGTGAAGCAGTTGATATCCCAGGACCCGTGCTTCGGTCTCTATGTCGTCCAGTTGGGCCCGAAGCTCAGTCTCGTGGGCCCGGAGTTCGTTGATTTGGATTTGGAGTTGGGTCAGGTCTTGGTGCCCAGCTCTGTAACACCCCGGTTTTTGGTCACCCAGGTCGGGATGTCACCGCCACACCTCCCTAGCAAGACACGGTTTCTCCGAGCTTGCTAAGGAGATGCAAGGCTATGGTTTTTCAGAATTTAAAACATTCAAACAGCCCATTTGTATATAATTTAAAAATTAATACATCAAAGTTGCAGCGGAAAATAATATTTACATAAGAACAATGCAGCGGAATTTAAATATAGCCAACACGGCCAGAATACGGGTTAAACAGGCCCGTTCATGCAATTTCTAGTCTAACGTAACATTTAAAAATAAATTGTTCCCCAAACTTCCCATGAATGCATATGATGATGCATATTCTTCAGCTCTGAAATAAACAGGGAAATAAAAATGGTTTGGTCAGCACTACGTGCTGAGTAAGTTACCACAAACATGATTATGAGGTTTCAAAGCCTTTAATTAAATTTAAAAACATGTGCATAATATCCATGATTTAATTTATCCAACTAATAATAATTTAATTGCGTATTTTAAAAGACAAGGGTTTCCATAAGATCATAATTCAACAACATGATAAAATAATCGCAAGACATAATTTAAAGGCATAATTTAAATAAGGAAACCATTTAAGTATTTCAGGATTTCACTATCCCTCTTTTATTCAATATAATCTAGTATAATTTATTCTTGGGGAATCGAACCCGCAAGAAAACAAACAATCGCCCTTGGGGAATCGAACCCGCAAGAACTCACATACATCCTAGGGAATCGAACCCGTAGGAATCAACACATATTCTGGGGAATCGAACCCGCAGAAAGACACACCCTGGGGAATCGAACCCGCAAGGTTTAACACGGACATCCTGGGGAATCGAACCCGCAGGAGAACATACAATCGCCCTTGGGGAATCGAACCCGCAAGAACTCAAACACACCCTGGGGAATCGAACCCGCAAGGTTTAACACGGACATCCTGGGGAATCGAACCCGCAGGAGAACATACAATCGCCCTTGGGGAATCGAACCCGCAGGTCAAACAAGTTTCGCAAATTTCACGAGTTTCATCAAGAGTTCAAGATTTGACTCGGTCAACCACAGTTTAATCTAAAATGCGTCTAAAATCAGATTTAATTTCAAAAATTCTGAAATTTCGCGTCTGACTCCAAAGCGTCAAGATCTACAACTTTCGTGTTTTAACTTTTTCAATCCGAGATACCTAAATAGGTCAAAAACACTAATTTTCACAGAAGTATAAATCTGTCCGAATTTCCTAGGTCATAGTTTAGAGATTTCGAATTCTACCATATCAATTCAACTCCAAAATTAACGAAATTTGACAGAGATAATCTTAAGACATATATCTACAAGTTTCATGTTCAGCAAAAGATCTAATTCATCCTATTTCTATTGTCAAAAACGCCAACAAGTTCGGGCCAAGAATCTGTCAAAATTTCAAGATCCATATCCTAGCAGTTCGGTTTCGGGTGGATTTCATATATCAAATCGTCCCGAAAAATTCTGAAAATTTACGGAGGTGTTCTTAACGCATAGATCTACAACTCTTATGTTCAACGCTAAGCCTAGATCGGTCTAGATCCAAGGTAGAAATCACCAACAAGTTCGAACTAAAGTTCTGTCACCGTTTCAAGATCTAAACTCAAGGCAGGTCTGTTTGTGGTCGTTTTCGGATATCAAAACACGATGAAAAATTATGAAAATTTTACAGTACATAGATCTATGTCTTAGGAACGTTTTTCATGTTTTAAGTTTTTCCGTTTGAAGTCGTTTTAAGGTTCGGAAAAATTAGACAAAACTGTTGCGCCGTTAAAAATCACATATGGACAGATTTACGAAAGATTTGCTCAAGTTTCTAGATTTGAATATTTTTACTACTCCCAAAACCGTGTAAGCGTTAACTTACTGATTTACGGATGTCTCGGCTCGATGATTCGGAGGCGTGGCTTCCACGTTCTTCGTTCTCCCTCCGAGATCCTTCGTTTTTCCTCCACGCGTCCGGATCGGGGTTTAGAATAGGAAAGAGATTTAATTAGGATTCGTTTTCGAATCTTGAATGGAAAAGAATGGACAAGAATGGTTCGAATCTTACCCCGATGATCGAAGACTCCTAATTTCCGTCCAAGTCAGTCCCTTGATTCGGTTTGTGCCTCCGACGACTCCGGAATTAGGGTTTTGTGTGTAGAGAGATTTCGTAGGGTTTTGTAAAGATGTTCGGGGCTCCCAAGAGGGTTTATTTATAGATATTTAAGACCTAGGGCGTCCAAGATCTGACCCCAAGCGTCTTGAGTCGAGATATGTTCAACCGAAAGTCGAAAAATCCGCGTTCGGGCGAGAAAATCGCGGAACGGCCGCAACTGCCAAGTGGCGCGCTCTTGGCGCGGTGAACCCCTAAAGACCGCGTGGCGACCGCGCCGTCCTGGCCTGGACTTCGGTCTGGGCCGGGTCGTGGGATCCGTCGGGCGTTTCCTCCTCTCTTTCGGACTTCTATCCCTCTATGTTCCCGGATTCGGATTTCCGGGGTATCTTCGGGCTCCGATTTCCTATCTTAATTTTATTCGGACCTAAATTTATGTTTGGACTCGAGTTATTGAGTCCATCGGTGTTGGGTTTCCGTGTAACCATTTATTCGATTAAATTGTCTTCGGCTTCCCGGGTTCTTGGAATTTTGATTCCTTTTTAATTTAAATTTCATTTCTCATCTTTTATGATTCTTTATCCCTTTATCATGCTTATTATATTTATTTATTTATTTATTTTATGTATTGCATTTATTTTATGTTGGAAAATTCTCGGGTATTACAGTCTACCCTCCTTAAGAATCAACTTCGTCCTCGAAGTTGTGTTTCGGCTTTTCTCGTGCTAAAGTCTTTTGTTTGTTTTATTATTTTGTGACTGAACTTAGAATTAAAACTTCTAAGCTGCCTACGTACCCGGTGAAGGGATCAAGCCATAACGTAGTTCAAAGCAATTTGAATATGTTTATTTATTCATTCGGAATATATATCGTCAAAAATAAATGTCTATTTTACGGGGTATTACATCCTCTCCCCCTTAGGACTTCAGTTATGTCCCCATAACTGCCTACTTATTATTCTCTTCCTTGATCTCCTTGTTGAGGGTTTACCAATTCTATCCTCTTCTCAATCATCTCCTCACGAACATTACATTCTCTAATCATGTGGTCTTCCCCACCACATCTATAACAAGTCCCACGCCTTGGGCACTCGCGCACCAGATGGGCTTGATGGCATTGTGGGCAACGGGGTACGACTGTACGACGTATGCCATTTCTCCCATTATAGAAATCCTTATTCTCGTTCCTATCTTGTCCACCGTTATTGCTCCGATTCTTCTTCTCAAATCCTTGCGAGTCCTTGCTCGTCTCCCCATTTTCCTTACGCTTCAGTTGCTGGACTCGATCAATTGCTACAGCTCGATCATAAACCGTCTGCAGGTTCGTGAATTGTCCTACTGCAAGTATCTCCCGGATACTAAGGTTCAGACCCATCTCGAATTTCTGAGCCTTGTCAGAGTCGGTTGGTACTATCCTCGTAGCAAATCGTACTAACTCCTTAAATCGGGTGTAATACTCCTGCACCGTCCGTCCCTCTTGCTTCAGTGATAAAAACTCTTCGTACATTGCCGCCTTGGTGCTCATGGGGTAGAATCGGTCCCTTAAATCCTCCTTAAGTTTAGTCCACGAATAAGCTTCTTCAGCTTCCTCTAAATTCCTCTGGAGGTCTTGCCACCACTCATCGGCTTCGCCTCCTAAGTAGTAGGTTGCTACTCGTGTCTTTGCCTCATCAGGACATTTGATAGCATCCAAGAGCTTATCAAATGTACGGATCCACCCCTCTAGTTTGGCGGGATCCTCCTGCCCATCATAACGTGGTGGTTGATAGGGATTCACCAACGCTAGATAGTTGGTTTGGGCTACGGGCGGAGTTACTGCTGCAGGTGTCCTATGCACCTCCGCATTTCCTAATGCTACTAGGAATCCCTCTATCGTTTTTAAACGTGCTTCCATATTATTGGGCGCTTGAGGCACTTGCTCTCCTAGGTTCTGAGGACTTTCACTGTTGTTGGGCGTGTTGGAAAGGTTAGCATCAGTGCCGTTTGGACTCACCTTCCTTGGCTTCCTCCTATGCGCCATTTTCTGTTACAACGTGTATAGATTAGCTTATCTTGGTTTAGATAGATCGCTCGCACAAGACGTTTCGTAAATTTCTAATTTCAAATTTTCGGATTTGTTGTTTGGAAATCCAAACAAGATTTTTGGAATAAAAAGTGTTTTAATAAAACTTGATTTTTTTTTTTTATTGTTCCACACGAGGAAATTTTCTAATTCGTACAAGAGTAGGAATGGCTAAGGCCGAGAGTTCGTAGGTGTGCGCTTAGATGAATGAGATCTAGAACTAAGGCAAGATCCGTCTCTAGTGAGCGTTTCTAATTCGATGTCATGCCTCAAAATTATATAGGTGTAACAAGAGATCTAGGTTAATTTCGCCAGGATTCTAGGTTCATCTTCGCCAAGATTCTAAGTTCAATTCGCCAAGATTCTAGGTTCAATTTCGCCAAGATTCTAAGTTCGAGTTTCGCCAAGATTCTAAGTTCATAGCAGAGATGCAACATGCAAATGCAAATGATATTTCCCCCCAATAATAATTTAATGCACCATATATATATATATATATATATATATATATATATATATTTTTCCATGGGGTTTAAAATAAAAATTTTCCATGGAAATAATACTTTAAAATTTAAAATGATAGTCAAAATACTAATAATAGTTTAAATATAGTAAGGGTTTAAAAATAGTAGTTTTAAAAATAGCCGGCTCTGATACCACCTTGTAACACCCCGGTTTTTGGTCACCCAGGTCGGGATGTCACCGCCACACCTCCCTAGCAAGACACGGTTTCTCCGAGCTTGCTAAGGAGATGCAAGGCTATGGTTTTTCAGAATTTAAAACATTCAAACAGCCCATTTGTATATAATTTAAAAATTAATACATCAAAGTTGCAGCGGAAAATAATATTTACATAAGAACAATGCAGCGGAATTTAAATATAGCCAACACGGCCAGAATACGGGTTAAACAGGCCCGTTCATGCAATTTCTAGTCTAACGTAACATTTAAAAATAAATTGTTCCCCAAACTTCCCATGAATGCATATGATGATGCATATTCTTCAGCTCTGAAATAAACAGGGAAATAAAAATGGTTTGGTCAGCACTACGTGCTGAGTAAGTTACCACAAACATGATTATGAGGTTTCAAAGCCTTTAATTAAATTTAAAAACATGTGCATAATATCCATGATTTAATTTATCCAACTAATAATAATTTAATTGCGTATTTTAAAAGACAAGGGTTTCCATAAGATCATAATTCAACAACATGATAAAATAATCGCAAGACATAATTTAAAGGCATAATTTAAATAAGGAAACCATTTAAGTATTTCAGGATTTCACTATCCCTCTTTTATTCAATATAATCTAGTATAATTTATTCTTGGGGAATCGAACCCGCAAGAAAACAAACAATCGCCCTTGGGGAATCGAACCCGCAAGAACTCACATACATCCTAGGGAATCGAACCCGTAGGAATCAACACATATTCTGGGGAATCGAACCCGCAGAAAGACACACCCTGGGGAATCGAACCCGCAAGGTTTAACACGGACATCCTGGGGAATCGAACCCGCAGGAGAACATACAATCGCCCTTGGGGAATCGAACCCGCAAGAACTCAAACACACCCTGGAGAATCGAACCCGCAAGGTTTAACACGGACATCCTGGGGAATCGAACCCGCAGGAGAACATACTATCGCCCTTGGGGAATCGAACCCGCAGGTCAAACAAGTTTCGCAAATTTCACGAGTTTCATCAAGAGTTCAAGATTTGACTCGGTCAACCACAGTTTAATCTAAAATGCGTCTAAAATCAGATTTAATTTCAAAAATTCTGAAATTTCGCGTCTGACTCCAAAACGTCAAGATCTACAACTTTCGTGTTTTAACTTTTTCAATCCGAGATACCTAAATAGGTCAAAAACACTAATTTTCACAGAAGTATAAATCTGTCCGAATTTCCTAGGTCATAGTTTAGAGATTTCGAATTCTACCATATCAATTCAACTCCAAAATTAACGAAATTTGATAGAGATAATCTTAAGACATATATCTACAAGTTTCATGTTCAGCAAAAGATCTAATTCATCCTATTTCTATTGTCAAAAACGCCAACAAGTTCGGGCCAAGAATCTGTCAAAATTTCAAGATCCATATCCTAGCAGTTCGGTTTCGGGTGGATTTCATATATCAAATCGTCCCGAAAAATTCTGAAAATTTACGGAGGTGTTCTTAACGCATAGATCTACAACTCTTATGTTCAACGCTAAGCCTAGATCGGTCTAGATCCAAGGTAGAAATCACCAACAAGTTCGAACTAAAGTTCTGTCACCGTTTCAAGATCTAAACTCAAGGCAGGTCTGTTTGTGGTCGTTTTCGGATATCAAAACACGATGAAAAATTATGAAAATTTTACAGTACATAGATCTATGTCTTAGGAACGTTTTTCATGTTTTAAGTTTTTCCGTTTGAAGTCGTTTTAAGGTTCGGAAAAATTAGACAAAACTGTTGCGCCGTTAAAAATCACATATGGACAGATTTACGAAAGATTTGCTCAAGTTTCTAGATTTGAATATTTTTACTACTCCCAAAACCGTGTAAGCGTTAACTTACTGATTTACGGATGTCTCGGCTCGATGATTCGGAGGCGTGGCTTCCACGTTCTTCGTTCTCCCTCCGAGATCCTTCGTTTTTCCTCCACGCGTCCGGATCGGGGTTTAGAATAGGAAAGAGATTTAATTAGGATTCGTTTTCGAATCTTGAATGGAAAAGAATGGACAAGAATGGTTCGAATCTTACCCCGATGATCGAAGACTCCTAATTTCCGTCCAAGTCAGTCCCTTGATTCGGTTTGTGCCTCCGACGACTCCGGAATTAGGGTTTTGTGTGTAGAGAGATTTCGTAGGGTTTTGTAAAGATGTTCGGGGCTCCCAAGAGGGTTTATTTATAGATATTTAAGACCTAGGGCGTCCAAGATCTGACCCCAAGCGTCTTGAGTCGAGATATGTTCAACCGAAAGTCGAAAAATCCGCGTTCGGGCGAGAAAATCGCGGAACGGCCGCAACTGCCAAGTGGCGCGCTCTTGGCGCGGTGAACCCCTAAAGACCGCGTGGCGACCGCGCCGTCCTGGCCTGGACTTCGGTCTGGGCCGGGTCGTGCGATCCGTCGGGCGTTTCCTCCTCTCTTTCGGACTTCTATCCCTCTATGTTCCCGGATTCGGATTTCCGGGGTATCTTCGGGCTCCGATTTCCTATCTTAATTTTATTCGGACCTAAATTTATGTTTGGACTCGAGTTATTGAGTCCATCGGTGTTGGGTTTCCGTGTAACCATTTATTCGATTAAATTGTCTTCGGCTTCCCGGGTTCTTGGAATTTTGATTCCTTTTTAATTTAAATTTCATTTCTCATCTTTTATGATTCTTTATCCCTTTATCATGCTTATTATATTTATTTATTTATTTATTTTATGTATTGCATTTATTTTATGTTGGAAAATTCTCGGGTATTACAGTCTACCCTCCTTAAGAATCAACTTCGTCCTCGAAGTTGTGTTTCGGCTTTTCTCGTGCTAAAGTCTTTTGTTTGTTTTATTATTTTGTGACTGAACTTAGAATTAAAACTTCTAAGCTGCCTACGTACCCGGTGAAGGGATCAAGCCATAACGTAGTTCAAAGCAATTTGAATATGTTTATTTATTCATTCGGAATATATATCGTCAAAAATAAATGTCTATTTTACGGGGTATTACATCCTCTCCCCCTTAGGACTTCAGTTATGTCCCCATAACTGCCTACTTATTATTCTCTTCCTTGATCTCCTTGTTGAGGGTTTACCAATTCTATCCTCTTCTCAATCATCTCCTCACGAACATTACATTCTCTAATCATGTGGTCTTCCCCACCACATCTATAACAAGTCCCACGCCTTGGGCACTCGCGCACCAGATGGGCTTGATGGCATTGTGGGCAACGGGGTACGACTGTACGACGTATGCCATTTCTCCCATTATAGAAATCCTTATTCTCGTTCCTATCTTGTCCACCGTTATTGCTCCGATTCTTCTTCTCAAATCCTTGCGAGTCCTTGCTCGTCTCCCCATTTTCCTTACGCTTCAGTTGCTGGACTCGATCAATTGCTACAGCTCGATCATAAACCGTCTGCAGGTTCGTGAATTGTCCTACTGCAAGTATCTCCCGGATACTAAGGTTCAGACCCATCTCGAATTTCTGAGCCTTGTCAGAGTCGGTTGGTACTATCCTCGTAGCAAATCGTACTAACTCCTTAAATCGGGTGTAATACTCCTGCACCGTCCGTCCCTCTTGCTTCAGTGATAAAAACTCTTCGTACATTGCCGCCTTGGTGCTCATGGGGTAGAATCGGTCCCTTAAATCCTCCTTAAGTTTAGTCCACGAATAAGCTTCTTCAGCTTCCTCTAAATTCCTCTGGAGGTCTTGCCACCACTCATCGGCTTCGCCTCCTAAGTAGTAGGTTGCTACTCGTGTCTTTGCCTCATCAGGACATTTGATAGCATCCAAGAGCTTATCAAATGTACGGATCCACCCCTCTAGTTTGGCGGGATCCTCCTGCCCATCATAACGTGGTGGTTGATAGGGATTCACCAACGCTAGATAGTTGGTTTGGGCTACGGGCGGAGTTACTGCTGCAGGTGTCCTATGCACCTCCGCATTTCCTAATGCTACTAGGAATCCCTCTATCGTTTTTAAACGTGCTTCCATATTATTGGGCGCTTGAGGCACTTGCTCTCCTAGGTTCTGAGGACTTTCACTGTTGTTGGGCGTGTTGGAAAGGTTAGCATCAGTGCCGTTTGGACTCACCTTCCTTGGCTTCCTCCTATGCGCCATTTTCTGTTACAACGTGTATAGATTAGCTTATCTTGGTTTAGATAGATCGCTCGCACAAGACGTTTCGTAAATTTCTAATTTCAAATTTTCGGATTTGTTGTTTGGAAATCCAAACAAGATTTTTGGAATAAAAAGTGTTTTAATAAAACTTGATTTTTTTTTTTATTGTTCCACACGAGGAAATTTTCTAATTCGTACAAGAGTAGGAATGGCTAAGGCCGAGAGTTCGTAGGTGTGCGCTTAGATGAATGAGATCTAGAACTAAGGCAAGATCCGTCTCTAGTGAGCGTTTCTAATTCGATGTCATGCCTCAAAATTATATAGGTGTAACAAGAGATCTAGGTTAATTTCGCCAGGATTCTAGGTTCATCTTCGCCAAGATTCTAAGTTCAATTCACCAAGATTCTAGGTTCAATTTCGCCAAGATTCTAAGTTCGAGTTTCGCCAAGATTCTAAGTTCATAGCAGAGATGCAACATGCAAATGCAAATGATATTTCCCCCCAATAATAATTTAATGCACCATATATATATATATATATATATATATATATTTTTCCATGGGGTTTAAAATAAAAATTTTCCATGGAAATAATACTTTAAAATTTAAAATGATAGTCAAAATACTAATAATAGTTTAAATATAGTAAGGGTTTAAAAATAGTAGTTTTAAAAATAGCCGGCTCTGATACCACCTTGTAACACCCCGGTTTTTGGTCACCCAGGTCGGGATGTCACCGCCACACCTCCCTAGCAAGACACGGTTTCTCCGAGCTTGCTAAGGAGATGCAAGGCTATGGTTTTTCAGAATTTAAAACATTCAAACAGCCCATTTGTATATAATTTAAAAATTAATACATCAAAGTTGCAGCGGAAAATAATATTTACATAAGAACAATGCAGCGGAATTTAAATATAGCCAACACGGCCAGAATACGGGTTAAACAGGCCCGTTCATGCAATTTCTAGTCTAACGTAACATTTAAAAATAAATTGTTCCCCAAACTTCCCATGAATGCATATGATGATGCATATTCTTCAGCTCTGAAATAAACAGGGAAATAAAAATGGTTTGGTCAGCACTACGTGCTGAGTAAGTTACCACAAACATGATTATGAGGTTTCAAAGCCTTTAATTAAATTTAAAAACATGTGCATAATATCCATGATTTAATTTATCCAACTAATAATAATTTAATTGCGTATTTTAAAAGACAAGGGTTTCCATAAGATCATAATTCAACAACATGATAAAATAATCGCAAGACATAATTTAAAGGCATAATTTAAATAAGGAAACCATTTAAGTATTTCAGGATTTCACTATCCCTCTTTTATTCAATATAATCTAGTATAATTTATTCTTGGGGAATCGAACCCGCAAGAAAACAAACAATCGCCCTTGGGGAATCGAACCCGCAAGAACTCACATACATCCTAGGGAATCGAACCCGTAGGAATCAACACATATTCTGGGGAATCGAACCCGCAGAAAGACACACCCTGGGGAATCGAACCCGCAAGGTTTAACACGGACATCCTGGGGAATCGAACCCGCAGGAGAACATACAATCGCCCTTGGGGAATCGAACCCGCAAGAACTCAAACACACCCTGGAGAATCGAACCCGCAAGGTTTAACACGGACATCCTGGGGAATCGAACCCGCAGGAGAACATACAATCGCCCTTGGGGAATCGAACCCGCAGGTCAAACAAGTTTCGCAAATTTCACGAGTTTCATCAAGAGTTCAAGATTTGACTCGGTCAACCACAGTTTAATCTAAAATGCGTCTAAAATCAGATTTAATTTCAAAAATTCTGAAATTTCGCGTCTGACTCCAAAACGTCAAGATCTACAACTTTCGTGTTTTAACTTTTTCAATCCGAGATACCTAGGTCAAAAACACTAATTTTCACAGAAGTATAAATCTGTCCGAATTTCCTAGGTCATAGTTTAGAGATTTCGAATTCTACCATATCAATTCAACTCCAAAATTAACGAAATTTGACAGAGATCATCTTAAGACATATATCTACAAGTTTCATGTTCAGCAAAAGATCTAATTCATCCTATTTCTATTGTCAAAAACGCCAACAAGTTCGGGCCAAGAATCTGTCAAAATTTCAAGATCCATATCCTAGCAGTTCGGTTTCGGGTGGATTTCATATATCAAATCGTCCCGAAAAATTCTGAAAATTTACGGAGGTGTTCTTAACGCATAGATCTACAACTCTTATGTTCAACGCTAAGCCTAGATCGGTCTAGATCCAAGGTAGAAATCACCAACAAGTTCGAACTAAAGTTCTGTCACCGTTTCAAGATCTAAACTCAAGGCAGGTCTGTTTGTGGTCGTTTTCGGATATCAAAACACGATGAAAAATTATGAAAATTTTACAGTACATAGATCTATGTCTTAGGAACGTTTTTCATGTTTTAAGTTTTTCCGTTTGAAGTCGTTTTAAGGTTCGGAAAAATTAGACAAAACTGTTGCGCCGTTAAAAATCACATATGGACAGATTTACGAAAGATTTGCTCAAGTTTCTAGATTTGAATATTTTTACTGCTCCCAAAACCGTGTAAGCGTTAACTTACTGATTTACGGATGTCTCGGCTCGATGATTCGGAGGCGTGGCTTCCACGTTCTTCGTTCTCCCTCCGAGATCCTTCGTTTTTCCTCCACGCGTCCGGATCGGGGTTTAGAATAGGAAAGAGATTTAATTAGGATTCGTTTTCGAATCTTGAATGGAAAAGAATGGACAAGAATGGTTCGAATCTTACCACGATGATCGAAGACTCCTAATTTCCGTCCAAGTCAGTCCCTTGATTCGGTTTGTGCCTCCGACGACTCCGGAATTAGGGTTTTGTGTGTAGAGAGATTTCGTAGGGTTTTGTAAAGATGTTCGGGGCTCTCAAGAGGGTTTATTTATAGATATTTAAGACCTAGGGCGTCCAAGATCTGACCCCAAGCGTCTTGAGTCGAGATATGTTCAACCGAAAGTCGAAAAATCCGCGTTCGGGCGAGAAAATCGCGGAACGGCCGCAACTGCCAAGTGGCGCGCTCTTGGCGCGGTGAACCCCTAAAGACCGTGCGGCGACCGCGCCGTCCTGGCCTGGACTTCGGTCTGGGCCGGGTCGTGCGATCCGTCGGGCGTTTCCTCCTCTCTTTCGGACTTCTATTCCTCTATGTTCCCGGATTCGGATTTCCGGGGTATCTTCGGGCTCCGATTTCCTATCTTAATTTTATTCGGACCTAAATTTATGTTTGGACTCGTGTTATTGAGTCCATCGGTGTTGGGTTTCCGTGTAACCATTTATTCGATTAAATTGTCTTCGGCTTCCCGGGTTCTTGGAATTTTGATTCCTTTTTAAATTAAATTTCATTTCTCATCTTTTATGATTCTTTATCCCTTTATCATGCTTATTATATTTATTTATTTATTTATTTTATGTATTGCATTTATTTTATGTTGGAAAATTCTCGGGTATTACACGCTCCCCCCAGGTTAGCCAGGTGACCTAGGTTGGCCTCCATTTGTTCTACTCTTAGCCTGAAGTTGTTCACGTTTTGAGGGGTTCCGAGGTAGGCTTCTATCAATCTCATTAATAGGTTGATTGAAACTTTTGACAAATTTCCTACACGAGCGTTTTTATAAAATATCCCAGGTTTGAATTTATTAAATGAAAAGAAGAGTTATGATTCGTGGGAAAGGGGTTTAAGGATATATTTTACTTTTTATTACTCATGTGGGAAACTTCAATTTCAAACGGCACTGTGGACCTCCCCGGCATGAAACTTTTGACAATTTCTTGCCTTGAAGATCCTTGGCATGGAACTTTTGACAAGTTCCCATTACATGAGTATTTTCTGAAACATAATAATCATGGTTTTCAATTTTATTTAATGAAACCAAATTATGAGGATGGAGTTGGGATTAGGGATATATTTATAGATTGTCACGTTTTTATTACTCGTGTTAAGAAACTGTGCCCCCGAAAGCGCACGGAGTCAAAAATTGCAGTATTTATAGTAAGTACCGGATCGTTCACTGGAGGATGTGCGATAGAAGCAGGGCCCACATCGTTTACTAAGATTTTCCACTCGGTTACTCGATTCAAGTTTCTGTTTGATTATGAACTACTTGACATAATTTAATCTAAATTATGAAAGCAATTAAAATAAAGCAGATAAAAATATTCTAGAAAGCGAATTAAATTTAATCTAAGAAAACAATAAAATTATTCTAAGAAAGCGGTTAAACTATTCTAAGAAAGCAGATTTAAAATGGGACAGAAGGGACAGGAAGAAAACAATAAAATTGGACAAGATACAGATGAAATACAATTAAACTTCCATTTTAATACACAGATCTTTGTTTGGGATAATTCGTCAGTTAGCTAACTCTCATGCTCTCTGTACCATGTTCCCTTTAACAGACAGGTACTTACAGTAAGAGTTTACATGCTCTTAAGAAAACATAATCTAAGATACCACAGACTCATAACTCCCTTCACAGGCCTTGCAAAGTTATATTATTTATCTGTGGTGGACAAGCAACACCTGACAAATCATTAGTTGAAGTGTCAAGTACCGCTATCAATCCCCCATGTCACACCCGAAGATTCTAATTAAGCTCTGAACTATCCCTTAACTCTCAGTCCTAGTAGCAGTTACACAACTCTCAATACAACCGAGTGACCTCTAAAGAAAGCAGTTAAAAGAAAGCGGTAAAGAAAGCATTTAAAATCCTATCACTCGGAGGTTTTTGAAAGTCTGACCCTGGTAGTAAAATAAAGCCCCCAGTCAGAATGACCGGATGTGGATCAAGAATTCCCTATTCTCGGTGAACCGCTCGCAGTGTTCACTTCCCGTCGGGTGGTTATGAGATACAAACTTTAGTTCGTTCCGGATGCACTCACTCAGGACTCAAAAATAGGCTTTGGCAGGAGAGGATAGCAGTTGAAAGGAACTCAACCCTACCTTAGAAAATAACCAAGGCCCGAATATTGTTCCTCTAGTATTAACTATCACACCGTATTTGAGTCCAAGTGGACCCCATTTCAGTGTGATATTTAATACCAGATTTTCAACACAAAGCAATTTTGGAAAATAATAGATGTTTGAAAATCATTCCCTAAACAGGTACTAGACTCTCAATTAAAACACAGATCCTTTCAGTCTAGGTGAGACCTAATCGCTGACTCCGCTTCTAATTTCCCAAAATCAACCCCCAGTAGAATGTGAATTAGTCATAACTGTGGAATTTGTCCCTTAATCAGATCCGGATTTTATAAATGAATTTTTGTTGGAAATTTATTGTTAGTCATCTGATTAAAATCAGGACTCCTATGTCCAAGGGAAGGATCCCAAAATAATTATGACCACAATATCTAAATAATAATATCATGCATAAATTTATAGAGAAGTGTAAAATAAAATAACCCAAAATATAAGGCGGTTTTAGACAGAAGTTGGTACACAGAGATGAAATAGCCGGAGATGAGAATAATTTATTTTGGCTAAAAAGATGGCAAAACGATTGGGTGGACTGCAAACATCTGCTGCCCAATTTCCCTCTCATTTGGATGGAATGATCTTTAGACAGTGGAATGCCTTAAATGACAGTTGCCGCCGTCATCTTAGACTCCACTATCTGTGAACTGGATAAAAACCTAAATGTTCTATCACTGCAATAATTATTAGATGACATTGACATATATCATCTAACATTACTACAGCTCCAGATTTGGGTTTGAAATTAAGATAAAGAAAGAGAAACTGTATCCGGATAGGAGTCAGCTGAGCAGCTATTATAATCCCGGATGGACGAACCGCCAAGGCTTCCACCGACCACTATCCGGACCATGCAAAATAACAACTAGTAATTAATATTCAGACTACGAGCTAGTTTATCCGTGTGAGAATACCCGCCAACATTATTCTGATATATTCCTTACTAGTTGTTTCACACAACACGGGTAAGACAAAATAAAATGAAATAAGAAGAAGAGCTTGCATGAGAGACATTGGTTTCTCATGCAAGGTTATGGAATCAATCCATAATTGATGGCTTAAATAATCCCTCCTACCATAATTAATTACAGTCCGGATGATCTGTTTAAGGCATCATGATTTTATTTATAGAAAAATGTTTTAATGACAATTGAACAAAGATCCTTTAATCACAACAATTAGTGATTTAATTATTGCTAATTAAAATCATCAATCATTAATGACTAGAGGGTTCAATCAATTAATAGATGGGAAATGAAGAATCAAAATTTTGGCAGCATAACGCCTTATATTGCAATTCTATGGTATTAAATCTTAATCCGTGGGATTCAGATGTGAGTTTTTGCAATATAATGGAGGATAGAAGATTAGACTTTTTAGGGTTAAATAGAGGAGAGAGTTCTGTCGAGATACCATAAATTGTGTCAGGGGCCTAGACCCGCGACATGGGTGCCTCGACAGATTTACAGAAATTTGGGCAGAGTTTCACCTTGTGTCACTAAGCAAAAGTTATGGCGCGGACCGTGGGTCCGCGACAGGAGTTTAGCGACACAAGATTGCTCTGGAAATTTCTAAGTGTTTTGGTTCCCAATTGCTAGTCTGGAGTTGTGTCGCGGAGCATGGCTCCGCGACAGGATGCCTAGCGACTGGGGTTTTCAAAATAATACAGGGCATAATTTCCTGTCTCGGAATAAAAGTTGAGGCGACAAGGGTGTTCCGCGACAGGAGCCATGCAGAGGATAATAACAAGAGTTTGGTTCCTGGTCGATAAGCAAGGTTGAGTCGAGGACCGTGGGTCCGCGACAGGGTGTTTAGCGACCAAGGGTTTTCGAATTATGAAGACAAGTGTCCTTAGGCATCCATGTCGCGGAACAGCCTCCTGTCGATAAACGTGGCTTAGCGACAGGAGTCGGTTAGCGACATGGGTGGTTCAGGACCCAAGTCAGTAAAAGCAAAGTTGAACAGTAGCATGCAAACAGTGTGATCTTACCCTATTTCAGATCAAAAAGTGGTTCTGACCCAAAATACCCAAACAAAAATTTAAATCTACCTAGAACATGCTGGAACAGAATTAAATCTCCCCAAAATAGAATTTAAAAGTTAAGCAAAACCTAATCTAGGGTTGATCACATGTAAGCATGAAACATTATCCAAGAAAATAAGAACAGGAGGCATAAATAGAGGGACCAAAGGTCAAATGACCCATAAATGAAAAGGAAAGCAGTAAATCCATGGGTTGTGAGACCCATTTCATGGTTTTGGGACACAACTTGGTGAATATTTTCCCATTTATTAAATAGTTTGTTGGTACCCATCATTTGGGTAATACAAACCCTAAAATCAAACTTAACAACAAAAATAAAACTGTGAACAGTGGCTACCTATGCTATTTAAAACAAGAACATAGATCAAAACTGATCTAAACTAAGCTTAATGCAGAAATTAAATAATACAAAAAAAGAAAAAAAATAAACCTAAACTAAGAACTACCTAGAGAGATTCTCCAACTGTGTCTTCAAGGGAATGATTTTTCTAACCCTGAGCTCATGGGGGCTCCTCATATTTATAGGAGTGGAGCCCTAGGCCCATGGACTTGATCTGAGGCCCACTGTGTCTCAAGACATCACACACATCGCAACTTTGTCGCGGAATCACCTTGTGTCGCGGGACATGGCTGCATGTGGCAACGCTTCTCGACTAGGTCTTGTGTCTCTATTCGTGCGTCTGTGTCGCTATCCATGTCTGTGTCGCTAAGCATGGATCGCGACCGGGGTTCCTCGACTGGGGTGTGGCTTGGCCTCCAAGGTGTTGGTGGCGCGGAACCTTGGTCGTGTCGCGGAACCATGGTCCTCGACCAGGGTTCCTCGACTGGATGTTCCCAGACTGGTCTCTTCTTTATGTTGCATGCTGGGTCGCTAATCCCTCCTGTGTCGCGGAACCATGGTCCTCGACCGGGGTTCCTCGACCGGATGTTCCCAGACTGAGCTGAATGGGCCAGATGGGCCGAAGTTGTTCTTTTTGTGGGCTTTTCTATCTTTTCCCATCTTTTTGTATTTTTGTGGGCTTGTTTATTCTTTTGCCCATCTTTTTGTTTCCTTTTTCTTTTCTTTTCTTTTTCTCATGTTTTTGGATTTTTCTAACATAAACATGTAATAAAATTACATATTTTGCATTTTTCATGCCAGCTCAATATTTTTACAATTATGCATAAATCAGTCCAATTCAACTGCTTTCTTATTTATTATAAGACCGGAATGCGATCAAATGCCCGTTTCCGACACAGAAATGGATTGAAAAAATAATGGTCGTTTCTGGCCATTATCATTGATCATGTTTGCGTTTGGAGCAGCCATCTAGTGTTGACAAGGTAGGTTAGAGTTAGGGTGTGTTTTAGGCAAAGTCAAGATGTGCAAGAATTAAATCTATATGCAACATGCAAGTGCAAGTCCATTCCCCGTTAAAATTTAATATATTCGTATGGTTAAAATAAATTGTTAAAGGTTGGGCCTCTATAGTGGGCCGAAAAGTTTAATTTTTCTTTTCTTGGCTAAAACATTGGGCTATAAACAAATTTTCGGACTAAATAAAACTAGTGGTCTTTAAAAGTGATCTACTTAAAAATATTGCTAGGGTTTAAAATATTAGTATCAAAATAATTATAATAATAATATTACTAATAATAATAATAGCTTCAAAATAAAATTCCGGGCTCTGATACCAACTTGTAACACCCCGGATTTGGTAACCCAGGCCGAGGTGTCACCGCCGCACCTCCCTAGCAAGACACGGCTTCCCGAGCTCGCTAAGGAAGTGCAAGGCTTATGGGTATGCAAAGTTTTAAAAACATTCAACAATGAATCCGGAATTTATTAATACTTCAATCAAAGTGCGATAGTAAAAAATCATCATGCATGGATAAGGTAAATGCAGCGGAAAAGTACTCACGGCCAACACGGCCAAATCCTCGGGTTTAACAGACCCCGTAAAAACAGTAGTATGATGCAGTAATTAAAAACGTTCACAAATATATATATCCCCCCAAATGCGTGTGCATGCGTCACTCGACATACTCTGTAAAAGAAAAAAAATGACAACGGTTGCCAGTATAAAGATATACTGAGTAAGTTAATCCCTAACTAACAAATAAAACGGGTTACATGTGTTTAAACTAAAGATTTCGCTTTCCATACATAAATTTAAAATACATAATTTATTTGCAGCGGAAAACATGATTGAAGGACATAAATTTTAAAAGCGTAATTTAAAGCATAATTTAAGATGCAAAATTTTAAATACATAATTTAAAAACATGATAAATACGATTTAAGCATAATGGAACACTCACACAAGTCATTTACATTTTATCCCGTCGACTAAGAAGAGGACACCATACCAGGAGACCACTAACGAGGCAATCTCAAAAGATAGTAGGACCACTAACGAGGCGATCCAAAACACAACGCGCGAGATCACTAACGAGGCAATCTCAGATAGTAAGGAGACCACTAACGAGGCAGTCTCAAAAAGATAATGATAGTATGAAGATCGGCTCAGCCTAGTGAACGGGATTTTTCGAAAGTTCGTATTTTCAATGTTATCAATTGATCGACATCACGTTTCTTAGTCTGAGTTTCCTCAAGTTTGAATAATCCGGTTCGAGGCGACTTACGCCTTTCTTAAAAATTCATATTTACACCAAAAATTCTGAAATTTTTACAGTAGTTCTAAAACACACACGCGAACAACTTTCATGTTTTAAGTTTTTGGAAATAAGGTTCCGAAGTAAGTCAAATTTTTAATCTCTGCATCAAATAATTCCTGCCTCAAAACTTGTTTCGTCACAGATTCGTGCAAGGTCGATAAAAAATACATTTCAAAACCAATGGAGGCGAAATTTTTACAGTAGGCACAAAACACATTAAGGCACAACTTTCATGTTTTAAGGATTTGGAAATAATGAATTTTAGATGCTAAAAAATCGACCACAACCCACTGTTCTCTCGCGGACTGCGACGAGGTTTTAAAACAGTTTTGAAATTCGACTATTTGACATATCAAATGAACACCAAAATCCGTGAAATTTTATATGCATAATCTAGACACAATTATCTACAACTTTTGTTTAGGAATGTAAGGTTGAATCATTCTAAAAATGTGTGAAAAACGTGCAACAAGTCGAGTGAGAGAAACTGTCACAGTTTGAAACGTTCGATTTGTCACAGAAGGTTTACGGCATGATTTGGGATAGCAAAAATTAATGTCAACGGCTGAAATTTGGACACAAGATAGATTGAAGTGTGAGGAACAAAGTTTATGTTGAAAAGTTTTCGTTTTGAATTCCAAAAATTAACTTACAGATTTGGAGATTAGGATTACTGGAATGGGTATCCGGACGTTCTAGGGTTGCGACGAACGGCCAATCCTTCCGATCGCTTTTCATTCGTTTTCCGGCGAGAAATCGTGGCAAAGGAAACGGGTTAGATTTTGAGTTTCTAAGTTTTATGGACGAACTAAAACATTAAACTATGGCTTACCAAGAGTCTGGAGGGCAGGGCTTGGTTCCTTTCGCCTCGTCGTCGCCGGAATGCTCGCCGGAAAGTGTCGTCGGAAGAGTTTCGGCTTGGGGAGGAAGTTTGGGAGTAGTGTGGGAGTAGTTTCTGTAAGTCTAGGGTTTGGAGGCGCCCCCAGCCGCCCTTAAGTCTCCCTCACGACTGGGATTTGGTTTCCCTCGAAGGGGGTGGTCGATTTTGGCAAGAAAATCGCCATGGAAGGAAAGGTTACACCTTCTGCCCCTCTGGCGCGCTGGTGGCGCGCCCTCAAGCCTTTGTCCGCGCGAATAGTCCTGGGACGCGTCTCCCTCTCCCCGCGCGGTGGCCGCGCGTGCGCGCACGGAGTGCGCGCCGCCCGAACCGGCCGGTTCGGGCGGTTCGTGTGGTCCGTCGGTTCTTTCCTTCCGTTTCTCGATCGGATGTCTATCCTTCGCGCTCTTGGTTCGACTTTTCGGGTCATTCCTGACTCGAAATTCTCATGTGGATTTGTTTACGAATTCGATCTAACTCCCGTATGATAATTTGTCTACTTAAACTCGTCCCGTCCCTCCTTACTGATTTTACTGAAGTTGTGTTTTGGTTTCTTCGCGTTTAACGTTGAACGTTTTCGGTTATGTTTTATTTTGTGATTGTTTCGTGACTGAACTTAGAATTTAGGTTTCCAAGCTGCCTACGTACCCTGTGAAGGGATCAAGTCATGACGTAGTTCAAAACAATTTGAATTTGTTTTTCCTCGGGTGTTACAGGCATCGTATCTCGGTGGTGGATGTCATCGTAACTCGGTGGTGGTGAAGGTATCCGGTGGTGCAGCGAATCGAAGCGGCGTCGGAGATGGTGGAAAGGGATTGAGGCCGACAGATCTGGAGGTGAGCTTGGGGCTGGAGGATTGGGTTGCAGCGGCTGTTGGTGAAGAGGGACGGCGACAGGAGGTTGCCGGAAATGGAGAGCTTGCCGGAAATTAGAAGTTGAGAAGATGATGATGGTGGTGGAGCTTCCGGAAGTGAAGGCAGGCGTTGGTGGCCGGAATCTGCTGGGTGGTGAGCGGATCCGAGAGGTATTGGAGTGTTGGGTTCTGTGTTTTGACAGAAGTTCAATACTGATTATCGAACCTACTCGATGGAACCACCTCTGCTGCAGTGTGCTCAAAATTTGAAATATGGAGAGGTTTGCAGAGATCCAGCTGGCAATGTTCTCAATGACTCTTTTCTGATAAGGGAGGATATAGACTAATTTTTTCTTGCAGGGAATTCCTGTCAAATCAGAAATATAGCTGTTACTCTCAACCAAGAAAATCCCCAACAACTCTTTTTCAAATTTGTCTTTTTTTGAAATTTGTCTGTTGGGATTTTTGTTTAAAAGAGTTTTTCAGAAGAGTTGAAGATAGAGATTCATTTTATCAACTATCTAACATACAGAAAAACACTCTCAAGCTCCAAGTGTTCATCTTGAGTTGAAAGATCCTCGATTGGCAGCCTCTTGTTCAAAGATATCGATTTGTTGCTGCTAAATCGAAGTGCCTTGGACACGTCTCAGTAAGGATTGTGTTCAGAACCCTTTAAGTGTTTTGGTAATACATTTAAAGGGATAAGTCCAAGGCTTTACCAGAAGACCACTCTTCAAAGATCATATCTTCTCAAATTGGAGGGAGTGCTTCACAGGTTTCTTCAAGGGGAATTCAAAGCAGGGAAGCTTTGGGAGTTGAAGTAGAAGGGAATTTTCTACACCAAAGGCTGGAGGTTTTTGGTCATTACAACTGTCCACTTGGAGTTTGGAGTGAAGGCATCTTTCATATTTTGCTCATGTGTGTGGTTGTAAACCATAGTTGAAACACATAGTAAAATATCCTCCTGGATTGGTATCCCCCAGACGTAGGCCGAAGGCCGAACTGGGTCAACATCTCCTTGTGTCTCATTTTTTCTTTATGCTTCTTGTGTATTTGTTCTTTATTCCGCTGTGCATGATTACTACTTTACTCTGGTTTTGTTAATCTATGTGTTCACTGTGTTAGATTGAACTCGTTACACAGAACCACTGCAGAAAGAATATCTCTTGCTTGTGCTGGGAACATAACAAGTGGTATCAGAGCCACACTCTTTCGAGAGAGATCCAAACAGCAAGATGAGTCAAGGATGGTCATTCAACATGCCCCCACAGCTCGATGGGACAAACTTTTCCTTCTGGAAAAACAGGATGCGCTCCTTTTTTATGTCAGTCGATGATAGGGCTTGGCGTTGCCAAGCTTAAAGACAAAAAGAAATGGACTGCAGGGGATAGGATCAACTGTAACATGAACTCCAAGGCACTACATGCTATCTTCAGTGCAATGGAGAGCTTGCCGGAAATGGAGGTTGCCGGAAATGGAGAGCTTGCCGGAAATTAGAAGTTGAGAAGATGATGATGGTGGTGGAGCTTCAGGAAGTGAAGGCAGGCGGTGGTGGCCGGAATATGTTGGGTGGTGAGCGGATCCAAGAGGTGTTGGAGATGATGGCCGCCGTTGATTGGAGGAATGAGGAAGATGCCCGGAGGAAGTTGAATGGCGAGAGCAGTCCCGTCGGAATGGATTGGTGGCCGGAGATGGTAAGAGCTTGGCCGGAGGAAATGAGTTGGTGTTCCAGTTGCTGCTCGTTTCAATTTCCTAAGTTCAAATTGTGGAAGATGACACGGTGGGCCCACCTGTATAGCAATTTGATTAGTTAATTTTTTTTTTATTTTTTTTAAATATAAATAAATAAAGATATATCAAGATATAAATATAAATAAATAAATTTATTCTAATTGATTATTTAGCTTGTGTTCCATTTAAGGGACCCGTGTTCCACTGAACAGATAACACCAAACCATAATTCTCGAATTACATCAAGAGAGGGATTTTTAATAATTTTATCATGTTTTCGGATGTTTTAACACAAATTTAATAAAATAACAATATTTTTGTGTTTTTCAATACCAGCTTATTATTATTACAAACTTAGATATATCTGTCAAATTCAAATGCTTTCTTATTTAAATAAGACCGGAATGCAATCAAATGCCCATGTTTAGACACAGAAATAGATTAAAAACAATGGTCAATTTCGGCAATTATCACGGAAGAAAATAAATAATGGACGAAAGCAACAAGGACACAGTCGAGTTCGAATCCGCCGAACTCGAGTCTACAAATGAGAAGCCAAGATGGAGTGAACTCATGGACGCTATCCCAAAGCGGACGCCGGATTTCAAAGCGCAAGATCCTCTGAAAATGGTCAATGTTGGCACGGACGAACACCCAAGAGAGGTTCCAGTCAGTGCAAATTTAGATCAACACATGACCAACCAATTTAGAGAAGTTCTAATTGAGTTCAAAGATTGTTTTGCATGAAATTATACAGAAATGCCTAGATTGGAAAGATCAATTGTGGAACACAGGCTACCGATCAAAGAAGGATTTTAGGCCGCATAAATAGCAGGCCAGGAGGGCAACGCCCGAAATAGTTCCGAAAATAAAGGAAGAGATAGAAAAATTGTTAGCGGCCGGATTTGTTAGGCCAGCTAAATATGTAGAGTGGTTGTCAAATATTGTACCTGTAATAAAGAAAAATGGAAAGTTGAGAGTTTGTATTGATTTTAGAAATCTCAATATAGCCACTCCCAAAGATGAATATATGATGCCTATCGTTGATCTGTTAATTGATTCGGCCGCAAAACAAGGGATGTTTTCTTTTATGGATGGATATTCCGGGTATAATCAAATCTTTATGGCCGAAGAAGATGTACACAAGACTGCATTTAGATGCCCTGGAGCTATTGGAATATACGAATGGGTAGTAATGCCATTCTCCTTGAAGAATGCAGGAGCCACATATCAAAGGGCCATGAATTATGTCTTTCATGATTTAATAGGAGACTGTGTGGAAGTCTACATTGATGATGTCATGGTCCGATCAAAAGACATGGAAAACCATTTGGCCGATCTGAGAAGAGTATTTGCAAGGATGAGGCTACATGGAGTTAAGATGAATCCAGCCAAGTGTGCTTTTGGAGTACAAGCGTGGAATTTCCTAGGATTCTTTGTACATAACAAAGGCATAGAAGTTGACGCAAACAAAACCAAGGCTATCCAGGAAGCCAGACCTCCTCATGATAGGAAGAGTTTGCAGAAATTCTTAGGTCAGATCGGTTTTCTGAGAAGATTCTTGGCAAATGCAGCCGGGAAGGGAAACCACTAACCGATCTGCTTAGACTGAAGAAAGAGGAGGAATTTAAGTGGGGAGCAGACAAACAAAGAGCCTTTGAACAATTGAAGCAGGCTCTAATCAATCCACCAGTGTTGGTCCCTCCTATCCTCGGCCGACCGTTGAAGTTGTATATATCCGCGGCCGAAGAGTCTATAGGAGCGTTATTGGCTCAAGAATATGAAGAAGGAAGAGACCGGGCGATTTACTATTTGAGCAGAATTCTTAAAGAGCAGAACTCAGGTACTCGCCGATTCATAAGTTGTGTTTGAGTCTTTATCATGCATGCCAAAAGATGGAATATTATATTCATCCGAGGCAGGTAATAATAGTGGCTGCAGTTGACATAGTCAAAATCATGATGAATGATCCAATTAGAAGCCGAAGAATGGCTAAATGGGCCATGAAATTAAATGCGTACGATTTAAAATATCAGCCACTAAAGGCTATGAAGGGACAAATCGTAGCCGATATTCTGGCCAACCATCCGATGCCTTCAGTACCACAGAGTACCGAGGAGGAAGTTCGGCCGAAAAGAGCGGACGAAGTAGGAATAGTATACCTGCATCGTGGACAATGATGTTCGATGGTTCCAAAGCTGCTTCGGGAGTTGGAGCAGGTTTCACACTACATACACCGGAGGGCATGGTATACAAATACTATGTGCAATTGCCTAAGTCCTATACTAATAACCAGGCGGAGTATAAGGCACTAATCTCGGGATTACGACAGTTGATAGACGAAGGAGTCAAAGCCATAGTGATCAAGGGAGACTCTCAAGTGGTTATTCAACAATTGCTTGGGGACTTTTCTGTTAAGAGTTCACAGCTGATCGGATTGTATGAAGAAGCAATTGTGCTACTAGAAGAATTTGATGAGGTATACATTGAGTATGTCCCAAGGAAAGAGAATGAATTGGCCAATGAGTTAGCTCATCATGCAGCAAGATATCGGCTGATGCCGAAAGCAGGTAACATGGAGATATGTTTGGCCGAAACTGAGAAGGCCGGATGGATTAAATAGATAGCGTGAATTTTTGAAGATCCAGCCGAAGCCCACCCAGCCGAAAAGAGGAAAGTAATGGATTATTTAATAATAGGGGGATTACTCTTTAAACGAGCCGTTGATGGGATATTGCTCCGATGCGTACGAGAATAGGATGCTGAGAGTAATGGGAGAAGTACATGAAGGAATATATGGCGCACATCGTGCGGGAATCAATGAAGTAGAGTATCATTCGGCTAGGATACTATTGGCCGAATATGGGAACGAATTGTGAAAGATACGTGAAGGGATGTCGTAAATGTCAGAAGCATGGGCCGATCCAGAAGTTACCGGCCGAATAATTGCATATTATGATTAAACCATGGTCATTTCGAGGATGGGCTATGGATGTTATTGGAAAAATTCATCCTTCTTCTTCTAAAAGACATGAGTATGTTCTTGTGGCCACGGACTATTTCACGAAGTGGGCCGAAGCACAAGCATACGTCAGCGTTTCTCAAGAAGAAGTTATTGAATTCATTAAGAGACAATTGATCTACAGGTTCGGAATTCCACAGACAATTCTAACAGATAGAGGAACAATGTTTGTGGGAGAAAAGATTAAGGCCTTTGCAGATGGCCTGGGAGCCAGAACAACGACACTGATCATACCATAAGGCCCATGTTCCACACAACGTGCTAAACCATTCATCAAAGCAATATCCCAGATACTGTTCGAGGATGTAGAGGAATGGGAGCAGAATTCGAGCCAACACTTTCCAGAAGGGATCAAGACCATTTTGAGCCTAAACGAAGAGGAAGGCTGCCCCATCGAGGGAACAAGAGTAGAATTGCCAAATTCCAACTTTTTGGCCTTGATGCGGTCTCCGCAAGAAATGATGCGGTCTAGACCGCATCGACTAGACCGCATCACCTCAGAGTATGCTCCAGCCTCAAATCCGTCGAATGCGGTTTACCTAATGCGGTCTACAATAGACAGACCGCATCGCCTTCGAAGAAGCCCAGGACTGCAATTCAAATGCATGCGGATTACCGCATGCGGTCTAGACCGCATTGTCTAGACCGCATCGTCTCAGACCGCATCGCCCCTGCTGATGCCTTTATGCAATTTCCATTGCATGCAGTTTATGTAATACCCGAGAATTTGGCAACATAAAATAAATAAATAAAATAAATAAATAAATAAATATAATAAACATGATAAATGGATAAAGAATCATAAAAGATGAGAAATGGAATTTAAATTTAAAAGGAATCAAAATTCCGAGAACCCGGGAAGCCAAAGACAATTTAATCAAACAAATGGTTACACGGGGACCCGACACCGATAGACTCAATAACTCGAGTCCAAATATAGATTTAGGTCCGAGTAAAATTTAGATAGGAAATCGGAGCCCGAAGATAGCCCGGAAATCGGAATTCGGGAGCATAGAGGGATAGAAATCCGAAAGAGAGGAGGAAAGGCACGACGGATCGCACGACCCGCCCGGACCGAAGTCCAGGCAAAGTCGGCGCGGTGGCCGCGCGGTCCATAGGCATTGGGCGCGCCACGACCGCGCCACGCGACAGATTCGCCCGTTGCGTGAATCTCTCGCCCGAACGCGGATTTTTCGACTTTCGGTTGAACATCTCTCGACTCAAGACCCTTAGGGTCAGATCTTGGACGCCCTAGGTCTTAAATATCTATAAATAAACCCTCTTGGAAGCCCCAAACTCTTGACGAAACCCTACGAAATCTTTCTATACGTCGAAACCCTAATCCCGAAGTCGCCGGAGGCACAACACCGAGAGGAGGGACTGACTTGGACGAAATTGGGGTCTTCTAGCGCCTTGGTAAGATCCGATCTATTCCTCTATACATTCTTGATTCGAAAACAAAACCCTAACCTCATCCTTTTTCTATTCTAAACCCCCGATCCGGATCGAGAGCGAAGAACCCGACAAACGGAGAGGATAAACGGAGGACTGGAAGCCACGTCTCCGAATCAACGATCCCGGACGCTCAACAATCTGTAAGTTAACGCTTACTTTGGTTTTGGGTTGTTAAAAGATTCAAACATATAGATCTAATGGAACCCTACCTAAAATCTGTCTACACCGGCGCAGCGCTTTTATTGAATTTATTCGGACCCCTTAAAACGTTCAAACGAGAAAACTTAAAACACGAAAAACATTCCTAAGACACTGATCTAGCTCTTTTAAAAATTTCATAATTTTTCATCGCGTTTCGATATCCGAAAACGATTGTAACGAGCCTGCTTTAGATTTAGATCTTGAAACGATGATAGATTCTTTATTCGAACTTGTTGGTGATTTCTACCTTAGATCTAGACCGATCTAGGCTTGGCGTTGAAAATAAGAGTTGTAGATCTATAAGTTATGAGTTCGGTAAAATTTTAGAATCTTTCGTGATGATTTGATATATGAAATCCACCCCAAACCGAACTGGTTTAAAATCGGATCTTGAAAACTGGACAGAACATAGATTCGAACTTGCTGACGTTTTTGACTAGGGTTCTAGGCCGAATTAGATCTTTAGCCGAACATGAAAGTTGTAGATAATTGTTTAATATGATCTCTGTAAAATTTCATCAAATTTAGAGTTCATTTTCTATGGTAGATCTCGAAACTTTAAAACTGCTGTGTGAAAACGCGGACAGATTCTTGGTCTGACGAAGATTGACGTTGTTGACCTGTTTCGGTATCTCGGATCGAAAAAGTTAAAACACGAAAGTTGTAGATCTCGACGTTTTGGAGTCAGTCGTGAAATTGCGGAATTTTTGAAATTAAATCTGATTTTAGACAAATTTTAGAGTAAACTGTGGTTGACCAAGTCAAATCTTGATATCTTGTGGAAACTGCGAAATTAGCCTTTGAGGTTGAAACGGATAGAAATTCTTTGAAATACGAAACACGAAACGAGAAGATTAAAATATTGCGGGTTATGACTAAGCTAGATACTGTCAATGTTCTCTGCGGCTTGGGACATAAGAGCCCAAGTGTATGTCTAGGTTGACGTAAGAGCCCTAGCGAAACACTGATCGTATGGCTAGCGGATGGATTAACTCTAATTAAAAGATCGACCACGATACCTGTGGACATAAGAGCCCAGGCGTAAGGCTGGCGGACATAAGAGCCCTAGCAGTGGTGATCTGTAAAAGAATCGAAACGAGACATCGATAAGGGAATCCAACTAAGTCCTTGATAATTTGTGCTTTTAAATTTATGGCAACTTATTTAATTACGTTGCAAGGTATATTGATGATCTTATGAATCCATGTCTTCTAAATTATGCGATTACATGAATTGTTTAAATTATGCACATGTTTTCATTAAATTTAATTAAAGGCTTTGAAACCTCATAATCTTGTACGTGTTAACTTACTCAGCACGTAGTGCTGACCAAACCATTTTTATTTCTTTTTCTTCCAGAGTTGAGAATTATGCATCGTCATATGCATACACGGGAAGCTTGGGATGATATATTATTTTGAATTTTTGTATTAGACTAGATCTTGCATGAACGGGACTGTTTAACCCGTGATTAGGCCATGTTGGCCCTATATTTAAATTCCGCTGCATTATACTTATGTAAATATTATTTTCCGCTGCAACTTAGATGTATTATTTTTAAATTATATATGAATGGGCTGTTTGAATATTTTAAATTCTGAAAAACCATAGCCTTGCATCTCTTTAGTAAGCTCGGAGAAACCGTGTCTTGCTAGGGAGGTGTGGCGGTGACATCCCGACCTGGGTGACCAAAAACCGGGGTGTTACAGTTTATCCGATGCGGTTTAAACCGCATCGATTAGACCGCATCGCCTCCCAGAGACCGCCTCGCCTTATTTCCTGCTTTGTTTTCATTTCGCATCAATGCGGTCTTTTGCCCTGTAGACCGCATCAATGCCTTAGACCGCATTGTTTTATTTTTTCTTGTTTTATTTCTCTTTCGCATCCGATGTGGTCTATCCCCGTGTTAACCGCATCGATGCTCCTACATCGCATCCATGCATGGATATTGTTAGGGTTTCTTATTTTTGTTGCTTTGTTGATTTTAGGGCTAGGGTTGTTGAATTCCCTTGTACCTTGGGATGCCTATATATATGGCCTCCCTAACACTTTGTTCTCACCTTTGAATGAATATATTAAACGTGAGTGTTTGTTTATCTCTTTGGTGTGTGAATCCAAGAGCATTTGAAAGTCATTTTGAATCATCCATTTTTGGCTCATTCCTTTCAAGCAAGATGTGTGCTTGATCGTATCGAACGCCATCATGATCTACGATTGGGGGAATCGAGGGTGTTATCGAACACAATCGGCTCTCGGGTTAGGAAATCCAAAGTGGTAGCCTCCTTATCCATTTATTTTTCCTTTTGTGTTCTTCATTCCTAGCTCATTTAAACTAGTGCTTAATCGATCCATGGCAGTATTAGTTTTGGTATCAGAGCTAGATTAGGCCTAGTTTATCTTTCTATTATATCAAAAATCTAAAAATAGTGTTTGTTCTTGAATACCCATTACCCTGTCTACTGTTCCATTGATTTCCGTGCATTAGATCTTGATATTTCTCAAATCTGATTGCATATACGTGTTCATTGAGCTGAATACATAGAGATTCATATAAAGTTGTCTTGATTTGGCCAAGTATTGAGTGAGATATGAATATTTTAGGATTCTAGAGTGTTCTGTCAAAACTCGTATTCTTGTTATGTTTTGCTTTATGATTCTCTAGATCTTGTGTTATTTTGGTTAGATTGGATTGATATATCTGTTTTAAGCATTAATCGGTGGTATATGCTTTGGAATCCTCATTTTGAGTGTTAATCGAGTGTTGGGATTTTTGAGTGTTCTTGAATTTCTTGAGGGCATTCAATTTGTTCTTGATACTTGTGACTTTGATCCATTAGGGTATATTGGGGAGTGTGTTTGTTTTATTTTTCTTGGGGAGTAAGTCTGGGGGTAGTACAAAGTGTAGTGGGGAATTAATTTCCAGCCAATTCTGTTGGAAGAACTCGAGTGAGTCATTTTCATTTTGAAAGAGATATATCGATGCGGTCTAGTTGTTCCCATGTGGTATAAATCTTAACCGCATCGAATCCTTTAAACCGCATCACATTGTCCAAGCTCCAGAAATCTCAAAATTGTTGTGTTTGAAATCGATGAGACCATCGTTGCGGACTTTTCACAATTAAACCGCATCGCCCGCACAACCGTTCCAGAATATTTACCAAGTGCTCAATGCGGTAAATTGTATGCGGTCTCCATTAAACCGCATCACAATATTAAACCGCATCGCCTCAGTCAAAGCGCCTCAGTTCAAATATTCCAAAATTTTTCCAAGTATCCAAACTTGATGCAGACTTATTCGTGCGGTCTCTCCTATTAAACCCCATCACTTTATTAAACCGCATCACTTGTGTAATTCGCATCCCAGCACCAAATTTTGCAAAATTTTTCTAAGTCTTTTGGGATTGCATATTTTTCTTACTGTACAACTTCACTGAATTAAATCACGAACAATCAATCGGGTTGAAGTTCTGTCAGTGTTCACACTTGACATTGGAATTCCTTGAGGAATAAGTGCTCGCACTGTTCCGCTGATTCAGTTCACAAGTCACAGAGTTGAAGCTCCGTCTGCAATTGCAGATAATAGAGCTCCTCAACAAGTAATTATTACGGAGTTGTTTTCCAACAGTTTGGTGATAGTTATTTTGGGGCTGTGTGAGTGAGGCAGACATTTATTTCTGAGCGTTTATATTTGTGAGGTTTTTACTTTACACTTTTAAATTGTGAGGATTGAGGATATCTGTTGCATAGCTGATTAACGCAGTAAACTGATTAATTAATTCAGATTGATCACTTCACACACTACTCTGTGCTTTTAATTGATTGAGTCGAACTCTGCATTCTATTTCATACAATTTGCGTCCATCACTCTGTTTTTCGTCTACCATACTTTGTTGGTTGTCTGATACGATTGAGCACAACTCTACTGAGGAATCGAACCAACTGGTGGGAAAATTCAGGACCTTCAGTGAGGATACAGTTGTGAGATCACTCTTCAAATTCAGTTGATTCAGTTGATTTCTACTGACAGTTTAAACATATATCTAGTTTTCTTTTCTTTTCTGGTCGTTATGGCAAAAAACATCGAACCAATGCTGCGAGGCATCATGGCCACACTAAAGAATCTGGAAGCAACCACTGCCAAGCAAAACGAACTTGAGTCAATGCGCCAAACCGTAGATGCCAATGTTGCAAGCATAGCCGCTATGAACGATCGTGTCCGCGCGCTTGCTAACACCATGATTGACGTCTCAAGTAGAATTGCCATACAAGAACAAGCTATGAACTTGACTCCCGGAAGCACTAGTGGGATCCACCAATCCGTAATGGACGAAGCTGAAACAGCTATTGAGGAACAAGGATTGCACTTTGGAACATACGACAGACGTCAAGGTCCACGAGGCCCACGGGTCCCAGCCCCGACACCTCCATGACCCGCATTTCCAACAAATGTCCAATTCCAGCACCCTCCACCTCCGGCACCAGCCGGAACCATTCCCAGACCGCCATTACAGCAGCCTGTCCGGCAGAGATTAAATCTGGAACCCATACCAAAACAACAAGCTGAGGATGACTTTGCACATGAGGGACAAATACCCGTTGAGCAAAATAGAATGGAAGCTGATCAGCGAGGGATCAAGTTCACCATCCCAGCGTTCAAAGGAACAAATGATTCGGAGGAATTCATCAATTGGAGACAGTCCATCGAATTGATCTATGACTGTCAGCAATATAATGAATTCACAAAGATCCAACTCGTTGTGTGTGAATTTAAAGACTACGCTTTACAATGGTGGCAAAAGTTCCAACGTAACAATCAACGTTTTGGACACCCAACAGTTTCCACTTGGGCTCAATTAATGCATGCTATGGAGAAGCGATTCATTCCTAGTAATTATTTGATGAACTGTATATGAAAGTCAATTTTTGTGTGCAGGGCAACAGGACAGCAAATGAATATTACAAGGATTTGGAACGCCTCATGATGAGAGCGCATATTAATGAAGAAGAGCCGCTACTGATAGCCAGATTCAAGGGAGGATTAAAGAGAGAAGTCCTAGCAGAAATAAAGTTGAGAGAGTATACTGGGCTAGAACATCTGGTTCAATTAGCCATAGAAATTCACAGACAATTGAGGGATAGACCGGTCAAATCAACGATCATCTCCAACACTACCAAGTATTGGACGACCCGATCAAATGAACAGCCGTCTAAACCCACTGACAAATACGGGAAGCCCAATGCACCAAAAGATGATAGGCCCAACAAGCCTAAAGCCTTTAAGATGGGTAAAGACTTCAAAGATCCATACAAGTACGGGAAGGACGACCGAGACAAACCCAAGAAGGACGTCAAGGATGTTACCTGTTTCACGTGTGGTCAAAAGGGCCATTATTCCCGGGATTGCGTTAAGAAAGCAAGATGAATGGTCATGATAGAACATGGTATATGGAGAGAGGTTGATTATGATGAAGAATGTGATGAAGCAGAAGTTGAACATGAAGACGATGACAATGAACAGTACCCGGACGAGGGCGATCTCAGCCGAGTAGTCTTGGAGGAGAATGAAGAAGAATATGTGACTGTAACACCCCGGATTTGGTAACCCAGGCCGAGGTGTCACCGCCGCATCCCCCTAGCAAGACACGGATTCCCGAGCTCGCTAAGGAGGTGCAAGGCTTATGGGTATGCAAAGTTTTAAAAACATTCAACAATGAATCCGGAATTTATTAATACTTCAATCAAGTACGATAGTAAAAATCATCATGCATGGATAAGGTAAATGCAGCGGAAAAGTAATCACGGCCAACACGGCCAAAACCTCGGGTTAAACAGACCCGGTAAACAGTAATACGGTGCAGAAAGCAAAAATGTTCATAAATAATTCCCCCCAAGTGTATGCGTATGCGTCACTCGACATACTCTGTAGAAGAAAAATGACAACGGTTGTCAGTATAAAAATATACTGAGTAAGTTAATCCCTAACTAACAAATAAAAGGGGTTACATGTGTTTAAACTAAAGATTCCGCTTACCATACGTAAATTTAATATACATAATTCATTTGCAGCGGAAAACATGATTGAAGGACATAAATTTTAAAAGTGTAATTAAAAGCATAATTTAAGATGCATAAATTTTAAATACATAATTTAAAAACATGATAAATACGATTTAAGCATAATGGAACACACACAAGTCTTTTACATTTTATCCCGTAGACTAAGAAGAGGACACCATACCGGGAGATCACTAACGAGGCAATCTCAACATAGGACCACTAACGAGGCAGTCCAAACAATGGGAGACCACTAACGAGGCAGTCTCAAAAAGATAGTAGGACCACTAACGAGGCGATCCAAAAATACAGCGCGCGAGATCACTAACGAGGCAATCTCAGATAGTAAGGAGACCACTAACGAGGCAGTCTCAAAGATAATGATAGCATGAAGATCGGCTCAGCCTAGTGAACGGGATTTGTCAAAAGTTCGTATTTCAATGTTATCAAATGATCGATATCGCGTTTTCATAGTTCGAGTTTTCTCAAGTTCGAAAAATCCTATTCGAGGCAGTTTACGCCTTTCTTAATTAAAAATTCGTTTTTACACCAAAAATTCTGAAATTTTTACAGTAGTTCGAAAACACACACACGAACAACTTTCATGTTTTAAGTCTTTGGAAATAAGGTTCCGAAGTGAGTCGAAATTCGAGTTCATTGCAAAGAATAATTTCTGTCTTAAAAACTGGTTCCGTCACAGGTTCGTGCAACGCCGATTAAAAATTCATTTCAAAACCAATTGATGCGAAATTTTTACAGTAACTACAAAACACGTTAAGGAACAGCTTTCTGTTTTAAGAATTTGGAAATAATGATTTCTTGGTACTCAAAAATCGACCACAACTCACTGCATACTCGCGGCCTTCGAAACAGTTTTAAAGCAGTTCTGAAATTTCAACCGTTTGACATATCAAATGAACACCAAAATCCGTGAAATTTTATATGCATAATCTAGACACAATTATCTACAACTTTTGTTTAGGAATGCAAAGTTGAATCATTCGAAAAATGGGTGAAAAACATGCATCAAGTCGAGTAAGGGAAACTGTCACAGTTTAAAAATGTTCGGGTTGTCACAAAAAGTTTACGGCGTGATTTGCGATAGCAAAACTTAATGTCAACGGCTGAAATTTGGACACAAGATAGATAAAGGTGTTAGGAACAACTTTTATGTTGAAAAGTGTTCGGTTTGAATTCCCGAAGGTCGAGTTTTAGGCGAGTCTTTGAAATTGGACGAAAATAGGGTTTTTGAAAACCGATTTTTGTTACAAGCCTATATCTCGAGTTTTAAACAACAATCAACCACGAAAATTTGTGAGTAAGGTTTTAACTTACTTAGAATGAGGATGGGGTCGCTGAAAAGGGTTTCCGGAGATCCTAGGGTTGCGACGAACGGCCAACTTCTCCGATCGCTTTTCGTTCGTCCCCCGACGTGAAATCGTAGCAAGGGAAAAGATATTAGATTTCGAGTTTTCAAGGTTTATGGAAACACTATACCATGACTTACCAAAGGTCTAGGAAGCAGAGGCTTCGTCCCGTTTGCCTTGTCGTTGCCGGAATGCTCGCCGGAAGTGGAGTCGAAGAGGTTTTCTTGCTTGGAGAGGATGGTGGGAGGTCTAGGGTTTGTTTTCTGTAAAATGGGGGAAAGGGGGCGCCCAAATCCGACTTTAAGCCTTTCCCTAAGGCTGTGATCGGCTTGCCACCGATAGAGGTCGGATTTTTGGCAAGGAAATCGCCATGGAAGGAAAGTTTACACCGCCTGCACCTCTGGCGCGCTGGTGACGCGCACATAGGCCTTTGTCCGCGCGGAGTACGCGCGAACCATCCAGGGACGCGACTCCCTTTGGCCGCGCGGTGGCCGCGCGCATGCGCGCGGGGTGCGCGCCGCCCGAACCGGCCGGTTCGGGCGGTTTGTGTGGTGCGTCGGTTCTTTTCTTCCTCTTCTCGATCGGGTTTCCATCCTTCGCGCTCTTGGTCCGACTTTTTGGGTCATTCCCGACTCGAAATTCTCATGTGGGTTTATCTACGAATTCGATCTAACTCCCGTATGATAATTCGTCTACTTAAACTCGTTCCGTCCTTCCTTAATGATTTTACTAAAGTTGTGTTTTAGTTTCTTCGGGTTTAACGATGGGATGCTTTCGGTTATGTTTTTATTTTGTGATTTATTTTATGACTGAACTTAGAAATTAGTTCCAAGCTGCCTACGTACCCTGTGAAGGGATCAAGTCATGACGTAGTTCAAAACAATTTGAATTTGTTTTTCCTCGGGTTTTACATCCTCCCAACCCCCCCCCCCCTTAAAAATACAGTTATATCCCCATAACTGTGGTCGGGTCGTCTTGGAAGAGGGTAGGGTAACGTTGCCTCATGTCGGCTTCCAATTCCCAGGTCGCCGTTTCTGTCTCGTGGTTGGACCACAGGACCTTGACCATCTTTACAGATTTATTCCTTGTCACCCTTTCCTTGTAGTCGAGTATTTGCACCGGGGTTTCTTCATAGGTCAAGTCATCATCCAATTCGATTACGTCCGGTTGGAGTACATGCGACGTGTCGGGCACATACTTCTTCAGTTGGGAGTCGTGGACCCGTTATGGATACGAGCAAACTGTGGTGGGGACATTAGTTAATAATCGGTTTCCTATTCCCTACGGAATTTCTTATGGCCCCTATGTATTTACATCCCGCGGGCTCCTTGTAGTCCTGCGAAAGGAGGATGTTAGACAATTCTGCTGTCCTTGCCAGGAATAATGCCAGGTGATGCTCCATGTCGTTGTATTTCACTGTCAATGTATGCCCGGGTTCAGTGAGGAGCGTATAGCAAAAGAGATTGAGCAGAACAGGAAAAATAAAACTCCCTCCGGGTCCCACGCGGTAATGCACCACAGCGCGCGGAGAGTGCGCGGCTCCACCTGTTCGAAGAAATGGGGCTCGCGCTCCGCGCGAGCCACTTCCCTCATTTCCCATTCGAGAACACACCCCCAATTCTCTCTAAATCCGGCGAGTTACCTTCCTGTTTGCTTGATTTCGACTTCAATTTCACTCATCGAGGTACGATTCTACTAAACCCACCTACTAATTTCAACTTTTATGTTTTGGATGACTTGATTTTGTGAAGAGATTTAGGAAATTAGGGTTTGTGTACAAAAATTGGGGGTTTGTTACTTTTAGGCTTGATTTGTGCAAATTAGCAAGTGTACGTGACAATTGTTGTTACTCTTGTTGCCTTGCCTATGTTTACGTTATAATGTGTTTATGTTTTTGGCAAATTCTTGTCGAAGTTGAACCCTTAGAAGGGCTGTGAAGTTTTTGATGTTTGGTTGTTATTGGGGTGTGATTATTAGTTCGTTCCCCTGTCGCTTGGTGCTGTAGGATATGCTGTGTGGTTATTAGAATGATCATTTCATTCTGTGGGTAATTTTCGTGTGTTGTTAGTAACTTAGGTTTTGGTTTATTGCGCACATAACGTGTTCGACGAAATGCCACAAAGGGTTTGGGCACTAGTTTGAGCATATCCTATGTCTAGATTACCTCCTGGTTGATCTTAGCAAACGGTAGGATTTGTTGTTCTTACGGTATATTCACGTTGGAAGTGTATATTGATGCCCCTTACGTGTTTTCGCTTGTCTTTTGTGTGGAACTTAGTCTTATAATCGGTATTGGGTAACTTGCAGGATGTTGCTCTTTTTGTAGGTCGTTTTGGCGTCTCTCATGTGTCCTCCGAGGACTAGGAGACGAGTTACTGATGAGGCTGGCCCCAGTCATGCCGCTCCGGCGATGCCTGATTTCGACGAGAGCGAGTCAGAGGAGGACGAGGAGCAGCGAGGGCCGCGACTCAGGGGTCTCCCGGACGAGGTGCGTCCTCACCGGCACGACAGGTTCCGGTTTAGGACGAGGGCTGCCCAGGACTTTTATTTCGACGAGCTTCGTCGAAACAGGGCTTACGTCCCTGAGAGAGGCATATATCCTCTTCATCTGGGCGATGACAGGGTCGGTGCAGTCTTGGAGTATTTGCAGTGGACCGGTCTGGCACGTCATCCCGAGGGTGTTGCCTCCGGTTATCTGGCTATGGAGGTTATTGCCAACATTGGCGGTCTCGGGGAGGGTGACGACCTATCTTGGGTATGGGTCCGTGGTCGCTATCTCGACTTCAGTGCTCGGGCGATCAATGTCTATTTTGGCTTGCCTGACGATGGCGTATTTCGCCCACAGCCTGAGGGACATGTTCTCGCTCCTGCGTGGAACACCTTGTGCACCATAAAGCCTCCTCAGCTCGAGCACGGTCATGAGCTTCGTTTGACGACGATGGACTCCCCTTGGCGAGAGCTTGCTCAGCTGTGGTTAGGGCGCGTCCGGCCGATCACCCGGAGCCACATTGTCCTGGATCACGTCTACGAGACCATTTGCTTTATCGCGCGGGACGGTAGGGTGAATGTAGGAGCTTGCATCGAGGACAACTTGCGGGGCATGCGGAGAGGACGAGGGAGTAGGGTGATTACCCATGTTCACCTCATCTGTGGGTTGTGCGCGGCGCACGGGATTCGCACTACACCGGAGACAGACCCGTACGACCTAGCACCGGGCCGTTGCTACCGTATCCCGACTTATGCTGACCGGCGTAGCGCCTTACGTCGTGGGGCTCCCCGTGCTGTACTTCACCCGCAGCCTGATGACGGCGGCCTGATCCTTGTTGTACCACCGGAGCAGCCACCCCCTCCTCCAGTAGTTCCACCTCCTGCAGCGGCACCTCAGGGGCAGGAGATGACTCAGATGCTGCAGATGATGCAGGAGATGCGGGTCGGTATGGACGCCGGGTTTGCAGCTGGGCAGGCTCGTTATGACGCCATCGACGCTAGGTTGGACTTCTATCAGACCCGTATTGACTCGTTTGCTACGAGGCAGGCTCAGCAGCAGGCCACCATGTCCGACATGTACGCCTATGTGCGGCAGATGGACGACTACATGCGCCGGCAGTTCCCGCCTCCCGAGCAATGATGTCTCCTTTCGGTTTCGTGTTTTCATTTAGGTTTTGTATTGGACGTACTTTGTTTAGTTTCCTCCTTATGAGGACGTTGCTGTTGTCTGGGATTTGTGACTTATATTTTCGTTATGTTATTGCTTAGTTAGGTGTTTGACATGTGTTAGTGGTTTACTGCTGTTTTAGAAGTATGGTTGAATTGTCCCGCTTTAGTCATGATTTATGGTACTACGGTTTTGTCGTTACCTCTTCACTGCATTTACATGAGTGGAGGCTGCCCACTAGTTATTGCATATTTACGTGGTTGAGTTTCTCCCGGGTATGTGGATATGATACACGAATAAGTATAAAGGATAATTGAAATAACTGCTGGAAATTCTTTTATTGCTCCAAAAGAAACTTATTGGGTTATACGCGGTAGGATGAACGTAGTAGTGCTGACAATAGTCAAAGAAGGTACAGTAGTAATGCATCGATATCTATATCCCTAATCTAGAGGGGACAGGTAGGGGCATCCTCGATGGGGTCGTCCTCGTCGCTGGATACGTCGATGGGAACAGCGACGTCGGGGCCAGGGCCCAGGTTCTGGAGGATCGCCTCACCAACGTCCTGGGTTAGGTTGGTCAAGTCCCAGCCCAGGTTCTCCACTTGCTCCTCCAAGCCATCACTCTGGTCCTGGAGCTGGGCCACTTGGGCCTGAAGCTGCGCGACTTGCTCCTGCAGCTGGGTTATGTGGTGATGGTCTGCCTCCCTAAGATGACCCAGATGGGCCACGTTACCCTCCAACTGTCCTACCCGCGTTTTGAAGTAATTGATGTGCTGTTGGCCCTCAAGGTATGCGTTCATTAATTTCACCATCAAATTGACCATGTTCGCGTTGGGCTCGGCCATCTAATGTTGACAAGGTAGGTCAGAGTTAGGATATATTTTAGGCAAAGTTAAGATATGCACGAATTTAAAGCTATATGCAACATGCAGATGTGAGCCCCCTTCCCCTTTAAAATTTAATTTATTCGTATGTTTAAAATAAATTGCTAAAGGTTGGGCCTCTATAGTGGGCCGAAAAATCTAATTTTCTTTTCTTGGCTAAAACATTGGGCTATAAATAAATTTTTGGACTAAACAAAAATAGTGGTCTGTAAAAGTAATATACCTAAAAAAATATTACTAAGGTTTTAAAATATTAGTACCGAAATAATTATAACAATAATATTACTAATAATAATAATAGCTTCAAAATAAAATTCTGGCTCTGATACCAACTTGTAACACCCCGGATTTGGTAACCCAGGCCGAGGTGTCACCGCCGCATCCCCCTAGCAAGACACGGATTCCCGAGCTCGCTAAGGAGGTGCAAGGCTTATGGGTATGCAAAGTTTTAAAAACATTCAACAATGAATCCGGAATTTATTAATACTTCAATCAAGTACGATAGTAAAAATCATCATGCATGGATAAGGTAAATGCAGCGGAAAAGTAATCACGGCCAACACGGCCAAAACCTCGGGTTAAACAGACCCGGTAAACAGTAATACGGTGCAGAAAGCGAAAATGTTCATAAATAATTCCCCCCAAGTGTATGCGTATGCGTCACTCGACATACTCTGTAGAAGAAAAATGACAACGGTTGTCAGTATAAAAATATACTGAGTAAGTTAATCCCTAACTAACAAATAAAAGGGGTTACATGTGTTTAAACTAAAGATTTCGCTTACCATACGTAAATTTAATATACATAATTCATTTGCAGCGGAAAACATGATTGAAGGACATAAATTTTAAAAGCGTAATTAAAAGCGTAATTTAAGATGCATAAATTTTAAATACATAATTTAAAAACATGATAAATACGATTTAAGCATAATGGAACACACACAAGTCTTTTACATTTTATCCCGTAGACTAAGAAGAGGACACCATACCGGGAGATCACTAACGAGGCAATCTCAACATAGGACCACTAACGAGGCAGTCCAAACAATGGGAGACCACTAACGAGGCAGTCTCAAAAAGATAGTAGAACCACTAACGAGGCGATCCAAAAATACATCGCGCGAGATCACTAACGAGGCAATCTCAGATAGTAAGGAGACCACTAACGAGGCAGTCTCAAAGATAATGATAGCATGAAGATCGGCTCAGCCTAGTGAATGGGATTTTTCGAAAGTTCGTATTTCAATGTTATCAAATGATCGATATCGCGTTTTCATAGTTCGAGTTTTCTCAAGTTCGAAAAATCCTATTCGAGACAGTTTACGCCTCTCTTAATTAAAAATTCGTTTTTACACCAAAAATTCTGAAATTTTTACAGTAGTTCGAAAACACACACACGAACAACTTTCATGTTTTAAGTCTTCGGAAATAAGGTTCCGAAGTGAGTCGGAATTCGAGTTCATTGCAAAGAATAATTTCTGTCTTAAAAACTGGTTCCGTCACAGGTTCGTGCAACGCCAATTAAAAATTCATTTCAAAACCAATTGATGCGAAATTTTTATAGTAACTACAAAACACGTTAAGGAACAGCTTTCATGTTTTAAGAATTTGGAAATAATGATTTCTTGGTACTCAAAAATCGACCACAACTCACTGCATACTCGCGGCCTTCGAAACAGTTTTAAAGCAGTTCTGAAATTTCGACCGTTTGACATAACAAATTAACACCAAAATCCGTGAAATCTTATATGCATAATCTAGACACAATTATCTACAACTTTTGTTTAGGAATGCAAAGTTGAATCATTCGAAAAATGGGTGAAAAACATGCATCAAGTCGAGTAAGGGAAACTGTCACAGTTTAAAAATGTTCGGGTTGTCACAGAAAGTTTACGGCGTGATTTGGGATAGCAAAACTTAATGTCAACGGCTGAAATTTGGACACAAGATAGATAAAGGTGTTAGGAACAACTTTTATGTTGAAAAGTTTTCGGTTTGAATTCCCGAAGGTCGAGTTTTAGGCGAGTCTTTGAAATTGGACGAAAATAGGGTTTTTGAAAACCGATTTTTGTTACAAGCCTATATCTCGAGTTTTAAACAACAATCAACCACGAAAATTTGTGAGTAAGGTTTTAACTTACTTAGAATGAGGATGGGGTCGCTGAAAAGGGTTTCCGGAGATCCTAGGGTTGCGACGAACGGCCAACTTCTCCGATCGCTTTTCGTTCGTCCCCCGACGTGAAATCGTAGCAAGGGAAAAGATGTTAGATTTCGAGTTTTCAAGGTTTATGGACGAACTAAACACTATACCATGACTTACCAAAGGTCTAGGAAGCAGAGGCTTTGTCCCGTTTGCCTTGTCATTGCCGGAATGCTCGCCGGAAGTGGAGTCTAAGAGGTTTTCTTGCTTGGAGAGGATGGTGGGAGGTCTAGGGTTTGTTTTCTGTAAAATGGTGGAAAGGGGGCGCCCAAATCCGACTTTAAGCCTTTCCCTAAGGCTGTGATCGGCTTGCCACCGATAGAGGTCGGATTTTTGGCAAGGAAATCGCCATGGAAGGAAAGTTTACACCTCCTGCACCTCTGGCGCGCTGGTGACGCGCACATAGGCCTTTGTCCGCGCGGAGTACGCGCGAACCATCCAGGGACGCGACTCCCTTTGGCCGCGCGGTGGCCGCGCGCATGCCCGCAGGGTGCGCGCCGCCCGAACCGGCCGGTTCGGGCGGTTTGTGTGGTGCGTCGGTTCTTTTCTTCCTCTTCTCGATCGGGTTTCCATCCTTCGCGCTCTTGGTCCGACTTTTTGGGTCATTCCCGACTCGAAATTCTCATGTGGGTTTATCTACGAATTCGATCTAACTCCCGTATGATAATTCGTCTACTTAAACTCGTCCCGTCCTTCCTTAATGATTTTACTGAAGTTGTGTTTTAGTTTCTTCAGGTTTAACGATGGGATGCTTTCGGTTATGTTTTTATTTTGTGATTTATTTTATGACTGAACTTAGAAATTAGTTCCAAGCTGCCTACGTACCCTGTGAAGGGATCAAGTCATGACGTAGTTCAAAATAATTTGAATTTGTTTTTCCTCGGGTGTTATAGTGACCAACTTCATTGCAATGAAGCACTCACAGCCGAGAAAGCTGACGAGCCAATGGGCAATACTCCGGAGCAAAGGGAGAATTTATTTCATTACCATTGTAAACTTAAAGGCATTGTTGCCTCATTAATTGTAGACAATGGGAGCTGTGTTAATGCTGTTAGCCTTTACACTGTGCGCAGGTTGGGAATACCAATGCAAGACCACGTGAAGCCCTACAACCTAGATTGGATGAACGAGTATGGGGCTACTAAAGTCGCGGAGTAAGCACGAGTGTCAATCACTATTGGGCCCTATTAAGAAGACATCTTGTGCGATGTAGTTCCCACGACCGCTTGCCATGTGCTACTAGGGAGACCGTGGATGTATGACAAGCGCGTGATTTACAGAGGCACTGAAAACGATCTCTCGTTCCGAGATGGACAAAGCAGAATCACGATGAAGTCACTACCACCAAAGACTGTTAAGATTGATCATCGCAACTTAGTGGAAAACATCCAGAAGGAAGAAGAGGAGTACAAAAGAAAACAGAAGGGTAAGGGAATTGTGATTAACTCTAATAATTCTAATCAATCTCCTTTACTTTTGATAGGTTCTGAAAGTTGTTTGCTACTGACAAAGCATGTGCTGGAAGCAGCCGTTGAAGAGGCACCCATACCAGGTCACTGTTTTCTTGCCTTTGTCAAACCTATTGAAGAAACTCCTAAGAACTCTCCTGCTAAACTTAATGTACCTGAAAACTTTCGCAGGATGCTAGAGGACAACATCGATGTTTTTCCCGAAGAGCTGCCAACAGGATTACCACCTTTAAGAGGTGTAGAGCATCAGATTGACTTCGTACTAGGAGCATCCATACCAAATAGGCCTGCCTACCGAATGAACCCGGATGAGAATAAGGAAGTCCAGAGACAAGTCCAAGAACTCTTGGACAAGGGATGGGTTCGGGAGAGTCTGTCTCCCTGTGCAGTGCCAGTTCTTCTTGTACCGAAGAAAAACAGAACGTGGAGGATGTGCGTCGACTGCAGAGCTATCAATGCAATTACGATCAAATACCGCCATCCGATACGACGACTTGATGATATGCTCGATGAGCTTGGAGGAGCGAGCATCTTCACAAAGATAGACCTGAAGAGCGGATATCACCAGATTCATATGCAACCGGGTGATGAAAGGAAGACTGCATTTAAGACCAAGTTCGGGTTGTACGAATGGCTCGTGATGCCCTTCGGTCTCACAAACGCTCCATCCATATTCATGAGGCTCATGAATGAAACATTGAGTGAGTTTATGGGAAAATTCGTTGTTGTTTATTTCGATGATATTCTTATCTACAGTCACAGTGAATGCGATCATATTAAGCATGTTGTGCAGGTGATTATCAAGCTTAGGAAAGCAGAGCTGTACGCAAACTTCGAGAAGTGTACTCTCCACTTGTCGGAATTAACCTTTCTAGGATTTGTGGTTGGAAAAGATGGACTGAAAGTAGATGAGTCCAAAATCAAGGCTATTTCTGAATGGACTCCACCAACCAACGTCAATGAAGTAAGACGCTTCCTAGGCATGTGTGGCTTCTTTTGAAGATTCGTACCATAATTCAGTATCATTGCTACACCCATGACGTCATTGCTGAAGAAGGGACTCCAGTTCAAATGGGGAAACAAGGAGCAGAAATCGTTCGATGAGCTAAAGGAAAAACTCACCCACGCGCCGGTGTTAGTTCTACCCAACTTTGACCTTCCATTCGAGATCGAATGTGATGCATCCGGAACCGGCATGGGCGCAGTACTGTTGCAAGATGGAAGACCAGTTGCATACCACAGTGAGAAATTTGGAGCAGCCCAGCTGAACTACTCCACGTGTGACAAAGAGTTGTACGCTGTGGTACAAGCTTTAAGGACTTGGCAACATTACTTGCGGGGAAGAGAATTTGTTATGCACATAGATCATGAAACGCTGAAGCACATCCGGGGGCAAGGATAGTTGAAGAATGCCAGACATGCCCGATGGAGCTCATTCATATAGTCATTTCCATACGTGATCTGTTACAAAAAGGGGAAAGATAACGTGGTTGCTGATGCCTTATCAAGGAGAATGAGTCTAGCAGCTTTTGCAACCACATACTTGATAGGATTCGAGCACATAAAGGATTTATATGCTCAGGATGAAGACTTTGGAGAAATCTACAAGAAGACCGAGAAAATAGCCTTCAAGGAATTTTCTCAGCTGAATGGTTTTCTTTACTATGGAAACAAGCTGTGCATACCAAGAGGGTCCGTCAGAGAGCTGTTAATCACAGAGGCTCATTCTGGAGACATGATGGGACACTTTGGTAGGATTGGAACCATGAGTGTACTGACAGAACGTTTCCACTGGCCAGGGATGGAGAAGCAGGTCGCAGACTTCATCAACAAATGCATAACCTGTCTGAGGGCCAAGTCGACTGCCAAGCCTCACGGGCTGTATCAAGCACTGCCGGCACCTAACGGCCCATGTGTAATACCCGGGATTTTTATCGACGTCCAAAGGAATAAAATTTATCTCTTAATCCAATCAAGGTCGAAATATCTCCGAGAAGAAGAAAATAATTTATCACAATAAATTATTGCTCGGAAATGAAACGCCGGTAGATTCAAAAATTCAAAATGGAATAAAAGAGGAAAAGGAAGCTCGAAGACATACCATGAATCGAGTCAAAAGAATTGGAATTAAATTCAAGAAAGAAAAGAATTTTAATTCCAGGAACCCGTGAAGTCGGAAATAATTTAATTAGATAAATTGTTGCACGGGAGTCAAAAGACGACGAATTAGAAGCCGACGAATCCAAACGAGACGGACTCCAGATTTCGAATACATGATTAATTCGAGACGAGATATATTTAAGATAAGAATTTATAATCCGAGAATGACCCGAAAAATCGAGCCCGAAAACGTAGGAGCACAGAAGTCTGAAAGAGAGGAGAAAAGGCCCGACGGGATCGCACGGCCCAGTGCGAACGCACGGCCCAGACCAGGCCGCGCGCCCGCCGCGCGCCCGTTGGCCTAACACCGCTCCACCACCGCGCCAGTGCAGCAGCAGCTGCCAACTTGCCCGATTTCGGCGATTTCTTGCCAAAATTTACGACCCCGACTTTGGAAACTTGATTCCAGCCGAGGGAAAGGCAATAAGGCCGAGAATTGGCTGCTCCCTATCCAACTTTTCAGTCTCCAAACCCTTTTCTTCATCTTAAACTCTCCGAAAACCGAAAACACAAGTTCTTCACTTTCCGACGACCTTCCGACGACTTTCCGGCGACCGAATCAGACTGAGAAAGTGTTTAGATCAAGGACTTCAGGCTTTAGATTATTGGTAAGATGTAAATCAGGTCTCATATTCGTTTTAATACCATAGCCATCGTTCTAACTTACGGATTTTCATATGCAAACACAAATCGGAGCCAAAGGAAGAACAAATCGACTTGAGGAGATTCGTTCGTGACATCCCGTGGATTCCGGACGACCCCGTGACATCCTAGACATCATCCCCACTGTAAGTTAATGCTTACTTGGATTTGGGTGACTTAAAACGCAACATGAAAGATGTTTATAAGACATAGGTCTAGTACGTGTAAAATGTTCATAATATTTCATTGTGTTTTGATATCCGAAAACAGCCACCAACGAACCTGCCCTAAAAGTCGAACTTGAAACTGTGACAGATTTGAAATCGGACCAAAACCCCTACTTCAAGAGTTCAAACCGAAAAACTCAAAACTAGACTTTTGATCCTAACACATTAATCTATGTTGTGTAAAACGTTCAGCCATTTTCATCAACGTTTGCTATCCCAAATCGATCCGAACATAAACTATGATCTAAAACCGTTTTGCGAAATCTGACAGTGCAATGGTCCCAACTTGATGAGCATGGTTCTATAATTTCTAGTCTGATTTGATCTTTACAATCTAAATGAAAGTTGTAGGAAATCATGTCTAGTATGTGCATATAAAATTTCAGAAATTTTGGAGTCCATTTGATATGTTAAAAAGTCGAACCTTTGAACGGTGTCGAATCTGAAACCTGACAGCACACTACTTATGTGAAAGACTTGATTTTTGACTCATTTCCTTAACCCGGATCGAGAAACTTAAAATACGAAACTTGTTCGCCTCTGTGTTTTCGAGTTACCGGTGAAATTTCAGAATTTTCGGACTTAAAATGAATTTTGAAATAATTATGGAGTAAGACAGCGACTTGTGTAAGTTATATTTTGAGAAACTTGTGAAACTTCCGAAATGTGTTCTTACCTTGCGGGTTTGATTCCCCAAGGGCAATTGTTTGTTTTCCTGTGGGTTCGATTCCCCAGGATGTGTGTTGATTCCTATGGGTTCAATTCCCTAGGATGTATTTGAGTTCTTGCGGGTTCGATTCCCCAAGGGCGATTGTATGTTTTCCTGCGGGTTCGATTCCCTAGGATGTGTGTTGATTCCCATGGGTTCATTTCCCTAGGATGTATTTGAGTTCTTGCGGGTTCGATTCCCCAAGGGCGATTGTTTGTTTTCCTGCAGGTTCGATTCCCCAGGACGTGTGTTGATTCCTACGGGTTTGATTCCCTAGGATGCGTTTAAATTCTTGCGGGTCCATTTCCCCGAGAACAAATTATACTAGATCATATCGAACAAAAGTGAAAGAGTGAAATCCTTGAAATACCAAATCCTGAAATCATGAGAAAATTTAGAGACTTGCATATTTTCTTTGTTTAAATTATGCCTTGCATATTGTTTTACCATGTAAGTTGAATTATGATCACGTGGAAATCCTTATTTTAAATTATGCCATTTATTTATTAGTGGATGATTAACTTAAATTTTGTATTACCTACAAGCATATTTTTATTAAATTTAATTAAAGGCTTTGAAACCCCTAAATCATGCTAGGTGTTAACTTACTCAGCACATTTTGCTGACCCAAACCATTTCTTTCTTTTTCCTACAGAGAATGTGGATTATACTGAGCACGTACATGCATGGGAATTTTTGGGAACACTTTATTTTAAATTTGCATTAGACTATAATATGAACGGGCCTGTTTAACCCGTGTTTTGGCCATGTTGGCCCAATTTAAATTTCGCTGCATTACTTATTTCTAAATATCATTTTCCGCTGCAACCGTAATGATACTATTTTCAAGTTATATTTCAATGGGCTGTTTGAATGTTTTAAATTCTGAAAAAAAAATCATAGCCTTGCATCTCTTTAGCAAGCTCGGAGAAACCGTGTCTTGCTAGGGAGGTGTGGCGGTGGCATCCCGGCCTGGGTTATCAAATCCGGGGTGTTACAAAGTGGTATCAGATCCCGGAATATTTTCAAACTATTATTTTTAAGTATTATTATTTTTAAAGTTATTATTTCTAAACTAGTAATATATTTTAAAGAGTCCAATTATTATTTTGAAGTTAAAGCCCAAATTTTTAGCCCAAAAATTTTTAGAAGCCCAAATATTTTTTTTAAGAAGCCAATAAATTATTTTTAGCCCAATACTTTATATACTTACTATTGTGGGCTCAATTTTTTTTTTAGCCCAATTGTTTTAAGGCCCAATACCTGTATTTTTAAATAAAGCCCAAATGTTTATTATTTTGGCACAATATAGAGGCCCAAGACTTTTATCTACTATTATTATCTTTAAATTTTAAATATTACCTCCATGGAATAAACTTATTTTTTTAAATCCATGGAAGATAGATATAAATAAAATATACATTAGTTTCGGAGGGGATTGCATTGCATTGCATATATACATAAATATTTACTCTAACTCTTTTATGTGAACTATCGATGTTAAGAAACATTCCTTAGAACTCGACATGACCTTGACTTAGGAGCGCTTGCTAGAGACTAACTTTGCCTTAATCCTAGATCTTAATCACTTAGAAACTCACCTTCGCGTGCTTTTATAACAGAAAATGGCACCTAAAAGAAAACTGAGGAAGGTAAGCCCAAACGGCACTGACACTGACCTTCCAAACGCACATAACAACAATGAGATTCCTCCGAACGTACGAGATCGAGCGCCTCCTATCCCCAACAGCATGGATGAACGTTTAAGGACGGTAGAAGAAGTACTCGTAGCATTAGGAAACGCCGAGGTGCATAGGGCACAAGCGGCAATACCTCCGCCAGTAACCCAAGTCAACTACTTGGCATTGGTAAACCCCTACAACCCACCCCATTATGACGGCCAAGAGGATCCGGCCAAGTTGGAAGGTTGGATCCGTACCTTTGATGAGCTCTTGAATGCTATCAAATGCCCTGATAAGGAGAAGATACACGTAGCGACCTACTACTTAGGGGGCGAAGCCGATGAGTGGTGGCAAAACCTTCGAACGAATTCAGAGGAAGACGAAGAAGCCTACACCTGGGAAGAACTTAAGGAAGCCTTGAGGGAAAGATTCTACCCACTGAGCACCAAGACTGCGAAGTACGAGGAATTCATCAACCTCAGACAGGGTGCGCAAACAGTACAAGAGTACTACACCAAATTCAAGGAATTGGTACGATTTGCTACGAGGATAGTACCAACCGACTTTGACAAGGCTCAGAAATTCGAGATGGGTCTGAACCTTAGTATCCGGGAGATACTTGCAGTAGGACAATTCACAAACCTGCAGACGGTTTACGATCGAGCTGTAGCAATTGATCGAGTCCAGCAACTGAAGCGTAAAGAAAATGGTGAGTCGAGCAAGGACTCGCAAGAGTTTGAGAAAAATAATCGAAACATTAGCAATGGAAATTTTAAGGAGAATAAGAATAAAGGTTTCAATTATGGGAGAAACGGCATACGTCATACAGTCATACCACGTTGCCCGCAGTGCCACCAAGCCCATCTGGTGCGCGAATGCCCAAGGCGCGGGACTTGTTATAGATGTGGTGTGGAAGACCACATGATTAGAGAATGCAATGTTCCTGAGAAGAGGATTGAGAAAAGGTTAGATTTGGTAAACGCTCAACCAGAAGAGCCATAGGACGATTGAACGACATCGATCAAGCTGACTTGCCAGCTCAATGAGGAAGGATCATAGGCAACGATACCCGAACATGTTTGCGAATAATACATAGGCAGTTATGGGGACATAACTGTAATCTTAAGGGGGGGAGGATGTAACGACCCGAATATTCTAATCCGAATATTTTGTATTTCAAATAAACAAATTCAAACTGTTTTGAACTACATGATGACTTGATCCCTTCATCGGGTACGTAGGCAACTTGGAAATTTCAATTCCGGGTTCAGTCAAACGATATAAAAAAAATATAATACAAACAACATCAACAACAACACATAATGATACAATCACGCAATCAAACAATAGCACAAAATAGAAAGGACCTTAGTTCCAAGCTCGCGAGAAGCCGAAACACAACTTCGAGGACGAAGTTGATTCTTAAGGGGGATAGACTATAATACCCGGGATTTTTATCGACGTCCAAAGGAATAAAATTTATCTCTTAATCCAATCAAGGTCGAAATATCTCCGAGAAGAAGAAAATAATTTATCACAATAAATTATTGCTCGGAAATGAAATGCCGATAGATTCAAAAATTCAAAATGGAATAAAAGAGGAAAAGGAAGCCCGAAGACATACCATGAATCAAGTCAAAAGAATTGGAATTAAATTCAAGAAAGAAAAGAATTTTAATTCCAGGAACCCGTGAAGTCGGAAATAATTTAATTAGATAAATTGTTGCACGGGAGTCAAAAGACGACGAATTAGAAGCCGACGAATCCAAACGAGACGGACTCCAGATTTCGAATACATGATTAATTCAAGACGAGATAAATTTAAGATAAGAATTTATAATCCGAGAATGACCCAAAAAATCGAGCCCGAAAACGTAGGAGCACAGAAGTCCGAAAGAGAGGAGAAAAGGCCCGACGGGATCGCACGGCCCAGTCCGAACGCACGGCCCAGACCAGGCCGCGCGCCCGCCGCACGCCCGTTGGCCTAACACCGCGCCACCACCGCGCCAGTGCAGCAGCAGCTGCCAACTTGCCCGATTTCGGCGATTTCTTGCCAAAATTTACGACCCCGACTTTGGAAACTTGATTCCAGCCGAGGGAAAGGCAATAAGGCCGAGAATTGGCTGCTCCCTATCCAAATTTTCAGTCTCCAAACCCTTTTCTTCATCTTAAACTCTCCCAAAACCGAAAACTCAAGTTCTTCACTTTCCGACGACCTTCCGACGACTTTCCGGCGACCGAATCCGACCGAGAAAGTGTTTAGATCAAGGACTTCAGGCTTTAGATTATTGGTAAGATGTAAATCAGGTCTCATATTCGTTTTAATACCATAGCCATCGTTCTAACTTACGGATTTTCATATGCAAACACAAATCGGAGCCAAAGGAAGAACAAATCGACTTGAGGAGATTCGTTCGTGACATCCCGTGGATTCCGGACGACCCTGTGACCTCCTAGACATCATCCCCACTGTAAAGTTAATGCTTACTTGGTTTTGGGTGACTTAAAACGCAACCAAACATAGAGATTTAGAAACTCTAAATCTGTCAACCCGAAAACCCCCGGCGCAGCGAATTGGTGCGAATTTTTCGAACCCCTAGAACTGCTCAAACGGAAAAACTCAAAACATGAAAGATGTTTATAAGACATAGTCTAGTACGTGTAAAATTTTCATAATTTTTCATTGTATTTTGATATCCGAAAACGTCCTCCAACGAACCCGCCCTAAAAGTCAAACTTGAAACTGTGACAGATTTGAAATCGGACCAAAACACCCTACTTCAAGAGTTCAAACCGTAAAACTCAAAACTAGACTTTTGATCCTAACACATTAATCTATGTTGTGTAAAAATTTCAGCCATTTTCATCAAAGTTTGCTATCCCAAATCGATCCGAATATAAACTGTGATCTAAAACCTTTTTGCGAAATCTGACAGTGCAATGGTCCCAACTTGATGAGCATGGTTCTATATTTTCTAGTCCGATTTGATCTTTACAATCTAAATGAAAGTTGTAGGAAAAGTATGTGCATATAAAATTTCAGAATTTTTGGAGTCCATTTGATATGTTAAAAAGTCGAACTTTTGAATGGTGTCGAATCTGAAACCTGACAGCACACTACTTATGTGAAAGACTTAATTTTTGACTCGTTTCCTTAACCCGGATCGAGAAACTTAAAATACAAAACTTGTTCATCTCTGTGCTTTCGAGTTACCGGTGAAATTTCAGAATTTTCGGACTTAAAATGAATTTTTAAATAATTATGGAGTAAGACAGCGACTTGTGTAAGTTATATTTTGAGAAACTTGTGAAACTTGCGAAATGTGTTCTTACCTTGCGGGTTTGATTCCCCAAGGGCGATTGTTTGTTTTCCTGCGGGTTCGATTCCCCAGGATGTGTGTTGATTCCTATGGGTTCAATTCCCTAGGATGTATTTGAGTTCTTGCGGGTTCGAGTTCCCAAGGGCGATTGTATGTTTTTCTGCGGGTTCGATTCCCCAGGATGTGTGTTGATTCCCATGGGTTCATTTCCCTAGGATGTATTTGAGTTCTTGCGGGTTTGATTCCCTAAGGGCGATTGTTTGTTTTCCTGCGGGTTCGATTCCCCAGGACGTGTGTTGATTCCTACGGGTTTGATTCCCTAGGATGCGTTTAAATTCTTGCGGGTCCATTTCCCCGAGAACAAAATTATACTAGATCATATCGAACAAAAGTGAAAGAGTGAAATCCTTGAAATACCAAATCCTGAAATCATGAGAAAATTTAGAGACTTGAATATTTTCTTTGTTTAAATTATGCCTTGCATATTGTTTTACCATGTAAGTTGAATTATGATCACGTGTAAATCCTTGTTTTAAATTATGCCATTTATTTATTAGTGGATGATTAACTTAAATTGTGTATTACCTACAAGCATGTTTTTATTAAATTTAATTAAAGGCTTTGTAACCCCTAAATCATGCTAGGTGTTAACTTACTCAGCACGTTTTGCTGACCCAAACCATTTCTTTCTTTTTCCTACAGAGAATGTGGATTATACTGAGCACGTACATGCATGGGAATTTTTGGGAACACTTTATTTTAAATTTGCATTAGACTATAGTATGAACGGGCCTGTTTAACCCGTGTTTTGGCCATGTTGGCCCAATTTAAATTCCACTGCATTACTTATATCTAAATATCATTTTCCGCTGCAACCGTAATGATACTATTTTCAAGTTATATTTCAATGGGCTGTTTGAATGTTTTAAATTCTGAAAAAAAACCATAGCCTTGCATCTCTTTAGCAAGCTCGGAGAAACCGTGTCTTGCTAGGGAGGTGTGGCGGTGGCATCCCGGCCTGGGTTATCAAATCCGGAGTGTTACACTATGGATTGATTTATCTATGGATTTTGTTTTAGGATTTCCACGAACTGCACAAGCTAAAGATTCTATTTTTGTAGTGGTTGACAGGTTCTCCAAGATGGCACATTTCATACCCTGTGCCAAAACAAATGACGCACACCACGTGGCCAAATTATTCTTCAAGGAAGTTGTAAGTCTCCACGGTGTGCCAAGGACTATTGTGTCCGACCGTGATGCAAAATTTATAAGTTATTTTTGGAAATCCTTGTGGTCCGAAATAGGGACGAGGCTGTTATTTTCCACTGTTGATCACCCACAGACTGATGGTCAAACAAAAGCAGTTAATAGAATTTTAGGCAATTTGCTTAAGATAGTTATTGCTTCCAACAGTAAAAGTTGGGATGAGTGCTTACCTTATATTGAGTTTGCCTATAACCGAAACGTACACAGTGCCACACAAATGTCACCATTTGAAGTCGTGTACGGTTTTAACCCACTGACGCCACTGGATTTGTTGCCATTACCTCGCAATGAGCATCTGAACATTAATGGCAGGGACAGGGCAAGGGCAATCAAGGAGATGCACAAGGATGTGAAAGACAGTCTCATTAAAGCTGCAGAAGGATGTGCCAAATACAATAACAGAGGTCGGAAAGAGCTGAAACTGAACCCAGGGGATTGGGTGTGGTTGAAATAGAAGAAGGTGCGGTTCCCCGCGAGCAGACGCAACAAATTATTTCCACGAGGAGATGGGCCATTTCGTGTCTTAGAAAGGATTAATAATAATGCTTATAAATTACAATTATCTGAAGAATATGGCCATGTTAATCTTGTCTTGAATGTTGCAGATTTGTTGCTGTTCGAAAGGGACGAGGAAGATGCTAGTCGGTTGATGGATCAACCTCCCCAAGGGGGTGGGGATGGCATGGGAGCCAAAACAACGACACTGATCATACTAGAAGGCCCATGTTCCAGACAACGTGCTAAACGTTCATCAAAGTAATATCCCAGATACTGTCCGAGGAAGCAGAAGAATGGGAGCAGAATTCGAGCCAACACTTTCCCGAAGGGATCAAGACCATTTTGGGCCTAAACGAAGAGGAAGGCCGCCCCATCGAGGAAACAAGAGTAGAATTGCCAAATTCCAACTTTTTGGCCTTGATGCTGTCTCCGCAAGAAATGATGCGATCTAGACCGCATCGTCTAGACCGCATTGCCCCTGCTGATGCCTTTATGCAATTTCCATTGCATGGGTTTATCCGATGCAGTTTAAACCGCATCGATTAGACCGCATCGCCTCCCAGAGACCGCCTCGCCTTATTTCCTGCTTTGTTTTCATTTCGCATCGATGCGGTCTTTTGCCTTGTAAACCGCATCAATACCTTAGACCGCATTGCTTTATTTTTTCTTATTTTATTTCTCTTTCGCATCCGATGCGGTCTACCCCCATGTTAACCGCATCGATGCTCCTAGATTGCATCCTTACATGGATATTGTTAGGGTTTCTTATTTTTGTTGCTTTGTTAATTTTAGGGCTAGGGTTGTTGAATTCCCTTGTACCTTGGGATGCCTACATATATGGCATCCCTAACACTTTGTTCTCACCTTTGAATGAATATATTAAACGTGAGTGTTTGTTTATCTCTTTGGTGTGTGAATCCAAGAGCATTGAAGGTCATTTTGAATCATCCATTTTTGGATCATTCCTTTCAAGCAAGAGGTGTGTTTGATCGTATCGAACGCCATCCGGATTTACGATTGGGGGAATCGAGGGTGTTATCAAACACAATCGGCTCTCGGGTTGGGATATCCAAAGTGGTAGCCTCCTTATCAATTTATTTTCCTTTTGTGTTCTTCATTCCTAGCTCATTTAAAGTAGTGCTTAATCGATCCATGGCAGTAGACGAATACGGATTAAAGATTGTACATTCATCACCATACTATCCGCAGGGAAATGGGCAAGCAGAGGCCTCGAATAAACAGTTAATAGGGATTATAAAGAAGATGATTGAGGATCAACCAAGGAAGTGGCAGCTCATCAAAAAAAAAAAAATAAAGCTCATCAAAAAAACCAAGGAAGTGGCAAGAAAAATTGTCCGAAGCATTATGGGCCTATCGGAATGCTAAGACTTCAGCCACTAGGTTTACACCATTTCGGCTGACGTACGTGATGGATCTAGTTCTCCCAGCCGAAATAAAAGTGCCGACCTTAAGGACAAGCCAAGCAGACTTGTTGTCGGCCGAACAGTACGAACAGGCGATGAAGGACGAATTATTAGAAGTTAATTCCGATCGGGTGCAAGCATTCGAGAATTTGCAGAAAAATAAAGATGTTGTGGCCGACTGGTATAATAAAAGAATCCGTGTTAGGTGATTTGAAGTTGGCAATTTAATTTGGAAAGTTATATGACCACCCAAGCAGAATGATGGCCGAATAAGAAAGTGGAGCCCCAATTGGGAAGGGCCATTTATTGTTCAGACAAAACTACCAAATGGAGCATACATATTGGTGGACGAAAATCGAGAGTAAATGACATGTCCAGTTAATGCAAGATATATGAAGAAATATTATACTTCAGTCCGGGATTAAACAGGAAATAAACATTTTTATTCCATGGATGAACATTACAAAGAGGAGCTACTTCAGCCAAAAGCGGCGTCGATAGCCCAAAAGTACAATATACAAGGGAAACGTCATAGACTAAAATGGCCGGGAAGGGATGGTAGTCAGTGAGATCTGAAGTGGAGGACACTCAGATTCATTCCCAAGTCCTTCCCGCCTGAGAAATCGGCAAAGGCTGTGCTAGTGAAGCCAGTCTCCCCAGATCAAAAAGAAAAAAAAATATATAATAATATTAGATTTTGCTCCGATGGGAACACCCCACTAGGTATGCACATCAGAAAAGGAATCCGAGGGGTATGCCCTTCAGAGCAAAAAGAGTTACAAGGTCCCAAAGAAAGGTGTGACTATCAGTCAGTCACCCAAACTTTGGGACCAATATAAGCATAGGTCCGACAGGTCATATCAATATTAAGAGCCAGTCCAAAGCTCAAATATGACCGCCGAGGTGAAAATTAGAAAAAGTATATAGAAATCCTCTCCCGCATGAATAGGAAGATGAAGAGATTAGCTGAAGTCGCACCATAGGGAGGAGGGACTTTTGTAGCATGGATAAAGATCCAAACAGAAAATCAGTAAGCCAAGGAGGCCTAGGGGCAAAAGGGAAAAGATGGATTGAAGAAAGTTTAATATACATTAAGGAGCACTATGCTGCACTATGCCGGTAGGCATGAAATTGCTAGTATTTATAGAGGATCAAAGTGATGGCATTTACAGCAGGGGTAGAAACGTAAAGTAATGAATGCTAATTATGGAAAAGACATTTCAAGATTCCCAAGAAAGCTGCAGAGAATATCGCCCTGTCAAAGAAAAATCCCGGAGGTTACGGTGAACAGATAGAGTAATATGCAAAAGACAAACAATAAATAACAGGCCGATTGAAAACCCAAAATCGGCCAGATAGATGACCAAGTCGTAGGATATACAATGTAGCAAGTGTGTCAAAGACAACGAAACCATCACAATAAAAATCTATCTGAAAAGGGGACTTAGGCAGTCACAACAACAGTGTTCAAACAACATCAACAACAATGAACTTAATCTTGACTGGTATCAAAAGTAATGACGTCATCCGACTTAGCAGAACGAGCCGCAAGGGAACTATCTGAAGGACCAGAGCCAATAGCAAGATTCAATGCCGATTGAAAAGCTTGAAGTACTCGGGCTTCATCTTCGGCTGAAACAAGAGCTTCGTCCGGTTGGGAGGACAACAGACGTTCGGATGTGTCCCGCAAGAATTCGAACTGGGTGTCTAGGGAAGAACAGAAGAGTCCGAAGACGAAAGAAAATAATAAAATACATAAACAGATGACAAAAGGGAAAGGGGAAAATCAGCTTATACCATCTCGACTTGATGGACAGAGTGATGAAGTAATATTCGAAAGGCCGATCTCGTGTCCCAAAGGGGAGCCAACCACGGGATGACTAGGATCGGCAGAATCAGAATGGACGACGGAAGAGGAATGCAATTCAGCCACAACTGGGCGGAACTTAAAGGCCACAGCTTGAGTATCTGAAACTTTTGACAATTTCCCACTATATGAGTATTTTCTGAAATATAATAATCCCGGTTTTATTTTATTTAATGAAACCAAATTATGAAGATGGAGTTGGGATTAGGGATATGTTTATAGGTTGTCACGTTTTTATATACTCGTGTAGGAAATTGTGGCCCGAAAGTGCACGGTGTCAAAAATTGCAGTAATTTATTGTAAGACCGGAGCGTTCACTGGAGGATGTGCGATAGAAGCAGGGCCCACGTCATTTACTAAGATTTTCCACTCGGTTACTCGTTTCAAGCTTTAGTTTGGTTTTTAACAACTTTTTGACATAATTTAAACTAGATTATGGAAGCAATAAAATTTATACTACAAAGCATGGTAAATTATATCTAAGAAAGCAATTAAATTCTATTATAAAGAAGCAATAAAAATTATTCTAAGAAAGCGGGAAAGATTACTCTACGAAAGCATGTAAAATTATGCTACACAATCTATAAAGCAAATTTAAAATGTGACAGAAGGGACAGGAATGAAATAATAAAGATTGGACAAGATTTCAGACGAAACAAGAATTAAACTTCCATTTTTGTTACACAGATCTTTGTTTGGGATAATCCATCAGTTAGCTAACTCTCATGCTTTCTAAACTATATTCCCTTTAACAGATAGGTACTTACAGTCAGAATTTACATGCTCTTAAGACCTCAACATCTAAGATACCACAGATTAATAACTGCCCCTGCCGAGATATGTTATTTCTCCATGGTGGATAAGCAACACCTAACATATTATTAGTTGATATGTCAAGTACTCCCATCATTCTCCCCTGTCACACCCAAAGTCCAAATTAAATCCCGAACTAATCCATAACTCTTAAACCTTATATACGGCGACCAACCTCTAATTCTCCCGAGTGTCTTCTATAAAGCATTTAAAAGAAAGCGGTAAGGAAAGCATTTAAAAACCTATCACTCGGGAGCTTTAATAAGTTATCTCATTCCGTTAGTATAAAAGAGCCCCTGGTCTTGGTGACCAGATGCAGATTAAGAACCTCCCAAATATTAGTAAGCCACATGGCTTATAACATCTGGTCAGTTATGAGATACAAACTGAATGGAACAGACCCGTGAAGATCTATTCCAGATGTACTCACTCAAAACTCAACTTTAGGCTTTGGTGGGAGAAGATAGTAGTTGAAAGAATACTCAATCCTACCTTAGAAATTAACCAAGGTCTACATGTTGTTCCTCTAGTATTATTTATCACATCTCATCTGAATCCAAGTAGACTCTAACTTGATGCGATACTTAATATAAGATTTCCAACACACAGCAATTTTGAGAAAACAATTGATATTTGAAAATCATTCCCTACACAGGTGCTAGACTCTCAATTAAAACACAGATCCTTTCAGTCTAGGTGAGACCTAATCGCTGACCCTGCTTCTAAGTTCTCAAAATCAACCCCCAGTAGAAGATGAATTAGTCATAACTTTGAAATTATCCCTTACTCAGATCCGGATTTTATAAAGTGATTTTTGTGGAAATTTATTATGCAACATCTGATTTAGATCAAGGCTTCTATGTCCAAGAGAAGGATCCCCAAAATAATATGACCACAATATCTACATAATAATATCATGCATACATGTATATGGGAAGATAAAATAAAACACCCCAAAATATATGGTGGGTTTAGACAGAATTTGATACACAAAGATGGATTAGCCATGGGAAAAGAAGAGTTTGGCTAAAAAGAGTGCTAGAAATAACTGGGGTGATCTGGACTGCAAACATCTGCTATCCAGTTCCCAACTATTCCAGATGGTGTGATTTTTAGACAGTAAGGAACTTTTAATGACAGTGATCGCTATCATCGAAAGTCCTACTATCCATGAATGAGGAAAAACCCACATATTCTTTTACTACAGTACTACTATAACAGTGTTGATCGACACTGTCTAATATTACCATAGCTCGAAATACAGGCTTGAAATTAAGATAAGGAAAAGAAAACAATATCTAACTGGAAATTGGCTGAGTGGCTAATCGTTATCCCTGTGAAGAGACCTCTTTGCCGTAGCTTCCACCAATCTCCAATTAAATCATGCAAAATAACGAGTAATAATTAATACACAGAAGACGAGCTAATCGTTATCTCTGTGAAGGGACCTTTTTGCCAACATTGATCTGTGATATTCCTTATTACTCATTTATACACACAATAAAAAGAAAAGATGAAATTGCAAGAATGTTTTTTGATATTATGTGAGTGTTAATCACACAACAATTTAGACATTAATGGTTGAGATGTGTAATGGATAAAATTAAATGCAATGGGCCTAAACCCAATACACCCATGCAACTTACACGACTCAGGAAGTAAAATATTTTTGGAGTTTCAAAATAATAATAGATTAATGCGGCTTAATAAATTGAATGCGGTATAAACCGCATCCCTTAAATCGCATTCAGTATTCATGAGAAATGAAGTATCACCTTACCCAAGTCGTCATGGCAAGGATGCGAAATAATAGCATCTAACTCGGTTTGTCAATTCAATTCGATATAAACATCATTGGACAAACCGAATTGATGAGATTACTTACCTCACTCAAATTTGACTAAGGCACATACTTTAGAAAGGAGGGTAATGCGGTTTTCCAAGGTAATTCGGTATAAACCGAATTGGTAAACCGCATTGGTAGACAAGGAGAAAAAATAACTAAGGCATGAGGGGATGAGTATGCATGCAATGCGGTTTCCAAGCCAATGCACTTTATTTGGGCAATGCGGTATAAACCGCATTGCGTAAACCGAATTGGTTGAAACCGCATTGGTGGAAGGAAACAACAAAATTACAACATTTTTTGTTATGCAATGCGGTCTTTATGGGCAATGCGGTATAAACCGCATTGCATGGAATTTTCTTCCTAAGTGTATTTTTTTTCACAAATACTCATGCGGTTTCTAAGCTGATGCGATTTATGATAGATGGGATTGACCCCATCACTCATATCACATCAGTGTCATCTCGCAGTCATACTTATGAATATTTTGTGGTTATCAAGATTTATGCATGCACAGTGGGTAATTGCATGAATTAACCCTAAAACTACAAACATGAAATTCAAAGACTAATTAACCTAAAACAGTCTAAAAATTAAGACCTACTTGCATAAAAATAAGAACACCTACATTATCTAAGGGAGCATATGTAAAAGATCTAGAATAATAAAGATGCAAGTAAAGCATTAAAACCTATTTCTAACAAGCCCTAAATTATCTAAAACTTAAGAACACTTATTTGAAGCTCTAAGGCATAAAAACATACCACAAACCCACTAAACATGCATTTATTAAGATTGCAAGTCAACTAGGAACACATTAAATGAAACCTAGTTGAAACAAACAATCATTCTAACATATTTATTGCTAGGAAAAGCATTTAAAGAGTGTAAAACACATGAAACAAAACCCATTTCTGAAATTTTTCCTTGTATTAACACTTGAAAGCATAATAAATAACCCAAACCACTCATTAGATTGAGGGTATGGTTCATTCTAACTAAAAAACATGTTAAAATATGGAAATGACTACTCTAAAATGGTAATAACAAGTTGTTAACAACTAATCTATGGTTAAAACAACTAAAACTAAGCTAACATGCATAAAAATAAACTAACTAAACTACCTACCTAACCCTTAAGGGGTGAAGATTCTCCTTGATTATTCTTCTTGTCCTCTGCTGAATATCAAGTGTGTAAGAATGTCTTCAAGTGTTGGAGGAGGTCAGCTTTTATACTTCTTTTTCAGGACCCTAGGCCCATCAGGGCCCATTAACAGTAGCATGTGTTTTTCACGTGTTGCACAGCTTCATCCGAATGCCTTCATCATGATTTGAACTCAATGCGGGTTCCTCAAACAATTCGGTATAAACCGCATTGGTACATATCGAATTGCATGAGGTCTTCTTTTCTTGGTCCTTGGCTGGGATGCGGTCTCCAACATCAATGCGGTTTAATTCGCATTGTGTAAACCAAATTGGCTATTTCGCATTGCTCATGGCCTCATGCTTGGCTTCCTTGTATTGATGCAATGCGGTTTAGGGATCAATTCAGTTTAAACCGAATTGAGTGATACTGTATTGCATCTCTCTTTTTGCTCTGGGTTTCTTCCTTTAATTGAAGTGATGCAGTTTCAAGGCCAATGCGGTATAAACCGCATCGCCATTTCGCATCTCTTCCAACACTTGGTCATTTTCTTCTTTCTCCAGTGATGCGGTTTATATGGGCAATGCGGTATAAACCGCATTGCCTAAACCGCATTGATTTTCAACACTTAGCCAAAAATTCAGTTTTGTGGGATTTTTATTCTTCTTCCCATCTTTTATTTTCTTTTTCTTTTCTTTTTCTTTTTTTCATGTTCTTGGATGTTTCTAACACAAATGCAATTAAAATTGCATATCTTTGTGTTTTTCATTACCAACTTATTATTCTTACAAACTCACTTTAATCTGTCAAATTCAACTGCTTTCTTATTAAAATAAGATGAGAATACGATCAAAATGTCCGTCTCAGACACGGAAATGGATTGGAAATAATGGACAATTTTGGCCATTATCAACATCCTCACATTTAATACTGATCGTCCTCGAGCAATCAGAGTCAATGCTCCTAAGAGCAAGGACTCTGCACATTCAATCCATTTGTGTGGCTTCAAAAATTTCATTCTTTTTATATTGGGATAAGATAATCAAAATTACAAGTATTAAACTCTCTTGATTGTAGTTTTTAATGAAATGATACTTTTCACTTGAGTAGGCATACAAATCAATCATTATTGTTAATTCTTCTTGAATATATGTTTAGAAAATCTCATTGGTTTAATTCTTGAATTCAAGCATGACATGAACATTGGTCAATCAAAACAGAACCTCACTTATAATAGAAACGAAAATTTCACTCACTCTCAAATTGGGTTTTAAACATTGACACTCATAATCAATTTTAATTAAATTCTTCCATAGGCTTGCAATCAGACCAACTCGCCACCTACTCACTTCTTCAAATCGAGATCCTGAGGTCTTATAAAGGGTTAAAACGGGGCATACGGTTGTAACATCGGTGTGGAAGGAAATTATTGGGTTGAAAAGTGACACAAATCCATTCCACCATAACTTGGCTTGTTTTTATTTAAAATCTATGATCATCAATACTTTTTTCTTTCTTTTGTTTTTCTTTTCCATTGCATGACATTAGACTATGTCTGATTTGCTTTGTCAATTGCAATTTATTCTTGTTGAATGGATCTCAACATTTTTCTCTTTTTCTTTTTCTTTTCTTCTTTTTCTTCTTCTTCTTTTTTTTCTGATCGGTTTTTTTTTTGAATACCGATTAGTACATTTTTTATGATAAAAAATTTAATGACTTGACAGAATTGATTCTTGTACACTTGGGTTTAATTTTCTTGGTCTTTTTATAAAGCTAGGAAAATATAGTGGTTACAAAGAAAAATTAGGCTTAATGGCTCAGATTGGTTAATCCTAAAGGGAAAATATTTTTGGGTTTGGATTTCAAACGAAGGCCAAAATTTTGGGTTTTTCTAAGTGCCTCGATCATATGCTCGATTTCGGGAATATGACATGGTCTTGAATTGGTCCCAATTGCAAGTTCTAGTTTCCTTTAATCAAAATGATTTTCACACAACAAGAAAATAATGAGTAAAAGTGACTTATGGCTCAAATCTCACATGGTATGGTTTGATCATGTCATACATTTATTCTTGAACTTAGCCTTTGAAAAATTCTTGCAATTTATTCAATCAAATTTTCAACATGAAAATTTGTTTTTCTTGTCAAGTGATCATATCATTAGATTTTTATAGCTCAAAACCTCAAAAATTTATATCATGCATATTTTCAATTCTATTATCCCAATTTAATAGTTTGAAAATTTAATCATTAGCCTAAATTCAACATGTGAATTTAGGTGACAGATTTATGTTTGTTTCATGCTGGTTATTTAATTGAAAGTAGTAAAAAGACACTGTGAACATGCAAGCATGTTACAGCTTTGTTTTTGGCATGGCAGTCACTTATTCATCTTGGACTGCCATACATCTTTTCTCTTTTCTTTTTATTTTTTTAAAAAAAAGTTGGAACTCAAAAATTCCATTCTTTGAAAGCGAAGAAATACATCAATTACAATAGATTTCCAACAATATGCTCGAAAGTGCACCGAATGAATGGAAATTCTAATGTATGATGTTTACAATGAAGCTCGTCTGGATATGATCGTTGTGGACTCAATCCTTCTTCTTTCCAGCTACTGTGCGGGAGGTCCGGCATCATCTCTCGGTGGTGAGGGAAGCTTTCGAATTATGGCCTTCATCATTTCAGCTTGATTGGAGAACAGCGCCTTCACCATTTCCCTATTCTTCTCCTCGCTCTCCATTCCTTCCTTATGTAGTCTCTCCTCTCGTTCAGCTGCTCTCAATCTGAACTCTTCTTCCCTTTCGAGCATTCTCAGTCTGAACTCCTCCTCCTTCTGTGATTGCTTCTCCTGGTTCGAAATGATGACGTCGGCAAGCGTTTTGACACTTTGCATTATCGATTCTCCCATTCGGCTCACCAGTTCCAGAGTTTGAGATTCAGCTGGAAACTGGGACACATTTTGGCTTCTGCGAGGGAGTTGGACTGGGTGTCCTCTTGGTTGGCGCGGGATGGAGGCTTCTACAGGATACTATTCTTCTTCAGTCGGCTGTGCAGGAGGAATTTCAGTATGTTCCGTTGAGGGGATTCCTGCTTCTTCTGTTGAAGGCACCGCTTCAGTACGGGCCTTTTTTTTGCGTGGTTGGCGTCGAGCTGGTTGCCTAGGAGTGCATTCGGACTGGGCATCTGATCCCTCATCTCGTTCTGGCATAGTATACACAGTTGGATCAGTTACCCGAGTCCTTGGAACTGGAATAGGAGGATTTATGTGAATGAGATCACTCCCCTTGAAAACCGATAAATCCACTCCTTGATCTTGGCAAATCCTTCTGATGAGGTTTGGATAGCAGAGAGCAGCTGTCTTGCCGGAGCTCCTTGTAGTCATAATCTGAAAGATTATGCTCCCCCACATTGATCTTCAGTCCATGCCAGATCTTAGCGAAACCCTTTAACATTCGACCAGATGTCTCATGTGCGTGAGGATTGGGCCTAATCTTCGACATGTAGAAATCGTATGAAGGCTGGAACTCCAGCTTGAGATGCTTTGATTTGAAGGAGAATTCTCTAGTATAGCTCTCGGCAGTGAGGGATCTTGTGATATTGTCGTAGTATGGCCTCTCAGCTGCCTTGCATGTCCCCTTCTCAAAAATCTCAGCTGCCGGCAATTCTGACCTCCAGTTGGGTGTGCCAAGGAAGTTGTTCAAATACTCTCCGGATATGCTATCATCAACTCCTCGCACCCAACTCTTCTTCTGGGCCACATTCAGATTACAGTAGAATTCCCGAACAAGCCTGCTATCCCCGGTTCAGCGTGGTGTGTAAGGAATTCAGTCCATTCATGCTTTTCTTTCAGAGTGACTAGCATGGGATGCTCCAGCATTTCCGAACTGAACCCTTTGTCGGGTATGAACACTTCAGACAGTGCCATATAACGTCCCGCATTCTGCTCATTCCCGTTGAACCTCCTCATCACGTCCTCTCCGTCCTTGATGGGGAACTTTTTATATTTCTTGGAGAGCACACCCATCCGGCCTTTTGAAGTGGAGGTTATCCAGAACTCAGCAGGTCGAATTGATCCTGTTGATTCTTGGGTTCCCTCAGAAGTTGATTGCCCTTGGCCTGCCTGCTCCCAATCAGAGTCGGAGGCTTCATCTTGCTGCTCACCAATGTTCTGCTCCAAATTAGCTTGATCACCTCCTTGAAATGTACCCTGTTCATACAAATTACAAGGTATTTCATGAAATACAAAATTGAATAAAACATCGGGAAAGAAGGGATCAACAACAAGTTCTTTTTGTGGTACCTCCACTTCGCCCCCTTTGTTTAATTCTCCAAGTTCTTGCTCTAGTATTTCATCTCCTTGATGCTCCATTGCAAAGTCATCGCCTTGGAGGACTTGTTGAATGGTTTTATTTTTGAAGATGTCCTCCATGGCCTTCATCGCGGATTGATCATCGCCACTGCTGCTTTCGCTCATTGTCACTTTTCCTTGGCTTGGCTCGATTCGTGGCACTGCTTCGGCACGTGAGTCTTCCACGTCCTGCACATTCTCTTCTGGCATGGTTGGTTGAGGTGGGGCAGCAGTGGCAGCCATTGTTTGTGCAGCAATGCGAGTCAGATCACTTGCAAGCTCTGCCGACTTCTTCATTGATTCTTTAAATCGCACATTGCTTTCGTGCACCATCTCTTCGATTTCTTCAATGGGTTTCAGTCCTTCGACAATTTTATCCATTCTTTTCTCGGCTCCACTCTTTTGCACTACAGCTTTCTTCGACTGTTCCTCCTTGTCTTTGGCCCATTCAGCCGGCCCAGTTTTTACTTTCATAGGCACAATGTTGGTTCCGCTGATTATTAGGCAATCATCGTCCCCAACATTGGCCTCCTTTGCGGCCTCATTCTTCTATTTCTGCTCCAGCTCAGCCTGTAATTTTTCAGCAGCTCTCCTATTCTCCTCTTCCTCCCGGGCTTTTCTTACATTTTCTTGCGTTTGAGCCTCTTTCTCTTGCTCTTCAGCTTTCTTCTTCATCAATTCATCCCACTCTCTTCTTCTTTCGGCCCTTTCCTCCGCCTTTTTCATCTTCCATTCTTCTGCTTCAGCAGCTAACTCCGCTTCAGCCTGCTCTTTCTCCTTTCTATCTCTTTCGGCTATTCTTGCCTCCCGTTCGACGATTCGCCTTTCCTCGGATAGTTCAGCATTAATCCTCCTCTGCTCCTTCTCAGCAAGTTCAACATCGGCTTCCTCCTGGGCCTTCTTTGCTAATTCAGCATCCATTTTTTCTTGAGCCAGACGCCTCTGCTCTTTCTTTGATAGCTCAACAGCCTGGCCCTTGCCGTTATCTTTTGGCCTCGGAGGTTCATCATAGAATTTTGGCACAGGCGGGATAGTCCTTGGCTGGCTGGAGGTCTTAGGCTCTTGAATCTTTATCTGTGGCTCGGCTGGCCTCCCAGCCTTCTCTTTTTTTGCCAGTTTTACCAGCTTTCTTTTCTTCTTTGGTGGCTCTGGCTCATTCTCAGTCTGGAGGGGCTCCGATCCGATAGACTCATGTGGTTCGGGAGTTGGGTCTACATAGTCATCGATCATTTTGTCATCAGCCTTGGTCCATAGCCCAAATTCCGGCCCTTTAATCTTCAAATATTTCGAAATGAATTTGGGCTCGGTCATCGCTATCAGCTGGGCAGTCCATCTCTTCGTGAAGTGTCTACCCAAAAACTCCTTGGAAAGCCACGTCGTATCGCAATCGCCCTCCTCTATTCTCTTGGCAATATCTCAATCCTTCTTCATCCATCTCCTTCAGCAAGTCGAAGTCTTCTTCATGTATGCATATAATGTGTCCATAATGTCTGCCTCCTTTTCCTCCAAATGAGATAGATTTCGAACGGCTGGAATATTCAGGTAGCTCAAGCACTTGTTGTTGCCCATTAGGCGTATCTGCTGTTTCCGGTTGCCATCTTATACCAGTGCCTGTCCCGGATCATTGTTGTGCACTCGGCTCGGATTAGTGCAAATTTGGGCATCCCCTGCATTGTGGCCTCTTGGGGTTCAACTGCCGGGAATTTCTTGGGAATAAATGTCGGCACGATTTCCTCATTTTCTGGGGGTATCTTCACCCCTGGATTTAGTACGGAATCGTGGACGTCCTTCTCCCATTTCCCCCACTTGATCATATACTCGCCCCAAAGCTTTCTTGTCGCTTTTGTTCGTTCGATGATCAAGTTTAACATGGGCGAGTTGTTTGTTAGCCCGTAATCCAGCACCGGCTTAACAGCTTCCCATAGATTGAACACCATATCAGTATGGCGTGCCTTGGCATGCTTGGTGAGCCACATTTTCTGCTCAGGTCCGCAGTCCATTGTCATATAACTCTTTTTTTGGAACATGAATGGAAAGGCGTCTGCCATAGCAAATACCCCTGTTGATGCCACTTTCCGCGCCGGAGGATATCTGAGACACTGTCTCTTCATGTCCTCTGTGATCCCTGGCGGTATAAGGACTGGTTGAAAGGCTGCCAATTACTTATCTCCGAAGTGTTGTTCAAGTATTCTAATCCATCGGCCCTTTTGTTCGTTCATTCTCCAGATCATGCGTTCGTAGTGCACCTCTGAAGGGAACCTCTAATCGAATTTTACGTGATTGAACTCCTGATCCCAGAAGTTCCACAAGTGCTTACAGAAATCTCTCTCTAGCCCATTGGCTTTATAATTTCTCTCCGCTTTTGGGATGTCCCTCCACCAGTGTTCCTTCATTTCGAATCTCCAGTCCGTGAGATGATTTATAATGGCCAAAATTGTCCATTATTTCCAATCCATTTCCGTGTCTGAGATGGACATTTTGATCATAATCCCATCTTATTTTAACAAGAAAGCAGTTGAATTCGACAAATTAATGCAAGTTTGTAAGAATAATAAGCTGGTAATGAAAAACACAAAAATATGCAATTTTAATTGCATTTGTGTTAGAAAAATCCAAAAACATGAAAAAATGAAAGAGAAAAGAAAAAGGAATGAAAAGATGGGCAAAAGAATAAAATAGCCCACAAAAATCAAAAAGATGGGAAAAGAATGAAAATCCCACAAAATGAATTTTTGGCAAAGTGTTGAAGACAAATTCGGTCTAAAGCAATTCGGTATGCTTTCGGTCTATACCGAATTGCCCCTATAGACCGAATTGCTGAAGAAGAAAGAAGAAAAATAGAAAAAGTGTTGAGAGGAGAAGCAATATGCCCAATTCGGTCTATGCAATTCGGTTTAAACCAAATTGAGTGCATAGACCGAATTGATTCAAGACAAGGAAGCCAAGCAGGAGACCATGAGCAATTCAAAACATGCAATGTAACACCCGAGGAAAAACAAATTCAAATTGTTTTGAACTACGTCATGACTTGATCCCTTCACAGGGTACGTAGGCAGCTTGGAACTAATTTCTAAGTTCAGTCACGAAATAAATCACGAAATAAATCACGAAATAGATCACAAGGACGATAGGAGGAGTTGGAACCAATTTAGACTAGGCTAATTAGGACACGGAAATGTTGCGAGCGATAAGCCGAACTCGTAACAAGTTTAAGGTAAAGATTTCGAACCGGAGACGACCCAAGGAATCGAGCTAACACGTAGAAACCCGATAGGGGAAAACAAGGAAAGACCCGACAGAACACGCGGACCGCCGAACCGGCCGATCCGGCCGGCCCGCGCCCTCCGCGCGCCACCGCGCGGCCACCGCGCGGACGGAGGCGTCGCGACTCCACGGCAGTCCACGCGTGCTCCGCGCGGCCATAGCAATAGGTGCGTGTCACCAGTGCGCCAGAGGTGCAGGAGGTGTAAACTTTCCTTCCATGGTGATTTTCTTGCCAAAAATCCGTCCCCTATCGAGGGAAAGCGGATCAAGGCAGTGGGGAGGGTTATAGGGACTGTGTTGGCCGCCCCTCCCCTTAGTTTTCAGTTTCTCAAAACCCTAGACACTCCCAACTCCCTCTCCAAGCCAAAACTCATCCGACGACAACTTCCGGCGAAGATTCCGGCGACGGCGAGGCAACCGGGACGAAGGTGCTGCCTCATAGAACCTTGGTAAGCCATAGTTTAATGTTTTAGTTCGTCCATAACACTTAGAAACTCAAAATCTAACCTATTTCCTTTCCTACGATTTCACGCTGGAAAACGAACGAAAAGCGATCGGAAGGATTGGCTGTTCGTCGCGACCCTAGAGTATCCGGATACCCATCCCAGTAATCCTAATCTTCAAATCTGTAAGTTAAAACCTTACTCACAAATTTTCGTGGTTGTTTGTTGTTTAAAACTCGAGATATAGGCTTGTAATAAAAATCGGTTTTCAAAAACCCTATTTTCGTCCAATTTCAAAGACTCGCCTAAAACTCGACCTTCGGGAATTCAAACCGAAAACTTTTCAACATAAAAGTTGTTCCTAACATCTTTATCTATCGTTTGTCCAAATTTCAGCCATTGACATTAAGATTTGCTATCCCAAATCACGCCGTAAACTTTCTGTGACAACCCGAACGTTTTTAAACTGTGACAGTTTTCCATATTCGATTTGATGCATGTTTTTCACCCATTTTTCGAATGATTCAACTTTGCATTCCTAAACAAAAGTTTTAGATAATTGTGTCTAGATTATGCATATAAAATTTCACGGATTTTGGTGATCATTTGATATGTCAAACGGTCGAATTTTCAGAACTGTTTTAAAACCTATTCGGAACCCGCGAGTATGCAGTGAGTTATGGTCGATTTTTGAGTACCAAGAATTCATTATTTCCAAATTCTTAAAACATGAAAGTTGTTCCTTAACGTGTTTTGTAGTTACTGTAAAAATTTCGCATCAATTAGTTTTGAAATGAATTTTTAATCGGCGTTGCACGAACCTGTGACGGAACTAGTTTTTAAGACAGAAATCATTCTTTCCAATGAACACGAATTTCGACTCACTTTGGAACCTTATTTCCGAAAACTTAAAACATGAAAGTTGTTCGTGTGTGTGTTTTTGAACTACTGTAAAAATTTCAGAATTTTTGGTGTAAAAATGAATTTTTAATTAAGAAAGGCGTAAACTGCCTCGAATAGGATTTTTCGAACTTGAGAAAACTCGAATTATGAAAACGCGATATCAATCATTTGATAACATTGAAATACGAACTTTCGAAAAATCCCATTCACTAGGCTGAGCCGATCTTCATGCTATCATTATCTTTGAGACTGCCTCGTTAGTGGTCTCCTTACTATCTGAGATTGCCTCGTTAGTGATCTCGCGCGCTGTGTTTTTGATCGCCTCGTTAGTGGTCCTACTATCTTTTTGAGACTGCCTCGTTAGTGGTCTCCCATTGTTTGGACTGCCTCGTTAGTGGTCCTATGTTGAGATTGCCTCGTTAGTGATCTCCCAGTATGGTGTCCTCTTCTTAGTCTACGGGATAAAATGTAAAAGACTTGTGTGTGTCCCGTTATGCTTAAATCGTATTTATCATCTTTTTAAATTATGTATTTAAAATTATGCATCTTAAATTATGCTTTTAATTACGCTTTTAAAATTTAGTCCTTTAATCATGTTTTCCGCTGCAAATGAATCATGTGTTTTAAATTTATGTATGGGAAGCGAAATCTTTAGTTTAAACACATGTAACCCCTTTTATTTGTTAGTTAGGAATTAACTTACTCAGTATATTTTTATACTGACAACCGTTGTCATTTTTCTTTTACAGAGTATGTCGAGTGACGCATACGCATACACTTGGGGGAAAATATTTATGAACATTTTCGCTTTCTGCACCGTATTACTGTTTTTACCGGGCCTGTTTAACCCGAGGTTTTGGCCGTGTTGGCCGTGATTACTTTTCCGCTGCATTTACCTTATCCATGCATGATGATTTTTACTATCGTACTTTAATTGAAGTATTAATAAATTCCGGATTCATTGTTGAATGTTTTTAAAACTTTGTATACCCATAAGCCTTGCACCTCCTTAGCGAGCTCGGGAATCCGTGTCTTGCTAGGGAGATGCGGCGGTGACACCTCGGCCTGGGTTACCAAATCCGAGGTGTTACAAGTTGGTATCAGAGCCCGGAATTTTATTTTGAAGCTATTATTATTATTAGTAGTAATATTATTATTATAATTATTTTGACACTGATATTTTAAACCCTAGTAATAATTTTAAGCATATTACTTTTAAAGACCACTAGTTTTATTCAGTCCACAAATTTATTTATAGCCCAATGTTTTAGCCAAGAAAAGAAAAATTAAACTTTTCGGCCCACTATAGAGGCCCAACCTTTAGCAATTTATTTTAAACATACGAATAAATTAAATTTTAAAGGGGAAGGGACTCACATCTGCATATTGCATATAGATCTAATTCCTGCACATCTTGACCATGCATAAAACACACTCTAACTTTAACCTACCGTGTCAACGCTAGATGGCTGCTTCGAACGCAAACATGATCAACCTATTAATGAGGTTGATCGAAGCCTACCTCGGAACCCCTCAAAACGTGAACAACTTCAGGCTAAGAGTAGAACAAATGAAGGCCAACCTAGGTCACCTGACTAACCTAGGGGGAGCGGGGCACCAAGACCTGACCCAACTCCAAACCCAAATCAACGAACTCCAGGCCCACGAGACTGAGCTTCGGGCCCAACTGGACGACATAGAGACCGAAGCAGGGGTCCTGGGATATCAACTGCTTCACTGGAAGGATGACTTGCCTCCACACGCCCCCCTTGGCCCAGGAGCTCCTCCCGCAGCTAGCCCCGTTGCTGACCCTGTCGCCAACCCGACAGCCGCACCGACTCCAGTTGCCACCATCGATCCTGTTCCTACTACTGGACCCGCTTGGCCAGCAAGCCCAGTGTTCCATGGGCCCCTTGGCACGGGCACCATCGAGGACGCAAGTGATGAGGACGACCCCATGGAGGATCCGACTACCTACCCTTCCCAGGCTTAGGGGATTATCGACACATTATTCCTATTGTTCTCTTTCCTATTTTCCCGAACTATTTTCAGGATATTTGCTACTTGTCGCTTGTACCGAAACAAAAATTTCTACTAGGCAATAAAGTCACAAACACGTATTTTATACACCATCTTTATATCTTATCAAAGCGCCGACAGACAAACAACGTATCTATTTCTGCATAACAAATCGACAAGTACCTCGAACCCTAAAACCCTAAACGACTGAATGAATACATGCAAATACTAACCAACTCCTGATAAGCACCATTCAATTTAGCAAAACACTTTTTCCCACACTTTATCGAATCTCCCTGAACTTTAAACCTTCCTTGGTTGTAACAGGATGGCACCCCGAGGACGACCAAGGACCTTCCCTGCCACCCCCAACACCCACGGCACGCCGGGACAACCCAATGAGCAGGCACCTAACGCGGAGGTGCCAAACCCGGCAGGACCGATGCCCAACCCTGCGGAAGGGCGAATGAGGAATATGGAAGAATTACTAATCGCATTGGGTAATGCTTACGTTAACCAGGGTGGAGCTGCCGCGGCGCCACCACCGGAAGCGCGGATCAACTACTTGGCTGCGGTGAACCCCTACCGGCCTCCTTATTACGTCGGGGAGGAAGACCCCGCTAAGCTGGAAGAATGGTTGAGAACCTTCGACAAACTGCTGAAGGCGGTAAGATGCCCGGAGGGGGAGAAGGTCCACGTGGCCTCGTACTATCTGGGTGGCAAGGCCGACGACTGGTGGCAGGCTACCCAGGGGAAGCTGGCAGAGGATGATGAACCTTACTCGTGGAACGAGTTCATGGAGTTACTCCGGGAGCGCTTCTACCCAATGAGTACTAAGGCAGCACTGTACGAGGAGTTCTCATCCCTGAAGCAAGGAGAGAAATCTGTTCAAGAATACTATGCACGGTTTAAGGAGTTGGTTAGATTTGCGCCCAGGATGGTACCTACGGATGGGGAGAAGGCGTAAAAGTTCAAAATGGGATTGAACTTGTCGATTCGGGAGGTGATCATTGGAGTTAACTACCCGGACCTGCAATCTGTCTACGATCGGGCAGTAGCGGTAGCACGAGTGCAACAGCTAAAGAGGAAGGCTGCTGGGGAATCTAGCCGAGGGGCGCAAGGACCAGACAAGAGGAACAGGGATAACAGGACGGGCAACACTACTGGCGGGAACAACTTTCGGCGAGGTCCGAACGGGAATGCTCAGAACAACAATGGTCGGAATGTCAACCAAGGAGGGCGAGTGCCGCCGTGCCCAAGGTGTAGCAGGCCGCACCTGGTGAGGAGATGTCCTCAGGTGGGCGAGTGCTTCTGGTGCGGCCGAATTGGCCATCGGAGGGAGGAATGTCGAACCCGACTTGAGAACATCACAAAGAGAGAAGATTTGGTCATTGGACCTAACGAGCCGTTCAACCAGGGAGGTAGAAACGGCAACAATCAAGGATATCGGCCTCCTCCGAATCCGAACCAACGCCCTCCGAACCAGCAGCAACGCAAATCCAAATCAAAACCAGCCAGCCAATCAAGGGAGGCCGATGGGGAGGTTGAACGTGATCAACAAGGCTGACATACCCGCGCAGGGTGACGTGATGGCAGGTACTTTCCATGTCCTAAGTACTCCACTTAGAGTCTTATTTGATTCCGGAGCCAGTTGTTCGATTGTATCTTCGAGAGTCGTAACTGAACTAGATCTACCTAAGTGCGAGATGATTAGCTTAGGCATCCAACTGCCCTCTGGAGAAGTAATAGCATGCTCTAAACGCTACAATGGAATACCTGTAGTAATAAAGAACGTAGAGTTTTTCGCAAACTTAGTAGAGTTCAACGTCAGAGACTTTGACGTCATACTAGGAATGGATTGGCTAACCCGGTATAAGGCCGTGATCGAGTGCCAAAAGCAAAAGATCACGCTGTCGAAAAGTAGGGGAAAAAGAGTCATCTTCTACTCTCAACCCCCTAAGAAATCTAACAAGATAGTCAACGTCCTAGAATTATGTAGCCTAATGCGTAAGGGCCACGCGTTATACGCATGCTACGTTCATAACCTCGAGGCTGAAGGAGTAAAGATAGACAACATTCCGGTGGTAAGAGAGTACCCGGATGTGTTCCCGGAAGACGTTCCCGGCATGCCCCCTGAGAGGGATCTCGAGTTCACCATAGATCTCATCCCGGGAACGGAACCTGTCTCAAGGGCTCCTTACCGCATCGCGCCACCGGAGATGAAGGAGCCAAAGGAGCAGCTCGAAGAATTGCTGGAAAAGGGATATATCAGACCGAGTACGTCTCCATGGGGAGTACCGGTCTTGTTCGTCAAGAAAAAGGATGGGAGTTTGCGACTGTGTATCGACTATAGAGGACTTAATCAAGTCACTATCCAGAACGAGTACCCGTTGCCCAGAATCGAGGATCTGTTCGACCAGCTGAAGGGAGCTACTGTGTTCTCCAAGATCGACCTGCGTTCGGGATATCATCAGCTGCGAATCGCTGAGAAGGACATCCCAAAGACAGCGTTCAGGACTCGCTATGGACACTACGAATTCACAGTACTGTCATTCGGACTAACGAACGCCCCGGCAATGTTCATGAACCTCATGAAGAACGTGTTCCGATGGCTATTAGATCAATGCGTAGTGGTATCATAGACGACATCTTGATATACTCAAGGGACGAGGAAGAACATTCCGAGCACTTACATAAAGTGTTGAGGATCCTCCGAGAAAATCAGCTATACGGGAAGTTGTCCAAATGCGACTTCTGGCTGAGGGAAGTAACATTCCTTGGGCATATCGTATCCGCCAGCGGAGTGGCGGTAGACCCGGCAAAGATCTCGGCAGTAACCGAGTGGGTACCACCGAAGAGCCCAACGGAGATAAGAAGTTTTCTCGGACTGGCGGGCTACTACAGGCGATTTGTCCAGGACTTCTCCAAAATCGCCCGCCCATTTGACCCAACTGCTGAAGAAGGGGGTGAAGTACGACTGGACTGGCGAGTGCGAAGCCGCATTCCAGGAGCTGAAGAAACGACTTACCACGGCGCCAGTGTTGGCGTTACCATCAGAGAATGGAGACTTCGAGGTGTATAGCGACGCCTCGAGGGAAGGACTGGGATGCGTACTAATGCAGGATCAAAGAGTCATAGCGTACGCATCACGACAGCAAAAACCACACGAGCAGAACTATCCGACGCACGACCTAGAACTGGCCGCGATCGTGTTCGCCCTGAAAATTTGGAGACACTATCTCTATGGGCGGAAGTGTCGGATGTTCACCGACCATAAGAGCCTCAAGTACATATTCACGCAAAGAGAACTGAACTTGAGGCAGAGGAGATGGTTGGAACTGATCAAAGATTACGACCTGGAAGTCGCGTACCACGAGGGCAAGCCCAACGTCGTGGCCGACGCCTTGAGTCGGAAGACGCAACACGTCACGAACTCACTGGTGATACCGGCCGAATTGTACAGAGATTTGGCAAAATTAAGCCTGGAACTGGTGCATCCCGGTACGGTAACCGAGGTCGTCAACGCGATGGCAGTAAGGCCTACCGTATTCGAAGAGATACGACTCGCCCAATCGAGTGACGAAAAGTTGGAGGAAATAAGGAGGAGCATTACCGAAGGAAAGGCAGTGGATTTCAAGATTCACGAGGACGGGAGCATCAGCTTCAGGGGAAGGTGGTGTATACCGCGGGAGTCCGCGGATCTGAAGAAGAAGGTGATGGAGGAAGGCCATAGCACCCCCTACTCGGTTCACCCCGGAGGGGATAAGCTATACAAGGACTTGAAGAAAAATTATTGGTGGCCGAACATGAAGAGAGAGGTGGCCGAGTTCGTGGCAAGGTGTCTTACCTGCCAGAAGATCAAGGCAGTACGGCAAAAGCCCTTAGGATTAATGCAACCATTGGAGATCCCAAGCTGGAAGTGGGACAGTATCTCCATGGATTTCATTTCAGGGTTACCACGTTCGCCAAAGGGGATGAATAAGATCTGGGTGATGGTGGATAGGTTAACGAAGGCCGCCATCTTCATCCCGATGAAGGACACTTGGACAATGGACCAACTAGCAAGAGCATATGTAGACAATGTGGTACGCCGGCACGGGGTGCCACATGACATCATCTCGGATAGGGATAGCAGATTCGTCTCCCAGTTTTGGACCAAGCTGCAAGAAGCTCTGGGAACGCAGATAAAAATGAGTACGGCGTTCCACCCTATGACGGATGGGCAGACGGAGCGAACAATACAAACGCTGGAGGACATGTTGAGGGCCTGTGTGTTGGAATTCAAGGGAAGTTGGGAGCACCATTTACCCTTGATCGAGTTCTCCTACAACAACAGTTACCATGCGAGCATCGGCATGGCGCCCTTCGAGGCACTGTACGGACGAAGATGCCGGAGCCCGTTGAGTTGGGAAGAAAACGATCGAATAATGACAGTAGGACCACAACTGGTGGAGGACATGGCTCAACAAGTTAAGGTTATCCAGGGGAAGATGAGAGCCGCTCAGGACCGGCAAAAGAGTTATGCGGACGTGAGACGGCAGGACTTGGAATTCCAAGTCGCCGACAAGGTCATGCTAAAAGTCTCACCGATGAAGGGCGTAATGCGCTTTGGCAAGCGAGGGAAACTGAGCCCACGTTACATAGGGCCATATGAGATCCTCGAGAGAGTGCGGAATCTAGCGTACCGGCTAGCACTGCCGCCTCAACTAGCATGCGTCCATAACGTGTTTCACGTCTCCCAACTGAAGAAATATGTGCCCGACACGTCGCATGTACTCCAACCGGATGTAATCGAATTGGATGATGACTTGACCTATGAAGAAACCCCGGTGCAAATACTGGACTACAAGGAAAGGGTGACAAGGAATAAATCTGTAAAGATGGTCAAGGTCCTGTGGTCTAACCACGAGACAGAAACGACGACCTGGGAATTGGAAGCCGACATGAGGCAACGTTACCCTACCCTCTTCCAAGATGACCCGACCACAGTTATGGGGACATAACTGTATTCTTAAGGGGGGGAGGATGTAACACCCGAGGAAAAACAAATTCAAATTGTTTTGAACTACGTCATGACTTGATCCCTTCACAGGGTACGTAGGCAGCTTGGAACTAATTTCTAAGTTCAGTCACGAAATAAATCACGAAATAAATCACGAAATAGATCACAAGGACGATAGGAGGAGTTGGAACCAATTTAGACTAGGCTAATTAGGACACGGAAATGTTGCGAGCGATAAGCCGAACTCGTAACAAGTTTAAGGTAAAGATTCCGAACCGGAGACGACCCAAGGAATCGAGCTAACAAGTAGAAAACCGATAGGGGAAAACAAGGAAAGACCCGACAGAACACGCGGACCGCCGAACCGGCCGGCCCGCGCCCTCCGCGCGCCACCGCGCGGCCACCGCGCGGACGGAGGCGTCGCGACTCCAGGGCAGTCCACGCGTGCTCCGCGCGGCCATAGCAATAGGTGCGCGTCACCAGCGCGCCAGAGGTGCAGGAGGTGTAAACTTTCCTTCCATGGTGATTTTTTTGCCAAAAATCCGTACCCTATCGAGGGAAAGCGGATCAAGGCAGTGGGGAGGGTTATAGGGACTGTGTTGGCCGCCCCTCCCCTTAGTTTTCAGTTTCTCAAAACCCAAGACACTCCCAACTCCTTCTCCAAGCCAAAACTCATCCGACGACAACTTCCGGCGAACATTCCGGCGACGGCGAGGCAACCGGGACGAAGGTGCTTCCTCATAGAACCTTGGTAAGCCATAGTTTAATGTTTTAGTTCATCCATAACACTTAGAAACTCAAAATCTAACCCATTTCCTTTACTACGATTTCACGCCGGAAAACGAACGAAAAGCGATCGGAAGGATTGGCCGTTCGTCGCGACCCTAGAGCATCCGGATACTCATCCATGTAATCCTAATCTTCAAATCTGTAAGTTAAAACCTTACTCACAAATTTTCGTGGTTGTTTGTTGTTTAAAACTCGAGATATAGGCTTGTAATAAAAATCGGTTTTCAAAAACCCTATTTTCGTCTAATTTCAAAGACTCCCCTAAAACTCGACCTTCGGGAATTCAAACCGAAAACTTTTCAACATAAAAGTTGTTTCTAACATCTTTATCTATCATGTGCCCAAATTTCAGCCGTTGACATTAAGATTTGCTATCCCAAATCACGCCGTAAACTTTCTGTGACAACCCGAACGTTTTTAAACTGTGACAGTTTTCCATAGTTGATTTGATGCATGTTTTTCACCCATTTTTCGAATGATTCAACTTTGCATTCCTAATCAAAAGTTGTAGATAATTGTGAGTAGATTATCCATATAAAATTTCACGGATTTTGGTGATCATTTGATATGTCAAACGGTCGAATTTTCAGAACTGTTTTAAAACCTATTCAGAACCCGCGAGTATGCTGTGAGTTTTGGTCGATTTTTGAGTACCAAGAAATCATTATTTCCAAATTCCTAAAACATGAAAGTTGTTCCTTAACGTGTTTTGTAGTTACTGTAAAAATTTCGCATCAATTAGTTTTGAAATGAATTTTTAATCGGCGTTGCACGAACCTGTGACGGAATCAGTTTTTAAGACAGAAATCATTCTTTGCAATGAACACGAATTTCGACTCACTTCGGAACCTTATTTCCGAAAACTTAAAACATGAAAGTTTTTCGTGTGTGTGTTTTTGAACTACTATAAAAATTTCAGAATTTTTGGTGTAAAGACGAATTTTTAATTAAGAAAGGCGTAAACTGCCTCGAATAGGATTTTTCGAACTTGAGAAAACTCGAACTATGAAAACGCGATATCAATCATTTGATAACATTGAAATACGAACTTTCAAAAAATCCCGTTCACTAGGCTGAGCCGATCTTCATGCTATCATTATCTTTGAGACTGCCTCGTTAGTGGTCTCCTTACTATCTGAGATTGCCTCGTTAGTGATCTCGCGCGCTGCGTTTTGGATCGCCTCGTTAGTGGTCCTACTATCTTTTTGAGACTGCCTCGTTAGTGGTCTCTCATTGTTTGGATTGCCTCGTTAGTGGTCCTATGTTGAGATTGCCTCGTTAGTGATCTCCCGGTATGGTGTCCTCTTCTTAGTCTACAGGATAAAATGTAAAAGACTTGTGTGTGTCCCGTTATGCTTAAATCGTATTTATCATATTTTTAAATTATGTATTTAAAATTATGCATCTTAAATTATGCTTTTAATTACGCTTTTAAAATTTAGTCCTTTAATCATGTTTTCCGCTGCAAATGAATCATGTGTTTTAAATTTATGTATGGGAAGCGAAATCTTTAGTTTAAACACATGTAACCCCTTTTATTTGTTAGTTAGGAATTAACTTACTCAGTATATTTTTATACTGACAACCGTTGTCATTTTTCTTTTACAGAGTATGTCGACTGACGCATACGCATACACTTGGGGGGAAATATTTATGAACATTTTCGCTTTCTGCACCGTATTACTGTTTTTACCGGGTCTGTTTAACCCGAGGTTTTGGCCGTTTTGGCCGTGATTACTTTTCCGCTGCATTTACCTTATCCATGCATGATGATTTTTACTATCGTACTTTAATTGAAGTATTAATAAATTCCGGATTCATTGTTGAATATTTTTAAAACTTTGTATACCCATAAGCCTTGCACCTCCTTAGCGAGCTCGGGAATCCGTGTCTTGCTAGGGAGATGCGGCGGTGACACCTCGGCCTGGGTTACCAAATCCGGGGTGTTACATGCAATTCAGTCTACATTTAAACCGAATTGATGTTGAAGACCACATTCCAGCCAAAGTTCAAGAAAGAAAGTCTTCAGGCAATTCGATGTCCACCAATTCGGTCTATACCGAATTGCATTTGGAGACCGAGTTAAATTCAAAAACATCCAGGTGAAGCTGTAGAACACGTGGGAAAGGCATGACATTGCTAATGGCTCTGATGGGCCTAAGGTTTTGAAAAACAAGTATAAAAGCTAATTCTCACCAACACTGAAGATATCTCATAATACAGATTCCAACCCAAAAACACTTGGCAGAGAACAAGGAGTACCAGGTTCTTCACCCCTTAAGGGTTAGGTAGGTAGTTTAGTTAGTTTAATTTCATGCACTTTAGGTTAGTTTTTAATGTTTTGAACTTACTTTAGTTTGTAAAAGCTTGTTACTACCATTTAGAGTAGCCATTTCCATATTTTTTTTACATGTTTTTTAGTTAGAATAAACCCTACCTTCAATTTAATGATAGTTTTGGGTTATTTATTATGCTTTCAAATGTTTAATACAAAGAAGATTTCCAGAAATGGATTTTGTCTCATATGTTTTACACTCTTTAAATGCTTTCTTTAGCAATAAATATGGTAGAAATAATGTTTGTTTCAACTAGGTTGCATTTATTGTGTTTCTAGTTGGTTTTCATTCTCAATAAATGCATGTTTAAGTGGGTTTTTAGTGTGGTTTTATGCCTTAGAGCTCAAATAAGTGTTCTTAGGTGTTTTAGATAATTTAAGGCTTCTTAGAAATATGTTTTACATGCTTTATTTTGATATTCTTGCTTAGATATCTTGTTTATTGTTGCCTTAGATGATTTAAGTGCTCTTATTCTTATGCATGATGTTTTTGGAATCTTAGGCTGTTTAGGGTTTTTGATCTTAAATTCCTTGTTTGTAGATTTAGGGTTTTAATTCATGCTATTACCCATTGAATTTGCATAATTATGGATAACCACAAAATATTCACAAGTATGGCTGCGAGATGACATTGATGTGAAATGAGTGATGGGGTCAATCCCATCTATCATAAACCACATCAACCTAGAAACCGCACTCAGTACTTGTGAATCGAAAATAATAAAAATACAAAATACGTTTATTTGAAAATGGCATGCAATTCGGTCTAAGGCAGTTCGGTCTACACCGAATTGCCCATGAAGACAGAATTGCATGGTAAAAATATTGTTTGTTCATTTCTTCATGTAGTTTCCATGCAATTCGGTTTATACCGAATTGCACATATAGACCGAATTGACTTGGAGACCACATTGTATGCATTATCATCCCTTCATGCCTTAGTTTATTTTTCTTGTTAAATCAATTTGATTTGCCAATTCGGTCTATACCGAATTGCCCTGGTAAATCGAATTAAACACTCTTTTTGAAGCAAATGCCTTAGCCAAATTTGAGCAAGGGGATAACCCCATCAATTCGGTTTGTCCAATTCGGTTTATACCGAATTGCTAGACAAACCGAATTAGAAGATGTTATCTCACATCCTTGCAATGATTAATTGGGTAAGATAATACTTCATTTCTCATGCATAGTCAATTCGGTTTATATTGCACCTAAACCAGTAGACCGAATTGACCTCCTCTCTCCTTTTTAAAACCACAAAAATATTTTATCTTCCTGAGTAGTCGCATGGATGTATTGGGCTTAGGCCCATTACATCTAATTTTATCCATTACATACCTCAATCCATTAGTGTCTAAATTATTGTGTGATTAATACTTACACAATACCCAAAAACATTCTTTTAATTTCATCTTTTCTCGTTAATTGTGTGTATGAATGGGTAATAAGGAATATCACAGATCAATATTGGCAAAAAGGTCCCTTCACCGGGATAACGATTAGCTCGTCTTCTGTGTATTAATTATTACTCGTTATTTTGCATGGTCTGATTAGTGATTGGTGGAAGCTTCGGCAAAAAGGTCCCTTTACGGGGATAACGATTAGTCACTCAGCCAATTCCTAATTAGATACGGTTTTCTTTTCTTTATCTTAATTTCAACCTGAAATTCGAGCCATGGTAATGTTAGACAGTGTCGATCAACACGGTTATAATAATACTGTGGTAAGAAAACATGTGGGTTTTTCCTCACTCATGGATAGTAGGACTCTTGATGATAGCGATCACTGTCATTAAGGGTTCTTCATTGTCTAAAACTCATTCCATCTGGAATAATTGGGAACTGGATAGCAGATGTTTGCAGTCCAGATCACCCCAGTTATTTCTGGCATTCTCTTTTAGCCAAATTCTTCTTATCTCAAGGCTAATCCGTCTTTGTGTATCAAATTCTGTCTAATCCCACCATATATTTTGGGGTATTTTATTTTACTTCTCATATACATGTATGCATGCTAATATTATGTAGCTATTGTGGTATTATTTATTTTGGAGATCCTTCTCCTTGGACATAGAAGTTTTGATCTAAATCAGATGTTACATAATAAATTTCCAACAAAAATTCCTTTAAAAAAATCCGGATCTGAGTAAGGGATAAATTCGACAGCTATGACTAACTCATATTCTACTGGGGGTTGATTTTGAGAACTTAGAAACAGAGTCAGCGATTAGGTCTCATCTAGACTGAAAGGATCTGTGTTTTAATTGAGAATTTAGTACCTTTGTAGGGAATGATTTTCAAATATCAATTGGTTTCTCAAAATTACTGTGTGTTGGAAATCTTTTATTAAGTATTGCATCAAATCAATGTCCACTTGGATTCGGATAAGATGTGATAAATAATACTAGAGGAACAACATATAGGCTTTGGTTAATTTCTAAGGTAGGGTTGAGTATTCTTTCAACTACTATCTTCTCCCGCCAAAGCCTAGAATTGAGTCTTGAGTGTAATACCCGTGAATTTTCCATCATAAAATAAAACGATAATTAAATAAATAAATAATAAATAAAATAAATACCATAAATAAATAAATGAATCCAGCAAATAAATAAATAAATAAAGATAAGGAAATGAGAAATGTGATTTTAACTCAAAAAGGAATTTAACTAGATAAGAAGAATTATTAAAGGTAAATAAATTGTACACCAAAACCCGACACTAATGAACTCGAGTATTCGAGTCCAAAACATCCAATTAGACCCGAGTGAAAATTTAGAGAGGAAGTAGAGACCCGAAGATACCCCGGAAACCAGAATTCGGGAGCATAGAGGGATAGAAACCCGAAAGAGAAGCGGAAAAGCACGACGGATCGCACGACCCGCCCGGACCGAAGTCCAGGCGAGTGCCGCGCGGTGGCCGCGCGGTGGAAGGGGAAACAGCGCGCCACGACCGCGCCACTTGACAGATTCGCCCGTTGCGTGAATCTCTCGCCCGAACGCGGATTTTTCGACTTTCGGTTGAACATCTCTCGACCCAAGACCTTTAGGTCAGATGTTGGACGCCCTAGGGATTGAGAAATCTATAAATAAGCCCCTCGGGAGCCCCAAACAAGTTTACAAAACCCTACAACCTTCTATACGTTCGAAACCCTAAATTCGGAGTCAACGGAAAGCACCAAACGGAGGCAGCAGCTTTGGACGAAAATCCAAGGATCTCCAAACGTTGTGGTAAGCTCTAGTCCGATAAATCTTTTCACGTTTCAATCCGAAAACGGATTCTAACTTCGGTTCTTTTCTTTCTACACCCCGTATTGGATCTAGATCGTAGAACCCGACGAACGGAGAGGAGAAACGGTGATCTGGAAGCCACGCCTCCGAATTAGACATCCCCGACGTTCATAAACTCAGTAATTTAACTCTTACATGGTTTTGGGATGAATTAAAACATTCAAAACTAAAAGATTAACAAGAAACCGTAAATCTGTCAATCTAAACTTTCTACCGGCGCAACAGATTTGAGGAATTTTTCCAAACCTTAAAACGAACTCAAACGGAAAAACTTAAAACACGAAAAACGTTCCTAAGACTTAGATCTAGCTACTGTAAAATTTTGAGAATTTTTGGAGTTGATTTGATATGTGAAAACGCATCGGAACCGAGCTATTTAAATCTAGATCTTGAAATCTTGAACAGAACTTAGGAATGATCTTGATCACGTGTTTCACATAGGATCTAGGCTGTTTTAGATCTTTGGCCGAACATGAAAGTTGTAGATAATTGTCTTAAGATGATCCCTGTCAAATTTCATTAAATTTGGAGTTGAATTACTATGATAGAATTCGAAATCTTTAAACTGTGACACATTAAACTCGGACAGAATTATTCTTATGCGAAAATTGGTGATTTTGACCTACTTAGGTATCTCGGATCGAAAACGTTAAAACACGAAAGTTGTAGATCTTGATGTTTCCGAGTCAGATATGAAATTTTGGAATTTTTGGAATTAAATCTGATTTTAGACGAAGTTTAGAGTAAACTGTGGTTTACCGAAACGAAATCTTGAAATCTTGTTGAAACATGAATTAACCTTTAGGGTTGAAACGAGTTGAGATATTATTCCTCAATAAATACAATTGAAGTCAGATTTTTAAAATTAAATCCCCTTACAAACTTGATAAATTAAAATTAGGGGTGAGTGCTCTGCAGGGTGCCCCCTTACGATTCACTTCGTGCCGTAATGGACGATGGTGACACCGCGCGCTATACTTGAAATGTGATATTGCCAAAATGGCGAAATATAGAGTCTACACTCTCGTGAATATCCGTATGGGTTTCCCGAGGCTCCGGAGTGGTACTGGGTATGGCTGATACGGTTGCGGCCGCCGGGCTACCGGCTAAACTTGTTGACATCGCGATTTTATCGTGAAACTTTGAGATACCAAATCGGGAATGTAATGGGGATATTAAATTACATTAAATTAAATTGAATTATGTTGTTGTCCAATTAAATTATTTAAATACTTTATTTAAATTATGGCTTTTATCTTAAACCATGCGACATGTGTTATTAAATAGAGCTCTGTGATAAATTATGCTTTTGAATAGTTGATTAGATTAAATTAAATATTATGTTATTATCATGCTTTATTTAAATTATTAAATTAATGGCTTTTAAACCCTACGATCATGCATGTGTTAACTTACTCAGCAAATTTGCTGACCAAAACCGTTTTATTTCCTTTTCTTACAGAATATGTGGAATGAGCATGTGTGAGCACGAATCATGCATGGGATTTTGGGGATTTTGTTTTGCTTTTAAATTCGTACTCTAGACTATACTATGAACGGGCCTGTTTAACCCGTGTTTTGGCCATGTCGGCCCTATTTAAATTTTCCGCTACAATACTATACTAAAACAATTATTTCCGCTGCGCTATACTATTATTATTTTTCAATTATATTGAATGGGTTGTTTGAATGATTTAAATACTTTTAAATACTGCAATACCTAGCCTTGCATCCCTGTAGTAAGCTCGGAGAAACCGTGTCTTACTAGGGGGATGTGGCGGTGACATCCCGACCTGGGTGACCAAAAACCGGGGTGTTACAAGTTGGTATCAGAGCCCGGCTATTTTTAAACTATTATTTTTAAACCATTACTATTTTTAAGCTATTATTAGTATTTTGATTATTATTTTAAATTTTAAAGTATTATTTCCATGGAAAATTTTTATTTTAAAACCCATGGAAAAAATATATATATATATTGCATTAGATTATTATTGGGGGGAAACATCATTTGCATTTGCATACTGCATCTCTGCTATGAACTTAGAATCTTGGCGAAACTTGAACTTAGAATCTTGGCGGAACTTGAACTTAGAATCTTGGCGAATTGAACTTAGAATCTTGGTGAATTGAACTTAGAATCTTGGCGAATTGAACTTAGAATCTTGGCGAATATTAACTTAGATCTCTTGCTTGCGCTAGATGGCTAGTCATGACATGATGCAGTTGATGGTCAGGATGATGAGTGTTCATCTCGATTCCCACCAAAACCTAGAGCAAATGAAGTACCGCATGGCTCAATTGGAGGCCAATTTACATCACATGGGCAACTTGAGAGAGGCGGATCATCACCGCATAAACCAACTCGAGCGCCAAGTCCAAACCCTCACTACACAAAACTTAATACTAAAGGAATACATAGATGCCCACGGGCAAGACTTAAACACTATCTTTGACGACCTACTGCCGCTGAGTTCGGAGGAGGAAGATCCGGAGGAAGATCCTGCTACCCCACCGGGAGACGTCATGAGGCACTAGAGATTCTATTGTTAGATACTATTTTGCTAGGAAAATATTTTACCTTTGTACTAAAATTTCTTTGAGGAAATAAAATGCCCGATTTATTTTTAATAAATCGAAAAAAAAAATTCGGACAGATCTGTCCGCACAAAAAAAAATGAAACAAATTAAAATAAAACCCCCCGAGGCGCCGTATGCTTCTTAGTTTGAACAAAGCACCACGTGCTAAATTGCAACACACATATGCATTTATATAAATCGCTTAGACTATATGCTAAATTCATAAAGTCCTAAACTATCCTATATGTACCAGAATGGCACCCAGAGGAAGAGGAAGGACTCAAACCGCTCCCCAAACCACCACTGAAACTCCTACTGAGACACTACCAAACGTCACTAAACCGATTCAACCTGAGATGGAACAACCCCAAGGTGCGCAGGACGCCCCCGCACCGAACAATGTGGGCGATCGTCTTAGGACGATAGAGGAAGTGTTGATTGCGCTCGGAAACGCGCAAGTCAACCAGGGTCAAGCTGCGGCGGTACCTCCGCCCCAAGCTCGCCCTAACTACCTGGCGATGGTGAATCCTTACCAGCCATCCCACTACGCTGGTGAGGAGGATCCAGCTAAACTGGAGGAATGGATCCGGACTTTTGACAAGCTGCTGGGAGCGGTCAAATGTCCGGAAGGAGAGAGGGTACATGTCGCTTCATACTACTTGGGAGGCGAAGCTGACAACTGGTGGCAAGCAACGCAAGCCAAACTGACTGAAGATGACGAGCCTTACTCGTGGATGGAGATGATGGAACTACTCAGGGATCGATTCTATCCCTTGAGTACTAAAGCTGCCATCTACGAAGAGTTCCTGTCGCTGAAGCAAGGAAGTCAAACGGTGCAAGAATACTACACACGCTTCAAGGAGCTGGTGAGGTTCGCACCAATGCTAGTGCCCACTGATGCGGAAAAGGCACAGAAGTTCGAGATGGGACTAAACCTGTCTGTGCGCGAGGTGATCGCGGGGGTACACTACCCCGATTTGCAAGCTGTATACGATCGCGCCGTAACGGTAGCACGCGTGCAGCAGCTGAAAAGAAGGGTGAGTGGGGAGTCCAGCAGGGGTCCTCAAGACAAGAGAAGCCGAGACTCAAGAAACGAGAACAACACTGGAAGGAACGAGCAGCGCAGAGGGTCGAATAGGCCCCAACAAAACAACACTGGGAGGAGGTTCAACCAGGAAGATCCGGTACCGCCTTGGCCGAGATGTGGACGACCCCATCTGGCAAGGGGATGCCCGCAACAAGGCGCCTGTTACCGATGTGGTCGAATGGGTCACGTTCGACGGGACTGCCGAACTAGGCTCGAGAACATAACAAAGAGGGACGATTTAGTCGCGGGGCAAGAACAGCCTCAAAACCAAAACGGGCGAAACGGCAATAACCAAGGGTACAGACCCCCTCAAAATAGGCCGCAAAACCAGAACCAGAACCAACGACCTCCGCCCCCTCAGAATCAAAACCAGCAACAAAATCAGCAGCCAAATGCGAATCAGCAAGGCAATCAGGGACGCCCTATGGGGAGGCTGAACGTGGTGAACCAAGCGGACGTGCCTGCGCAAGGAGAAGTGATAGCAGGTACATTTTATGTGTTGAATACGCCCCTTAGAATTCTATTTGATTCTGGAGCTAGTTGCTCAATTATAGCATCAAGGATAGTGCCTGAGTTAGATCTACCTAAGTGCGAGAGAATTAGCTTAGGAATTCAATTGCCTTCTGGAGAAGTAGTGTCTTGCTCTAAACGATATAACGGAATTCCTATAGTGATAAAGAACGTAGAATTCTTCGCGAACTTAGTAGAATTTAACTTAAGAGACTTTGACATCATACTGGGGATGGATTGGCTATCCCAGTATAAAGCGGTGATCGAATGCCAAAAGCAAAAGATCACCTTGTCAAAAAGTAGGGGAAAGAGAGTTATCTTTTACTCTCAGCCCCCTAAGAAAAGTAACAAAATCGTTAGTGCACTTAAACTAAGTAACTTGATGCGTAAGGGGTATGAACTGTATGCGTGCTATGTGCACAACCTTGAGGCGGAAGGAAACAAGGTTGATAGCATACCAGTGGTAAGAGAATACCCGGACGTATTCCCTGAAGACGTTCCGGGCATGCCACCTGAGAGAGATCTTGAATTCACGATAGATCTCATTCCGGGCACAGAGCCTGTCTCGAAAGCTCCGTACCGGATGGCACCACTGGAAATGAAGGAGTTAAAGGAACAACTCGAGGAGCTATTGGGAAAAGGTTACATAAGACCGAGTACGTCCCCTTGGGGAGCACCGGTTTTGTTTGTCAAGAAGAAAGACGGAGGACTACGTCTTTGCATAGATTACCGAGGACTAAACCAAGTGACCATTAAGAATAAATACCCCCTACCGAGAATAGAGGATCTGTTTGATCAACTGAAGGGAGCTTCAGTATTCTCGAAGATCGATTTGCGATCTGGGTATCATCAATTGAGGATCGCCGAGAAGGACATCCCGAAGACGGCATTTCGAACGCGATATGGCCATTACGAGTTCACCGTGTTATCCTTCGGGTTAACGAATGCTCCGGCCATGTTCATGAATCTCATGAACAACGTGTTCCGAGAATTGTTAGATCAGTGCGTCGTAGTGTTCATCGACGACATCCTGATCTATTCAAAGAGCGAGGAAGAGCATGCAAAACACTTACATCAAGTGTTGGAAATCTTGCGAAGAAATCAGCTATACGGCAAGCTGTCGAAATGTGACTTCTGGCTGAAAGAAGTGGCATTTCTCGGACACATAGTATCCGCTGATGGAGTATCAGTGGATCCGGCAAAAGTCTCCGCCGGGTATTATAGACGATTTGTGAAGGACTTTTCAAGAATTGCACGTCCTTTGACCCAGCTACTGAAGAAAGGAGCAAAATACGAGTGGACCGAAGCCTGTGAGATTGCGTTTCAAGAGCTGAAGAAACGACTCACAACTACACCCGTATTAACGCTACCATCAGAGAATGGTGACTTCGAAGTGTATAGTGATGCTTCGAAGGAAGGTTTAGGTTGTGTCTTGGTGCAAGACTCGAGAGTCGTAGCATATGCATCACGCCAACTAAAACCTCACGAGGAAAATTATCCGACACACGACCTGGAGTTGGCAGCGGTCGTTTTCGCTCTAAAGATATGGAGACATTATCTTTATGGGCGGAAGTGTCGAATGTTCACCGACCACAAAAGCTTGAAATATATATTCACTCAGAAGGAGTTGAATTTGAGACAGCGAAGGTGGTTGGAACTCATTAAAGACTACGATTTAGAGATAGCATACCACGAGGGGAAGGCGAATGTGGTAGCCGATGCCCTAAGTCGGAAAACCCAACACGTGACAAACTCGTTGGTAATTCCGCCGGCATTGTACATGGAGTTGGCTAGATTGGAGCTAGAACTTGTGCATCCTGGCACAGTGAGAGAAACGGTCAATGCCATGGTCGTAGAAACTCCAATATTAGACGAGATTCGACTCTGGTCGTAGAAACTCCAATATTAGACGAGATTCGACTCGCTCAACCGGGCGACCCGAAACTCGAGAAGATAAAAGGGTATATCGCTGAAGGAAAGGCAATAGGATTTGCTGTCCACGAGGATGGAAGCATCCGTTTCAAAGGGAGGTGGTGTGTACCTCTTAAATGTGCCGAATTGAAGCAAAGGTTGATGGAGGAATGGCACAACACGCCATATTCCGTACATCCCGGAGGTGACAAGCTATACAAAGATCTGAAGAAGATCTATTGGTGGCCGGGAATGAAGAAGGAAGTGGCGAACTTCGTGGCGAGATGTCTCACCTGCCAAAAGGTTAAGGCAGTGCGACACAAACCCTTAGGATTGATGCAACCACTAGAGATTCCAAGTTGGAAGTGGGATAGCATCTCAATGGACTTTGTCTCGGGATTACCCCGATCACCTAAAGGCATGAACAAGATTTGGGTGATTGTGGATAGGCTAACGAAGACAGCCATATTTATCCCAATGAAAGACACGTGGACTATGGACCAATTGGCCCGAGCCTACATTGATAATGTTGTACGACGACATGGAGTACCACATGATATCATTTCCGATAGAGACAGTAGATTTGTCTCTCATTTCTGGACGGAGTTACAAAAAGCTCTCGGTACTCAAATCAAAATGAGCACCGCATTCCACCCGATGACGGATGGTCAAACCGAGAGAACAATCCAAACACTAGAAGACATGCTGAGAGCATGTGTGTTGGAATTCAAAGGAAATTGGGAATCTCATTTACCCTTGATTGAGTTTTCCTATAATAATAGCTACCATGCTAGCATCGGCATGGCACCTTTCGAGGCGTTGTATGGACGAAAGTGCCGAAGCCCATTGAGCTGGGAAGAAAACGATAAGTCCGTGGTAGTGGGACCACAACTTATCGAAGACATGGCTCAACAAATCAAGGTGATTCAAGGGAAGATGAAAGCCGCACAAGACCGTCAAAAGAGTTACGCCGACGTGAGACGACGAGACCTAGAATTCCAAGTGGGAGATAGAGTCATGCTAAAGATATCACCCATGAAGGGGGTGATGCGCTTTGGCAAACGAGGGAAGTTAAGTCCTCGATACATAGGACCTTACGAAATTCTAGAACGAGTCGGAACTCTAGCCTACCGATTGGCTTTACCGCCACACTTAGATAGAGTTCATAATGTCTTCCATGTCTCGCAACTGAAGAAGTATGTGCCGGACCCGACACATGTACTTCAACCGGAGATAATTGAGCTCGATGAAGACTTGACTTACGAAGAAGTCCCAGTGCGTATTCTTGACACTAAGGAACGAGTAACAAGGAACAAAACCGTCAAAATGATCAAGGTTCTTTGGTCAAACCACGAAAGTGAGACGGCAACTTGGGAAGTAGAATCCGACATGAGAGAACGATACCCGACATTATTCCAAACCGATACCGACACAGTTATGGGGACATAACTGCAATCTTAAGGGGGAGAGGATGTGATACCACCTATTTTCGTGCACTTTTGTAAAATGTTGAACTACGTTATGGCTTGATCCCTTTACCGGGTACGTAGGCAGCTTAGAAGTTTTAATTCTAAGTTCAGTCACAACATATAAAACAAACACAAGACCTTTAGCACGAGAAAAGCCGAAACACAACTTCGAGGACGAAGTTGATTCTTAAGGAGGGTAGACTGTAATACCCGTGAATTTTCCATCATAAAATAAAACGATAATTAAATAAATAAATAATAAATAAAATAAATACCATAAATAAATAAATGAATCCAGCAAATAAATAAATAAATAAAGATAAGGAAATGAGAAATTGGATTTTAACTCAAAAAGGAATTTAACTAGATAAGAAGAATTATTAAAGGTAAATAAATTGTACACCAAAACCCGACACTAATGAACTCGAGTATTCGAGTCCAAAACATCCAATTAGACCCGAGTGAAAATTTAGAGAGGAAGTAGAGACCCGAAGATACCCCGGAAACTGGAATTCGGGAGCATAGAGGGATAGAAACCCGAAAGAGAAGCGGAAAAGCACGACGGATCGCACGACCCGCCCGGACCGAAGTCCAGGCGAGTGCCGCGCGGTGGCCGCGCGGTGGAAGGGGAAACAGCGCGCCACGACCGCGCCACTTGACAGATTCGCCCGTTGCGTGAATCTCTCGCCCGAACGCGGATTTTTCGACTTTCGGTTGAACATCTCTCGACCCAAGACCTTTAGGTCAGATGTTGGACGCCCTAGGGATTGAGAAATCTATAAATAAGCCCCTCGGGAGCCCCAAACAAGTTTACAAAACCCTACAACCTTCTATACGTTCGAAACCCTAAATTCGGAGTCAACGGAAAGCACCAAACGGAGGCAGCAGCTTTGGACGAAAATCCAAGGATCTCCAAACGTTGTGGTAAGCTCTAATCCGATAAATCTTTTCACGTTTCAATCCGAAAACGGATTCTAACTTCGGTTCTTTTCTTTCTACACCCCGTATTGGATCTAGAACGGAGAGGAGAAACGGTGATCTGGAAGCCACGCCTCCGAATTAGACATCCCCGACATTCATAAACTCAGTAAGTTAACTCTTACATGGTTTTGAGATGAATTAAAACATTTAAAACTAAAAGATTAACAAGAAACCGTAAATCTGTCAATCTAAACTTTCTACCGGTGCAACAGATTTGAGGAATTTTTCCGAACCTTAAACCGAACTCAAACGGAAAAACTTAAAACACGAAAAACGTTCCTAAGACTTAGATCTAGCTACTGTAATATTTTGAGAATTTTTGGATTTGATTTGATATGTGAAAACCCATCGGAACCGAGCTGTTTAAATCTAGATCTTGAAATCTTGAACAGAACTTAGGAATGATCTTGATCACGTTTTTGACATAGGATCTAGGCTGTTTTAGATCTTTGGCCGAACATGAAAGTTTTAGATAATTGTCTTAAGATGATCCCTGTCAAATTTCATTAAATTTGGAGTTGAATTGGTATGGTAGAATTCGAAATCTTTAAACTGTGACACATTAAACTCGGACAGAATTATTCTTATGCGAAAATTGGTGATTTTGACCTACTTACGTATCTCGGATCGAAAAAGTTAAAACACGAAAGTTGTATATCTTGCTGTTTCCGAGTCAGATATGAAATTTTGGAAGTTTTGGAATTAAATCTGATTTTAGACGAATTTTAGAGTAAACTGTGGTTTACCGAAACGAAATCTTGAAATCTTGTTGAAACATGAATTAACCTTTAGGGTTGAAACGAGTTGAGATATTATTCCTAAATAAATACAATTGAAGTCAGATTTTTAAAATTAAATCCCCTTACAAACTTGATTAATTAAAATTAGGGGTGAGTGCTCTGCAGGGTGCCCCCTAACGATTCACTTCGTGCCGTAATGGACGATGGTGACCCCGCGCGCTATACTTGAAATGTGATATTGCCAAAACGGCGAAATATAGAGCCTACACTCTCGTGAATATCCGTATGGGTTTCCCGAGGCTCCGGAGTGGTACTGGGTATGGCTGATACGGTTGCGGCCGCCGGGCTACCGGCTAAACTTGTTGACATCGCGATTTTATCGTGAAACTTTGAGATACCAAATCGGGAATGTAATGGGGATATTAAATTACATTAAATTAAATTGAATTATGTTGTTGTCCAATTAAATTATTTAAATACTTTATTTAAATTATGGCTTTTATCTTAAACCATGCGACATGTGTTATTAAATAGAGCCCTGTGATAAATTATGCTATTGAATAGTTGATTAGATTAAATTAAATATTATGTTATTAGCATGCTTTATTTAAATTATTAAATTAATGACTTTTAAACCCTACGATCATGCATGTGTTAATTTACTCAGCAAATTTGCTGACCAAAACCGTTTTATTTCCTTTTCTTACAGAATATGTGGAATGAGCATGTGTGAGCACGAATCATGCATGGGATTTTGGGGATTTTGTTTTGCTTTTAAATTCGTACTCTAGACTATACTATGAACGGGCCTGTTTAACCCGTGTTTTGGCCATGTCGGCCCTATTTAAATTTTCCGCTGCAATACTATACTAAAACAATTATTTCCGCTGCGCTATACTATTATTATTTTTCAATTATATTGAATGGGCTGTTTGAATGATTTAAAAACTTTTAAATACTGCAATAACTAGCCTTGCATCCATGTAGTAAGCTCGGAGAAACCGTGTCTTACTAGGGGGATGTCGCGGTGACATCCCGACCTGGGTGACCAAAAACCGGGGTGTTACATTGAGTGAGTACATTCGGAATAGATCTTCACGGGTCTGTTCCACTGAGTTTGTATCTCATAACTAACCGGATGTTATAAGCCCTATGGCTTACTGATATTTGGGAAGTTCTAAATCTGCATCTGGTCACCAAGACCAGGAGCTCTTTTATACTAACGGAATGAGATAGCTTTTGAGACTTCCGAGTGATAGGTTTTTAATTGCTTTTTTTACTGCTTTCTTTGCCGCTTTCATTAAAATGCTTTTATAGAGGTCATTCAGAAGAATTAGAGGTTGGCCGCCAGTTGTAAGGTTTAAGAGTTGTGGATTAGTTCGGGATTTTATTTAGATTTTGGGTGTGACAAGGGGGATGATAGGAGTACTTAGCATGTCAACTAATGATGTGTTGGGTGTTGCTTATCCACCATAGAGAAATAACATACCTCGGCAGGGGGAGTTATTAATCTGTGGTATCTTAGAAATTGAGGTCTTAAGAGCATGTAAATTCTGACTGTAAGTACCTGTCTCTTAAAGGGAACATAGTCTAGAAAGCATGAGAGTTAGCTAATTGACGAATTATCCCAAACAAAGATCTGTGTAATAAAAATGGAAGTTTAATTATTGTTTCATCCGAAAACTTGTCCAATCTTTATTATTTCCTTCCTGTCCCTTCTGTCACATTTTAAATTTGCTTTCATAGAATAATTTTATCCCAAACAAAGATCTGTGTAATAAAAATGGAAGTTTAATTATTGTTTCATCCGAAAACTTGTCCAATCTTTATTATTTCCTTCCTGTCCCTTCTGTCACATTTTAAATTTGCTTTCATAGAATAATTTTATCTGCTTTCTTAGTGTAATTTTCATTGCTTTCTTAGAATAAATTTAATTGCTTTTTAGACTAATTTTATTGAGCTTGTAGAATAATTTTAATGCTTTCATAATCTAGTTTAAATTATGTTAAGTAGTGTTAGAAACCAATGCAAAACCTGAAACGAGTAACCGAGTGAAAAATCTTAGTAAACGACGTGGGCCCTGCTTCTATCGCACATCCTCCAGTGAACGATCCGGTCTTACTATAAATTACTGCAATTTTTGACACGGTGCGCTTTCGGGCCACAGTTTCCTACATGAGTATAAAAAAACGTGACAACCTATAAACATATCCCTAATCCCAACTCCATCTTCATAATTGGTTTCATTAAATAAAATTAAACCGGGATTATTATTTTTCAGAAAATACTCATATAGTGGGAAATTGTCAAAAGTTTCATGGCGCCGTTGCCGGGGAGGATGCAGCGCCGTTTATTAAGAGAATTACACTCCTGATTTACTCATAGATAGTTTTTGTATATACTCTTGAACCATTACTAACCTGGGGGTTGTGCAGGTGCTGTCAAGTTGAGATATAAACTGCTTATGCAACGGAGGAAGAATACACTGCCTGAGCTACCGTTCGATCTAGAAATAGAAAGGACTGCTCGACAACTGAGAGCACAAGCAAGAATGCGAAAGGAACGGGAAGCACGGACTCGTACCTCACCTGAAACCACAAGCAGTGACCTATCTGACATAGCTGAAAACCAGGACATTCCCCCGATCTTACCCATAGACCAACCACCCATCCATAACCAACCACTAAATAACCCTGGTAATGGAGCTGATGGGGGTATAGTAGAACATCCAAATCGTGTTAACGAGGAGGAGAATCTACCTAATCTCGATCAGCAACAGTACCAGCAATTCCATCAACCGCCACCACCTTTAAACCAATATAACCACCAAAAACAAAATATACCAAACCAGCAATACCAGAATCAACCCTTCAATCAAGACCAGTTTCATAACAACCCTCAAGAGCCAGACAACATGTTCCAACAGAATCCCAATTACCACCAGCAATACCAAGATCAAGCAGAGCAAGGAAATCAGCAACAGCAGGCAGCAGCTGACTTTATGCAGCCTATCGTGGAGCCTTATCTGAACAGGCCCGGGAGAGCACAATTTGCCGCCCGCAATTTCGAGCTTAAACCTGCACTAATCAACTTGGTGCAGAATAATCAATTTTGCGGTGCAAATCATGAGGACCCTCATTATCATCTTCAAACTTTCCTGGAGCTTTGCGATACGATCAAAAATCAGGGGGTATCCCCTGATGCTATAAGACTGATGTTGTTTCCTTTCTCATTGTTTAGTGGAGCCAGGGATTGGTACAAGTCATTGCCTATCAACCAGAGGAGCACATGAGCAGATTTGGTGAGGAGTTTTCTGTTGAAATACTTCCCCGAATCAAAAGTGGAGGAAGGACGAGCAAAAATTGGAGAATTCAAAATGAAGCCGGATGAGTCACTTTATGATGCCAAAGAGAGGTTCTTCAACCTCTTGAGGAGATGCCCCCAACATGGATACCAACCATGGGAGCAGTTGAGAAAATTCTACGGAGGACTCACCCACTCATGGCGAATGATGCTAGATGCCGCTGGAGGAAGGCACTTACTCCACTTGCCCATGGACCAAGCATGGGCAAAGATTGAGACCATGTCTGTTAATAAATCTGTACTGAACACTGATGAGACAAAGGCTGACTGTAACACCCCGGATTTGATAACCCAGGCCGGGATGCCACCGCCACACCTCCCTAGCAAGACACGGATTCTCCGAGCTTGCTAAAGAGATGCAAGGCTATGGGTATTGGAAAAAGTTTTAAAAACAAGTCCGGAATTTGCTTAAAATAATAATATAACATCATCCACACATGTAATAATAATAATAATAATAATAATAATAATAATAATAATAATAATAATAATAATAATAATAATAATAATAATAATAAATTTGCAGCGAAAATTTAAAGGTAGGGCCGACATGGCCAAAACTCGGGTTAACAAGCCCGTATGCAAGTCATGTAAAATAACTAAATGTCCAAAGTGATCCCTCGATGCATGATCATGCTCCGTACTCTGTAATAGAAAAATAAACAACGGGTTTTATCAGTATATAAAATACTGAGTAAGTTAATCCCTAACATAACAATAAAGGGGTTTTAAAAATTATTTAATTAATATAAAAATTATACTTTTACTCAGGCTTAATTGAAATTTTAAAAATTCATAATTTAACTTGCAGTGGAAAAGCATAATGAATTATACGAGACTGGAATGCAAAATTTAAAGGCGTAATTAGAAAGCATAATTAAAGGCGTGATAAATAAATACAGCTTCATTAAATACACACACAAGTCTTTTAATATTATCCCGATAACTAAGAAGATGACACCACACAAGGGAGATCACTAACGAGACAATCTCAATAATCATAATCAGTTAGCCGGTGAGCCGGCGGCCGCAGCCATATCAGGGTTGACTGCCGTTTTGGCTAGCCATGTATCTCGATTGCCATTCCGGCAAGCCGTGTGTATCGATTGCCCTTTTTGGCAAGTCGTGTATATCTACTGTCAATTTGACAAGCGTTTATATCAACTGTCGTTTGACAGGTTTTTCAAGCGGTTTCACTGCCACTCGAGCAGGCCGTGTATTACTCACTGCCGATTTGGCAGGCCATGTGCACAACTGCCGTTTTGGCATAGTAAGGAGATCACTAACGAGGCAATCTCAGATAGTAGGGAGACCACTAACGAGACAGTCTCAAAGATAGTTGTATGAAGATCAGCTCAGCCTAGTGAACGGGATTTTTTGAAAGCTCGTATTTCAATGTTACCCAAATATTCGATATCGCGTTTCGTAGTTCGAGTTTTTCTGAAGTTCGAAAAATCCAATTCGTCACAGGTTACGCCTTTTTAATTTAAAAATTCGTCTTTTAACCAAAAATTCTGAAATTTACACAGTAGCTCAAGGACACCCATACGAACAACTTTCATGTTTTAAGTTTCTCGAAATTAGGTAAGGAAACAAGTCGACTTTCGCAATCTCTTCAAAACTCAAAATCTGTCAACTTCCCGGTAACAGCGCACCATTTTTAAACCACGTTTTTGACCAAGTAAACGATCTCTAAAAATTATGAAATTTTACAGGCGGGTACAAGACACAAAAATGAGCAAGTTTTATTAGAGGCAATATGTCCGAAAACATTCCGGTTTAAATCAGATTCTTGCATCAAGTTCGGATAAAAATCTGTCAAGGTTTTCTTTTCAATAACACAGGCTGTTCGGATCAATTTGAAGATTCAAATGTTAATGAAAGTTCACGAAATTTTACAGGCATATTTTTAAGACATTTATCTACAACGTTTATGTTTTCACCAAAGATTAGTTTTGACCACAAGGGATAGAAAAACGCGCAACAAGTTCGACTACATAATCTATCAACTTTTCCTTTAAATCACAGTCTGTTCCAAAAGGGTTTTTGAGTATGCAAACGTTAACAAAAATGCGTGAAATTTTACGGACACGATATTTAGACAGTTAGCTACAACTTTTGTTTTTACATAAAAGTTTAGTTTTGAAGGAATCAATTAGAAAAATGTCAAAGAACTCGAACACCATAATTCTGCCAGCTTCTTCGGTTTTGACAAAAATCTCAGAATAACCAGATGCATTTTCGGGGACCAAAACGCGATGAAAATTCGTGAAATTTTGACAAAACCTAGATTAAGATGTTAGGAACAAATCTCTAGTTCGGAGTTTTTCGTTTCGGATTCTCGAAATAGGAGTTTTTACTGGATTTCAGAAAATGCGCGGATTGGGGTTTCTAAGTCCGATTTTTACGTTTTGTTTTAGATCCATTGATTCGTTCGATTTTAGTCACCCAATACTTCGCCGGAACGATTCGAAATACACAAGAACTAAGATTTTTCGAGTGGGTTGAGTGGGGAGGATGATGGGGGCGGTTTTGAGAGGGATTTTGGGAGTTAGAATGGCAGACAATCGGCCTAATAATGGTCCTTGATCTCTTCTACACTGGTAAGGTACGTTACCATAGTTTTCGGACCGAAATTTGGCAAGAAATTGTGTGTTACGATTCTTGTCCGCGTCTATCCGTTTTGCTGCTGTGTTGGCGTGGTGTTGGCGCGGACCGCGTGGGGACCGCGCGGCTCCGGTCTGGACCGTGGTCCGGACCGGGTCGTGCGATTCGTCGGGTCCTTTCCTCCTCTCTTTCGGACTTCTATCCTTCTACATTTTCCGGCTCGATTTTTCGGGTCATTCTCGGATTATAAATTCTTATCTTAAATTTATCTCATCTCGAATTAATCCCGTATTCGCAATCTTGAGTCTGTCGCGTTTGGATTCTTCATCTTCTAATTCGTCGTCTTTTAACTCCCGTGTAATAATTTATTTATTTAAATCGTTTCCGACTTCGCGGGTTCTTGGAATTAAAATTCTTTTCTTTCTCGTATTTAATTCCTTTTTTTTATAAAAATCTCGAGTATTACAGTCTACCCCCCTTAGAAATCAACTTCGTCCCCGAAGTTGCGCCCTCACTTTCTTTGGGCTCAATATAATGTTGGGGTATTTCCATCTATCTTCCTTGAGGATAAACGTCTTCCACAAGAAATTAATTCCATTCCTTTGAACGTGATTTATATTTCTCGGGTGTTACATCCTCCCCCACTTAGGAATCAACTTCGTCCTCGAAGTTGGGCATTAGGTCCTCGCGAGTTCGGACATTGTTTGGTTGCGTGATTGTATTATTGTGTGTTGTTGTTTGTTTTTATTTGACTGAACCTAGAATTGAAATTTCCAAGTTGCCTACGTACCCTGTGAAGGGATCAAGTCATTACGTAGTTCAAAACAATTTGAATTTTTTTTTTGGATACAATTCGTCAGTCGAACTAAAAAATGATGCAGTTATCGATGCTTGAAAACTTCTTACGGTTGCTTGGGCCGAGTGGTCACGTCCTCTCTCCTGTTTATGTTTTCTATTCGCGTCCGGCAGTCACGCAGCTGATGACCATGTCGACCGCACCGAAGGCATGCTCCAGGCTGAGGGCATCCTCTCGCATAATGTGGTTTACCACACTTTGGACATGGTGGCGCATAGTCACCATGGTTGAAGACTATCCCCTTGTTTCATCCATTGTCGTTTTGATGTGGTTGGTTTGAGTTTCTACGGATATGGTCCTTATTCCTCTTGTATCCTCCTTGTGATCCTTGGTTAGTCCCACCTACCGGTTTCCGTTTCAGTCCTTGAACTCGTGCAACCGCTACTGCACGATCATATACAACTTGTAGGTTAGGGTAGTGCTCACCCGTGATCACCTCTCTAATAGATAGGTTCAGTCCCATCTCGAACTTCTATGCCTTCTCTACATTAGTTGGCACCAGTCTCGACGCAAACCGCACCAACTCCTTGAAACGATTATAGTATTCTTGGACCGTCTTTCCTCCTTGCCTCAGTGTCAGAAATTCCTCGTACATAGCAGCCTTCGTGCTCATGGGATAAAAATTATCCCTAAGCAGATTCGTGAATTCTGACCATGTGTAGGGCTCGTCGTACTCCGCACGTTTCCATTGGGTGGCTTGCCACCAATCATCCGCCTCGCCTCCTAAGTAGTATGAAGCTACGTGAACCTTTTCCCTGTCGGGACACTTTACGACGTTCAACAGCTTATCGAACGTCCGTATCCATTCCTCTAGCTGAGCCGGGTCCTCTTCGCCGCCGTAGTGGGGTGGTTGGTAAGGGTTTACGAAGGCTAAGTAGTTGACTCGGGCTACCGGTGGTGGTACACCCGCTTGTGCACGTTGCACTTCAGCATTTCCTAGTATTACGAGAGCTTCCTCAACTGTCCTTAGACGCTCATCTATATTCTGAGGAATCTCATTGTTGTTTGGCATGTTGGGGAGGTCAGAGTCAATTTTGTTTGGGATTACATTCCATGGTCTTCCCCTAGGTGCCATTCTCTGTTATAAAAGTACGCGAATATGAGCTTCTAATCTAAGGCACGTTAGAGTCAAGAAGATCTAAAAGATATAAATGGTATGGGAGAATGGTAGACGTGGACACGCTTAGTATTCTTGTTCAAAATCTATGACCAAAGCAAGATTAGTCTCAAGTTAGCGCTCCTAGGTAGATGTCAAGCCGAAATCTAAAACTAGGAATATTATTTAACATAGATAGTTCACATAAAAAGAGTTAGCGCAATTATGTATGTATGCAAATGCAATCCCCCCAATAAAAATTTATTTCATGCATGCATTTATTTATCCATGGGTTTTAAAAATAAATTTATTCCATGGATAGATTTTAAAAGAATAATGATAAAAGGTTTGGGCCACTATATTGGGCCAAAAGAAATAAATTATTTGGGCTTAAATAAAAAAAACAAGGGTATTAGGCCAAAATAATTGGGCGTAACATAATAATTTAATATTGGGCCCAAAAATAATTAATCTTTGGGCTTAAAATATTACACTAAGTAAATAAAATTTTTTTGGCTCAAAATTTTTGGGCTTTAAAATAATTAATTTGAGCTAAAAGTTAGGGCTAAAATTTTGGGCTCAACAATGATAGTTTTAAAATAATATTGGTTTTAAAAATAATACTAGTTTAAAAATAATAATACTAGTTTTAAAAATATTCCGGGCTCTGATACCACTTTGTAACACCCCGGATTTGATAACCCAGGCCGGGATGCCACCGCCACACCTCCCTAGCAAGACACGGATTCTCCGAGCTTGCTAAAGAGATGCAAGGCTATGGGTATTGGAAAAAGTTTTAAAAACAAGTCCGGAATTTGCTTAAAATAATAATATAACATCATCCACACATGTAATAATAATAATAATAATAATAATAATAATAATAAAAAAATTTGCAGCGGAAATTTAAAGGTAGGGCCGACATGGCCAAAACTCGGGTTAACAAGCCCGTATTGTAACACCCCGGATTTGGTAACCCAGGCCGAGGTGTCACCGCCGCACCTCCCTAGCAAGACACGGCTTCCCGAGCTCGCTAAGGAAGTGCAAGGCTTATGGGTATGCAAAGTTTTAAAAACATTCAACAATGAATCCGGAATTTATTAATACTTCAATCAAAGTGCGATAGTAAAAAATCATCATGCATGGATAAGGTAAATGCAGCGGAAAAGTACTCACGGCCAACACGGCCAAATCCTCGGGTTTAACAGACCCGGTAAAAACAGTAGTATGATGCAGTAATTAAAAACGTTCACAAATATATATATATATCCCCCCAAATGCGTGTGCATGCGTCACTCGACATACTCTGTAAAAGAAAAAAAAATGACAACGGTTGTCAGTATAAAGATATACTGAGTAAGTTAATCCCTAACTAACAAATAAATTTAAAATACATAATTTATTTGCATACATGTGTTTAATTTAAAATACTCTGTAAAAGATATACATGTGTTTAAACTAAAGATTTCGCTTTCCATACATAAATTTAAAATACATAATTTATTTGCAGCGGAAAACATGATTAAAGGACATAAATTTTAAAAGCGTAATTTAAAGCATAATTTAAGATGCAAAATTTTAAATACATAATTTAAAAACATGATAAATATGATTTAAGCATAATGGAACACTCACACAAGTCTTTTACATTTTATCCCGTCGACTAAGAAGAGGACACCATACCGGGAGACCACTAACGAGGCAATCTCAACATAGGACCACTAACGAGGCAGTCCAAACAACGGGAGACCACTAACGAGGCAGTCTCAAAAGATAGTAGGACCACTAACGAGGCGATCCAAAACACAGCGCGCGAGATCACTAACGAGGCAATCTCAGATAGTAAGGAGACCACTAACGAGGCAGTTTCAAAAAGATAATGATAGTATGAAGATCGGCTCAGCCTAGTGAACGGGTTTTTCGAAAGTTCGTATTTTCAATGTTATCGACATCGCGTTTCTTAGTCCGAGTTTCCTCAAGTTTGAATAATCCGGTTCGAGGCGACTTACGCCTTTCTTAAAAATTCATATTTACACCAAAAATTCTGAAATTTTTACAGTAGTTCTAAAACACACACGCGAACAACTTTCATGTTTTAAGTTTTTGGAAATAGGGTTCCGAAGTAAGTCAAATTTCGAATTCTCTGCATCAAATAATTCCTGCCTCAAAACTTGTTTCGTCACAGATTCGTGCAAGGTCGATTAAAAATTCATTTCAAAACCAATGGCGGCGAAATTTTTACAGTAGGTACAAAACACATTAAGGCACAACTTTCATGTTTTAAGGATTTGGAAATAATGAATTTTAGATGCTCAAAACTCGACCACAACCCACTGTTCTCTCGCGGACTCCGACGAGGTTTTAAAACAGTTTTGAAATTCGACTATTTGACATATCAAATGAACACCAAAATCCGTGAAATTTTATATGCATAATATAGACACAATTATCTACAACTTTTGTTTAGGAATGTAAGGTTGAATCATTCTAAAAATTTGTGAAAAACGTGCAACAAGTCGAGTGAGAGAAACTGTCACAGTTTGAAACGTTCGGTTTGTCACAGAAAGTTTACGGCGTGATTTGGGATAGCAAAACTTAATGTCAACGGCTGAAATTTGGACACAAGATAGATTGAAGTGTTAGGAACAAAGTTTATGTTGAAAAGTTTTCATTTTGAATTCCGAAAGGTCGAGTTTTAGGCGCGTTTTCTAAATTGGACGAAAATATGGTTTTTGATAACCGATTTTTGTTACAAGCCTATATCTCGAGTATTAAACAACATCAAACCACAAAATTTTGTGAGTAAGGTGTTAACTTACAGATTTGGAGATTAGGATTACTGGAATGGGTATCCGGACATTCTAGAGTTGCGACGAACGGCCAATCCTTCCGATCGCTTTTCATTCGTTTTCCGGCGAGAAATCGTGGCAAAGGAAACGGGTCAGATTTTGAGTTTCTAAGTGTTATGGACGAACTAAAACATTAAACTATGGCTGACCAAGAGTCTGGAGGGCAGGGCTTGGTTCCTTAAGCCTCGTCGTCGCCGGAATGCTCGCCGGAAAGTGTCGTCGGAAGAGTTTCGGCTTGGGGAGGAAGTTTGGGAGTAGTGTGGGAGTAGTTTCTGTAAGTCTAGGGTTTGGAGGCGCCCCCAGCCGCCCTTAAGTCTCCCTCACGACTGGGATTTGGTTTCCCTCGAAGGGGGTGGTCGATTTTGGCAAGAAAATCGCCATGGAAGGAAAGGTTACACCTTCTGCACCTCTGGCGCGCTGGTGGCGCGCCCTCAAGCCTTTGTCCGCGCGGAGTGCGCGCGAATAGTCCTGGGACGCGTCTCCCTCTCCCCGCGCGGTGGCCGCGCGTGCTTGCGCGGAGTGCACGCCTCCCGAACCGGCCGGTTCGGGCGGTTCGTGTGGTCCGTTGGTTCTTTTCTTCCGTTTCTCGATCGGGTGTCTATCCTTCGCGCTCTTGGTTCGACTTTTCGGGTCATTCCCGACTCGAAATTCTCATGTGGATTTTTTTACGAATTCGATCTAACTCCCGTATGATAATTTGTCTACTTAAACTCGTCCCGTCCCTCCTTACTGATTTTACTGAAGTTGTGTTTTGGTTTCTTCGGGTTTAACGTTGAACGTTTTCGGTTATGTTTTTATTTTGTGATTGTTTCGTGACTGAACTTAGAATTTAGGTTTCCAAGCTGCCTACGTACCCTGTGAAGGGATCAAGTCATGACGTAGTTCAAAACAATTTGAATTTATTTTTCCTCGGGTGTTACATCCTCCCCCCCTTAAGAATACAGTTATGTCCCCATAACTGTGGTCGGTTCATCTTGGAAGAGGGTAGGGTAACGTTGTCTCATGTCGGCTTCCAATTCCCAGGTTGCCGTCTCCGTCTCGTGGTTAGACCACAGGACCTTGACCATCCTTACAGATTTATTTCTTGTTAATCTCTGGTGGCGCCATGTGGTAAGGAGCCTTTGAGACGGGTTCCGTTCCCGGGATGAGATCTATGGTGAACTCGAGATCCCTCTCAGGGGGCATGCCGGGAACGTCTTCCGGGAACACATCCGGGTACTCTCTTACCACCGGAATGTTGTCTATCTTTACTCCTTCAGCCTCGAGGTTATAAACGTAGCATGCTTATAACGCGTGGCCTTTACGCATTAGGCTACATAACTCTAGGACGTTGACTATCTTGTTAGATTTCTTAGGGGGTTGAGAGTAGAAGATGACTCTTTTCCCCCTACTTTTCGACAGCGTGATCTTTTGCTTTTGGCACTCGATCACGGCCTTATACCGGGTTAGACAATCCATTCCTAGTATGACGTTAAAGTCTCTGACGTTAAACTCTACTAAGTTTGCGAAAAACTCTACGTTCTTTATTACTACAGGTATTCCATTGTAGCGTTTAGAGCATGCTATTACTTCTCCAGAGGGCAGTTGGATACCTATGCTAATCATCTCGCACTTAGGTAGTTCTAGTTCAGTTACGACTCTCGAAGATATAATCGAACAACTGGCTCCGGAATCAAATAAGACTCTAAGTGGAGTACTTAGGACATGGAAAGTACCTGCCATCACGTCACCCTGCGCGGGTATGTCATCCTGGTTGATCACGTTCAACCTCCCCATCGGCCTCCCTTGATTGGCTGGCTGGTTCTGATTCGGATTTGCGTTTTGCTGCTGGTTTGGAGGGCGCTGGTTCGGATTCGGAGGAGGCCGATATCCTTGATTGTTGTCGTTTCTACCTCCCTGGTTGAACGGCTCGTTAGGTCCAGTGACCAAATCTTCTCTTTTCGTGATGTTCTCGAGTCGGGTTCGACATTCCTCCCTCCGATGGCCAATTCGGCCGCACCGGAAACATTCGCCCACCTGAGGACATCTCCTCACCAGGTGGTGCCTGCCACACCTCGGACACGGTGGCACTCGTCCTCCTTGGTTGAAGATCCGACACTGTTGTTGTTTTGAATGCTCCCGTTCGGACCTCGCCGAAAGTTGTCCCCTCCTGTAGGGTTGCCCGTCCTATTGTCCCGGTTCCTTTTATCTGGCCCTTGTGTCCCTCGGCTGGATTCCCCAGCAGCCTTCCTTTTGAGCTGTTGCACTCGTGCGACTGCTACCGCACGATCGTAGACGGATTGCAGGTCCGGGTAGTTAACCCAGGTGATCACCTCCCGAATTGACAACTTCAATCCCATTTCGAACTTCTGCGCCTTCTCCCCGTCCGTAGGTACCATCCGAGGCGCAAATCTCACCAACTCCATAAACCGTGCATAATATTCTTGAACAGATTTTTCCCCTTGTTTTAGGGATGAGAACTCTTCATACAGTGCCACCTTCGTACTCATTGGGTAGAAGCGCTCCCGAAGTAACTCCATGAACTCGTTCCACGAGTAGGGTTCATCTTCTTTGGCTAGCTTTCCCTGGGTAGCCTGCCACCAGTCATCGGCCTCGCCACCCAGATAGTACGAAGCCACGTGGACCTTCTCCCACTCCGGGCATCTTACCGCCTTCAGCAATTTGTCGAAGGTTCTCAACCATTCTTCCAGCTTAGCGGGGTCTTCCTCCCCGACGTAGTAAGGAGGCCGGTAGAGGTTTACCGCAGCCAAGTAGTTGATCCTCCCTTCCGGTGGTGGCGCCGCGGCAGCTCCACCCTGGTTAACGTAAGCATTACCCAGTGCGATCAGTAATTCTTCCATGTTCCTCATTCGCCCTTCCGCAGGGTTGGGCATCGGTCCTGCCGGGTTCGGCACCTCCGCGTTAGGTGCCTGCTCATTGGGTTGTCCCGGCGTGTCGTGGGTGTTGGGGGTGGCAGGGAAGGTCCTTGGTCGTCCTCGGGGTGCCATCCTGTTATAACCCAGGGAGGTTTAAAGTTCAGGGAGATTCGATAAAGTGTGGGAAAAAGTGATTGAATGATGCTTATCAAGAGTTGGTCAGTATTTGCATTTATTCATTCAGTCGTTTAGGGTTTAGGGTTCGAGGTACTTGTCGATTTGTTATGCAGAAATAGATACGTTGTTTGTCTGTCGGCGCTTTGATAAGATATAAAGAAGGTGTATAAAATAGGTGTTTCTGACTTTATTGCTTAGTAGAAATTTTGTTTCGGTACAAGCGACAAGTAGCAAAGATGCTGAAAATAGTTCGGGAAAATAGGAAAGAGAACAATAGGAATAATGTGTCGATAATCCCCTAAGCCTGGGAAGGGTAGGTAGTCGGATCCTCCATGGGGTCGTCCTCATCACTTGCATCCTCGATGGTGCCCGTGCCAAGGGCCCCATGGAACACCGGGCTTGCTGGCCAGGCGGGTCCACTAGTAGGAACAGGATCGATGGTGGCAACTGGAGTCGGGGCGGCTGTCGGGGTGGCGACAGGGTCAGCAACGGGGCTAGCTGCGGGAGGAGCTCCTGGGCCAAGGGGGCGTGTGGAGGCAAGTCATCCTTCCAGTGAAGCAGTTGATATCCCAGGACCCCTGCTTCGGTCTCTATGTCGTCCAGTTGGGCCCGAAGCTCAGTCTCGTGGGCCTGGAGTTCGTTGATTTGGATTTGGAGTTGGGTCGGGTCATGGTGCCCCGCTCCCCCCAGGTTAGCCAGCTGACCTAGGTTGGCCTCCATTTGTTCTACTCTTAGCATGAAGTTGTTCACGTTTTGAGGGGTTTCGAGGTAGGCTTCTATCAATCTCATTAATAGGTTGATCATGTTTGCGTTTGGAGCAGCCATCTAGTGTTGACAAGGTAGGTTAGAGTTAGGGTGTGTTTTAGGCAAAGTCAAGATGTGCAAGAATTAAATCTATATGCAACATGCAAGTGCAAGTCCCTTCCCCGTTAAAATTTAATTTATTCGTATGGTTAAAATAAATTGTTAAAGGTTGGGCCTCTATAGTGGGCCGAAAAGTTTAATTTTTCTTTTCTTGGCTAAAACATTAGGCTATAAACAAATTTTCGGACTAAATAAAACTAGTGGCCTTTAAAAGTGATATACTTAAAAATATTACTAGGCTTTAAAATATTAGTATCAAAATAATTATAATAATAATATTGCTAATAATAATAATAGCTTCAAAATAAAATTCCGGGCTCTGATACCAACTTGTAACACCCCGGATTTGGTAACCCAGGCCGAGGTGTCACCGCCGCACCTCCCTAGCAAGACACGGCTTCCCGAGCTCGCTAAGGAAGTGCAAGGCTTATGGGTATGCAAAGTTTTAAAAACATTCAACAATGAATCCGGATCTTATTAATACTTCAATCAAAGTGCGATAGTAAAAAATCATCATGCATGGATAAAGTAAATGCAGCGGAAAAGTACTCACGGCCAAATCCTCGGGTTTAACAGACCCGGTAAAAACAGTAGTATGATGTAGTAATTAAAAACGTTCACAAATATATATATCCCCCCAAATGCGTGCGCATGCGTCACTCGACATACTCTGTAAAAGAAAAAAAAAATGACAACGGTTGTCAGTATAAAGATATACTGAGTAAGTTAATCCCTAACTAACAAATAAAAGGGGTTACATGTGTTTAAACTAAAGATTTCGCTTTCCATACATAAATTTAAAATACATAATTTATTTGCAGCGGAAAACATGATTAAAGGACATAAATTTTAAAAGCGTAATTTAAAGCATAATTTAAGATGTAAAATTTTAAATACATAATTTAAAAACATGATAAATACGATTTAAGCATAATGGAACACTCACACAAGTCTTTTACATTTTATCCCGTCGACTAAGAAGAGGACACCATACCGGGAGACCACCAACGAGGCAATCTCAAAAGATAGTAGGACCACTAACGAGGCGATCCAAAACACAGCGCGCGAGATCACTAACGAGGCAATCTCAGATAGTAAGGAGACCACTAACGATGCAGTCTCAAAAAGACAATGATAGTATGAAGATCGGCTCAGCCTAGTGAACGGGATTTTTCAAAAGTTCGTATTTTCAAAGTTATCAATTGATCGACATCGCGTTTCTTAGTCCGAGTTTCCTCAAGTTTGAATAATCCGGTTCGAGGCGACTTACGCCTTTCTTAAAAATTCATATTTACACCAAAAATTCTGAAATTTTTACAGTAGTTCTAAAACACACACGTGAACAACTTTCATGTTTTAAGTTTTTGGAAATAAGGTTCCGAAGTAAGTCAAATTTCGAATTCTCTGCATCAAATAATTCCTGCCTCAAAACTTGTTTCGTCACAGATTTGTGCAAGGTCGATTAAAAATTCATTTCAAAACGAATGGAGGCGAAATTTTTACAGTAGGTACAAAACACATTAAGGCACAACTTTCATGTTTTAAGGATTTGGAAATAATGAATTTTAGATGCTCAAAAATCGACCACAACCCACTGTTCTCTCGCGGACTCCGACGAGGTTTTAAAACAGTTTTGAAATTCGACTATTTGACATATCAAATGAACATCAAAATCCGTGAAATTTTATATGCATAATCTAGACACAATTATTTACAACTTTTGTTTAGGAATGTAAGGTTGAATTGATGACAGTCTTTTGTGACTGTCATTTGCGTCCAATTTAGTGTCTCAATGATGATCTTTTGTTCTTAATTCCATTGATTTTTGATGAATAATCATAGAGGATCAGAAAAGATGGAAGAAGAATTAAGATTGTGAAGAAATTGGAAATACATGGAAAATGGCTTGAAATTCTGAGTTTTCTTTGTAAGTCTCGCACGCGGTGTTTCTATTGAACTGATCCACGCTTTGTCATGCAGAAGGAAGTTAAGCTGGAAAACAGCAGGAAGCGGAAAGGACATAACGAGGAGAGAAAAGGAATGGTGCGAGGGCTTGTTTCCGAAATCAGGAAAAGATTTAAGGAAAATGTGCAGATGCTGAAGTCCACGCGATGATGATTGACATCGCGAGGAAAGGAAGTTTGTGCAAGACGGAAGTTTTATCCGACATGGCGAGAAGCAGAATTCTTTGGAGAAACTGTGAGACCTCGCCTTGTCAAGAAAGATGATTACATTTCTGACTCTCGCTTTGAAGGAACTGGACAAAGCGAGAGGAGAGCTATTCTGATGCGAGCGGTTATCATCCAAGGCAGAAGCAGTTACAACGCCCATCTATAAATAAGACCCTTGGGGGAATCAGCTCAGCAGGCGGGAGATTGAAGAGAATAGCTCGATTTTACTCTCCAGTCCACTTTTTTAGAATTTAGTAGGTAGGTTAGGATTTAATTTTCTCTGCAATTTAATTTGATGTTCTTCAGATTTGTAATTTGATTTCGTAGAATTGTAATTCAATTTCGTAGTAGATTTCTTTAAGATTAGCTGTTAGATTAGCTAGAGGATACCCTGGGAGGAGAGTTGCTTTCGGATCGCTTGTTCATCCATCATGACGATCATCATCTAAACTCCGACTCGTTCGCTCATCTTTGCATTATTCTGATAGCAATCAGATTTCCAGGTGTATTCGTTTTTAATTCTTTGTTATTTGAGATACAAGAAGAATGATCGGTTATCAGATTGTGAATTTCTTATCTTCCTGGTTTCTATTTCCATTTCGTAATTCTGTTTCAGCAGAGTATAAACCTCAATTTCATTGTTCAATCTGAATTTTGCATCATATCTTTAATTCGATTTTCGAAGATCATAACACTTCCACATTTTTAATGCGCAAATTGTTCGTTCCAATTACGTAAGAAATTTGGATATTGTAACCGAGTTAGGTATGATCTGGCAGAATTATGAGTTCACTCGATTTTTCGTCAATATTGTGTTTACAGACGAGAATCTTAGTGTTCAATGTTCAGAACTCTAAAAGGCTCTTAGAGACCCATGCAGTGTTAATCATCGCTTGATAATCTTTAAGAATCAATAGCTTTGAGTTCATGAATATGGATGCAAAAGATTCTATGTTCATAATCTTCTAAACGGAAATTCCAGAAGGTAGTTATGACAGTTATAAATTATGATCATTTACTTCGAATAAGGGTAAACTCTCGCTTCATCCTAAAAGATGACGCGAGGAAATATCCAGATAGATCTATTATGACAAAGGCTATTCAAATACTCACGCGATGTCAATCTGACAAAGCGAGAGGATCAACCTATAACAGCAATAGATTTGATGTCCATTTTATAGGATATCAATCATTCACTTTTACTTCTTATACGTATATAACCCCTATCTATAAGTAGGAATTGAGTACCTCGCCGCATTCTTACAGAAACTATCGCGAGGCATTCAGTTCTTTGTATAAACAAAATCTGGGGAACATTCTTTGAATATTAGCTCCCTCCACGCTGTACAGACATAGCGTGCGGAAAATTGGAATGTTCATAGTTTGAAACCCAAAATAGTTACTGCGAGCTATTTTGGACACTTATTTTGCATAGTTATTTCTCAAATTCTTTTTCTTGGGAAAGTTATTTCCTAATTCTGTCTAGTTTCCAATGTATATTTTGGAAGCATCCTTGCATTTTGATTAAGAGGATTCAGAACCCTCAATGTCTCTTTATACATATAATACTACATATACATATAATATTTTGGGATATTTCCCAGTATATGATGAGTAACCTTACTTCATGATTACAAATTCACAATTCATGTGTGCATTACGTATTACTATTTACACTGGTACGCTGAGAGAGATGATGATATAGGTTTTCTCAATCATTATTTACTCAGGACTGATAAAGAACAAACTTGTTCTTCAGTTGGGCATTTAGTACCTGTCGTTTAAAAGGGAAATATGTTTCAAAAACCATCTTTTGTCCTAAAAATTAGTAGAGTATCAGGAAGATTAATTTCCGGGGTCCATGGTATTATAGTTATCACTATATGCTATGAGTAGGAGATTAAATATTTCTCCTATAGTCTACTAATCCTGAGTCAAATCACGGATATTTGGAACTGTTTACAGAGATTTCTCGAGCTAAATCATTTATATAAATCTGAGTGGTCTGGATAAGTCAAGGAATTTGAATAGCAATTTCATCTTGATATACTTACAAGACTATTATTCCTTATGAATACTTGCAGGAATTACTCTGAAGAAATAAGTCTTATGAAAACATTGGATGATAGATTTAAATATTAGCTTTTTCATTTGTTGTAGAGGACATCCAATACAGGATCATAAGATCAGTTTGATCGGGGTAATAAAAAGAACAACTTCAAGTTCAGATGAATATAGTATGATTTAGAAGTGACCTCGAGTTGTCAAAGGCTTAATCCTAGTCTGAAAGAAAAAGATTAAGTGACGATTCTGAAAAGCTTTTATCACAGAAAGAGTCTGACAGATCATTCTGTGATGATAGTATTCCATGATTTCAGAGCTTAGAATGTTATGACACTGAATCACAAGTACCTGTCTTGGGAAGTGATTAAAGACATGAAGATTTGATTAAGTTGTGTAAAGGATTTTTCTATCTCAATGAACTTTCATTATGTTTTAGCCAATGAAGTATGATAATCTCATCATATTCCTATTTCATTTGATTTGGTCTGTAACATCTTAAATACGTGAATAAGATCATAATGTTCTACATCATTTTTATTGTTTTCTTTACTACGTTCACAGCTTTAAGCATTTACATTTCAGTAGTATTTTTAGTAATCATCATTACAACATCCTTAAATCAAGAATAGAGACAGACTCTAAAGCTAATAATTCTATTAAAACACTTCTATCGTGTAACTCTCTTTTGAACGATCCCGACAATTAAAATAAATATTGCAGCTTGATACCGTGCGCTTTCGGTAGGAAAAACTAGGCAAGCTTTTTAACAGCCCTATAGGAATTATAGTGTAAAGGCTGTCGGGGGGCATTGCACCGGGGTTTTACCTCAAAGCTTCATGGCGCCGTTGCCGGGGAGGGTGTAGCGTTATGAATTTTAGAACTGTAGATACTCTTGATTTAATTGTAATTATTTACTTTTTATTATAATGAATTCACAAATTCTTTCATTTTGTTCACAGAGAAGCCTCAACAGTTTATGAGCGAGAGAATAACTCGATCTTCAAGACCACCTTTGCTTCCTTTTAATTGTGAACTTGAGAGAACAGCAAGGCTGATCAGAGCAAGTGCAAGAAGGAGACAGAGAGATCTTGCAGAAGGAAATCTTTCAACCATAACAAGGATGGCTAACAATGGACAGAATGACGGACCTGGGAACTTACCCAATGGACAACCAGATAATCAGCAAAATATTCCACTTCGTGGACCTTTTCAAGCACCACAAAGAGCTGCTGCACCACAATTTATTCATCAACACTATTTTCCACCAAATTTTGCTAATCCTGTTCCAAACCCTCAAGAAGAGCAATATCAACCATGGCAACCTAATGTCGATCAATATTTGGCTGGGACGGATGAGGAGGTTGATATACCACCTGGTATATTGAACCTAGCATCTTCTAGAGCTTTTTATGGAATGAGTGCTGAAGATCCACATTTACATCTCAAGAAGTTTGTTGAACTAAGTAAGACAGTGAAGAAAGGAAGAGCTTCAAGGGAAACCATTCAGTTGGCTATGTTTCCATTCTCTTTGGATGGCTCAGCTAAAGAATGGTATGATTCATTAAATGCTCAACAGAAGGCTACATGGCCAGAATTAGTCAGGAATTTCCTACTCAAGTATTTTCCTGAGAGCAAGGTTGACGAATGGGTAGACAAGATCTCTAGTTTCAAGATGAGAAAAGGGGAATCTCTTAAGGATGCCCGGGACAGATTCTTCGACATGCTCAAGAGATGTCCACAACATGGTATAACTGAAAGAAGGCTATTGAAGATTTTCTTCACCGGACTCACTCACACTTGGCAGATGATGATCAATGCCACTGGAGGGGAACAATTACTTCAAATGCCACTTGATAGAGCGTGGTCAACAATAGACACCATGACAGCCAGCAGGGCAGTTCTCCAGGACGATGATCCACCATCTCCTACCAGAAAAAGTCTTGTCATCCATACAGACAAAAATGAAGAGAAATTTGCAGCACTCACCAAGCAGATTGCTGATCTACAGTTGGCTCAGCAAGCAAATCAACAGGCTCAGCATCAACAACAACAGCAACCAGTGATGATCCTTCAACCTGCTCCAATGGAACCTGTGTATCAGTGCGGAATTTGCTCAGGGCCACATCACAATGATCAGTGTCCACAAATTCAGGAAGCCCCAAAGCAAGATGAGAGCTGCAACTACACCGGATTCCAGAACAAACACCCGAATCTGAGCTATGGTAATACTCAGAACGCACAAAATGCACATCTTCTGAACCCACAACAACCAAATCAGCAGCAGTTTCGTCCTCCACAACCATTTTATCCACAACAACAGATGTACCCACAGAGACCTTTCCAACAGGTGAACCAACAGAATAGGCCGTTTGGACAGTTTGCACCAGTCCCGGTGAACTTTCCACAACAACCTTATCCTGTTGCTCAAGATAATACTTACTCTTTAAAGGTGGAAAATGCTCTGAAGGAGTTCATTGTTAAGCAGACAGAGACGAATAACCAACTGCAGGCTTCAATCAAGAATGTTGAGAATTTAGTAACAGAGATGGCCAAATTACTACAGCAGAGAGAAAAAGGAAAATTACCAAGTTCTTCTGAAACAAACCCACAATGTAAGGCAGTTACATTGAGGGGAGGAAAAGAGGTTGTTGATACTGAATTTGAAAAGAAAAGAGATAGGTTGCTGCAGTAGAAAAAGTTCAAGGATGTTCAAACAATGGAAGAAGATGATCACCCTGAACAGAGACAGATACTTGAGGATAAGGGTTTGGAAAAGAATGTCTCAGGATATTCCTTTCCTAAGGAAAAAGAGGGAGGTAATGATAATCCTAACTCTACAGGTAACAAAAAGGATTCACTGGATGAACACATGCCCAGGATACCATATCCTGGGAGACTCAAAAATGATCTTCAAGAAATTAAATTTAAGAAATTTCTTGAAAAGATTAAGGCCATTGAAATATCAATCCCTTTGGTTGAATTAATTGCTGAAATGCCCACTTACGCTAAGTTTCTGAAAGAATTAATTTCAGGGAAAAGAAGTGCAGGAGAGCAGCAAATGGTGGTCTTAAATCAAAATTGTAGCTTGGTTCTTCAACAAAGGATTCCTCCAAAGCTTGAAGATCCAGGGAGTTTCACTTTACCTCTGATTATCAACTGTAAAGAGGCTGGGCGAGGACTCTGTGACTTAGGAAGCAGCATCAATGTAATGCCACTTGCTATGGCGAGACGTTTGGATTTGGGAAAGATGAGGCCAGTCAATGTGACCCTCTTCTTTGCTGATCAATCGAGCACCAGACCAGAAGGGATCATTGAAGATGTTATAGTAAAGACAGGAGGCCTTTGTTTTCCAGCTGACTTTGTTATTCTTGATATCGACGAAAATGTCAGAATTCCTATCATATTAGGGAGGCCTTTTCTGGTGACTGCGGGAGCCATGATTGATGCAAAGAATGGCATAGTGAAGCTTCATGTTGATAACCAGGAGGTCACTTTTGACATGATGAAGATGTCAACATATCCTTTTAACGCTTTTGAAACCAATGTAGCGGGGAAGGAATTAGAAGATAGTACTATGGAGGGGGGAAATCTTTTTGATTACTATAATCTCTTTACCACTGATGTAACTGAGAACAATCTCACCCCACTCACAAATGCTAAAGATGCTACTTTTGCTTACTTGTGTGCGGTTAGATTCGCTGATCCTGAGACTGGTGAAATCAAGGATGGATCAGAAAGTGAGGATATGCCATCTTCAGAGCAATCTGAGGATGACATTGATAAAACAGACCTTTCTGAAGAAGGATCTGATTTAAAGATGGAAGTGCAAACTCGAAGCAGATTAACTCCATCAATAGAAAACCCACCTGAGCTTGAGCTTAAAGTATTACCAGAACATCTTAAGTATGCCTTTTTGGCAGACAAAAAGAAGCTTCCGGTAATAATTTCATCCAAATTGAGTGAAGAACAAGAACAAGCTCTAGTAGGTACTCCTAAAAATCATATTCAGGCAATTGCTTGGACTATAGCAGATATCAAAGGCATCAGTCCACACATTTGTATGCATAGGATTCTGATGGAGGATGAATACAAACCGTCCAGACAACCACAAAGGAGGCTAAACCCACCAATGCAGGAAGTTGTCAAGAAGGAGGTAATCAAGCTACTTGATGCAGGTATAATCTATCCTATCTCTGATAGTAAATGGGTGAGTCCAACACAAGTTGTACCCAAAAAGGGTGGGATTTGTATTGTGACAAATGAACATGGTGATGAAGTAGCAACAAGACCAGTAACTGGTTGGAGAGTTTGCATTGACTATAGAAAATTAAACACTGCCACAAGAAAAGATCATTTTCCTTTACCGTTCACTGATCAAATGTTAGAAAGATTGTCAGGTAAACCATTTTACAGTTTTCTAGATGGTTATTCAGGTTATAATCAAATAGTTATTGCTAGTGAAGATCATGAGAAAACAACTTTTACATGCCCATATGGAACATTTGCTTATAGAAGAATGCCTTTTGGATTATGTAATGCTCCTGCTACATTTCAAAGATGCATGATGAGTATTTTCTCTGATTTTATTGAAAAATGCATTGAAGTGTTTATGGATGATTTTACTGTTCATGGAACTGACTTTGAAGATTCTTTAAAAAATTTGTCAAAAATTTTGCAGAGATGTGAGGACACTAACTTAGTTCTTAACTGGGAAAAGTGTCATTTCATGGTTCAGGAAGGAATTGTCCTGGGACACAAAGTATCTAGAGCAGGAATAGAAGTAGATAAGGCCAAGGTTTCTGTAATAGCAAATCTACCACCACCTAAAACAATTAAGGCAGTAAGGAGTTTTCTTGGTCATGCTGGTTTTTATAGAAGGTTTATTAAGGACTTTTCTAAGATAGCAAGACCCTTGTGTAATCTTCTTCATAAGGATGTGACATTTAGCTTTGATGAAGACTGCTTAACAGCTTTTAAGACTTTGAAGGAGAAATTAATCACTGCACCTATAGTTCAGTCTCCTCATTGGAGTTTACCTTTTGAGCTTATGTGCGATGGAAGTGAGAATGCAGTAGGAGCGGTTTTGGGGCAACACAAAGAAGGCAAACATCAAGTTATCTATTATGCTAGCCATACTCTTAATGATGCTCAGATAAACTACACTACTACAGAAAAGGAAATGTATGCTGTAGTCTTTGCCTTTGATAAATTCAGACAGTATCTTATTGGAGCCCAAACTATAGTTTACACAGATCATTCTGCTTTACGATATCTTTTCTCAAAGCAAGAAGCCAAACCGAGGCTGATAAGATGGGTTTTACTTTTACAAGAATTTGACATTATTATCAAGGATAGAAAAGGAAAAGATAATGGAGTAGCAAACCACCTTTCTAGATTGGAGGAGAAAACAGAGAAGGAGGAAGTTGTAAATGATAAATTCCCAGATGAACAATTGTATGCTTTGCAGTTGCATCAATTTGATTGTCCTTGGTTTTCAGATTTTGCTAATTATCTAGCTTGCAAGATTGTCCCAAAATTTAAAGACTCTCATCAGAAGTCAAGATTTTTCAGAGAAATTCAGAAATACTATTGGGATGACCCCTTTTTATTCAAGTTTTGTTCAGACCAGGTTATTAGGCGCTGTGTTCATGAAAAAGAAGGTTTCCAAATTGTCAGAAAGTGTCATGAGAACCCTTTAGGAGGCCATCATGGTCCTGCTAGGACTGCTAGAAAAGTTCTAGATTGTGGGTTTTACTGGCCAACTATCTTTTTGGACTCCCAGAAACTTATAAAGATGTGTGATAGATGTCAAAGACTGGGAAACATTTCAATGAGAGAAGAAATGCCTCAAAAAGGGATTTTAGAAGTAGAGATATTTGATGTCTGGGGAATTGATTTTATGGGACCATTTCCCCCATCTTTTGGTAATCATTATATTCTAGTAGCTGTTGATTATGTTTCAAAATGGGTAGAAGCAGTAGCCTTACCCAATAATGAAGCTAAACAAGTTACTAAATTTCTACAGAAGAATATTTTTACCAGGTTTGGAGCCCCTCGTGCCATTATATCTGATGGAGGATCTCATTTTGTGAATAAACTCTTTGAGAAATTACTGAAGCAGTATGGTGTTCATCATAAAGTTGGATCACCATATCATCCTCAGACAAGTGGACAGGTGGAGGTATCTAATAAGGAAATTAAGCACATTTTACAAGCTTCTGTGAACATTACAAAAAAAGACTGGTCAAAGAAGTTAGATGATGCTTTATGGGCTTACAGAACTGCTTTTAAAACTCCTATAGGAATGTCTCCCTACAGATTAGTTTTTGGAAAAGCATGTCATCTCCCAGTTGAGCTAGAACATAGAGCATATTGGGCCATTAAAATGCTCAACATGGATTTTCAGTCAGGACAAGATAAGAGGAAGTTTGATCTGTCTAAACTGGAAGAGATGAGACTGGAAGCATATGAAAGCAGCAAGATTTATAAAGATCGAACTAAGAAAATTCATGATTCAAAAATTAAACATAAAGAATTTTCTGTTGGTCAATTGGTTTTGCTTTATAATTCTCGTTTGAAATTATTTCCAGGTAAGCTCAGATCAAGGTGGACAGGACCATTTCCTGTTGTAGCTGTTCATGACAATGGCTCAGTTACAACTATGCTCAATGAAGGAGAAAAGATTGTAAATGGACACAGGCTAAAGGAATATATTGGCCAACAAGATCTAAATATCCAAACTGAATATTTGGATAATCCTTAGTTTTCTGTTTTCTTTAAAAAAAAAAAAAAAAAAAAAAATAGGGGGGTGGATACTACCCTGGTTAACTGAGTAGTATTCCCCTTTTCTTTAGATTTATTTTTCATCTCTAATTCTTTTATTCTTTATTTTCAGGAATTCGAGAAATGAAGCTGTGATGGAATGAAGGAGGAAGAGACAAGAATCTTCAAACAGGTTTTTGAGTATTAAGTGTTTGGAAAATGGAGTATGAATGGATCCTGAGGCCACGCTTCTGTAATTTTGTCAAAGCGTGAGTTAAAAATGAATTACTCTTACTCACGCTTTGTAAAAGTTATGATGCGAGGTGATCAGTTCAAATTTTTATTCTGTCAAAATGATAATTTGTTATGGAATAAGAATTTGGTGTCTACGCTTTGTCGAAAAACAAAGCGAGACTATTTTACTCTGGGAATTGTACAAGAATGTTTTCTCGCTTTGTAATTAACAAAGCGAGAAAAGGATTTTTTATACCCACGCAATGACAATCGACAGAGCGAGAGTCTGGGAATTTTGAACGGATAGATTTTCAAACTTCTCAAAGACCAAAATACCCTTTTCAGACTCTTCTTCTTCTCGTACACCAACCATCACGTCGTTTCAACCGCCAGTAATTATGGCAGAATTTAGTTTTTCTGCTATAAAATCTAGTCGAATCCTCCTCTTCTTTCATCTCAAACATTTCCATCCTGAGAAATTATCCTAAAACCATATTCAAAAGATAGAATGGCCGCAGCAGCTCCAAATGCTAGAACATCCATTCTAGACATTCCTGAAGAAATCTTGGGAGATATTCTCTCAAGGTTGGGAAGAGAAGAGATGAAGGATGTAGCCAGGTTAGCCCCAACCTGCAAAAAGTTCGCCAGAGCAAGTATGGCGCCTATAGTATGGAGGAGAGCAAATGTGGAGAGGCGGATGACTGCAGAGAGGACACTTGACTCTCATTACATCCGAATACTTCGAAGATGCAGAGAGGCGGGAAACTTCATGCTGAAACTGGAACCTGCACTCTCGAGATTCTGCAATACAGGGCTCAAGGAAGCCGCTTTTGAAGTCCTTAAGCCTGGAGTCGATGACAACCATCACCCCTCAATCTTTATCAAGGCCTTCATTCTTTTGAGTTTGGAGAGCCTTGAGGAAATTGATGAGGGATTGTATCTTCTCGGATCAATCCTTAAAGATGAAGATCATATCCGCAAGATTGAGGCGAAGATCAGCAAGTTATTCAATGAAAGCGAAGAGGACACTAATCCCTTTAAGGGACAGGGACATCGCGAGTACTGTGATTATTTAGCACCACATAGTAGGGACTTAGTTAGGGAACCTCCACACTTTAACTATGGTGCCACAAACATTGATTGTTTGTGTTGTGAGGTTACTAGTTTAATTAGGAGATTAAGAGAAAATTTTAATGAGCATGTAATGGAATCTGAGTCAGAATTAGAAACTGATTCAGATTCAAATTGATCGATTATGTAATCTCTTAAATTGTATCTAAATTCTAAGCCCTTTGGTGTTGCTATATATATACTCCTCGCTTCATTTTTATTAAAAGGAAACAACTTGATTGATCTTATCCTTTACATTAGATTTTTATCTGTCCTTTTAAATAAAAATCTTCAAAATAGGGTTATTTTAGGCTTAATCATTACTCCCTGCAGAGACAAGATTTACTATCTTGACCCCTGCAGCCCTTTAGATAAAAATAGGCGTCTCTGTCCTTGCAGTCATTCCTCTCAGTTGTCATTTCAAAAATTTTCATCAGATTTTCTTCTCTTACTCAAGAAGAAATCGCCATACACCATTTTTATCACTCTCAACCATTCTCATAAGCAAGATCATGGCCGAGAACAATCCGTAAGCAATCTCGTTCATCCTTTCTTTCTTTTATTTTTAGTTCTATTTTGCAAAGTTTGTTGTTAGATTGCATTTCTAGACCTAGGGTTCATGATTCTATATTTTTTTTAGGGAATGGCTGTAGAAAACGGAAACATTAATCATTTAAGATTCCTCATAACTAAGAGTCGTTTCTTTACACTCATTAATCCAGAGAAATTTTTTGAAATCTTTAGTTTGTAACTGATGCCTTATCCATATGAGACTTTGGAACTTCATATTAGGAATGAAACTCCCATTTCGAAAATTTTGGTTCCATCATAAAAGTATTCCCCTGTATTCCTTATCATATTATTTTCTGGAAACAGAAATGCTAGGAATCCACAGCGCATTGGGACTCAAATATCCCATTTACCCACTGAGTTGTTGGGGGATATTCTATCAAGAATCGGAAAAGATAATGTTAGAGAGCTCTTCAGGATAGCAGAAGTCTCTCCATTATTTTACCAAGCAAGCAAAACCCATCTTGTATACAAGAGAGTGGACTTGGAATCGTGTATGAGGTGGAGAGAGGACGTTTATCCGGACAACCAGAAAAGATTCATTCGAGAGTGTCAAAATGCAGGGAACTTCATGTTCAACATTGAACCTGCATTAAAGGCATTTGTGGAGGAAAGAGATGAGAAGAAGGCATATGAAATCCTCAAGCCAGGACTAGATGATGGGCATGAACCTACTATTCTGCTCAGAACGATGCTCCTATTAACAAAACAAGAGGATAAGTGGATTGAAGAAGGACTAGAGTTGGTCCAAACAGTAGCTTCTAATGTTTTAGAAGTGGTTTTCATCAAAATCTATATTTTTCATTGGTTCACCCATATTCCTCAACTTCCAAATCCTTTTCTAGGGCAACCAGAGATGAGCTACTGTAAGGATCACACCTTGCAGGTTCGAGTCTTACTACCACCACACATCAGGATGGACTGTATCCCTTGTCAATTCTTTGACATGGTGAGGCAGTTTAGACTGTATTGTGGTGAAGTGTTTCCTGATGAGTTTATGTGGACCGACTCCGATGATGAGGAAATTGACCCCTGAGCAGTTAGAGCTAGAAATTCTATAGTATTATATATGTTTGTAATTCCTGGATATTTTGATGTATTTTGGATCATTTGGACTTCATGTATTACAATTTTCCTACTTTTTATTTTGTATGATCAGTCTCTTTACTCAATTCAAACATGAATTAAAGATTAAACTGGAAGTTTCTTTTAAAACTGAGAATGTTATCAAGGGAGTTTGGATCAGAGGAAACTTAGAACAAATACTCCACTGAATATTCTTCAAATTAAAAGAGGAAGTAAAATCAGGAAATGAGATGGAAGAATTGGTAATCTTTAAATAAATAAGTTAAGGGTGGATTTTTGTTAGGCATTAAGATGAATTTGGTGAAGAAGATTTAACCAGACTTAATATACAATTTAGAAGTCTTAATCCTTTTCAATGATTACCCCTCGCTTTGTTTTCAACCAATCTAATTTTATCCAATTTATGTTGTTTGAGTTCTTTAACTCAATTTTTAATTCAATAACCAGACTCACTGATGTGGCAGGTCTAGAATGAGTGAGTACACTCTAAGTACTTGAGTACCCTACTTTTTATTCTTTAACTAGGCCAGCCCATTGTTTTATATAAGACCTATAACCTCCTTATCTTTTCAAATCATTTTCATATCTTTTCATATTCTCTCTCGAGAAGAAACCGCCATTTTTAAAGTTCTTCTTCTTCCTCTATTTGCGAAACTCTTCTTCAGAAACACTCAGCTTCAGGAACAATCCTAATGGCGAGCAACAACCCGTAAGCTCTCCGTTCATTTTTCATCGCATTTCTTCCTGATGTTTAAAGTTGTTACATTCTGCATTAAAATGTTTTTACTCATACTAGGGTTTAAGTTTTTCATCCACTCTCGTTTTTCCCTAATTAAAACTTGGAGTATAATTTCAACTGATTCTTCTTCTTTAAAATTCGATTAAATAACAGTGAGGAGCAGCCTTCTGAGTCCTCTGCTTTACACCTGACTGATCTTCCATTGGATGTCCTTGGGGAGATTTTGTCACGAGTAGGGCAGAGCAGCTTTGAAGATCTGCTCAAGTGCAAACAAATCTGTTCAACATTCACAATAGCCTCAGAATATCCTATTGTCCTCCGGAGATTTAATGTACAGGATCTAGCCTTTAAAAGAATCTCTAATGAATCCACTAGTAAAATCAAATTTCTAGATGCCTGTAGAGAGGCTAAGAATCATATTCTGAACTTACCCAAGGCCTTGGAACTGTTTACACAAGGGAAAGGATTCAAGGCATTTCAGATCCTGGATGAAGGAATAGAAGATAACTTTAAGATTTCCCAATATTTTAAAGCTTTATGTTGCCTAAGTAAAAGTTCTAGGGAAGAGATAGATGCTGGACTTCGCTTAATTAGTCCAATCTTAAGGGATAGATTAAACAGTTATGAATTTAGATATAATCTTCTTACCCTAGTTTCAGAATGGGAATATGTCCCGAATCCATTTTTAGGGCAGAAAAATAGGGAATTCTGTGTTGTAGAAGTTCGTGATCAGGAAGCCTTCCATAAGCCATCATACTATACAGCCGATCAGGTCTGCTATCTCTGCTGTGACACAAAAAGAGCCATAGCTGACTTTAGGATGGCAGCAGGGGAAAACTATGATAACTATAGCGTTAATGAATAAGCTTTTGGACAAAGGAGAAAGAGATTGATGTATGTGACATGTCTTCTAATTTTTAACTTTGAAACTGTCACTAGATCAGATATTTTGTACAATGTAATGTAGCCTGATTTTGATAATAAAAATTTAATCTCATTACTGCATAAATGGTGAGTTTAACTCTGAATTCTGTGTTCTTTCTCCTTTTCTTTTCAGAAATGTCGAAAACCCTCAACTCTTGGAAACTCAATTACTTGATTTACCAATTGAGTTACTAGGAGACATTCTGTCAAGACTAGGAATGGAAAGCATAAAGGCACTTTTTAGAGCGTCCGAAACTTCTAAGCAATTTCTCTCAGCAAGCAGGTCATCGTTAGCTCTAAAGAGAGCTAATTTGGAAACTTGTGCTGTTTGGAGAGGAGATGCTTATCCAAGTAACCAAGTCAGATTCATTAAAAGATGTCAGGATGCAGGCAATTATATGTTTAATATTGTGCCTGCATTGATAGCCTTTGTCGAGGATAAAAATGAGGAAAAAGCTTATGAAATTCTTAAGCCTGGTTTAGATGATAAACACAAACCAACCACTTTCATAAGATCCTTTCTACTGCTTTCCAAACAAGATCCGCAGCTGGATGAGGAAGGAATTCAATTGATCAAATCTGTGACTCAAGATCCTTTTGAACTTCTATTCTTAAAAATGAGTGTTCTCCACTGGCTCCTTTATGGTGAAAAGTTCCCAAACCCATTCCTTGATCAAGAGGAAAGGAGTTTTTGTAAGAATCACTCTATCCAAGAGCGACAGCAATTACCTTTTAATGAAAGGATGGAGTGTATTCCCTGTGAACTGTTTGATTATGTCAAGCAATACAGAAGAGCAAGTGGCGAACTAGGCATATTATTTGAATGGGAGCAATGGAACAATGCAGAAGAAGATCAGAATGAAGAAGAACTACTAGAATTAGAATAATATAGAAATCAAGTGATTGATATTTTCTTTGCTTGTATCTTTTGTGTTTTTGTCTTGGGACAGAGAATTATATGGATGATTCAAAGCTGTACATCCCTTTTCCATTAATGAATTGCATTCTCTAGTTTTTAATTCTATCTTTGTTTTTAACTTTATTCAGCTATGAAATTGGAACTTCATCAAAGCAACCAAGGACTTCACTAGAGAAATCTGGATCGGGGGAAACTCAGATCACAGATCTTCCCTATGAGATTCTTGGAAACATTTTATCAAGATTTGCATTTGACCACCTTGAGACTGTCTTTAATTGTAAACTGGTCTGCAAAGAGCTCGAAAAAGCTACTCATCATCCTTTAGTCTTGAAAAGGGCTTCTCTTGAAGACTTTACAGCATGGGGATGGGGAACTTTTGAAGAGACACAAAGCATTTTCCTTGAAACCTGCAAAAATGCAGGAAATTGGATGTACCAGTTACATGAGGCATTGCGTTTGTTCGTCAAAGACAAGAATGAACAAGCAGCATTTGAACTCTTAAAACCTGCAATTACTGATAATCACCCCCCATCCATCTATGTAAAAGCTCTTATGCTCTTAAGTAAGGATGAAAGGGAAGAGCAAGAGAAGGGAATTTGGCTCTTCGCTCCTCTGTGCAAGAATAGACGAAGACTCAAGGATCTTCGACTTCAAGTCAGAGGGTGGTTATCCAGTTATGAGGAACTCATCTCACCCTTTCAAGGACAACCCAAGAAGAGACTTTGTGACCTTAGGAGCTATTATGATAACAATCATGGTCCCTCAAGGAATACCTATGGAGTCGTGTCAATTTACTGTATGAGGTGCTTAGTCTCTGAGCATTGTAATCTGTTTCAAAGATTTGGAATTGAGGCAGAGACACCTCCTCATTTGTAATTGATAGGTCGAATGTCATAAGAAACACCATGCTTTGTAGTTCCATATCTTGAATCTGAATAACTATATGTTTTGCTTTTGATTAATGATGTTTTGAATTCGAATTTCCTGCTATTTTCTGATTAAATTAGACTCAGTTAGCATTGAAATGTTCACATTTAGAGCAAATCTCTAAATGTGAGTATGGTGATATCATGAATAGAATGATGAATATAAAAAGAAAATCTGGTATTATGTTTCTTTTATCATTTGCACATTTAGAGTCAAGCTCTAAATGTGAGTATGGTGACACTGATTTACCAGTTGTTCTTGTTTCTTAAGGATTCATAAGATGACCTATGAAGAACTTCAAGCTCGAAATATAGAATCGGATAAGAAAGAGAAATCATTCTTGGCAAAGATGAGAACGGTTAACATGGTAGAAACTATTCGGAGAAGTGGTGGATGGACAGCAATGCAAATTTCACCTCCAGACTTTTATATCAATCCATTTATGCTTCAACATATACCAGATAAGGAAAAGGAGTCATTGAGGATTGATTTAGAAGAAGCATTCTGGAATAAGATGAATAGGTTTTGGGATGATCAAATGATAAATCTGATCAATGATAGGCATATGCCTAATGAAATCAGACTGGAAAGAATTTTGGAAAGGGAAAGGAAGTGCATGGCTGAGTGGAATCAGGAGTGCTACAGAATTATCAATCCAAAAGATCAGACAGGGCTGGAGTTGGATTACTTTGATCCCCAACCACTACCAAAATATGTGAAGCGACTCACCAAATATTGCTGCAAACTTAATGAAATCTGAAATGCTAGAGTCTATGATGCTCAGCAGGCACTCCCTGCATACATGCCTCCAACATTCCTGAACAAGAAGGGACCTGTTGAACAGAATTTCTTGACAAATCTGGCCCTAGATAGGATTATTGACGCTCGGATCAATTTGAGACATGACCTCGAGCCTTATTTCAAGAAAGCTAAACAAGGTCAGGCAGTATGGAAAGATGTCCTTAGAATTATTCAGGAAGCTAGAAATAGCTGGATCAGGTATATGAATAAATGGTCAAAAGGGGAAGATCTAAGGAAAAGGATTCTTAAACCAGGGTTGATAAGGAAACCTGATGAGGAATTTCCTTTGGAGGAGTTTGCTGATTTGATGCCAGAGCAGCAAGCATGGATTAAGGATGCAGAGAAGAGAGAAGCTGAGAGATCAGGCAAAAACAGAAAGCAGAGATCAGATGCAAAACAGACACCACAAAATATAGTAAGGAATATTTTCAGAGAATCAGTTGTTAATGAAGGACTGGAACCTGTAGCGAATTTCAGAAAAGTTTCAGCCCCATCAATAACACCAGCAGATGTAGATCTACTCATTACAGATAGACCCAATAAGATCATGAAGAGATTACCTCCAACTCTCCAACAGGAAGTTCATGGATATGTCCAGGAGAGGAAGAAAGAATTCATCGAGAAGTATGTCAGGTATGATGCTATGTGCAGGGAAAATGCATACAAGGAGCACAGACCCTACACCGATCAAACACAAGGAAGAATTCAGCAGGTAATTATTGATGATTGGGATGCATGGAATGAGAAATATCTGAATAGAAAGGGAATGAATATCATGCTGAAGGGATTAGGCAAGAATTTCTATATTAAGAAGCACGACTCAGATGAAGACAGTACAGATGATGAGCAAAGAATTGAGAGGATGAGAGTAGTTGATGAGGTTACAACTATTCTGGGAGAAAAGAATGAGGAAAATGATGAAATCCATCCGATTCTGCAAGAGAGTATGGATTGCTATTATGCAAACAAACGAAAGGCAGATCGTGAATGGGAGGAACTCATGAGAACTCAAGACAAGAAAGGTAAAAAGAAAGTATCCTCCAAAAAGAGGAAGTCACACAATCTCAGTTCGAGCACTTCAGATGAAGTACCAATAGCTAAGAAAAGGACTGGGAGGAAGGTGGAGACAGGCAGGTCTGAGAAAGCTAGCCGAATTCCGAAGAAAAGGAAAAATGAAGATGAGCTAGCAACCAAAGAAATTCTGGATGTGACAAAAGACTTGATGGATGAAGATGTTGAGATTCTACAATCAGCTCAAGAAAAGAGAGAAGTTGTTACCTACAAAAGGAGAGGAAGGTTACCTTCTGAGCAGAAGGAGACCAACCCTGAAGAATTTAAGCAGCAAGGGTCTTCTCTTGAGAATGCAGAACAATTAGGAATCATTCCTGAGAAAGAAAAGCAACAAGAAAAAGAACCTGAAAAGCCAGTTAAAAAGTTCAGGATAAAGATGAAGGCTAGAAAGCCTAAGTATGTAGTACCTGACACCAGCTCTGAAGAAGAAAAAGTCGAACCAACTCTAGGGATAGTTCCCTACACAGAGAGGTTGGAGCTCACTCCTTACACTAATTTGGAAGTGGGGGATATAGACCCAGAGGGCTGGAGAGCATGTATTGAAGAACATCAACCTGATGAACAAGGATCAACTAGACCAAGCACTGATCTCCAACTGGTTCAGATTGCTGAAAAAGATGATAGAGAAGGGCAAGATGAAGATCAACAAGCTCAGGTCAACAGGGATCTCATTCAAAGTCAGATTGATTTACAAGGATTTTCAGGAAAAGAAACTGAACAAGATATATCACCAGAACAAGCTGCAGATGAGCAAGAATTTGTGAATCAAATTGAGGAATCAGTGGCAGACATATTTCAGGAACAGACACTGGAAGATTTACAGACTTTTGAAGATATGAACTTGCATGGAACTACAGTCGGGAACATGACCTACTCTCTGGAAGGACTGATTAAAAAGTTCAGAAAATTGGCTAGAGAATGAGGGAATGCACGGACCTCAGCAGAGCAAGCAAGTGAATATGCAGCTAAACTTGAGTCAGAGTTAGAGGAAATCCAACAACAAATAAATCCTGACCAAGTAATGGAACCATCTCCATTAGCAATTCAAGCTTATGAAGAAGAAGTGCAGAGAAATGAAACTCAAGAAGCTCAGCAGAGAAAGTATTTTATGGAAGACACTGTCAGTCAATATCTCAGAACACAGACGAATGCTGAAAATCAAATGAATCAATGGCTCCTTCCACCTCAAGTCAGGGATGAAGTAGTTCAGACTGCTCAGGTCGAAGAACTCACCTCAAAAGTCACCAAATATGAAGACCTAGCTAACAGGCTGAACAAAGGAAAAGATGTTCTTGAGGAAATCCTTTCCGCTTCTAAAGCTCATGGTGATAGGAGAGAAATTGGCTATGTCAAAGAGTGCAGCACCTCCACTCAAAGGGTGTTTGTCAAAGAAGGAAGCAGTGGATCTGACACTCAGAAGGGTATTTCTGATGATTCCACCAAACCTGAGAAGAAGGCTAAGAGCAAGAATGTCAAGAGAAGGACTCCAGCTGATGTGCCACTAGAATGTGGATACTGCAAGACCCTCGGTCACAAGACTGAATCTTGTCGTTTTCTTGCCAGGGATGCTGTCTCTGGAAGACCAATGATTTGGCCCAGTGAAGACATCAAAAAGAAAATTTCCAGGAAAGAATGGAGGGTCAAGTGCAATCTCTTGCGCAACATGGCTTTTCAATCCACCTCTAAGAATGGAAAGAAGACAAGCTGGTACTTTGACAGTGGTTGTTCGAGGCATATGACCGGGAATAGAGAGCTGCTGACCAACTATCATGAAATCGAAGGAGGCTATGTCATCTTTGGAGATGGCAGGAAAGGGAAAGTGATCGGGCAAGGCTCCATTGCTGATGATGGGTTCTTCGCTCTCAAAATTTTCTATCATGTTGAAGGACTTTGTGCAAATCTTATTAGTATCAGTCACCTCTGTGACAACAAGCTGAAAGTCCTCTTCGATGAAGACAGCTGTGAAGTGCTCAACTCGAAACGTGAATGCACCATCAGAGGTCACAGGTCAAAGAATGATTGTTATATGCTCTCACAATCTTGCTTATTTGTTGAAGGTGCAGGTTCTCTTCAAACAATTTTGTGGCATGAAAGATTGGGACATCTAAACTTCAAGGACTTGATCAAACTCAGTCGAGCTGGAGCAATCAAAGGCTTACCTGGCCTAAGAAAGTCTGATGTGAACATGTGTGACAACTGTGCGAAGAGCAAGCAACAGAGAGCATCCCACAGAACCATTGACCAAAGTGGTTCTACCCAGTGTCTGGAACTCATTCACATGGACTTGTTTGGTCCAACTGATGTAAAGAGCCTGGGAGGTAAAAATTATGTTCTTGTTTGTGTTGATGATTTTTCAAGATATACGTGGGTATCTTTTCTCAGGGAGAAGAGGGAAGCTCTCAAGGCCTTCATCAAGCTAAGCAATCAGTTGTCAAATGAGAAGGACTGCAAGATCAACAGAATTCGGAGTGATCATGGTGGTGAATTTGAAAGCCATGCATTCGAAGACTTTTGCAGTGAGCATGGAATCAAGCATGAATTCTCAGCCCCACGCACTCCTCAGCAGAACGGTGTAGTGGAAAGAAAGAACAGAACTATCCAAGAAATGGCTAGGGTCATGCTCAACTCGAAAAGGGTACCTCAATACTTGTGGGCTGAAGCTGTCCATACAACGTTTCATGTTATCAACCGAGTTCACTTGCGATCTAAAGTGATGAAAACTCCCTACGAGTTATGGACTGGTAAAAAGACTACTCTCTCTTATTTTCATATCTTTGGCAACAAGAGCTTTGTTCTTAATGACAGGGAGCACTTGGGAAAGATCCAGGAGAAGAGTGAGGAAGGGATTTTTATGGGATACTCCTCTACCAGTAAAGCCTATAGAGTGTACCTTCCCTTCTCCAGGAAAGTCACTGAATCAGCCAATGTGGTCATTGAGGACAAACCTAGCCGTCCTGTGGAGATCCTGGGTGATGATATTACAGAAGATCATGTCCAGGAAAAGCCTGAGTCACCTGATCATGCCCTCTCTATGGAGTCAGATCAAAGTACTGTTCAATAAGTTGGACTGAACGCACATCAGTCGTGTCCTCCATCTGCCAAGAAGGTTCATAGGAACCATGATAAAGATGATGTCATAGGAGACATAAATCAGGGAAGAAGGACCAGGGCCAAGAAAAAAGATTAACTACAAGGAACTTACAGGGCTTCACTGTTTCACCTCAAGAATTGAGCCTAGCAAGGTGGAAGAAGCTCTATCTGATGAGCACTGGATTGCTGCAATGCAGGACGAGCTCCAACAATTTTCCAGAAATGAAGTTTGGGAACTGGTGGAAAGGCCAAGAATGTTAATGTCAATGGTACCAAATGGATATTCAAAAATAAGTCTGATGAGAATGGCAACATAACCAGGAACAAGGCGAGGCTTGTGGCACAAGGATACACTCAAGTTGAAGGAGTGGATTTTAGTGAGACTTTTGCTCCTGTGGCGAGACTAGAAGCTGTGAGACTACTACTTGTTGTGGCTTGCTCCTTGGAATTCAAGTTGTACCGGATGGATGTCAAAAGTGCCTTTCTTAATGGCTGGCTCAAGAAAGAAGTTTATGTTGAACAACCTAAAGGGTTTGAAGACCCTCATCTGCCTGATCATGTGTACAAGCTCAATAAGGCTCTGTATGGTCTCAAACAGGCCCCTAGGGCATGGTATGAGCGGCTGCCCACCTACTTACTGGGAAATGGATATGAACGTGGTAGCACTGACCAAACTATGTTCATCAAGAAGGAAACCAGAGGTCTTATCATTGCCCAAATATATGTGGATGACATTGTATTTGGATCCACCTCTCATATTCTAAAGGATGAGTTCATCAAGATTATGAGCAGTGAATTTGAGATGAGTTTGGTGGGAGAGCTGACCTACTTTCTTGGGCTGCAAATCACTCAGAAGAAGGAAGGAATTTTCCCGTCCCAAGCCAAGTATGCCGAGGGCATTGTTAAAAAATTCGGTATGGAGTCCAGCAAGCCTGCTAGAACTCCCATTGGCACAAATGATAAGATCAGCCTGGATCCTACTGGTACTAGTGTAGACTCAAAACTATATCGAAGTATCATCGGGAGCCTCTTGTATTTGGAAGCCAGCAGACTTGATATAAGCTTTGTTGTGGGTGTTTGTGCAAGATATCAAGCGGATCCTAAGGAGTCACATCTACATGCTGCCAAGCGGATCATCAAGTATGTCTCAGGAACTGCTAACATGGGAATTTGGTACTCCAAGGATTCAAGTCTACAACTCACAGGATATAGCGATGCCGATTGGGCTGGGTGTGTCAATGATCGGAAAAGCACCACAGGTGGATGCTTCTATGTGGGAACAAACCTGGTGAGCTGGTTCAGCAAGAAGCAAAGCTCCGTGTCCTTATCTACTGCAGAAGCTGAGTACTTGGCTGCTGGAAGTTGCTGCGCTCAACTCCTCTGGATGAGGCAAATGTTGAAGGACTATGGTATGGAGCAGAAGGAGATGATCTTGCTGTGTGACAACATGAGTGCCATCAGCATAGCTAAGAACCCAGTGCAACACAGTCGGACAAAGCATATCGACATCAGACATCACTATATCAGGAAACTTGTTGAGGATAAGGTGGTGTTCATTCAACATGTTGGAACTGATCTTAAACATGCAGATATATTCACCAAGGCTCTCAATAGTGATCGCTTTGAATCACTCAGGAGGGATCTTGGTATTTGCAACATTGTCTAAGTGATTGTCGAAATGGATCTCCCCATGGTGTAATTGGTTAATTCTCTAATCTCTAACCTTGTCAATATAATTATTTGTTACTAATGGTTGGATTGCAGGAATTATGTTCTATAGGGGAGATCAGTGGCCCAATGGACAAGCTAATGAGCCCAAATTATTATTTAAACTCAGCTTGGCCCAACAGGCCCATAAAGGAAAATGATAGTGTTGGAGTATGGCGGGAAGGGTCATGTCACTCTGTGTAACGTGTCTCCTCTCATACTTTTGATTCTGCCTATGCTCTGTATCTCTCTTGAAGATCAATCGTCTCCATTATCATTTCACACTCTTGTTTTCTACTCTCATTGCTCTCCAGTATTTATGGTTTTGTGTGTCTCAGTTCGTGCAACAACATGGTTCAAACCAGAGGATCAAAAGATTCGAGTTCAAAGCAAGGTTCTCCGTCTGTGTCGACGAACCCTAGTTCGCAGAAGAGTGCGCCTGTCTCGAAGAAGAAGTCAAATGCGGTGAAATCGACTGTTTCTTCTACTCCATCTAAAGGGGTTTCAGACCCTTTGGACATTAGGAACGAACTCAAGATGGCGGGTGTAGCAGTTGAGGGGGAGACATCAGTTCCAGCAGTTTCAGCCACTCCATCCACGATGAAGTCAGTTGATCCTGAGGCGGTTTCTGGAGTCTCCACTACAAAACGGGGAACAGTGGTACAATCTCAAGGCAAATCGGTTATGGAATCTCCCAATAATCTGAACACTCTTGCCACTGCTGCCTCTGATGCTTCTGGCTCCAAGAAATCGACTAAGGAAGGTAAAAAGGGCTCTAAGAAACCTTCTTGTAGCACTAATGTATCTGTTTCAAGAAAGAACCCGTCTCAAGCCAAGTCTTCTGAGGAAAATCAAGATGATGAGGACGTGCGTCTATCCGACTTGGCTCCTGTTACAATGAAATTGGTCAACAAGGGAGAAGCAGAGAAGAAACTGGCAAGGGGTGGGTCACCTAAACCAGCTTTCCCTCTCCAGGAAGCTTCAAAATCAAAACCCTCGTCTGGTGTTTCTGAAAAGGGTTCCAAGCCCTCCTCTAGAGTGAAGTCCTCAGTCTCAAAATCCAAGGCCATACCTGTTGTACCTCTTGCATCCTTGAGGCCATCTGAACAAAGTGTTACTCCATCCAAGACCTCAGAGAAACCTCCAGCCACCAAAGGTGTGTCGTCTGGAATCTCTGCAGATGAGCGAATTGCTGGATCTACCTCTAGTCATGTTGAAGAAAATATCCCTACGGGTGATGGTTCTCAAGCTGTAGTGTCTAAGACAGTAGATCATTCTGAGTCTTCCCAAGCCGCTGAGGATCCCAAGGCTAAGGATGACCAAACTCAGAAGAATCTGGATGTGTTGGATGAAGGTGTAGAGAAATCAAGTGAATAAGAATCGAATGATGAATCAGGAGAAGATGATGAAGAAGGATCGAGCTCAGATGAACCGGAACCTACTCCTGCAGTTGGATCCAAAGTAGCTCAAGTTCATATTCCCAAAGTCTCCAAGGAGAAAGAGTCAGACTCAGAGTTCAATGAGGAAGATGAACCCACTCAAGAGGATGACAGTGCAAACTCTCAGGGGAAAGTTCCGAGGAAGAAGAAGAGTCCATCTTGCCCCTGAACTAAAGGGGTCTCAGTCTGAAGCTGCCACTTCATCCAAGAAAGGGAAGCGTGTTCGTGATGCAGAAGAGGAGTCCAAGAAGAGAAAGAAGTCCAAACAAGATCCTAAGCAGAAGCAATCTATGGAAGTGCTGGATGCTTGTCTTGCTCACTCTGACCTGTTCTACTATGCAGCCACTGAAGACTACTTCAACTCTGTGGTGTCTAAGAGGAAGTTCAGACACTTGCTGAAATGGGGGTCAAAGCTCAAGAAATACAGGCCAAATCTGGTGGCTCAGTTCTATGCCAATCTTCGCAAGAGCATCATTGAACAAGATTCAGTATGGTTCAACCTCAATTTCACAAGAGGAGTTCTCTACAAGATCTCACCTTCATTGATTCACAAGCTACTTGGAATTCCAGATGTACCATTTGATGGGATCGTTGAAAAAGGAGTCTTGAAACTTTTGACAAGTTGCATTAACACGAGTATTTTTATAAAAAATATCAAGTTTGAATTTATTAAATGAAAAGAGTTATGATTCTTGGGAAAGGGGTTTAAGGATATATTCCTCTTTTTATTACTCATGTGGGAAACTTTGATTTCAAATGACGCGAAGAAAATCCCCGGCCATGAAACTTATGACAATTTCCCATTATATGAGTATTTTCCGAAAATAAATCATCCTGGTTTTCAATTTTATTTAATGAAACCAATTTATGAAGATGGAGTTGGGATTAGGGATATACTTATAGGTTGTCACGTTTTTATTACTCGTGTTAAGAAACTGTGCCCCCGAAAGCGCACGGTGTCAAAAATTGCAGTAATTTATAGTAAGACCGGATCGTTCACTGGAGGATGTGCGATACAAGCAGGTCTCACGTCGTTTTACTAGATTTTCCACTCGTATTGCTCAAATCAGTTTTGAAGTTGGACTAACAACTACATGACTGAATTTAATCTACATTATGAAAGCAGTTAAATAAGCTAAAGAACATGCTAATATTGAATCTAAAGGGCAGATGGAAATAATTCCACAAAAACAATAAAAGCTGTAAATCTATGCTATAGTATCTATGAAGCTAATTCAAATGATGACAGAATGGACAGGGAGAAAAGAATAAAGATTGGACAAGGTTTAGATAAAACATAATTAAACTTCCATCTTTATACACAGCTCTTTATTTGGGATAATCCTGTCAGAAAGCTAATTCTCATGCTCTCAGCACCATGTTCCCTTTAACAGACAGGTACTTACAGTGTGAGTTTACATGTTCTTAAGACCACAAGTTCTAAGATACCACAGATTCATAACTGCCCCGGCCAGGGTATGATATTTCATCTGTGGTGGTCAAGCAACACCTGAAGAGTCATTAGTTGAATTGCCAAGTACTGCTATCATATCCCCCGCGTCACACCCAAAGTTTCTAATCAAACCCTGAACTATCCCTTAACTCTCAGTCCTAGTAGCAGTTAGAAGATCTAGAGACACATCCGAGTGACCTCTACGAAAGAAATTAAAAGAAAGTAGTAAAGAAAGCATTTAAAATCCTATCACTCGGAAGTTTCAAAAGCTTCGTTCTGGTAGTGAAAGAAAGCCCCCAGTCAGGATGACTGGATGTGGATCAAGAATTCCCGAATCTCGATGAACCGCTCGCAGTGTTCACTTCCTTCCAGGTGGTTATGAGATACAAACTAATGAAACGAACTAATAGATTAGTTCGTTCCGGATGCACTCACTCAGGACTCAAAAATAGGCTTTGGCAGAAGAGGATAGCAGTTGAAAGGAACTCAACCCTATCTTAGAAAATAACCAAGGCCTACGTGTTGTTCCTCTAGGATTTTCTATCTCACTGTATTTGAATCCAAGTGGATCCCATCTCGGTGTGATAGTTAAGACTAAATTCCCAACACATAGCAATTTCGGAAAATAATAAATGTGAAAACCAATCCCTAAACATGTACTAGACTCTCAATAAGAACACATACCCTTTCGATCTAGAAGAGACCTAATCGCTGACTCTGCTTCTAATTTCCCAAAATTAACCCTTGACAGAGTATGAACTAGACATAACTGAGGAATTTATCCCTTACTCAAATCCGGATTTTATAAGTGAATTTTTGTTGGAAGTTTAATATGCGGTACCTATTTTAAATTCAAACTTCTAATGTCCAAGGGAAGGATCCCAAAATATTATGGACCACAGTAGCTACATAATAATATCATGCATAAGGATATATGGAAGTGTAAAATTAATCAACCCAAAATATAATGGTGGGTTTAGACAGAACACGTGACACAGAATGAGTTGGCCGTGAAGCCAAAAGGGTGGCAGAGTAATTAGGTGGAATGCAAACATCTGCTTTCCAACTTCCCAACCACTCGGATGGAGCGAATTTAGACAGCAGAAGCCCTAAAATGGTAGTGTCGCTACCAGTTGGGTCTTACTGTCTGCGAATTCTGATAAAAACCTACATGCTTCCTTTCGGCAATATTCATTAGCTAACATTGACATATATTAACCAACTTATATTACAGATTGGAATTTGGGTTTGGAAATTAAGATAAAGAGAATAAAACTGCATTTGGACAATAATTAACCGAGTGGCTACTTCAGTTCCCGGTGAAAGGACCGTTCGCCTGACCTCGTTAGTCATTATCCAAACCATGCAAAATAACAAACAGTAGTTAATATACAGATTACGGGCTACTTCATTTCCCGGTGAAGGGACCGTTCGCCGACATTATTCTGTAGTATCTCTCACTGTTTGTTCATACATCACGAAAAAGGATAAAATAAAATAGAAATAAAGACAGTGCCTTGTATGAGAGACATTGGTTTCTCATGCAAGATTATGGAATCAATTCATAATTAATGTCTTAAATAATCCTTCACACCATAATCAATTACAGTCCGGATTATCTGCTTAAGGCATTAAAGTTTTGTTTATAGAAAAATGTGTTTGGGAGAATTGAACAAAGATCATTTAATCAATGTAATTATCGATCTTAATCATTGCTAATTATGATCTTTAATTATTAACTTAAGGGTTCAATTAATTAATGAGAAAACTGGAGAATTGGAAAATCTGGCAGAAACTGCCAATTACGACGCTAATCAGATGTTACGACGCTATCCTAAGAGAGTGCCATGGGGATAGCGTCGTCATGGATTGGTGACAGAGGTAAAAATTTTGGTGTTTAAAGAGTTTATGTACGACGCTAAACATGATTACGACGATATCCTAAGGTAGCGTCGTAGTGTTAGTGTCGTGCATGGGAGTTTAGAATTGAGGTGCCACGACGCTATGCATGTCCTACGACGTTAAACGTGGTTTACGTCGTAAGGTCTAGCGTCGTAGTGAGGAGAGATGATTTTAAAAGAGAAAGAAGTGCTACGACGCTATACACTAAATTACGACGCTATCCTAGGATAGTGTCGTAGGTGTAGCGTCGTAGGTGGATTTTCTGAAGAGTTAGAAAAAAGGGAAGTTACGACGTTATGCACTAAATTACGACGCTATCCTAGGATAGTGTCGTGGTCATAGCGTCGTAAATGGGGTTTTTATGAAAATGAAGAGTTTTGGGGTCCTACGACCCTAGACAAACATTACGACGCTATGCAAGGGTAGCGTCGTAGGTCTAGTGTCGTAGGGCAAAATGGTGTTTGAATTCTGAAGTAACTACGACGTCAACCCCTGCCCTACGTCGCCATCAGTGGATAGCGTCGTAGGGCGGTTAGCGTCGTAGCTAACTAAGTTTATGTTGTTGGTCGGGTAATGCAATCTCTACGATTGCAAACCCTATTTTCAAGTTCATAGTTCATCAGTGCAGGAACAGTAATGAAATGAAAGGAAAACAGGAAACTAAAATACACAAAAACATGGTATAATGAGCTAAAAACATGCACCCATGAACCACAAACCCAAATAAGGATTTTCAACCATAAAAACGTGCATAAGAACCAAAAAAACCAAAAAATAAAAAAGAAAGAAAGAAAGAAGATAGAAAACCCATTTGCAAAAGAAAATAAAATGACCAAATGGTCATTAAACCAAAAATAAAGCAAGTAAATTCATGGAATCATTTCCATTTCATGTTTTTGGGACTCTTTGAAGCTTAACTTCCATTTTTTCATAAAATGGTTTGATAATACCCATCACTTGGGCATTTCAAACCTAAATAAGAGTTTAACAAAACTGGAAATAAAGGAAAACAGTGGCTATCCTACTGGAAGCACCAAAGTAATACTAATCTATGTAATAGTTTAACTAAACTAGAAGCATAAAATAAATAATGCATAAAAATAAAACTAACTACTCTAACTAACCTACACTATTCTCAAGAACTCCAGCTGCCTTCAAGTTTGGAATGTGATGAAGTGACAAGACTAGGGAGTCAACACCTCTATATATAGGCGAGAAACCCTAGGCCCATGGGCCCCCAGGCCCTTGAATTTGAATTCTGCAGCTTGGTACGACGCTATACTTGGCTTCGTCGCTATCTTCACTACGACGCTATGGGTACTGCGTCGTAGTCTTCCATCTCAAAACACTCTTTGTCTCTAAATGGACAGCCTACGACGCAGTCCTCTGCTACGCCGCTACACTTGAGTACGACGCTATGCTGGTTCAGCGTCGTAGTTCTTCCTTCAGAGTTCTGTCTCCATTTCTGCCTACGACGCAATGCTCGGCTACGACGCTATACATGCTCAGCGTCGTAGTTGAGTGTAGCGTCGTAATTTCCTGGAAATATCAAATTTTTGTGGGTTTTCATTTCTTTTCCCATCTTTTTGTTTCCTTTTTCTTTTCTTTTCTTTTTCTCATGTTTTTGGATTTTTCTAGCATAAATGTGTAACAAAATTACATAATTATGCATTTTTCATACCAGCTCAATATTTTTACAAATATGCATAAATCAGTCTGATTCTACTGCTTTCTTATTTAATATAAGACCGGAATGCGATCAAATGCCCGTTTCAGACACGGAGATGGATTGAAAATAATGGACATTTCTGGCCATTATCAACATCCTCACATTTAATACTGATCGTCCCCGAGCAGTCAGAGTCAATGTTCCTAAGAACACGGACTCTACATATTCAATTCATTTTCGTGGCTTCATAAACTACATTCTTTTTGGATTGGGATAAGATAATCAAAAACTTCAAGCATTAAATTCCCTTGATTTCAGTGTTTAATGAAATGATACTTGCTCACTACATCGGGCCTACAAATCAAGCATTATTGTCGATCCTTCATGAATATCATGTTTGAAAGATGCAAAGATTATGAATGAGAATTAAGGTATGACACGAACATGATTCATGAAACAGAGCCTCACATATAAGAGAATCGGAAAATTCACTCACTCTCAAATAGGGTTTAATCATTGAGCACTCAAAATCGAATTCAATTAAATTTTCCCATAAGCTTGCAATCGACCAACTCGCCACCGGCTCATTTCCTCAAATCGAGATCTCAAGGTCTTATTTAAGGTTATAACGGGGCGTACAGTTGTAACGTTCGGTAGGAAAGGGAAATTATTGGCTAAGAAATGGCAAGAATCTACTCCATGATAACTCGGCAATTTTTTATTTAAGAATTATGATCATCAATACTTCCTTTCTTTCTTTTGTTTTTCTTTTTGCATGACATTAGACTAAGTCTAATTGTTTTGTCATTTGCAATTTATTTTTTTCTGTTGAATGGAACTCAACATTTTTCTCTTTTCTCTCTTTTTTTTTTGAATCGGTTTGTTGAATCCCGATTTATATATATTTTTGATGATCATAAATTTATTGCCTTTGATAGAATTTAACCTTCTCCATTTGGGTTGAATATTTTGGTCTTGTTATAAGGCTAGGAAAATATAGAGGGCTTCAAAGAAAAATTAGGCTTAAAGGCTCAAATTGGTTAATCCTAAAGGGAAAATATTTTTGGGTTTGGATTTCAAACAAAGGCCAAAATTTGGTTTTTCTAAGTGCCTCGATCATGTGCTCGATTTTGGGAATATGGCATGGTCTTGAATCGGTCCCAATTGCAAGTTCTAGTTTCCTTTAATCAAATTGATTCACACATCAAAGAAGATAAATGAGTAAAAGTGACTCATAGCTCAAATCTCACAAGGTTGGATTGACTCATGTCATACAATATTCTCAAATTTAATCAAAGCTTAATTCTAACAATTTATTCAATCAAAATTTTCAACATGAAGATTTATTACCCAATAAGCTGATCGCATCATTAAATTTTTATAGCTCAAAACCTTAGGAATTCATGTCATGCATGTTCTCAATTATATTATCCCAATTTAAAAGTTTGAAAATTTAATCACAAGCCTAAATTCAACAAGTGAATTTAGAACAGGTTTATGCATACTTTTTGCTGGTTATTTAATTTAAAGCAGTAAAGAGGCACTGCTGACATACAGAGTATGTCAACAGCATATTTTTGGCCTGACAGTCGCTTATTCATCTCGGACTGTCGAACATCTTTTCAAGAAGAAAACAAATAAAAATTGTTTGCGGATCTCAATGCTTGAGCTCCATTCATGGAAAGCGATAAAGTACATCATTTTCAAGAGATTCTTGAACAGTTAGTACGAACCTGCACACAAAAGAAGAATTCCCTCATATGATGTTTACACTTAAATAAAATAAAGCATTTTAGGATTCATTCTCCCTCCATTCCTCCTCTCCTAGGGAAAGAAGAATCTGCTCCAGTGGATGAAGCTTGTTAAGTTACAACGCAGGCACCAGCCGTTATGTTCTTCCAGGGTTGCCCCCATCATTGGGCAGTAGATCCGGTCTGCCTGGCCATGGAATAGACCAGGGGAGTCCAGGCTATTTGCCAGCCATCCGAGGGTGTTGGTGGACGTGTAGACAAAGACTGACCTATCAGTTACCATTTCTTCGATCATTTTGATCCCTAGTAGCACTTGGCTCTCATCCAGCTTACTTAACAACATCAATCCTCGCACGAAGATTGACGCTTTGTGATTGTCCTCTATCCCTAGTCGCAGCATCTCGCAGGCTTGCTCTTCATCCCCTCCTGTAGATGCTTCTATTGCCGGGACGATCTGATGGTTGAAATTTTCTGCCTCTATGCATTTTTGCAGGAATTCCTCCTTCTGCCTCCGAATACCTTGTTGCCACATTTTCACGGAGGAGAGTTCCAGTTCGCATCGCTTGTAAACAATGGTGAGATCGCCTGTGTCCCTCAGCTTCATGCAAGTTTCCCTAGCTCTGAACACTTCCCTCATGTCATCCTCTCCGATTCGGGAGAGGATTTCCCCTAGCAGCTCTAGTGGTAGGTCCAGCAGCTGGGTCCCTTCGCGTATTGGGTCTGGGATCTGGAAAATGATGTCCCTGAAAAGATAGGGAGTCATGAATCCAATTTTTATAATTTTCTCGGAAACCATTCAAGTTTGGAAACCAACATCCTCACATTTAGAGCTTTGCTCTAGATGTGAGGCTATTAAATTTCCAACTAGAATTTTAATATAAAGCATAGGTAAAACAAAAATGGTCATAGACCAAAAATCTTTTTAATGGGCTATAGGGCCCAAAAACTTGATTTTCCAATTTTTAAACAATCCCGTGGTGATTGTTGAAAGTGCAATGGAATGGAATGGAACGCGAATCGAGGACTGTGCAATTGGTGACGCGGCGGCTCGGAACTGCTCAACTTGAACTGTTTGGGAAGGAGAAATGGGCAGTTCAAGTGATAAAAATAAAGGGAAATCATTTTTTAATTTTATAAAGGTTGACCAAATTTATTTAATAAAAGGTGGGATTTTGTGGTCCCAATTTTGGAATTTTCTAAGTGATAGCAGTCCACATGATGAGAAGAGACTGCTATTTTATTACAACCAGTTTATGTTCCATTGGGAACAAAACAAGTTGGCCAATTTTTAAAAAGAACCTACTATTTTGTCTTTTTCTAAAAGGTCACTTTTATTGAAAAGTGGTAAGTTCCCATTGGGTGTCTGTACCATGTTTCCAAAAACAAGCAAACATTTATTCCCAAAAGATTTCGTCATGCTGTCAACAGGTATGCCAAAAAGAACACCCACTTGAGTGCTCCCTTTACCCACAACAGCAAGCATAAATCATTATTAACACAAAATTAAATCCCAACAAGGTTTGAACAAAAATAAACACTGAAGCTTTTGTCAAGATCTTAGAAAAACTAACAACATCATGGTGCTCAAAATAGCACCCTAATGCTCATCAGTTTGATTTTTCAGGTTTTGGGTTTCAGAAGTTTTTCAAACCCTAACAGCTCAGACATCAAGGTTCTTGTGGGTTTCAAAAATCAAAAGTTTAACAAGATTAGAACCTTCCCTACCCTTAACAACAGCACAAAATCACACATTCTCATCCCATATCATGCTCGGTCAACACTGGTAATGTCAAAGGAAAACTGAAGCTACTCCCCCACTTAAAACCGAAAGCAAACAAAACCAAAAACAGGAAAACAAGAAAACAAACAAGGCACATTATGCTCTTTAAAAGCTATTTACAAGCATGAGACTCAAAATACTCTATAAAATCGCAAAAGAGGGGGGGTGGCAAATGAGACATCTTACTCCGATCTTCCCCTTGGGGGAGAGGGAGGCATTGGTCCCAAGTTAGGGAAAAGTCTGAAAAATCTGGCCATGGTATCCCCTTGGTTTTGGTTGGAAAAAGTTGAGAAGAACTGTGCGTTCTTTCACAGGGAAGTGGTTTGGAAAATGAGAGTGGAGTGAAAATGGGGAAGAAAAAGGGTCGGGGTATTTATAGGCGGGAAGAATTGTTGTTACGACGCTATACTTGTCCTACGAGGATGGGTTCAGCGTCGTAACTAGAATGGAGGGAAAAAGTCAACCACGACGCTATACCATTGGTACGACGCTGGTGTAGCATCGTAGTTCAGTGTAGCGTCGTAGGTCGAGAGTGAGATGAAGGGGTACTACGGCGCTATCCATTTACCACGACGTTATACTAGGATAGCGTCGTAGTTAAGGACTGCATCGTAACTGAGTTGACTCCCGTCAACACTCAGATTTCAGAATTTTCAAAATTCTGCGGACTGGGCCCGAGTAGATGAAATTGGGCCTCAGTTGGTTTTATTTATTTTGGACTCAGAAAATTTTTGTCCAAAACATTTTTATGGTATGATAGGCTGAATTAATAAAGTCCTACTTGCTTAAAATGGGTTGGATTAATTTCACTTGTTTGCAGAAATTATTCCGGATTTTAAACTACTTTTAATTTCCGGAATTATTTTCTTAAATTCGTGGGATTAATCCAACCGGGAACCTGGTTTTTCTGCTGTATTTTTCTGCTCCTTCTTTTTGGTGGTTCCATGGTTTCTGCAAGACAAATAAATTACCCATGTTAGATTTTCTCCAATTATCAACATCCTCACATTTAGAGTCTTAGTACTCTAAATGTTTAATTGACTTTTGGATACTTTCTGTTTTTGAATTAAAATAAGGCATCAATACATGAAATGAAATTTTTATAATTTTAATGCTGTTTTTATTGAATATAAGCCGGGTCTGCCACTGCTTGACTCTCTTTCTCCGGATCGTAGTGTCCTATGTATTCCTTCAAACGTTGTCCATTCACCACCTGATTTCCTTTTTCAGTTCGGATCTTGACTGCACCGTTCTCAAACACCTCCAACACCTCATATGGCCCTTCCCATCTGGATCTTAGCTTTCCGGGGAACAGCTTCAGCCTAGTATTAAACAACAAGACATTTTGACCGACATAGAAGTGTTTAGGCTTAATCCGGCGATCGTGCAACTTCTGGGTCCGCTCTTTGTAAATCCTTGAGCTTTCATAAGCATGCGCACGTATTTCCTCAATTTCATTGAGGTCCAACTTGCGTTTGCTCTGAGCAACTCTTGGATCAAAATTAAGCGTTTTTACGGCCCCAGTAAGCTTTATGCTCTAGTTCTACGGGCAGGTGACAGGCTTTTCCGAAGACAAGCCTATAAGGGGACATCCTGATGGGAGTCTTGAATGCAGTGCGGTATGCCCATAGAGCATCATTGAGCTTACGTGCCCAATCCTTACGGGTTATCCCAACCGTGGCTTCGAGTATATGTTTGATCTCGCGATTCGATACCTCGACTTGTCCACTAGTTTGAGGATGATAAGGCGTGCCTATCTTTTGGAGGATTCCTGTTTTTATCATAAGGTTCTCAAAAGATTTATTAACAAAATGTGTTCCTCCATCAGATATTATCACCATAGGTATGCCAAATCGGTTAAAAATGTTGTTCTTGAGGAACTTGATGACTTGGCTACCATCATTGGTTGGTAACGCGACAGCTTCTACCCATTTGGACACGTAATCGACAGCTACCAAGATATAGTAGTTTCCACCAGATGGTGGGAACGGTCCCATGAAGTCAATGCCCCATACATCAAAGATCTCAAGTGCGAGAATCCCCTTTTGAGGCATCTCATCCCTCTTGGAGATGTTTCCTAATCTTTGGCACCTGTCACAGGCTTTTACATACACCTTGCAGTCCTCATAAATAGTAGGCCAGAAAAAGCCACACTCGAGTACCTTGTGGGCAGTTCGAGTGGGACCGTGATGACCTCCATATTCAGATTCATGGCATTTCTTGGTGATCTGGTAAGCCTCAGACTCAGTCACACACCGTCTGATTATTGAATCAGCGCAGTGTTTGAACAAGAAGGGATCTTCTCAGAAGTAGTTTACTACTTCTTTGAAGAATTTTGCCCTTTTGTATTTCTGCTGGAATGGTGGAACTATCCCACATGCTAAAAAGTTAGCAATGTCGGAGAACCATGGACATGCTTGATCATGCAAATGCAGAGCGAACAACTGTTCATCCGGAAACTCTTCATTAACGGCTTTGTCATTTTTATCATTTTCTAGTCGAGATAAGTGGTCAGCAGCACCATTATCTCGACCTCGCCTATCTTTTATTACAATGTCAAACTCCTGCAACAACAGCACCCACCTGATTAAACGAGACTTTGGATCTTGCTTGCTAAACAAGTATCTGAGTGCACTATGGTCAGTGTACACTACAGTCTTTGTCCCAATCAGATATTGTCTGAACTTGTCAAATGCAAAGACCACAGCATACATCTCTTTTTCTGTAGTGGTGTAGTTTACTTGGGCTTCATTCAAGGCATGACTTGCGTAATGAATTACGCAATGTCTCACATCCTTATGTTGCCCTAAAACTGCACCTACTGCAAGACCACTTGCATCACACATTACCTCGAATGGCAGTGACCAATCGGGTGGTTGCACAATTGGAGCATAAGCTAACATTGTTTTGAGCGTGTCAAAGGCTTGGACACATGCTTCACTTATTACAAAGGGATTTTCTTTACAAAGAAGGTTAGTGAGCGGCTTGGAAATTTTAGAGAAATCCTTAATGAATCTCCGGTAAAAACCGGCATGCCCTAAGAAGCTTCTAACCGACTTGATAGAGTTGGGGAGAGGGAGATTGGAAATGATGGAGACTTTGGCTGGATCGACCTCTATGCCTGCACGTGAAATGCGATGACCTAACACTATGCCCTCAGTGACCATAAAATGGCACATTTCCAAGTTTAAAACCAAGTTAGTATCCTCACATCTCTTTAAAATTTTAGCAAGATTGGTCAGACATTCTTCAAACGTATCTCCATATACAGAGAAGTCATCCATGAAAACTTCAATGCACTTTTCGATAAATTCGGAAAATATAGACATCATGCAACGTTGAAAAGTGGCAGGTGCATTACACAAACCAAAAGGCATGCGCCTATAGGCAAAAGTGCCATAGGGGCAGGTAAAAGTTGTTTTTTCGTGATCCTCACTGGCGATCACTATTTGATTATAACCTGAATAACCATCTAAAAAGCAATAAAACTCCCTTCCCGCCAACCGTTCCAACATTTGATCGATAAAAGGCAAAGGGAAATGATCCTTGAGAGTGGCTTCGTTCAACTTCCGGTAGTCTATGCAGACTCTCCATCCGGTGACCGGCCGTGTGGCAATTTCCTCCCCTTGTTTATTCTTGGTTATGCACATCCCACCCCGCTTGGGAACAGCCTGCACAGGACTGACCCATTTGCTGTCAGAAATTGGGTATATAATACCGGCATCTAACAGCTTGATCACTTCCTTTCTTACCACTTCTTGCATGGGTGGGTTCAATCTTCGTTGGGGCTGGCGTGAGGGCTTGAAATTCTCCTCCATTAAAATCCTGTGCATACAAACAGAAGGGCTTATTCCTTTGATATCAGAAATGGTCCAACTGATTGCACGCACATGTTTTTTAAGCACTCCCACCAGAGCATTTTCTTGATCTTGTGTTAGCTTAGCTGACACAATTACCGGTAATTTTTTATGTTCTGCGAGAAACGCATACTTAAGATGTTCCGGTAAAACTTTTAGTTCAAGCTCTGGTGGGCATTCCACTGAAGGAAGTAATTTGCGAGAATTAGATGGGGAAAATTCAGATTTACCTGTCGGATCCTGCATCAGTACAGGATCCACCTCCTCTTGGTCGGCGTCGTTATGAAACTCGGCGCCGTCAAATTCCTCCAAATCCCCAGTTTCGGGATCGGCGAAATGGACGGCGCTGCAGTCTTCGTGCTCCTCACCAGCAGGCTTCAGTACCTGCTTTGAATAGTCATCATCCATCGTCATTACAATCCCATTGTTAGAGTCTAGCTCTCCCTCTCTCCTACAATCTATTACATCAAGTGTGGAACAAGTTTCCTCATGCGGAAACCTCTGCAGCTTGCCCATGTTGAAATTCAGCTCTTCTTCTCCAACACGGAGCTTGATTTGATTTGAACGTGCGTCTATCAGTGCACCACCCATTGAAAGGAAGGGGCGGCCAAGGATTAGTGGCATCTCATAGTCTTCTTCTATGTCAAGAATGATGAAATCGACAGGAAAGAGTATTCCTCCCGTCTTGACGATCACATCCTTCAGTATCCCAAAGGGATGAGTGATTGACCGGTCTGCCAGTTGTAATTTCATTGTAACCGGCTCAATCACTCCCAAGTGAAGACGTTTTGCCATGGCGAGTGGCATAACGTTGATGCTCGACCCCAAGTCGCATAGTCCCTTTCCGACATTTATCTTTCCGATGTGGACTGGCAGTGTGATACAGCCTGGGTCCTCCTTCTTCTCAGGTAGCACTCTTTGGATTATGGCACTGCAGCTGCTGTTTACAATCACCACCTCATCCTGGTCGAATTTCCTTTTCCCTGAAATCATTTCTTTAAGAAATTTAGCATAGACGGGAATTTCTGAAATCATTTCGACCAAGGGAATAGTGATCTCGACAGCTTTCAATCTTTCCAGAAATTTCTTGAATTTAAGATCTTGTTCCTTATTTTTAAGACGCGCAGGGTATGGCACCCTTGGCATATACTTATTATCATCTAAATGTTTTTGTGGTGAAGGGTCAGAAATTGTACCTTCACCTTTACCATTTTTAGCCTTGTCTTCTGCAGCTTCAGTCTGCAAATTGGTTGTTTCTATTTCTGCATCATCCGCTTCTTCATCAGCAGCATTGTCCTTCCCAGATTCATTTCCTTTTTCCACATCATCCTTTCCTTTCGGTCCAGCCAATTTTTTTACAAGATTTCAAAGTTATTGCCTTGCACTGTGGGTTTTTCTCTGCTGCGCTTGGCAATGCTCCTTTATCCCGTTTTTGCAATTCACTGGCCATTTGAGTCACTTGGGTTTCCACATTTCTGATGGAGGCCTGCAACTGTGTGTTAATCTCCTTCTGACTTGTGATAAAATCAGTAATCAAATTTCCAGCCTTGATGGAGGCTTTTGGTTTTGATTCTGATTCTGGTTCCATTGGCCCTGATTAGGTATGAACTGTGACTGGGGCTGGAAGTTCTGGAAATTTTGGCTAGGCTGTTGGAAATTTTGATGGGGTCTTTGTTGGATTTGATGCTGAAAGTTTTGGTTTTGGTTTTGAAAATTCGGTCCTCTATTCTGATTAAATCCTTGATTCTGCTGAGGGTTGAACTGTTGTGGCTTGTTCAGAAGGTGGGAGTTGAGGGCATTGTTGTTGGAATATGATAAATTCGGGAGCCTGTTTGGGAAAGCCCCTGCAAAATTACAGCTTTCAGATACGACCTGTTCACATGTGTCAGTTGCATGAGCACCCTGGCACAGTCCACAAATCATATCTGTTTTATGTCCTTGAGCAGAGCTTCCGGCTCCTTGATTTACAGACAATGCCGCCACTTGCTCTTGCAGCTTCTCAATATCTGTCTTTTCCGCTGTACCTACAGCACAAAGTCCACGGGGAGGGGTATCATTAGTGCTCTCATCATTCAATCCGGACCTATTCACACTCATTGTTTCAATTTTGGCCCATGCTTGATCTATAGGCATGTGCAACAAGTGTTGCCCCCCTGCAGTATCTAACATATGCTTCCATGCGTGTGTCAGCCCATTGTAAAACTTTCTCAACTGTTCCCATCCCTGAAAACCGTGCTGAGGACATTTCCTCAACAAATTCATAAACCTCTCTTTTGCATCATACAAAGATTCTTCAGGCCTCATCTTAAACTCAGAGATCTTTGACCTTCCTTCATCTACCTTCCATTCCGGAAAGTATTTCACCAAGAAATTCCTTACAATATCCTCCCACGTGCTCCTTTGGTTTACTGGCAATGATTTATACCAGGTTTTTGCTCCACTGCACAATGAGAATGGGAACAACATCATCCTAATGGTGTTCTGAGAAACGCCCTTATTCTTGATCGTGTTGCAGAGTTCCAAGAATGTCGCCAAGTGATCATGTGGATCTTCATGATTGGCCCCTACAAATTGGCTATTCTGTACCAAGTTGATCAAAGCAGGCTTGAGTTCGAAGTTCCTGGCTACAATTGGTGCTCTGCCTGGCACGTTCAAGTATGGTTCTATGATTGGTTGCATGTAATCAGCAGCAGCAGGCTGCTGATTGTTTCCTGGGCCTCCTTGATATTATCCCTGATACTGTCCTTGGTATTGGTCATGTGGGTTGAAGTTCTGGTTGGGATAGAAGTTCCTTGGATCATTGTGATCTTGCGGGTTTGGATTATACTGGTTTGGATTGAACTGGTTGGGATTCTGATACTGATGATTCTGGAAGTTAGGGTCATTTTGGAAATTTTGGTTATTGGGGTTGTTTTGGGGGTTTTGGTGGTTTGGTGGAGGTACTTCGAAGGGTTGTTGCTCGAGATTTGGTGGGTTTCCACCTCCCTGTATGATCTGAGGAGGGGGATCCTCCAAGTTCTCGTCATCAACGTCTTCTGGGTCCTCTTGGATATTTTGGAGTGGTGGGTTAGGTGGTATGTTTGGGGGAATGCCGTGGTTATCCGCCATGTCTGAGATGTCACTACTTGTGCTCGGAGAGAGTAGTGCTTGCCTTTCCCGTTCTTTCCTTTGCTTAGCCTCTGCCCTCAGACGACGAGCTGTTTTCTCGATCTCTGAGTTGAACAGAATTTCGGCTGGGGTCTCCTTTCTCTTTTGCATAGAACGACGGTCTCAGCTACGACAGTACCTGCACCTTCCCCAGGTTAGAATTGGTTCGATCGTGTATACATATTTATAGATATAAGCTAACTATGAGCAATCAGGAATGTAGTTCTCTAATAAAACAGCGCTGCATCCTCCCCGGCAACGGCGCCATGAAACTTTTGACAAGTTTCATTAACACGAGTATTTTTATAAAAAATATCAAGTTTGAATTTATTAAATGAAAAGAGTTATGATTCTTGGGAAAGGAGTTTAAGGATATATTCCTCTTTTTATTACTCATGTGGGAAACTTTGATTTCAAATCACGCGAAGAAAATCCCCGGCCATGAAACTTTTGACAATTTCCCATTATATGAGTATTTTCTGAAAATAAATCATCCTGGTTTTCAATTTTATTTAGTGAAACCAATTTATGAAGATGGAGTTGGGATTAGGGATATACTTATAGGTTGTCACATTTTTATTACTCGTGTTAAGAAACTGTGCCCCCGAAAGCGCACGGTGTCAAAAATTGCAGTAATTTATAGTAAGACCGGATCGTTCACTGGAGGATGTGCGATAGAAGCAGGTCCCACGTCGTTTTACTAGATTTTCCACTCGTATTGCTCAAATCAGTTTTGAAGTTGGACTAACAACTACATGACTGAATTTAATCTACATTATGAAAGCAGTTAAATAAGCTAAAGAACATGCTAATATTGAATCTAAAGGGCAGATGGAAATAATTCCACAAAAACAATAAAAGCTGTAAATCTATGCTATAGTATCTATGAAGCTAATTCAAATGATGACAGAATGGACAGGGAGAAAAGAATAAAGATTGGACAAGGTTTAGATAAAACATAATTAAACTTCCATCTTTATACACAGCTCTTTGTTTGGGATAATCCTGTCAGAAAGCTAACTCTCATGCTCTCAGCACCATGTTCCCTTTAACAGACAGGTACTTACAGTGTGAGTTTACATGTTCTTAAGACCACAAGTTCTAAGATACCACAGATTCATAACTGCCCCGGCCAGAGTATGATATTTCATCTGTGGTGGTCAAGCAACACCTGACAAGTCATTAGTTGAATTGCCAAGTACTGCTATCATATCCCCCGCGTCAAACCCAAAGTTTCTAATCAAACCCTGAACTATCCCTTAACTCTCAGTCCTAGTAGCAGTTAGAAGATCTAGAGACACATCCGAGTGACCTCTACGAAAGCAATTAAAAGAAAGTAGTAAAGAAAGCATTTAAAATCCTATCACTCGGAAGATTCAAAAGCTTCGTTCTGGTAGTGAAAGAAAGCCCCCAGTCAGGATGACTGGATGTGGATCAAGAATTCCCGAATCTCGATGAACCGCTCGCAGTGTTCACTTCCTTCCAGGTGGTTATGAGATACAAACTAATGAAACGAACTAATAGATTAGTTCGTTCCGGATGCACTCACTCAGGACTCAAAAATAGGCTTTGGCAGAAGAGGATAGCAGTTGAAAGGAATTCAACCCTATCTTAGAAAATAACCAAGGCCTACGTGTTGTTCCTCTAGGATTTTCTATCTCACTGTATTTGAATCCAAGTGGATCCCATCTCGGTGTGATAGTTAAGACTAAATTCCCAACACATAGCAATTTCGGAAAATAATAAATGTGAAAACCATTCCCTAAACAGGTACTAGACTCTCAATAAGAACACAAACCCTTTCGATCTAGAAGAGACCTAATCGCTGACTCTGCTTCTAATTTCCCAAAATTAACCCTTGACAGAGTATGAACTAGACATAACTGAGGAATTTATCCCTTACTCAAATCCGGATATTATAAGTGAATTTTTGTTGGAAGTTTAATATGCGGTACCTATTTTAAATTCAAACTTCTAATGTCCAAGGGAAGGATCCTAAAATATTATGGACCACAGTAGCTACATAATAATATCATGCATAAGGATATATGGAAGTGTAAAATTAATCAACCCAAAATATAATGGTGGGTTTAGACAGAACACGTGACACAGAATGAGGTGGCCGTGAAGCCAAAAGGGTGGCAGAGTAATTAGGTGGAATGCAAACATCTGTTTTCCAACTTCCCAACCACTCGGATGGAGCGAATTTAGACAGCAGAAGCCCTAAAATGGTAGTGTCGCTACCAGTTGGGCCCTTACTGTCTGCGAATTCTGATAAAAACCTACATGCTTCCTTTCGGCAATATTCATTAGCTAATATTGACAGATATTAACCAACTTATATTACAGATTGGAATTTGGGTTTGGAAATTAAGATAAAGAGAATAAAACTGCATTTGGACAATAATTAACCGAGTGGCTACTTCATTTCCCGGTGAAAGGACCGTTCGCCTGACCTCGTTAGTCATTATCCAAACCATGCAAAATAACAAACAGTAGTTAATATACAGATTACGGGCTACTTCATTTCCCGGTGAAGAGACCGTTCGCCGATATTATTCTGTAGTATCTCTCACTGTTTGATCATACATCACGAAAAAGGATAAAATAAAATAGAAATAAAGATAGTGCCTTGTATGAGAGACATTGGTTTCTCATGCAAGATTATGGAATCAATCCATAATTAATGTCTTAAATAATCCTTCACACCATAATCAATTACAGTCCGGATTATCTGGTTAAAGCATTAAAGTTTTGTTTATAGAAAAATATTTTAGGGAGAATTGAACAAAGATCCTTTAATCAAGGTAATTATCGATCTTAATCATTGCTAATTATGATCTTTAATTATTTACTTAAGGGTTCAATTAATTAATGAGGAAACTGGAGAATTGGAAAATCTGGCAGAAACTGCCAATTACGACGCTATCCTAAGAGAGTGCCATGGGGATAGCGTCGTCACGGATTGGTGACAGAGGTAAAAGTTTTGGTGTTTAAAGAGTTTATGTACGACGCTAAACATGATTATGACGCTATCCTAAGGTAGCGTCGTAGTGTTAGTGTCGTGCATGGGAGTTTATAATTGAGGTGCCACGACGCTATGCATGTCCTACGACGTTAAACGTGGTTTACGTCGTAAGGTCTAGCGTCGTAGTGAGGAGAGATGATTTTAAAAGAGAAAGAAGTGCTATGACGCTATACACTAAATTACGACGCTATCCTAGGATAGTGTCGTATGTGTAGCGTCATAGGTGGATTTTCTGAAGAGTTAGAAAAAAGGGAAGTTACGACGTTATGCACTAAATTACGACGCTATCCTAGGATAGTGTCGTGGTCATAGCGTCGTGAATGGGGTTTTTATGAAAATGAAGAGTTTTTGGGGTCCTACGACCCTAGACAAACATTACGACGCTATGCAAGGGTAGCGTCGTAGGTCTAGTGCCATAGGGCAAAATGGTGTTTGAATTCTGAAGTAACTACGACGTCAACCCCTGCCCTACGTCGCCATCAGTGGATAGCGTCGTAGGGCGGTTAGCGTCGTAGCTAACTCAGTTTGTGTTGTTGGTCGGGTAATGCAATCTCTACGATTGCAAACCCTATTTTCAAGTTCATAGTTCATCAGTGCAGGAATAGTAATGAAATGAAAGGCAAACAGCAAACTAAAATACACAAAAACATGGTATAATGAGCTAAAAACATGCACCCATGAACCACAAACCCAAATAAGGGTTTTCAACCATAAAAACGTGCATAAGAACCAAAAAACCAAAAAAAAAAAAAGAAAGAAAGAAAGAAGACAGAAAACCCATTTGCAAAAGAAAATAAAATGACCAAATGGTCATTAAACCAAAAATAAAGCAAGTAAATCCATGGAATCATTTCCATTTCATGTTTTTGGGACTCTTTGAAGCTTAACTTCCCATTTTTCATAAAATGGTTTGATAATACCCATCACTTGGGCATTTCAAACCTAAATAAGAGTTTAACAAAACTGGAAATAAAGGAAAACAGTGGCTATCCTACTGGAAGCACCAAAGTAATACTAATCTATGTAATAGTTTAAACTAAACTAGATGAATAAAATAAATAATACATAAAAATAAAACTAACTACTCTAACTAACCTACACTATTCTCAAGAACTCCAGCTGCCTTCAAGTTTGGAATGTGATGAAGTGACAAGACTAGGGAGTCAACACCTCTATATATAGGCGAGAAACCCTAGGCCCATGGGCCCCAGGCCCTTGAATTTGAATTCTGGAGCTTGGTACGCTATCTTCACTACGACGCTATGGGTACTGCGTCGTAGTCTTCCATCTCAAAACACTCTTTGTCTCTAAATGGACAGCCTACGACGCAGTCCTCTGCTACGTCGCTACACTTGAGTACGACGCTATGCTGGTTCAGCGTCGTAGTTCTTTCTTCAGAGTTCTATCTCCATTTCTGCCTACGACGCAATGCTCGGCTAGGACGCTATACATGCTCAGCGTCGTAGTTGAGTGTAGCGTCGTAATTTCCTGGAAATATCAAATTTTTGTGGGTTTTCATTTCTTTTCCCATCTTTTTGTTTCATTTTTCTTTTCTTTTCTTTTTCTCATGTTTTTGGATTTTTCTAGCATAAATGTGTAACAAAATTACATAATTATGCATTTTTACAAATATGCATAAATCAGTCTGATTCTACTGCTTTCTTATTTAATATAAGACCGGAATGCGATCAAATGCCCGTTTCAGACACGGAGATGGATTGAAAATAATGGACATTTCTGGCCATTATCAAGTCTCTTTTAACAGCAAAAAAATTGCTCGGATTATCACCTAGAAAAGTGTTATGTCTATGCATGGCAAGGGAATCAAGCCTCGGTTCTTAACTCAGAAGTTCTATCGTTTGTACAAGTTCTGTGCTTCGAATGTCATGCCAACCGGGAATCACTCATTGGTCACTAGGGAAATGTGCCATCTTATATATGCAATTGATCAGAAGATCCCTATCATCTATGGCCAACTGCTGTTGTCTCAGATGACCAATCTTGCTGAATCCCTCACTACTGATCACAAGAGTCTTCTGCCATACCCTGGACTGATCTATGCATTTCTAGAATCTATGAAGATTCTGGGTAGCAAGAAGGATGCTTTGGAAGAAATATGTGAATTTGTTATCACTCAAAAGCTCCAGAAGAAAGTTCCAGACATTCCAGGACCTGATGGTGTTCTCAGCAACAAGAGTGCTCTGACCATATCGAAGGAGATTATTGAAAAGCACTTGAAGCAATACAGGGAGCTTAAGCAAATCATCACTGATGCTGAGCATGAACTGGAAATGCCCTTTCCTTATTGCCTGACACCTGGTCTGAAGATGATGAATCGGAGGCAGTGACATTCATAACTGATGATCAAGATGCAGATGCTGGGAATAGAGATGAAGAGGAGTCTGAGTAATCCTTGTTTGGCAGAACAATGATCCAGAGGGGGAGTCACAACATCTTTTCAAACCTCTGTCCACCCCTGAAGGATTTTGGTAACATCTTTCTAACTCTGTCTCCTTCATTATCTATTTCATATTATGTTTGTTTTTGTCGGACAAATCGTTTTGTGTTGTTTAGCCTGGATAAACTATTTCATGGAAATTATGTCTTGTTGGACTGTTGAACTCTCTTGAACTATGTCTGGTTATGGAATGTATTTCCCCTTCGATTAAATTGTACAAGCTCTAGTCTTATTATGTGCATTTCTTATGTAAAGAGCTTTTCTTATCATTCTGGGAAATATGTTTTTTTGGCTAGTTTATAGTTGTTCATCATCGGTTTGACTGTTGTAATTGCTGGCTCACTTCCTGCCAAAAAGGGGGAGATTGTTGAGTCATGTTTTGTTGGAAGTTCAATACCGATGATTGAACCTAGTAAATAGAACTTCTTCTAGGGTTTCCGATGTCAGTCTACTGGAAGAGAAGAATGAAGAGTTCAAGCTAGAGTTGAATCCAACGGCTCTATTCAGATATTGGGAGATGTGAACTAACATTTTCTTGCAGGATAAACTCTCCCATATTTGGAATAGAGCTGTTACTCTAAACCCTCCTATGACCCCAACGGCTCCTTCTTCATTTGGCAAAATTATTCAAATCAGTCTGTGGATCATGTGGGTTTAAGAGGGAGATTTCAAATGGAAGAAAGTAGAGATTGCTCATTCAATCGATTACACATTTCCGAATCTCTCAAGAGCTAAAAAGAAAGATTTACTCTACCACCGACGAGCAGCCTTGTGTGAACCGAGATTATTTATAGCTGTTTCCTTGATCTTTGAATGTTTGGAGTACTCATTCAAAGGGTCTGAAGTCCTAGGCGAAACCACCAGTCTCCACCATTTATTCCTTGAACGGCGTACTCGGAGGTGGTGCTTCACTGATTCTTCAAAGGGAACTCAAAGTGGGAAGCTTTGAGAGGTTGCCAGGGTGGAGATACCCATTCAGTAGCTGGGAAGGTTTCTGAATAGCCAACCGTCCAAGTGAAAAATGCTGTGAAGGCATTGTTACATATTTTGCTTATGTGTGTGGTAGTGTACCATAATTGAAACACATAGTAGAATATCCTCCCGGATTGGTATCCCCCAGATGTAGGCCGAAGGCCGAACTGGGTCAATATCCCTTGTGTCTCATTATCTCTTTATGCTTGCTTATTTGCATGTTTATTCCGCTGTGCATGTTTACTTAGTTTCGATCTGTGTTGGTTAATCTGTGTGTTCATCGTGTTAGTCTGAACTTGGTTCTGTGAACACTGCATAAAGAGTGCCTGCTGATTGGTGTGGACCTAACAGAAATAACCTATAAATATGACTACTATTTTACCGAAGATGGGTAATGATTCGGTAATTGTATTTGCAGCTATATCAGGTATAAAAAATATGGTTTTTTTTTGTGGAATCAAGAAATTTTATTCCAATGAGAACAACAATCCGGATTACATTACAATTGTCATTTCCAGACCTAGCACTACCGCCTCAAAAAGGTTATAAGCCAACTATTACAAACAATAGAATTGAGACACAACATCACCATTAAAGAACCAAACGGCATAGACATCAACAATGAACCACAAACAATGAACCAACAGCGGACATCAAACTACTCAGCTGCAAAGTATCAGCAGCAGCTTGAAGCGGCATTTAGCACTGTCATGCAGCATCAAAAGCGTCCAGAGTTTTGGAAGCTTAATCCGACTCCCACGATTCCCAGGGTTCCTCCTAACTCTAACACTCCTTAATGCTTACACCTGAAGCTCCTTCTCTCGCCAACTGATCAATTGCTCCATTCCGTTCCCTAAAAACATGGGTAATCCGCACATCCCCACAAAATTTCAACACCACCACAATAGGATGTAACGGGTCCGAGAATCTCCACGAAAATTTATCTATATCATGAAGCCATTTTACAACATTAAAAGAATCGCACTCAAAAATCAACCTCGGGACTGGGAATCCTTGATCGCGGATGAGGGCAGAACACACCCGACGTATAGCTGTCAGCTCAGCCCTAGCAGTATGTCCTATGTGGTCAGCCAAAGTAAAAATAATTTCTCCATTTTCATCCCGAATCACACTCCCGATCCCTGCCAGACCCGGATTACCAAAGGAGGATCCATCGGTGTTAATCATCCACCACCCTCTATCCGGCCGTTCCCACAGAAGCCCGACTCTATTCGCCTTTGTTACCTCCACTACCGTACACCAGCAGACTCCAAGGGAAGGATCCTTCTAAACTAATAAGGTTGACATTAGCGCTCCTCTATGTAATTTGCCACCATTGATCCATCCTCCATCTGCATTCCTCCAAAAAAACATCAATATCCACCTAACTGCTCTTGAAAACCACTTTATTTCTCAACCTCCAAACAACCCAAATTACTGCCATGCCAACAAGTTCCCAAGCCTCTCGCGACACCTGTTTTGCCTTGAATCCAAACCACCCTTCCAGCGTTTTTTCAACATTCCCAGGTAACACCCACTCCACACCAAACCACCCTGCCCCTTTATACCACAGCAGGCCCGCCACCTTACATCTACAAAACAAGTGGTTCGAAGATTCGACCTCTACTCCACATAAAGGGCATGCTGCAGCTGAGGCATCCAAGCCACATCTGTGCACTAAGGTTTCCCGAACAGGTAAAGCCCCTTGAGCCAATCTCCAAGCTAGCAATCTCACCTTCATGGGATATTTTATCTTCCATATTCTCCTCCAAAACCACCGACTCTCTAATACAACCCTTCCAGCAAAACGTTTCCAGCAAGAAGCCATAGAGAAACACCCATTGTTTTCTCTAGTCCAAACCACCTTATCCTCCATAAATCTATGAACTCTCGACTGACAAATAGTTCTGTTAAATTCCTCTCAGACCCCCTTTTCCCAATCAAAAATTGGTCTCCTCAGTTTAACCTCCCATTTCCATGAAAAACCTTCCCAAGCGCCGAAAGCAACCACTTTACCTCCCTTATTGATCGCTAATGCAATGATCCTTGGATATAAGTCCTTAAGAGATTGTCCTTGTTCCACCCAAAAATCCGCATTCTCGCCATTGCCCACTACGATCCTGAAAGGCCTGACCTGCCTGCCCAACTCAAACTCTTTCCAAGCACCGCAAATCTTCCCTCAGACAGACCTTCCTTCCCTAGCCACCGGCACCAAAGGGGTCTTCAAATCATAATATTTGGCATCAATTACCTCTTTCCACAACCCCTACTCGGTCCCGAATCTCCACCTCCACTTCAGAAGCAGTGCTGTATTGAAGCTCTCAACATCCCAGACACTTAATCCTCCATCATCCCTATGAGAACAAATGGTTTCCCAATTTATTGTGTGTAATTTTCTAACTCCATCCCATTCGTTCCAAAAGAAACATCTTTTCAATCTTTCCAACCGAGCAGCCACAAGCTTTGGTACCTTGAACAAAGAAAGAAAATACACCGGAAGACTATTTAAGACCGATTTCAACAAGCATAAACGCCCTGCCTGGGAAAGTAATCGTCCCTTCCACCCTGCCAATCTTTTTTCGATCCTATCCAAGACCGGTTGTCATATACAAGAGCCATTAATCCTTCCACCGATTAGGATTCCCAAATATTTTAAAGGCCAACTCCCCACAATACATCCTTAGAACAATTTATTCCCACTACACAGCTTTTGCCATAATTAATTCTCAACCCAGTGATTAGAGAAAAGCATCTCACCAACATTTTTAGCAAAATAATTTGGGAGATTTCCCCTTCGCAAAACAACATAGTTTCATTCGCATATTGGAGATGGGTTATCACCGGCCCGTCCTTGCTTGACTCCAGTCCCTTAAACAACACCAAGCCCACCGCCCGATTCATCAACTTACTGAATATTTCAGCCACCAAAAAAAAAAGGTAAGGCGAGAGCGGATCCCCTTGCCTTAATCCCTTATGCATTTTAAAAAACCTTGTAGGAGAGCCATTAATCAACACTGCAGCGGACGCTAAGGATATGCATTCTTTAATCCAATAACACCATTTTACATCGAAATTCATAACCTCTAAGATTCTCAACACCACCTCCCATGAGACGTTGTCATACGCCTTAGCAATATCCAATTTAACCACGAAGCCCCTCCTTCCGGTCGATTGAGTAGAATGGATAGTTTCTGCAGCAATCAAAATGCCATCCAAAATTTGTATGTCCCTCACGAAGGCCATTTGGGAGTCTCCCACCAACCCGTCTTGAGCCACCTTTGTCGCTATCTTATAAACACTCCCCACCAAGGAGATAGGTCTAAAATCGGACAGCTCAATTGGGTTGTCCACCTTAGGGATCAATGTGATAAAAGGGCTTCCCATCTCTTTCGGTAGTTTTTTCTGCTTTTCCAATTCCCTAAAGACATTAACCAAATCCTCCTTAACCAGCTCCCAATATTATTTAAAAAGCCCAATGTTGAATCCATCCGTTCCCGGGGCCCTATTCCCATCACAACTCCACACCGCCTCTTTAATTTCCTCCACTGAAAAATCTCTAACCATCCAACTACTAACTTCCGCTGCCACTTTGTTCAAACCAACACTTTCTATACTGAAAAGTCCTGCCTTCTGTTGAGCGAACATTGACTGACTATCTTGATTGACTGCGGATCATCAAATATCTCACTATGAACTTTTATAGAGCCAATGTGACCTCTTCTCCTGTTAAGCGCTGTCACCACATGGAAGAATCGAGTATTCTTATCCCACTCTGTAAGCCACTTAATTCTGGATTTTTGTAGCCATCGCCTTTCCTCAGCTAACAACAACTCCCTCAATTCGAGCCTCTTCACAGCCCACCTTGCCCTCTCCACTTCTACAGAATCCCCGCTTTGAACCAAGTCCTCTGCTTCCCTCAATTCCACCATGCTCTGTTGCACCCGCCTCTCTAAATCTCCCCCCTCCCCCCTACCCCTCCCAATTCTTAATGCTATTCTTGACCATCTTCAAGCGGCCAAACAAACGGCAGCCCCTGCCTACCCTCAACTCACGCTGCTTTGATTAAATCCCCAAAACCTTTAATATCCATCCAATAGTTATAGAAGCGAAAAGGTTTGGGACCCCACGACTTATCGCCCACCTCCAATCTTACCGGAAAGTGATATGAGAGCACCGACTCACACCGCCTCTGAGCCACACTACCCGATAAACACAACCAACCCCGCGATAGTAAAAACCTATCTAGCCTACTACACGCTCTCCCACCCCGACGTATCCAAGTGAAGATCCCACCCTCCATAGGCAAATCAATAGCCCCTAACCTATCAATGAAATCCCGAAATTCTCTCATCGACCCAGCATCCTCACTCACACCGAACCTTTCACTTTCACACCGTACTGCGTTAAAATCTCCTGTGATACACCAGAGCTCCCCATTTCCCAAATCAAATATCCGCACAAGCTCATCCCAAAAATGAGCCCTCCCTCGCCTGTCATTCGGGGCATGAACACAAATAATGTTTACAACCCCTACCAGATCACTGACTTCTCCCTTTACCCATACGAAGTTGTGAATTGATTCCACGACACTAAAATTACACCTATTCCCATCCCAAATAATCACAAGCCCTCCCGAGTTGCCTAATGCAGGTTGAAAACAAAAATCACAATCTTTCGACCCCCACAATCTGCCCACCAACCGCTCCTTGATTTCACCCACCTTAGTTTCTTGGAGACACAGAATAGTCGGCCGATGCTTTTTACAAAAGCGAGTCACTGCCCGTCTCCTAAACCCCCCCCCCCCCCCCCCCCCTTCAAGCCCCTCAAATTACAAGTAATAAACAATATTCTACAACAATCAACACTACCAATCTAATAACCTCTTTATTCCAGGGCCAACTCCCCCTTATCCTTTGCAAAGCCTCTTTTTTGCTGCACATGCACCCTAGCCCCAGTTTTCCAACAAGCACCAAAGTCTCTTCCGCCTCCAAATTATCGATTAGTTTGTTTCCTTCATTCGTCCGTACAGTGGCAAATTGAAGTCGAGCAAACCCTGTTTCCTCCACCACAGACCTAATTTTACCCTTTCCATGAGCTCTTTTATGTTTACATCCATCTTTCCTTCCCCTAGCCATTTGATGCCTCCTCATTCCCATCCCATCTTTCAGGACTTTCGCCATAGCTTTCTCAATTACCATCAATTCAGGACAATTTCGTCCATCGACTTTGCACGCCGACCCACGAGTGTCCTCCCTTTCCACCGGCTCTGACCCGTCCTCTGGCACTGGAATCACCACCGACGACCTTGCCCCCTCTACACTCTCTACGACCTCCCCTATACTCTCCATCCTCTTCGAAGGTTCCGTAACCAACAACCGACCCTCTCCCATCTCCCCGGGTGTAACATTAAATTCCACCCCTCTCTCATCTCTCCCGCTGCCCCCCCATCTGATACCCCCTTTTCATCTGGTGAAATAAATTGTGGCAAGCCGAATCCTGCAATAGCATCCTCCTGAGAATTCAAATAGCTATCTCCTTGCCCGGCCCCGTCCTTACAAGACTTATCCTTCATAACCGGCCCATTACTAATAAGCCCAATGGTCTTATCAAAATCTTTAATGTGGTCCACCAATAGGCCCTCATCCGGTTTCCCCCCATATAAGCCTCTCCTTATTTATGTTTAAACTGCCAATATTCCCTTGGCAAAACTCTTGGGTTGTGCACTTATTACCTTGGGGCTCACTTACACCAGACGGTATCATTGCATCACTTTGTTAGTTGCAATAGGTATAAAAACTACATTTTTATTATAAAAATGACAGGAAAACCACGGAATAGTGGAACTTTATCTTTTGAGAAATGTGTAAGACTATTAATTCTTTTAATTTTTTTGTAATTAAAAAAAATTCTTTTAATTTTTTCCATTTTTCAAGGTGTCCGCTAGGAGACCGGTGTGCCAATGTGTAAAAATATTATTCTTTTTTGCAATGTTTTCAATTTTTAAGCTGTCTGATAGGTAGACCGGCAGGCTAGCTAGGTGGAAGGACATCGGGCCAATGTATATAAAAAAAAAATTCAATTTTTTCTTTTTTCAAGGTGTCCACTGGGTGGACCGGCGGGCCAATATGTAAAATTATTTAATTTTTTAAAATTTTCATGTTATGGTGTCCGCTGGAGTATCTTTGTGATGTCCGCTATGTGTCCGGCGAGCTACTATATAAAATCATTATTATTTTTCAAGGCGTTGGCTGGGGTTTTGAGCGAAGAATTTTTAGGAGTTTTCCATCATTTTGAATAGAAAACTTATTTTTAAAATTGATGATAACAAACTCGTTTCTTATATTTGACATTGCACTGTAGCAAATAATCTTATATTCATCCTCACATCACTCTCGTGTCTTTGTCACCTACATACGAAGTATATGGCTGGCTCATCACTTGCACACCTTCCCCATCATTACTCCATTTCCTGTCACATTGTGATATTCTAGCTTACCTTACAAAAACATCAAAACCATATTACTCCGTATATTTCACCTTTCTCAACACACCTTTAAACCTATTTTGTGTTCCCAAAGTTTTTCTAACACGTAATTAGCAAGAGAAGACTTTGCCGGGTTCTACCAAAATTTTAGAAATTGATGGTCAAGCCGAAAATGAAATCTGCATGATTGACAATATAATAATACACAAAATGTTTAAAAGAAGTTTTTTTTCTCATTTAAAATTAGAAAAGACCACAGTAAAAAGCAGTTTTTTATTCTCTATATACATCAAATCCTTTATTTTTTTTCCATTAAATGCTCCTCCTTTTTATGGGTTTTTTTAGAAATTAAAAAATATATGTACACTAGATATTGAAAAAATTATGAATTTCAATCAATTTTTGGTAAATTAATTATTTTTTGGGTAAACATTTTGGAAAAATATTAAATTTTTATAGTTGAATTTATGTGAAAATAATGACCATCTCGATCTGTCCCATTAGTATTTTCCCAAAACTTATAAACATGCCGTTCAATTTATTTGTTTAATAGTTGAAATTTTAAAATGTGTTTAAGTAAAATTCTATAAAATATATAATTCTAAAACTATGCTAAAAAACTTCCTACAAAATCCCAATTCCCAATCAACTATATTTCTTTTTTATATAATTGCAACAAAAAGTTAGGTTAAGCTTATATCATAATAGTGTAAAAAGTCCAAACGGTCTAATATAAACGGGACGGAGGGTGTATAGATTTTTTTTTTTGGTGAATGATACTCAAAGAAATGAATAGTGGGGAATCATGCCATACAAATTACAAGAGATAAAGGAGAGATTGGAAGTTAAAGAATTATCACAAGTTCTTATTCCCAAATACTATTATTTTAGTTGCCTCGGAGATAAAATATTCTTTAATACAATTGAGCCGGAGCATCAACAAATACTAAACTAAGAAAAAACTACCATAAGGGGAAAGAAAGGGCTTAGAAACGACCAAACATAATCCCACTCATATTTTTAGAAAGGAGACGTGTTTGGCCTCCTCTGTTGGCCAATGACCTTTTTCTCCTCAAAGGAGGCTATCGGAAGAGGATAAACCAATTACGGGTCCGAACTTATAATAATGTGCCCAAACCTTGATTGAATTTCACTATGATCGCAATGGCAAAGCTGGATACAAAGGAAAATCTACCAGTCGTTAAGAAAAAATGGCTGATTAACCGGAAAAGAATACCAAACTACCGGTTGTTAAGAAACAACGGCGGACTTGGAAGAGTAACCGCTAACAACTAGGCTAAAATCTAGGAAAGCTGATAAAGGAAAGCTGTAAAGAAAGCATTAAAAGATACAAAGAATTAAATTGCATAAAGGAATTTTAGGGTGGATTGGTCTCTCTTGACTCTGAGCTTGGCATCCCCTATTTATAGCCGGAGCTTCTTGGCAACCGCTCCCCGGTCGATCTGATGAGCTGGTTCTGCACTTCCCTTTTTCGGTTACCTCGGCTATTCTTGGCCGATTACTTCGCCCTGGAAGCCTTTATTCCCCTGGGCTCTTCTTCTTCTCCTATCTCCCACTAGACTTCCGTTTGGCCCAATCATCTGGTTCGATTACTAGTTTTCCGCCCCATTATCTCTGCGGCCATCCCACTCACCGGTTCTTCCTAACCCAACTAGTCTGGCCCAATTACTCTTTCACGGGCCACTACCTTGGTGGCCACAACAGATGCCCTCCTTATTTGGGTGAGTTTCCGGCTAGAAAGAGCCCAAGTAAACTTGATTTTCTCCTTTTCCCCCCTTTTCCGCGTTAACTCCCCTGGGAATCCGGCCACGATCTTTCATATCCCTTGGGTCTTGTTATTTCTTCACTCCTTGTCATTATCTGCCTTTTCATCTTCTCCTCTCTTTGCTTTTTCCTCTTGTGCTCCTTTCTGCACTTTCTTCAAACCATTCTTCGTCTTCGGTGTTTTTCCAAATGGAACAGCCCACTCTTTCTCCCTGTTCTTCCATGATCAAAAATATTGAAGAGTCTTTTGCCGATTTGACTTCCATTCGTCTTACTGACGAGGGTTTCACCACTATCGGCCCCCTTGCAACTTCTTCACAGGCTAATGCTTGTGTTTCACCAATATTGAAGAGTCTTTTTAGATTATTTCTCTACGAAGCTTTTTGCTAACCTTGGGACTTGTCCGACTGTAACCGTCGAGTACACCGACTGGTATAAACGAATGCAACCTTTTTGTGAAGCAACTTGGAAGGCTGCTAACGTTAATCGCTTGATTAATTTGAGTGCTCAATCATTTCCTTCCGATTATCGACCCATCCTTGTGTTTTTATGTTTCTGGAATGCTTCTGTAAACTGCTTCTGTTTTCCATGGGAGATGATGACTCTAACCATTGAGGACGTTAAACTTCTTCTCGCGTTGCCTTCTCTTAGGAACTCCATCTTTGGGGTTTCTGGTTGCGACAAGCCGAAAAAGAGTTCTACTGGCTTTTTGTCTAAGCTTACTTACATCAAATGGATTAAATAATACAATAGTGATTCTCCTGATTGTAAGGCCCCAAAATCCTTGGCTTTCATGATAGGAGAAACTCACGAATCTTCGGCGGGAGATGGGCTATCTTTCTCTGAAGACGTCTTTCAGTGATGAAGCCATCGACATTTTTCAAAGACTATGGACGGATAATGATAATGGCCAAAATTATCCATTATTTCCAATCCATTTCCGTGTCTGAGACGGACATTTTGATCGTATTCTCATCTTATTTTAATAAGAAAGCAGTTGAATTTGACAGATTAATGCGAGTTTGTAAGAATAATAAGTTGGTAATGAAAAACACAAAGATATGCAATTTTAATTGCATTTGTGTTAGAAAAATCCAAAAATATGAAAAAAAAGAAAAAAGAAAAGAAAAAGGAAATAAAAGATGGGAAGAAGAATAAAAATCCCACAAAACTGAATTTTTGGCTAAGTGTTGAAAATCAATGCGGTTTAGGCAATGCGGTATATACCGCATTGCATATACCGCATTGCCCATATAAACCGCATCACTAGAGAAAGAAGAAAATGACCAAGTGTTGGAAGAGATGCGAAATGGCGATGCGGTTTATACCGCATTGGCCTTGAAACCGCATCACTTCAATTAAAGGAAGAAACCTATAGCTAAAAAAGAGATGCGATGTGGTATCACTCAATTCGGTTTAAACTGAATTGATCCCTAAACCGCATTGCATCAAAACAAGGAAGCCAAGCAGGAGGCTATGATGTAACACCTCGGTTTTTGGTCACCCTGGTCGGGATGTCACTGCCACACCTCCCTAGTAAGACACGGTTTCTCCGAGCTTACTAAAGAGATGCAAAGCTAGGTATTACAGTATTTAAAACATTCAAAACAATTAAAATAGCCCATTCAATATAAATCCAAAATAAATATCATAATGCAGCGGAATAATAGTATCTAAGTATAAGTATTGTAGCGGAAAATGTAAATAGAGCCAACATGGCCAAAACACGGGTTAAACAGGCCCGTTCATATATAGTCTAATGCAAAAATCAAAATATTAAATGTTCCCATAAACCCCATGCATGTAGTGCTCATGCTCATTCCACATACTCTGTAAGGAAAAGAAATAAAATGGTTTGGTCAGCACAACTTGCTGAGTAAGTTAATACATACATGATCGTGGGGTTTCATAGCCATTCATTAATATTTAAATAAAAGCATGATAATACTAAACCATAGATAATTCAATTTAATTGTTTGCATAATTAATTCATGGAACTAATCAATAATACATTTAGCAGAATTTAAATAAAAGCCATGATTAATTTGAATAAAGCATTTAACAATTTAAATGACAACAAATAATATTTTTAACTATCCCCATTACTCCCAAGATTTAGTATTTCAAGTATTTCACGATTGCATCGCAATCTCGTCTAGTTTAGCCGGTAGTCCGGCGGCCGCAGCCGTATCTGTCATACCCAGTACCACTCCGAAGCCTCGGGAAACCCATATGGATATTCACGAGAGTGTAGGCCATATATCTCATGCCGTTTTGGCAACATATCTCAAAATTTTGCGCGGGTCACCATCGTCCATAAAGGCACGAAGTGAATCGTTAGGAGGGCACCCTGCAGAGCACTCACCCCTTAATTTTAAATGATCAAGTTTGTAAGGGGATTTCCTAAATTCAGATTTCACATATTTATTTCAAAAGACTTTTCAGCTCGTTTAAACCTTAAAGGCTAATTTCACCGTTTCAACAAGATTTCAAGATTTGACTCGGTCAACCACAGTTTACTTCAAAATTCATTAAAAATCCGGTTTAAGTACGAAAATTCTAAAATTTCACCGGTGACTCTAAAACACAAAGATGAATAAGTTTTGTGTTTTAAGTTTTTCGATCCGAGATACAGAAATAGGTGAAAAACGTCAATTTTTAACAGGATGATAATCTGTCCGAAAATTTCAACACCAGTTTCAAGATTTAAAGATCTACCATAGCAAACTAACTCCAAATTTGATGAAATTTTACAGAGAGATACCTAAAACATATATCTACAACTTCCATGTTCGACTTAAGTTGTGAATCAGTTTAGATCTATTGTCAAAAACATCTACAAGTTCGGACCTAAGTTATGTCAAGATTTCGAGATCCAAATTCAAAACAGTTCGGTTTGGGGTCAATTTCAGATATCAAAACATAACAAAAAATTCCAAAATTTTTACAGAAGCTAGAATAATGTCTTAAGAACATTTTTCATGTTTTAAGTTTTCTCGTTTGAACAGGTTTAAGGGTTCGGAAAAATCATGCAAAAATGCTGCACCGTTAAAGATTTCGTTTTGACAGATCTTTCGCTCTTGGTTTAAATCTTTAGATCAAGTGTATTTTAAATCCTCCCAAAACCATAGTAATATTAACTTACAGATCTTTGGTCGTCCGGGTTCGTCGATTCGGAGGCGTGGCTTCCAGTCCACCGTTTATCTCCTCGGTTCGTCGGGTTCTTCGTTCTAGATCCGATTGGGCGTGTCGAAAGGAAAAAGATTAAGTTAGGATTAGTTTTCGAATCAAGATTGTAAAGGAATGAATGGATCATAACTTACCACAATGTTAGAGGTCTCTGAATTCATCCACGACTGCTTTCGCCTTGGTTTCGTGCCTTCGACAACTCCGGGATTAGGGTTTTCGAACGTATAGAGAGTTCGTAGGGTTTTGAAAAGTGTTCGGGGCTGTCAAGAGGGGTTATTTATAGATAGACACGACCTAGGGGCATCCAAGGTCGGCCTTGGTGAGTCTTGAGCCGAAAGGAATACAACCGAAGTCGGAAAATCCGGATTCGGGCGAGTAAATCTCGTAACGGGCGAATCTGTCCGTTGACGCGGACTTGGCGCGCCGTTTAGGCAAACACCACGCGGCCACCGCACGGCCCGGGCGGGTCGTGCGATCCGTCGGGCATTTCCTCCTCTCTTTCGGACTCCTATCCCTCTATGTTCTCATATTCGGATTTTCGGGATATTTTCGGGCTCCTATTCCCTATCTAAATTTTTACTCAGGTCTAGATTTAATATTGGCCTCGAATTCTCGAGTCCATTAGTGTCGAGTATACTTGTACAATCTATTTGATTAATTTATTTTTGGCTTTACGGGTATTGGACATTAAACTCCATTTCCCATTTCCTTATCTATGTATTATGTTTATTCATTTATTTATTTTCTTATTGTTTTGTTTATTGTTTATTTGTTTATTTATTTTATTTTATTTATTTTATTTATTTATTTTATGTTGCAAAATTCTCGGGTATTACAGTCTACCCTCCTTAAGAATCAACTTCGCCCTCGAAGTTTTGTTTCGGCTTTTCTCGTGTAAGGAACGAATCCTTTTGTTTGTTTTATTATTGTGTGACTGAACTTAGAATTAAAACTTCTAAGCTGCCTACGTACCCTGTGAAGGGATCAAGCCATAACGTAGTTCAAAACAATTTGAATTTGTTTGGTTACAAAAATGTATGGAAAATGCACGTTGTCACATCCTCTCCCCCTTAAGACTGCAGTTGTGTCCCCATAACTGTGTCCGTGTCAGTTGGAACAGTGTCGGATAGCGTTCCCTCATGTCCGATTCTAACTCCCATGTTGTTGTCTCGCTTTCATGGTTCAACCAAAGAACCTTGACCATCTTGACAGTTTTATTCCTCGTTACTCGCTCCTTAGCGTCTAGAATTCGCACTGGGACTTCATAAGTCAGATCTTCATCGAGTTTGATTACTTCCGGTTGAAGTACATGTGTCAGGTCTGGCACATATTTCTTTAGTTGTGAGACATGGAAGACATTATGAACTCGATCTAATTGTGGCGGTAAAGCCAGTCGGTAAGCCAAAATTCCGACTCGTTCTAGAATCTCGTAAGGTCTTATGTATCGAGGACTCAACTTTCCTCGTTTGCCAAAGCGCATCACCCCCTTCATGGGTGATATCTTTAGCATGACCCTATCTCCCACTTGAAATTCTAGGTCTCGTCGTCTCACGTCAGCATAACCCTTATGACAATCTTGAGCGGCTTTCATTTTCCCTTGAATCACCTTTATCTGTTGAGCCATTTCTTCGATAAGTTGTGGTCCCACTATCACAGACTTATCGCTCTCTTCCCAGCTCAACGGGCTTCCGCACTTTCGTCCATACAACGCCTCGAAAGGTGCCATGCCGATGCTAGCATGGTAGCTATTGTTATAGAAGAACTCAATTAAGGGTAAATGAGCTTCCCAATTTCTCTTAAACTCCAACACGCATGCTCTCAGCATGTCTTCTAGTGTTTGGATCGTCCTCTCGGTTTGTCCATCCTTCATTGGGTGGAATGCGGTGCTCATTTTAATTTGAGTACCGAGAGCTTTTTGTAACTCCGTCCAAAAATGAGAGAGAAATCTACTGTCCCTGTCAGAAATGATGTCATGTGGTACTCCATGTCGTCGTACCACATTATCAATTTAGGCTCGGGCCAATTGGTCCATAGTCCACGTGTCCTTCATCGGGATAAATATGGCCGTCTTCGTTAGCCTATCCATAATCACCCAAATCTTGTTCATACCTTTAGGTGATCAGGGTAATCCCGAGACAAAGTCCATCGAGATGCTATCCCACTTCCAACTTGGAATCTCTAGTGGTTGCATCACTCCTAAGGGTTTATGTCTCACTGCCTTAACCCTTTGGCAGGTGAGGCATTTCGCCACGAAGTTTGCCACTTCCTTTTTCATTCCCGGCCACCAGTAGATCTTCTTCAGGTCCTTGTAAAGTTTGTCACCTCCGGGATGCACGGAATATGGTGTATTGTGACCTTCATTCATCAACCTTTGCTTCAACTCGACACACTTTTGAGGCACACACAATCTCACTTTGAAGCGGATGCTTCCATCCTCGTGGATAGCGAATCCTATTGCCTTACCCTCGACAATACACTCCTTTATCCTCTCCATTTTCGCATCGCCCGGTTGAGCGAGCCTAATCTCGTCCAATATTGGAGTTTCTACGATCATGGCATTGATCGTGTCACTCACTGTGCCCGGATGCACGAGTTCCAAATCCAATCTTGCCAAATCCATATACAATGCCGGCGGAATTACCAACGAGTTTGTCACGTGTTGGGCTTTCCGGCTTAGGGCATCGGCTACCACATTTGCCTTCCCCTCATGGTAGGATATCTCCAAATCATAATCTTTAATAAGTTCCAACCACCTTCGCTGTCTCAAATTCAACTCCTTCTGAGTGAATATATATTTCAAGCTCTTGTGGTCGGTGAACATTCGACACTTTCGCCCATAAAGATAATGTCTCCATATCTTTAGAGCGAAAACGACCGCTGCTAACTCCAGGTCGTGTGTCGGATAATTTTCCTCGTGAGGTTTCAGTTGGCGTGATGCATATGCAACGACCTTCAAGTCTTGCATCCAGACACAACCTAAACCTTCCTTTGAAGCATCGCTGTAAACTTCGAAGTCACCATTCTCTGATGGTAACTTCAATACGGGTGTGGTTGTGAGTCGTTTCATCAGCTCTTGAAACGCGGTCTCACACGCCTCTGTCCACACGTATTTCACTCCCTTCTTCAGTAGCTGGGTTAAAGGTCGTGCGATTTTCGAAAAATCCTTCACGAACCGTCTCTAATACCCGGCTAATCCAAGGAAACTCCTTATCTCAGTTGGGCTCTTTGGGGCTGCCCATTCTGTTACGGCAGAAACTTTTGCTGGATCCACTGAAACTCCATCAGCGGATACTATGTGTCCAAGAAATGCTACCTCCTTCAACAAAAAATCACATTTGGACAACTTGCCATATAGCTGATTCTTTCGCAAGGTCCCTAACACTTGGTGCAAGTGCTGGGCATGCTCCTCCTCGCTTTTCGAGTAGATCAGGATGTCGTCAATGAACACCACTACACACTGATCTAACAGTTCTCGAAATACATTGTTCATGAGGTTCATGAACATTTCTGGAGCATTTGTTAACCCAAAGGATAACACTGTGAACTTATAGTGGCCATATCGAGTTCGAAACGCCGTCTTCGGGATGTCTTTCTCGGCGATTCTCAAATGGTGATACCCAGATCGTAAGTCGATCTTCGAGAATACTGAAGCTCCCTTCAGTTGATCAATAGATCCTCAATTCTCGGAAATGGGTACTTATTCTTGATGGTCACTTGGTTCAATCCCCGATAGTCTATGCAAAGACGTAATCCTCCATCTTTTTTCTTAACAAATAAAACCGGTGTGCCCCATGGGGAAGTACTCGGTCTTATGTATCCTTTCTGCAGTAGCCCCTCGAGTTGTTCCTTTAACTCCTTCATTTCCATTCGGTACGGAGCTTTTGAGACAGGGTCGGTTCCCGGAATGAGATCTATCGTGAATTCAAGATCTTGCTCAGGTGGCATGCCCGGGGTGTCTTCAGGAAACACATCCGGGTATTCTCTTACCACTGGTATGCTGTCAACCTTGTTCTCTTCCGCCTCAAGGTTGTGCACGTAGCACGCATATAACTCATACCCCTTACGCATCAATTTACTGAGTTTGAGGGCACTAACAATTTTGTTGCTCCTCTTAGGGGGCTGAGAGTAAAAGATAACCCTATTTCCCCTACTTTTCGACAGGGTGATCTTTTGTTCCTGGCATTCGATTACCGCTTTATACTGGGACAACCAGTCCATCCCCAGTATAATGTCAAAGTCCCTTAAGTTAAATTCTACTAAGTTTGCGAAGAATTCTACGTTCTTGATCACTATAGGAATTCTGTTATATCGTTTTCAGCAAGCTACTACTTCTCCTGAAGGTAATTGAATTCCTAAGCTAATTCTCTCGCACTTAGGTAGATCTAACTCAGGCACTATTCTTGATGCTATGATTGAGCAACTAGCTCCAGAATCAAATAAGACTCTAAGGGGTGTATTCAAGACATGAAATGTACCTGCCATCACTTCTCCTTGTGTAGGCACGTCTGCTTGGTTAACCACGTTAAGTCTTCCCATAGGGCGTCCTTGATTGCCTTAATGATTCAGATTCGGCTGCTGATCTTGCTGTTGATTTTGATTTTGAGGTGGTTGAGGACGTTGGTTCTGATTCTGATTCGGCTGCCTAAATTGATTTTGAGGGGGTCTATACCCCTGATTGTTGTCGTTCCGTCCGTTTTGATTTTGAGGCTGTCCCTGCCCCGTGACCAAGTCTTCCCTTTTCGTTATGTTTTCAATCCTTGTTCGGCACTCCCGACGTATGTGGCCCATGCTCACCACACCGAAAGCAGGCGCCCTGCTGAGGGCATCCCCTCGCCAGATGGGGTCGCCCACACCTCGGGCAAGGTGGTACCGGTTCTTCTTGGTTAAACCTCCTTCCATTATTGGTTTGTTGTGGCCTATTTGACCCTCTTCGCTGTTCGTTCCTTCCCGTGTTGTTCTCGGCTCTTGCGTCCCTGTTCCTCTTGTCTTGGGGACCCCGGCTGGACTCCCCACTCACTCTCCTTTTTAGTTGCTGTACTCGCGCCACTGCCACTGCGCGATCGTACACTGCTTGCAGGTCAGGGTAGTGCACCCCTGCGATCACCTCGCGTACTGCCAGGTTCAATCCCATCTCGAACTTTTGAGCTTTCTCCGCATCCGTGGGTACTAATCTTGGTGCGAACCTCACCAACTCCTAGAACCGAGTGTACTACTCTTGTACGGTCTGGCCTCCTTGCTTCAGCGACATAAATTCCTCATACATTGTTGCTTTAGTACTCAGGGGATAGAATCTATCCCTGAGCAACTCCATCATTTCCGCCCAAGAGTAGGGCTCGTCATCCTCAGTCAGTTTTTCTTGAGTCGCCTGCCACCAGTCGTCCGCTTCGCCTCCCAAGTAGTACGAAGCGACGTGCACTCTCTCTCCTTCCGGACACTTGACCGCGCCCCGCAGCTTGTTAAAGGTCCGGATCCATTCTTCCAGTTTGGCTGGATCCTCCTCACCAGCATAGTGGGGTGGCTGGAAGGGATTCACCATTTCCAGGTAGTTGGGGCGAGCTTGGGGCGGAGGTACCGCCGCAGCTTGACCCTGATTGACTTGCGCGTTCCCTTCTATCGTTCGAAGACGATCGCCCACAATGTTCGGTTCGGGGGCGTCCTGCGCACCTTGGGGTTGCTCTCCTACAGGTTGAGCAGGTTCGGTGTCATTTGGTGGCACTTCAGTAGTAGTTTGGGGAGCAGGTTGGGTTCTTGATCTACCTCGTGGTGCCATTCTGGTACAAACGGTGTAAATTAGAATGTAATATATTGTCTAGGCAAGTTACTATGAATGTGCTTGTATTTTCACACATAATGCTTGATTGGACTTTGAAGTAACGCAAGGTTTTGTGTTATTTTGTTTAAATGAATGAATCTTGTATTTTATTCCCTTAAAAGAAGCTTTTAATACAAGTAGGAGGATGTACAAAAACAGCAATGTTTTCTTAGCAAAAATAGTATCTACTATATGTAGAACCCCAATCGCCTCTAGGCGTCCTCCGGTAGGGTAGCGGGATCCTCCTCCGGGTCTTCCTCCTCCGAACTCGGCGGCACTAGGTCGTCAAAGATGGTGTTCAAGTCCTGTCCATGAGCATCGACGTGTTCCTTCAGTATTAGGTTTTGCATAGTGAGGGTTTGGACTTGACGTTCGAGTTGGTTTATGTGGTGGTGGTCCGCCTCTCTTAAGTTGCCCATGTGATGCAGATTTTCCGCCAATTGAGCTATACGATGTTTCATTTGTTCTATGGTTTGTTGGGAGTCAAAGTGAGCGTTCATCATTTTGATCATCAAGTTCATTATATCTTGACTAGTCATCTAGCGCAAGCAAAAGATCTAAGTTTGAATGTAACACGCTTCTAAGTTCTCTAAGTTTAGGCAATGTAGTATGCACATGCAAATGATGATTTCCCCCCAAAAAAATAATTCATGCACTATATATATATTTTTTTCCATGGGTTTTAAAAATAAAAATTCATTTCCATGGAAATGATGCTTTAAAATTTTAAATAATATTTAAAATCCTTGTACCTCTATATTGGGTCAAAAATAATTATAATTTGGGCTCAAAAATGATTTTGGGCTAGGAAGTTTTAAAAATAATAATTTGGGCTTCTATAATAATTTAAAATAATCGTGGTTTAAAAATAATAGTTCAAAAATAATAATAATTTAAAGTAATAATACTAATTTAAAAATAAGCCGGGCTCTGATACCAACTTGTAACACCGCGGTTTTTGGTCATCCAGGTCGGGATGTCACCGCCACACCTCCCTAGTAAGACACGGTTTCTCCGAGCTTACGAAAGAGATGCAAGGCTAGGTATTGCAGTATTTAAAACATTCAAAACAATTAAAATAGCCCATTCAATATAAATCCAAAATAAATATCATAATGCAGCGGAATAATAGTATCTAAGTATAAGTATTGCAGCGAAAAATGTAAATAGAGCCAACATGGCCAAAACACGGGTCTAACAGGCCCGTTCATACTATAGTCTAATGCAAAAATCAAAATATTAAATGTTCCCATAAACCATATGCATGTAGTGCTCATGCTCATTCCACATACTCTGTAAGGAAAAGAAATAAAATGGTTTGGTCAGCACAACTTGCTGAGTAAGTTAATACATACATGATCGTGGGGTTTCAAAGCCATTCATTAATATTAAATAAAAGCATGATAATACTAAACCATAGATAATTCAATTTAATTGTCTAACCAATTTGCATAATTAATTCATGGCACTAATCAATAATACATTTAGCATAATTTAAATAAAAGCCATGATTAATTTGAATAAAGCATTTAACAATTTAAATGACAACAAATAATATTTTTAACTATCCCCAATACACCCAAGATTTAGTATTTCAAGTATTTCACGATTGCATCGCAATCTCGTCTAGTTTAGCCGGTAGTCCGGCGGCCGCAGCCGTATCTGCCATACCCAGTACCACTCCGGAGCCTCGGGAAACCCATATGGATATTCACGAGAGTGTAGGCCATATATCTCATGCCGTTTTGGCAACATATCTCAAAATTTCGCGCGGGTCACCATCCTCCATAAAGGCACGTAGTGAATCGTTAGGAGGGACACCCTGCAGAGCACTCACCCCTTAATTTTAAATGATCAAGTTTGTAAGGGGATTTCCTAAATTCAGATTTCAGATATTTATTTCAAAAGACTTTTCAGCTCGTTTAAACCTTAAAGGCTAATTTCACCGTTTCAACAAGATTTCAAGATTTGACTCGGTCAATCACAGTTTACTTCAAAATTCATTAAAAATCCGGTTTAAATCCGAAAATTCTAAAATTTCACTGGTGACTCTAAAACACAGAGATGAACAAGTTTTGTGTTTTAGGTTTTTCGATCCGAGATACAGAAATAGGTGAAAAACGTCAATTTTTAACAGGATGATAATCTGTCCGAAAATTTCAACACCAGTTTCAAGATTTAAAGATCTACCATAGCAAACTAACTCCAAATTTGATGAAATTTTACAGAGAGATACCTAAAACATATATCTACAACTTCCATGTTCGACTAAAGTTGTGAATCGGTTTAGATCTATTGTCAAAAACATCTACAAGTTCGGACCTAAGTTCTGTCAAGATTTCGAGATCCAAATTCAAAACAGTTCGGTTTGGGGTCAATTTCAGATATCAAAACATAACAAAAAATTCCGAAAGTTTTACAGAAGCTAGAATAATGTCTTAAGAACATTTTTCATGTTTTAAGTTTTCTCGTTTGAATAGGTTTAAGGGTTCGGAAAAATCATGCAAAAATGCTGCACCGTTAAAGATTTCGTTGTGACAGATCTTTCGCTCTTGGTTTAATTCTTTAGATCAAGTGTATTTTAAATCCTCCCAAAACCATAGTAATATTAACTTACAGATCTTTCGTCATCTGGGTTCGTCGATTCGGAGGCGTGGCTTCCAGTCCACCGTTTATCTCCTCGGTTCGTCGGGTTCTTTGTTCTAGATCCGATTGGGCGTGTCAAAAGGAAAAAGATTAAGTTAGGATTCGTTTTCGAATCAAGATTGTAAAGGAACGAATGGATCAGAACTTACCACAACGTTAGAGGTCTCCGAATTCGTCCACGACTGCTTTCGCCTTGGTTTCGTGCCTCCGACGACTTCGGGATTAGGGTTCTCGAAGTATAGAGAATTCGTAGGGTTTTGAAAAGTGTTCGGGGCTATCAAGAAGGGTTATTTATAGATAGACACGACCTAGGGACGTCCAAGGTCGGCCTTGGTGAGTCTTGAGCCGAAAGGAATACAACCGAAGTCGGAAAATCCGGATTCGGGCGAGTAAATCTCGCAACGGGCGAATCTGTCCGTTGGCGCAGACTTGGCACGCCGTTTAGGCAAACACCGCGCGGCCCACGCCTGGACTTCGGTCCGGCGGGTCGTGCGATCCGTTGGGCATTTTCTCCTCTCTTTCGGACTTCTATCCCTCTATGTTCTCGGATTCGGATTTTCGGAATATTTTCGGGCTTCTATTCCCTATCTAAATTCTTACTCGGGTCTAGATTTGATATTGGCCTCGAATTCTCGAGTCCGTTAGTGTCGGGTATACTTGTACACTCTATTTGATTAATTTATCTTTGGCTTTACGGGTATTGGACATTAAACTCCATTTCCCATTTCCTTATCTATGTATTATGTTTATTCATTTATTTATTTTCTTATTGTTTTTTGTTTATTGTTTATTTATTTATTTATTTTATTTTATTTATTTATTTATTTATTTTATGTTGCAAAATTCTCGGGTATTACACATGAGCAATGCGAAATAGCCAATTCGGTTTACACAATGCGAATTAAACCGCATTGATGTTGGAGACCGCATCCCAGCCAAGGACCAAGAAAAGAAGACCTCATGCAATTCGATATGTACCAATGCGGTTTATACCGAATTGTTTGAGGAAACCGCATTGAGTTCAAATCATGAAGAAGGCATTCGGATGTAGCTGTGCAACACGTGAAAAACGCATGCTACTGTTAATGGGCTCTGATGGGCCTAGGGTCCTGAAAAAGAAGTATAAAAGCTGACCTCCTCCAACACTTGAAGACATTCTTACACTTTTGATATTCAGCAGAGGACAAGAAGAATAATCAAGGAGGATTTTCACCCCTTAAGGGTTAGGTAGGTAGTTTAGTTAGTTTATTTTTATGCATGTTAGCTTAGTTTTAGTTGTTTTAACCATATATTAGTTGTTAACAACTTGTTACTATCATTTTAGAGTAGCCATTTCCATATTTTAACATGCTTTTTAGTTAGAATGAACCCTACCCTCAATCTAATGAGTGGTTTTGGTTATTTATTATGCTTTCAAGTGTTAGTACAAGGAAAAATTCCAGAAATGGGTTTTGTTTCATGTGTTTTACACTCTTTAAATGCTTCCCCTAGCAATAAATATGTTAGAATGATTGTTTGTTTCAACCAGGTTTCATTTAATGTGTTCCTAGTTCACTCATTACACTCTTTATTATTCTAGATCTTTTACATATGCTCCCTTAGATAATGTAGGTGTTCTTATTTTTATACAAGTAGTTCTTAATTTTTAGACTGTTTTAGGTTAATTAGTCTTTGAATTTCATGTTTGTAGTTTTAGGGTTTAATTCATGCTATTACCCACTGTGCATGCATAATTCTTGATAACCACAAAATATTCATAAGTATGACTGCGAAATGACACTGATGTGAAATGAGTGATGGGGTCAATCCCATCTATCATAAACCGGATCAGCTTAGAAACCGCATGAGTATTTGTGAACAAAAATACACTTAGGAAGAAAATTCCATGCAATGCGGTTTAGGCAATGCGGTTTAACCGCATTGCCCACCGCATTGCCCACAAAAACCGTATTGCATAACAAAAAATGTTGTAATTTTGTTGTTTCCTTCCACCAATGCGGTTTCAACCAATTCGGTTTACGCAATGCGGTTTATACCGCATTGCCCAAATAAAGTGCATTGGTTTGGAAACCGCATTGCATGCATACTCATCCCCTCATGCCTTAGTTATTTTTTCTCCTTGTCTACCAATGCGGTTTACCAATTCGGTTTATACCGAATTACCTTGGCAAACCGCATTACCCTTATTTCTGAAGTATATGCCTTAGTCAAATTTGACTGAGGTAAGTAATCTCATCAATTCGGTTTGTCCAATGTGATTTATATCGAATTGAATTGACAAACCGAATTAGATGCTTTTATTTCACATCCTTGCCATGACGACTTGGGTAAGGTGATACTTCATTTCTCATGCATACTCAATGCGATTTAAGGGAGGCGGTTTATACCGCATCCAATTTATTAAGCCGCATTGATCTCTTATTATTTTGAAACTCCAAAAATATCTTCCAGAGTTGTGTAAGTTGCATGGGTGTATTGGGTTAGGCCCATTACATCTAATTTTATCCATTACACATCTCAACCATTAATGTCTAAATTATTGTGTGATTAACACTCACATAATACCAAAAACATTCTTGTAATTTCATCTTTTCTTTTTATTGTGTATGAATGAGTAACAAGGAATATCACAGATCAATGTTGGCAAAAAGGTCCCTTCACAGGGATAACGATTAGCTCGTCTTCTGTGTATTAATTATTACTCGTTATTTTGCATGATTTAATTGGAGATTGGTGGAAGCTACGGCAAAAAGGTCTCTTCACAGGGATAACGATTAGCCACTCAGCCAATTCCCAGTTATATACTATTTTCTTTTCCTTATCTTAATTTCAAGCCTGAATTTCGAGCTATGGTAATATTAGACAGTGTCGATCAACACTGTTATAGTAGTACTATAGTAAGAGAATATTTGGGTTTTTCCTCATTCATGGATACTAGGACTTTCGATGATAGCGATCACTGTCATTAAAGGTTACTTACTGTCTAAAAATCACACCATCTGGAATAGTTGGCAACTGGATAGCAGATGTTTGCAGTCCAGATCACCCCAGTTATTTCTAGCACTCTTTTTAGCCAAACTCTTCTTTTCCCATGGCTAATCCATCTTTGTGCATCAAATTCTGTCTAAACCCACCATATATTTTGGGGTGTTTTATTTTATCTTCCCATGTACATGTATGCATGATATTATTATGTAGATATTGTGGTCATATTATTTTGGGGATCCTTCTCCTTGGACATAGAAGCCTTGATCTAAATCAGATGTTGCATAATAAATTTCCACAAAAATCACTTTATAAAATCCGGATCTGAGTAAGGGATAATTTCACAGTTATGACTAATTCATCTTCTACTGGGGGTTGATTTTGAGAACTTAGAAGCAGAGTCCGCGATTAGGTCTCACCTAGACTGAAAGGATCTGTGTTTTAATTGAGAGTCTAGTACCTGTGTAGGGAATGATTTTCAAATATCAATTGTTTTCTCAAAATTGCTATGTGTTGGAAATCTTATATTAAGTATCGCATCAAGTCAGAGTCTACTTGGATTCAGATGAGATGTGATAAATAATACTAGAGGAACAACATGTAGACCTTGGTTAATTTCTAAGGTAGGGTTGAGTATTCTTTTAACTACTATCTTCTCCCACCAAAGCCTAAAATTGAGTCTTGAGTGAGTACATCCGGAATAGATCTTCACGGGTCTGTTCCATTCAGTTTGTATCTCATAACTGACCAGATGTTATAAGCCATGTGGCTTACTGATATTTGGGAGGTTCTTAATCTGCATCTGGTCACCAAGACCAATGGCTCTTTTATACTAACGGAATGAGATAACTTTTTAAAGCTCCCGAGTGATAGGTTTTTAAATGCTTTCCTTACCGCTTTCTTTTAAATGCTTTATAGAGGACACTCGGGAGAATTAGAGGTTGGCCGCCGTATATAAGGTTTAAGAGTTATGGATTAGTTCGGGATTTAGTTTGGACTTTGGGTGTGACAGGGGAGAACGATGGGAGTACTTGGCATATCAACTAATGATATGTTAGGTGTTGTTTATCCACCATGGAGAAATAACATACCTCGGCAGGGGCAGTTATTAATATGTGGTATCTTAGATGTTGAGGTCTTAAGAGCATGTAAATTCTAACTGTAAGTACCTGTCTGTTAAAGGGAACATAGTTTAGAAAGCATTAGAGTTAGCTAACTGATGGATTATTCCAAACAAAGATCTGTGTAACAAAAATGGAAGTTTAATTCTTGTTTCGTCTGAAATCTTGTCCAATCTTTATTATTTCTTTCATGTCCCTTCTGTCACATTTTAAATTTGCTTTATAGATAGTGTAGCATAATTTTACATGCTTTCGTAGAGTAATCTTTCCCGCTGTCTTAGAATAATTTTTATTGCTTCTTTGGAATAGAATTTAATTGCTTTCTTAGATAAAGTATAATTTACCATGCTTTGTAGTATAAATTTTATTGCTTCCATAATCTAGTTTAAATTATGTCAAGTAGTTGTTAAAAATCAAACTCAAGCTTGAAACGAGTAACCGATTGGAAAATCTTAGTAAACGACGTGGGCCCTGCTTCTATCGCACATCCTCCAGTGAACGATCCGGTCTTACTATAAATTACTGCAATTTTTGACACCGTGCGCTTTCGGGCCACAGTTTCCTACATGAGTATATAAAAACGTGACAACCTATAAACATATCCCTAATCCCAACTCCATCTTCATAATTTGGTTTCATTAAATAAAATTAAACCGGGATTATTATTTTTCAGAAAATACTCATATAGTGGGAAATTGTAAAAAGTTTCATGGCGCCGTTGCCGGGGAGGATGCAACGCCTTTTATTAAGAGAATTACACTCCTGATTTACTCATAGATAGTTTTTGTATATACTCTTGAACCATTACTAACCTGGGGGTTGTGCAGGTATTGTCAAGTTGTGATATAAACTGCTTATGCAACGGAGGAAGGATACATTGCATGAGCTACCGTTCGATCTAGAAATAGAAAGGACTGCTCGACAGCTAAGAGCACAAGCAAGACTGAGAAAGGAACGGGAAGCACAGACTCGTACCTCACCCGAAACCACAAGCAGTGACTTATCTGATATGGCAGAAAACCAGGACATTCCCCCGATCTTACCCATAAACCAACCACCCATCCACAACCAACCATTGAATAATCCATGTAATGGAGCTGATGGAGATATAGTAGAAAATCTGAATCGTGGAAAAGAGGAGGAGAATCTACCTAATCTTAATCAGCAACATTACCAGTAATACCGCCAACCGCCACCACCTCTGAACCAATTTAACAACCAAAACCAAAATATGCCAAACCAGCAATACCAGAATCGGCCCTTCAATCAAGACCAGTTTCAGAACAATCAACAAGATCCCAACATGTTCCAGCAAAATCCCAATTACTACCAGCAATATCAAAATCAGGCAGAGCAAGAAAATCAGCAACAGCAGGCAGCAGCTGACTTTATGCAGCCTATTGTGGAGCCTTATCTGAACAGGCCCGGGAGAGCACCCATCGCTGCGCGAAATTTCAAGCTTAAACCTGCACTAATTAACTTGGTGCAAAACAATCAATTTTGCGGTGCAAATCATGAGGACCCTCATGATCATCTTTAAACTTTTCTGGAGCTATGTGATACAATCAAAAGTCAGGGGGTGTCCCCTGATGCTATTAGACTGATGCTATTTCCTTTCTCTTTATTTAGTGGTGCCAGGGATTGGTATAAATCTTTGCCAGTAACCCAACGAAGCACATGGGCAGATTTGGTGAGGAGTTTCCTATTGAAGTACTTCCCCGAAGCAAAGGTGGAAGAAGGACGAGCAAAAATGGGTGAATTCAAAAAGGGATATCTGGGGCGAGATCTTAAAGAATTCAAGATGAAGCCGGATGAGTCACTATACGATGCAAAGGAGAGGTTCTTCAACCTCTTGAGGAAATGCCCGCAACATGGATATAAACCGTGGGAGCAATTGCGAAAATTCTACAATGGACTCACCCATTCATGGAGAATGATGTTAGATGCATCAGGAGGGAAACACCTACTTCATTTGCCCATGGATCAAGCATGGGCAAAGATTGAGACCATGTCTGTTAACAGATCTGTACTGAACACTGATGAGAGGAAAGTGGATCCTCCTAGGAAAGTTTTTGCTGTAAGTGAGGGGAAAATAGATTTTGAAAAATTAGAGGAACGGGTAGCCGCGATTTAGCTGAACCAGGGAAAGGGAGCAGGTACTTCTCAGGCAGGAGCCTCATCTAGCCAAGTACAAACACAGCAATCGGAAGCTGTTTGTGGGTTGTGTCAGGAACCACATCCAACTGACACATATCAACAGATAGCTACCGAAAGCTGTAACTATGCTGGGAATTTCCAGAACCGCCACCCAAACCTCTCCTATTCCAATAACAATGCACTCAATGCGCATTTGTTATCTCAGCCAAATCAGCCTACCCAGTTTGCCCAACAAAACCCACAGCAAAACTTCAGGCCACATAACCCCGGATTTGTTCAACAGAGAGTCCAAAACTTCCAGAACCAGAATCAGAACTTCCTGCCCACCATCCAGCAAAGACCCAACCAAAATCAAGGTCAAAATTTCCAAAACATCCAAGCCCAACCTGATCAGAATCAGCAATTCAACCAAAAGCCACCGTCCCGTCTAGAGAGCATGATGACTGAGTTTATTTCCAACCAAAGGGAAATAAACCAACAACTGCAGTCATCTATCAAAAATGTGGAGACACAGGTCACTCAGTTGGCTAAGGAATTGCAAAACAGGGGGAAGGGAACACTGCCGAGTAGTACTGAAACCAACCCGCAATGTAAGGCAATCACATTGCGGGGAGGTAAGACTTTGAAAGGAGCAGTTGGAGTTGGAAAGAAAAAGGCTGTGAAAGGAAAGGAATCACTGGAGGTTGAGAAGGAAAAGGAAAAGATTGAAGGAGCTGAAGGTACTGAGCTGGTGAAGGACAAATCAGATGCAGCTAATCCGCAGACTGAAGCTGCAGTTGAAGCTGATAAGGGTACGGGTGAAGGTACAACTTCCTTCCCTTTGCCACCAAAAATTGATAATAATAAGTACATGCCAAGGGTGCCATACCCTGTACGTCTTAATAATAAGGAACAAGATGAAAAATTTAAAAAGTTTTTAGAAAGATTGAAAGCTGCTGAGATCACTATTCCCTGGTCGAAATGATTTCAGAAATGCCCGTCTATGCTAAATTTCTTAAAGAAATGATTTCAGGGAGAAGGAAATTTGAGCAGGATGAAGTGGTGGTCTTAAACAGCAGCTGCAGTGCCATAATCCAGAGAGTGCTATCGGAGAAAAAGGAAGACCCAGGGTGTATCACACTGCCAGTCCACATTGGGAAGACCAATGTTGGAAAAGGGTTATGCGATTTGGGATCCAGCATCAACGTTATGCCACTCGCCATGGCAAAACATCTTCACTTGGGATCGAACCGGTTACAATGAAACTACAACTGGCAGACCGGTCGATTACTCACCCAGTCGGGATACTGAAGGACGTGATCGTCAAGACGGGAGGGACTCTCTTTCCTGTCGACTTCATCATTTTTGACATCGAGGAGGACTATGAGATGCCGCTAATCTTAGGCCGCCCCTTTCTCTCAACGGGTGGTGCACTAATAGATGCTCGCTCAAGTCAAATCAAGCTTCGTGTCGGAGAAGAAGAGCTGAACTTCAACATGGGCAGACTGCTGAAGTTTCCGTCTGAGGAAACTTGTTCCAAATTTGATGTAATAGATGGTAGGACTGAGGATGAGAGCATTGACTCTGTGACTGTGATATCGGACAAAGTTTTTAAACAGGTACTGACGCCTGCTGGTGCCGACCAAAGCTGCAATGCCGTGCACTTTGAGCACCCTATGACTGGGGACCTTGAAGAGTTTGACGGTATTGAATTCACTCCAGATGAGGAGGAGAGCACCATGGACGAGGAAGTGGACCCTATACTGACACAGGGTCCTGAAGGTAAATCTGATCTTTCACCCCCATCCATTTCTCGCAAATTACTGCCTTCCGTTGAATGTCCGCCAGAGCTTGAACTTAAAATACTTCCGGATCATCTTAAGTACGTTTTTCTCGCTGAGCATAAAAAGTTACCGGTAATTGTGTCAGCTAAGCTGACACAAGAACAAGAAAAAGCTCTGGTAGTCATTCTCAAGAAATATGTACATGCAATTGGATGGACCATTTCTGATATAAAAGGAATAAGCCCCTCTGTTTGCATGCACAGAATTTTAATGGAAGAGGAGTACAGGCCCTCAAGGCAACCCCAAAGGCCTTTGAACCCCCATATGCAAGAAGTGGTAAGAAAATAAGTTATCAAGCTCTTAAATGCTAGTATCATCTATCTTATATCTGACAGCAAATGGGTTAGCCCAGTGCAGGTACTACCAAAGCGTGGGGGGATGTCCATAACAACTAACGAGAAAGGAGAAGAAGTGGCGACAAGGCCAGTGACCGGTTGGCGAGTTTGCATCGACTACCAGAAGCTCAATACCGCGACACGGAAGGATCATTTTCCCTTGATGTTCATTGATCAAATGCTTGAGAGGTTAGCCGGGAGGGAGTACTACTATTTTTTGGATGGTTATTCGGGCTATAATCAAATTGTAATAGCTAGTGAAGATCATGACAAAACTACTTTCACGTGCCCATATGGAACTTTTGCGTACAGGCGCATGCCTTTTGGCCTTTGCAATGCGCCTGCAACTTTTCAACGCTGCATGATGTCTATCTTTTCAGAATTTATCGAAAAATGCATAGAAGTCTTCATGGATGACTTATCTGTGTATGGAGATAATTTTGATGAATGCTTGATCAATCTTGCAAAGATATTAAAAAGATGTGAGGACACCAACTTAGTCTTAAACTGGGAAAAGTGCCATTTTATGGTCGCTGAAGGTATAGTGTTGGGTCACCGCATCTCGCGCGCCGGCATCGAAGTCGACAAAGCCAAGGTCTCAGTCATCTCCAATCTTCCATTACCCACTTCAATAAAATCGGTTAGGAGCTTCTTAGGGCATGCCGGTTTCTACCGGAGATTCATTAAAGATTTTTCTAAAATTGCCAAGCCGCTCACTAACCTTATTTGTAAAGAAAATTCTTTTGTAATAAATGAAGCATGTGTTCAAGCTTTTGACACGCTCAAGAAGATGTTGATTTCTGCTCCAATAGTACAACCACCCGATTGGTCAATGCCTTTCGAGGTAATGTGCGATGCAAGTGATCTCGCCATGGGTGCAGTTCTTGGGCAACATAAGGAAGGGAGACATTGTGTAATTCATTACGCAAGTCATGCCCTGAATGAAGCCCAAATCAACTACACCACCACGGAAAAAGAGATGTATGTTTTGGTTTTCGCGTTTGATAAATTCAGACAGTACCTCATTGGTACGAATACCATAGTTTACACAGATCACTCTGCACTGAGATACTTGTTTAGCAAACAAGATGCCAAACCTCGATTAATCAGGTGGGTACTTCTGCTGCAGGAATTTGATACATAATAAAAGACAGAAAAGGCAGAGACAATGGTGCTGCTGACCATTTGTCTCGAATAGAAAATGATAATAAGGAACTAGCCGTCAATGAAAATTTTCCGGACGAGCAACTGTTTGCCTTGCACCTTCATGATCAAGCTTGTCCATGGTTTTCCGACATTGCTAACTTTTTAGCATGTGGAATAACCCCACCATTCCAGCACAAGAGCCATAAAGCAAGGTTCAACCGAGATGTAGTCGACTACTTCTGGGAGGATCCTTATCTCTTCAAGCATTGTGCAGATTCGATTATTAGACGATGTTTAACTGAGCACGAGGCTTATCAAATTGCAAAAAAATGTCATGAATCGGAATATGGAGGTCACCATGGCCCCACTCGAAAACTCATAAAGTGCTCGAGTGTGGTTTCTATTGGCCTACCATCTACGAGGATTGCAAGGCGTTTGTTAAGGCTTGCGACAGATGCCAAAGACTAGGGAATATCTCCAAGAGGGATGAAATGCCTCAAAAAGGAATTCTCACCCTTGAGATTTTCGATGTATGGGGTATTGACTTCATGGGACCATTCCCGACATCTGATGGGAATCACTACATCTTGGTAGCTGTCGATTACGTGTCCAAGTGGGTCGAGGCGGTTGCACTACCAACCAATGATGGTCACCAAGTCATCAAATTTTTGAAAAGTAATATTTTCAATAGATTTGGTGTACCTAGAGTAATCATATCTGATGGAGGAACCCATTTTGTTAACAAAGCTTTTGCAAATCTTATGAGCGAAACTGGGATTCTCCACAAGATAGGCACGCCTTACCATCCCCAAACCAGTGGTCAAGTCGAGGTATCAAACCGCGAAATCAAATATATACTCGAAGCCACGGTAGGGATAACCCGTAAAGATTGGTCACGTAAGCTCAATGATGTTGTATGGGCATACCGTACTGCATTCAAGACTCCCATCGGGATGTCCCCATACAGGCTTTTCTTCAGAAAAGCTTGTCACTTGCCCATAGAACTAGAGCACAAGGCTTACTGGGCCGTAAAATTGCTTAATTTTGACCCGAGAGTTGCTCAGGGCAAACGCAAGTTGGACCTCAATGAAATTGAGGAAATACCTGCGCAAGCTTATGAAAGCTTGAGGATTTACAAGAGCGGACCCAGAAGTTACATCATCGTCGTATTAAGTCTAAACACTTCTATGTTGGCCAAAATGTCTTGCTATTCAATTCTAGGTTGAAGTTGTTCCCCGGAAAGCTTAGATCCAGATGGGAAGGGCCATACGAAGTAGTGCACGTGTTTGAGAGTGGAGCTGTCAGGATCCGAACTGACAAGGAGAGCTGGTTGTGAATGAACAGAGATTGAAGGAGTACCTCGGACAGTTCGACCCCGAAAAAGAAGTTCAAATGATCTCAGAGCCGGCCTATGTTTAATTAATTATATATATGTATTTATATATTAATTTATTTAGCATATTCAATATTCTTGAACAATAAATATCCAAACATCAACTAAACATTTAGAGTATTAAGACTCTATATGTGAGGATGTTGATATTTGGAGAAAATCTAATAATTTTCTTATGTTTGCCTTGCAGGAATTCATGGAATCAACAAAAAGAAAAATAAAGCTTCAAAAACCAGGTTCCTGGTTGGATTAATACTGTATCTAATGGAAATTAATTCCGGAATTTAAAGAAATTTAAGGTCCGGAATAAATCCATAAAAATAGCAGTATTGATCCAACCTAATTTATGCAAGCAATAAATTGTTAGAATAATATTTTGGTGTAAATATGCATGTTCAGTATGTTTAATTTGTAGAAAATGCATAATTTTTGAAAATGGTGAAAACTGGAAAATTCCAAATATTTTTTCTAAGTGTTGAATGCGGTTTAATTTTCTTCCCAAATCAATGCGGTTTATACCGCATTATTTGAGACAAACCGCATCAAATGTGTTGCCCTTAATAATTCTATCGATGCGGTTTATTCGGTGCGGTTTATACCGTATCGATATAAAAGACCGCATTGATCTTCTAAGGCGCATTCCCTGTATTAATTTTCCCAAGTAGCCAATGCGGTTTATTCGATGCGGTCTATACCGCATCGATGGACCGCATCGATGTTGATAAACCGCATTGACCTATGGAGGGCTTTTTCCTTATTAAATATTGCAAGTGATGCAATGCGGTTTATGCGATGCGGTATATACCGCATCGCCGCAATAAACCGCATTGCCTCGCAATAGCATTCCATTATTTGCCCAAGTGTCCAATGCGGTCTCCCAATCCAATGCGGTTTAGTTGATGCGGTATATATCGCATCGATTTTGAAAAAACCGCATTGGGTGGAGTTGTTTTCCCTATCCTAGATGCGGTCTTTAAGATCGATGCGGTATAAACCGCATTGATCTTAAAGACCGCATCCTATACCGCATCGATCTTAAAGACCGCATCCCTCACATAACTCTGGAAACCGCATCGATGCGGTTTATACCACATCGGTGATGCGGTTTCCCTTAAATCGCATCGATCCCCTGTCCCACTTCCCTATATAAACCCTTTCCCCCTCTTCTCCCTCATTTCGCACTTCGTACTTAGAAAATATTTCCCACTCTTTCGCGAACACCCTCTTCTTCGCGAACCAGTCGTCCAAATCCGAGCTTTACTCCGTCCAATCTGTTCGAAAATGGCTTCTTCGTCTGAAAATCCAAGCGAGGGTAAGGGGTAAGTTCTCTATTTTCGATTTCGCACCCTGTTCTTCGCGATTTCAGTTTTGGGTTTTACCTTGTTCTTGCGAAAACGGGGGTGGGGAAGGAAATGGGAGTCTGTTTTCATGTTGAGAATGGTCGGAATGCTGTCGGGAGGGGATGGACATGATCGGAAATAGGGTAGAACAGAGTAGGGCGAACTAGGGCTTCTTCCTGTTTTCTGTTCGGTCCACCATTGTTGTGTTTGAGTTTTATGTGATGTGGGGGATGATTGTTTTTGAAAAATTTGGGTTTCAAAACCCTCAAAAACATCGTGCTTTTGTCCATTGTGTAAATATTGTTGTCAATTTTCGGTTTGTCTGTGTATACCTTTATCTGTGATTGTGCTTGGAAAACTGTGATAATGTTGAACACATGGGTGATTTTCCCTTTTACCTCTGTACTTCTGTGTTTTTATGTTGTTTTGATGATGATTGAATAAGCATGATGATTGATTAAATCTGTGTTCATTGTGTTTTAAATCATGAGTTTTCTGGAAATTTTTTTTTTTTTTTTTGAAAATATTGGCATGAGTGGACTGTGTAGTATTTGTTTGAACATTTGCATGCTACTGTGTTGTGAGAACCATGTTCAATAAATGGTTTTGTGGGTACCTTGTTTACTGTACTTTACAAACTCAACTGAAAAGTTGATGTTGTATGAAATTGGAAACATGGGATTACAAACAAAACCATGCCAAAATTTTTCCTGACATAATGCTTTTCAAGTACTGTTGGCATGGTACTTATGTATGGAAAAAGAAAAAAAGTTGGTAGGATGCATTATTTTTATTAAGTGTTTGACTTATGTATGTTAGGATATGTGGGGAATCAACAAAGTGTAGCAATCTTGCTCACTTTCCATCACCCATTATCCAATAAAAAATTCAGATGGGGGACCACTCACACCCTCAATTTTATTAGATAAACTAGTCAACACTTTTCAAAAAAAAAAAATAAATAAAAATAGTGTTTGTTTTTTATTCTCTCTAGTCCATTGTATCATGCTATTTTATTATTTGTGGAAATCATCATGTGCATTCATCCCTCATCATTGAATATTCTTCTTCCCATTTCACATGTTTTTTATAACACCCCGGATTTTGGTCACCCAGGTCGGGGTGTTACAGAGTGGTATCAAAGCCCGGCTTATTTTTAAATTAGTATTATTATTTTTAAACTATTAGATTATTATTTTTAAACTATTATTTTTAAAACCATGATTATTTTTAAATTATTATTGTCATTATTATAGAAGCCCAAATTTTTATTAAAGTTTCCTAGCCCAAATAATTTTTTTTGAGCCCAAATGATAATTTTTGACCCAATATAGAGGTCCAAGAATTTTAACTATTATTTTTAAATTTTTAAAGCATTAGTTTCATGGAATAAATTTTTATTTTAAACCCCATGGAAATTAGAAAAATATATGTATAGCGCATGAATTATTTTGGGGGGGAAATCATCATCTGCATGTGCATACCACATTTTTTTCTATACCTTAGAGAACCTAGAAGCGATATGTTGTAACTTAGACCTTTTTCTTGCACTAGATGACTTAGACGCTTGACATCAAATTAGGAACGCTAACTAGAGACTGATCTTGCCTTAGTTCTAGATCGCGTTCATCTAAGCGCTCGCCTAAGCATAACAATCCTCGGCCTTAGCCATTCCTACCCTTGTACGAATTAGAAAATTTCCTTATGTGGAACAATAAAAATCAAGTTTTTATTAAAACACTATTTATTCCAAAAGTCTTGTTTGGATTTCCAAACAACAAATCCGAAAATTCGAAATTCGAAATTTGAAACTCACGATGCTCTAAATGTGGCCTTATGGGCGCGCGTTTAACACTTGATCTCATATACGATTTAGCAAATTTCTTGTTCAAGCGATCTATCTAAACTCTGATAAACTAATCTATATACGTTATAACAGAAAATGGCACCTAGGAGAAACCTAAGGAAGGTAAGTCCAAACGACACCGACGCTAACCTCCCCAACGTGGCCAATACCAATGAGACCCCTCAAAACTTAAGAGAACGAGTACCTCCTGCACCCAACAACATGGAAGAACGTTTAAAAACTGTAGAGGAAATCCTTGTAGCGTTAGGAAATGCTGAGGTGCATAGGGCACAAACAGTACCTCCGCCAGTAGCCCGAGTCAACTACTTGGCATTAGTGAACCCCTACAACCCACCCCATTATGACGGACAAGAGGATCCGGCGAAGTTGGAATGTTGGATCCATACCTTTGATAAGCTCTTGAACGCTATCAAATGCCCTGATGAGGAGAAGATACACATAGCGACCTACTACTTAGGAGGCGAAGCCGATGAATGGTGGCAAAACCTCCAGAGGAATTCATAGGAAGATGAAGAAGCCTACACCTGGGAAGAACTTAAGGAAGCTTTGAGGGAAAGATTCTACCCACTAAGCACCAAGACTGCGAAGTACGAGGAATTCATCAACTTAAAGCAAGGGGCACAAATGGTGCAAGAATACTACAGCAAATTCAAGGAGCTAGTACGATTTGCTACGAGGCTAGTACCAACCGACTCTGACAAGGCTCAGAAATTCAAGATGGGTCTGACCTTAGTATCCGGGAGATACTTGCAGTAGGACAATTCACGAACCTGCAGACGATATATGACCGTGCTGTAGCAATTGCTCGAATCCAGCAATTGAAGCGTAAGGAACTTGGTGAGTCGAGCATGGACTCGTAAGGACTTGAGAAGAAGGATCGGAAAGACAACAACAACAACTCTAAGAAAGGCGATGGATCTCGAAGGAAAGAGAGATAAAGGTCTCAACAATGGAGGAGATGACAGCCGTGGTGCGTTTATACCACGCTGCCCACGATGCAACCATACACATCTGGTGCGCCAGTGCCCAAAGCCTGGAACCTGCAATAGGTGCGGCAAGCTTGGTCACAAGGCTAGGGGATGTCGAACGCCAGTGGAGGCCATCGAAAAGAGGATAGATTTGGTGAACCTTCAGCAAGGAGAGAGGGACGAGGAACAACACCAAAACCCGAACCCTCTTGACAATAACATATAGGCAGTTATGGGGACATAACTGAAGTCCTAAGGGGGAGAGGATGTGATACCCCGTAATAATTTATTTATGGAGTTTGACTGGATAAGATGTAGTCCAAATCATATATAGATAAATTCAAAATGTTTTGAACTACGTTATGGCTTGATCCCTTCACAGGGTACGTAGGCAGCTTAGAAGTTTTAATTCTAAGTTCAGTCACAAAATAATAAAATAAACAAAAGGATTAGTTCCTAACACGAGAAAAGCCGAAACACAACTTCGAGGACGAAGTTGATTCTTAATGAGGGTAGACTGTAATACCCGGGAATTTTGCAATATAAATAAATAAATAAATAAATAATAAATATAATAAATAAATAAACATGATAAATAGATAAAGAATCATAAGAAATGAGAAATGGAATTTAAATTAAAAAGGAATCAAAATTTCGAGAACCCGGGAAGCCGAAGACAATTTAATCAAATAAATGGTTATACGGCAACCCAACACCGATGGACTCAATATCTCGAGTCCAAATGTAAATTTAGATCCGAATAAAATTAAGATAGGAAATCGGAGCCCGAAGATAGCCTGGAAATCGGAGCCCGAGAACATAGAGGGAAAGAAGTCCGAAAGAGAGGAGAAAAGGCTCGATGGATCGCACGACCCGCCCGGACCGAAGTCCAGGCGTTGTCCGCGCGGGGTTTCCACAAACCCCACGCCAACCCCGCGCCACTCGACAGAAACGGCTGTTGCGAGATTCTCTCGCCCGAATAAAGATTTTTCGACTTCGGTTGCTCACCTTGCGACTCAATACACCCTAGGGCTGACTTTGGACGTCCCCTAGGTCCCTTACATCTATAAATAACCATTCTAATCCGCCCCGATGTAACGTCCCAAAAATTTTTAAACCAAAAATTTTCGTGACGTCACTGCCGTGCTACATCACCTAAGTTGTTGGCCAATCAACTTAGGGTCTGTAACACGAAGCTGAATACCTGTAGAATCAGAAAAACGAACAGTGCACATATAATGAGTCGCAAAAATAAACCAGCATATCCGGGTCACCGCCCTGTTGCCATTTCCATATTCCTCTTATAATAAATAAACGGCCATCAGATAAAAACTCTAACTCAAGTACGGCTCACCGGCCCTTTCTAAATATTTCCAAAATCTTAAGGTAGCATAATGATCATATATGTATCAATATAACATGATAACTAACTATATATATGCAATGACCATTTAAATGAACTGAGTTACATTCGCTCATCCCCAACCCTTCAATATGCCCAATGCACTGCACCATCCTCGGAGTATCTATAAAAGAAAAACAGCAGGGGTCAGTACGGGTACTGAGCAAGGGACAGAATAATGGGGGATGGGGATACATCAACTAATAACATCAACATTAACAAAATAATTAAATAAATAAGTAAGAGAATGCAAACCATCACACCGTCCCATACCGGTGCTTCAACCACTGCAATGAAATAGATGTTATGATATGATGAAATGAATGATATGACCTATATGTATATCTATCCTAAATCCAGCAAATAAGCATGTCTAACGCGTTTCCTAATAACCATGGTCGACAGTCATCATTGGCCAGAGGTCACCACACTCTGCCATACACAATGAACTGCCCGTCAACGTCGCCCCCGCCGCGGACGAACGGCCTACGCAGGGCCAATAACACTGGTGAGGGAGCCGGATAGTCATCACTGACCAGAGCGGCGTCTAGCGGGTCATGGCAGAGGGTTCATCCCCAACTACCGCATGGCAAAGGGTTCACTCCCCAATTGCCGCAACGTGCCACACGCACAACACACAGACCCGGGATATCAGCTGAATATCCCTATGGGTCAAATCCAGATAAGGGAACAAGTCCCAAATCAATCACATAAAGACAAAACATGGGAATGAATCCCAAACAATATACACATATGATTGAGGTTTGCCACGCCTCACATAATGGCAATCCAACACCTGTAAAAAACAAATGATTCATCTGTATAACACGAGGGTTACCAAGCCTCACATAACGGTGAATAACAACATAGAGATATATGTGTCTCATATATCCCTATAATATTACGAATAAATATTCGTGCAAATCCACACATTCAATACCATAATATGCTATTTCACATATTAACTTAAAGTCCATCATAAATAAATAAAGACATAAATAAAACCACCAAAACACAGGGAACGAGCAGGAATTTGGTCGCTCCGGCCAAATTCCAACCAATCCCTCAATTCTTTACACTATTCTACTCCCTTGCCTTAATTCGTTGATCACAAGCTTCCATTCTTCAAGTCCCAAGCTTCTTCCAGTCAGTTTCATTCTTACATTCACCAATTCGAACATCATCGCCTCAATTTAAGAAACTGATCCATAACTCCTCTTTACCAAAATAAGTTATAGTATCATCAAACAACTCAAAAAGCCTAAATAAATTTAAAAACAACACTTTCACCACATTCCCAAATATTCTCATCTTCTAACGTAATAAGAAAAATTAAATTCAATATTCAAACTCCACACACTCAAGGCTCCATTTCTATAACCACAAAAAGAACCATCAACAACTACCACAAACAAGGTAAGCAAGTCCTAACACCATTTCATAATTTCTATAACTCTCTAGTTCAACAACTCCCTCTAACCTTTTCCAAAATCCCACTTTAAGTAATTCTGTCCAACACCCACTCAGTACTTAATTAATCAAAAGTAGTTAACAATTTCATCATAAGCCAATTTAAACATAAAAACAACAATTCCCCCAATTGCTTGAAGCAAAACCGCCACTACCATCCCATATACATCCAAATTTTTGCAGAATCATATTATTCAACTAATAAGAGCAACTAAACAAACAAATCCTCCAACCAATAGCACAATTCAATTAAAGTTCACAATTCCAAAATCAAGTTCTCAATTCTCGGTCAACTCCTTCAATTTCTTTCAAAATCCAAAATTCCACCAATCAAGAGTTTAACAAGATCATACAACCAATTATAGTTCTCAACCACATGCATTCAAGTGTTTACAACTAAAAGCACAAAAACCCCCAAACCTTGAGTTCTTCCCGTCGGCCCTCACCCCTTTTTACCCAAATTCAAAATTTTCCACCAACCAAACTCAATCAAGCATGCAATCCCTAAATAGAACCCCAAGGAACATGAATTTGAGTTTCCCCCAAACAAGAACACAAAATCCGCCAACAATTCTCCCAAACCCGTCGGCCCCCAACAAGGAAGAACACCAAAAATCCAACTTAGAAATCATAAAGAAACTTATCTAAGATCTTCAATTAAGCTTGCCCTACGTTGATTGAAAGGTTTCCCAACATTTTTGCTCAAGAATTTCGTCCCTCCCTTCTCCTTGCAAGACACGGCCGAGTGGGTGAGGTGAGTGGTGTTCTTTCTCTTTCCAATTCCTTCTATATCGTTGATGGAGTTTTAAGACTCATAAGGTGGGCTCAAATTGGAATTATGTAATAAAGATTGGGCTTATGAATTTAGCAAGACCTCCCAAGAGCTTAAATAAAAACAAAACAAGTGTTGGGCTTCTACTATACTCTCAATTCAAAAGAATAAATTCTAAGCCCATACATTCATACTTGAAATAGTAATAAAAATATAAAAATAAATTAAATAATTAAATTTAAATATTTGGGATGTTACAATCCCTCCCCTTAGGATCATTCGTCCTCGAATGACGTAAGGGTATTGACTAGCAAATTATCTTATTTGAATTTAAATGTGATCCAACCCAGTCACCTTTCTCAAATGTTTCCTTCGGTTGCTTACATCATGTCCTCGATCCCACGTTGGGACCATGGTTCTGTCACCATCTGGAGCGTCTCATAATGAATTATTTGATCCTTCATGTGATTGAGCGTTTTTGGCTACTAATCATATTCATGACTCTTATTAAGTTCCATATTACCAGGTTACATGATTTTGTTTGAATCATATATCACTTACCTCAAAAGAGATGTGGAATACATCAAGCGGTTTCATGTTTCCAGCTGAGGACTCAAAGGTGTTCTCAAGGGTTGATCGAATTCCCTATCCTCTTCAAAACCACATGATCTTCTATTAATTTGGAGTCTATTCTTTAGCCTGTCTCTGGTAATCTTCGACAATTAAGGTTGCCTTTTATAGAGTTCTAACTCAACTCTACACATTTCAAAGAACCCCTAGTCTAACGAAGGATTTAGCACTTACTTTCCAATTAATTTCGAAACAATGTTAACCTGCCACTCACACGTTGATGGTATTTGTATGAGAATCCTAATGCCAACATTTGATTCTTCCATTTACTTTAGAATCCAATTCACAAATTTATATCTGGTCATTTAAAGTTCCTATTACGCTAGGTATTTCCATTTTCTATCTCGTTCCAGGGGCGTCCCCCACAGTTCTCAACTGTTAAAAGTTAATTGGCCCTGAGAACTTGTTTGGATTGTGTTGGGACTTAATTCCACTCCGGATAATCCATTTACCTCTTGAATCAATTGCTCCCAGTTTCGCACTGTTGGAGGTTTTGTCGCATATCTCTAATAGTAATTGTACGATGTGTTGTGTTGGCTCAACAGTCCTATGGAATTTCTTGCCTTGGAATGAACCTGCATCACAAAGAGGAAACGAACAATCTCTAATATAGAATAGGATGTAAGATTTGAATTCCAAGAGTATAGAAAATTCAGAATTATGTTGTTAACCAAATTTTGGTATATAGATGGAAAGATAAATGCGAAATAGTTGAAAATCACTATTCGCGGAAGAAAGACGAATGTACATAAATAGCACATCTTGTTTTACAACCAATACTTTATTTTAGAAGAAGTACTACATCAACACGTCTCACTCGTCATCGGTGGATTGTCTCAAGCTGTTCCCCCTCTCTTTCCACAACTTAAACTTCGATAAGGTAAATAGTCTTCCAATGAGGTCTTTGTCCCCTGGCAGCTCGTGAGTCTCGGGCTCATGGCATGTCTCCTCTTGCATTTTCTTATATTTTATACAATATCTTTCAAGGTTGGACAAAGTTGTTGACTCAATTTCCATGTTCCACTACATCATGTCGCAATATTGTTTTGTCAATCTGGTAATTTCCCGTTGAAACACTGGAAGTTTAATGGATTTATGCGGGTTTATGCTGCCAATTCAAACTTTAGTACACTTCACTTCAAGTATCATATTAATATACGACTTACGCCCATTGATTCGATGACATTTCTAGATTCCATCTCATATTGAGGCGTAATATCCATTGCTCACGACTGCTATGGCGCATACACGCTCTTCAAAATTACATGAGACCGTATTGTGTCTCAATTCGGTTCCGATTATTTATCGTTAATTTCTCCGCTCCTCACCCGATAAAATATGGATTTTATATCAGGTCTTTGAGATTACATATACCATGTGTGGTGTTATCCTACTCATTCCCAAGGTATTCTTGATTTGACGGGAACTAACTGAAGTCTGCAAAAGAGAACAAGTGATTTCTATCTCACGATAGAAGGCAAGACTGCATTTCCCGATTTATCGAAAATCCATGATTACATTAAGAACCAAATCCTCGAATGATGATAGAGGGAAAGTGCAAATCAATCAAAATTATTGCTCGCAGAATTTTATGAAGGTAGATACGTAGAACATCTTACTTTACAGCAGAATGCCTTATAGTAGAAAGATGCTTCAACTAAAAAGTTGAAGTGATGAGCAATATTATGGAGAAGTTATCATGGTGCATAAAAGCACGATTGATTGCTTCCGAGCATTTCACTTGAAAGTAGACAGGAAGAATTCGTAGGTTTCACAAAATTCTATTCACTCTTCTAAAGCTCGAAGTGAAGTACAATGGGTAACCAAATCAGAGATGACATCGTCGGGGAAAAATAAACTGATACCAAAATGTGCTCAAAAGCTTCCAAGGATTACAAGAAAAGCAACAGAAGGATTTCATTTTCTCATAATAAGAAAATAGAAACATAGGAATAGTTGGGTAAAACGTATATAATTATATTATTCCGAGTGCCCAGTGGATTTAAAAATGCCTGGACATTAGTCGGATGCAGCTTTGAGTATCTGCTGGCAACGAATCACCATTCAATGTTTGGGGATGTGACCACAGAGCTGCTCGTGTGCTTCCTGACTATATGCTCTATTCAAGTAGTCGCGCTCTTTGGTACCTGTAAGTTGCTTAAATAAATGCTCATAATATTGTTAGGGTATGTCAAGTTAGTAAAATTACTATTACGGTAGCAATAACAATGATCACTTGGCAACTTCTATACAAGTTGCCACTTGGAAGAAAACATAGATCTCCTAGGATATCCTTGCGGTCCGGCCATAGTTATCTCTCAAACTATGTCTCGAGCCCATAAGGGCGCAGTTTACGAATAACAAACAGTGCAATAAATTCAATAATCCAACATATAACAATGCAAGTCTATGCTATATGCAACCCCCGCACATCTCACTACATGTCATTTTCCAAATTTTAACACATACTAGAGCAACCTTGAACTGATACCACTCTGTAACGTCCCGAAAATTTTTAAACCAAAAATTTCCGTGACGTCACTGCCATGCTACATCACCTAAGCTGTTGGCCAGTCAACTTAGGGTCTGTAACACGAAGCTGAATACCTGTAGAATCAGAAAAACCAACAATGCACATATAATGAGTCGCAAAAATAAACCAGCATATCCGAGTCACCGCCCTGTTGCCATTTCCATATTCCTCTTATAATAAATAAACGACCATCAGATAAAAATTCTAACTCAAGTACGGCTCACCGGCCCTTTCTAAATATTTCCAAAATCTTAAGGTAGCATAATGATCATATATGTATCAATATAACATGATAACTAAATATATATATATATGCAATGACCATTTAAATGAACTAAGTTACATTTGCTCATCCCCAACCCTTCAATATGCCCAATGCACTGCGCCATCCTTGAAGTATCTATAAAAGAAAAACAGCAGGGTCAGTACGGGTACTGAGCAAGGGACAGAATAATGGGGGATGGGGATACATCAACCACATAATAAGATCAACATTAACAAAATAATTAAATAAATAAGTAAGAGAATGTAAACCATCACACCGTCCCATACCGGTGCTTCAACCACTGCAATCAAATAGATGTTATGATATGATGAAATGAATGATATGACCAATATGTCTATCTATCCAAAATGCAGCAAATAAGCCTGTCTAACGCGTTTCCTAATAACCATGGTCGACAGTCATCATTGGCCAGAGGTCACCACACTCTGCCATATACAATGAACTGCCCGTCAACGTTGCCCCCGCCGCGGACGAACGGCCTACGCAGGGCCAATAACACTGGTGAGGGAGCCAGATAGCCGTCACTGACCAGAGCGGCATCTAGCGGGTCATGGCAGAGGGTTCACTCCCCAACTACCGCATGGCAAAGGGTTCACTCCCCAATTGCCGCAACGTGCCACACGCACAACACACAGACCCGGGATATCAGCTGAATATCCCTATGGGTCAAATCCAGATAAGGAACAAGTCCCAAATCAATCACATAGAGACAAAACACGGGAATGAATCCCAAACAATATACACATATGATTGAGGTTTGCCACGCCTCACATAATGGCAATCCAACACCTGTCAAAAACAAATGATTCATCTGTATAACACGAGGGTTACCAAGCCTCACATAACGGTGAATAACAACATAGAGATATATGTGTCTCATATATCCCTATAATATTACGAATAAATATTCGTGCAAATCCACACATTCAATACCATAATATGCTATTTCACATATTAACTTAAAGTCCATCATAAATAAATAAAGACATAAATAAAACCACCAAAACACAGGGAACGAGCAGGAATTTGGTCGCTCCGGCCACATTCCAACCAATCCCTCAATTCTTTACACTATTCTACTCTGTTGCCTTAGTTCGTTGATCACAAGCTTCCATTCTTCAAGTCCCAAGCTTCTTCCAGTCAGTTTCATTCCAACATTCACCAATTCGAACATCATCGCCTCAATTTAAGAAACTGATCCATAACTCCTCTTTACCAAAATAAGCTCTAGTATCATCAAACAACTCAAAAAGCCTAAATAAATTTAAAAACAACACTTTCACCACATTCCCAAATATTCTCATCTTCTAACGTAATAAGAAAAATTAAATTCAATATTCAAACTCCACACACTCAAGGCTCCATTTCTATAACCACAAAAAGAACCATCAACAACTACCATAAACAAGGTAAGCAAGTCCTAACACCATTTCATAATTTCTATAACTCTCTAGTTCAACAACTCCCTCTAACCTTTTCCAAAATCCCACTTTAAGTAGTTCTGTCCAACACCCACTCAGTACTTAATTAATCAAAAGTAGTTAACAATTTCATCATAAGCCGATTTAAACATAAAAACAACTATTCCCCCAATTTCTTGAAGCAAAACCGCCACTACCATCCCATATACATCCAAATTTTTGCAGAATCATATTATTCAACTAATAAGAGCAACTAAACAAACAAATCCTCCAACTAATAGCACAATTCAATTAAAGTTCACAATTCCAAAATCAAGTTCTCAAGTCTCGGTCAACTCCTTCAATTTCTTTCAAATCCCAAAATTCCACCAATCAAGAGTTTAACAAGATCATACAACCCATTATAGTTCCCAACCACATGCATTCAAGTGTTTACAACTAAAAGCACAAAAACCCCCAAACCTTGAGTTCTTCCCGTCGGCCCTCACCCCTTTTTACTCAAATTCAAAATTTTCCACAACCCAAACTCAATCAAGCATGCAATCCCTCAATAGAACCCCAAGGAACATGAATTTGAGTTTCGCCCAAACAAGAACACAAAATCCCCCAACAATTCTCCCAACAAGGAAGAACACCAAAAATCCAACTTAGAAATCATAAAGAAACTTACCTAAGATCTTCAATTAAGCTTGCCCTACGTTGATTGAAAGGTTTCCCAACATTTTTGCTCAAGAATTTCGTCCCTCCCTTCTCCTTGGAAGACATGGCCGAGTGGGTGAGGTGAGTGGTGTTCTTTCTCTTTCCAATTCCTTCTATATCGTTGATGGAGTTTTAAGACTCATAAGGTGGGCTCAAATTGGAATTATGTAATAAAGATTGGGCTTATGAATTTAGCAAGACCTCCCAAGAGCTTAAATAAAAACAAAACAAGTGTTGGGCTTCTACTATACTCTCAATTCAAAAGAATAAATTCTAAGCCCATACATTCATACTTGAAATATTAATAAAAATATAAAAATAACTTAAATAATTAAATTTAAATATTTGGGATGTTACACCCGAACACTTTGGAAAAACCCTACGAAAAATCTCTACACATCAAACCCTAATCCCGGAGTCGTCGGAGGCACGAAACCAAGAGAAGGGACTGCCTTGGACGAAAATCGGAAGGCTTCTATCATCGTGGTAAGATCTGATCCCTTCTTTACCATTCTTGATTCGAAAACGAATCCTAACCTCATCCTTTTTCCATTCTACACCCCGATCCGATCGAGAGCGAAGAACCCGACGGAATCAAGGAGATAAACGGTGGACTGGAAGCCACGCCTCCGAATTGACGAGCTGGGACAACCGTGAATCTGTAAGTTAATGCTTACATGGTTTGGGAGATTTAAAAATACACGTAATCTGAAGATCTAACCAAGAACGTAAAATCTGTCAACACGAAAACCCTACGGCACAACGTTTGTGCACGAATTTTTAGAACCTTTAAAAGTGTTCAAACGAGAAAACTTAAAACACAAAAAACGTTCCTAAGACATAGATCTATCTTCTGTAAAACTTTCATAATTTTTCATCGTGTTTTGATATCCGAAAACGACCGCAAACGAACCTGCCTTTGACTTATATCTTGAAACGGCGACAGAACTTTAGTCCGAACTTGAGGTTGATTTTTACCTTAGATCTAGACCGATTTAGGATTGGTGCTAAACATAAGAGTTGTAGATCTATACGTTAAGAACACCTCCATAAATTTTTGGAATTTTTTGTTGAGGTTTGATATCGGAATTCGACTCCAAACTGAACTGTTCTAAATTTAGATCTTGAAATCTTGACAGATTCTTGGCCCGAAGTTGTTGGCGTTTTTGACAATAGATATAAGATGAATTAGATCTTTTGTTGAACATGAAACTTGTAGATATATGTCTTAAGCATCTCCCTGTAAAATTTCATCAAGTTTGGAGTTGGTTTGCTATGGTGGATCTCGAAATTTAGGAACTGCTGTCGTAAAGATTCGGACAGATTTGTAACCTGATAGAAATCAATTTTTTGACTTATTTCCTTATCTCGGATCGAAAAAGTTAAAACATGAAACTTGTTCATCTCTATGTTTTAGAGTCACCGGTCAAGTTTCAGAATTTTTGGATTTAAACTCGATTTTTAATGAATTTTGAAGTAAACTGTGGTTGACCGAGTCAAATCTTGAAAATCTTGTCGAACAGTGAAATTAGCCTTCAAGTTTTAAACGATTGGGAATTCGTTTGAAATAAAATACACATGAAACATAATGCTTGCCCGAAAGGCAATTGAGATATAATGCTTGCCGAAAGGCAATTGAGATATAATGCTTGCCGAAAGGCAATTGAGATATAATGCTTGCCGAAAGGCAATTGATATATAAAGCTTGCCGAAAGGCAATTGATAAATAGAGCTTGCCAAATGGCAATTGAGATATAAACATGAGACATGAGACACAAAACTAGAAGACTCGAAATTTGTTCCTTTTAGATTATGCTTTTAAATTATGTCCTAACGTTATATTACTTTGCAAGCTATATTTGTGGTCTCATGAAATCCCTGTCTTTTAAATCATGCATTTAATTTATTATTAGATGAATTCATTAAATCATGTCTTGTATACGCATGTTTTCTTTAAATCTAATTAATGGCTTTGAAACCCCATAATCATGTATGTGTTAACTTACTCAGCAAGTTTTTCCTGACCAAACCACGTTTTCCCTTTTCCTACAGAGTATGAAGATTATGCATCATCATATGCATGCATGGGATATTTGGGAAAACATTATTTTCTTTTATTATTCTATTCTTAGTTATGAATTACATGAACGGGCCTGTTTAACCCGTGTTTTGGCCGTGTTGGCTCAATTTTAAGTTCCGTTGCATTATATTTGTAAATATTATTTTCCGCTGCACCGGTAATGACATTATTTTTAAATTATATTACAATGGGCTATTTGAATGTTTTAAATTCTGAAAAACCATAGCCTTGCATCTCTTTAGCAAGCTCGGAGAAACCGTGTCTTGCTAGGGAGGTGTGGCGGTGACACCCCGACCTGGGTGACCAAAAACGGGGGTGTTACATTTTCAATCACTTTTATAGTGATTAAAAATTAAAATCTCTTTTGTAGGCTCAATAGCCTATAAAGAATTACATCCTTTGGTCCCTTGACCATTTAAAAAACCCTTAGACTATTTTTAGTCTAAGAAAAACGATAAGGGTCCAAGACCCCTATTTTTCATTCTCCTTTGCAACTTGATTGTAATAATGTTAGATTTCACAATCTAACTTCATATATTATTATTTATGCTATACCAAAATAAAATTCAAGTAAAAACCAATTAACTCACATTTAGAGCAAACCTCAAAATGTGAGGATATTGATTTTTAACTTGAATCTTATACTATCGAAAAAGTGTAAAAATGTTTCATTTCATCTTCTTCAAGAACCAAATGATTATAGAGTCTGTGATGGGCCTTCCTACGACAACTTCAGATCTAGCCTTTATAGAGATTGAGGACATGAAAAAGGAAATAGGCGAATTCAGGAGAGCCATGGGGTAGGAATTCAAATTGAAAATGGATCATTGAAACTTTTACAATTTCCCACTATATGAGTATTTTCTGAAAAATAATAATCCCGGTTTAATTTTATTTAATGAAACCAATTATGAAGATGGAGTTGGGATTAGGGATATTTTTATAGGTTGTCACGTTTTTATATACTCATGTAGGAAACTGTGGCCCGAAAGCGCACGGTGTCAAAAATTGCAGTAATTTATAGTAAGACCGGATCGTTCACTGGAGGATGTGCGATAGAAGCAGGGCCCACGTCATTTACTAAGATTTCCACTCGGTTACTCGTTTCAGGTTTTGCATTGGTTTCTAACACTACTTAACACAATTTAAACTAGATTATGAAAGCAGTAAAATTATTCTACAAGCTCAATAAAATTAGTCTAAAAAGCAATTAAATTTATTCTAAGAAAGCAATGAAAATTACACTAAAAAAGCAGATAAAATTATTCTATGAAAGCAAATTTAAAATGTGACTGAAGGGACAGGAAGGAATTAATAAAGATTGGACAAGTTTTCGGATGAAACAATAATTAAACTTCCATTTTTATTACACAGATCTTTGTTTGGGATAATTCGTCAATTAGCTAACTCTCATGCTTTCTAGACTATGTTCCCTTTAATAGACATGTACTTACAGTCAGAATTTACATGCTCTTAAGACCTCAATTTCTAAGATACCACAGATTAATAACTCCCCCTGTCGAGGTATGTTATTTCTCTATGGTGGATAAGCAACATCCAACACATCATTAGTTGACATGCTAAGTACTCCTATCATCCCCCTTGTCACACCCAAAATCTAAATAAAATCCCGAACTAATCCACAACTCTTAAACCTTACAACCGGCGGCCAACCTCTAGTTCTTCCGAGTGACCTCTATAAAAGCATTTTAATGAAAGCGGTAAAGAAAGCAGTAAAGAAAGCAATTAAAAACCTATCACTCGGAAGTCTCAAAAGCTATCTCATTCCGTTAGTATAAAAGAGCTCCTGGTCTTGGTGACCAGATGCAGATTTAGAACTTCCCAAATATCAGTAAGCCATAGGGCTTATAACATCCGGTTAGTTATGAGATACAAACTGAGTGGAACAGACCCGTGAAGATCTGTTCCGAATGTACTCACTCAAGACTCAATTTTAGGCTTTGGCGGGAGAAGATAGTAGTTGAAAGAATACTCAACCCTACCTTAGAAATTAACCAAGGCCTATATGTTGTTCCTCTAGTATTATTTATCACATCTTATCCGAATCCAAGTGGACATTGATTTGATGCAATACTTAATAAAAGATTTCCAACACACAGTAATTTTGAGAAACCAATTGATATTTGAAAATCATTCCCTATACAGGTACTAAATTCTCAGTTAAAACACAGATCCTTTCAGTCTAGATGAGACCTAATCGCTGACTCTGTTTCTAAGTTCTCAAAATCAACCCCCAGTAGAATATGAGTTAGTCATAACTGTCGAATTTATCCCTTACTCAGATCCGGATTTTTTTAAAGGAATTTTTTTTGGAAATTTATTATGTAACATCTGATTTAGATCAAGACTTCTATGTCCAAGGAGAAGGATCTCCAAAATAAATAATACCACAATAGCTACATAATATTAGCATGCATACATGTATATGAGAAGTAAAATAAAATACCCCAAAATATATGGTGGGATTAGACAGAATTTGATACACAAAGACGGATTAGCCTTGAGATAAGAAGAATTTGGCTAAAAGAGAATGCCAGAAATAACTGAGGTGATCTGGACTGCAAACATCTGCTATCCAGTTCCCAATTATTCCAGATGGAATGAGTTTTAGACAGTGAGGAACCCTTAATGACAGTGATCGCTATCATCAAGAGTCCTACTATCCATGAGTGAGGAAAAACCCACGTTTTCTTACCACAGTATTATTATAACCGTGTTGATCGACACTGTCTAACATTACCATGGCTCGAATTTCAGGTTGAAATTAAGATAAAGAAAAGAAAACTGTATCTAATTAGGAATTGGCCGAGTGGCTAATCGTTATCCCCGTAAAGGGACCTTTTTGCCGAAGCTCCCACCAATCACTAATCAGACTGTAATACCATAGAAATTGCCCGATATATATGTATGAATATATATTTTGATCAATTCACTAAGTAGATTTTTAATCAAATCTATATATATTTATATGTTCAAATATGTGCTTAAAGATTAGTATATTATTTTCTACAAAACATACTTTGAAAAATTATATATATTTGTCTTTTCAAATAAATATATGGATTTCAATATCAAGTGTAATAAGTATATGGTTCATAGAATATTTTAAATCCATATACAAGTTTATATACACATATATACCTTGGTCTTGAAATAATCTTTCCAAACATGTACACATGTATATACATGTATATATTCATATGTTTAAATTATAATGAGAATTATCTATTTTCTATATATCCTTGATTAATCATTCTACCCATATATTTTTTATTATGGGATTATTCTAGAATGCCATAATATAATTGGGAATAATTTGACTATGGTTTGAAATTGTAGGGTGGAATATTAATCATATCTTGTCATTTTCAAATAAAGAATATATTCTTTTTTGAAGCTATGTATGACTTACAAGATCACAAAAATTCCCACATTATGATTTTTTTTAAGATAAGAATCTTAATATATATATATATAAAAAAAAAAAAAAAATTTAAAAAAAAAAAAAAAAAAAAATTACTGTAGCATGCTACTGTAGCATGCTACTGTAGCAGTCGGGATTTATGTGTTTTTGGTGACTTTTTGCCATTTTTTGGGTCCCAAAGGTGGGAATCTTGATCTATCACGGGGGAGGCATATTTTGGATGATTATTAGATGTCCCTAACACCCCATTTCAGTCTTCAACACTCAATAATTCATCCCAAAACTCTCCCAAACTCTCCCAAAGCCAAAACACTCTTCCGGCGACTTTCCGGCAACTTTCCGGCAATCAAATCCAACCAAGGTAGTGTGTAGATCAAGGATTTGCAGGCATTGGATTGTTGGTAAGGTGTAAATCAAGTTTCCTTATTGCTTTAAGATCATAATCAACCTTCTAACTTACGGATCTTTACTTGCAAAACACGTTCGTAGCCAAAGGAGAAGAAGAACGTGTTGCGTAGATCCGTTCGTGGCGATTTTGGACAAATCGATCAACTCTAGAACGTTCAAGAACTCACTCACTGTAAGTTAATACCTTCCATATCAATATGGGTGGTTTAAAGACATCCGAAACATTGGATCTTAAACGAAACGTTGAAATCAAACCTAAAAACCCCAATCTACGTATTTTCTGAAATCCGAGCAAAACTCTTACTTCGAGCGTTCAAACCTGAAAACTCAAAACTAAGATTTTGATCCTAAGATCTTAAGCTATATTGTGTAAAAATTTCAGAAATTTTCATCAAGTTTTGATACCCCAAATCAAGTCGGACATATTCTGCGGTTTTAAGAATTTTCAAAAGTTGACAGATTTCATAACCGAACTTGATGAGCTTATTTCTATCATTTCTAGTCCGAACCAATCTTCATGATCTAAACAAAAGTTGTAGATCTATGAGTCTTGAATACCTCTGTAAAATTTCATGCACTTTCATTAAGATTTGCTACTCCAAACCGCGTCGAACATATTCTGTGGTGCATGAACCTTTCGAAAACTGAGACAGATTTTAAGACCGAACTTAGTAGATTAATCTGACTTAATCCGTGATGAATTTGCATAATTTGCCTCTAATAAAACTTGTTTATTTTGGTGTCTTTTAAGTGCCTGTAAATTTTCAGAATTTTTGGAGTTCATTTGATATGTTAAAAAGTCAAATCTTTGAGAAGTGTCAAACCTGAATCCTGACAGCATACTATTTGTGTAGAAAACTTGATTTTTGACATGCTTCCCATCATTTTTCCGAAAAACTCAAAACATGAAATTTGTTCATTGGGATGTTTTTGAGCTACTGTGAAAATTTCAGATCAATCGCCTAAGAAATGGATTTTTAAACTGAAAAGGCGTAAACTGTGACATCGATCGGTTTTAAACTTGTGAGATTTGAAATTTCTAAACAACGATCGAAATCTAGTGATACGATAAAGCTGTATTTTTGGAAATCCCGTTACACTAAAGTTGAAACGATATCGGTTACATTGGTTATATAAAATTAGGGGGAGATTGCTCTGCAGGGTGCCCTCCTAATTATTCATTTTGTGCCAAAACGGCAATGATGATTACGCGCGAAAGATTGCCAAAACGGCATCTTATATTTTTGGGCCTATCCTCTCGGGTGTATCCGTATGGGTTACTCGAGGCTTGACGGAGCGGTACTGGATATGGCGTATTTGGTCACAAGAGACCAACGGCCTACCCTCTCGAGTGTATCCGTATGGGTTACTCGAGGCTCGACGGAGTGGTACTGGGTATGGCGAATCGGCTGCGGCCGCCGGAATACCGGCTAAATGAGATGATACTTATGAAATTGGCTGAGGCCGCCGGAGCACCGGCTAAATGATATTATTGATATTGGCTGCGGCCGCCGGATCACCGGCTAAATGATATATATTGTTGAGATGATGGCGTAACGGGAAATATATATTAAAAAGCTCAGATTTTATGAAATTGGTTGCGGCCGCCGGATTGCCGGCTAAATTAAATATTGTTGAGATGGTGGCGTATCGGGGTGAATTTTTAAAAGCTCAAATTTTTATTTACTTACTTACGGCGTTTTTCATGTTTTTAAATCATGTCTTAAATAATTGCCCATGCTTAAGTTTTAAATTATGAAATTAAATGTGTCTTTAAAGTATGCAATTATATTCGCATTTTTTTTAAATAAAAATGTTTTTATGCATGGCAAAAAGTTTTATCTTAATTATTAAAAATCTAACCCCTTTATTGCTATGTAAGGATTGACTTACTCAGTATTTTATAATACTGATAAAAACCGTTGTTCATTTTTTTTCTGTTACAGAGTACGGAGCATGATCACTCATTGGGGGATCATTTTGGATACTTAATTATTTATTTTACGTGACTCGCATGAACGGGTCTGTTTAACCCGTGGTTTGGCCATGTCGGCCCTATATTTTAAATTCCGTTGCATACACTTTACTTCCGCTGCGTACTTTATATTCTCACTGCAACTCTGATGTAGTATTTTTAATTTATTTATGAATGGGCTGTTTGAATATTTTAAATTCTGAAAAACCATAGCCTTGCATCTCTTTAGTGAGCTCGGAGAAACCGTGTCTTGCTAGGGAGGTGTGGCGGTGGCATCCCGGCCTGGGTTACCAAAACCGGGGTGTTACAATGTGGTATCAGAGACCGGAATATTTTAAAACTACTATTTTAAAGAGCTCGGAATATTTTTAAACTATTATTTTCAAGTATTATTATTTTTAAAGTTATCATTTCTAAACTAGTAGTATATTTCAAAAAGCCCAATTATTGTTTTGAAGTTAAAGCCCAAATTTTTAGCCCAAAAATTTTAAGAAGCCCAAGAAATTATTTTTAGCCCAATACCTGTATTTTTAAATAAAGCCCAAATGTTTATTATTTCGAGCCCAAAATTTTTATTTACTTAGTGTAATATTTTAAACCCAAGGATTAATTATTTTTGGCTCAATATCTAAATATCATGATAACCCCAACTATTTTGGCCCAATAACTTGTTTTTATTTAAAGCCCAAATAATTTATTTCTTTCGGCCCAATAATAGTGGCCCAAACATTTTATCTTTATTTTAGTCTATCCATGGAATAAATTTATTTTTAAAACCCATGGATAAATAAATGCATGCATAAATTTTTTTTTTTATCAAGGGGGATCATCACTGCATGTGCATATTGCATTTCTATACCTTAGAGAACCTAGAAGCGTTATGTTGTAACCTAGATCTTTTTCTTGCGCTAGATGGCTAACCAAGACATGATGAACTTAATGGTCAAAATGATGAACTCTCACTTTGATTCCCAACAAACCATACAACAAATGGAACATCGTATGGCCCAATTAGAGGCAAATCTGCACCATATGGGAAGCTTAAGAGAGGCGGACCACCACCGCATAAACCAGCTCGAAGACCAAATCCAAAACCTCACTACACAAAATCTATGTTTAAAGGAGCTTGTTGATGCTCATGGGGATGACTTGAACCACATTTTCGATGACCTACTACCGCCAAGCCCGGTGGAGGAAGATCCGGAGGAGGATCCCACCACTGTGCCGGAGGACGCCTAGAAATGATAGGAGGATCCTATTTTGGTATATCCTATCACTTGTAAAAAAAAAAAAAAAATAAAAATAAAAATAAATAAATAAATCAAGTTTTTGTTTGAACACTCTCTATTCCAAAAATTATGTTGAATTCCCAAACAACAAATCCATCTCAAACGCACGGCTCATTTAAACCTTGAAACCCAAGACCCTGAAACCCTAGACCCTGGGGTTTCGATAATCATTGTATAAACCCTTTATTATATTTTCCTTAAAATCTAAATCACTTGTTCTTGCAACAGAATGGCACCGAGAGGGAGACCGCGCGTCCAGCCCATTCCTCCCAATACCAACGAAATACCTAGGCAACCTGACATGCCGATACCAAACGTGGGTGTACACGCTCAGGAAGAGCCAGCAGGCCCTATACCAGACAACATAGGTAATCGCCTACGCACTCTAGAAGAGGTTCTCATTGCGATAGGGAACGCGCAGGTGAACCAAGGCCAAGCGGCTGCGGCACCTCCACCACAAGCTCGCATTAATTACCTAGCCATGGTGAACCCATACCAACCGCCGCACTACGCAGGCGAGGAAAACCCTGCAAAACTAGAGGAGTGGATTAGGACCTTCGACAAATTGTTAAGCGCAGTTAAGTGCCCAGAAGGGGAAAAGGTGCATGTGGCCTCATACTACCTGGGAGGTGAAGCAGACGACTGGTGGCAAGCCACCCAGGGAAAGATACAAGAGGAAGATGTGCCCTATTCATGGACTGAAATGATGGAACTGCTCAGGGACCGATTTTACCCCCTGAGTACGAAGGCGGCCATGTACGAGGAGTTTTTGTCACTGAAACAAGGCGGGCAGACTGTACAAGAGTATTACACTCGATTCAAGGAGTTGGTGCGCTTTGCACCAAGACTAGTACCGACAGACGTAGAGAAGGCACAAAAATTTGAGATGGGATTGAACTTGACCATACGGGAAGTGATCACTGGTGTCCATTACCCGGACCTGCAAGCAGTATATGATCGTGCAGTTGCTGTTGCAAGGGTGCAACAACTGAAGAGGAGGATGAGTGGAGAGTCCAGTCGGGGACCTCAGGGGCAAGATAAGAGGAACAGGGATAACCGCACCGGTAACAATTCTGGAGGAAACAACTTTCGGGGAGGCCTGAACAGACCCCCTCATAACAACAATAGGGGAAATGGTGGGAGAACCTTTTTCCAGGGTAACCCTGTGCCACCATGCCCAAGATGTGGGAGACCTCACTTGATTAGGGGATGCCCCCAACAGGGCACATGCTTCAGGTGTGGTCGATTTGGTCATCGGGTGAATGAGTGCCGGACTCGAATTGAAAACATCACCAAGCGGGAGGACTTGATTATGGGGCCAGCACAGCCTCGTAACCAAAATGGACGGAATGGTAACTATCAAGGGTACAGACCCCCTCAGAACCAGAATTTCAACCAGAATCAACGCCCTCCACAGAATCCAAATCAGCAACAGAATCAGAACCCGAACCGGGATCAGCCGGGCAACCAAGGACGGCCCATGGGGAGGTTGAATGTTATCAACCAAGCAGATGTGCCTATGCAGGGTGACGTGATGGCAGGTACATTCCATGTTTTAAGTACACCCCTTAAAGTTCTGTTTGACTCAGGAGCTAGTTGTTCGATTATATCATCAAGAGTCTTATCTGAACTAGATCTACCTAAGTGCGAACTGATTAACTTAGAAATTCAACTACCATCAGGAGAGGTAGTACCATGCTCTAAACGTTATAACGGAATTCCGATAGTTATCAAGAACATAGAATTTTTCGCAAACTTGGTAGAATTTAATTTAAGGGACTTCGACGTTATACTGGGAATGGATTGGTTGACCCGGTATAAAGCGGTAATAGAATGTCAAAAGCAGAAGATCACCTTGTCGAAAGGTAGGGGAAAGAGAGTCATCTTTTACTCTCAACCCCCTAAGAGGAGCAACAAGGTTGTTAACGCTCTCAAGCTTCGTAGCTTAATGCATAAGGGATACGCGTTGTATGCATGCTACGTTCACAACCTGGAGGCGGAAGAGAGCAAGGTTGACGACATCCCAGTGGTGAGAGAATACCCGGACGTATTTCCTGAAGACATCCCTGGTATGCCACCTGAGAGAGATCTTGAATTCACCATAGATCTCATTCCGGGAACGGAACCTGTCTCGAAGGCCCCTTACCGTATGGCACCACTGGAAATGAAGGAGTTAAAGGAACAACTCGAAGAGTTGTTGGAGAAAGGATACATAAGACCAAGTACGTCCCCGTGGGGAGCACCGGTCTTATTTGTTAAAAAGAAGGACGGAGGACTACGCCTTTGCATCGATTACAGAGGACTCAATCAAGTGACCATCAAGAACAAGTATCCATTACCAAGGATTGAGGACTTATTTGATCAATTGAAGGGGGCGTCGGTGTTCTCAAAGATCGACTTGCGATCCGGTTATCACCAGCTGAGGATTGCGGAGAAGGATATTCCGAAGACGGCATTCCGAACTCGTTATGGACACTACGAGTTCACAGTATTATCCTTTGGGTTAACAAATGCACCTGCAATGTTCATGAACCTCATGAACGATGTATTTAGAGAATTGTTAGATCAAAGCGTCGTGGTGTTCATCGACGACATCCTGATCTACTCGAGAAGCGAGGAGGAGCATTCCCAACATTTGCACCAAGTGTTAGGGATTTTGCGCAAGAACCAACTCTATGGCAAACTATCCAAATGCGACTTTTGGTTGAAGGAAGTAGCATTCCTTGGGCACATAGTATCCGCCACTGGAGTTTCAGTGGATCAGGCAAAAATTTCGGCGGTGACGGAATGGGTATCGCCGACGAGTCCAACTGAAATACGAAGCTTCCTTGGGCTAGCTGGTTATTATAGGCGATTTGTGAAGGACTTCTCAAAAATCGCACGCCCGTTGACCCAGCTGTTGAAGAAAGGGGTAAAATATGACTGGACCAGTGAGTGTGAGTGCGCGTTTCAAGAACTGAAAAAGCGACTCACCAGTACACCCGTACTAGCACTACCATCAGAGAATGGTGACTTCGAGGTTTACAGTGACGCTTCAAAGGAAGGTCTAGGATGTGTTTTGATGCAAGACTCGAGAGTCATTGCATATGCTTCGCGCCAATTGAAACCTCATGAAGCGAACTACCCAACGCACGACTTGGAGTTGGCGGCAGTCGTGTTCGCTCTGAAAATATGGAGACACTACCTTTATGGGAGAAAGTGTCGGATGTTCACAGACCACAAAAGCCTCAAATACATATTCACGCAAAAAGAGCTAAATCTGAGACAACGGAGATGGTTGGAACTAATCAAGGACTATGATCTCGAAATTTCTTACCACGAAGGGAAGGCCAACGTAGTAGCCGATGCCTTAAGCCGGAAGACCCAACATGTGGCAAATTCGATGGTGATTCCGCCAGCATTGTATATGGACTTGGCAAGATTGAGCTTAGAACTAGTGCATTCGGGCACTGTAAATGAAATGGTCAACGCAATGGTAGTCGAATCGACCATATTTGACGAGATCAAACTCGCCCAACCGGGCGACGCAAAGTTGGAAAGGATTAAGGAGAACATTGCCAACGGGAAGGCAATAGGATTTGCTATCCATGAGGACGGAAGCATTCGTTTCGAGGGAAGATGGTGTGTACCACAAAAATGCATGGAGATAAAACAAAGATTGATGGAAGAAGGGCATAACACACCTTACTCGGTTCACCCTGGAGGCGACAAATTATATAAGGATTTGAGGAAGATTTACTGGTGGCCGAGGATGAAGAATGAAGTGGCAGAATTTGTAGCGAGATGCCTCACGTGCCAAAAGGTCAAAGCCGTGCGACAGAAACCCTTAGGATTGATGCAACCATTGGAAATCCCGAGTTGGAAGTGGGATAGTATCTCTATGGATTTCGTTTCGGGATTACCACGATCACCAAGAGGAATGAATAAGATATGGGTGATTGTCGATAGGCTAACGAAGACGGCCATTTTTATTCCAATGAAGGACACTTGGACCATGGACCAATTAGCAAGGGCGTATATTGACAATGTGGTACGAAGACACGGGGTGCCACATGACATTATCTCCGATAGAGACAGTAGATTTGTCTCTCACTTTTGGATCAAGTTACAAGAAGCCCTCGGTACGCAGATTAAGATGAGCACCGCATTCCACCCAATGACGGATGGACAAACTGAGAGAACAATCCAAACGTTGGAAGACATGCTGAGAGCTTGCGTCCTAGAGTTTAAGGGTAGCTGGGAAAATCATTTACCCCTAATTGAATTTTCCTACAACAATAGCTACCACGCTAGCATCGGCATGGCACCATTCGAGGCATTGTATGGTCGAAGGTGCCGAAGTCCGTTGAGTTGGGAAGGGAGTGATAAGACAGTGGTAGTAGGACCACAACTCGTAGAAGATATGACCCAACAAATCAAAGTGATTCGAGGAAAGATGAAAGCGGCCCAGGACCGACAGAAAAGTTATGCCGATGTGAGACGGCAAGACCTAGAATTTCAAGTTGGGGATAAGGTCATGTTAAAGATATCACCGATGAAGGGGGTTATGCGTTTTGGCAAACGAGGAAAGTTAAGCCCTCGATATATAGGACCTTATGAAATTCTAGAAAAAGTCGGGAATTTAGCATATCGTCTAGCCTTACCGCCACAATTGGCTAGAGTTCACAACGTGTTCCACATATCACAATTGAAGAAGTATGTGCACGATCCGACCCATGTACTCCAACCGGAAGGAATTGAATTGGATGATGACTTGAGCTATGAGGAAATTCCGGTACGAATACTCGATGTTAAGGAGAGAGTAACAAGGAACAAAGCCGTGAGAATGGTCAAGGTTCTTTGGTCGAACCATGAAAGTGAAACGGCGACATGGGAGTTAGAATCCGACATGAAGGAGCGTTACCCGACCCTATTCCAAAACGGTGCAACCGCAGTTATGGGGACATAACTGTAATCTTAAGGGGGAGAGGATGTAACGACCCGAATATTTTGTATCCCAAATGAACAAATTCAAATTGTTTTGAACTACGTAATGACTTGATCCCTTCACGGGGTACGTAGGCAACTTGGAAATTTCAATTCTGGGTTCAGTCGAATAATATCAAACAACAAAACACAATGATACAATCGCAATCAATCAATCGGTCAATAAGTCGCGCAACTTCGGGGACGAAGTTGATTCTTAAGGAGGGTAGATTGTAATACCATAGAAATTGCCCGATATATATGTATGAATATATATTTTGATCAATTCACTAAGTAGATTTTTAATCAAATCTATATATATTTATATGTTCAAATATGTGCTTAAAGATTAGTATATTATTTTCTACAAAACATACTTTGAAAAATTATATATATTTGTCTTTTCAAATAAATATATGGATTTCAATATCAAGTGTAATAAGTATATGGTTCATAGAATATTTTAAATCCATATACAAGTTTATATACACATATATACCTTGGTCTTGAAATAATCTTTCCAAACATGTACACATGTATATACATGTATATATTCATATGTTTAAATTATAATGAGAATTATCTATTTTCTATATATCCTTGATTAATCATTCTACCCATATATTTTTTATTATGGGATTATTCTAGAATGCCATAATATAATTGGGAATAATTTGACTATGGTTTGAAATTGTAGGGTGGAATATTAATCATATCTTGTCATTTTCAAATAAAGAATATATTCTTTTTTGAAGCTATGTATGACTTACAAGATCACAAAAATTCCCACATTATGATTTTTTTTAAGATAAGAATCTTAATATATATATATAAAAAAAAAAAAATTTAAAAAAAAAAAAAAAAAAAAAATTACTGTAGCATGCTACTGTAGCATGCTACTGTAGCAGTCGGGATTTATGTGTTTTTGGTGACTTTTTGCCATTTTTTGGGTCCCAAAGGTGGGAATCTTGATCTATCACGGGGGAGGCATATTTTGGATGATTATTAGATGTCCCTAACACCCCATTTCAGTCTTCAACACTCAATAATTCATCCCAAAACTCTCCCAAACTCTCCCAAAGCCAAAACACTCTTCCGGCGACTTTCCGGCAACTTTCCGGCAATCAAATCCAACCAAGGTAGTGTGTAGATCAAGGATTTGCAGGCATTGGATTGTTGGTAAGGTGTAAATCAAGTTTCCTTATTGCTTTAAGATCATAATCAACCTTCTAACTTACGGATCTTTACTTGCAAAACACGTTCGTAGCCAAAGGAGAAGAAGAACGTGTTGCGTAGATCCGTTCGTGGCGATTTTGGACAAATCGATCAACTCTAGAACGTTCAAGAACTCACTCACTGTAAGTTAATACCTTCCATATCAATATGGGTGGTTTAAAGACATCCGAAACATTGGATCTTAAACGAAACGTTGAAATCAAACCTAAAAACCCCAATCTACGTATTTTCTGAAATCCGAGCAAAACTCTTACTTCGAGCGTTCAAACCTGAAAACTCAAAACTAAGATTTTGATCCTAAGATCTTAAGCTATATTGTGTAAAAATTTCAGAAATTTTCATCAAGTTTTGATACCCCAAATCAAGTCGGACATATTCTGCGTTTTTAAGAATTTTCAAAAGTTGACAGATTTCATAACCGAACTTGATGAGCTTATTTCTATCATTTCTAGTCCGAACCAATCTTCATGATCTAAACAAAAGTTGTAGATCTATGAGTCTTGAATACCTCTGTAAAATTTCATGCACTTTCATTAAGATTTGCTACTCCAAACCGCGTCGAACATATTCTGTGGTGCATGAACCTTTCGAAAACTGAGACAGATTTTAAGACCGAACTTAGTAGATTAATCTGACTTAATCCGTGATGAATTTGCATAATTTGCCTCTAATAAAACTTGTTTATTTTGGTGTCTTTTAAGTGCCTGTAAATTTTCAGAATTTTTGGAGTTCATTTGATATGTTAAAAAGTCAAATCTTTGAGAAGTGTCAAACCTGAATCCTGACAGCATACTATTTGTGTAGAAAACTTGATTTTTGACATGCTTCCCATCATTTTTCCGAAAAACTCAAAACATGAAATTTGTTCATTGGGATGTTTTTGAGCTACTGTGAAAATTTCAGATCAATCGCCTAAGAAATGGATTTTTAAACTGAAAAGGCGTAAACTGTGACATCGATCGGTTTTAAACTTGTGAGATTTGAAATTTCTAAACAACGATCGAAATCTAGTGATACGATAAAGCTGTATTTTTGGAAATCCCGTTACACTAAAGTTGAAACGATATCGGTTACATTGGTTATATAAAATTAGGGGGAGATTGCTCTGCAGGGTGCCCTCCTAATTATTCATTTTGTGCCAAAACGGCAATGATGATTACGCGCGAAAGATTGCCAAAACGGCATCTTATATTTTTGGGCCTATCCTCTCGGGTGTATCCGTATGGGTTACTCGAGGCTTGACGGAGCGGTACTGGATATGGCGTATTTGGTCACAAGAGACCAACGGCCTACCCTCTCGAGTGTATCCGTATGGGTTACTCGAGGCTCGACGGAGTGGTACTGGGTATGGCGAATCGGCTGCGGCCGCCGGAATACCGGCTAAATGAGATGATACTTATGAAATTGGCTGAGGCCGCCGGAGCACCGGCTAAATGATATTATTGATATTGGCTGCGGCCGCCGGATCACCGGCTAAATGATATATATTGTTGAGATGATGACGTAACGGGAAATATATATTAAAAAGCTCAGATTTTATGAAATTGGTTGCGGCCGCCGGATTGCCGGCTAAATTAAATATTGTTGAGATGGTGGCGTATCGGGGTGAATTTTTAAAAGCTCAAATTTTTATTTACTTACTTACGGCGTTTTTCATGTTTTTAAATCATGTCTTAAATAATTGCCCATGCTTAAGTTTTAAATTATGAAATTAAATGTGTCTTTAAAGTATGCAATTATATTCGCATTTTTTTTAAATAAAAATGTTTTTATGCATGGCAAAAAGTTTTATCTTAATTATTAAAAATCTAACCCCTTTATTGCTATGTAAGGATTGACTTACTCAGTATTTTATAATACTGATAAAAACCGTTGTTCATTTTTTTTCTGTTACAGAGTACGGAGCATGATCACTCATTGGGGGATCATTTTGGATACTTAATTATTTATTTTACGTGACTCGCATGAACGGGTCTGTTTAACCCGTGGTTTGGCCATGTCGGCCCTATATTTTAAATTCCGTTGCATACACTTTACTTCCGCTGCGTACTTTATATTCTCACTGCAACTCTGATGTAGTATTTTTAATTTATTTATGAATGGGCTGTTTGAATATTTTAAATTCTGAAAAACCATAGCCTTGCATCTCTTTAGTGAGCTCGGAGAAACCGTGTCTTGCTAGGGAGGTGTGGCGGTGGCATCCCGGCCTGGGTTACCAAAACCGGGGTGTTACACAGACCATGCAAAATAACGAGTAATGATTAATACACAGAAGACGAGCTAATCGTTATCCCGGTGAAGGGACCTTTTTGCCAACATTGATCTGTGATATTCCTTATTACCCATTCATACACACAATTAACGAGAAAAGATGAAATTAAAAGAATGTTTTTGGGTATTGTGTAAGTATTAATCACACAATAATTTAGACACTAATGGGTTGAGGTGTGTAATGGATAAAATTAGATGCAATGGGCCTAAGCCCAATACATCCATGCGACTTACACAACTCAGGAAGATAAAATATTTCTGTGGTTTTAAAAAGGAGAGAGGAGGTCAATTCGGTCTACTGGTTTAGGTGCAATATAAACCGAATTGACTATGCATGAGAAATGAAGTATTATCTTACCCAATTAGTCATTGCAAGGATGTGAGATAGCATCTTCTAATTCGGTTTGTCTAACAATTCGGTATAAACCGAATTGATGGGGTTATCCCCTTGCTCAAATTTGGCTAAGGCATTTGCTTCAAAAAAAGTGTTTAATTCGATTTATCAGGGTAATTCGGTATAGACCGAATTGGCAAATCGAATTGGTTTAACAAGAAAAATGAACTAAGGCATGAAGGGATGATAATGCATACAATGTGGTCTCCAAGTCAATTCGGTCTATATGTGCAATTCGGTATGAACCGAATTGCATAGACCGAATTGCATGGAAACTACATGAAGAAATGAACAAACAACATTTTTACCATGCAATTCTGTCTTCATGGGCAATTCGGTGTAGACCGAACTGCCTTAGACCGAATTTCATGCCATTTTCACATAAGTGTATTTTGTATTTTTATTATTTTCGATTCACAAGTACTGAGTGCGGTTTCTAGGTTGATGTGGTTTATGATAGATGGGATTGACCCCATCACTCATTTCACATCAATGTCGTCTCGCAGCCATACTTGTGAATATTTTGTGGTTATCCATAATTATGAAAATTCAATGGGTAATAGCATGAGTTAAAACCCTAAATCTACAAACAAGGAATTTAAGAATAAAAACCCTAAACAGCCTAAGATTCCAAAAACATCATGCATAAAAATAAGAACACTTAAATCATCTAAGGCAACAATAAACAAGATATCTAAGCAAGAATATTAAAATAAAGCATGTAAAACCTATTTCTAATAAGACTTAAATTATCTAAAACACCTAAGAACACTTATTTGAGCTCTAAGGCATAAAAACACACTAAAAACCCACTTAAACATGCATTTATTGAGAATGAAAACCAACTAGAAACACAATAAATGCAACCTAGTTGAAAAAAACATTATTTCTACCATATTTATTGCTAAAGAAAGCATTTAAAGAGTGTAAAACACATGAGACAAAATCCATTTCTGGAAATCTTATTTGTATTAAATACTTGAAAGCATAATAAATAACCCAAAACCATCATTAAATTGAAGGTAGGGTTTATTCTAACTAAAAAGCATGTAAAAAAAATATGGAAATGGCTACTCTAAATGGTATTAACAAGCTTTTACAAACTAAACTAAGATCAAAACATTAAAAACTAACCTAAAGTGCATGAAATTAAACTAACTAAACTACCTACCTAACCCTTAAGGGGTGAAGAACCTGGTACTCCTTGTTCTCTGCCAAGTGTTTTTGGGTTGGAATCTGTATTCTGAGATATCTTCAGTGTTGGTGAGAATTAGCTTTTATACTTGTCCTTCAAAACCTTAGGCCCATCAGGGCCCATTATCAATGGCATGCCTTTCCCACGTGTTCCACAGCTTCACCTGGATGTTTTTGAACTTAATTCGGTCTCCAAATGCAATTTGGTATAGACTGAATTGGTGGACATCGAATTGCTTGAAGACTTTCTTTCTTGATCTTTGGCTGGAATGTGGTCTTCAACATCAATTCGGTTTAAATGTAGACCGAATTGCATGTTTTGAATTGCTCATGGTCTCCTGCTTGGCTTCCTTGTCTTGAATCAATTCGGTCTATGCATTCAATTCGGTGTAAACCGAATTGCATAGACCGAATTGGGCATCTTGCTTCTCCTCTCAACACTTTGTCTATTTTTCTTCTTTCTTCTTCAGCAATTCGGTCTATATGGGCAATTCGGTATAGACCGAATTGCTTTAGATCGAATTTGTCTTGAACACTTTGCCAAAAATTCATTTTGTGGGATTTTCATTCTTTTCCCATCTTTTTGATTTTTGTGGGCTATTTTATTCTTTTGCCCATCTTTTCATTCCTTTTTCTTTTCTCTTTCCTTTTTTCATGTTTTTGGATTTTTCTAACACAAATGCAATTAAAATTGCATATTTTTGTGTTTTTCATTACCAGCTTATTATTCTTACAAACTTGCATTAATTTGTCTAATTCACCTGCTTTCTTGTTAAAATAAGATGAGATTATGATCAAAATGTCCGTCTCAGACATGGAAATGGATTGGAAATAATGGAGAATTTTGGCCATTATCAACATCCTCACATTTAATACTGATCGTCCCCGAGCAGTCAGAGTCAATGCTCCTAAGAGCAAGGACTCTGCACATTCAATCCATTTGCGTGGCTTCAAAAATTTCATTCTTTTTATATTGGGATAAGATAATCAAAATTACAAGTATTAAACTCTCTTGATTGCAGTGTTTAATGAAATGATATTTTTCACTTGAGCAGGCATACAAATCGATCATTATTGTTAATTTTTCTTGAATATATGTTTAGAAAATCTCATTGGTTTAATTCTTGAATTCAAGCATGACATGAACATTAATCAATCAAAGCAGAGCCTCACATATAGTAGAATCGGAAATTTCACTCACTCTCAAATTGGATTTTAGACATTGACACTCATAATCAAATTCAATTAAATTCTCCCATAAGCTTGCAATCAGACCAACTCGCCACCTACTCATTTCCTCAAATCGAGATCCTGAGGTCTTATTAAGGGTTATAACGGGGCATACGGTTGTAACTTCGGTATGGAGGGGAATTATTGGGTTGAGAAGTGACATGAATCCATTCCACCATAACTGGGCATGTTTTTATTTAAAATCTATGATCATCAATACTTTTTTTTTCTTTCTTTTCTTTTTCTTTTCTATTGCATGACATTAGACTATGTCTAATTTGCTTTGTCAATTGCAATTTATTCTTATTGATGGATCTCAACATTTTTCTCTTTTTCTTTTTCTTTTCTTTTCTTGTCTTCTCTTTTTTTTTTGAATCGGTTTTTGAATGCCGATTGATGTTTTCTTTTTGATGATCATAAATTATAATGCCTTAGTAGAATAGGTTCGTGCACACTTGGGTTTGATTTTCTTGGTCTTTTTATAAAGCTAGGAAAATATAGTGGTTTCAAAGAAAAATTAGACTTAAGGGCTCAAATTGGTTATCCTAAAGGGAAAATATTTTTGGGTTTGGATTTCAAATGAAGGCCAAAAATTTGGGTTTTTCTAAGTGCCTCGATCATATGCTCGATTTCGGGAATATGGCATGGTCTTGAGTCGGTCCCAATTGCAAGTTTTAGTTTCCTTTAATCGAATTGATTTTCACACAATCAAAGAAACGATGAGTAAAAATGACTCGGCTCAGATCTCACATGGTATGTCTTGATCATGTCATACATTTATTCTTGAACTTTAACCTTTGAAAAATTATTGCATTTTATTCAATCAAATTCCCAACATGAAAGTTTGTTTTTCTTTTCAAGTGATCATATCATTAGATTTTTATAGCTCAAAACCTCAAGAATTTATATCCTGCATATTTTTAATTATTTTATCCCAATTTAATAGTTTGAAAATTTCATCATTAACCTAAATTCAACATGTGAATTTAGGTGACAAATTTATGCTTGTTTTATGCCGGTTATTTAATTGAAAGCAGTAAAAAGACACTGTGAACATGCAAGCATGTTACAGCTTTGTTCTTGGCATGGCAGTCACTTATTCATCTCGGACTGCCACACATCTTTTTCAAAATATTTTGAGAACTCAAGACGAAATTCTCTTTGTGGTAAACATTAAATACATCAATACATTAGTTTCAGGAGATTGCTGTATTCTCGGATCGAGTTTGCACAAAAATAAAAAAATCAAAAGATCTCCTAATTGATGTTTTAAGTTTAGCTTACACATAAGTACAGCTTTACAGATCTAGTCTTCCCTCCGCATCTTCCTTCTTTTACCCTTGGAAGAAGATTCTGCTCCAATGGACAAAGTTTGTTAAGCTACAGGGTAAGCAATAGTGTAACACCCCGGTTTTTGGTCACCCAGGTCGGGATGTCACCGCCACATCTCCCTAGTAAGACACGATTTCTCCGAGCTTGCTAAGGAGATGCAAGGCTATGGTTTTTCAGAATTTAAATCATTCAAACAGCCCATTTGTATATAATTTAAAAATAATAGTACATCAAAGTTGCAGCGGAAATTAATGTTTACATAAGAACAATGCAGCGGAATTTAAATATAGCCAACACGGCCAGAATACGGGTTAAACAGGCCCGTTCATGCAATTTCTAGTCTAACGTAACATTTAAAAATAAATTGTTTCCCCAAACTTCCCATGAATGCATATTCTTCAGCTCTGAAATAAACAGGGAAATAAAAAAATTGGTTTGGTCAGCACTACGTGCTGAGTAAGTTACCACAAACATGATTATGAGGTTTCAAAGCCTTTAATTAAATTTAAAAACATGTGCATAATATCCATGATTTAATTTATCCAACTAATAATAATTTAATTGCGTATTTTAAAAGACAAGGGTTTCCATAAGATCATAATTCAACAACATGATAAAATAATCGCAAGACATAATTTAAAGGCATAATTTAAATAAGGAAACTATTTAAGTATTTCAGGATTCCACTATCCCTCTTTTATTCGATATAATCTAGTATAATTTATTCTTGGGGAATCGAACCCGCAAGAAAACAAACAATCGCCCTTGGGGAATCGAACCCGCAAGAACTCACATACATCCTAGGGAATCGAACCCGTAGGAATCAACACATATTCTGGGAATCGAACCCGCAGAAAGACACACCTTGGGGAATCGAACCCGCAAGGTTTGACACGGACATCCTGGGGAATCGAACCCGCAGGAGAACATACAATCGCCCTTGGGGAATCGAACCCGCAAGAACTCAAACACACCCTGGGGAATCGAACCCACAAGGTTTGACACAGACATCCTGGGGAATCGAACCCGCAGGTCAAACAAGTTTCGCAAATTTCACGAGTTTCATCAAGAGTCCAAGATTTGACTCGGTCAACCACAGTTTAATCTAAAATGCGTCTAAAATCAGATTTAATTTCAAAAATTCCGAAATTTCGCAACTGACTCCAAAACGTCAAGATCTACAACTTTCGTGTTTTAACTTTTTCAATCCGAGATACCTAAATAGGTCAGAAACACTAATTTTCACAGAAGTATAAACCTGTCCGAATTTCCTAGGTCACAGTTTAGAGATTTCGAATTTTACCATAGCAAATCAACTCCAAAATTAACGAAATTTGACAGAGATCATCTTAAGACATATATCTACAAGTTTCATGATCGGCAAAAGATCTAATTCATCTTATTTCTATTGTCAAAAACGCCAATAAGTTCGGGCCAAGAATCTGTCAAGATTTCAAGATCCACATCCTAGCAGTTCGGTTTCGGGTGGATTTCATATATCAAATCATCACGAAAAATTCTGAAAATTTACGGAGGTGTTCTTAACGCATAGATCTACAACTCTTATGTTCAACGCTAAGCCTAGATCGGTCTTGATCCAAGGTAGAAATCACCAACAAGTTCGAAGTAAAGTTCTGTCACCGTTTCAAGATCTAAACTCAAGGCAGGTCTGTTTGTGGTCGTTTTCGGATATCAAAACACGATGAAAAATTATGAAAATTTTACAGTACATAGATCTATGTCTTAGGAACGTTTTTCATGTTTTAAGTTTTCCGTTTGAAGTCGTTTTAAGGTTCGGAAAAATTAGACAAAACTGTTGCGCAATTAAAAATCACATATGGACAGATTTACGAAAGATTTGCTCAAGTTTCTAGATTTGAATATTTTTACTACTCCCAAAACCGTGTAAGCGTTAACTTACTGATTTACGGATGTCTCGGCTCGATGATTCGGAGGCGTGGCTTCCACGTTCTTCGTTCTCCCTCCGAGATCCTTCGTTTTTCCTCAACGCGTCCGGATCGGGGTTTAGAATAGGAAAGAGAATTAATTAGGATTCGTTTTCGAATCTTGAATGGAAAAGAGTGGACAAGAATGGTTCGAATCTTACCCCGATGATCGAAGACTCCTAATTTTCGTCCAAGTCAGTCCCTTGATTCGGTTTTGTGCCTCCGACGACTCCGGAATTAGGGTTTTGTGTGTAGAGAGATTTCGTAGGGTTTTGTAAAGATGTTCGGAGCTCCCAAGAGGGTTTATTTATAGATATTTAAGACCTAGGGCGTCCAAGATCTGACCCCAAGCGTCTTGAGTCGAGATATGTTCAACCGAAAGTCGAAAATCCGCGTTCGGGCGAGAAAATCGCGGAACGGCCGCAACTGCCAAGTGGCGCACTCTTGGCGCGGTGAACCCCAAAAGACCGCGCGGCGACCGCGCCGTCCTGGCCTGGACTTCGGTCTGGGCCAGGTCGTGCGATCCGTCGGGCGTTTCCTCCTCTCTTTCGGACTTCTATCCCTCTATGTTCCCGGATTCGGATTTCCGGGGTATCTTCGGGGCTCCGATTTCCTATCTTAATTTTATTCGGACCTAAATTTATGTTTGGACTCGAGTTATTGAGTCCATCGATGTCGGGTTTCCGTGTAACCGTTTATTCAATTAAATTGTCTTCGGCTTCCCGGGTTCTTGGAATTTTGATTCCTTTTTAATTTAAATTTCATTTCTCATCTTTTATGATTCTTTATCCCTTTATCATGCTTATTATATTTATTTATTTATTTATTTTATGTATTGCATTTATTTTATGTTGGAAAATTCTCGGGTATTACAGTCTACCCTCCTTAAGAATCAACTTCGTCCTCGAAGTTGTGTTTCGGCTTTTCTCGTGCTAAAGTCTTTTGTTTGTTTTATTATTTTGTGACTGAACTTAGAATTAAAACTTCTAAGCTGCCTACGTACCCGGTGAAGGGATCAAGCCATAACGTAGTTCAAAGCAATTTGAATATGTTTATTTATTCATTCGGAATACATATCGTCAAAAATAAATGTCTATTTTACGGGGTATTACATCCTCTCCCCCTTAGGACTTCAGTTATGTCCCCATAACTGCCTACTTATTATTCTCTTCCTTGATCTCCTTGTTGAGGGTTTACCAATTCTATCCTCTTCTCAATCATCTCCTCACGAACATTACATTCTCTAATCATGTGGTCTTCCCCACCACATCTATAACAAGTCCCACGCCTTGGGCACTCGCGCACCAGATGGGCTTGATGGCATTGTGGGCAACGGGGTACGACTGTACGACGTATGCCGTTTCTCCCATTATAGAAATCCTTATTCTCGTTCCTATCTTGTCCACCGTTATTGCTCCGATTCTTCTTCTCAAATCCTTGCGAGTCCTTGCTCGTCTCCCCATTTTCCTTACGCTTCAGTTGCTGGACTCGATCAATTGCTACAGCTCGATCATAAACCGTCTGCAGGTTCGTGAATTGTCCTACTGCAAGTATCTCCCGGATACTAAGGTTCAGACCCATCTCAAATTTCTGAGCCTTGTCAGTGTCGGTTGGTACTATCCTCGTAGCAAATCGTACTAACTCCTTAAACCGGGTGTAATACTCCTGCACCGTCCGTCCCTCTTGCTTCAGTGATAAAAACTCTTCGTACATTGCCGCCTTGGTGCTCATGGGGTAGAATCGGTCCCTTAAATCCTCCTTAAGTTTAGTCCACGAATAAGCTTCTTCAGCTTCCTCTAAATTCCTCTGGAGGTCTTGCCACCACTCATCGGCTTCGCCTCCTAAGTAGTAGGTTGCTACCCGTGTCTTTGCCTCATCAGGACATTTGATAGCATCCAAGAGCTTATCAAATGTACGGATCCACCCCTCTAGTTTGGCGGGATCCTCCTGCCCATCATAACGTGGTGGTTGATAGGGATTCACCAACGCTAGATAGTTGGTTTGAGCTACGGGCGGAGTTACTGCTGCAGGTGTCCTATGCACCTCCGCATTTCCTAATGCTACTAGGAATCCCTCTATCGTTTTTAAACGTGCTTCCATATTATTGGGCGCTTGAGGCACTTGCTCTCCTAGGTTCTGAGGACTTTCACTGTTGTTGGGCGTGTTGGAAAGGTTAGCGTCAGTGCCGTTTGGACTCACCTTCCTTGGTTTCCTCCTAGGCGCCATTTTCTGTTATAACGTGTAGAGTTTAGATAGATCGCTCGAACAAGACGTTTCGTAAATTTCAAATTTCAAATTTTCGGATTTGTTGTTTGGAAATCCAAACAAGATTTTTGGAATAGAGAGTGTTTTAATAAAACTTGATCTTTATTGTTCCACATGAAGGAGTTCTCGAATTTGTACAAGGGTAGGAATAGCTAAGGTCGAGGATTGTTATGTTTAGGCGAACGCATAGATGAATGCGATCTAGAACTAAGGCAAGATCAGTATCTAGTTATTGCTTCTAATTCGATGTCATGCCTCAAGATTATATAGGTGTAACAAGAGATCTACGTTAATTTCGCCAAGATTCTAGGTTCAACTTCGCCAAGATTCTAAGTTCATAGCAGAGACGCAACATGCAAATGCAAATGATTTTCCCCCCAATAATAATTTAATGCACCATATATATATATATTTTTCCATGGGTTTTAAAATAAAAATTTCTCCATGGAAATAATACTTTAAAATTTAAAATAATAGTCAAAATATTATAGTAGTTTAAAAATAATAAGGGTTTAAAAATAATAGTTTAAAAATAAGAACAATAGTTTAAAAATATTCCGGTCTCTGATACCAACTTTGGTATCAGATATTTTCTTTAAAATAAATAGCTTTAAAATATTCTGGGCTCTGATACCAACTTGTAACACCCCGGTTTTTGGTCACCCAGGTCGGGATGTCACCGCCACATCTCCCTAGTAAGACACGGTTTCTCCGAGCTTGCTAAGGAGATGCAAGGCTATGGTTTTTCAGAATTTAAATCATTCAAACAGCCCATTTGTATATAATTTAAAAATAATAGTACATCAAAGTTGCAGCGGAAATTAATGTTTACATAAGAACAATGCAGCGGAATTTAAATATAGCCAACACGGCCAGAATACGGGTTAAACAGGCTCGTTCATGCAATTTCTAGTCTAACGTAACATTTAAAAATAAATTGTTTCCCCAAACTTCCCATGAATGCATATGATGATGCATATTCTTCAGCTCTGAAATAAACAGGGAAATAAAAAAATTGGTTTGGTCAGCACTACGTGCTGAGTAAGTTACCACAAACATGATTATGAGGTTTCAAAGCCTTTAATTAAATTTAAAAACATGTGCATAATATCCATGATTTAATTTATCCAACTAATAATAATTTAATTGCGTATTTTAAAAGACAAGGGTTTCCATAAGATCATAATTCAACAACATGATAAAATAATCGCAAGACATAATTTAAAGGCATAATTTAAATAAGGAAACTATTTAAGTATTTCAGGATTCCACTATCCCTCTTTTATTCGATATAATCTAGTATAATTTATTCTTGGGGAATCGAACCCGCAAGAAAACAAACAATTGCCCTTGGGGAATCGAACCCGCAAGAACTCACATACATCCTAGGGAATCGAACCCGTAGGAATCAACACATATTCTGGGAATCGAACCCGCAGAAAGACACACCTTGGGGAATCGAACCCGCAAGGTTTGACACGGACATCCTGGGGAATCGAACCCGCAGGAGAACATACAAGCGTCTTGAGTCGAGATATGTTCAACCGAAAGTCGAAAAATCCGCGTTCGGGCGAGAAAATCGCGGAACGGCCGCAACTGCCAAGTGGCGCGCTCTTGGCGCGGTGAACCCCTAAAGACCGCACGGCGACCGCGCCGTCCTGGCCTGGACTTCAATCTGGGCCGGGTCGTGCGATCCGTCGGGCGTTTCCTCCTCTCTTTCGGACTTCTATCCCTCTATGTTCCCGGATTCGGATTTCCGGGGTATCTTCGGGCTCCGATTTCCTATCTTAATTTTATTCGGACCTAAATTTATGTTTGGACTCGAGTTATTGAGTCCATCGATGTCGGGTTTCCGTGTAACCGTTTATTCAATTAAATTGTCTTCGGCTTCCCGGGTTCTTGGAATTTTGATTCCTTTTTAATTTAAATTTCATTTCTCATCTTTTATGATTCTTTATCCCTTTATCATGCTTATTATATTTATTTATTTATTTATTTTATGTATTGCTTTTATTTTATGTTGGAAAATTCTCGGGTATTACAAATAGTCATCCAGTTCTTCCAGGTCTTCTTGTATCCTTGGACAGTAGACCCTCGACTCTTGGTCACCAAACAAATCCGGGGTCTCCAAGCTATCTATCAGCTATGAGAGGACGTTGGGCTCACATATCTCAGGACCGATTCGTTTGTTGTCATTTTGTCTATCATTGCTACCCCTTGACGAACTTGATCATTGTCCAGTTTGCTTAGCAGCATGAATCCCCTTACAAAGATTGATGCCTTGTGATTATCCTCCATCCCTGGTCTCAGCAATTCGCGGGCTTTTTCCTCATCCCCTGCTCCGAATGCCTGTAGAGCTGGGATGAGTTGGAGGTTATAATTTCCTGCCTCCTCACATGTCCGGAGGAGTTCCTCCTTTTGCCTTTGAACACCTTGATCCCACATCTTTATGATGGTGGTCTCTAGTTCGCACCTTTTATAGACGATAGGGAGATTTCCTGCTGTCCTGAGCTTCCTGCATGCTTTCTTAGCGGTGAAAACTTTCTTGATGTTGTCCTCTCCTATACGGGAGAGGATTTCTCCTAAAAGATCCACTGGCAGATCCAGCAGTTCAGTTCCTTCTTGTGTTTGATTTGGGTCCGGGAGGATGATGTCTCTGAGAAGATAAGGAGTATTTAATCAAGGTTGAAATCAACATCTCCACATTTTGAGCTTTGCTCTAGATGTGAGTTGATTGGTTTTACTTGAATTTATTGAGACTTAATATATATATCATATACTAGAAGATTAGATTATTAAATCTAACACTTATTGCAACCACAAAGGTTGAAAGATAATGAAAATAAGGGTCTTGGATCCTTACAATTTTTCTTAGACTAAAATTAGTCTAAAGATTTTTTTTTTCAAATGGTCAAGAGACCAAAAGATGGAATTTTTATAGGCCATTGAGCCTACAAAAAAAATTTTGATTTTTAATCACTATAAAAGTGATTTAAAAGATGTGAGATGAGATGAGGAAAATTCAATAAATGCACATGATGATTTACAATTGCTAGCATGAGGCAATGGATTAAGGGAAATAAAAACAAACACACAAAGACTATTTTTTAGATTTTATGAAAAATGTTGACTTGTTTATTTAGTCAAATTGGGGGGTGTGAGTGGTCACCATTTGGATTTTTGTTGGATAATGGGTGATGAAAAGTGAGCAAAATTGCTACACTTTGTTGATTCCCCACATATCCTTACATGTGTAAGTCAAACACTTAACACAAACAAACATTCTACCAACTTTTTGTCTTTTTCCATACATAAATGGCATACCAACAGTACTTGGAAAGCATTGTGTCTGGAAAATTTTTTGTATGGTTTTGTTTGTAACCCAAGTTACCAATTTATTACAAACCTCAATTTTTCAGTTGAGTTTGTAGGGTGTAGTAAACTGGGTACCCACAAAACATTTATTAACAAGATTCACATAATACAGTAGCATGTAAACAAAACTAAACATACACAAAGTTCAACCATGCCAATATTTTTCAAAATTTTGCCAACACTCATGCTTCAAAACTCAACAAAACAGGTTCACTCAATCAATCATGCTTATTCAATCACCATCAAAACACATGTAAACACAGTAGTACAGGGGCAAAAGGGAAAAGCCGCCCCTGTGTTCATCATTATCACAGTTTTCTAAGTAATATCACAGTCATTCAATCAATGGAATGACAACAATATTTACACAATGGGCAAAAACAGAATTTTGAGGGTTTTGGAACCCAAATTTTCTCAGAATAACAACATTCTTAAACACAGAAAGCTCAAGCATTCAACAATGGCAGTTTTTTGAGCTAAAAGATTCAAAAGCCCTAGTTCGCACTACCCTGTTCTAGGTTATTCTGACCTAGCCCAACCCATTCCGACCACAATCCGATCATCCCCAACACAAAAACAAGCTCTCATTCCCTTCCCCACCTCCGATTTCACAAAACCCACGAAAATACAAAACTGGAATCGTAAGGAACAGGGTGTGAAATCGAAAATGGAGAACTTACCCCATGCTCCCACTTGGATTAGAAGACGAAGAAGCCATTTTAAAAAGCTTTGGGAGTGATTTGGATGGAGTAAAGTTGCTGGTTCGCGCACAGGTTTCGCGAGGGAGAAGGGTTCGCGAGAGAGAATCGGGGATTTTTCTAAGTGTGAAAATGAGATGGAAGAATGTGAAAGGGTTTAAATAGAGAAGGGAGACAGGGAGTAATTCGGTCTAATGGAGACCGAATCGATGATTCGGTCAATCGATCTAGACCGAATTGATGAAATCCCCAATTGTTTGTGAGGGATTCGGTCTCTAAGCCAATTCGGTATAGACCGAATTGGCTTGTAGACCGAATTGGGGGAAAGGCACAAACAACTCATTGCAATTCGGTATTTAAAATCAATTCGGTATAGACCGAATTGACATAAGACCGAATTGAAGTGAGTATACCGAATTGGACACTTAGAAAAATATGGGGTGCCTATGTGAGGCAATTCGGTCTATTCAAGCAATTCGGTATAGACCGAATTGCCTTGTAGACCGAATTGGTCACTTGCAGAAATGAGACAAAGAATAAAATAATGCCTTTTTGTAGATCAATTCGGTCTTTCAAAATCAATTCGGTATAGACCGAATTGCTTAAACCGAATTGCTATTTAGCAATATTAACACCGAATGTGTGCCTTGGAGGATCAATTTGATCTTTTAGGTTAATTCGGTATATACCGAATTGACTTGGAGACCGAATTGGTAAAAATTACCAAGGCATGTCCGATGCGGTTTGTTTCAAACAATTCAGTTTAAACCGAATTGATTTGAGATGAAAATTAAACCGCATCCAACACTTAGAAAAATTTTGGAATTTTTCCAGTTTTTAACATTTTCTAAAATTGTGCATTTTCTACAAATTAAACAACTGAGCATGCATATTTACATAGAAATATTATTCTAAAAATTATTGCTTGCATAAATTAGGTTGGATTAATATTGCTATTTTATGGATTTATTCCTGATTTTAGATTTCTCTAAATCCGAATTACTTCCATTAATTGCAATATTAATCCAACCAGGAACCTGGTTTTTGAAGCTTTATTTTTTCTTTTTGTTGATTCCATGAATTCCTGCAAGGCAAATATAAGAAAATCATTAGGTTTTCTCCAAATATCAACATCCTCACATTTAGAGTCTTAATACTCTAAATGTTTAGTTGATGTTTGGATATTTATTGCCCAAGAAATTGAATATGCTATGTAATAAATAATTATATAAGTATATATGTTTTTATTGAACATAGGCCGGCTCTGATATCATTTGAACTTCTTTTTTGGGGTCGAATTGTCCGAGGTACTCCTTCAATCTCTGTCCATTCACCACCAGCTCTCCCTTGTCAGTTCGAATCCTGACAGCTCCATTCTCAAACACGTGCACCACTTCGTATGGCCCTTCCCATCTGGATCTAAGCTTTCCAGGGAACAATTTCAACCTAGAATTGAATAATAAAACATTTTGGCCAACATAGAAGTATTTAGATTTAATACGACGATCATGTAACTTCTGGGTCCGTTCTTTGTAAATCCTTGAGCTTTCATAAGCTTGCGCACGTATTTCCTCAATTTCATTGAGGTCCAACTTGCGTTTGCCCTGAGCAACTATTGGATCAAAATTAAGCGTTTTTACGGCCCAGTAAGCCTTATGCTCTAGTTCTACGGGCAAGTGACAGGCTTTTCCGAAGACAAGCCCATAAGGGGACATCCCAATGGGAGTCTTGAATGCAGTGCGGTATGCCCATAGAGCCTCATTGAGCTTACGTGACCAATCTTTACGGGTTATCCCTACAGTGGCCTTGAGTATATGTTTGATTTCGCGGTTTGATACCTCGACTTGGCCACTAGTTTGGGGATGATAAGACGTGCCTATCTTGTGGAGAATCCCACTTTTGCTCATAAGATTTGCAAAGGTTTTGTTGACAAAGTGGGTTCCTCCATCAGATATGATTACCCTAGGTACACCAAATCTATTGGAAATGTTATTTTTCAAAAATTTGATGACTTGGTTACCATCATTAGTTGGCAGCGCAACCGCCTCAACCCACTTGGAGACGTAATCGACATCTACCAAGATGTAATGATTCCCATCAGATGTTGGGAATGGTCCAATGAAGTCAATACCCCATACATCAAAAATCTCAAGAGTGAGAATTCCTTTTTGAGGCATTTCATCCCTCTTGGAGATATTCTCTAGTCTTTGGCATCTATCGCAAGCCTTAACAAACGCCCTGCAATCCTCGTAAATGGAAGGCCAATAGAAACCACACTCGAGCACTTTATGAACTGTTCGAGTGGGGCCATTGTGACATCCATATTCCGATTCATGGCATTTTTTAGTGATTTGATAAGCCTCGTGCTCAGTTACACATCGTCGAATAATCGAATCTGCACAATGCTTGAAGAGATAAGGATCTTCCCAAAAGTAGTTGACTACATCTCGGTTGAACCTTTCTTTATGGCCCTTATACTGGAATGGTGGGGTTATTCCACATGCTAAAAAGTTAGCAATGTCGGAAAACCATGGACAAGCTTGATCATAAAGGTGCAAGGCAAACAGTTGCTCATCCGGAAAATTTTCATTTACGGCTATCTCATTTTTATCATTTTCTATTCGAGACAAATGGTCAGCAGCACCATTGTCTCTGCCTTTTCTATCTTTTATTATGATATCAAATTCCTGCAACAGAAGTATCCACCTGATTAATCGAGGTTTGGCATCTTGTTTGCTAAACCAGTATCTCAGTGCAGAGTGATCTGTGTACGCTATGGTTTTCGTACCAATGAGGTACTGTCTGAATTTATCAAACGCAAAAACCACATCATACATCTCTTTTTCCGTGGTGGTGTAGTTGATTTGAGCTTCATTCAGGGCGTGACTTGCGTAATAAATTACACAATGTTTCCATTCCTTATGTTGCCCAAGAACGGCACCCACGGCGAGATCACTTGCATCGCACATTACCTCGAAAGGTATTGAGCAATCGGGTGGTTGCACTATTGGAGCAAAAATCAACATCTTTTTGAGCGTGTCAAAGGCTTGAACACACGCTTCATTTATTACGAAAGAATTTTCTTTACAAAGCAAGTTAGTGAGCGGCTTGGCAATTTTAGAAAAATCTTTAATAAACCTCCGGTAAAAACCGGTATGCCCTAACAAGCTCCTAACTACTTTTATTGAATTGGGTAATGGAAGATTGGAGATGACTGAGACCTTGGCCCTATCGACTTCGATGCCTGCGCGCGAGATGCGGTGACCCAACGCAATACCTTCGGTGACCATGAAATGGCACTTTTCCCAGTTCAAAACTAGGTTAGTGTCCTCGCATCTTTTTAAAATTTTTGCAAGATTAGTCAAACATTCATCAAAAGTATCTCCATATACAGAGAAGTCATCCATGAAAACTTCAATGCATTTTTCAATAAATTCGGAGAATATAGACATCATGCACCGCTGAAAAGTTGTAGGCGCATTGCAAAGGCCAAAAGGCATGCGCCTGTACGCAAAAGTTCCATACGGGCAAGTGAAAGTAGTTTTGTCATGATCTTCACTAGATATTACAATTTGATTATAGCTCGAATAACCATCCGAAAAGCAGTAGTACTCCCTCCCGGCCAACCTCTCGAGCATTTGATCAATGAACGGCAAGGGAAAGTGATCTTTCCGCGTAGAGGTATTAAGCTTCCAGTAGTCAATGCAAACTCGCCAACCGGTAATTGGCCTTGTCGCCACTTCTTCTCCTTGTTCGTTAGTCGTTATGCACATCCCCCCACGCTTAGGTACTACATGCACTGGGCTAACCCATTTGTTGTCAGATATAGGATAGATGATACTAGCATCTAAGAGCTTGATAACTTCTTTCCTTACCACTTCTTGCATATGGGGGTTCAAGCGCCTTTGGGGTTGCCTTGAGGGCTTGTACTCCTCTTCCGTTAAAATTCTGTGCATGCAAACAGAGGGGCTTATTCCTTTTATATCAGAAATGGTCCATCCAATTGCATGTACATATTTATTGAGAATGTCAACCAGAGCTTTTTCTTGTCCTTGTGTCAGCTTAGCTGACACAATTACCAGTAACTTTTTAGTTTCAGCGAGAAAAACGTACTTAAGATGATCCGGAAGTATTTTAAGTTCAAGCTCTGGCGGACATTCAACGGAAGGCAGTAATTTGCGAGAAACAGATGGGGGTGAAAGATCAGATTTACCTTCAGGACCCTGTGTCAGTACAGGGTCCACTTCCTCGTCCATGGTGCTCTCCTCCTCCTCCGGAGTGAATTCAACACCGTCAAACTCTTCAAGGTCCCCAGTCACAGGGTCCTCAAAGTGCACGGCGTTGCAGCTTCATTCTTGCTCGGCACCATCAGGCATCAGTACCTGTTTTGAAACTTTGTCCGACATCACAGTCATAGAGTCTATGCTCTCATCCTCACTCCTACCATCTATTACATCAAACATGGAACAAGATCCCTCATCCGGGAACTTCTGCAGCTGCTCCATGTCAAAGGAGATTTCCCTGTCGTCGACCCTCAATGTGACTCTTCCAGATGTAGCGTCAATCAATGCACCGCCAGTGGCTAAAAACGGGCGTCCCAAGATAAGTGGCATTTCAGAGTCCTCCTCAATGTCAAGGATGATGAAGTCGACCGGGAAAAGAATTTGGTCGGTTTTGACTACCACATCCTTGAGGATTCCTACGGGTTTGGTGATTGATCTGTCTGCGAGTTGCAGTTTCATCTTGACTGGTTCAATCTCTCCAAGCCTAATTGCCATGGCTAGAGGCATCACGTTGATGCTGGATCCTAATCACATAGCCCCATACTCACTTTGGCCTTTCCAATTTGTACTGGCAGTGTGCAACATCCAGGGTCTTCTTTCTTCTCGGGCATTTTCCTTTGAACTATGACACTGCATGTACTGTTGAGAACGATCACCTCCTCCTGTTCTACCTGCCTTTTCCCTGAAATCAATTCTTTCAAGAACTCAGCATAGGTGGGCATTTCTTTGCCCGTACCCTTATCAGCTTCAACTGCAGCTTCAGTTTGCGAATTAGTTGCATCTGATTTGTCCTTTACCAGTTCAACACTTTCTTCTCCTTCAATATTTTTCTTTTCCTTCTCAACCTCCACTGAATCCTTTCCCTTTACAGCGTTTTTCTTTCCGGACCCAACAATCCCCTTCAGAGTCTTACCTCCCCGCAATGTGATTGCTTTACATTGCGGGTTGGTCCTTGTACTGCTCGGTAGTGTTCCCTTCCCCCTGTTCTGCAATTCTTTCGCCAGTTGAGTGACTTGTGTCTCCACGTTCTTAATTGATGACTGCAGTTGTTGGTTTATCTCCCTTTGGTTGAAAATAAACTCGGTCACCATGTTCTCCAGACGAGATGGTGGCTTTTGATTGAACTGCTAGTTCTGATCAGGTTGGGCTTGGAAGTTTTGGAAGTTTTGGCCTTGGTTTTGGTTGGGTCTTTGTTGGATATGGGGCTGGAAATTCTGATTGTGATTCTGGAAGTTCTGTACTCTCTGTTGAACAAATCTTTGATTCTGTGGCCGGAAGTTTTGCTGTTGGTTTTGGTGGGCAAACTGGGTAGGCTGATTTGGCTGAGATAACAAATGCGCATTGAGTGCATTGTTATTTGAGTAGGATAGGTTGGGGTGGCGGTTCTGGTAGTTTCCGGCACAGTTACAGCTTTTGGTAGCTATCTGTTTGCATGTATCCATTGGATGTGGTCCCTGACACAGCCCGCAAACAGCTTCCGATTGCTGTGGTTGTGCTTGGCTTGAAGAAGTTCCTGCCTGTACAGTACCCTTTCCTTTATCCTGACCCAGCTGAATTGCAGCTACCTGTTCCTGTAATTTTTCAAAGTTTGTTTTACCTTCACTCACAGCAAAAACTTTTCTAGAGGGGTCAGTGTAATAATCGAGATTTTTATAAAAAAAAGGAATTAAATACGAGAAAGAAAAGAATTTTAATTCCAAGAACCCGCGAAGTCGGAAACGATTTAAATAAATAAATTATTACACGGGAGTTAAAAGACGACGAATTAGACGACGAAGAATCCAAACGCGACAGACTCAAGATTGCAAATACGGGATTAATTCGAGACAAGATAAATTTAAGATAAGAATTTATAATCCGAGAATGACACGAAAAATCGAGCCCGAAAATGTAGAAGGATAGAAGTCCGAAAGAGAGGAGGAAAGGACCCGACGAATCGCACGACCCGGTCCGGACCACGGTCCAGACCGGAGCCGCGCGGTCCGCGCCAACACCGCGCCAACACAGCAGCAAAACGGATAGACGCGGACAAGAATGGAAACACACGATTTCTTGCCAAATTTCGGTCCGAAAACTATGGTAACTTACCTTACCCGTGTAGAGGAGATCAAGGACCATTATTAGGCCGATTGTCTGCCATTCTAACTCCCAAAATCCCTCTCAAAACCGCCCCCATCATCCTCCCCACTCAACCCACTCGAAAAATCCTAGTTCTTGTGCATTCCGAATCGTTCCGGCGAAGAAGACGAAGATGGACGAGGCCAAGCACTTTTTAGACTCCGTGTGGTGGTAAGGATGAGATTTTAATATCTTTTTCATAGCCCCTAGTCGAATTTAGAACCTGATTTTTAGTATTTTTCTCTTATAATCGCAAATCGGGACCGAAGAGAAGGAGACGAGTAGTTTGGACGTGTTCGCGGACTCCGGAGGCCATCCCGACGAATCTTAGGACTCTAAATCTCACCGACAGTAAGTTTCTTCCTTGCGTATCAATTTTGGGTGACTAAAATCGAACAAATCAATGGATCTAAAACAAAACGTAAAAATCGGACTTAGAAACCCCAATCCGCGCATTTTCTGAATCCTGTAAAAACTCCTATTTCGAGAATCCAAAACGAAAAACTCCGAACTAGAGATTTGTTCCTAACATCTTAATCTAGGTTTTGTCAAAATTTCACGAATTTTCATCGAGTTTTGTTCCCCGAAAATGCATCTGGTTATTCTGAGATTATTGTCAAAACCGAAGAAGCTGGCAGAATTATGGTGTTCGAGTTCTTTGACGTTTTTCTAATTGATTCCTTCAAAACTAAACTTTTATGTAAAAACAAAAGTTGTAGCTAACTGTCTAAATATTGTGTCCGTAAAATTTCACGCATTTTTGTTAACGTTTGCATACTCAAAAACCATTTTGGAACAGACTGTGATTTAAAGGAAAAGTTGACAGATTATGTAGTCGAACTTGTTGCGCATTTTTCTATCCCTTGTGGTCAAAACTAATCTTCCGTGAAAACATAAAAGTTGTAAATAAATGTCTTAAAAATATGCCTGTAAAATTTCGTGAACTTTCATTAACATTTGAATCTTCAAATTGATCCGAACAGCCTGTGTTATTGAAAAGAAAACCTTGACAGATTTTTATCCGAACTTGATGCAAGAATCTGATTTAAACCGGAATGTTTTCGGACATATTGCCTCTAATAAAACTTGCTCATTTTTGTGTCGAGTACGCGCCTGTAAAATTTCATAATTTTTAGAGATCGTTTACTTGGTCAAAAACATGGTTTAAAAACGGTGCGCTGTTACCGGGAAGTTGACAGATTTTGAGTTTTGAAGAGATTGCGAAAGTCGACTTGTTTCCTTACCTAATTTCGAGAAACTTAAAACATGAAAGTTGTTTGTATGGGTGTCCTTGAGCTACTATATAAATTTCAGAATTTTTGGTTAAAAGACGAATTTTTAAATTAAAAAGGCGTAACCTGTGACGAATTGGATTTTTCGAACTTGAGAAAAACTCGAACTACGAAACGCGATATCGAATATTTGGGTAACATTGAAATACGTGCTTTCGAAAAATCCCATTCACTAGGCTGAGCCGATCTTCATACAACTATCTTTGAGGCTGCCTCGTTAGTGGTCTCCCTACTATCTGAGATTGCCTCGTTAGTGATCTCCTTACTATGCCAAAATGGCAGTTGTGCACATGGCCTGCCAAATCGGCAGTGAGAAATACACGACCTGCCCGTGTGGCAGTGAAACCGCTTGAAAAGCCTGTTAAACGACAGTTGATATACACGCCTGTCAAATTGACAGTAGATATACACGGCTTGCCAAAAAGGGCAATCGATACACACGGCTTGCCGGAATGGCAATCGAGATACATGGCTAGCCAAAACGGCAGTCAACCCTGATATGGCTGCGGCCGCCGGCTCACCGGCTAACTAATTATGATTATTGAGATTGTCTCGTTAGTGATCTCCCTTGTGTGGTGTCCTCTTCTTAGTTATCGGGATAATATTAAAAGACGTGTGTGTATTTAATGAAGCTGTATTTATTTATCACGCCGTTAAATTATGCTTTCTAATTACGCCTTTAAATTTTGCATTCCAGTCTCGTATAATTAATTATGCTTTTCCACTGCAAGTTAAATTATGAATTTTTAAAATTTCAATTCAGCCTGAGTAAAAGTATAATTTTTATATTAATTAAATAATTTTTAAAACCCCTTTATTGTTATGTTAGGGATTAACTTACTCAGTATTTTATATACTGATAAAACCCGTTGTTTATTTTTCTATTACAAAGTACGGAGCATGATCATGCATCGGGGGATCACTTTGGACATTTAGTTATTTTACATGACTTGCATACGTGTAACACCCGAGGAAAAACAAATTCAAATTGTTTTGAACTACGTCATGACTTGATCCCTTCACAGGGTACGTAGGCAGCTTGGAAACCTAAATTCTAAGTTCAGTCACGAAACAATCACAAAATAAAAACATAACCGAAAACGTTCAACGTTAAACCCGAAGAAACCAAAACACAACTTCAGTAAAATCAGTAAGGAGGGACGGGACGAGTTTAAGTAGACAAATTATCATACGGGAGTTAGATCGAATTCGTAAACAAATCCACATGAGAATTTCGAGTCGGGAATGACCCGAAAAGTCGAACCAAGAGCGCGAAGGATAGACACCCGATCGAGAAACGGAAGGAAAGAACCGACGGACCACACGAACCGCCCGAACCGGCCGGTTCGGGCGGCGCGCACTCCGCGCGCGCACGCGCGGCCACCGCGCGGGGAGAGGGAGACGCGTCCCAGGACTATTCGCGTGCATCCCGCGCGGACAAAGGCTTGAGGGCGCGCCACCAGCGCGCCAGAGGTGCAGAAGGTGTAACCTTTCATTCCATGGCGATTTTCTTGCCAAAATCGACCACCCCCTTCGAGGGAAACCCAATCCCAGTCATGAGGGAGACTTAAGGGCGGCTGGGGGCGCCTCCAAACCCTAGACTTAAAGAAACTACTCCCACACTACTCCCAAACTTCCTCCCCAAGCCGAAACTCTTCCGACGACACTTTCCGGCAAGCATTCCGGCGACGACGAGGCAAAAGGAACCAAGCCCTGCCCTCCAGACTCTTGGTAAGCCATAGTTTAATGTTTTAGTTCGTCCATAACACTTAGAAACTCAAAATCTAACCCGTTTCCTTTGCCACGATTTCTCGCCGGAAAACGAATGAAAAGCGATCGGAAGGATTGGCCGTTTGTCGCAACCATAGAACGTCCGGATACCCATTCCAGTAATCCTAATCTCCAAATCTGTAAGTTAACACCTTACTTACAAAATTTCGTGGTTTGATGTTGTTTAATACTCGAGATATAGGCTTGTAACAAAAATCGGTTATCAAAAACCCTATTTTCGTCCAATTTCAAAAACGCGCCTAAAACTCGACCTTTTTTAATTCAAAACGAAAACTTTTCAACATAAACTTTGTTTCTAACACTTCAATCTATCTTGTGTCCAAATTTCAGCCGTTGACATTAAGTTTTGCTATCCCAAATCACGCCGTAAACTTTCTGTGACAAACCGAACGTTTCAAACTGTGACAGTTTCTCTCACTCGACTTGTTGCACGTTTTTCACAAATTTTTAGAATGATTCAACCTTACATTCCTAAACAAAAGTTGTAGATAATTGTTTCTATATTATGCATATAAAATTTCACGGATTTTGGTGTTCATTTGATATGTCAAATAGTCGAATTTCAAAACTGTTTTAAAACCTCGTCGGAGTCCGCGAGAGAACAGTGGGTTGTGGTCGATTTTTGAGCATCTAAAATTCATTATTTCCAAATCCTTAAAACATGAAAGTTGTGCCTTAATGTGTTTTGTACCTACTGTAAAAATTTCGCCTCCATTGGTTTTGAAATGAATTTTTAATCGACCTTGCACGAATCTATGACGAAACAAGTTTTGAGGCAGGAATTATTTGATGCAGAGAATTCGAAATTTGACTTACTTCGGAACCTTATTTCCAAAAACTTAAAACATGAAAGTTGTTCACGTGTGTGTTTTAGAACTACTGTAAAAATTTCAGAATTTTTAGTGTAAATATGAATTTTTAAGAAAGGCGTAAGTCGCCTCGAACCGGATTATTCAAACTTGAGGAAACTCGGACTAAGAAACGCGATGTCGATCAATTGATAACATTTAAAATACGAACTTTCAAAAAATCCCGTTCACTAGGCTGAGCCGATCTTCATACTATCATTATCTTTTTGAGACTGCCTCGTTAGTGGTCTCCTTACTATCTGAGATTGCCTCGTTAGTGATCTCGCGCGCTGTGTTTTGGATCGCCTCGTTAGTGGTCCTACTATCTTTTGAGATTGCCTCGTTGGTGGTCTCCCGGTATGGTGTCCTCTTCTTAGTCGACGGGATAAAATGTAAAAGACTTGTGTGAGTGTTCCATTATGCTTAAATCGTATTTATCATGTTTTTAAATTATGTATTTAAAATTTTACATCTTAAATTATGCTTTAAATTACGCTTTTAAATTTTATGTCCTTTAATCATGTTTTCCGCTGCAAATAAATTATGTATTTTAAATTTATGTATGGAAAGCGAAATCTTTAGTTTAAACACATGTAACCCCTTTTATTTGTTAGTTAGGGATTAACTTACTCAGTATATCTTTATACTGACAACCGTTGTCATTTTTTTTCTTTTACAGAGTATGTCGAGTGACGCATGCACACGCATTTGGGGGGATATATATATATATTTGTGAACGTTTTTAATTACTGCATCATACTACTGTTTTTACCGGGTCTGTTAAACCCGAGGATTTGGCCGTGAGTACTTTTCCGCTGCATTTACTTTATCCATGCATGATGATTTTTTACTATCGCACTTTGATTGAAGTATTAATAAATTCTGGATTCATTGTTGAATGTTTTTAAAACTTTGCATACCCATAAGCCTTGCACTTCCTTAGCGAGCTCGGGAAGCCGTGTCTTGCTAGGGAGGTGCGGCGGTGACACCTCGGCATGGGTTACCAAATCCGGGGTGTTACAAGTTGGTATCAGAGCCCGGAATTTTATTTTGAAGCTATTATTATTATTAGCAATATTATTATTATAATTATTTTGATACTAATATTTTAAAGCCTAGTAATATTTTTAAGTATATCACTTTTAAAGGCCACTAGTTTTATTTAGTCCGAAAATTTGTTTATAGCCTAATGTTTTAGCCAAGAAAAGAAAAATTAAACTTTTCGGCCCACTATAGAGGCCCAACCTTTAACAATTTATTTTAACCATACGAATAAATTAAATTTTAACGGGGAAGGGACTTGCACTTGCATGTTGCATATAGATTTAATTCTTGCACATCTTGACTTTGCCTAAAACACACCCTAACTCTAACCTACCTTGTCAACACTAGATGGCTGCTCCAAACGCAAACATGATCAACCAATTAATGAGATTGATAGAAGCCTACCTCGAAACCCCTCAAAACGTGAACAACTTCAGGCTAAGAGTAGAACAAATGGAGGCCAACCTTGGTCACCTGGCTAACCTGGGGGGAGCGGGGCACCAAGACCTGACCCAACTCCAAATCCAAATCAACGAACTCCAGGCCTACGAGACTGAGCTTCGGGCCCAACTGGACGACATAGAGACCGAAGCAGGGGTCCTGGGATATCAACTGCTTCACTGGAAGGATGACTTGCCTCCACACGCCCCCTTGGCCCAGGAGCTCCTCCCGCAGCTAGCCCCGTTGCTGACCCTGTCGCCACCCCGACAGCCACCCCGACTCCAGTTGCCACCATCGATCCTGTTCCTACTACAGGACCCGCCTGGCCAGCAAGCCCGATGTTCCATGGGGCCCTTGGCACGGGCACCATCGAGGATGCAAGTGATGAGGACGACCCCATGGAGGATCCGACTACCTACCCTTCCCAGGCTTAGGGGATTATCGACACATTATTCCTATTGTTCTCTTTCCTATTTTCCCGAACTATTTTCAGCATCTTTGCTACTTGTCGCTTGTACCGAAACAAAAATTTCTACTAAGCAATAAAGTCACAAACACCTATTTTATACACCCTCTTTATATCTTATCAAAGCGCCGACAGACAAACAACGTATCTATTTCTGCATAACAAATCGACAAGTACCTCGAACCCTAAACCCTAAACGACTGAATGAATAAATGCAAATACTGACCAACTCTTGATAAGCATCATTCAATCACTTTTTCCCACACTTTATCGAATCTCCCTGAACTTTAAACCTCCCTGGGTTATAACAGGATGGTACCCCGAGGACGACCAAGGACCTTCCCTGCCACCCCCAACACCCACGACACGCCGGGACAACCCAATGAGCAGGCACCTAACGCGGAGGTGCCGAACCCGGCAGGACCGATGCCCAACCCTGCGGAAGGGCGAATGATATTACTGATCGCACTGGGTAATGCTTACGTTAACCAGGGTGGAGCTGCCGCGGCGCCACCACCGGAAGCGAGGATCAACTACTTGGCTGCGGTGAACCTCTACCGGCCTCCTTACTACGTCGGGGAGGAAGACCCCGCTAAGCTGGAAGAATGGTTGAGAACCTTCGACAAATTGCTGAAGGCGGTAAGATGCCCGGAGGGGGAGAAGGTCCACGTGGCTTCGTACTATCTGGGTGGCGAGGCCGATGACTGGTAGCAGGCTACCCAGGGAAAGCTAGCCGAAGAAGATGAACCCTACTCGTGGAACGAGTTTATGGAGTTACTCCGGGAGCGCTTCTACCCAATGAGTACGAAGGCGGCACTGTATGAAGAGTTCTCATCCCTAAAACAAGGGGAAAAATCTGTTCAAGAATATTATGCACGGTTTAAGGAGTTGGTGAGATTTGCGCCTCGGATGGTACCTACGGACGGGGAGAAGGCGCAGAAGTTCGAAATGGGATTGAACTTGTCAATTCGGGAGGTGATCACCGGGGTTAACTACCCGGACCTGCAATCCGTCTACGATCGTGCGGTAGCAGTCGCACGAGTGCAACAGCTCAAAAGGAAGGCTGCTGGGGAATCCAGCCGAGGGACGCAAGGGCCAGATAAAAGAAACCGGGACAATAGGACGGGCAACCCTACAGGAGGGGACAACTTTCGGCGAGGTCCGAACGGGAGCATTCAAAACAACAGTCGGAACTTCAACCAAGGAGGACGAGTGCCACCGTGTCCGAGGTGTGGCAGGCACCACCTGGTGAGGAGATGTCCTCAGGTGGGCGAATGTTTCCGGTGCGGCCGAATTGGCCATCGGAGGGAGGAATGTCGAACCCGACTCGAGAACATCACGAAAAGAGAAGATTTGGTCACTGGACCTAACGAGCCGTTCAACCAGGGAGGTAGAAATGGCAACAATCAAGGATATCGGCCTCCTCCGAATCCGAACCAGCGCCCTCCGAACCAGCAGCAAAACGCAAATCCGAATCAGAACCAGCCAGCCAATCAAGGGAGGCCGATGGGGAGGTTGAACGTGATCAACCAGGATGACATACCCGCGCAGGGTGACATGATGACAGGTACTTTCCATGTCCTAAGTACTCCACTTAGAGTCTTATTTGATTCCGGAGCCAGTTGTTCGATTATATCTTCGAGAGTCGTAACTGAACTAGAACTACCTAAGTGCGAGATGATTAGCATAGGTATCCAACTGCCCTCTGGAGAAGTAATAGCATGCTCTAAACGCTACAATGGAATACCTGTAGTAATAAAGAACGTAGAGTTTTTCTCAAAATTAGTAGAGTTTAACGTCGGAGACTTTAACGTCATACTAGGAATGGATTGGCTAACCCGGTATAAGGCCGTGATCGAGTGCCAAAAGCAGAAGATCACGCTGTCGAAAAGTAGGGGGAAAAGAGTCATCTTCTACTCTCAACCCCCTAAGAAATCTAACAAGATAGTCAACGTCCTAGAGTTATGTAGCCTAATGCGTAAAGGCCACGCGTTATACGCATGCTACGTTCATAACCTCGAGGCTGAAGGAGTAAAGATAGACAACATTCCGGTGGTAAGAGAGTACCCGGATGTGTTCCCGGAAGACGTTCCCGGCATGCCCCCTGAGAGGGATCTCGAGTTCACCATAGATCTCATCCCGGGAACGGAACCCATCTCAAAGGCTCCTTACCGCATGGCGCCACCAGAGATTAACAAGAAATAAATCTGTAAGGATGGTCAAGGTCCTGTGGTCTAACCACGAGACGGAGACGGCAACCTGGGAATTGGAAGCCGACATGAGACAACGTTACCCTACCCTCTTCCAAGATGAACCGACCACAGTTATGGGGACATAACTGTATTCTTAAGGGGGGGAGGATGTAACACCCGAGGAAAAACACATTCAAATTGTTTTGAACTATGTCATGACTTGATCCCTTCACAGGGTACGTAGGCAGCTTGGAAACCTAAATTATAAGTTCAGTCACGAAACAATCACAAAATAAAAACATAACCGAAAACGTTCAACGTTAAACCCGAAGAAACCAAAACATAACTTCAGTAAAATCAGTAAGGAGGGACGGGACGAGTTTAAGTAGACAAATTATCATACGGGAGTTAGATCGAATTCGTAAACAAATCCACATGAGAATTTCGAGTCGGGAATGACCCGAAAAGTCGAACCAAGAGCGCGAAGGATAGACACCCGATCGAGAAACGGAAGGAAAGAACCAACGGACCACACGAACCGCCCGAACCGGCCAGTTCGGGCGGCGCGCACTCCGCGCAAGCACGCGCGGCCACCGCGCGGGGAGAGGGAGACGCGCCCCAGGACTATTCGCGCGCACTCCGCGCGGACAAAGGCTTGAGGGCGCGCCACCAGCGCGCCAGAGGTGCAGAAGGTGTAACCTTTCCTTCCATGGCGATTTTCTTGCCAAAATCGACCACCCCCTTCGAGGGAAACCAAATCCCAGTCGTGAGGGAGACTTAAGGGCGGCTGGGGGCGCCTCCAAACCCTAGACTTACAGAAACTACTCCCACACTACTCCCAAACTTCCTCCCCAAGCCGAAACTCTTCCGACGACACTTTCCGGCGAGCATTCCGGCGACGACGAGGCTTAAGGAACCAAGCCCTGCCCTCCAGACTCTTGGTCAGGCATAGTTTAATATTTCAGTTCGTCCATAACACTTAGAAACTCAAAATCTAACCCGTTTCCTTTGCCACGATTTCTCGCCGGAAAACGAATGAAAAGCGATCGGAAGGATTGGTCGTTCGTCGCAACCTTAGAACGTCCGGATACCCATTCCAGTAATCCTAATCTCCAAATCTGTAAGTTAACACCTTACTCACAAAATTTCGTGGTTTGATGTTGTTTAATACTCGAGATATAGGCTTGTAACAAAAATCGGTTATCAAAAACCCTATTTTCGTCCAATTTCAAAAACGCGCCTAAAACTCGACCTTTCGGAATTCAAAACGAAAACTTTTCAACATAAACTTTGTTTCTTAACACTTTAATCTATCTTGTATCCAAATTTCAGCCGTTGACATTAAGTTTTGCTATCCCAAATCACCCGTAAACTTTCTGTGACAAACCGAACGTTTCAAACTGTGACAGTTTCTCTCACTCGACTTTTTGCATGTTTTTCACACATTTTTAGAATGATTCATGAAGCTTTGAGGTAAAACCCCGGTGCAATGCCCCCCGACAGCCTTTACACTATAATTCCTATAGGGCTGTTAAAAAGCTTGCCTAGTTTTTCCTACCGAAAGCGCACGGTATCAAGCTGCAATATTTATTTTAATTGTCGGGATCGTTCAAAAGAGAGTTACACGATAGAAGTGTTTTAATAGAATTATTAGCTTTAGAATCTGTCTCTATTCTTGATTTAAGGATGTTGTAATGATGATTACTAAAAATACTAATGAAATGTAAATGCTTAAAGCTGTGAACGTAGTAAAGAAAACAATTAAAATGATGTAGAACATTATGATCTTATTCACGTATTTAAGATGTTACAGACCAAATCAAATGAAATAGGAATATGATGAGATTATCATACTTCATTGGCTAAAACATAATGAAAGTTCATTGAGATAGAAAAATCCTTTACACAACTTAATCAAATCTTCATGTCTTTAATCACTTCCCAAGACAGGTACTTGTGATTCAGTGTCATAACATTCTAAGCTCTGAAATCATGGAATACTATCATCACAGAATGATCTGTCAGACTCTTTCTGTGATAAAAGCTTTTCAGAATCGTCACTTAATCTTTTTCTTTCAGACTAGGATTAAGCCTTTGACAACTCGAGGTCACTTCTAAATCATACTATATTCATCTGAACTTGAAGTTGTTCTTTTTATTACCCCGATCAAACTGATCTTATGATCCTGTATTGGATGTCCTCTACAACAAATGAAAAAGCTAATATTTAAATCTATCATCCAATGTTTTCATAAGACTTATTTCTTCAGAGTAATTCCTGCAAGTATTCATAAGGAATAATAGTCTTGTAAGTATATCAAGATGAAATTGCTATTCAAATTCCTTGACTTATCCAGACCACTCAGATTTATATAAATGATTTAGCTCGAGAAATCTCTGTAAACAGTTCCAAATATCCGTGATTTGACTCAGGATTAGTAGACTATAGGAGAAATATTTAATCTCCTACTCATAGCATATAGTGATAACTATAATACCATGGACCCCGGAAATTAATCTTCCTGATACTCTACTAATTTTTAGGACAAAAGATGGTTTTTGAAACATCTTTCCCTTTTAAACGACAGGTACTAAATGCCCAACTGAAGAACAAGTTTGTTCTTTATCAGTCCTGAGTAAATAATGATTGAGAAAACCTATATCATCATCTCTCTCAGCGTACCAGTGTAAATAGTAATACGTAATGCACATATGAATTGTGAATTTGTAATCATGAAGTAAGGTTACTCATCATATACTGGGAAATATCCCAAAATATTATATGTATATGTAGTATTATATGTATAAAGAGACGTTGAGGGTTCTGAATCCTCTTAATCAAAATGCAAGGATGCTTCCAAAATATACATTGGAAACTAGACAGAATTAGGAAATAACTTTCCCAAGAAAAAGAATTTGAGAAATAACTCTGCAAAATAAGTGTCCAAAATAGCTCGCAGTAACTATTTTGGGTTTCAAACTATGAACATTCCAATTTTCCGCACGCTATGTCTGTACAGCGTGGAGGGAGCTAATATTCAAAGAATGTTCCCCAGATTTTGTTTATACAAAGAACTTAATGCCTCGCGATAGTTTCTGTAAGAATGCGGCGAGGTACTCAATTCCTACTTATAGATAGGGGTTATATACGTATAAGAAGTAAAAGTGAATGATTGATACCCTGTAAAATGGACATCAAATCTATTGCTGTTATAGGTTGATCCTCTCGCTTTGTCAGATTGACATCGCGTGAGTATTTGAATAGCCTTTGTCATAATAGATCTATCTGGATATTTCCTTGCGTCATCTTTTAGGATGAAGCGAGAGTTTACCCTTATTCGAAGTAAATGATCAGAATTTATAACTGTCATAACTACCTTCTGGAATTTCCGTTTAGAAGATTATGAACATAGAATCTTTTGCATCCACATTCCTGAACTCAAAGCTATTGATTCTTAAAGATTATCAAGCGATGATTAACACTGCATGGGTCTCTAAGAGCCTTTTAGAGTTCTGAACATTGAACACTAAGATTCTCGTCTGTAAACACAATATTGACGAAAAATCGAGTGAACTCATAATTCTGCCAGATCATACCTAACTCGGTTACAATATCCAAATTTCTTACGTAATTGGAACGAACAATTTGCGCATTAAAAATGTGGAAGTGTTATGATCTTCGAAAATCGAATTAAAGATATGATGCAAAATTCAGATTGAACAATGAAATTGAGGTTTATACTCTGCTGAAACAGAATTACGAAATGGAAATAGAAACCAGGAAGATAAGAAATTCACAATCTGATAACCGATCATTCTTCTTGTATCTCAAATAACAAAGAATTAAAAACGAATACACCTGGAAATCTGATTGCTATCAGAATAATGCAAAGATGAGCGAACGAGTCGGAGTTTAGATGATGATCGTCATGATGGATGAACAAGCGATCCGAAAGCAACTCTCCTCCCAGGGTATCCTCTAGCTAATCTAACAGCTAATCTTAAAGAAATCTACTACGAAATTGAATTACAATTCTACGAAATCAAATTACAAATCTGAAGAACATCAAAGTAAATTGCAGAGAAAATTAAATCCTAACCTACCTACTAAATTCTAAAAAAGTGGACTGGAGAGTAAAATCGAGCTATTCTCTTCAATCTCCCGCCTGCTGAGCTGATTCCCCCAAGGGTCTTATTTATAGATGGGCGTTGTAACTGCTTCTGCCTTGGATGATAACCGCTCGCATCAGAATAGCTCTCCTCTCGCTTTGTCCAATTCCTTCAAAGCGAGAGTCAGAAATGTAATCATCTTTCTTGACAAGGCGAGGTCTCACAGTTTCTCCAAAGAATTCTGCTTCTCGCCATGTCGGATAAAACTTCCGTCTTGCACAAACTTCCTTTCCTCGCGATGTCAATCATCATCGCGTGGACTTCAGCATCTGCACATTTTCCTTAAATCTTTTCCTGATTTCGGAAACAAGCCCTCGCACCATTCCTTTTCTCTCCTCGCTATGTCCTTTCCGCTTCCTGCTGTTTTCCAGCTTAACTTCCTTCTGCATGACAAAGCGTGGATCAGTTCAATAGAAACACCGCGTGCGAGACTTACAAAGAAAACTCAGAATTTCAAGCCATTTTCCATGTATTTCCAATTTCTTCACAATCTTAATTCTTCTTCCATCTTTTCTGATCCTCTATGATTATTCATCAAAAATCAATGGAATTAAGAACAAAAGATCATCATTGAGACACTAAATTGGACGCAAATGACAGTCACAAAAGACTGTCATCACCATCCTCACATTTAGAAGCACTTGTCCTCAAGTGGCAAGAAACTTGTAAAGTTTCAAAGAATAAGTCCAATTAGTGGCTTCTGAGATTAAAATGTTCATGTAAGACTCCACTGGATCACTACCTTCTCTTTTCCAACTATCCCAAGCTCAACTCTTTCAACTGATTGATGCTTTATACCTGACTTAAAATTCACCAGATTTCATGGAAACATTAACAGAAGTGATTTGCATTTATGTGAATTATTGTTCTGCTCCTTAGTTAGCCAGATTTCTCTTCTCACGCTCAATCCTGTCCAACTCATGTGCATATCTTGTATTCTGAAATGAAATACACACTCTTTTTTTTTATCAATGGGTGGCCTTCCGTGGCTTTCAATAGCTCGGTTTCACATTATTAGGAGGAGTCGCATGACCTGACATTGCAGATGAAACTTCAACTCCTCTGCCCTTGATTCTGCTCTTTTAAAGTTCTTCAACTTATAAATCAGAGGGGCAGCTGTGCCAGCTACTTATATCCACATTATTTTACCACGTCTGTTTCTAAAATTTCCCTTGCTCTCTTTTTCTCTTTCTTTTTTTTTTTTTTTTTTTCAATATGCACACTCATCTTCCAAGAGAGACTAGATTAGATCAATCCTCTTAACCTTGTGCAATTATTGTTTATAGTATGCAAATCACTAAAGTTAATATCATCACAAAACCTTCAAACTATTTATCCAGTAATGACATCAATCAATCTCAGAGCTTACAGCTAAGAACAGTTTTCAAGAGCGGCTCATGCTTGCAGTGAAAATCTATAAGGTAGATGTCTCCACAGGAACCACTTTTAAACTCATCTTCTATTCCTTCATCAGTTTATTAGCCTCCCTGAGTTTATTATTATTTTTTTATGATCCTAGCTTGAAATTCAATCCTATAACAAAAATTCATATTAATTCTATCCTAAGTTATATCAGAACAAACGGAAACAGAAAAGAAATAAAGAAAAAGAGACTGCAATTAAAAAGAAGAAGAAGAAAGTTTCAGAAGAACTCCCCTGTGATCTCAGGATGGTCCTGCATCATTGTCTGGGTCCTTAGGTGGTATGGATGGAGATTTCTTTAAATCCGAGACTAGGTTGGCAAGAATGTCTACCAATCTCGTACTGTTATACTGCTCCTGCCTCCTCAGTTCCATATCCCTTTCTCGTTCCTGTCTTCTCTCTTCAAGTTCTTCTCTTCTCAGCCTTTCAAATCTTTCCATCTCTTCCCTTCTCATCCTTTCCTGTCTATCCCATTCTTCCTTCCTTATCTTCTCTTGCCTTTCCATCTCTTCTTTCCTGAGTTTCTCCTCAGTTTGAATCCTGACATGCTCAAGTTAAATCCTCTTCTGCTCCATTTCTCTCTGAACATGCTTGTCTTCTGACATAGTTTTCACTAGCATCTCCATGGACTGTGCAAAACTTTGGATTGAAGTACTCATATTCTGAGATTCATCCACAGATACTGTGTTCCTCATTGGCTGTCTCACAGGTTGAGATGGTGCAGAAGTGTTCTCAAACTCTTCATCTTCTGGAATAGGATTCAATGCAGGAGATGGAGTTACAGTCTTTGTCCTTTTGGTTGCGGTTCTTGACTGATATGATCTTGATTTTGAAGGAAGATTGACCCTTTTTGTCTTAGGAGATGGCACCTTTGATCCTGTTCCTTCGGAAGTTTGTTCCTCTAAATCTGGCATTTGGTAAATCAACTCTCCCCTTAAAGTGTCTTCTGGTAATGGAATAGGAGGATCTATCTTTATGATCTCTGGTAAAAATGGTGTGATTGAAACTCCTTGTTTCTCACAAAGTCTTCTGATTAAATTCGGATAAGCCAATGCTGCATCTTCTCCAACTCTTGACTTAATAACATTGAGAACATGGTGTGCAGCACTGCATTTCCTTCCTGACCATAACAATGCAAATCCCTCGAAAGTTCCGGCTGAGGGTCCTTGAAAATTTGTGGTAGGTCTGAGCTTTGAATAGTAGAAATCAAGTGTAGGCAGGTACTCAGGCTTCAAATTCTTCAATGGAATCTTATTCTGCTCAGTTCCTCTGTGTGTTGAACAGAATCCCAGTGCCATTTTTCTAGCATTGACAAGTTTATTTCCTTGAGTTTTCTTCCTCAGTAGGACCTCGGATTTGACTTCTGGCTGTTCTAACAAAGGTGCCTGTATCAGATCATTTAGAGTTTCTACAGTGACTTGCACTGTTTTCCCTCTAATCCATGTTGTTTCTGCCTCAACATCAAAGTTAGCATAGAACTCCCTGGTCAGTTCCACATAACCACATTTGTTATTGTGTCTCATGAAAATGTCCCATTCATTGATCCTCCTCCAGTAACTGATACACTTATGATCCAGCCACTTGGGATGAAATCCTTTGTCCGGAACAATCATTTTGGACATCCCCAAGTAATTCTCCAATGCCTCCTTTCTTCCATTAAACTTAACCTTGATTTCTTCTTCTGTAAATTCAGTCCTCTTTTCAATGCTATCAGGGATTGATAACCTCACCTTTGGACTATTCTTTCCCCAATAACTCGCAGGTAGCAATTCTGGGACATCTTTTCCGGGGGATGATCCTTCAGATGTATCTGATTCATTTCCCTCGGATTCTTGTGCTTCTTCTTGCTCATCCCCAGCATTCTCATTTTCTTGTTCTTCTGTTTGGCCTCCTTCTTGAGCAGGTTCCACATTTTCTTCCTGAACTTGTTCTGAGTTTTGCTCATGGTCAGGCTCTGGATGTTCTTCTTGAACTCTATCAGTGTCATCATGTTGTGAATTGCCTATACCTGAATCATAAATCAATGACGTGCTGGTATCTACCTTCTCAGTAACTTCAAGGCTATGCTGATTTAAGATCTCTGTGGGATCTTCCTGTACAGGTTCGTTTAGTAGAAGAGGAATAGCAGTAGATTCTGAATCTAGAAATCCTTTGACTCCAAAATATTCTTCTACTCTCTTCTTCTGTTCCGCGGCCCATTCAGGATCATTCATCCTTGGAAACTAAGCTTTCAAGATCTCCTTTGCTATCACTGAGGACTGTGACTTGATCAATGAGAGCACCATTGACCACTTTTAGTTCAGCAAGTTGCTCAGTCAGGTTGATCACTTGATGTTGAAAGTTATCCCTCTGAGTGGTAAGATCATAGACTTGACTAGTCAATTCCCTATTTGCTGTCATATATTCACCAAGTTCAACTGATAGCTCTCCACCCTGACACAGTATTCCAAGTTGGCAAGCTGCAGGTGAGCAGCTAGGTACTCGAGTTCATCTCTTCTGTTTTCATCTTCTCTGAGTTCTCTCCACTGCTCAAAGTGTGCATCCTTGTATTTGTTGAGCTCTTGAAGATACTCTCTAATCTCTTCACCTTGGAGGTAGTATTTGGTTGTCAGTTCATCAAGCTCATTGTTGAGATATGCAACCTCTTGTCTGTTTACCACTAGATCAAGTAGAGCACCCTCCAGTTCACCCAGTGTCTGTTCCAGTCTGATGTTGCATTCATCATACATGTTGCTAAGAACTTCGATCCTATGACTGTCATCCCTGTAAGAGGTAGAAGTAGCATCATTAGTAGAAACAATATTGACACTGGAATAGGAATTACCATCATCAGGATTTGATTCAGAAACAGATTCTTCATCCCAGGGACAGACAAGTGCAACTCCTGCTTCATCTCCACTATCATTTGATTCGGACTCTTCATTATCACTGAAGGTGACACAGTATGACTTCTTCTTCTCTAAGGGCTTATGTTTGAGATTGGCACAGTCTGCACGGACATGACCAAACCCTTTGCATTCAAAGCATTGAGTTCCCTTGGAATATGAGGACTCCTTGGAGGTTCTCTTTGGAAATTTTTCAGACTTCCTATTCTCTGGCCTCTTACTAGAAGACCCTTCACTTCTCTTGAGATCAAATTGTTTGGATTTCTTGTTCTTGAGAATACGAGCAACTCGTTTTGACAGCAGGACAAGTTCCTCCTCATCCTCATCCACAGAGCTGGAGTCTTCTGTAGGGTGTTCGATCCGAGGTTTGGACTCTGCTTTGAAGGCAACTGATTTTCCAGTGAATTTTTTTGCAATGATTCATCTCCCAAGATTGTAGTATGCCCATTAATTCATCAACACCCATGGAGCCATAGTTGTCTTGCAACTCGAGGGCAGCAATTTTGGCATTAAACCGCTCAGGCAATGTACCTACAATTTTAGTTACTATCTCCTGAGGGGAGTAGGTCTTACCAAGCTGTTGGGCCTGGTTAGTTAGTGTACGAACCCTACTAAAAAAGTTATTCACAGACTCATTCTCATCCATGGAAAGTTTATGAAATTGTGCATCAAGAGAGGAGTTTAGAGGTTCTTACAGAGGCGGACCCCTCATGAGAGTTAACCAAGATCTGCCAGGCTTCATAGGCAGTGATACATTTGGAGATGAGAAAGTATTGATCATCAATTACAACGCTGAACAGAGCATGGAGAGCTTTGGAGTTCATGTTGGACAAGTTCTTCTCCTTGACAGTCCACTCATTTATGTCTTTCGGCTTGGTGACTCCATCTTCAGTAACAGAGGAGCTTCATATTTGACAAGAACAACATTCCAAGCAAAATCATCAATAGACAGTAGGAAAGAACGCATCTTGTTCTTCCAAAAGGCAAAGTTTGTCCCATCCAACGTAGGAGGTTGAGTATAGTTCCACTTCTGACTCATTTTGCTAGTTGGATCTCTCTAAACAGAGTGTGGCTCTGATACCACTTGTTAGGTCCACACCAATCAGCAGGCACTCTTTATGCAGTGTGCACAGAACCAAGTTCAGACTAACACAATGAACACACATATTAACCAACACAGATGGAAACTAAGTAAACATGCACAGCGGAATAAACATGCAAATAAGCAAGCATAAAGAGATAATGAGACACAAGGGATGTTGACCCAGTTCGGCCTTCGGCCTACATCTGGGGGATACCAATCCAAGAGGATATTCTACTGTGTGTTTCAATCATGGTACACTACCACACACATAAGCAAAATATGTAACAATGCCTTCGCAGCCTTCTCCACTTGGACAGTTGGCTATTCAGAAACCTTCCCAGCTACTGAATGGGTATCTCCACCCTGGCAACCTCTCAAAGCTTCCCACTTTGAGTTCCCTTTGAAGAATCAGTGAAGCACCACCTCCGAGTACGTCGTTCAAGGAATAAATGGTGGAGACTGGTGGTTTCGCCTAGGACTTCAGACCCTTTGAATGAGTACTCCAAACATTCAAAGATTAAGGAAACAGCTTTGAACAAACTGTCCCAGGCTCACCGATTAACAGCTATAAATAATCTCGGTTCACAGAGGCTGCTCGTCGGTGGTAGAGTAAATCTTTCTTTTTAGCTCTTGAGAGATTCGCAAATGTGTAATCGATTGAATGATAATCTCTACTTTCTTCCATTTGAAATCTCCCTCTTAAACCCACATGATCCACAGACTATTTTGAATAATTTTGCCAAATGAGGAAGGAGCCGTTGGGGTCATAGGAGGGTTTAGAGTAACAGCTCTATTCCAAATAAGGGAGAGTTTATCCTGCAAGAAAATGTTAGTACACATCTCCCAATATCTGAATAGAGCAGTTGGATTCAACTCTAGCTTGAACTCTTCATTCTTCTCTTCCAGTAGACTGACATCGGAAACCCTAGAAGAAGTTCTATTTGCTAGGTTCAATCATCGGTATTGAACTTCCAACAAAACATGACTCAACAATTTCTAAGTGCTAGTCATTAATGATAGCTTAGTACATGGACAAATATGGCGATTTATATATTAAATATTAATAACTTAAATTGTACTTCTTCTATTTTTTAATGTTTGCTACGGATCCAATCGGCATGCAATCCAATGCATATTTTAAACCATTAATAACTCAAGTTCGGTACTTACAAGACGAGACGAATCTAACAAGATCTCACTTGACTACATTTTAACTTGTATAACCATGATAAAATTTTAAGCCAATGTGTTTGTGTGAACAGTGCTACATTTGCAAATGTAGCAATCTTTTGAAAACGGAGGAAGTATATAAGTAAAAAATTATAAAAAGTTGATATTATAAAATTATAAGATTAGAGGAATCTAACAAGATATTATTTGACTATGTTTTTTTCTTACATAACTACACTAATTTTTTTAATAAAGTTAAATAGTGAATAGCACATTAGTAGCAAACCCGCAACGCAACCTTTTTAACAAGACAGAGATACTATGATAATTTTGTGAACATGCATATGATCATTTTGATACGTAATAATTTGCAATGTTTCATTAATATAAAAATTGTATTTATACACATAAATAATTGGGAGTAGTCATGGTACTACCAACCATTTTTTATAGTACATCAAGACAATTCACAGTGACTATTACAATTGATGCAAAGGTTGTAATATCAAAAGGGTATAATGGTCAAACTGAAAAACATGACTCTATATTTAGTAAGATGATTATTAACAATTAATTCTTAAAATTTTAATTATTTCTATCCTTAAATAGATATTCATAAATTTACAACATATTTATTTTCACTTACAAGAAAAAAAAAATAACTTTGACGATAGATGATTTCAATATTTTACATAAAACATAACAATAATACAACCACCATATCTGTAGGTCGTTGAAATGGACATTATCAAGCTATTGAAATGCATATTATCAAATTGCTGAAATACACATTATCAAATCGTTGAAATACACACAGATTATTGCTGAAAAGTACTAAATATTGTCGCTGAAAAATAGTATATCACGTCGATGTAATGCACATTATCAAATCCTTGAAAAGTATTATATCATATCGCTGAAATATTCTATATAACTGTAATACCCCGTATTTCGAAACTCGAATATTTTGTATCCCAAATAAATTTTTGAACTACGTAATGACTTGATCCCTTCACAGGGTACGTAGGCAACTTGGAAATTTCAATTCTGGGTTCAGTCAAACAATAATCAAACAACAAACAATAATCAACAATCGAACAATAATTCAATAACACAATATCGCAAATAGTAAACAAAAAGGACCTATAACTCTTCGCGCGAGAAAAGCCGAAGCACAACTTCGGGGACGAAGTTGATTCTTAAGGGGGGTGGAGTGTAATACCCCAGATTTTTATCAACGTCCAAGGGAATAAAATTTATTCCGATCAATGTTGAAATATTTCCGAGAAGAAGAAAATAATTTATCACAATAAATTATTGCTCGGAAATGAAACGCCGATAGATTTAAATTCAAAATGGAATAAAAGAGGGAAAGGAAGCCCGAAGACATTCCATGAATTGAGTAAAAATAATTGGAGTTAAGTTCATGAAGGAAAAGAATTTTAATTCCAAGAACCCGTGAAGTCGAAAGAAATTTAATGATACAAGTTATTGCACGGGAATCAAAAGACGACGAATTGGAAGTCGACGAACCCGAGACCGACGGACTTAAGATCTCAAACATGAAATTCATTTGAGTCAAGATAAACTTAAGATAAGGATTTATGACCGAGAATGACCCGAAAAATCGAGGCCGAAAACGTAGGAGGATAGAAGTCCGAAAGAGAGGAGAAAAGGCCCGACGGATCGCACGGCCCGGCACGGACCGCAGCCCAGCCGGGGCCGGCGCGCACCCCGCGCGCTTTTCCCATGTTTAGCGCGCCAACAGCGCGCCGTTGCAGCAGCAGCTGCGTTTGTCGCGTTTTGGCGACTTTCTCGCCAATTTTCGGGGCCCAAGTGAGGAATCTCGATCTATCACGGGTGTAGCATCTTTTTGGACGTTATGTAATCAATCCTATCCCCATTTGTCAGCCATTTCATCAATCATTCACCCCACACTCTCCAAAAACTCTCCCAAAAGCCAAACACTCTTCCGACGAACTTCCGGCGACTTTCCGACGAGTTTCCGGCAACCAAATCCAACCAAGGAAGTGTGTAGATCAAGGATTGCAGGCTTTGGATTGTTGGTAAGATGTTAATCAAGTATCCTTATGATTTTAAGATCATAAACATCATTCTAACTTACGAATGTTCATATTCAAACACAAATCGGAGCCAAGGGAAGAATAAATCGGGTGGAAGAGATTCGTTCGTGACATCCCGTGGATTCCGGACGACCCCGTGACTTCCTAAACATCATCCCCACTGTAAGTTAACCTTACTATGGTTTTGGGTGACTTAAAATGCAACCAAACATAGAGTTTTAAAAAAACTCTAAAATCTGTCAACAAGAAAAATCCCCGGCGCAGCGTTTTCGTATGAATTTTTCGAACCCCTAAAAGTCTTCAAACGGAAAAACCCAAAACATGAAAAACATTCCTAAGACATTAATCTAGCTACTGTAAAAATTTCATAATTTTTCATCGTGTTTTGATATCCGAAAACGACCATGAACAGACCTGCCATCGACTTAGATCTTGAAATAGTGATAGATTCTTTATTCAAACTTGTTGGTTATTTTGACCTTGGATCTAGGCCGATCTAGGATTGGAGTTGAACATAAGAATTGTAGATCTATGAGTTTGGAATATTACTGTAAGTTTTTAGAATTTTTCATTGAGATTTGTACCTCCAAACTCGAGCCGATCCGATCTGCGTTAGAACCGATGTCAAGAACCTTGACAAATTTCATAATCAAACTCGACGAGCAAAACTCTTACTTCGAGTGTTCAAATCTGAAAACTCAAAACTAAGATTTTGATCCAAAGATTATAATCCACATTGTGTAAAAATTTCAAAGATTTTCATCAAGTTTTGATACCCCAAATCGTATCGGACATATTCTGCGTTTTTAGGAATTGTCAAAGGATGACAGATTTCATAACCGATCTTGATGAGCTTATTCCTATCACTTCTAGCCCGAACCAATCTTTGAGTTCTAAACAAAAGTTGTTGGAAATCATGTCTAGTATGTCTCTGTAAAATTTCAGAATTTTTGAAGTCCATTTGATATGATAAAAAGTCGAATCTTTTAACGTTGTCAAACCTGAATCCTGACAGCTTTTTGATTCTGTAGAAAACTTGATTTTTGACATACTTCCCATCGTTTTTCCGAAAACTTAAAACACGAAAGTTGTTCGTTGGGATGTTTTTGAGCTACTGTACAAATTTCAAATCAATCGCCTAAGAAATGGATTTTTAAACCAAAAAGGCGCAAACTGTGACATCGATCGATTTTTGAAATCTTTTAAACAACGATCGAGACGTTGGAATTACGATAAAGCTATATTTTTGAAAATCCCGTTACACCAAATAAAAACATTTTCTGTAAAAGAATTCTTTAGAAACATTGGGGAATTTATGACCAAGTTTGATATGATCAATATGGCCAGACGGCTTGTGGACATAAGAGCCCAAGCGAACGGCTAGTGGACACAAGAGCCCTAGCGAATGGTCGACCAAACGGCTTGTGGACATAAGAGCCCAAGCGAACGGCCAGTGGACATAAGAGCCCTGGCGAATGGTTATTTACAAATATTGATTATGAGGATTGCGGTCACAAGAGCCCTGGTGAATGGAACTATAAAAGAAACGAAAAGTATTTTAAGAAATGATATCTTTGAAATTGGCTGAGGCCGCCGGATCACCGGCTAACTGTTACTATCGATATTGGCTGCGGCCGCCGGATCACCGGCTATCTATTGTTGAGATGATGGCGTAACGGGAAATATATTAAAAAGCTCAGATTTTATGATAATGGCTGCGGCCGCCGGATTGCCGGCTAAATTAAATATTGTTGAAATGGTTATGTAACGGGAGAGGAAAATAAAAGATTTAATATTTTTAAGTATTTATTTAGTCATGCCTTGCAAATCATTCTACTACAAGAAATCTTTTTATTAAATTAATTAAAGGCTTTGAAACCCCTAACCCATGCTATGTGTTAGCTTACTCAGCGCGTTTTTGCTGACCCAAACCATATATCTCATTTTTCTTACAGAGTCTGAAGAATATGCATCATCATATGCATACTGGGAATTTTTGGGGATTACATTATATTTTAAATTCCTGCATTTAATTACGACTTGCATGAACGGGCCTGTTTAACCCGTGTTTTGGCCATGTCGGCCCTTATACTTTATTTCCGCTGCACAACTTATATTTCCGCTGCAACTCTGATGTATTATTTTTAAATTATTTATGAATGGGCTGTTTGAATATTTTAAATTCTGAAAAACCATAGCCTTGCATCTCTTTAGTGAGCTCGGAGAAACCGTGTCTTGCTAGGGAGGTGTGGCGGTGGCATCCCGGCCTGGGTTACCAAAACCGGGGTGTTACAAGTTGGTATCAGAGCCCGGATTATTTTGAAGCTATTATATTTTAAAGAGCCCAATTATTATTTTGAAGTTAAAGCCCAAATTTTTAGCCCAAAATTTTTTTTAGAAGCCCAAGAAATTATTTTTGGCCCAATAACCTTGTTTTTATTTAAAGCCCAAATAATTTATTTCTTTTGGCCCAATATAGTGGCCCAAACCTTTTATCCTCATTTTAATCTATCCATGGAATAAATTTATTTTTTTTAAAAACCCATGGATAAATAAATGCATGCATAAAAATTTTTTTTTTTATTGGGGGGATCACATATGCATATGCATACATAAATATTTAAACTAACTCTTTTTATGTGAATTATCGGTAATAATAAACACTCCTACCTTAGAACTTGACATGATCTTGACTTAGGAGCGCCAACTTAAGACTAACTTTGCCTTAGTCCTAGATCTTGATCACTTAGAAACTCATCTTCGCGTGCTTCTAGAATGACACCTAGAAGAATACTGAGGAAGGATCATATGCGATGATACCCGAACATGGTTGTGAATAATACATAGGCAGTTATGGGGACATAACTGTAATCTTAAGGGGGGGAGGATGTAATACCCCGTATTTCGAAACTCGAATATTTTGTATCCCAAATAAATTTTTGAACTACGTAATGACTTGATCCCTTCACAGGGTACGTAGGCAACTTGGAAATTTCAATTCTGGGTTCAGTCAAACAATAATCAAACAACAAACAATAATCAACAATCGAACAATAATTCAATAACACAATATCGCAAATAGTAAACAAAAAGGACCATAACTCTTCGCGCGAGAAAAGCCGAAGCACAACTTCGGGGACGAAGTTGATTCTTAAGGGGGGTGGAGTGTAATACCCCAGATTTTTATCAACGTCCAAGGGAATAAAATTTATTCCGATCAATGTTGAAATATTTCCGAGAAGAAGAAAATAATTTATCACAATAAATTATTGCTCGGAAATGAAACGCCGATAGATTTAAATTCAAAATGGAATAAAAGAGGGAAAGGAAGCCCGAAGACATTCCATGAATTGAGTAAAAATAATTGGAGTTAAGTTCATGAAGGAAAAGAATTTTAATTCCAAGAACCCGTGAAGTCGAAAGAAATTTAATGATACAAGTTATTGCACGGGAATCAAAAGACGACGAATTGGAAGTCGACGAACCCGAGACCGACGGACTTAAGATCTCAAACATGAAATTCATTTGAGTCAAGATAAACTTAAGATAAGGATTTATGACCGAGAATGACCCGAAAAATCGAGGCCGAAAACGTAGGAGGATAGAAGTCCGAAAGAGAGGAGAAAAGGCCCGACGGATCGCACGGCCCGGCACGGACCGCAGCCCAGCCGGGGCCGGCGCGCACCCCGCGCGCTTTTCCCATGTTTAGCGCGCCAACAGCGCGCCGTTGCAGCAGCAGCTGCGTTTGTCGCGTTTTGGCGACTTTCTCGCCAATTTTCGGGGCCCAAGTGAGGAATCTCGATCTATCACGGGTGTAGCATCTTTTTGGACGTTATGTAATCAATCCTATCCCCATTTGTCAGCCATTTCATCAATCATTCACCCCACACTCTCCAAAAACTCTCCCAAAAGCCAAACACTCTTCCGACGAACTTCCGGCGACTTTCCGACGAGTTTCCGGCAACCAAATCCAACCAAGGAAGTGTGTAGATCAAGGATTGCAGGCTTTGGATTGTTGGTAAGATGTTAATCAAGTATCCTTATGATTTTAAGATCATAAACATCATTCTAACTTACGAATGTTCATATTCAAACACAAATCGGAGCCAAGGGAAGAATAAATCGGGTGGAAGAGATTCGTTCGTGACATCCCGTGGATTCCGGACGACCCCGTGACTTCCTAAACATCATCCCCACTGTAAGTTAACCTTACTATGGTTTTGGGTGACTTAAAATGCAACCAAACATAGAGTTTTAAAAAAACTCTAAAATCTGTCAACAAGAAAAATCCCCGGCGCAGCGTTTTCGTATGAATTTTTCGAACCCCTAAAAGTCTTCAAACGGAAAAACCCAAAACATGAAAAACATTCCTAAGACATTAATCTAGCTACTGTAAAAATTTCATAATTTTTCATCGTGTTTTGATATCCGAAAACGACCATGAACAGACCTGCCATCGACTTAGATCTTGAAATAGTGATAGATTCTTTATTCAAACTTGTTGGTTATTTTGACCTTGGATCTAGGCCGATCTAGGATTGGAGTTGAACATAAGAATTGTAGATCTATGAGTTTGGAATATTACTGTAAGTTTTTAGAATTTTTCATTGAGATTTGTACCTCCAAACTCGAGCCGATCCGATCTGCGTTAGAACCGATGTCAAGAACCTTGACAAATTTCATAATCAAACTCGACGAGCAAAACTCTTACTTCGAGTGTTCAAATCTGAAAACTCAAAACTAAGATTTTGATCCAAAGATTATAATCCACATTGTGTAAAAATTTCAAAGATTTTCATCAAGTTTTGATACCCCAAATCGTATCGGACATATTCTGCGTTTTTAGGAATTGTCAAAGGATGACAGATTTCATAACCGATCTTGATGAGCTTATTCCTATCACTTCTAGCCCGAACCAATCTTTGAGTTCTAAACAAAAGTTGTTGGAAATCATGTCTAGTATGTCTCTGTAAAATTTCAGAATTTTTGAAGTCCATTTGATATGATAAAAAGTCGAATCTTTTAACGTTGTCAAACCTGAATCCTGACAGCTTTTTGATTCTGTAGAAAACTTGATTTTTGACATACTTCCCATCGTTTTTCCGGAAAACTTAAAACACGAAAGTTGTTCGTTGGGATGTTTTTGAGCTACTGTACAAATTTCAAATCAATCGCCTAAGAAATGGATTTTTAAACCAAAAAGGCGCAAACTGTGACATCGATCGATTTTTGAAATCTTTTAAACAACGATCGAGACGTTGGAATTACGATAAAGCTATATTTTTGAAAATCCCGTTACACCAAATAAAAACATTTTCTGTAAAAGAATTCTTTAGAAACATTGGGGAATTTATGACCAAGTTTGATATGATCAATATGGCCAGACGGCTTGTGGACATAAGAGCCCAAGCGAACGGCTAGTGGACACAAGAGCCCTAGCGAATGGTCGACCAAACGGCTTGTGGACATAAGAGCCCAAGCGAACGGCCAGTGGACATAAGAGCCCTGGCGAATGGTTATTTACAAATATTGATTATGAGGATTGCGGTCACAAGAGCCCTGGTGAATGGAACTATAAAAGAAACGAAAAGTATTTTAAGAAATGATATCTTTGAAATTGGCTGAGGCCGCCGGATCACCGGCTAACTGTTACTATCGATATTGGCTGCGGCCGCCGGATCACCGGCTATCTATTGTTGAGATGATGGCGTAACGGGAAATATATTAAAAAGCTCAGATTTTATGATAATGGCTGCGGCCGCCGGATTGCCGGCTAAATTAAATATTGTTGAAATGGTTATGTAACGGGAGAGGAAAATAAAAGATTTAATATTTTTAAGTATTTATTTAGTCATGCCTTGCAAATCATTCTACTACAAGAAATCTTTTTATTAAATTAATTAAAGGCTTTGAAACCCCTAACCCATGCTATGTGTTAGCTTACTCAGCGCGTTTTTGCTGACCCAAACCATATATCTCCTTTTTCTTACAGAGTCTGAAGAATATGCATCATCATATGCATACTGGGAATTTTTGGGGATTACATTATATTTTAAATTCCTGCATTTAATTACGACTTGCATGAACGGGCCTGTTTAACCCGTGTTTTGGCCATGTCGGCCCTTATACTTTATTTCCGCTGCACAACTTATATTTCCGCTGCAACTCTGATGTATTATTTTTAAATTATTTATGAATGGGCTGTTTGAATATTTTAAATTCTGAAAAACCATAGCCTTGCATCTCTTTAGTGAGCTCGGAGAAACCGTGTCTTGCTAGGGAGGTGTGGCGGTGGCATCCCGGCCTGGGTTACCAAAACCGGGGTGTTACAATAACTTCGCTAAAATGCACGTTACCGAGTCGCTGAAATACACACAATGTCATCGCTGAAATATACAAACCATTGTCGCTGAAATATAGCAACCACACTCGTTCAAATATTATACTAATACTGACTTAAATTCATATATCAATTAGAACAACCTACTCCAATCAATTATAAACAATACACATGGGCTAGCACATGATGCATAGGAATACTAAATAAACTGATTAAAAACAAATATAGTACTATGTAGTTAGCAACAATATACAACATATTCTCTTTCATCTAGGAGCAACACACACCCCTATCTAGTCATTGAAATGTGTCTCTACATGTCGCTAAATTCTTCCTTGTGTGTCGCTGAAATAACTACGGCTCTATCACTTAAAGATACTATACATGTCGTGACCTATACTCCTACGGCAATGAAATACAAGTAGCGAGAAAATGACTATTTTACCCTTTAAATTTATTTCGACCAATGAAATTTTCATTGATGGCTTGGATCTTTCTAAGTACATCAAGAGGGGCTCCGCACCCTAACTAAAACCTAAATAATTTATTAGTATTTGAGATACACTTAAAATATGCATAATGTACTACTCCAACCAAAATTGATTGTGTGTAAACTTACTTTATTCTACCAACAAAAATTGATTTATGTGATTGTGTGTTTTTAACCGTTTAAGTAATATTTCTAATTTGAATTCTTATCAATGCATAAAATTGTTTGAAGGATATCTATCTAGTCTACTATATATAAAAAACCTTCAAAAATTTTTCAACTCCAATTTCAATCCTCACCGTCGGATGCTATTTAAATTTTATTTTTGGTCGTTGGATCGCGAGGTTGTTTTCTGTCCGTTTGATCTCTAATTTTATTTTTGATCGTTCGATCCTCTCTATTTTCTTTCTTACCGATTACGCATTCGCCATTTCCCCAATCGTTTCGGCTCTGTTTCGCTCTTTGTTGCTTCGCTTATTTCGCTCTCCACCACGATGCTTAAGGCCCCCATTCACTCCTTGCTGCTTCGCTTATTTCGCTCTCCACCGCGATGCTGAAGGCCCAAATTTCTTTCCTAGAAATGCTTCAGGTGTCCGTTTCGTACCGTCGCTCCCCATTTCTTTCACTTTCATTCACAACGAATCCTCGACCTCCGTCCCCAATACTCCCACCTCTGCAATCTGCATCCAAGTAAGGCGACACCCAGTCCCGCCATCCCTCGCGGACCCGGTACAATCCATAGCTCGAATGATTCTTCTTCCCGCCCTTCTCTTCGTCGAAAACGTAGCCCCGGTTTCTTCCTTCCCTAAATTCGACCCGCTCTCTGCAAAACCCTAACCTGACATAATTCCTTCAAATGGCCTCTCGCTATATGACGTTCCGGTCCCGCCGCTGTACTCCATTCAATTGAAGCCAATTTCCCCCAGTTGCTCTTCGTCATTGCTACAGTCGATCCGCCCCCTCAACGTCGTCTTTGCTACGGTAGAGCCGCAGTCACGTCGCCGCCGGGAAGGCAAGAAGCCCTGCATTGTCGCCAGTGCTTCGGATTTAGGCTTGTTCTCGAACCCCAAGGGTCGTTGGGGTCGAATGGGAGCAATACCTGGTGCTTTTGTTTGGAGCCACCGCGGGCCACACCAACCCTCCAATCCCAATTTTTGCTTCCGTTACGTTTGCTGCGAACTGTAGAAGATGCCCTAGGGCCTCCACCACACGCACGAAATTGATCGGTGAAATTGAATCTAGCGGCTGCATATTTTTGGATGAACTGTAAGAACAATATTCGTCTTTACATCACATCAACGGTAACGATGAATCTATAATGTTCTGTAATTGCATTACAATGTGCAATCCTCATATGATTTTGGGGCCTAATATATGATATTATCATTGTTAAATGCAAAATTCAGTTGCTACTTGCCTGTTTTGTAAAGTAAATTTTGTAGGGCTAACTGATATTTGGATCCTAGCGCCCTGCATTGCAGATGGGGGCATGGCTAAATTTTCCATCAACTTGGTTTTCATAATTGATTTATTATGATATTTGTACTCCGTGGGAAACTGTTCGCCGCCTGCAGTTCCACCGTCCACCTCCCATCGACACCTTGAATCCGGGTAAAGATTTCTCTTTAAGTTAAATTCAGCTATTGCTTGGATTCGGAATCGAGGATTTCTTAATTTTGCTCTAATCGCCTTAGGTTAATTCCAAAGTCAAAATCATCTACTCAATCACCATATGCTAGGGCGATGACACAATAGAAAAACTTGTTGCTTGATTTTGTTATCTTGTACATTTCACTGAACTTACTACAACAATTAGGATTTAGGCTTGCCATTCGAGGGCAAGCTGTTCATCTGATGATGTTGAAGCAACACTTTGCAATTTTCATTTGTTTCCATCTGGATATATTTTTCTTATTCGAATACAATTTGAATTTGATCCCAACTAACTACTCTTGCGATGTATTACAGCTATGTCTGCTTTTCAAAATTTTATGATTTATTTATTTACTTCTCTTTTATGAATGATAGGTGTATTTAGATTACTTACGGATGGTTCTCTGATTCCTTTCTAGAATTGGAGCTAGCTAATGCTAGAAGGACCAAGGGACAAGATACAACTGACCCAGAAAAGGCAAGTACATCAGGGAGTCATTTTTCAGCAATGAATGATTATGACACATCAAATATTGAGACTTCAAAGCACTGTGTATGTAATTTATTTTTAGTAAGTCCCTTCTTGCATTGTTGATAAATTCGATCCAAATTTTGAAAGTGATTTGCAGCATTTTGGAGAATCACCACTGCCAGTATATGAGCCTGTCTTTGACTGGGAGAATGAGAGATTGACTATATTTGGTCAAAGACTCCCTGCCACCAACATATTTCAGTATAGCGGGTCCCTCTCCCCTCCCTCCATTAGTCCATTTATGTTTATTGCTCCTTTATTCGGATGATAACCGGCAAATTGTTACATGATTCTATTCGCGGCATTTTGATGTTAACTTTCTAATTTGGTTTCTTTCGGTTGATATGGCAGTGGTTGAGATGATACACATTCAAATATTTTGACTTTAGCTTAAAGAATGAACAACAAACAGTCTATTGCTGTCTACTTGGTGTTTATGCCTACCCCTAATTCAATCTATTTAGAAAAGAGATCTCGTACCGATAAAACTTGACACCAGTCACATTTTCATCAGCCACATCTATTGAAACAAAGTCTTTTCCCGAACTTATTCTAATGGTCATTACTGGTTCTTTAGTTGTTGGAGGATGTACATGAAAGAGAAAAACAAGAATCAACAATGAAAGAAGACTTGGATAGTCTGAAAGCTGCCCTAAGGACAGAGAAGGAATATCTTGAAGAAACAATTTCTGAACGTGACAAGGTGAGAACTTTGGGCAATGAAAAAGATAGACAACTTCAGGTAATCATGTTTTGAAATTGCTTTCCCAAAACAGAAAATGAATGGATTTTAGTTCTCATAGATATTTCTTGCTTCTCACCACAGATTTCTTGTAAGCAACATTGTTGGAGAAACAGAACATTGAGGTGAAGTTTGAGAAGCTTAATAGTCAAGGATTGTAAAACAACATTAAAAAAGAGACTGTTGACTCAAATAATCAGGTGTGTCTTTTATGTATTCGTATTGCTCGGTTTACATGTAGTTTTTGTCCCATATGCTTTACAATTATTCTGATGTTAAATTGTGGTTTACAATTTCTCATTTGTCTTACATTTATGTTTTGCTGGAACGTGTTACCATTACGAACAGCTCCTGCTCAAAATTCAAGAGGAGCTAAAATCGCGGAGTGCAGAACTGCGTGCGGTGCAAGAATCCAAAAGAAAACTCATGGATGAGAAAACTTCACTTGAAGGGAAATTTTCTAGAGTTGAAAGAAACAAAAGCGATGAGGCAAAAACAATGTTAAGTTTTAAGCATAACTTCAATAAATTCTTGTATTAATATCATCTTAAAGTGTTATTTCTTCCAATGCAGATCAGTATGATGCAGAGAAGCTTTGAACAGGAACGCAAAGCCTTAAAGCTACGAATTTCTGAACTTGAGAAGTAATTAGAATAGGCCTCCCAAAATTTGGTTGCTGCTCAATCGACTATTGCTTCTAAGGATATCAAATTGTCTACATTGCAAAATAATATCAGGGAATTAGATGAGCTTAGGGAAATGAAGGAGGTAATAACTTGTCAGTCCATACCATGATGCTCCTTCCAATCCACCTTATTTGTCCAATCATTTTCCAATCAATTTTCAGTTTTTCCACATCTCAAGACAATTATTACACTATTCTCCTCTATCTTTCTTCCTATTTTTCAATACATACATGACACTATATTATCTCTACCCTTTTCCAATTTCGAGGCTTTTATTACATTATTACCCTTAACTTAGTCAATTTTCTTATTATGTGCATAAATTTGGAACGTCAAAGATTTTGAATAGGAGGGAGTATTGTTTAGATAGAGAAAACATATCTCTGTGCAGGATGTTGGTCTTTTAAATCATTGCAAGTTTTAGTTGGGTGTACCTTGTTTAGGATCTTGACAGGAAAAATGAACAAACAGCTGCAATATTGTAGATGCAAGCGGTTCAATTGGCTGAGATGAAGGCACTTTACAAGGAAGAGAAAGTTATGGGAAACGATATTTCAACATTATAGAAGGTAACTTGATGCTACATTTTGTTTCTAAGACTAAACAAAAAGTTTGGTAGGAATATTGTTATTTTAGCTTGAGAAAGAGCCAATGTATTATACTCCCTCTATTTTTTCTATAAGTGTCCATTTTGACTTCTGCACACATTGTTCAATGCACTTTTTCACCATTCTTATCTCAAAATGTGCAGAAAATAATAATTATATAAAATATATATTCTCAAACTATGTGATTATCGTTAATAGATTCTAAACGCAACTCAACTATATATATCTTTATTTATTTATTTATTTTTATTTTTCTAATTATATATCTACAATGAAATTGAGTCAAAATAGACACTCTTTACTCTTTAGAAAACTAAGGGAGCGTTTGTTTAAAACCTGACCTTTTAATTTTTCATGACTATGCTATAAGGATACCTAATTTCTCTTCATTTTTGTTCAATGCGATTACATTTTTTCTGTCATTTGTTCATCAGACATGAAAGGTTCACAGTGGAGCATACATGGAGTGACGATAAAGTGAAACAACATATGTACGATCGAGTTTTTGATGGCAATGCAACTCAAGAGGATGTGTTTGAGGATACAAAGGTATGTGCAATAAACTTATTGCGTCTATTTGTAATGAGTTGTGTGTTGTGCTTGTGATATTCATATTCTATTTTACTACATGCTAATTCAGTTCATCTGTTTTCGCAGTACGTGGTTCAATCTGCCATGGATGGATACAATATCTGTATATTTGCATATGGACAGACTGTTTCCGGGAAGACATTCACGATTTATGGATTAGCGATCAATTTATTGTTTGAACGATTTTCATATTGGTATAGATTATATAGTTGAATTGCAATTACTGACAGGTAGTAATCAAATTGTTGCTGCTTCTTTCTGGAATCAGAGAAAGATCTTCGGATTTTTGGTAAGACATAAATGATTGTTTTACAGTGTGCATCACTGTTCAATGATCTTCTCACTTTCTGTGGTTTTTCGTTTCCTTCATTACATTACTTCAGTTTGAATTGGTTTGGTCGATTGTGCTTTTGAATTTCTGATTAAGGTTCCCTGCCAAGGTACATGTGACCATAAGCAAATTGCATGGTTTAAGTCACACTTCAGATAGTCCGTCCCAAGTTTCTGCCATCCTTCTGTCCCGATGAATATAAAGTGATCTTCATAATACTACCTCCGTCTCAGTATATTTGTTACGGATGATTTTTTGGCACTATTCACTGTTTAAATTTGATTCGAATTTTTATCATAGCTATGTAAGAAAAAACATAGTCAAGTGAGATCTTGTTAGATTCGTCTAATCTTGTAGTTTTAGACAATTAACTTTTTATAACTTTTCGTTGTACACAATTTAAGTTATTAACCATTAAAAATATGTATCGGCATACGTACTGAGTGGGTTCGTAACAAAACTAGTGAGACGGAGGAAGTATTAATTTATTGTTAGACAACTTGGTTATCAGAACTTGTAGTTTCGGCTTATTTTTCTAAATTGTACTTTTATCTCAATTATAACAATATATTCCTGTCACTTTGTTTTCATGTGTCTATTAACAAGCCATTAACTCCAATTTGAAATCTGGTCTTTTTGTGGTGATGCATTTCACAGGGCAGTGATTGGGAAGTAGTTCAAAATGGAGATTCCATAGAAAATGATGATTTCCCATACTCTGCCGATCTAAAATCGCACAACAGACCTACATATGAATATCCGGGGGCTCTGGCAAAAGCTTTCAACGAGGTTTCTACTGTCAATTTCCTTTTCAGAATATTCTTTTTTACTTTTATTTTTATTGATACATTTCCATTGTCATTATTTCCTTGTTTATATATGTTAATTAAGGATCTAGAATATGAGATTGATGATGAGATCCTTAGCTATGCGGCTCCACTAAATGAGGTACTTTTATGCATAAGATAATTATCTCTTCAATAATTTGTGGATATTTGTCATGCTAATACTTGCCTTCTTACTTGTATGTTTAGATTAATTTGATGAGCTCTCTTGTTGACTCATTGGTGAAATTGTCAAAGGCTGATAGGCCAGTATTTTGAAGAGAGGGCCTAGGAACTTTAATTGGCAATTATTTATATGTTGTGATGGATGTTGTAATTAAACACTATGGCTGCTCCGGTTGAGTATAATTGACGGTGATTAAGGTCCTATTTAATAAGAGCGGGAGTAGGAGGTTCATTGGGAAATCTTTTTGGTAATTTTGTTGGTCCCATATGTTATTATCTTATTACTTTATAGTCTGGTGTTTATAATTCCCAACTTTAGTCTTATGGGATGGAATTATTTTTTCTATTTGAACAGGTCAGATTGTGGCCTTTTCAATAGTACATTATCTGGCTTCCTCGAGGGTAATGGACTTTGATTTTCACATCAAGCTTACAAGTAAGCCTTCTATTTGGTTTTCAGATTGAAGTTCTTTTACTACTTTGGAATCTCTGTTAGCTGATTACTGTATTGAACAATTGATGCCGTTACTTTGCTTTGACAATTCAAGATTTTGAGTTTGTATGAATAAATCGGAGACGAAGGAGTATGAATAAGTTGAGTTTGTACATTTAAGTAAGAAGAGTTCTGACTATTTTATATTATATAGATATACATATATATTTTAATCAAGTTCATTTGTGGATGAATGCTATATGTGGTGTTGTGACATTAGTATTTGAACACAAATATCTTTAGCTCCAGTTCCAATTAGTATGCTCAATTAATTTATTACTAATATTCAAACCAACACATTTTACTAATTCATTTGTATTGATCTTTTGTTTTGGGCTTGAAAACATGTTGTCTTAATACATCTTATAAAATTAATAAGTGTGCTCACTTATATTATATATGGTGTGTGTTTCGACTTTGATGAGACTGAACAGTTTCTGATATCTAATAAAATTGTGCAGTAATGCCAATGAACAGAACCTTTTGTTAGTTCTCAACATAGGAGACTTTCACAAATTATTTTTATTATCTTCTGTTGATTCTATCTAATCCTCAAAAAAATATTTGGGATAAAATGTCGAAAATTCGCATTTTGTTCTCTGTTTATTGTGCTGTGAACTTTCTTTCACTTACCAAGGATGACGGGCATGCTACAGGACAGTGATAAAGAGCTAAAAATCAGTTGGAAATGACTTATAAACACAACCTTATTTGGGCTTCGATTTGTTGGCCTAATTGGCCATTTCTCCCTCCCGCCGCACTTCCGTCTCCTCGCCCCGCTCCTCTTGCTCTCAACCAAACCAATTTACTTTTTGTAAAATCATAAATGAATACTTTCTCATCTTTTGAGTGTTTTCTAACTTTCAGAGAAACTGCTGGAGGGATTCCATATTGTTGTTGATGCTGGAAATGGGACTGGAGGATTATTTGTTGTAAGTTTCAATGGTTAAATTTTCCCTTTTGTCAATCCATTCCCTTTTGTCAATCCATTCCCACTTAGGATAGTGGAGTTATGAATTTATGTGTGAGAAAGCAATATACCTCATTTGGAATTTTCTTTGGTTTTTTTTTGTGGTAAACTTGTTTTGGGACATTCTTATGTTTGTACAAGTATGTAAAAGATGTTCCATGGCCTTCCCTTGATGGAATATCCTTAATGGATTTGAAGCTTATATTAGTTTTCCATCAATGTTCCATCAGGCAAAAGTGCTGGAGCCTTTGGTAGCTGTTACTTCTGGAAGTCAATTCTTAGAGCCGGATGGTACAACTAAACCCAGACCTTTGAAATGAATTTGTCTTATCTAATGTTTTCTAATTTGACAGAACAATTTTGTGTTCGTTTAGGGCTTTTTCCCAACCACATTCCAAACCCTGACAACAATGAATGGCGGGCAAGGAATATGCCATGAAGCTGGAAGAGGTGAAGTGACTACATGGAAAATTTTCATTTGTTCATACCATCGTGTTTGCTAACAGTTCTCTTTATATTTACCCTGATTTATTAAAATATAAATATATATTTTGGAGCAGTCTGAAGAACGCGCCAGAAACCTTAGAGCAGATCTCACTATTGAAGAGCACCGTGCAAAAAAAGCTTTAATGTCCGTTTAACTGTCAGAATTACCATTAAACCGTTGTGTGTCTATAGAGCGTAAGTATGATGGATACAGAAACATTAGGCCAATGTAGCTAACTCTGTGATTTGTGTATGAAAGGTTCTACATTTATTTTTTATTAGATAGTTTTAAGTATACAATGCACTTTTATGCAGGGTGGAGAACTTTGTTCACTTCGTTATGATTTGACAGTACCATTTGCTCAATATGTTGCTATGAATGGTTTGACTTCGTTCAAAAGATATCAGATAGCAAAAGTGTACCGAATGGACAATCCATCCAAAGGAAGATACCGGGAATTCTATCAAAGTGATTTTGATGTTGCTAGTCAATTTGAAAAAATGGTGCCAGACTTTGAGGTTATAAAAATCTTGACAGAAGCTGCTTGATAAGGTGAAGTTATATTTGAGAATTGATCTATTGATTTATTTGCCACTGCACCTGTGGCGGTCCAGAAGCAAGATCTGAATTAAATACTGAACATCTACCGCAAAAATGGAAGTAAGGCTTCTTTAATTCTCTCTTAGATCCCACACAGTCTTTTTATTGTTTTTGCCCATCAAGGCATTTTCTTATAATTTACTTGATTTTCTTATGATTTAAGGCTTTCGTCCCGGTATCCCCGCATGCGAAGGATGAATGGCTCCAGAAGAGAAAAATTTCAAAATTTAGAGTTCATATGAGATTGTGATTTAACTGGCATCGAATGTGTTTGGTGATTAACTTTTTTTTTCTATTTTCCTTATGGATTTGTGTTTGTTAGTTCGGCCATAAATTTGGAGCCAGGTTAGACTGAAGGAAGGATGACTGACTTTGCATAATGATAATTGTTGATTAAACATTCAAATAAAATATTGGCTGTATGTATAACTAAACTTCTTTGAACATAATAAGTATCATATAAGGAAACCACGTGCGCTCACCTACAATTATTTCTTATTTCTCTATGGGCAGTTGTACATCCTAACTACGCTGTGCATCGCACAACTAAATAGCTAGTCTATTATATACATTTACCCAGTAGCTTGAAAATAAGTTTATTCTTTGATGTCAATTATTTATCCCCACAAAGAAAAAAGGAAAAAGAAAAAAAGAAGTAAAGAACGAAGAAAGGGTTAAGCTCTAATCAAAAGTTTAGAAAGTGGTTTTTTTTTGTTACATAAACCAGTGAAACACATATTACAAAAAATTAAAGAATAAACAGGTAGAGAAGGATCTAGTCCAACCACTAAAAGTTAAGTTGAATAAACAGGTAGAGAAGGATCTAGTCCAACCACTAAAAGTTAAGTACATGACCCCACAACCATTTTTTACCTTTTTAAAAAAGAAACAAAGGCTTAGACATATATATAAATGAATTTTTATTGTGTATTTTTAAAGATTATTTTTAAATTAAAGTCTCATGTATGATGTATAAAAAACTCATAAATTTTTATATACTTTTTATATTAATATTTTATGAAGTCTCATTTAAGTTTTAAAAATTTAATTGAATTATTAATTACAATTAATTTTTTTATTGGACCATTGTTATTTTATATTATCTTAATATCAATTATTTATATTTCATTTCCTTTTTTATTTTTCTTTTTTAAGATTTTTTATATTTCTTATTTTTATTTCATTTTAGAAATTGATCGAACAATAAATATAGTTATGAAACTAGGAAAGATAGTTTAATACTTACGCAAAAAATATGCCCGAAAATACATACCCTCAAAAAGTTGGTATTTCTTTGTATTTCACTCGCCTTCTTAGGCTGTTTTACCCAAAAAAAAAAAAAGTTGGTATCAAAACATAAGTTCAATTTTAGGGCATTTTTCAGGTGACAAATTTTAGGGCTTATGAATAATAATGAATTAAAAAATAACCTAAAACTAATTAAAAAGAAAATATTAACTGCAAAATAATCTTCATAATCGATATGGAAACGAAACTCCCTTTATTTTCCTTTGTAATTTGTGTGGTTTGAGCTCTCACACACCTTTGCTGATGCACGAGTGTCACTGTTTACCAAAAAAATATGGAAACGAAAAAATTGGACAATTAACTAATAAAAAAAACCTAATTACAATTAAAATTTCAGAATTATAAAAGATTAGTTCATTGAACATAATCACAACAAAAAGTCCATTAGTTTAATATAATTAATGTTAATAAGTTTAAATGAATGAAAAGATAACAAAAATTACAAATAATATTCTTTAAAAAGTTAAGAGTAATAGTGAAAATGTTCAAAATATTAGGACAAAAATGATTATTTTTTTATAAAAAAGAAACTAAATAGTGCAAATTTATAGTTTTTACAATTTTGAATAATGAAGGGTACTGTTTTTTTCTAATTTCTAAAAAAACCCTAAATCCTAAAACCTTACCCAAAAAAAAATTGCTAAAAAAAACACCATATAAACCTTACCCAAAAAAAAATTGCTAAAAAAAACACCATATTGTTATACATGTTCCACCATTGAATTGAATTAATAAGTGACCTTAATCTAGCTGCTCTTACCAAATACTGTACGAACTCTGACTTGCCAAAAAAAATACTCCCTCCATTTTGAAAAAAATGAAAAATAGACTAATAGTACACGCAGTTCAATGCATGTTTTACACCATTAATAGCTCAATTTCGGTAAAAGTAAAAATTCTAAAAGTTCGATATTTAAAAACTACTCGACGAGATGAATCTAACAAGATCCCAATTAGTTATATTTTAACTTGTATAACTATAATAAAACTTTAAATCAAAATACATCTGTAAATAGTATCAAATTTATAAATGTTCCAACTATTGGAAAACCGAGGGAGTACCAACTCTGCCCACAATACCATGAAATAGTAGAATACCCATGTTTTATGACCTTCTGAGGTTCCCAAGGGACAGCACCCTCATCCAACAGTCCCGCTCCGGCCCGGCCTTGTAGGCAACACGCTAGCCCGGCCCGGCTCAACCTCTCCTTTTTCGTTTTTTTCTGTTTTTCTTTTCCTTCTTTTATCCCCTTCTCACAGAGAGCGCGTATTGGCATGTCGAGGGGAAAAAGGACACGGAAAAATTGATTCCTGGTTGAAATATCGAACAATAATTTTGAGGGAAATTGAAGCACGGATCGCGTGTCCAATTCATGCTGTAGAAGAAAAAACTTCTTTTTGAAGGAAATCGTTGATTCACCAGTGCTCTGAGGGTCCGATCGAAGGTTTGAAGGCTCATATTCCCACGCAATTTTGAGAATCCGTGAGTTTCTTCGTTGCTTTGTGGTTATGCTTTGTTCCCGATCTATTTCATTTTCAAAGATTCTTCTTTTTTTTGGTTGAATGGTAAGCTAATATATGAGAATTTGTGATTTGGGATTTGAGATGTTAGGGATTGATTTGGTTTCAGTGGCTTAGATTCATCTTATGGGAAAACATAGCGGATGAATCTGAGATTGGAATCCAGTTCAAATTAGGTTTAGGTGAACATAGAGGAGATTGGAGAATGGTAATGATGCATTTATTGGATGTATATATGATTGAATTATAGGTTTTTGGGATTGATGAAGATCTTTTCTTTTTCAATTTGGAACGTGGATTTGGATTGCTCCTGGAATTTGGTCCTTTATGTTTTACCTTGTTGGGGAAGATTTTGTGTTCTTTACATAACCTGGTGGCAAGTTGTACTGTATCCCTATAGGCTGTAGGGTCGGTTGTATGGACAAAATTCGGGATGTAATAATATGCAGTTACTAAAAATTCGGGATAGAGAATTTATGGTAATAAAGGGTAGCCTGTTGGACAAAGAAGCTTGAGTCAATGGTAGCCTTTTGATGAAAGTCAATGGGTATCAGAGTCCTTTGCTGTAATCCTTCACAGATCTGTAAATGTTTTAAAAAACACACCCATTGTTCCACAAAAAATCTTAGTTGACACAACTCCCTTAACACAAACACCCGCTATTGACGACGAAGGGTGCTATGTAAACAAAGAAATGGTTATGGAGTATAAAGAGCGAGCTAGAGATTGTTAAAACAACATAGAGTGTTGCGTAAAGAGTTTATCATCTGGTATTGTTATGCAGCAGGGGTGTTGTGGAACAAAAGCATTCTATTGTCCAGCATCGTACTGATAATTTGGATGATTGAATTTTATGGCAGAAGCTGCTAGATAAATCCTTAGACATCTGGTATTAGCCCCTTCGTTCACACGCTTCAGAGGTAGTGTTGAAAAATAACTCTAGTTGTCAGGTTTTGTTAAACAACCTTTATGGTTGACAACACATATTATTCTTTACATAAAGACCCAACATTGAATTCTAAAAAGGTTTACGCAACTGCACCTTTGTAACCTTTGTATTATTCAAGGGTTTTGAGTGAACAAGGGGTGTTGTTTACGTAATACTTGTGTAGTGTGCTGTGTGCCAATAAAGAGTGCATTGCCTTCTTCCTCTACATGTCCACTTTCAAAATAATTCTCTATCTGGAAAGGCTTACTTTAATTAACTTCTTAAATGCACCAAAACTTTGGATATAAAAATAATCTATTTAAATAGTATTATTATTATTGATTTGGTTATGTCATTATGCTTGCTCATTACTAATAATACTATATTTGGCCATTGGCATGCTGATTTTGTTCTCTCCTACTCTTAGTAGTTTATACCATCAGTTTATTACTCCGACAGATCTATGCAACGCTAGAAGTCTTTTTCATCCTCTGTGGCGTAATGATGTTCTGAATGTATTTCTATTGTTCAATCAATTAAGGATCGCAATACATGTTGCAGGAATTATCTTGTGCCCAACATACGTGATTGTTAAAGTTATGGCAATAGAAAATGTAATAACTTCACCTCATCGGAGAACTCAGACCCAAACTGCATTCTCCCCACCTACGTCGAAGAAGCAGTATCAACGGCCCGATGAATTGGGAAATTGTTCAACCCTCATTAAGCGCCATCGCTTCCTTCTGACTGCCCTGGTTCTCCTTGCATTTCTATGCACCGTTTATCTCTACTTTGCAGTGACCCTAGGCGATAGCAATAAGTGTTCTGGATTGACTGGCACCCAGAAAGTAACTTGTCAGTTGCAGCAGGCAAAAGCATCTGTGGCCAAAGGAAAGCTAAAGTTCTTCTAGCGTCATCCAAGACATCATTTAATGATTAAAAAAAAAAAAAAAGTTGCTTGAACCCCCTTAGGTTATTTATCTTGCTCATTGATGAGCTAGATTTTAGTTATTGGCACAGGAAATTCATTTTTCTTCCAATTTTTTTGTATTTGTATTTTTGAAGTATAATCACATTTTGGAACCCTATGTGTTGTTATATCTTGTACTGGAAATATATGAAAGAATGATTTTGAGTTCACTTTTCTTCCAAAGCCTCATAATTCACATATCTATTCAATTATGTATGAACATACCTTGTGGAGTATATAGTGTAATGAATGATTTTGCAGGAATGTAAAGAGATTATTTCAAGGAGGCATTACAGCTTTGCTTAGATCAGTAAAACTCTCAATCAGTATAAGAGAAAGTCTCGTAAGCTGCACAGTTCTTAAGTACCTGACTGCAACTCGGAACACATTCTATGATGATTGAAAGTAGTACAAGGGCAGACAAGAAGTTTTCAGTTTCTTTGGCCATACCATGACATCTTCAATTTTATTGGGGTACATGTTTGCGAGTGTGTGGATGCGTATTTCCACTCTAGATCAAAAGTATTTATGAATTACGAGCATATGAGGTTGCAGAGGTCCTCAATCCTGGCTTGTGTGATGTTGGTAAAGGGGAACACTTTGAATTTACCATTATTGAAGCAAGTGAGTGTCATCTTCTCGGAGCTCAACATCGTCTGCATAGTCGTCAATTGAAATCAGTTAGGTTGCAAGTATTTGTTCTAGAACAGTCGCGAAATAGCAACCAATATCTAAGTACATGAGAAAGAGAGAATTGAGAACCAAGGCGGATGGCATAAATTTTCCAAAATTTCCTTATGTAATTTAATTACCTCACAACTCATAGTTTTATCACTGCAGCTCCACCACTTTATGGGAACACAATCAATGTAATTGCACCAGCTACAATATTTGTTCATATTTACACCTTGAAGAATTGCGATGGTGGCTCCCATAAATCTGCACAACGATGAAAGAAAAATGACTGGATTTTGGGCTAAAGAAAAACCAAAGATAAATAGTTTGCCTTAAAAAAGCAAATCAAAGCAACAAGTATTGAGGATGGGAAAGCAGATAACAAACTCACACAACAATGAAGATTACAAGAGAGACAATTCTCGTAACTGGCTTGTCCATTTTCTGCTTGAGATTGAGTTTGACTGAATTCTTCACATCATAATCAAATATACCTTGTTTTGTTCGATATACTTGCCCAACTTGAGGCTCGAATAGGATAATAAACCCGACAAGGAATCCTGAGACAAATCCCCCTAAATTTGAAAAGTTGCTTACATAGGGCATCAGGCCAAGGATGGCATTCATCATCAAGATGATGAAGAAGGCCATGAGGGTTGCAAACTGGAATTAAATACAGAATGCACAATCAGTAAAAATAAATTGAAGCAGAAATTAGCAGTCTTAGGAAAGAGATTACTTTTTGAGTGTACACGTTCCAGTTCCTGATAAGGCCAGATAGTGTAGCGCCAAGCAATCCAAATAGTGCTCCAGAGGAAGCAACTGATGGCCTGTCTTGAACAAATAGAGCAGCCACTGAACTGCCAGTAAGGGCTGAAACTAAGTAGATCAATCCAATCCTTACTGCACATAATAGAACAGCAGGAACAAGATCAGCCAATGGCAAATTCAAGTTTTCTGTAGGAAGTGTAGAGACTAGGATGGGCAACTATACATGGACCAAACTCTTGCTCCAAATGGACTCCAACAAAAATCACACTAGTAAGATTGATAGATATGGAAAACCCCTGCGTGCAAGCATGAACTTGTGAAAAGACGCCAAAATTGATTATCTTTCACCAAATATCTCTGACGAAGAGCCCCCATTGCATCAAGTCTACATGAACACAACTTTGACAGTCAGTTACTGATTAGTGGATATATAGCACATTGAGGTCCTGTTATTATCAAAATGAAAGGAATTTTTCGTACGATCCTTTAATTCTACACTTGAAAAGAATAGAGGACTCATTGCTTATTCTAGGTTTATTGGACTAAATGACTTGAAAGTTAAAAAAATGATTTTACTGATTACTGGAATATTCGAAAAAAGAAGTATGCAAGAAGCAATCTACCAAGGAAACAATCATTACTGGGAGAAGCAAAATTGACATAAGATAAACCAATCCTATCTTCAATCATCAATATTATAATTGAGAGTAAAACTGAACGGACTGATATAAGATATTCAAATTCAAATCAAGTATCAGGCTCAAAATTCAAACATTAACTGAGTTCGGTATATTACAACTAATATACGCATAAACATGATTCGAGAAAGGTTCAAAACTGAATAATGAATACAAAATTGTTGCCGAGAAACCCCAACAGAAGACGTGAATTCAATGCAATAATCAAAAGAGATCGCGTAGAATAAACTGACGCAGAAGCCGAGGGACCGAGAAGGGGATTCTCGGAGAGCGGCTGAAACGAGAACCTCCCGAGCTGACTGAGCGCACACTGCCCATGCGAATTCCCCCAGCAGTCATTGGTGAACATTGTGGCGGCAAAGGCGATGAAATGCAGGATAAAAAACACCGAAATGACCCAACTGTTCTCCTTTCTCTGAGACAGCGGCCGGAAGAAGGGGAAAGGAATCCTCTGCTCCTTAAGCGGGTCCTCAGAGGGGATATCAGGCGAGATTCGAGGCCAGGGCGATTGAAGCGATTTGATATCTACAAGCGTGTGGAGTTTGAGATCATCCGCCATGGAATGATGCTCGACTTCAGAGGAAAAAGGAAAAATGGAGATGGAAGAGAGGGAGGCGGGCGGTTTCCCTTTGGGGGGAATTGGTTGGAATGGGAGTGCGGAAGAGTGGAAATATGGTTGTTGGCTGGAGTAGCTAATTGGCGGGAAGGTTCTGGAAAGTGGAAACAGATTATATGCACAACGGTGGAAGCCTAAGGGATTGTTGAATTAATTAAAACAAGCGGGTTAGGAAGAGCAGTTTAACAAAATAATTGGTCGAATTTGAAACATCACTGAACAAAACTATTTCAATTTAATATTATTTTATTATTCAGTCAACTCTAGGTATTTTATAAATAGAAAATTCACCCTGTTGATAAGCGTATACGGAACTTCATTTATGATCTTTTGAAAGTTGTTTAAAAATAAAGTCGTGCAAGCTTGACCCAAATCAAACAGTATAATGTTAATGCCGGGTGGACGTCGGGTGACATGTCCCTAGGTCGAAGTACAACCTAAGTCCCACATCGGGAATTAAAGAAATGATTATCTTATTGATAATTGTACATCTAACTTAATTAATATGTGTTATTTGGTAAAAATAAAATTGTTAGGGCTCGATCTAAAGTAAGTGAATTGATTTGAAATCCATCCTAAATTAGGATATACAGTGTAAAATTAAGGGAAATGATTCAAAATTTACCTCTAAATCCTTCCATCAATCCAAGCAAGTAGAAGGATTTGTTATTCTGTATTGTTTAGTTCCATTATCAAATACAACAATCTAAATACAACTTTACTTATTTTCTCACAAACAACTAATCGGCGTGCACGATCGAGGATATTGATTTCATCTGTCGAAACAAGCTAAAGATAGACGACTTTGGTGCGATATGTTTGAATTGGCCCAGCTGCTGCGGATGCCGCTACTTATAACCACCATGTTCTAATTCAAAAAATCATATTATAAAATATGTAAACTATTATAGCATTCAAATTCACAGCAGCATAATCGATAGCAAGTTTTCTACCAATTAAGTTGTCAGTCACCCATATGTGTTTCTTTTGCTTTGACTTCATAAATTTTATCAAGTATATGGAAACAAGAGTCAGATCTTTGAAATTACGTATAGATTTATACTTAATAGAAATAATTAATATATTAAATTTTTATTCCGAATTAGTTAATCGTAAATTAGTACGTGTATAAGGTTTGGTAGCTTTTTAAAAGGTTATTGAAATTAATCGGTAAACTTTGAATCGATTAACATTCACAACACCTTGATTTTCAGACATCAATGCCCTTCACGCTTTCGTACGGCATAGTACTCCCTTCGTTCATTTATATTAGTCATTTTAGAAAAAAACCCACTGTATTCATGTGAAATTCTTCTGAAATTTTTATTCCTAAACCCTAAACATGTGAAACTTATTTGCCACTAAAAATGCAACACGTGTAATTTTGATTATTAATTTAATTATTTATAGGCATTTTAAATAAATTAAATACTTAAAATAGTTATTAATATTTATCGGGCTATTTGGATCCAATAACCCAAATGGACCTATATTATGGGCCAATGTGGATAAGTCAAATAAAAGACACACGAGCCCCATGGGGGAATAGACCTACGATTGGGCTAAGGTGAATAAGCCCAAATGAAACACCCACCGGTCCCGTAAGTCACATGGATCAATGGGCATTAGAAGCAGACCAATCCATGGAAATTAATGTGGACAAGCCCAAATGAAAGGTCCACGAACTCTATGACCCAATGGATGGTTGAAATGGGCCGGCCCGTTGATATCGGCCCACTGTCCACAATTTTCTTCTATAAATAGAGGCACCATATCACAAATTTGGGTGACCTCTATACACTCACACACTGAGACTCATACACTCAGACGTCTACACCTCTACATATTCTCAAAACTTATATTCTCAAAACTTATACACTTGAAATCCTACAGCAACAAAACGTCACAGAAAACCCGAGAAGCCGGAGAAGCAGCACAAAAGCACTTCGACATCTTCAAGGTTGGAGGAATCAAAGGGGTACGAAGTCGAACACTCATATCGTTTGATCTTTTTATATTCCTTTAAATTCTCTGTGATTGCAGACATTTTCTTGTGAAATTAATAAAATAATTTTGCAGTTGTTGTCTACGCATTTTTTGCACCTACAGATTTTGGTATGCCCAGTGGGACACTTCTGCCTTTCATCTCCTTCGATCAACGTCAACAAAATTCAATCGCCTTGAGGATCACGAGGAACACCTCCAAGAGCAACTCCTCGACATCCAGTACCGCTACACCCAATGTCACCACTAGGAACATGAAGAAGGCTATGGAGATTGCGGAGGCTGCGCGCAAAAAGGAAGTTGATGTGGATATGCCACTATTGGAAGAGGGCAATCCCGAGACATCGGGATCTCCCACGCCGTCATCAAGCCCGTTGGGAGATCAAGAAGAAACATCGTCCTGCATCATGCTGCTGCGATGAAACCCCAAGTGAGCACTCCTGAAGAGCAAATCGCCAATTTGAAGAAGATCGTGGAAACGCTTGCGAAGAAATCCAAGTTGCAAGATGCGTATATGGAGCAAATCCTGAACAGACTGGAAGGCTCAAACGGTGGCCAAGCGGTAAACAAGCCCGTGGAAATCCGCGACGATTCAAAGACTTCCCAACATGGTGCTTCGGCGAAAGGAAAGACAACCGCCGACATTCAAATCACCCTGGACGGCCTCATCTCTTCTGATCAACTGACAGAATTCATCATGGGAACGTTGAAGGAAGAAGTCTCGGTAGGATCAAAATCCTCCTTGACGTATCTCAAGCCATATAGTGCTCGCATCAACTCATTGAGGATGCTAACAGGCTATCAACCGCCCAAGCTCCAACCGTTCGATGGCAAAGGGAACCCCAAACAACATATCGCCCATTTCGTGGAGACATGCAACGAAGCGGGTACGTTTGGAGATCACCCCGTCAAGCAATTCGTTCGCTCACTAAAGGAAAATGTGTTCGAGTGGTATACCGACTTGGAACCTGGTAGCATCGACAATTGGAATCAACTCGAGCAAGAGTTCTTAAGCCGTTTTTACAGTACTCGGCGTACCGTTAGCATGATAGAGCTGACGAATACGCAACAACCAAAGGGTGAGCCAGTGATTGACTACATCAACCGTTAGAGGAGCCTAAGCCTCAACTGCAAGGATCGCTTATCCGAGATGTCGGCGATTGAGATGTGTAGCCAAGGCATGCAATAGGGTTTACGATACATCCTTCAAGGCATTCATCCTCGAACATTCAAAGAGCTTGCAACTCGTGCTCACAACATGGAGCTAAGTTTATCGTCAAGTGGAGCCTACGGTCTGCCCGTCAACAAACTCGTACAAACAACCGAGTCGAATGAAAAAAGGGAGGCAAGCCACAGTCTAAGCCGCTAACAAAGAATGTGATGGAAACAAGCGCCACTTTCGTAAAGGTACGTGAGAAGGAGCCGGTGACAAGCGACAAGCCAAAGCCACCATAAGCTCAACGTCAAAAGTCGTCATTGGAGGATAGATGGGCTAAGACATACTCATTCCTTGACTCCGATTTACCGGGCATCTTCGATGACTTTGCTAGCTTGTCGTACAACTGCAAAATAAATGTTAGTTCCCACGTCACCAAAAAAATATATGCAATATAGTGAAAGTAGGGTCCTCTCCACAGGGAATTCTCAAAGAATTAACTTCAATCACTTGGTTAATTATAAATTATATATATAAATATAAAATATGGGGGTGGTTTGATTTTAACTAAACTACCAAAAAGAAAACAAAAATCAAACAAAAAAAAATGCAATGTAACGGATGAGCTTTCAAGAATATTAAAAACTACCAAACACAGTTGGCTTGAGTGGTATGGGCTTTGGCAGCTTAAGCAAATGTCTCAGGTTCGAGCCTTTGTATATGCAGAATTCTGCTTTGGGGGAGACAACCTTAAATGCCCACCAGATCCTCGAGGGATTAGTCTTGGGTCCAATGTGGCCTGAGTATACCCTGGTATTCACCTAAAAAAGAACATTAAAAACTCTAGTTTGGACATGAATTATATGTAGGATATGAGAATTGATCATTGACAAACATTTAGCTTAATTGTAAACTGACTAAATTAGTTAAAGTTGGTCTACAAGCATTTCCCAACCAATTTTTCCAAACTTAATTGATGGCTAAGGTACGAAATTAAGCCAAATCCCTGATCGAGTGAGAATTTTAGGTATGACCATAGAAATGGCTGACTCGATAGCATTTTAGAACAAGAAAAACCCAATTCGATTCAACACTAATCCTACGAGGCAGTGTCCAAAATTGATTTAATCCCTCACTAGAGTATTCTTCCTCTAGCTTGCTACTTGACTGAAAAATACACAATTACGGATGCACTTTTCAATCTAGCAATAAATTATTCCATCAACACGCGGCCGCTAATATCAATCAGACAATCTAAACATGGCAGATTCGAGGAATTAAAAATACTCAATTCAATTAACCAATAAATTTGAGTTCAACAATAATCTCCCAATTCCATATCCAAACACAAATTCAAAATCCAAACTAGATAGGGAATCTACTCATAATCCATAACAAACACAACAAAATCCACTAGTTTCGACATAGCAATTTATTCCAGAAATTGAATAGAAAAATCACCCAAATAAGATTAGAATTTGGTTCCCTTGGAACCTCCAATTTCGATTGAAGATGGCCCCAAAACTCGTCTGCTATGCTGCTCCAATTAGGGTTGAACGCTGGCTGCTGCTTCTCTTTCCTTCCTGCTGCAATTCAGTTCAAGATGGAGAAGAGAATGGAGTCCTGGCTCATATCTGGTCTCTTCTCTCGTCTCTGGCTGCTCCTTTTTCTTCCCCTTCAGTTGCCCGGAAATTCGGCCCATGATCGAATGTTTCTTCCTCTCTCTTTTATTCATTCTTTTCTCCAATCTCTTTCACCGTTCTTTTTCCTTTGGCTAATCTGAAATGCTCTTTTAGATTTGATGCCCAAAGATTTAGACACTTCAATTTAGGCTCCAAGGTTCATTTTGCAATTATTAAAGAGTCACAGACGGGCCCCATTGCTCCAAAACCTTTAACATAGGTATTTGGCGTGCTCACGCCTAAGGAAGCTCTCTAATGTTACCATCCATTCCAAGAATTTTCCAAGAATTTGCTTCTTTCACCAAATCTACACCATCATCAAAAGTCATCATTAGAGCATATTTACTCACTTAACACCCAAAAATTACATCAAAATCATAACAAAATATTGACAAAATATGTCAGCATTAAACTTGATGAAAGAAAACCTCATCGAACTACCAAGGATGAAATGTCCCGAGCAAGCGGGGATGACCAACTACCCACTATACTGCAAATACCACCGTTTGGTGAGCCAAACGATCCAAAATTGTTTCGTTTTCAAAGACAAAGTCATGGATCTCGTCCAACAAGGCAAAATCACCTTGGCGGACGAAACGGAGACTGCCAATACCATTTCCATCCAAGTTGGCTTAATTGAGATAAACGTTCCTGACAAGTCCACGACATGCAACACCATCTTCGAAGTTGGGAGTACGTCAACTCAAAACAACACTAAGAAAATTTAAGACAACTCACACTTCAACGAATGTATGCTTTCCATCACGTTCAGTGACGACGACATGCCGATGGAGCTGGAAAGTTCAAGGGCTCAAACCAACCTTTGTTCATCAATAGTTATGTGGACAACAAAAGAGTAAATCAGGTTTGATAGACGGAGGTTCCGCTATTAACATCATGCCATTTCACACCCTAAAGGAGTTGGACATCTCAGAGGAAGAACTTTCAAACAACAAGTTATTGATCCAAGGCTTCAATGATAAACGGCATCGTCAAGAGGGTTATCACCGATGACAAACGATTTGTGGTAGCTGAGTCCTACTATAGAGTCGCTAAGTATTACCTCAATGCGTCCAATGATAAGGCATCTTCATCGGAAGAGGAGGGACGTAAAGGGGATCAACCAATCCGTGATTATAAAGGAAAATCCATTTCGGAAGAGGCCTTTGAGGGACTTACACTTCCACTAACGCCCCAATGATAAGGCATCTTCGTCGGAAGAGAAGGGACGTAAAGGGGATCAACCAATCCGTGATGATAAAGGAAAATCCATTTCGGAAGAGGCCTTTGAGGGACTTACACTTCCACTAATGCCCCAAATGATAAGGCATCTTCGTCAGAATAGGAGGAACTTAAAGGGGATCAACCAGTCCGTGATGGTAAAGGAAAATCCATTTCGGAAGAGGCATTTGAGGGACTTACACTCCCACTAACGCCCATTGATCCCGGCATGTCACATAAAATAGTGAAGATTTAACTTAAGGGCAGTGATGCACGTCGGCTGAAGAGCAATATGGAATTTGGTCCGAATGCATTCAAACTACTCACCAAGTCTGGCTTCAACCCAAATGAGCCATCTCCTTTGGGGAAACTCCCGGAGAACAATCAGAGAAAAGGAGATCAAAACGGCCTTGTATACGTAGCTGAATTCGACACGACGCCCCAAACATCTAAGTCGGCCATATTTGTAAAAGCATAGCAAAAAGTGAAGGCACCGGTTTGTATCGTCATAAAGCGAGTTGTGGCAATTATGTCTTAGAAGAAGAAAGTCAATGAGATGGCGCCCCAAAGGATCAACGTGAACGAAAAAAAAATGGTGTTTGATCGTATTGGTAGCCCATCGAAAGAAGAGCAAAAATGGAGTGTTCATGATAGACTTGGGTCAACGGAGACAACCGAACACAAAGAGTCCATCTTCCGCCGGCTTGAAGCAAACAAAGAAGTGAAGCCAACGGTTTTCGATAGGCTTAGGGCTATTGCCAAAGGAGACTCTACAAAGTCCGTCTTCGGGAGGCTAGCTCCATGAAACGTCAATTGCAAAACAAAGCATTGGCAAGCAAAGAATGGTCTCCAGTAAAGCAAGGAATATTGGACGACCCAAATTACGGCAACAGTGTGAGGAGTACGGTGCCTTCCCGCATGAAACATCAAGTTGAGTGGACTGTCTAATCCGATGAGTGGCTAAAGCTCAAAAACCAGGCCACCGTCTTCACGAAGCATGACAATGATGATCAAACTGATGCAGTTGAATCCATCCATCATATCACAATTGACTACAGTGAGCCAAATGAAGAAGACGCTAGCGCAACACCAATGCAACTTGAAGAAGAAATCAAGGGCACGGTGGATGAAATATGTAAAGTAAACTTAGGCAATGAGAAAGATCATCGCCCAACATTTATCAGTGCCCTACTGATCGTAGATGAAGTAGAGAAATATGTGGCGCTACTTAAAGAATTCAGAGATATCTTCGCATGGTCCTACAAGGAAATGCCCAGTCTGGACCCAAAATAGCCGTCCACCGTCTCGCAGTGAAAAAAGATGCTCGACCTGTGAAGCAAGCACAACATAGGTTCCGCCCTGAACTTTTCCCATAAATTAAAGCTGAGGTGAACAAGCTGATTGACGTTGGCTTCATTCATGAAGTATGTGTAGACTTTCGTGATCTGAACGAAGCTTGTGCGAAAGACGAGTTCCCATTGCGATCACCGAGTTGATATTGATGCCACCACGGGGCATGAAGCTCTATCATTTATGGATGGGTCTCCCGGCTACTACCAAATAAAGATGGCGGCCTAGGATGAAGAAATGACTGCGTTCCGGACTCTTAAAGGGATATACTGTTATAAATTTATGACCTTTGGCCTATAGAATGCGGAGGCAACTTATCAATGTGCCATGCAAAAGATCTTTGACGACATACTGCATAGCCTGGTTGAATGCTACATCAATGATATCGTGGTAAAGACAAAGGAACGAGTCAATCACTTGCAAGACTTGAAGACGGTGTTCGAACGACTTCGTAAACACCAACTGAAGATGAATCCGTTGAAATGCGCATTTGGCGTGGCCTCTGGGAAATTTCTCGGCTTCGTCGGACGAACTCATGGCATTGAAATCGAGCAAGCCAAAATTGACACAATATTTAGGATGCCAGAACCACGAGATATCCACGAGCAAAAAAGTCTTCAAGGCAAGTTCGCATACATCCGGAGATTCATTTCCAATCTTGCTGGAAGATGCCATCCGTTCAGCACACTCATGAAGAAAGGTATTCTGTTTGAATGGGACGAGGCATGAAAGGAAGCATTTGAAAATATAAAGGCATACTTGATGAAGCCGCTAGTGCTAGTGATAATGGCCAAAATTGTCCATTATTTCCAATCCATTTCCGTGTCTGAGACGGATATTTTGATCGTATTCCCATCTTATTTTAATAAGAAAGCAGTTGAATTCGACAAATTAATACAAGTTTGTAAGAATAATAAGCTGCTAATGAAAAACACAAAAATATGCAATTTTAATTGCATTCGTGTTAGAAAAATCCAAAAACATGAAAAAAGGAAAAAGAAAAGAAAAAGGAATGAAAAGATGGGCAAAAGAATAACATAGCCCACAAAAATCAAAAAGATGGGAAAAAGAATGAAAATCCCATAAAATAAAATTTTTGGCTAAGTGTTGAAAAGCAATTCGGTCTAGGCAATTCGGTTTACACCGAATTGCCCATATAGACCGAATAGCTGAAGAATACAGAAGAAAAATAGACAAAGTGTTGATAGGAGAAGCAAGATGCCCAATTCGGTCTATGCAATTCGGTTTACTCCGAATTGATTGCATAGACCGAATTGATTCAAGACAAGGAAGCCAAGCAGGAGACCATGAGCAATTCGAGACATGCAATTCGGTCTACATTTAAACCGAATTGATGTTGAAGACCACATTCCAGCCAAGGATCAAGAAAGAAAGTCTTCAAGCAATTCGATGTCCACCAATTCGGTCTATACCGAATTGCATTTGGAGACCGAATTAAGTACAAGAACATCCAGGTGAAGCTGTGGAACACGTGGGAAAAGCATGCCATTGCTAATGGGCCCTGATGGGCCTAAGGTTTTGAAGAACAAGTATAAAAGCAGATTCTCACCAACACAAAACATATCTCATATCTCAGAATACAGATTTGGAACCCTAATCACTTGGCAGAGAACAAGGGGTACCAGGTTCTTCACCGCTTAAGGGTTAGATAGGTAATTTAGTTAGTTTAATTTCATGCACTTTAGACTAGTTTTTAATGCTTTGATCTTAGCTTAGTTTGTAAAAGCTTGTTACTACCATTTAGAGTAGCCATTTCCATATTTTTACATGCTTCTTAGTTATTATAAACCCTACCTTCAATTTAATGATGGTTTTGGGTTATTTATTATACTTTTAGGTGTTTAATACAAAGAAGATTTCCAGAAATGGATTTTGTCTCATGTGTTTTACACTCTTTAAATGCTTTCTTTAGCAATAAATATGGTAGAATGAATGTTTGTTTCAACTAGGTTACATTTAATGTGTTTCTAGTTGGTTTTCATTCCTAATAAATGCATGTTTAAGTGGGTTTTTAGTGTGGTTTTATGCCTTAGAGCTCAAGTAAGTGTTCTTAGGTGTTTTAGATAATTTAAGGCTTCTTAGAAATACGTTTTACATGCTTTATTTTATTATTCTTGCTTAGATATCTTGTTTATTATTGCCTTAGATAATTTAAGTGTTCTTATTTTATGCATGATGTTCTTAGAATTATAGGTTGTTTTAGGTTGATTAATCTTTGAATTTCTTGTTTGAGTTTTAGGTTATAATCCATGCTATTACCCACTGAATATGTATAATTATGGATAACCACAAAATATTCACAAGTATGGCTGCGAGATGACACTGATGTGAAATGAGTGACGGTGTCAATCCCATCTATCATAAACCACATCAGCTTAGAAACCGCAGTGATATTTGTGAACACAAAAAATAAACTTATGAGAAAAAAGGCATGCAATTCGGTCTATGGTAATTCGGTCTACACAGAATTGCCCATGAAGACCGAATCGCATGATAAAAATTGGTGTTTGTTCATTATCTTCATGTGGTCCATGCAATTCGGTCTATGCACTTCGGTTTATACCGAATTGCACATATAGACCGAATTGACTTGGAAACCACATTGTGATGCACCCTGTGAAACCACATTTAAATGAGCTTAAATTGTGTTAAAACGAACCTAAATTGCATGCATGAGACCCTATTTTACTGCTTTTTAGTTTATATTTCATGTGATGTGTAAATATTAATAAGACTGGTTAAATTGAGCTTATCCGAGTCCAATTTACCTTGTTTTATGCTTAATAATAAGACTTTGACAATTCTAATACATTGCAATGATGTTTCAGGCATTAAAATGATGAAAGAAGATGTTCGGAGGTCAAAGGATGTCAAATTCGGAATTTTCAACACTGGAAAAGCTCCAGAATGCGCCACACAGGCATGGCGGCGCCTAAAAGCATGCTCAGGCGCCACATCAGGCGCCACATCAACACTTGGGAAAATTTCGGATTGGAAAAAGCTTCAGGATGCGCCGCACCTTCTTGGTGGCGCATAAAAACACCTCCAGGCGCCACTTTTTGCGCCACAGGGTAAATTTTAGGAAATTGTCAGAATGCACCGCACCTTCTTGGCGGCGCCGAAAAGCACCTTGGAGCGCCACAAAATGCGCCACTTTCAAAAACTCGGAAAATCTTCGTATGCGCCGCAGCTCCTTGGTGGCGCCGAAAACCTCTTCCGAGCGCCACTTTTTGCGCCACAGTCGCGGTTGAGCAGTTCTCTAACCTCCCGAACTCGGTTTTAAATGCCGTTTTTCGTCATTTTCTTCATCAGACTCATACACAGACTTCGGAAATACATCAGAAACTCTCTGTAAACATATTCCAATGGGAGAAGAAGGCCGGAAACACAAATCCATGCCGGATGAATGCATCAGGAACGACTTTCTGGGCGTGTTCTTCCTATCATAGGTGTTGCCTTTCTTTTTCTTGCTTTGTAATGAATTGAAATTGCCTCTAAATGTAATATGCTATCATGTTTTTAATTTGTAGACGGATTTCTGTATTGTTCGTGTTAGAAGTGTTCTAGAACGGGAGTTCAGAATCACTTTGAAGTATGAATTTATCTGTTTTATGGAAGCAATATAATTTATCGTTGTTTTCTTATGTAATCTGGGTTAATCTGCAAAAATTGTTAGAATCTGTATTAGAATTATATGTTAGATGTTGTTGAATTGATCGGTATTTTGTCTTCTGTCAAATCTGCTCTTTAAATTATTAATCTGCTAAAGCCCTGAATTAATCGATCAATCTGCATTATCTATTTTTAGCGATCTGGCAATAATTCTAATCTATCTGCATTTTAATATTAATAATTAAATCCAGTTTACCATGTTTTATTATTATTTTACCATAATTGTTAAATTATTTACACCGTTCTGCATAATTAAATGTTAGAATCCAATTCTGTGATTTCTGCTTTGCTAAATCGGGAGATAAAAAGTAGAATTAATATTTTAGTACCGGAATTGGGAATAAATTACATTATAAATGGATTTTGGCATGTGCACAATGATTTGGGAAATGAAAAGTGCCTTTTAATTGCTATAGGAAAATTTGTATGCTTGGGAAAGACTCAAATTTAGGCCTAGAATAATGATTGCAGAATGTTAGATAATTTAATCAGCTTCCATGAAATCCGTTTAAGCATAATTTGATTATTAGTAGATTACAATATTTTTAATCTTTATAAAATAATTAATTTTAAGGAATTGATCTTTTTAGACATTGGAAAATGCTAAATCAATATGCAATTTCTACTCTATATAAAGATGGCAATATTCAAAATATTACAAGCATCTCCATTTATATCTTTATTAATTATAATTTTAACTTGCTTTATTTTAACTTTAATGTCACTGTTTTTAATTTAATCACCATTAGAATTAATCAAAATTCTTTTTAATATATTAAATATAATTAATGAATTTAGAACAATTAAAATCTTCTCCGGAATGAAATAATATTCTGAAATTCCCTGTGGTTCAACCCGGTATTCACCGGTCTTTATTACTTGATGACAACCATCCGCTTGTGGTAAAATATGAGTAGTGAAAATCACCCATCAAGTTTTTGGCGCCGTTGCCGGGGAATTTGTTGTGAACTTTTAATTGTTTTTAGTTTATTAATTAAAATTTATTAAGTTAAATATTAATTTAACTGTTGCTTATTTTATTTTATTTTTATTTAATATTTGCAGTGCGAAGCAAACAAGCAGAAATAGCTTATGATCCTGAAATTGAGCGTACTCTTAGAGCTATTAGATTAGGGAAACGTAGGAGACCTACTCAGTTGGAAATTTTAATTAATTCATCTTCTGATGAAGAAGACTATTCTCCAACGACTGGAGTTTCAACAATTCAAACTAATCAATTAGTTGCTCAGTTCAATAGGTTAAACATGGCAGCGAATAACAATGATAATCAGGGTAATAATGGAGGTAACGGTGGTGATTTGGAACACGATGATCAAGCTGAAATGACCATTGAAGAACACTTACAAGGAAGTAGTGGGAATCTGCTTAATAGAACTCCAAGGCCAGATGTAGATGCTTTAAGCTTTACCCTTCAACCTGCACTAATCACTATGGCTCAAGCTAATTAATATAATGGAGCACCTACTAATGATGCTGTAGAACACATAAGAAACTTTCTGGACTATTGTGACACAGTGAAAATAAATGGTGTTACTAGTGATGAAATTAAGTTGAGGTTGTTCTCATTTTCACTTAGAGATAAAGCTAAGACTTGGTACAACTCACTTTAATTAAGGGATGTTACTACTTGGGATAAAATGTTAGAAGCCTTCTTAGAACAATTCTTCCCACCATCCAAAGTTATTGAATTACAAGAAAAAATCAAAGAATTCGTGCAAGATGAGGGTGAAACTTTACTTGAAGCATGGGATAGATACAACACTTTATTGGCGAGATGTCCAAATCATGGCTTTGAAGACTGGCAGCAGATGCACTTCTTTTACAATGGGTTGATTGATCATTGGAGGAATTTGTTGGATGCAGCAGCTGGAGATTCTTTTCTGTCTATAGGACCTTCTAGAGCTAAGGAAATCATAGAGAAAAAGATTTCTAACATGAAAAAATTTCCTGGTAAGAAAAATGCTAGAAATAAAACAAAAGGAGGAATCTATGAGGTAGAAAAGGCAGTTGCTATAGATTCTAAGTTAGATGCTTTGATGAGGAAGGTTTCTACGCTTAAGAAAGGTCAAGCTAAAATTGTGAGATGCGGTATTTGTCATGGACCTCACGAGTCATCAGCTTGTCACCTGCTTGATCAAGGACTTCAAGAGACTATGCAGTGTGAGGGGACTGAGGAACAAGTGGAAGATGTGAACTACATGGGAAATAGGCAGCAGAATTACAATCAAAACCGTCCTCAAAACCAAAACTTCTATCCAAATCAAAATGCTCAATTTCAACAAAACACCTACCCACAAAACAACCATCAACCTTATCCACAAAACCAAAATCAAAATTACCCAAATCAAAATCAAAATCAAAATTTTCAAAACCAGAACCAGAACCAAAACTATAATCAGAACAGAAATCAAAATCAACCCTTTTACCCTAACCAACAGTCTAGGAACTTTCAACCTCAACAACAGCTGCAACAAAATCAAGGAAGTGAGGATGTTAATTTAAAAGAGTTAATGAACACAATCGTGTCTCAACAACAAACAATTCAGCAAATGCAAGCCTCAATGAGAAATTTAGAAGTTCAAGTTGGTCAGATTGCTAGGGACACCTCAAATAGACAGCAAGGAACACTACCAAGCATGCCTGATCCTAATCCAAAAGAGCAATGTAAAGCAATCACTTTAAGGAATAAAAAGGAATTACCTAATCCTTACCCTACCTTAGATGATCCAGAGATTTTAGTTGATGCTGTAGATGATCAAAGTGAGGATACAGAGAAAGAAAGTCAGCATAAAGACACTGATGAGCCTAAGGAGAGTGAGAAACTTAGAGTTGAACAGGATAAGGATAAGGGAAAGTCTACTGTCCCAATCAAGCCGTATCAACCACCTGTCCCATATCCACAGCGTCTCAAAAAGGCTAAGGAAGATAAAGATTATGCTAAATTCTTAGAAGTCTTTAAGAATTTAAGAATTGATATTCCTTTTTCTGATGCCATTGCACAAATGCCCGTGTATGCTAAGTTCTTAAAAGAAACTCTATCAAAAAAGAGGAGTGTTGATGATGAAGAGAAAGTGACACTGACAGGGGAATGCAGTGCAATCTTACAAAGAAGGCAATCTATTAAACAAAAAGATCCTGGGAGTTATACTATTCCGTGTATTATTGGCACTAAAGAATTCAACAAAGCTCTGTATGATCTCGGGTCTAGTATTAATCTGATGCCTTTACATGTCTTTAGAGAACTAGGGGTAGGAGTTGTGAAGCCTACTAGGATGCAGCTACAGCTAGCTGATAGGTCTATTAGGACTCCTTTAGGCATTGTAGAAGATGTTCCTGTGCAAGTAGAGAGCTTCATCTTCCCTGTCGACTTTGTTGTTCTTGATATGGAAAAAGACATTGATATTCCTCTGATTTTAGGTAGACCATTTCTACAAACTGGTAGGGCTATGGTTGATATGGATGATGGTAAAATTACACTTAAAGTAGGTAATGAACAAGTGTCGTTTGACATTTCTAAGACAACTAAAACACAACACGCTAGTTCTGACACCTACCCGTGTAATAGAGTTACAGCTATCTATCAGGAGGATGAGGTGATTGAGAGAGAGTTCTTTGCTGGACATGATCCCTATAGGAAATTTGAGTAGTTAGTGGAGAGTTGTGAGGACTTAGCTGAAAGTAAGTGTGAGGGAGGATTACCTGTGCAAGTAACATGTGCAATTGAAGAATCCAAGTTAGTCCCGTCTGTTGAAAAGCCACCTACATTGACATTGAAGGAGCTGCCATCACATTTGAGGTATGTTTTTCTCGGTGAGAATGATACTTTACCTGTTATTGCAAGTAATAAATTAAATGATGATCAATTAAATGCATTAACCCAAGTGTTGAGTAAGTATGTTAGAGCAATAGGTTGGACGATAGCCGACATCAAGGGACTGAGTCCAGCATTGTGTACACACCGGATTTATATGGAGAAGGATGACAAGCCAGTGAGACAGCCCCAAAGGAGACTGAATCCACATCTACAAGAAGCTGTAAGATCAGAGGTGATTAAACTACTCGATGCAGGTATTATCTATCCTATCTCTGATAGTCAGTGGGTGAGTCCAGTTCAAGTAGTGCTTAAAAAGGGAGGTATGACTGTGATTATAAATGAAAATGGTGAATTAGTACCTACTAGACCTACTACTGGATGGCGTGTATGCATTGATTATAGGAGATTGAATGATAAGACTAGGAAAGATCATTTTCCATTGCCTTTTATTGATCAAATGCTAGAGCGTTTAGCTGGTCATGAGTTTTATTGCTTTTTAGATGGCTATTCTGGTTATAATCAAGTTCCAATTGCACATGAGGATCAAGATAAAACTACATTTACATGCCCTTACGGTACATTTGCATATAGGAGAATGCCATTTGGTTTGTGTAATGCTCCAGCTACGTTTCAGAGATGCATGATGTCTATATTTTCTGATTTAATTGAGACATGCATTGAGGTATTTATGAATGATTTTTCTGTATTCGGGTCTGATTTTGAGAAATGTTTAATTAACTTGGAAAAAGTTCTGATTAGATGTGAAGAGTCAAATTTAGTTTTTAATTGGGAAAAATGTCATTTTATGATTAATGAAGGTATTGTCTTAGGGCATAGGATTTCTAAAAATGGCATTGAAATTGATAGGGCTAAAGTAGAAGTAATTGCAAAGATTCCACCTCCTAATAATTTAAAAACTTTGAGAAGTTTTCTGGGACATGCTGGATTCTATCGAAGATTTATAAAAGATTTTTCTAAAATTGCATTGCCTCTGTTTAAGCTGCTGTGTAAAGATGTCGAGTTTGATTTTACTGACGAGTGTATTGAGGCGTTCAATAGGATCAAGGAAGCATTGGTAACAGCACCAATTATTCAGCCACCTGACTGGAGTTTGCCATTTGAGATCATGAGCGATGCTAGTGACTTTGCCGTTGGAGCAGTACTGGGTCAACGCAAGGATAAGAAGCTTCATGTTATTTATTATGCTAGTCAGGCTTTAAATTCTGCACAAAGAAATTATGCCACCACTGAAAAAGAACTATTATCTGTTGTTTATGCATGTGAAAAGTTTAGACCATATCTGATAGGCTCTAAGACTGTAGTTTACACTGATCATGCTGCTATTAAATATTTATTTGCAAAGAAAGATGCTAAACCACGGTTAATTAGATGGGTATTATTGTTACAGGAATTTGATTTAGAAATTAAAGATAGAAAAGGAGATGAAAATCTTGTAGCTGATCATCTATCTAGACTGGAGCATGAAAAAGGGGAAGAAAGATTAATTAATGATGCATTTCCTGATGAAAATTTGTATTTAATAAATAACACTTCCTCTGATCCGTGGTTTGCTGATTTTGTGAACTATTTAGCATGTGGTGTAATTCCTGATCATTTAAAATGACATAATCAAAAGCAAAAATTTAAAACTGATGCTAAATATTTTATTTGGGATGAACCTTATTTGTTTAGACTGTGTTCAGATCAAATCATAAGGAGATGCATCCCTGATGAGGATTTTGAAAAAGTTTTAAAGGCTTGCCACGAAGGACTTGGAGGAGGACATGTTGGACCTAATAGGACAGCTCATAAGGTACTTGAAGGTGGTTTATATTGGCCTAATATTTATCGTGATGCTAGATTATTTGTGCAAAAATGTGATGTATGTCAAAGAGCTGGTAATATCACTAAAAGAGATGAAATGCCACTAAAAGGAATTATGCCTGTTGAGTTGTTTGATTTGTGGGGAATTGATTTTATGGGTCCATTTCCACCATCTAATGGGAAATTGTATATCCTTGTTGCTGTAGAATATGTATCAAAATGGGTAGAAGCTGAATATGTGCTTTAAATAATGCTAAACAAGTGATTAAATTCTTGAAAAAGCAAATCTTTACTCGTTTTGGTGTGCCTAAAGCAATCATTAGTGATAGTTGATCTCATTTTGTCAATAGGGCTGTTAATCAATTGTTATCTAGATTTCATGTTCATCATAGGATAACAACACCCTATCATCCTCAAGCCAATGGTCAGGTAGAAGTCACTAATCGTGAGATTAAAAAGATTTTGGAAGCCACTGTAGGAAAATCTAGAAAAGATTGGGCTTTTAAGTTAGATGAAGCACTGTGGGCTTATAGGACAGCCTTTAAAACACCTATAGGTATAACTCCTTTTAAATTGGTTTATGGTAAAGCTTGTTACTTACCTTTTGAACTTGAGTTTAAATCACTTTGGGCTATGAAGAAGATGAATTTTGAATTTAAAGAGGCTCAAGAAAAAAGGAAGGTAGATCTTACTGAATTAGAAGAAATTAGACGTCAAGCGTTTGATAATGCTCTAATTTATAAGGAAAGAACAAAGCTTTATCACGATAAAATGCTTAGACCTAAAGTGTTTGAAGCTGGTCAGTTAGTGCTTTTATTTAATTCTAGATTTAAGGTGTTTCCTAGTAAATTAAAGAGACAAAGTGGTCAGGGCCTTTCAGGATTGTTAAAGTGTTGGATAATGGTGCAGTAATTTTAAAAGCTCAAGATGAAAGGGAATTCACTGTAAATAGTCAAAGACTTAAACATTATTTTGGAGATGAAGTTAAATTCATCGAACAAATTAATGTTAAGCCTTTGGTTATTTAAATCTGCTTATTGAAGTATTTGCATTGCATGTTTAATTATGTTGAGTTTTTATTTATTAAGCTTATAAAAACCAATAAAAATTATAAATGGAAGAAAAAGACAAATATTTTGCATTTTATTGTTTATGTGCTTTTATTCGCTTTATTGTTTTTGCTTATTTTAATTTAAATGTTGTTTTTAGTTTAATTATGTTATCTGAATTTTATGCTATGTTAATTGCATGTGTTGAATAAATTGAGTAGGACATTCCCTATGAATTGGAATAAGTAGCAAAATGTTGAGAAATGATGGATTTGTGTGTGCTTGAAGATTGATCTTTATATGTGCAAGTTGACCCAGTTGGAAATTGAGGAGGAGGATCTATATGGACTAGTTGGTTTAATTGAGGAGAATTATGACCCGGGAGGATTTAAGGAGTCTATATATGCTAAATCTGACTTGCTAACCTTAGGAATTGAATAAACTATCATTTTGGTTGAGTTTGAGCTGAAATTCGAGTGTCACACACTCAGTTTAGGCGCCACACCTTCTTGGTGGCGCCTAAAACCATGCTGAAGCGCCAAAGTATGCGCCATTTGTAACCCTTGGAATTTTCGCAGTCAGGTAATGCGCCACATGTAATACCCGAGAATTTTCCAAGATAAAATAAATCAATAATTAATTAAATAAACAATAAATAAAATAAATACAATAAATAAATAATTCCAGCAAATAAATAAATAAATAAGGATAAGGAAATGAGAAATGAGATTTAGCTTAAAAAGGAATTAAAGGAATTTAATTAAATAAAAAGAATTATTAAAGGTAAATAAATTGTACACCGGAACACGACACCAATGAACTCGAGAATTCGAGTCCAGACATCCAATTAGTCCCGAGTAAAAAACTTAGAGAGAAAGTAGAAACCCGAAGATACCCCGGAAATCGGAAAACGGGAGCATAGAGGGATAGAAATCCGAAAGAGAGGAGGAAATGCACGACGGATCGCACGACCCGCCCGGACCGAAGTCCAGGCGAGTGTCGCGCGGTCAAAGAAGGAAGAGCGCGCCACGACCGCGCCATGTGACAGATTCGCCCGTGCGAGATTTTCTCGCCCGAATCCGGATTTTCCGACTTCGGTTGAACACCTTTCGGCTCAAGACTCCTAGGGGCAGACCTTGGGCGTCCCTAGGGCTTGTTTAACTATAAATAAGCCCTCTTAAAAGGTCCGAATACTTTTCCAAAACCCTACAACTCTCTATACGTCTGAAAACCCTAATTCCGGAGTCGTCGGAGGCACGAGACCAAGGCAAGACTGATTTGGACGAAAATCAGAGTCTCCTAGACATCGTGATAAGTTCCGATCCATTCATCTCTTACGTTTGATTCGAAAACGAATCCTAATCTTCTTATTTTTCTTTCTACGCCCCGAATCGGATCTAGAACGTAGAACCCGACGAACGGAGAGGAGAGACGGAGGACTGGAAGCCACGCCTTCGAAATAGACGATCCCGGATATCTACAAATCTGTAAGTTAATACTTACATGGTCTTGGGAGTAACTAAAACATTCAAACCTAAAAGCTTAATCGAATCTTGCGAAAATCTGTCAATGTATGTTTTCTACCGGCGCAACAGTTTTGACGAATTTTTCCGAATCTTAAAACGACTTCAAACGGAAAAACTTAAAACACGAAAAATATTCCTAAGGCTTAGATCTATCTACTGTAAAATGTTCAGAATTTTTAGAGACGATTTGTTATGTGAAAACCAACCGAAACCCAACTGCTTGAAATTTGATCTTGAGATTCTTGACAGAACTTAGGTTCGATCTTGATCACGTTTTTGACATAGGTTCTAGACCGATTTAGATCGTTGGCCGAACATGAAAGTTGTAGATAAATATCTTAAGAAGGTCTTTGTAAAATTTCGTTAATTTTGGAGTTGATTTGCTATGGTAGATCTTGATAATCTTGAACTGCTGTATACGAATTTCGGACAGATTTAGGTTGTGACGAAAATTGATAATTTTGACCTATTTCGGTAACTCGGATTGAAAAAGTTAAAACACGAAAGTTGTTCATCTCAATGTTTCTGAGTAAGTGGTGAAATCTCAGAATTTTTGGAATTAAACTCGATTTTTAATGAATTTTGGAATAAACTGTGGTTGACCGAGTCAAATCTTGAAATATTGTTGAAACGGTGAAACTAGTCTTTAAGGTTTAAACGAGTAGAAGACTCTTTGAAATAATTATATGAAATCTGGAAATTTAGGAAATCCCCTTACGAACTTGATCGTTTAAATTAGGGGGTGAGTGCTCTGCAGGGTGCCCTCCTAACAATTCACTTCGTGCCTATATGGACGATGGTGACCCCGCGCGAAATATTTGAGATATGTTGCCAAAACGGCATGAGATATATGGCCTATACTCTCGTGAATATCCTTATGGGTTTCTCGAGGCTCCGGAGTGGTACTGGGTATGGCAGATACGGCTGCGGCCGCCGGTTTCCGGCTAAATTGACGAGATTGCGATGCAATCGTGAAATACTTGCTATATTATCTTGGAGTAATGGGGATAGTTAAATATTTTAATTATTGTTCTTTAAATTACTAAACGCTTTATTTAAATTAATTATGGCTTCATTTAAATTATCTATGGATATTATCATGCTTTTATGTAAGTATTAAATTAATGGCTTTTAAACCCTACGATCATGCATGTGTTAACTTACTCAGCAAGTTGTGCTGACCAAATCATTTTACGTTCCTTTTTCCCTACAGAGTATGTGGAATGATCATGAGCACGTTCATGCATGGGGGAACCATATTTTTGGCAAACTTTATTATTTAAATTCTTGCATTAGACATTAGAATAAACGGGCTTGTTTAACCCGTGTTTTGACCATGTTGGTTGTATTTACATTTCCGTTGCAATATTATACTTAAATACTTTTTCCGCTGCGCTATGATATTATTATTTTCGAGATTATATTGTATGGGCTGTTTGCAAATGTTTTCAAAGCTTTTAAATACTGAAATACCTAGCCTTGCATCTCTTTAGTAAGCCGAAGAAACCGTGTCTTGCTAGGGAGGTGTGGCGGTGACATCCCGACCTGGGTGACCAAAAACCGGGGTGTTACACCACACATGTTGTGTGGCGCATAAAATCACTCAGGAGCGCCGAAAATTGCGCCACATTCAGACTTAGAAAATTTCTTGGTCCTGTGCGGCGCCTAAATCATGCTAGATGCGCCACATTGGCGCATGATCCGGCGGATCTGGGTCCCTGACCCGGGTCTGGAACGGGATTTTAATCCCAAAATCTCTTTTTCCTTCCCATTCCTTCCAAAATCGACCGAGAGCCTCCTTTCCCTCACTACCGAGCGCCACTTTTTCTTCCTCCAAGCGACACAATCCGCGCCACTCCGGTAAAAATTCTTCCAATTCTTGTTTCTTCCTATCAATTTTCATCCACATTGTTGAAATTCTCATTCCAAAACCCAAATTTTGCTTTGTTTGAATCAAATTAGGGTTCTTCAACCCTAGTTCTTCAAATTTGGGGGATTCTACTCCAAAGTGCTCAAATTCTTCAACTTAGGTAAGAATGACTATCCCAATTCAAATTTTATCATATTCTAGTGCTTTGGAATACATTAGTTTTGGTATTTGTGTTGTTGCTCAAATTTTGGGTATTGTTAGAATGTGGGATTAGACTTGTTTTGAATTGTCTAAATTTTAGTTTAAACATGAACAAGTGTTGTAGAACATGGATTGAATGCATGATGTGAAATTTTTGGATTAACATTAAAATTTGGGATTTTTGAAAATTTTAAAATCTGAAAATTATTTTAAATTAATTAAAATGGCATTTTTGATTAATTAAATGGATGAAACATCATTAGAACATGTCATTTTAATATAAAGTTATTTTCTTGCCAAAAATTCCATGTTCTTCATAATGTGAGTTAATTGGAGCATGTTTTGATAAAAACTCTTTTATTTATAAATTAGTTAATTAAAATAGGTTAATTTATCATATGAATAAATTGGAATGGATTTAAATATTAATTTAAACCATTTGTAATGCACTAGTTTAATAATTTAGGTTGTTATTATTTATTAAATCTGAAAATTTAATAAAATAAGGAGTTTTTATTAAAAAGGCATGCTTAAACATGAATTTTAAACTTTAGAATAAAATGGATGATATATTTAAACAAAGTTTAGGATTCAAAATTTTTAAAATACAACATTTTGATCATTAAGTTATTTAAATCCCACATTCTAGGTTGATGTATATGTTTGCTTTATACTTAACACTTAAGTTAAACCTTTGGTTTAAACTTAAGTGTGAGGATGGGAGGCAATGCATATATATGATACTAACCCAGAGTTTTTGTACAACCAGGTACTGAAATAATGTATAATCCTCCAAACCTCCCTAAGAAATCGGGTTATAGGTATATACCCATGCCCGAGGGGAGGATGGGGATTTATGATCCACAGTCACCGGATAGCATTCTTACTCCTATTCCTGATGAGCATATTTTTTAACATCGCAGACTCCGTACAAAAAATTTGATACAGATGGATCACCCACAGGGCTCAGGAGGTGCTTCCAAGTCCAATGGACTTCTCTCCTATTTCAGGAAGAGCAAGTCCAAGAGTGGTGCATCTTCGAGACATACTACAGTACCCGCTGATGACCATCAGGAGGTCAATCAGCCTGACCAGCCCGATCAGTCCGTTCAGCCTGAGGCATCCGATCATTCACAGGCCCCCTCTAGAGCCTCTCGGGGGAAGGCACCCGTCACGAGTTCCACTTCCTCTAGACCTAGGAGAGGGAGATCTGTTGCATTAGCTATCCAGGAGCCTGTCCCTGAGGCTGTAGGAGGGGAGGAAGATGATGATGAGGTTGATCAGGAGGATCAAGATGAGCAACCGGCAAGGGGATGACAGAAAAGGCAAGATCCTAGAGCCTATGTCCCTGAGTTGTTTTATGTCAGGCCGGGCATATTTGATGCCACTGTGTTCAGGAGTGCCAGGGCATATGAGCTGTACAAGAGATTTCATAAAAAGAGGATCATTGCAGATAGGGGTTTCTCAGAGAAAGACTTGCAGCACCCTTTGCTCCGAGATGCTATCAGATCCAGGGGTTGGGAGAGATTTGTGAGACACCCCGCTGGATCATATTCATGGGAGTTGACTAGGCTGTTTCTAGCCAATGCTGAGGAGGATGATTCTTGGATTTTTGGGGTCAGAGTGCCCATCACTCCTCAGCATATTAATCAGATTTTTGGAATAGTGGATGTACCTTATGGCAGAGATTTCTGGGAGCCGGTGATGAGAGCCGATGATAGGGAAGATTTCAAGAAGCTTGTACTGATGTCTATGTTTGAGGGTCAGGAGGATGTCCTCATGTATGATGATGATGACATGAGTAGGCTACATGGGCCTGATATGGATGCACCCATGTACCAGCTTCTCATGTTCTACAGATCTAGATTGAGTCCTTCGACTCACACCTCTGGACCCACTGCCTTGGATATGTATGTCCCATATTGCATCAAGGTGGGGAGCCCGATCAACATGGGGGAGCTTGTATCACTTGAGTTGAGACAGACACCGGGGGTGTTTAAGAGGTCAGCTCTTATGTTCCATAGTTCGATATGGCAACTTTGTGCTCAGGCAGGAGTGAACATGGGGCAGTTTGATAGAGATTGGAGAATGAGGCCCCCTATTCCATTTGGGAAGAAGAACTTCAAGTTGTCTGGCATAAGATGCCAACCGATGATACTTCTCAGGGAGCTACCTAGGCAGTCTCCACCTGTACCATCACAGGGTAGCCAGGAACATTCTGAGGCTCCTTCACAGTCCACCCGGGGTACCCGAGGTGGTAGAGGCAGAGGTAGAGGACGAGGCAGAGCTCAGCCACAGCAGTCGCAGCAGTCATATCAGCATCAGGGAGAGCCTGAGTGGGCTAGGACTTTATTGATAAACCAGCAGAACTTACTGAACACGGTGAATGAGCACGCCTTACTTGCAGCTCAAAGGCACCATTTCTTGGCTGATCAGATAGCCAAGAATGCTCGAGCCCAGGCTTACCACGCAGCCCGATTGGAGTTCTTCATGTTCCAGAGCTTAGGGCAGAGATATGTTGCCCCTCAGAAACCTTCTGAGGACGATGAGGATGAGGACTATGTAGGCTCTGGAGATGGTAGCGATGATGGAGATGATGATGCTGAGGATACTGATGCTGGGGATGGATCTGAGGAGGTGGGAGACAATGACGATGACGATTCCGAGGACTCTGACTGATTCCGAGAGATGAGCGATAGATAGGCTTGTGATCGTTATAGATGATATGTATTGATAGGCCTATGTATTTGACTCTATTATTTTCATTTTGCTACATTTTAGTTATTTTCATTTGAGTTGTATTGTCCTAACTCTATTTCCTATTATTTTGCTATCTTAGATATATTATTTCTGTTATTCACGTCCTTTTGATTATATGAAGCATTAGATAGTGTTTATTTAGCTTATAAGGTTTTTAGTTGTTTTTAAATTCAATAAAGTAGCTCTTACCAATAGCATGTTGGATTGAGTTGTTTTGAACTGTTAAAAAGATCAATGAAGTTTATTTGGACTTGACTGAGGTGTGGAAGTGAAATTGGTATTGTTGAGTGATTTGGAGATTTTGGACATCATGGGGAAGAACTTAGGAAAAGTACATTCTGCCCAAAATTGGAACAGAATGCGCCACATGTGCATTGTGGCGCCTAAAAATGCCTTCCAGCGCCACTTTACGCGCCGCAAAACTTAGAAATTTTCCTAAGTTTTTCCAAAATGCGCCGCATGTGCTTGGTGGCGCCTAAATCTGCCTTGAAGCGCCACTTTTGGCGCCGCAAAATGAGAATTTTTCCAAGTTTGCTTCAGGATGCACCGCATCAACTGTGCGGCGCATAAAACCCCATTTCAGCGTCAAAAATTGCGCCACGGATTATTTTTAAATTTTATTTTATTTTTAAAATGCGCCACACTCACTGTGTGGCGCCTAAATTGGCTTCGGAGCGCCACTTTTTGCGCCACCGACGCGAATTTTTGAAAAATCCGCGAATCCAAAAGATTCAAATCATATCTAATCGATTTTTGGGATCTTAAACAGCATTATACTGACTCCAAATCGTATGTTTAGTGTATATTTGGATCTAGATTAAATCAATCACCCCATATCACAACAAAATCAAGATTTCACCATCTTTAAAAGGGGGATTACCGATCGTTCACCCTCACGTTCTACCAAATCTGTCAATTCTTCTCTCTTTCAGTTTAATTAGCTTTCCAATCTCAATCCCTTCTTCCTAAATTATGCCATCATGAGATCAAAGAGAAAGAATAACCCGAGAAACAATGGTGGAAAGAAACAGAAAGCCACAGAGCTTGCCCCATCACAGACACCAGTTATTAGAGAACCTGTTCCGGTGCCGGCTGCTGTGGGTGCTGAAGACATGTTCGTGAATAATTTGGTGGCTCCTGATTCATATAATGGATATGACACTTCCTTCAATTATGCTCAACCAACAGAGGATGATCCACAACAAGAAGAGGATGACGCTGAATCTCCGGAGGAAATTTCACCTGAGGTTCCACGTGGTTCTAAAACCAAGAGGAAGAGTCATAATAGAAAGGATGATACACCCCCTCTGGAAGAATTAACTGGGGACACTTTCAATCCGGCTATTTTCATCAATCAAACGACATATTCTTATTATCAGAAGATGGTGGAAAGATGGATTATCCAGGACAAAGGATTCACTGAAGCTGACATGGAGCGATTTTCGGTTCATGATGCTCTCATGAGTCGAGGATGGATGAAATTTGCTGAGCATCCGAAAGGAGTTTACTCTTGGGAGCTTACTAGGCAATTTCTATGTAATGCTCGATATGATCACTATACTTCATGGATTAGGGGAGTGCCTGTGCCATATGGTCCCGCAGTAATTAATGAACTTTATGGTACTGTGGATGTCTCTTGCCCGGCTACAAAGAAGAAGCACTTTCATGACCCTATTCATGAAGAGGAAGGAGGACCAGAGTTGGAGAAAAGAATCTTGAGAGAGATGTTTGAAAAGCAAAAGGAAGTTGCCTACATAGGGGAGAAGAAGGAAAATGTTGTTGCCACTTCAATGGATGCACCGCTATACCAGATCTACTTGCTCTACAAGCATAAGGTGTTTCCTACTTCGCACACTGCACAACCGAATGCAGAGGAGCTGTATTTTGTGTACTATGTGAAGAATGGGTTGCCTATTGACATTGGGGAGATGATGGCATATGAGTTGGATAAATTGGCATCTGATGTAAAAAGGAATATTCTTGGATTCCCTGCACTGATTTGGGCACTTTGCAAGAGAGCTAGAGTGGATCTAAGTGCCTATGCTCAAGATGTGAAGCCAAAGCCCCCTATTTGCTTCAAGACTAATTATACCAAGCCTGGAGTAAGATGTGCAGAGCTAGCTTACCCGACTTCACCTCATAGGGCACCCACTCATCACACTGATATACCTAGTACATCTGGTACTAAGGCTGAGTCCGCAGAGAATGCAATCAATAGGATGACTTATGAAATTCATCAGCTTAGAGCCGAGATGAAGAAGAAGGAGGATAGTACACAGACACAGATTGCACGACTTCCACCAGACTTGAGTACTTCATGTCTGAAAGTTTAGGTGATCGATATATTCCTCCTACCACTAGTTCGAGCTCTACAGGGAGTGATGATATTCCTAGGGAAGATGGAGTAGATGATTCGGATGGATCTTTAGAAATCTAGATTATTGATTAGATAGGATTGCTCTCTTTTTGTTAAATTTGTCATGATTAAATTAATTTTGGTAGTATTTTGCTTATGGCACTTCTATGTAATAGTTGCTAGAACTTGTGGTATTTTGCTTTTGGTAAATTTATACAATTTAATATTTTATTTAAATCTGTCCATTTTTATTTAATTAATAAAAAGATTTAATAAAAATTAAAAATCTGAAATTTAAAAATTAAAATAATAAAAATCTGAATTAAATAAATTATGGATAGAATTTAATTATTTTAATCTATAAATTACCATGTGCTCTAATGATTATCTTTTGTATGAGTGAATACCATATAAATATATAAAGAAGCAGGATATGCCATGAAGAAACGAGCAAAAAGGGGACATCCGTATTGGTAAAGGGAAATTCTAGAGATCTGCATACTCCAGGTGTGATCTTTTCATGTTATATGTTATCAATTTGCATGAAGTATGTGGTAAGAGCTTGATTTAATTTTATTTTACTGTTTATTATGCTTTGAATAAAATGGTACATGCATGATTAATTAGTTTAAATTTAAATTATGTTTTCCCAGTGGTGCTACTATTTGGAGATTACCACATCATTGCCAATCTGGAGAAAATCCAAATAAGTCTAAATGTTCTGCTCTAATCCGATTTTACAACTTAATGAGTATTAGGTTTCTTAGTTTAAAGTCCTAGACTTTGTCAAATTGTTATGCAAGTTGTTTGAGCTATTGGTGACAATTCTATTTACCTTGCAGAAAACTATTTGATTAATTAGACTAGTTATTTAAAATGTGGAAAGTTATCATTATTTATAAATAAATATGCTCGTTCTAAGCCTTTTTAAATGCTTAATTAAAATAAAGTCAAAGTGAAACCCCTATATTAAAAAAAAAATGGTACTCAAATCTTGCAAACAGAAAAAGAACAATTATTGAAGAATGCAAGATCAAAAAAAAAAAGAAAAGAAAAAAAAGGGGGGATTAAATAAAAATTCATAAACTCTTGACTGGATGACTGGCATATATTCGGTGACACGAGAAGCTTTTGGAATTCAACCGTCTACGACTCAACCAAAGTGTCTAGAATATAGTGAAACCTAGCCATAGATTGAGCATATTTGAAGACTGGAATAGAAAAGCATATTTACATTATTCACTTTCCCATATTGAATGCTATGTATAATTAATCTGTTTTCTGTATTGTAAGTGCTTTGGGTATCTGGTTCTAATAGCTGGTGCATATCAATTTGCCTAGTTCTAGTACATTAAACTTTGAACCCTCTTATCTCATTTTGTTGTTGAAATCTATGATTTGGCAGAACTATAAAGACTTTATCTTTATTATCTTGATTGGCAAGTTGATGTGTTAATTGATCTCATTGCTCAAGGGACGAGCAATATTTAAGTGTGAGGATGTTGATGCACCCTGTGAAACCACATTTAAATGAGCTTAAATTGTGTTAAAACGAACCTAAATTGCATGCATGAGACCCTATTTTACTGCTTTTTAGTTTATATTTCATGTGATGTGTAAATATTAATAAGACTGGTTATATTGAGCTTATCCGAGTCCAATTTACCTTGTTTTATGCTTAATAATAAGACTTTGGCAATTCTAATACATTGCAATGATGTTTCAGGCATTAAAATGATGAAAGAAGATGTTCGGAGGTCAAAGGATGTCAAATTCGGAATTTTCAACACTGGAAAGGCTCCAGAATGCGCCACACAGACATGGCGGCGCCTAAAAGCATGCTCAGGCGCCACATCAGGCGCCACATCAACACTTGGGAAAATTTCGGATTGGAAAAAGCTTCAGGATGCGCCGCACCTTCTTGGTGGCGCATAAAAACACCTCCAGGCGCCACTTTTTGCGCCGCAGGGTAAATTTTAGGAAATTGTCAGAATGCACCGCACCTTCTTGGCGGCGCTGAAAAGCACCTTGGAGCGCCACAAAATGCGCCACTTTCAAAAACTCGGAAAATCTTCGTATGCGCCTCAGCTCCTTGGTGGCACCGAAAACCTCTTCCGAGCGCCACTTTTTGCGCCACAGTCGCGGTTGAGCAGTTTTCTAATGGGAGAAGAAACTCTCGGTTGAGCACTTTTTGGCGCCGTTTTTCGTCATTTTCTTCATCAGACTATACACAGACTTCGGAAATACATCAGAAACTCTCTGTAAACATATTCCAATGGGAGAAGAAGGTCGGAAACACAAATCCATGCCGGAGGAATGCATCAGGAGCGACTTTCTGGGCGTGTTCTTCCTATCATAGGTGTTGCCTTTCTTTTTCTTGCTTCGTAATGAATTGAAATTGCCTCTAAATGTAATCTGCTATCATGTTTTTAATTTGTAGACGGATTTCTGTATTGTTCGTGTTAGAAGTGTTCTAGAACGGGAGTTCAGAATCACTTTGAAGTATGAATTTATCTGTTTTATGGAAGCAATATAATTTATCGATGTTTTCTTATGTAATCTGGGTTAATCTGCAAAAATTGTTAGAATCTGTATTAGAATTATATGTTAGATGTTGTTGAATTGATCGGTATTTTGTGTTCTGTCAAATCTGCTCTTTAAATTATTAATCTGCTAAAGCCCTGAATTAATCGATCAATCTGCATTATCTATTTTTAGCGATTTGACAATAATTCTAATCTATCTGCATTTTAATATTAATAATTAAATCCAGTTTACCATGTTTTATTATTATTTTACCATAATTGTTAAATTATTTACACTGTTCTGCATAATTAAATGTTAGAATCCAATTATGTGATTTCTGCTTTGCTAAATCGGGAGATAAAAAGTAGAATTAATATTTTAGTACCGGAATTGGGAATAAATTACATTATAAATGGATTTTGGCATGTGCACAATGATTTGGGAAATGAAAAGTGCCTTTTAATTGCTATAGGAAAATTTGTATGCTTGGGAAAGACTCAAATTTAGGCCTAGAATAATAATTGCAGAATGTTAGATAATTTAATCAGCTTCCATGAAATCCGTTTAAGCATAATTTGATTATTAGTAGATTACAATATTTTTAATCTTTATAAAATAATTAATTTTAAGAAATTGATCTTTTTAGACATTGGAAAATGTTAAATCAATATGCAATTTCTACTCTATATAAAGATGGCAATATTCAAAATATTACAAGCATCTCCCATTTATATCTTTATTAATTATAATTTTAACTTGCTTTATTTTAACTTTAATGTCACTGTTTTTAATTTATTCACCATTAGAATTAATCAAAATTCTTTTAAATATATTAAATATAATTAATGAACTTAGAACAATTAAAATCTTCTCCGGAATGAAATAATATTCTGAAATTCCCTGTGGTTCGACCCGGTATTCACCGGTTTTTATTACTTGATGACAACCATCCGCTTGTGGTAAAATATGAGTAGTGAAAATCACCCATCACATTGTATGCATTATCATCCCTTCATGCCTTAGTTTATTTTTCTTGTTAAACCAATTCGATTTGCCAATTCGGTCTATACCGAATTACCCTGTTAAATCGAATTAAACACTCCTTTTGAAGCAAATGCCTTAGCCAAATTTGAGTAAGGGGATAACCCCATCAATTTGGTTTGTCCAATTCGGTTTATACCGAATTGCTAGACAAACCGAATTAGAAGACGCTATCTCACATCCTTGCAATGATTAATTGGGTAAGATACTACTTCATTTCTCATGCATAGTCAATTCGGTTTATATTGCACCTAAACCAGTAGATCGAATTGACCTCCTCTCTCTATTTTAAAACTCCAAAAATATTTTATCTTCCTGAGTTGTGTAAGCTGCATGAATGAATTGGGCTTAGGCCCATTGCATCTATTTTATCCATTACATATCTCAACCATTAGTGTCTAAACTATTGTGTGATTAATACTTACACAATACCCAAAAATATTCTTTTAATTTCATCTTTTCTCGTTAATTGTGTGTATGAATGGGTAATAAGGAATATCACAGATCAATATTGGCAAAAAGGTCCCTTCACCGGGATAACGATTAGCTTGTCTTCTGTGTATTAATTATTACTCGTTATTTTGCATGGTCTGATTAGTGATTGGTGGAAGCTCCGGCAAAAAGGTCCCTTCACGGGGATAACGATTAGTCACTCAGCCAATTCCTAATTAGATACAGTTTTCTTCTCTTTATCTTAATTTCAACCTGAATTTCGAGCTATGGTAATAATAGATAGTGTCGATCAACACTGTTATAATAGTACTGTAGTAAGAAAACATGTGGGTTTTTACTCTCTCATGGGCAGTAGGACTCTTGATGATAGCGATCACTGTCATTAAGGGTTCCTCACTGTCTAAAAATCATTCCATCTGGAATAATTGGGAACTGCATAGCAGATGTTTGCAGTCCAGATAACCCCAGTTATTTCTGGCATTCTTTTTAGCCAAATTCTTCTTTTCTCAAGGCTAATCCATGTTTGTGTATCAAATTCTGTCTAATCCCACCATATATTTTGGGGTATTTTATTTTATTTCTCATATACATGTATGCATGCTATTATTATGTAGCTATTGTGGTATTATTATTTTGAATATCCTTCTCCTTGGACATAGAAATGTTGATCTAAATCAGATGCTACATAATAAATTTCCACAAAAATCACTTTATAAAATCCGGATCTAAGTAAGGGATAATTTCACAGTTATGACTAATTCATCTTCTACTGAGGGTTGATTTTGGGAAACTAGAAGCAGAGTCAGCGATTAGGTCTCATCTAGACTGAAAGGATCTGTGTTTTAATTGAGAGTTTAGTACCTGTGTAGGGAATGATTTTCAAATATCAATGGTTTTCTCGGAATTACTGTGTGTTGGAAATCTTATATTAGGTATTGCATTGAATCAGTGTCCACTTGGATTCAGATAAGATGTGATACATAATACTAGAGTGTAATACCCGAGAAATCAACATCGAGTAATAAATCAGAAAATTAATTAATTGGATTTAACTATCGCAACCAAAATAATTTCGAGAGAGCGGAATTAAACATTTTTCGGACGATAGCAACTCGAAGAGAGTTATCGGATTATCCAACAATCATGGATAATCCATGTATGATTTATAGAGATTAAAAATCATATTAAAAATAAAAAAAAGAGAGAGAAGGGCCGCAGCCTGGTGGTGGCGCGGTGGCCGCGCGGTGGCGCTCCACCAGCGCGCCACCACCTCAGTAGCAACGTTTTGAAACGCTGCTACGCGTTTCATGCGTTGTAGAGCCATTATGTCGAGCTTGGTTTATGGAATCGAGCCACAAGCTTGTCTCAGACTTTGGGGGTGTATTGGGACTCCATTTGGACAAATCTAGAAACTTCTAGAACACCTACATAGTTGGAAGTGTGGAGGATACATGAACTTAGTGGATAAGTTGAACCTTGATTATGTAGGGGGATTGGATAGAGGTTGGTGGCTCCAATTTCGAGCTAGACCATCATAAATCTTTTGTGGCTTTTCCAGGTACATTAAGGTACCCATTGGGACTGCATTCGTTCCTTAATCTATCCAAAATCAGTCTAAACACTCCACCAAATCTTCTAATCCGAAAATCAACATTTCCTTTGAGTGTTAGGTGAGTTGTGTTGAGAGTTCTACCATTCCAAGGAGTGTTGGACGAATCCAAGCAATCCCAAGCCATTCCTCAAGTGTTGGTAAGGCCTCTAGTCCATTCCTAGTCCTTAAACTCGGATCTTTTCTATTCTCATTAGGAAACTTCTTCTACGTCTCTCAAATAGGATCATTCGGTTGAAGGAGTGTTCGTGGGGACTGTTTTGGCCGACTTCCAAGCAACCAACAAAGGCGTTTTCGATCTTAATCTCTTACCAAGTAAGTTAGTGTTGTGCCTTTCAAATTTTATAGCTTTTGGTTGAGTATTCATCGAGATACAACTCGAAATCCATCTCTTGCCAAATCTGTGTTTTAGGGTTTCTTTAGGATAGTTTCTTTTGTTCCTCTTTTTTCGTCTAGATCCGCTCGTTTTTGGAAAAACTTTTCTAAATGAAAAATGTTCCTAACACCTGAATATGATCTCTGTAAATTTTCATAATTTTTGGACATGATTTGGGTGACGAAAAAACATTTGGTGTTTTCTGAGTTTATGGTGACAGTTTTAATATCATGGTGTGGATAGATTTTGTTGTTCGTATTACTCCTATTTACAATCGTTTTTCATGGATGATTTCTTCATGAACATTGTTCATTTATGTGTCTAGTTTATCCCTGTAAAATTTCAGAATTTTTGAATCATTCTTGGATTTGTTATGATTTTCTAAAGGAACTGTGGTCGAAGTAGACAATAAACTCCTATGCTTTTGAAAAATGAATTCTGACATGATTTTTTTTAAGCCACTTAGAGTCCGAATTTGAAGTAGCTTATTTCTATGAAATATGTTCATTTGGGTATTTTCTAGCTCCTGTAAAAATTTCGGAATTTTTGAAAATATTTTACTAAGTTTCCAAGTTCGATTTCTGAAACTGCCAGTGGTGATTCTTTGTCGGTAAAATTGTACTTATGTATTTTGATGATGTACTAGTCGATTGACACTCGTTTTTGGAATATATGATATCTGGAATTATGTGGTATTGTAAAGTGTGAAATTATGACTTTTAAACTTTGTAAGTTTTGATCGAGTGGGATGCCCGACGTTTTAGAGGGTAAGTGCACTTGGCGTGAGCTCGTTGGGCCGCCCCCTCTTTTTGTGTGTCTAAAACGGCGCATATGATATTGTGGTTTCGTGTTAGTAAGAGTCTATACTCCTAGATTTATCCGTATGGGTTGTCTAGGGCTCCGGAACGGTCTGTATAGGGTCACTGCTTTCACATCCCTCGTGGGTACGAGTCCCAGAGGTGGGTTGATTCGAAAGGGCTTAGGCCTAGAATCGTATTAATGGAGGCCTTGTGGGTGTAAGTCCCCAAGGTCATATTTGGTGTCCTCGATCAAAATGAGCATTGGTAATGGTTTAATTGGTAAAGTGAAAGAATTTCCGTAAATTATTCTTCACGCTTATTTTAAAGATTAAATTCCTATCTTTTATTACTCTTCTAAAAACTTTAAATTTTGTTATGCTATGCATTAACTTACGCAGTACCGTTGTACTGATAATTTGTTGTTTTCCCTTTTTCGCAGAGTAAGTCATGGCACTACGGGATGGGATTTTTCGAAGAAAGAACTTGTCGCACTTATTTTACTTTAAATTTCTCGTATTGGACTTGGAACGATGAACTTTGGTTTTGGCCGTCTGTTTGGCCCTATTTTGCTTCCGCACTGCTATTACTTTTATGCATGTGATACTCTGAATTGATTTTACTTCAGGCATATTTGAATGGATTTTAAACTGTTTGAAATTTGGTACAACTTAGCCTTAGCATTTTTCTAAATAAGCTCGACTTGGTTCGTGTCTTGTTTAGAAAGATGTGTCGGTAATGCCCTGGCCTGGGTGATCAAATCCGGGGTGTTACAAAGTGGTATCAGAGCCCGAAAATTTTAAAGCTACTATTTTTCGGCCCACTATAGAAGCACAAATTATTCAATATTATTTTTAAGCATTTGAGTATTATTTCCATGGAAAAAGGAATTTTTATTTTTAAAACCCATGGAAAAGTATATCGCAAAAATTCGACAAGTCTTAAAATTTAGTACTATTTTTGGGGGGAAGCATGTGCATTAACAAAATTATTATTTTTATGTGGCAAATCCCTTAATCTAAAAATTTGCATGTTAGATGGCCGACCCAAGATTACAGGACTCTATCATGCGCTTGTATGCTCTATGTCCTATATCACGCATGAGCTTCGCCACATTACTAGGGATGCCGCGAACGATAGGAATAGGATTGTGGCAATATGGAGAGGATGGAGGCAATGACTATTAGGAGTAACCAGATGGCTGCTCGCCATGATGCTCTTGCAGCTGAGTTTGAGGATTGCCGTCACCACGTGCACATGTTGCAGGGACGCATATTTGCATTGGAGGAGGTAATAGTTGGGCTGCAAAACCAGCTCAACCCTGAGCCAGAAATGGAAGAAGATGAGGAATTTGACCCGGATGAGTTTATCAACATTATAGACGCGGATCCCGAGGAGGTCGTGGAGAACTCTCCACTGCCTCTTGACACTGACGAGGAGGTTGAGGCCGATCGTAGGATGCTCGGCTACTCCCCGGATTACTTGCTTTATGCGTTGCACGCGATTTCCGAGATGGACTTCTTTACTTGCTTTTACTAGTTTTCTGATTCCGTACATTGCGTATTAGTGTTATCACATCTTGTTACCGTATCGTTATCACATTTTACGTAGTGATAACTTAGTAGTATATCGTGATGTAATCCTCGCTATCAAAGCATTATTATCTATTGGAATTTCGTACTTAGTGTTCTTCCTTTCTTGCCATTTCGATTTCCTTTCGCACCTAGAGTTTTGGAGATAGAATTCTGATCATAGTCTAACTCGGCTATTAACTTTCATCTAACCGCGAATCTAATCTGCATGCTTGGTCATCAGAATGCCGCCCAGAGGGAGACCCAGAGCTGAGATTCCAGGGAATGCTAATGCTCCAATTGGTGCAAACCCGCCGAATCCAGAAGGTCAACCTAACCCTGCTCCTAACGCAATGGATGAACGACTGAGGACAGTTGAGCAAGTCCTCATTGCCTTAGGAAACGCGAAAGTTAATCGAGCACAGGCAGCAGTGCCACCCCCAGCAGCTCGAATAAATTACTTGGCGATGGTAAATCCTTACCAACCGCCCCACTATGAGGGACAGGAGGATCCCACAAAGCTGGAAGACTGGATCAGGACTTTTGACAAGCTGCTAAATGCCGTCAGGTGTCCCGAAAACGAGAAAGTTGGAGTGGCCGTATACTATTTAAGTGGAGAAGCTGACGAATGGTGGCAAAACCACCAAGAAGGACTTGCCGATGGCGAACACGCCTATTTCTGGGAAGAATTTAAGGAGATGATGAGGGAAAGGTTTTATCCCCTCAGCACAAAAACTGCTAAGTATGAGGAATTCATTGATCTCTGTCAAGGCACCCAGACAGTTCAAGAATACTACGCAAAGTTTAAGGAGCTCGTCCGTTTCGCTCCAAGACTGGTACCGACTGATGCTGACAAGGCCCAGAAGTTTGAAATGGGGCTGAACCTCAGCATCAGAGAGATCTTAGTTGGCGGACAGCACACAACTCTGCAGGCTGTTTACGATCGTGCAGTGGCAATTGCACGAGTGCAACAGCTGAAGCGCAAGGACCATGGAGAGACGAGCAAGGGCCTAAATAACTTTGATAAGAAGAACTGGAACAATAACACTGGAAATCACTTCAGAATGGGAAATGACCAAGGAAGAAATGACGGTCAGAAGAGGCCAGATAACAGAGAGTTCAATCGAGGAGGCCAAGGAAACCGGAGGCTGGATAACCTGGGCACCTTCATACCCAGATGCCAGAAGTGCGACATTCCGCACTTGGTGCGTGAATGCCCAAGACCGGGGCATTGTTACCGGTGTGGCCGAGAAGGCCATATGAAAAAGGAGTGCTGGACGAGGGAGGACCGCATTGACAAGAGGTTGGACCTTTTGAACCGTCCTCAGGGAAACAGACCAGCTGGGCCAAACCAGCAGGACAACCAAGGACAGAGGTTCCCGCAGGCACAGAGGCCACCTCAGAATCCAAACCAGCATGGGAATCAAGGCAGGCCAGTAGGACGCCTGAATGTGATCAATCAAGCGGACTTAGCTGCTCAAGGCGATGTGATCGAAGGTACGTTTACTGCTTTAAGCGTACCTGTCAAGGTCTTATTTGACTCAGGAGCGAGTTGCTCTTTGATTTCCACGAGAATTATATCTGTGTTAGATCTACCAGCGCCGAATAACATTAACTTAGGAATCCAATTACCATCGGGTAAGGTAGTATCGTGCTCCAAACGATACGACGGGATCCCGATAGTAATCAAAAACACTGAATTCTTTGCGAATCTCATAGAATTTGACCTTAAGGATTTCGACGTCATCTTGGGAATGAACTGGTTGACGCGATACAAGGCTATCATCGAGTGCCAAAAGCAGAAGATCTCGTTGGCAAAGAGTCGCGGGAAGAAGGTCATTTACTACATGCAGCCTCAGAAGAAGGGCGCCAAGGTAGTAAATGCAGTAAAGTTCTGCAATCTCATGCAGAAAGGATACCAACTGTACGCATGCTACGTGCATAATCTGGAAGGCGAAGAGAGCAAGATCGACAGTATTCCCGTCGTGAACGAATACCCAGACATCTTTCCGGAAGATATCCCAGGAATGCCTCCTGAGCGGGAAGTTGAGTTCACGATCGATCTCGTACCCGGAATCGAACCGGTGTCAAAGGCACCATATCGCATGGCGCCTGCTGAGATGAAGGAGCTGAAAGAACAACTCGAGGAGTTGTTATCAAAGGGATACATTCGGCCGAGCACATCACCATGGGGAGCACCAGTCCTGTTCGTGAAAAAGGACGGCGGACTCCGATTGTGCATCGACTACAGAGGTCTTAATCAAGTGACGATTAAGAACAAGTACCCGCTACCTAGGATCGAAGATCTCTTCGATCAGCTGAAAGGAGCGTCGGTATTTTCAAAAGTTGATCTAAGGTCGGGATACCACCAACTGCGTATCACCGAGAAAGATATACCCAAGACAACTTTCCGAACAAGATATGGACACTACGAATTCACCGTAATGTCCTTCGGTCTGACTAATGCTCCCGCAGTATTCATGAACCTCATAAATAGTGTTTTCCGAGAGTTACTAGACTCATGTGTTGTCGTATTCATCGATGACATCCTAGTTTACTCAAGGAATGAAGAAGAGCATCGAAGACATTTGCACCAAGTACTCGGACTTTTGAGGAAAAATCAACTCTACGCGAAACTGTCAAAGTGCGAGTTTTGGAAGAAAGAAGTTGCCTTTCTAGGTCATATAGTATCGGCTAAAGGAGTATCAGTCGACCCGGCAAAGATATCGGCAGTGTCTGATTGGCCGGCACCAACAAACCAGACTGAGGTAAGAAGTTTCCTAGGACTAGCCGGATACTACCGAAGATTTGTGAAAGACTTTTCAAAGATTGAGAGACCAATGACCCAATTGCTGAAGAAAGGATTGAAGTTCGAATGGACAGCTGAGTGTGAGCAGTCATTCCGAGAGCTTAAGGGGAGACTCACATCAGCACCGGTTTTAGCATTGCCATCAGAGGCTGAGGATTATGAGGTGTACAGTGACGCCTCGAAAGAAGGTCTTGGTTGCGTGCTAATGCAAAACCATAGGGTGATTGCTTATGCATCAAGGCAACTCAAGCCACACGAAGGAAACTACCCGACACATGATCTGGAACTAGCAGCGGTAGTGTTCGCTCTTAAGATCTGGCGACACTACCTATATGGACGAACTTGTCGGATGTTTACAGATCACAAGAGCCTCAAGTATATATTTACTCAGAAAGAGTTAAATATGAGGCAGAGGAGATGGCTCGAGCTGATCAAGGATTACGATCTGGATATAGCCTACCATGAAGGCAAGGCGAACGTCGTTGCGGACACGTTGAGTCGCAAGACGAGGCACACGGCGAACACACTCATTCTACCTTCAGGACTGTATATGGACCTAGCTAAGTTGGATACTGAACTAGTTCATTATGGGATCATGGTAGAAACAGTGAACGCCATAACATTTGAATCTACCGTATTTGACGAGATTCGAGAAGCCCAACCGGACGACGAGAATCTCCAGAGAATCAAAGAAAAGATAGGTGAGGGAAAGGCGGTAGGATTCACGATCCATGAGGACGGAAGTATCCGTTTTAAAGGAAGATGGTGCATTCCTCATAAGTGCGAGGAACTGAAGAGAAAACTCATGGAAGAAGGCCACAGTACACCTTATTCAGTCCACCCTGGTGGGGATAAGTTGTACAAGGACTTAAAGAAAATCTACTGGTGGCCGCGGATGAAGAAGGATGTTGCCGACTTTGTGGCTAAGTGCATAACCTGCCAGAAGGTGAAGGCAGTGAGGCAAAAACCGTTAGGTTGGTAAAACCATTGGAGATCCCAAGCTGGAAATGGGACAGCATCTCCATGGATTTTGTTTCGGGGTTACCAAGATCTCCCCGAGGAATGAATAAGATTTGGGTAATAGTTGATCGGTTAACAAAGACCGCCATTTTCATACCAATGAAGGAAAATTGGTCGATGGATCAACTAACTAAGGCATACATCGAGAACGTGGTCCGAAGGCACGGAGTACCACATGATATTATCTCAGACCGAGATAGTAGATTCGTCTCCAACTTCTGGACTAAACTACAAGAAGCCTTAGGAACCCAAATCAAGATGAGCACAGCATTTCATCCAATGACGGACGGTCAGACTGAGCGCACGATTCAGACGCTTGAGGACATGCTAAGAGCGTGCGTACTCGAATTCAAGGGAAGTTGGGAAGACCACTTGCCGTTAATTGAATTCTCGTACAACAACAGTCATCACGCTAGCATTGGCATGGCACCATTCGAAGCGCTCTATGGACGAAAGTGTCGCAGTCCGTTGTGTTGGACGAAAGATGATAATTCGATAGTTGTTGGGCCGCAACTCATTGAGGATATGAACAGAAAAATCAAGGTGGTTCAACAGAAAATGAAGGCCGCACAAGACAGGCAGAAGAGTTACGCCGACACTAGGCGGCAAGAGTTGGAATTTGAGGTGGGAGACAAGGTCATGCTGAAAGTGTCGCCCATGAAGGGGGTGATGCGATTCGGTAAACGAGGAAAGCTGAGTCCTCGCTACATCGGTCCGTACGAGATTCTGGATTGCGTAGGTAACCTGGCTTATCGTTTGGCACTTCCACCAGAATTGTCGCGAGTGCACGACGTATTTCACGTTTCTCAATTGAAGAAATACGTGCACGACCCAACTCATGTTTTGCAACCCGCCGTGATTGAGCAAGATGACGACCTGACATACGAGGAGTATCCGATCGAGATACTTGATGTCAAGGAAAGGGTCACAAGGAACAAGACTGTGAGGATGGTGAAGATCATATGGTCAAATCATGGCACTGAGGAAGCGAAGTGGGAATTGGAAGCGGATATGAAGCAGAAATATCCCAACCTTTTCCGAAGCGGCTCAGGAGCAGTTATGGGGGCATAACTACAGTCCTAAGGGGGAGAGGATGTGACACCCCGCACAAAGTCGTCGCGTACCGAGGTAAGAATTTTAAATTGTAAGCCTCAATAATTTCTTTGTGCCAATTAATTTCCGAAGTACGACCCAACTTCGAGGACGAAGTTGATTTCTAAGGAGGGTAGACTGTAATACCCGAGAAATCAACATCGAGTATTAAATCCGAAAATTAATTAATTGGATTTAACTATTGCAACCGAAATAATTTCGAGAGAGTGGAATTAAACATTTTTCGGACGATAGCAACTCGAAGAGAGTTATCGGATTATCCAACAATCATGGATAATCCATGTATGATTTTTAGAGATTAAAAATCATTTAAAAAAAAAAGAGAGAGAGAGAAGGGCCGCAGCCTGGTGGTGGCGCGGTGGCGCGCCACCAGCGCGCCACCACCTTAGTAGCAGCGTTTTGAAACGCTGCTACGCGTTTCATGCGTTGTAGAGCCATTATGTCGAGCTTGGTTCATAGAATCGAGCCACAAGCTTGTCTCAGACTTTGGGGGTGTATTGGGACTCCATTTGGACGAATCTAGAAGCTTCTAGAACACCTACATAGTTGGAAGTGTGGAGGATACATGAACTTAGTGGATAATTTGAACCTTGATTGTGTAGGGGGATTGGATAGAGGTTGGTGGCTCCAATTTCGAGCTAGACCATCATAAATCTTTTGTGGCTTTTCCAGGTACATTAAGGTACCCATTGGGACTGCATTCCCTCCTTAATCTATCCAAAATCAGTCTAAACACTCCACCAAATCTTCTAATCCGAAAATCAACATTTCATTTGAGTGTTAGGTGAGTTGTGTTGAGAGTTCTACCATTCCAAGGAGTGTTGGACGAATCCAAGCAATCCCAAGCCATTCCTCAAGTGTTGGTAAGGCCTCTAGTCCATTCCTAGTCCTTAAACTCGGATCTTTTCTCTTCTCATTAGGAAACTTCTTCTACGTCTCTCAAATAGGATCATTCGGTTGAAGGAGTGTTCGTGGGGACTGTTTTGGCCAACTCCCAAGCAACAACCAAAGGATTTTTTGATCTTAATCTCTTACCAAGTAAGTTAGTGTTGTGCCTTTCAAATTTTATAGCTTTTGGTTGAGTATTCATCGAGATACAACTCGAAATCCATCTCTTGCCAAATATGTGTTTTAGGGTTTCTTTAGGATAGTTTCTTTTGTTCCTCTTTGTTCGTCTAGATCCGCTCATTTTTGGGGAAACTTTTCTAAATGAAAAACGTTCCTAACACCTTGAATATGATCTCTGTAAATTTTCATAATTTTTGGACATGATTTGGGCGATGAAAAAACATCTGGTATTTTCTGAGTTTATGGTGACAGTTTTAATATCATGGTGTGGATAGATTTTGTTGTTCGTATTACTCCTGTTTACGATCGTTTTTTATGGATGATTTCTTCATGAAAGTTGTTCATTTATGTGTCTAGTTTATCCCTGTAAAATGTCAGAATTTTTTAATCACTCTTGGATTTGTTATGATTTTCTAAAGGAACTGTGGTCGAAGTAGACAGTAAACTCTTATGCTTTTGAAAAATGAATTCTGAAATGATTTTTTTAAGCCACTTAGAGTCCGAATTTGAAGTAGCTTATTTCTATAAAATATGTTCATTTGGGTGTTTTCTAGCTCCTATAAAAATTTCGGAATTTTTGAAAATATTTTACTAAGTTTCCAAGTTCGATTTCTGAAACTGCCAGTGGTGATTCTTTGTCGGTAAAATTGTACTTATGTATTTTGATGATGTACGAGTCGATTGACACTCGTTTTTGGAATATATGATATCCGGAATTATGTGGTATTGTAAAGTGTGAAATTATGACTTTTAAACTTTGTAAGTTTTGATCGAGTGGGATGCCCGACGTTTTAGAGGGTAAGTGCACTTGGCGTGAGCTCGTTGGGCCTCCCCCTCTTTTTGTGTGGCCAAAACGGCGCATATGATATTGTGGTTTCGTGTTAGTAAGAGTCTATACTCCTAGATGTATCCGTATGGGTTGTCTAGGGCTCCGGAGCGGTCTGTATAGGGTCACTGCTTTCACATCCCTCGTGGGTACGAGTCCCAGAGGTGGGTTGATTCGAAAGGGCTTAGGCCTAGAATCGTATTAATGGAGGCCTTGTGGGTGTAAGTCCCCAAGGTCATATTTGGTGTCCTCGATCAAAATGAGCATTGGTAATGGTGTAATTGGTAGAGTGAAAGAATTTCCGTAAATTATTCTTCACGCTTATTTTAAAGATTAAATTCCTATCTTTTATTACTCTTCTAAAAACTTTAAATTTTGTTATGCTATGCATTAACTTACGCAGTACTGTTGTACTGATAATTTGTTGTTTTCCCTTTTTTGCAGAGTAAGTCATGGCACTACGGGATGGGATTTTTCGAAGAAAGAACTTGTCGCACTTATTTTACTTTAAATTTCTCGTATTGGACTTGGAACGATGAACTTTGGTTTTGGCCGTCTGTTTGGCCCTATTTTGCTTCTGCACTGCTATTACTTTTATGCATGTGATACTCTGAATTGATTTTGCTTCGGGCATATTTGAATGGATTTTAAACTGTTTGAAATTTGGTACAACTTAGTCTTAGCATTTTTCTAAATAAGCTCGACTTGGTTCGTGTCTTGTTTAGAAAGGTGTGGCGGTAATGCCCTGGCCTGGGTGATCAAATCCGGGGTGTTACATAGAGGAACAAAATATAGGCCTTGGTTAATTTCTAAGGTAGGGTTGAGTATTCTTTCAATTACTATCCTCTCCCACCAAAGCCTAGCATTGAGTCTTGAGTGATTACATTCGGAATAAATCTTCACAGGTCTGTTCCACTCAGTTTGTATCTCATAACTAACCGGATGTTATAAGTCCTATGGCTTACTGATATTTGGGAAGTTCTAAATCTGCATCTGGTCACCAAGACCAGGGGCTCTTTTATACTAACGGAATGAGATAGCTTTTGAAACTTCCGAGTGATAGGTTTTTAAATGCTTTCTTTACTGCTTATGTTTAAAGGCTTTTGTAGAGGTCACTCGGAAGAATTAGAGGTTGGCCGCCGGTTGTAAGGTTTATGAGTTGTGGATTAGTTCGGGATTATATTTAGACTTTGGGTGTGACAAGGGGGATGATAGGAGTACTTGGCATGTCAACTAATGATGTGTTAGGTGTTGCTTATCCACCATGGAGAAATAACATACCTCGGCAGGGGGAGTTATTAATCAGTGGTATCTCAGAAATTGAGGTCTTAAGAGCATGTAAATTCTGACTGTAAGTACCCGTCTGTTAAAGGGAACATAGTGTAGAAAACATGAGAGTTAGCTAACTGATGAATTATCCCAAACAAAGATCTGTGTAATAAAAGTGGGAGTTTAATTATTGTTTCATCTGAAATCTTGTCCAATCTTTATTATTTTCTTCCTGTCCCTTCTGTCACATTTTAAATTTGCTTTCATAGAATAATTTTATCTGATTTCTTAGTGTAATTTTCATTGCTTTCTTAGAATAAATTTAATTGCTTTTTATACTAATTTTATTGTGCTTTGTAGAATAATTTTAATGCTTTCATAATCTAGTTTAAATTATGTCAAATAGTTGTTAGAAACCAATGCAAAACCTGAAACGAGTAACCGAGTGGAAAATCTTAGTAAACGACGTGGGCCCTGCTTCTATCGGACATCCTCCAGTGAATGATCCGGTCTTACTATAAATTACTGCAATTTTTGACACCGTGCGCTTTCGGGCCACAGTTTCCCACACGAGTAATAAAAAGTGACAACCTTAATATATCCTTAAACCCCTTCCATAAATCATAACTCCTTTCGTTTAATAAATTCAAACTTGATATTTTAGAAAATACTCATGTGGAAATTGTCAAAAGTTTCATGGTGCCGTTACCAGGGAGGATGCAACGCCTTTTATTAAGAGAATTACACTCCTGAGTTACTCATAGATAGTTTTTGTATATACTCTTGAACCATTACTAACCTGGGGGTTGTGCAGGTGCTGTCAAGTTGAGATATAAACTGCTTATGCAACGGAGGAAAGATACATTGCCTGAGCTACCATTCGATCTAGAAATAGAAAGGATGCTCGACAGTTGAGGGCACAAGCAAGACTGCGAAAGGAACGGGAAGCACGGACTCGTACCTCACCTGAAACCACAAGCAGTGACTTATGACATGGCAGAAAACCAAGACATTCCCCCGATCTTACCCATAGACCAACCACCCATCCATAACCAACCACCAAATAACCCTGGCAATGGAGCTGATGGGGGTATGGTAGAACATCCAAATCGTGATAACGAGAAGGAGAATCTACCTAATCTTGATCAGCAACATTACCAGCAATTCCACCAACAACCGCCACCACCTCCAATCCAATATAACCACCAAAACCTAAACATACCAAACCAGCAATACCAGAATCAACCCTTCGATCAAGACCAGTTTCAGAACAACCCTCAAGAGCCAGACAACATGTTCCAACAGAATCCCAATTACCACCAGCAATACCAAGATCAAGCAGAGTAAGGAAATCAGCAACAACAGGCAGCAGCTGACTTTATGCAGCCTATTGTGGAGCCTTATCTGAATAGGCCCGGGAGAGCACAATTTGCCGCCCGCAATTTCGAGCTTAAACCTGCACTAATCAACTTGGTGCAGAATAATCAATTTTGCGGTGCAAATCATGAGGACCCTCATGATCATCTTCAAACTTTCCTAGAGCTCTGCGATACGATAAAAAATCAGGGGGTATCCTCTGATGCTATAAGACTGATGTTGTTTCCTTTCTCATTGTTTAATGGAGCCAGGGATTGGTATAAGTAATTGCCTATCAACCAGAGAAGCACATGGGCAGATCTGGTGAGGAGTTTTCTGTTGAAATACTTCCCTGAATCAAAAGTGGAGGAAGGACGAGCAAAAATTGGAGAATTCAAAATGAAGCTGGATGAGTCACTTTATGATGCCAAAAAGATGTTCTTCAACCTCTTGAGGAGATGCCCCCAACATGGATACCAACCATGGGAGCAGTTGAGAAAATTCTACGGAGGACTCACCCACTCATGGCGAATGATGCTAGATGCCGCTGGAGGAAGACACTTACTCCACTTGCCCATGGACCAAGCATGGGAAAAGATTGAGACCATGTCTGTTAACAGATCTGTGCTGAACACTGATGAGAGGAAGACTGACCCTCCTAGAAAAGTTTTTGTTGTAAGTGAAGGTAAAACAGACTTTGAAAAATTACAGGAACAGGTAGCCGCGATTCAGCTGGGTCAGGATACAGGAAAGGGTACTGTACAGGCAGGAGCTTCTTCAAGCCAAGCACAACCACAGCAATCGGAAGCTGTTTGCAGGCTGTGTCAGGGAGCACATCCAACTGATACATGCCAACAAATAGCTACCGAAAGCTGTAACTATGCCGGAAACTACCAGAACCGCCATCCCAACCTATCCTACTCAAATAACAATGCACTCAATGCGCATTTGTTATCTCAGCCTACCCAGTTTGCCCACCAAAACCAACAGCAAAACTTCCGGCCACAGAATCAAGGATTTGTTCAACAGAGAGTACAGAACTTCCAGAATCACAATCAGAATTTCCAGCCCCATATCCAACAAAGACCCAACCAAAACCAAGGCCAAAACTTCCAAAATTTCCAAGCCCAACCTAATCAGAACCAGCAATTCAATCAAAAGCCACCATCTCGTCTGGAGAACATGATGACCGAGTTTATTTCCAACCAAAGGGAGATAAACCAGCAACTACAGTCATCAATTAAGAATGTGGAAACACAAGTCACTCAGCTGGCGAAAGAACTGCAGAATAGGGGGAAGGGAACACTACCAAGCAGTACTGAAACCAACCCGCAATGTAAAGCAATCACATTGCGGGGAGGTAAGACTCTGAAGGGGAATGTTGGGTCCGGGAAGAAAAAGGCTGTAAAGGGAAAGGATTCAGTGGAGGTTGAGAAGGAAAAGGAAAAGATTGAAGGAGAAGAAAGTGTTGAACTGGTAAAGGACAAATCAGATTCAGCTAATTCGCAGACTGAAGCTGCAGTTGAAGCTGATAAGGGTACGGGTGAAGGTACAACTTCCTTCTCTTTACCACCAAAAATTGATAATAATAATGCCAAGGGTGCCATACCCGGCACGTCTTAAAAATAAGGAACATGATCTTAAATTCAAGAAATTTCTGGAACGATTAAAGTCTGTAGAGATAAACATTCCTCTCGTGGAAATGATTTCAAAAATGCCCACCTACGCTAAGTTCTTGAAAGAATTGATTTCAGGGAAAAGGCGGGTAGAACAGGAGTAGGTGATCGTTCTCAACAGCACATGCAGTGCCATCGTTCAAAGGAAAATGCCAGAGAAGAAAGAAGACCCTGGATGTTGCACGCTGCCAGTACAAATTAGAAAGGCCAAAGTGAGTATGGGGCTATGTGATTTAGGATCTAGCATCAACGTGATGCCTCTAGCCATGGCAATTCGCCTAAGGCTTGGAGAGATTGAACCAGTCAAGATGAAACTGCAACTCGCAGACAAATCAATCACCAAACCCGTAGGAATCCTCAAGGATGTGGTGGTCAAAATCGGCCAAATTCTTTTCCCGGTTGATTTCATAATTCTTGACATTGAAGGGGACTCTGAAATGCCACTTATTTTGGGACGCCCGCTTCTGGCCACTAGCGATGCATTAATTGATGCTACATCTGGAAGAGTCACATTGAGGGTCGACGACAGGGAAATCTCCTTTGACATGGAGCAGCTGCAGAAGTTCCTGGATGAGGGATCTTGTTCCATGTTTGATGTAATAGATGGTAGGAGTGAGGATGAGAGCATAGACTCTATGACTGTGATGTCGGACAAAGTTTCAAACCAGGTACTGATGCCTGCTGGTGCCGAGCAAAGCTGCAATATCGTGCACTTCGAGGACCCTATAAATGGGGACCTTGAAGAGTTTGACGGTGTTGAATTCACTCCGGAGGAGGAGGAGAGCACCATGGACGAGGAAGTGGACCCTGTACTGACACAGGGTCCTGAAGGTAAATCTGATCTTTCACCCCCATCCGTTTCTCGCAAATTACTGCCTTCCGTTGAATGTCCGCCAGAGCTTGAACTTAAAATACTTCCGGATCATCTTAAATACGTTTTTCTCGCTGAACCTAAAAAGTTACCGGTAATTGTGTCAGCTAAGCTGACACAAGAACAAGAAAAAGCTCTGGTTGACATTCTCAAGAAATATGTACATGCAATTGGATGGACTATTTCTGATATAAAAGGAATAAGCCCCTATGTTTGCATGCACAGAAGGTTAATGGAAGAGGAGTACAAGCCCTCAAGGCAACCCTAAAGGCGTCTGAACCCCCATATGCAAGAAGTGGTAAGGAAAGAAGTTATCAAGCTCTTAGATGCTGGTATCATCTATCCTATATCTGATAGAAAATGGGTTAGCCCAGTGCAGGTAGTACCTAAGCGTGGGGGGATGTGCATAACTACTAACGAACAAGGAGAAGAAGTGGCGACAAGGCCAGTAACCGGTTGGCGAGTTTGCATCGACTACCGGAAGCTCAATACCGCTACACGGAAGGATCACTTTCCCTTGTCGTTCATTGATCAAATGCTCGAGAGGTTGGCCGGGAGGGAGTACTACTGTTTTTTGGATGGTTATTCGGGCTATAATCAAATTGTAATATCTAGTGAAGATCATGACAAAACTACTTTCACTTGCCCGTATGGAACTTTTGCATACAGGCGCATGCCTTTTGGCCTTTGCAATGCGCCTGCAACTTTTCAGCGATGCATGATGTCTATATTCTCCGAATTTATCGAAAAATGCATTGAAGTTTTCATGGATGACTTCTCTGTATATGGAGATACTTTTGATGAATGTTTGACTAATTCTGCAAAAATTTTAAAAAGATGCGAGGACACTAACCTAGTTTTGAACTGGGAAAAGTGCCATTTCATGGTCACCGAAGGTATTGTGTTGGGTCATCGCATCTCGCGCGCAGGCATCGAAGTCGATAGAGCCAAAGTCTCAATCATCTCCAATCTTCCATTACCTAAGTCAATAAAAGCAGTTAGGAGCTTCTTAGGGCACGCCGGTTTTTACCGGAGGTTTATTAAAGATTTTTCTAGAATTGCCAAGCCGCTTACTAACTTACTTTGTAAAGAAAATTCTTTCGTAATAAATGAAGCGTGTGTTCAAGCCTTTGACACGCTCAAAAAGATGTTGATTTCTGCTCCGATAGTGCAACCACCCGATTGGTCAATACCTTTCGAGGTAATGTGCGATGCAAGTGATCTCGCCGTGGGTGCAGTTCTTGGGCAACATAAGGAAGGGAAACATTGTGTAATTCATTACGCAAGTCACGCCCTGAATGAAGCCCAAATCAACTACACCACCATGGAAAAAGAGATGTATGATGTGGTTTTTGCGTTTGATAAATTCAGACAGTACCTCATTGGTACGAAAACCATAGTGTACACAGATCACTCTGCACTGAGATACTTGTTTAGCAAACAAGATGTCAAACCTCAATTAATCAGGTGGGTACTTCTGTTGCAGGAATTCGATATCATAAAAAGATAGAAAAGGCAGAGACAATGGTGCTGCTGACCATTTGTCTCGAATAGAAAATGATAAAAATGAGATAGCCGTCAATGAAAATTTTCCGGACGAGCAACTGTTTGCCTTGCACCTTCATGATCAAGCTTGTCCATGGTTTTCCGACATCGCTAACTTCTTAGCATGTGGAATAACCCCACCATTCCAGCACAAGGGCCATAAAGCAAGGTTCAACCGAGATGAAGTCAACTACTTCTGGGAAGATCCTTATCTCTTCAAGCATTGTGCAGATTCGATTATTCGACGATGTGTAACTGAGCACGAGGCTTATCAAATCGCTAAAAAATGCCATGAATCGGAATATGGAGGTCACCATGGCCCCAGTCGAACAACTCATAAAGTGCTCGAGTGTGGTTTTTATTGGCCTACCATTTACGAGGATTGCAGGGCGTTTGTTAAGGCTTGCGACAGATGCAAAAGACTAGGGAATATCTCCAAGAGGGATGAAATGCCTCAAAAAAGAATTCTCACCCTTGAGATTTTTGATGCATGGGGTATTGACTTCATGGGACCATTCCCGACATCTGATGGGAATCATTACATCTTGGTGGTTGTCGATTACGTGTCCAAGTGGGTTGAGGCTGTTGCGCTGCCAACCAATGATGGTAACCAAGTCATCAAATTTTTGAAAAATAACATTTTCAATAGATTTGGTGTACCTAGGGTAATCATATCTAATGGAGGAACCCACTTTGTTAACAAAACCTTTGCAAATCTTATGAGCAAAAGTGGGATTCTCCACAAGATAGGCACGCCTTATCATCCCCAAACTAGTGGCCAAGTCGAGGTATCAAACCGCGAAATCAAACATATACTCGAGGCCACTGTGGGGATAACCCGTAAAGATTGGTCACGTAAGCTCAATGATGCACTATGGGCATACCGCACTGCATTCAAGACTCCTATTGGGATGTCCCCTTATAGGCTTGTCTTCGGAAAAGCCTGTCACTTGCCCGTAGAACTAGAGCATAAAGCTTACTGGGCCGTAAAACGCTTAATTTTGATCCAAGAATTGCTCAGGGCAAACGCAAGTTGGACCTCAATGAAATTGAGGAAATATGTGCGCAAGCTTATGAAAGCTCAAGGATTTACAAAGAGCGGACTCAGAAGTTACATGATTGTCGTATTAAATCTAAACACTTCTATGTTGGCCAAAATGTCTTGTTATTCAATTCTAAGTTGAAGCTGTTCCCGGAAAGCTTAGATCCAGATGGGAAGGGCCATACGAAGTGGTGCACGTGTTTGAGAGTGGAGCTGTCAGGATTCGAACTGACAAGGGAGAGCTGGTGGTGAATGGACAGAGATTGAAGGAGTACATCGGACAGTTCGACCCCGAAAAAGAAGTTCAAATGATATCAGAGCCGGCCTATGTTCAATAAAAATATATATATATATACTTATATAATTATTTATTACATAGCATATTCATTTTCTTGGGCAATAAGTATCCAAACAGCAACTAAACATTTAGAGTACTAAAACTCTAAATGTGAGGATGTTGATATTTGGAGAAAAATCTAATAATTTTCTTATATTTGCTTTGCAGGAATTCATGGAATCGACAAAAAGAAAAACAAAGCTTCAAAAACCAGGTTCCTGGTTGGATTAATATTGCAATTAATGGAAATTAATTTCGGAAATTAGAGAAATCTAAAGTCCGGAATAAATCCACAAAATAGCAGTGTTAATCAAACCTAATTTATGCAAGCAATAAATATTTAGAATAATTGTTGTGTGTAAATATGCATGCTCGGTATGTTTAATTTATAGAAAATGCATAATTTTAGAAAATGTTGAAAACTGGAAAATTCCAAAAAATTTTCTAAGTGTTGCCTTGGTAATTTCTTCCAATTCGGCCTCCAAGCCAATTCGGTTTAGACCGAATTGACCAAAAAGATCGAATTGATCCTCCAAGGCACACATTCGGTGTAAATAATGCTAAGTAGCAATTCGGTCTAAGGAATTCGGTCTATACCGAATTGATTCTGAAAGACCGAATTGATCTACAAAAGCATTATTTTGTTCTTAGTCTCATTTCTGCAAGTGACCAATTCGGTCTACAAGGCAATTCAGTCTATACCAAATTGCCTGAATAGACCGAATTCCCTCACAAAAGCACCCTCTATTTTTCTAAAGTGTCCAATTCGGTATACTCACTCCAATTCGGTCTTATGTCAATTCGGTCTATACCGAATTGATTTTAAATAACGAATTGCAAAGAGTTGTTTGTGTCTTTCTCCCAATTCGGTCTACAAGCTAATTCGGTCTATACCGAATTGGCTTAGAGACCGAATCCCTCACAAACAATTGGGGATTTCATCAATTCGGTCTAGACCGAATTGATGATTCGGTCTCCATTAGACCGAATTGACTCCTGTCCCACTACCCTATATAAACCCTTTCACCTTCTTCCCTCTCATTTCCACTCCACACTTAGAAAAAAATCCCCGATTCCCTCTCGCAAACCCTGTCTCCTTCGCGAAGCCAGTCGATCAAACCAGAGCTTTAACCCGTCCAAATTGTTCAAAAATGGCTTCTTCGTCTTCTAATCCAAGTGGGAGCATAGGGTAAGTTCTCTATTTTCGATTTTGTACCCCCATTGTCGCGATTCCAGTTTTGTGTTTTCATGGGTTTTGCGAAATTAGGGGCGGGGAAGGGATTGTAGCCTGTTTTTGTGTTGGGGATGGTCGAAATGTGTTCGGAATGGGTTGGGCATGATCGGAGTAGGCTAGAACAGGGTAGTGCGAACTAGGCCTTTTGAATGTTTTAGCTCAAAACTGCCATTGTTGACTGTTAGAGCTTGTTGTGTTTAGGCATGGTGTTTACTTTGAAAAATTTGGGTTCCAAAACCCTCAAAATTCTGTTTTTGCCCATTGTGTAAATATTGTTGTCACTCCATTGATTGATGACAGTGATATTATTTAGAAAACTGTGATAATGATGAACACAGGGGTGGCTTTTTCCTTTGCACCACTGTGTTTATATGTGTTTTGATGGTGATTGAATAAACATGATTGATTGGGAGAACACTGGGGTTATTTTCTATTAACCACTGTGTTATTTTTATTATTAGACATTTGATGATGAGTGATTGAATAAGCATGAGTGCTTGAAAATTGTGAAAAATATTGGCATGAATAAACTGTGTTATGTATTTGTTTGCATGCTACTGTATTATGTGAACCTTGTCTAAAAAAATGTTTTGTGGGTACCTGTGTACTCCACTTTGCAAACTCAATTGAAAAGTTGATGTTTGTATAAACTTGGAAACATAGGTTACAAACAAAACCATGCCAAAATTTTTCCTGACATGTGTTTCTCAAACACTGTTGGTTTGGCATTTATGTATGAAAAAGACAAAAAGTTTGTAGAATGTTTGTTTGTATTAAGTGTTTGACTTACACATGTGGGATATGTGGGGAATCAACAAAGTATAGCAATTTTGCTCACTTTTCATCACCCATTATCCAACAAAAATCCAAATGGGGGACCACTCACACCCCCAATTTTATTAAATAAAAAGTCAACACTTTTAATAAAATCTAAAAATAGTCTTTGTGTGTGTTTGTTTTTATTTTCCTTAATCCATTGCCTCATGCTAGCAATTGTAAATAATCAAGTGCATTTATTCTCCATCATTGAATTTTCCTCATCCCATCACACATGTTTTAAATCACTTTTATAAGTGATTAAAAATAAAAATCTCCTTTGTAGGCTCAATAGCTTATAAAAATTCCATCTTTTGGTCTCTTGACCATTTGAAAAATTCCTTAGGCTATTTTTAGTCTAAGAAAAATTATAAGAGTCCAAGACTCTTATTTTTCTTTTCTTCCCTTGGAATTAGTTGTGTTCAATAATGTTAGATTTTACAATCTAACTTGGTATCTTAGTAACTATCTTTTGCCTAAATAAGTTCAGGTAAAGCCAATTAACTCACATTTAGAGCAAAGCTCAAAATGTGAGGATGTTGATTTTTAACTTGAATCTTATTCTATTAAAAATTTGTCAAAAATATTCTCATCTTCTCTTCTTCAGGGACCAATATATCATTGAGGATTCCATAATGGGGCTTCCAAAGACAACTCCAGATCTTGCCTTTCTGGAAATTGAACGGATGAAGAAGGAAATAAACGAAAGTAGACAAGCCTTGGGGAATGAATTTTCATTAAAGATGGACCCACAGATCGAATGGAGGTTCGAAATGAAGGAGCATTGGTGGAGAGATATTCCAGAAGAGAAGAGAAATCACAAGGCCATGGGACTTGAAAGAGATTTTTGCAAGCATGTTCTGAATTTCTCGAATAATGAGTTCACACACGCCACATTTGATCAGAGATTCTCTCCCGAAGTTTATTATGAAAGGATGTCCTGGAGGATGTTTGAGCAGAAAGGCCGATGGAATAGATTACTGGAGCAAAAGTTTGGAGATAAGAAAGTGGCAGCCTTTGAGCCGATCCCTATCCAACCAGCCATCACAGAAGAAACCAAGAGGTACTATGCCAGAAAATTCCTCTAGTACAACAAGTGGCGGTATCCGGGATGTTCTCCATGACAGACAACTTCCCATTCTTGTACAAGAAAGAGTTATTTGACAATGGGACCATCTGCGGACCGGAGGAGCAATTGTGGCTCACAAAGCACGCTAAGGCACGCCATACTGAAATGGCATACAATTTTTGGGAAAAGCCCGTGTTGAGTTATGGAGCAGCCCACCACACCCCGATGCTGGATCGATCATTGAGCGTACAAAGGCAATAAGAAAACTGTGGGGCGAGTACATGAAAGCATGGGGGAGTTGGGAGAAGGATATCCAAGTCCCCGTGCTAAACCCAGGAGTGGTGATACCGCCGGGGAATGAGGAAATTATCCCAACATTTTTGCCAAAGAGATTCTCGGCGGTTGAGCCTAGAGAAGCCACGATGAATGAGATGCCAAATTTTGCACTCATCAGAGCCGAATGCACTGCAATGATCCAAACCAGAAGCTGGACAAAAATGGGCAGACGAAAAAAGCAGATAAAGCTAATGGATGACAATAAGTGCCTAGGATTTTTGAACGTTCCACCGGTCCGGGACTTATCAAAACTGAAGGAGAAGAAGGCAGATATAATGGACACCCTCTACGCTGATATGAAACAAAGATTCTTCAATCTTTTGCAGGAAATGGATAGGGAAGGCCTGAGATACTGCCAGGAAAACAGAGGAGGGCGATTATGTTGTGACGTGGGGTTCCAAGGAGTTTTGGGTAGATATTTCACGGACAAATGGACCGCCCAGCTTACAGCTATGACCAAGCCTAAATTCATCACGAAATATCTGAGAATTAAAGGTCCGGAATTGGGGCTGTGGACCGAAGCTGATGATAAGATGGTCGATGATTATGTGGACCCAACATCCGAACCCCACCATTCAATCGAATCGGAGTCCCATCCAACTGAGACCGAGCCAGAGCCGCCGAAGAAGAAGAGGAAATTGATAAAACTGGCTGAGAAAGAAAAAACTGGAAGGCCAGCTGAGCCACAAATCAAGATTCAAGGACCGAAGCCTTCCAGCCAGCCCAGAATAATTCCACCTGTGCCGAAATACTATGGTGAACCTACAAAGCTAAAGGACAAGGGCAAAGGGCATGTATTTGAATTATCGAAGAAGGAGCAGAGGCGTCTGGCCAAAGAAAATTTTGATACTGAAGTGGCAAAGAAAGCCCAAGAGAAAGCCGACGCAGAAATTGCTGAGAAAGAACAAAGACTTGCAGACGCTGAACGGGCTGAAGAACGGGTTGCTGAGTATGAGGCAAGGCAAATCGAAAGAGAAAGGCGGGAGAAAGAGAAGCAGAGGCAGAAATGGCTAAAGAAAATGAAGAATGTAGGCAGAAGAGGGAGGATGAGAGAGCCGAAAGGAGAAGAGAGGGGGACGAAATGATGAGGAAGAATGAGGAGGAGAAAAAGAAAGAGGCAAAAATGCACGAAAACGTAAAAAAAGCCCGGGAAGAGGAAGAAAATAGGAAAGCTGCTGAGAAACTGCAGGCTGAAATGGAGCAGAGAAAGAAGACTGAGGCCACAAAGGAGGCCGATGTTGGGGACGATGATTGTCAAATAATCAGCGAAACCAACATCGTGCCTATTAAAGTAAAAGCAAAGCCGGGTGAATGGGCCAAGGACAAAGAGAAACAACAGAAGGAGATAGCTACTAGAAAGAGTGGGATTGAGGAGAAAATGGACAAGATTGCTGAAGGGTTAAAACCCACAGAAGAGATAGAGGAAATGGTGCACCAGAGAGGTGAAATAATTGGAGATGTGCTGAAAAGAGGTGCCGAACTAATGGAAGAACTGGGGCATGTCACTGAGGAAAATCCAACTGACACTGCTGTTGAACCTCAACCCACAGTGCAAGAAATGCTGAGAAATGAGAGCAGCGGAGGTAATGAGCAAGCAGATTTGGAAACCATGGAGGACCTCTTCAAAGACAAGACCATCCAACAAATCCTCCAAGGCGATTTTGACATTACAAGGAATCAGGGAGATGGAATGACAGAACAAGGAGTCGAAGAATTAAACAAAGGGAGGGAAGTGGAGGTACCACAAAAAGAATATCAACCTGTTGTTGATCCCTTCTTTCCCGATGTTTTATTCAACTCTGTATTTCATGAAACCCCTTGTAATATGTTTGAACAGGGAACACTTGAGGGAGAGCTGCAAGCAGATGCACAAGCTGAAACTAAACATCAATTTGAGGGCGAACAGCAGGAACAACATGAGCAGCAGGAGGAGCCGGAGGAAAGCTCGAATTCCGACTGGGAGCGAGCAGGCTCTGAGGGAACCCAAGAATCAACAGGATAAGTTCGACTTGCTGGTTATTGGTTAACCTCCACCTCAAAGGGTCGACTAGGGGTGTCCACCAAGAAGTATAAGAGGTTTCCCATCAAGGATGATGCGGATATAATGAGGAGGTTCAATGGGAGCGAGCAGAATGCGGGGCGCTATATGGCACTGGCCGACATGTTCATACCCGACAAAGGATTCAGTCCGGAAATGGTAAATCATCCCATGATAATCACTCTGCAAGAACAACATGGATGGACTGAATTCCTCACGCACCATGGCGAACCTGGGATAGCAGAGCTGGCTCGGGAATTCTACTGCAATTTAAATGTAGCACAGAAGAAAAGTTGGGTGCGAGGAGTTGACATCAACATATCTGGAGAATATCTGAACAACTTCTTCGGCACACCCAACTGGAATTCAGAAGTCCCAGCAACTGAGATTTTTTAAAAAGGAGCATGCAAGGCAGTTGAGAGGCCATATTACAACAACATCACAAGATCCCTCACTGCCGAGAGCTACACTGGAGAATTCTATTTCACGTCAAGGCACCTGAAGCTGGAGTTCCAACCCTCATATGACTTCTACTTGTCAAAAATTAGGCCCAACCCTCACGCACACGAGACATCTGGTCGAATGTTGAAGGGTATTGCTAAGCTTTGGCACGGGTTGAAGATCAATGTGGGAGAGTATATTTTCCATGTTATGACCACAAGGAGCTTCGGCAGGGCAGCTGCTCTCTGCTATCCCAACCTCATCAGGAGGATCTGCGAAGCTCAAGGAGTAGATCTATCAGCTTTCCAGGGGAGCGATCTCATTAAAATGAATCCCCCTATCCAACTTCCAAAGACTCGCGTAGCTGATCCAGTTGTGTATGCCATGCCAGAGGAATCAGATGCCCAGTCTAGATGCACTCCGAGGAAGCCAGCCAAGCGCCAATCTCGCAAAAAGAAGGCCCGTACTGAAGTGGCGCCTTCAACAGAAGAAGCTGGAGTCCCCTCCACAGAACCTGTTGCAGAAGAACATCCTATTGATGAGGCACCCACTCCAAGTCAACCTCAAACTGATGCCTCCACTCCGAGCCAACCAAGAAAACACCCAGTCCAACTCCCTCGCAGAAGCCAAGATGTGTCTCAGTTTCCAGCTGATTCTCAAACTCTGCTATTAGTTAGCCAAATGGGAGAGTCGATGATGCAGAGTGTCAAATCGCTTGCCGACGTCATCGTCTCCAACCAGGAAAAGCAATCATAGAAGGAGGAAGAGTTCAGACTGATGATGCTCGAAAGAGAAGAAGACTTCAAAAGAAAAGCACTCGAAAGAGGAAGAATCCAACAGAAAAGCAGCTGAACGAGAGGGATAAAACAAGCATAAAATTTGTCACCTAAATTCACATATTGAATTTAGGCTAATGATGAAATTTTCAAACTATTAAATTGGGATAAAATAATTAAAAATATACATGATATAAATTCTTGAGGTTTTGAGCTATAAAAATTTAATGATATGATCACTTGAAAGAAAAACAAACTTTCATGTTGAGAATTTGATTGAATAAATTGCAAGAATTTTTTCAAAGGTAAAGTTCAAGAATAAATGTATGACATGATCAAACCATACCATGTGAGATCTGAGCCGAGTCATTTTTACTCATCGTTTCTTTGATTGTGCGAAAATCAATTCGATTAAAGGAAACTAGAACTTGCAATTGGGACCGATTCAAGACCACGCCATATTCCCGAAATCAAGCATATGATCGAGGCACTTAGAAAAATCCAAATTTTTGGCCTTCGTTTGAAATCCAAACCCAAAAATATTTTCCCTTTAGGATTTACCAATTTGAGCCTTTAAGCCTATTTTTTCTTTGAAACCACTATATTTTCCTAGCTTTATAAAAAGACCAAGAAAATCAAACCCAAGTGTGCACTAACCTATTCTACTAAGGCATTATAATTTATGATCATCAAAAAGAAAAACATCAATCGCCATTCAAACACCGATTCAAAAAAAAAGAAGAAAAGAAAAGAAAAAGAAAAAGAGGAAAATGTTGAGATCCATTCAACAAGAATAAATTGCAATTAACAAAGCAGATTAGATATAGTCTAATGTCATGCAATAGAAAAGAGAAAAACAAAAGAAAGTAAAAGTATTGATGATCATAGATTTTAAATAAAAACATGTCAAGTTATGGTGGAATGGATTCGTGTCACTTCTCAACCCAATAATTCCCTTCCATAGCGATGTTACAACCGTATGCCCCGTTATAACCCTTAATAAGACCTCGGGATCTCGATTTTAAGAAATGAGTAGGTGGCGAGTTGGTCTGATTGCAAGCCTATGGGATAATTTAATTGAATTTGATTATGAGTCAATGTCTAAAATCCAATTTAAGAGTGAGTGAAATTTCCGATTCTACTATATATGAGGCTCTACTTTGATTGATTAATGTTCATGTCATGCTTGAATTCAAGAATTAAACCAGTGAGATTTTCTATAATATATTCAAGAAGAATTAACAATAATGATTGGTATGTATATCTACTCAAGTGAAAAATATCATTTCATTAAACACTGCAATCAAGAGAGTTTAATACTTGTAATTTTGATTATCTTATCCCAATATAAAAAGAATGAAATTTTTGAAGCCACGCAAATGGATTGAATGTGCAGAGTCCTTGCTCTTAGGAGCATTGACTCTGACTGCTCGGGGACGATCAGTATTAAATGTGAGGATGTTGATAATGGCCAAAATTGTCCATTATTTCCAATCCATTTCCGTGTCTGAGACGGACATTTTGATCATATTCCCATCTTATTTTAATAAGAAAGCAGTTGAATTCGACAAATTAATGCAAGTTTGTAAGAATAATAAGCTGGTAATGAAAAACACAAAAATATGCAATTTTAATTGCATTCGTGTTAGAAAAATCCAAAAACATGAAAAAAGAAAAAAGAAAAGAAAAAGGAATGAAAAGATGGGCAAAAGAATAAAATAGCCCACAAAAATAAAAAAGATAGGAAAAAGAATGAAAATCCCACAAAATGAAATTTTTGGCTAAGTACTTCGGTCTAGGCAATTCGGTGTACCGAATTGCCCATATAGACCGAATTACTGAAGAATAAAGAAGAAAAATAGACAAAGTGTTGAGAGGAGAAGCAAGATGCCCAATTCGGTCTATGCAATTCGGTTTACACCGAATTGATTGCATAGACCGAATTGATTCAAGACAAGGAAGCCAAGCAGGAGACCATGAGCAATTCGAAACATGCAATTCGGTCTACATTTAAACCGAATTGATGTTGAAGATTGCATTCCAGCCCAAGGATCAAGAAAGAAAGTCTTCAAGCAATTTGATGTCCATCAATTCGGTCTATGCCGAATTGCATTTGGAGACCGAATTAAGTACAAGAACATCCAGGTGAAGCTGTGGAACACGTGGGAAAAGCATGTCATTTCTAATGGGCCCTGATGGGCCTAAGGTTTTGAAGAACAAGTATAAAAGCAGATTCTCACCAACACAAAACATATCTCATATCTCAGAATATAGATTTGGAACCCTAATCACTTGGCAGAGAACAAGGGGTACCAGGTTCTTCACGCCTTAAGGGTTAGGTAGGTAGTTTAGTTAGTTTAATTTCATGCACTTTAGACTAGTTTTCTTTGATCTTAGCTTAGTTTGTAAAAGCTTGTTACTACCATTCAGAGTAGTCATTTCCATATTTTCACATGCTTCTTAGTTAGAATAAACCCTACCTTCAATTTAATGATGGTTTTGGGTTATTTATTATACTTTCAAGTGTTTAATACGAAGAAGATTTCCAGAAATGGATTTTGTCTCATGTGTTTTACACTCTTTAAATGCTTTTTTTGGCAATAAATATGGTAGAATGAATGTTTGTTTCAACTATGTTACATTTAATGTGTTTCTAGTTGGTTTTCATTCTTAATAAATGCATGTTTAAGTGGGTTTTTAGTGTGGTTTTATGCCTTAGAGCTCAAGTAAGTGTTCTTAGGTGTTTTAGATAATCTAAGGCTTCTTAGAAATAGGTTTTACATGCTTTATTTTATTATTCTTGCTTAGATATCTTGTTTATTATTGCCTTAGATAATTTAAGTGTTCTTATTTTATGCATGATGTTCTTAGAATTATAAGTTGTTTTAGGTTGATTAATCTTTGAATTTCTTGTTTGAGTTTTAGGTTATAATCCATGCTATTACCCACTGAATGTGTATAATTATGGATAACCACAAAATATTCACAAGTATGTCTGCGAGATGACACTGATGTGAAATGAGTGATGGGGTCAATCCCAACTATCATAAACCACATCAGCTTAGAAACCGCAGTGATATTTGTGAACACAAAAATACACTTATGAGAAAAAAGGCATGCAATTCGGTCTAAGGTAATTTGGTCTACACCGAATTGCCCATGAAGACAGAATTGCATGGTAAAAAGTTTGTTTATTTCCTTATGTAAAAATCACATGCAATTCGGTCTAAGGCAATTTGGTCTATACTGAATTGCCCATGAAGACCGAATCGCATGATAAAAAAATGGTGTTTGTTCATTATCTTCATGTGGTCCATGCAATTCGGTCTATGCACTTCGGTTTATACCGAATTGCACATATAGACCGAATTGACTTGGAAACCACATTGTATGCATTATCATCCCTTCATGCCTTAGTTTATTTTTCTTGTAAACCAATTCGATTTGCCAATTCGGTCTATACCGAATTACCCTGTTAAATCGAATTAAACACTCCTTTTGAAGCAAATGCCTTAGCCAAATTTGAGTAAGGGGATAACCCCATCAATTCGGTTTGTCCAATTCGGTTTATACCGAATTGCTAGACAAACCGAATTAGAAGATGCTATCTCACATCCTTGCAATGATTAATTGGGTAAGATAATACTTCATTTCTCATGCATAGTCAATTCGGTTTATATTGCACCTAAACCAGTAGATCGAATTGACCTCCTCTCTCTATTTTAAAACTCCAAAAATATTTTATCTTCCTGAGTTGTGTAAGTTGCATGAATGTATTGGGCTTAGGCCCATTGCATCTATTTTATCCATCACACATCTCAACCATTAGTGTCTAAACTATTGTGTGATTAATACTTACACAATACCCAAAAATATTCTTTTAATTTCATCTTTTCTCGTTAATTGTGTGTATGAATGGGTAATAAGGAATATCACAGATCAATATTGGCAAAAAGGTCACTTCACCGGGATAACGATTAGCTCGTCTTCTGTGTATTAATTATTACTCGTTATTTTGCATGGTCTGATTAGTGATTGGTGGAAGCTCCGGCAAAAAGGTCCCTTCACGGGGATAACGATTAGCCACTCAGCCAATTCCTAATTAGATACAGTTTTCTTCTCTTTATCTTAATTTCAACCTGAATTTCGAGCTATGGTAATAATAGACAGTGTCGATCAACACTGTTCTAATAGTACTGTAGTAAGAAAATATGTGGGTTTTTACTCTCTCATGGGCAGTAGGACTCTTGATGATAGCGATCACTGTCATTAAAGGTTCCTCACTATAAAAATCATTCCATCTGGAATAATTGGGAACTGAATAGCAGATGTTTGCAGTCCAGATAACCCCAGTTATTTCTGGCATTCTTTTTAGACAAATTCTTCTTTTCTCAAGGCTAATCCATGTTTGTCTATCAAATTCTGTCTAATCCCACTATATATTTTGGGGTATTTAATTTTATTTCTCATATACATGTATGCATGTTATTATTATTGTAGCTATTGTGGTATTATTATTTTGGAGATCCTTCTCCTTGGACATAGAAGTCTTGATCTAAATCAGATGCTACATAATAAATTTCCACAAAAATCACTTTATAAAATCCGGATCTAAGTAAGGGATAATTTCACAGTTATGACTAATTCATCTTCTACTGAGGGTTGATTTTGGGAAATTAGAAGCAGAGTCAGCGATTAGGTCTCATCTAGACTGAAAGGATCTGTATTTTAATTGAGAGTTTAGTACCTGTGTAGGGAATGATTTTCAAATATCAATTGTTTTCTCGGAATTACTGTGTGTTGGAAATCTTATATTAGGTATTGCATTGAATCAGTGTCCACTTGGATTCAGATAAGATGTGATACATAATGCTAGAGGAACAACATATAGGCCTTGGTTAATTTCTAAGGTAGGGTTGAGTATTCTTTCAACTGCTATCCTCTCCCACCAAAGCCTAGCATTGAGTCTTGAGTGATTACATTCGGAATAAATCTTCACAGGTCTGTTCCACTCAGTTTGTATCTCATAACTAACCGGATGTTATAAGTCCTATGGCTTACTGATATTTGGGAAGTTCTAAATCTGCATCTGGTCACCAAGACCAGGGGCACTTTTATACTAACGGAATAAGATAGCTTTTGAAACTTCCAAGTGATAGGTTTTTAAATACTTTCTTTACTGCTTTCTTTACCGCTTATGTTTAAAGGCTTTTGTAGAGGTCACTCGGAAGAATTAGAGGTTGGCCGCCGGTTGTAAGGTTTAAGAGTTGTGGATTAGTTCGGGATTATATTTAGACTTTGGGTGTGACAAGGGGGATGATAGGAGTACTTGGCATGTCAACTAATGATGTGTTAGGTGTTGCTTATCCACCATGGAGAAATAACATACCTCGGCAGGGGGAGTTATTAATCTGTGGTATCTCAGAAATTGAGGTCTTAAGAGTATGTAAATTCTGACTGTAAGTACCTGTCTGTTAAAGGGAACATAGTGTAGAAAATATGAGAGTTAGCTAACTGATGAATTATCCCAAACAAAGATCTGTGTAATAAAAATGGGAGTTTAATTATTGTTTCATCTGAAATCTTGTCCAATCTTTATTATTTTCTTCCTGTCCCTTCTGTCACATTTTAAATTTGCTTTCATAGAATAATTTTATCTGCTTTCTTAGTGTAATTTTCATTGCTTTCTTAGAATAAATTTAATTGCTTTTTAGACTAATTTTATTGTGCTTTGTAGAATAATTTTACTGTTTTCATAATCTAGTTTAAATTATGTCAAATGGTTGTTAGAAACCAATGCAAAACCTGAAACGAGTAACCGAGTGGAAAATCTTAGTAAACGGCGTGGGCCCTGCTTCTATCGCACATCCTCCAGTGAACGATCCAGTCTTACTATAAATTACTGCAATTTTTGACACCGTGCACTTTCGAGCCATAGTTTCCCACACGAGTAATAAAAAGTGACAACCTTAATATATCCTTAAACCCCTTCCATAAATCATAACTCCTTTCATTTAATAAATTCAAACTTGATATTTTAGAAAATACTCGTGTGTGGAAATTGTCAAAAGTTTCAGCTAGCTGCTCCAGTGATTGGACTACCGTTGATCTTGTACGTAGTTGCCCAAGAAAAATCTATTGGCCTTACTCACGCAAAAGAACGATGGGGGCAAGGAGAATGCGCTCTACTATCTGAGCCGGATAATGAGGCCGAACGAGCCCAAGTTCATGCCAATCAAAAAGCTTTGTCTAGCCTTGGTCTTTGCCATCCGCAAATTAATTAATTCCAAGCTCACACTGTTTATCTCGTGTCAAAAGCAAATCCTCTCAAACACGTATTGTTACAATCGACCTTCTTTGAAAGACTTTCACGGTGGTACCTACTATTCCAACAGTTCGAGATTGTCTACGTGCCACAAAAGGCCATCAAGGGACAAGCCCTGGCTGACTTCCTAGCCAATCATCCAATACATGCCGAATGGGATCTTTCCGATGACCTTCGGGATGAAGATGTGATGCTAACTGAAACTAGGCAACCGTGGAAAATGTATTTTGACGGAGCCGTCTATAGAGAATGAGCTGCAGTAGGGATTATGTTCATCACTCCAACGGGGGAGATCCTACCGCATTCAATCACTCTCACAAGCAACTGCTCCAACAACATTGTTGAATATCAAGCACTAATCTTGGGGCTAGAAATAGCAGTCGATTGTAAACAGCTACATCTTCAAGTGTATGGTGACTCTAAGTTAATAATCAACCAGCTACTCGGTGAATATGAAGTCAAGAAACCAGAGCTGGTACCATATTACAAATATGCACGTAGATTGATGGTATATCTTCGTGATGTAATGATTGAACATGTCCCAAGGAAAGAAAATCGGCAAGCTGACTCCCTTGCAAAGTTGAGTGACACGCTGACTAAGGAATGGGTGATGCCTCCACTCTTTGAGGACGATGAAGAGTTTGAAGAGAACACAACACTTTTTACTTTAACGGCACCTTGTATAGAAGGTCGTTTGAAGGACTTCTACTGCGTTGTTTGGGCTCCGTTGAGGCTCTGCTCAAGCGTTGGAAGAAGTACATGGTGGAATTTGCGGCGCACATCAATCGGGCCCGAAGTTGCACTTCTGTATCAAGAGAACGAGATACTATTAGCCGACGATGGTTACAGTCTGCATGGAGTTTTCTAAAAAATACCAAGCTTGTCAATTTCATGCCAACTTCATCCACCAACTCCAAGTGGGCTGAAGCTGCACCTTTAAAGAAGTCAAAGGGGAACATGTTGCAAGCTTCATCCGAATAAATACCATTTACCTCTATGGCATCCCGCGTTACATCATGATTGACAACGGACGATCATTTGTCAATAGTACAATCACCAAGTTGTGTGAGAAGTTCGGATTCACTCAACGAAAAAGCTCTGTGTATTACCCACCGGCAAATGGACTTGGGAAGGCCTTCAACAAAACCTTATGCGGATTGTTGAAGAAAGTTGTCTCCAAGTCAAAACGAGATTGGCTTAAGAAGACCAATAAAGCTCTGTGGGCATATCAAAAAATGACCTTCTGCACACCCACGGAGGCAACACCATACTCATTGGTCTATGAAGTGGTAGCCGGATTGCCACTTGAAACGCTAATCCCCTCGTTGAGAGTCGCCATCTAAGAAGGGCTCAATGAAGAGGATAACTCCCAACTACGGTTGGAAGAATCAGAAGACCTTGATGAAAAACGGCTCGAAGCACAGCAAAGATTGGAGTGCTACCAAAAGCCCGTCTATCTAAGTTCTACAACAAGAAAGTCAAGGCACGCTCGTTCCAAGTCGGAGATAACGTCCTTGCCATCCGAAGACCAATTGTCATCAACTATCGTAGTGGGAACAAGTTCACCTCCAAATGGGACGGACCATATGTCATCATGGAAGTCTTCACAAATGGATCTTACATGATGATAGATAACGACGGAGTGAGCATCGGACCGATAAATGGACGATTCCTGATGAAGTTCCACGCTTAAAGAAAGCACAAATTGCTCCTTGACCCACGAGTCTAAACTGCACGTTACCCAAAAAAATCAAAAATAAAAAAAAATGTAATACTCCTGGCCTGCAAGAGTATAAACTGTGTACGTCTCAAAATAAACAAATTCAATTTATTTTGAACTACGTGATGGCTTGATCCCTTCACAAGGTACGTAGGCAACTTAGATATCATAATTCTAAGTTCAGTCATGGCAAAAAAAAAATGGAGTAATTGGATTGGCCAAATTTATCCATTAATTGAAGGAAAAAAATCAAGTGATTGGTTTAATTAAGTGAATCCATTACTTGCCAAAAAAATCAAGTAAATGGGTTGATTGGATTTAATACTTTACTTGATAAAATAAATTCGAGCATATGAGTTAATTAAATTTGACATATGGCTTAAAATAAACAAGTTGAATGGATTTATTAAATTAATCCATCAGTTGGTTTGAAAAGTTATATGGCTTCATACACTAAAGCACTTAATTTTTTGAGTGTTCAAGTTTTGAAGAATGGTGTAAAGTTTTGCATCGGGGCTCCAAGCACATTAACAATGTGAATTGCGCAACAAAGGATAATGAAGAAACAGGATCTTTATTTCGCTAATTAATCTAAATACAAACTCCATGAGAACTAATAGTAATGAGGAAAGCAAAAAGGAAACGAAAGAACAAAAGAACAAAAGACTGGTTTGAAGCATGGTGAAACTAGAAAGGCTTTTAAAGTAGCAATTCCTCTCGGGATCTCTTGAGAGCCGTTTCCATTATCTTCAAGTTGGTGAATTCTTCGGTGGATGGGCCTAGGGAACTCTTGATCTTCGAAACGGTCGCATCTCGGGATGCGCGATACTCGATAAGAACTTATGCATCCGTCGTAGCTCGCTGAAGAGATGAATCCATTGTGGCTATTTGTCTCTTCAATTCCTCCAACTTGGCGCCCAGCTCTTTAAATTCCTTTGTCTTTGCACGCAACTCCTCGTCTTTCTTGGCCAACTCTGCTTCTGCTTGTTGCGACGATCCTTGTGTCTGCACTTATTCATGCAAGTCGCGAAACATCATGGCCCCATCGAAGAAATGGTACAACAATCCTTCCAACTGAGAGGTGTCATGCCCGCAAGGCCTCAAGGACTTAAGGAACTCTTCCGCTGCATCTCGACCCCTCGCAACCTTCTCCAAAGGCAAAGTCTCAATCATCTCTCTCACTACACCCAATAAAAGTTCATTATCTTCCAACTTGCTTGCCTCTTCATCTCATTAGGGATGAAGATAGTTGCTGTAGGAATAGTCGTATCCAAGGGATGCACCGCGAAAGACGCTAAGTTTGAAATAGGATCGGCCACAACTAAAGGTAGGGTCGGTGGTGGCCTATATCTGCTCGTGGGACGTGCGGGGGACGTGTCAAAGGCATAGGAACACTTGCACTGCTTCCTGTATCACCGTCGCCATCATCGGGCGCTGATGTATTGCCCAAGCATACAACCTGAAAAGAAATAGAGAAAGTGTATAAGCACAAGCAAGAAAGAAAAAAAAAAGAAAACGAAAAAAAAAACAAAGAAACAAAAAAAACAAATAATAATAATAATAATAATAATAATAATTATAATAATAATAATAATAATAATAATAATAATAATAATAATAATAAAGGGAAGAACATTAAAAGAGGGTGGGGAACATCAAACTTTCATTTAACAATTCCGTTAAAGGTGGTTCTTCCGCAAAAATACATGAAGGGATGCTAAAATGGTGTAAGTTAAAAACCTCATGTCTCCCTTCATCAGAAAATGATGGAGTATAAATTACTTCTTTGTTTCTCAACGGAGGTGGTGCGTGCGAGCGCACTGCATGAAGAGCGAAGTTGGGTGACAATGCTTCCTCATTGCTAACATGGGCAGTGGAATTCGAATTATTTTCGGGCGGATCATAACAGTGGGACCACCACTTGGCATAATCTCTGCTTGTCAATAGGATGGAACACGGTACACCGGGATATGTAAGAGATGCCTTTGTGAGAAATTGGGTACTCACCAACCATAACCGGTACAACTCACTCGGATCTCCACAAAGGATCTTTCCCTTCAATCACCCCGGGGTGTGCTGACAAAACCCGAACCTCCGGCTAAAACGGTGGACTGTATGCCCCAACAATGCAAGAAGACCTGCATCTGAACGTCAAATAAGCCGAACGTACACTGATAAGAAGATCTCTCTTTGATAAGGGACTTATTGTCATGAAAAGTGAAAGGAGTCGTCACACTGTTGAATATAAAGCTCACTAAAGAAGAGGGCGAGATATCAGTGAACAACTTTTGGGCGGCAGTACAATTGATACGTCTGAATGCATTTACACCAGAAACCCCACCATAGGCAGGTTCCGCAGTCTCCATCCAAACATGGGTCGGAAAGTGCACCGAGAGCCAAGAATAAACGGAATGAAGAGGGAAGACTGCCTTGCACTTCTTCAAGTCAATGGACATGCATATCATCCTCAGGCCCTGATATATGCTCGTAGGGAAAGCCAAAGAAAATTGTGTACCACGAGCCATGCGACTGGCAACCCGAAAAACGGATGGCCAGAGCATGCCTACATGACCATGGGGAAGCACGAATCCACAAATCCAGGCGGAAATGAATGCTGCTTGATAGACTTCATCCCGGTAAGCAACTTCCACGCCTAGGAAATCCATCTTGCTTTTAATAGGTGTTGTGTGGAACATTTTCCAACACAACCCGCTGTGTACGGTCCAAATAATAACCAGTAAAACCGGGTCAAATCCACAGGAAACAGGGAATTGTCAATAATTTATCAAATTTAAGCAGTGAATAAAATTAAACTGAATGAATATTTGGTTTATCTAAAATCCTAATTGCAATTAATTAAAATAAAGCAATAAAAATGTCCAACACCACAAATCAAGAGAGAAGATTGAATTAATATGCTAGATGATGAATGGGGATCCCTAGATCTTTCAATAATTGACAAACTTGCAAATTGCATATAAAAATCCAATTTTTAATCAATTTAATACCTACTTAGAACAATCACAATTTAGAAACCTCTCGACTTTAGTGACATGCAACTCCTCTGGCTAGTGATTATCCTAAGTTTGGTTCTAACAAATTTTGTACTTTCTCAAGCACAAATTATTAGAATTAATCTGCCAGTTATCTGTTTAAGTATTTTTCAATCGCCTAAACAATATAAAGCCCTAGTTCAGATCTCCTTTCGGTCTCACTAAACAAAATAAGAACTGAACAGATTAACATTATATTAACAAAATTCATACAACAAAAGCAATGTCAACAATATCTAAATCTAGGTCTACCCAAACATTGGGTCTAGCCTAACATGTTCATACAAAGACAGAAAGTAATAATAAAAGAAAACATAGTCTAGTGAAACATCTGGTGAAGTAACGCCAATGTAGGATTCTTGTCATATCTTCAATGAGTTGCCTTCTTTCCCATCTTCTCTTGATTTGGATGATGGATGAAAAATATTTTTAATGAGATAAAGAGATGGGAAAGGAAATTCTAAGCGTTTTGATAGGTGGAACTTTCAAATCGACCTAGAAACGAGCTATTTATGGCCCAAAACGTGAAACCCTAAAATGCAGGTGCAGGAGGCGCGCACTCGTCGCGCTGTATTCGCTCCGTAGCGCGCGGGGAGAGCGCAACGCGCTGGTCGCTCGCTCGGCACGCGTTCCGGATTGTTTTCATCATTTTTCTTCCTTTTTCTGAGTTTTAAAGCTTCAATTGACTTCTTCTTGGTCCCTTTGGCCTTTGGCCTTTGGCCTTTGGCTTACTAAAAACACCTAAAACATGCAATCTCAACACAAAATACAGTAAAATGAATCAAATCATAGAATGAGATCATAATTCACCATTTTTACTCAAAATCATTGTTTCTAGCAAATAATGCAATAATTTCCAACAATTAAACCATTAACAAATCAATTAAACATAAGAAAATGTCACACTTTGTGCAATATATCAACATCCTCACACTAAATCTTGTTTGTCCCCGAACAAGGTAGAACTAAGACTTAGAAAGTTCAACACACATACGAGCCACGAAAATGTCTAAAAGCTAAACTACAATCAATCACAAGCTCAAGCAAATATCAAAATTAAGTTCTCATTCGTCCCCTCAACAGTAGCACTACCACTTGGCTCAACCCTCACAAAGGTTCACACAAGAAAATATATATAAGTGTATGAAGTGCTCTCATATGAACTGGGTAAAAATCACTCAAGATCAAGGCAATGCAATTATCACTATAAATTTTTAACACAATCACAAAATTACCACACTTAGAAATCATCATAAAGAATCGATAGGACTTTAAAAAGGTTGTAACGGGGCTAGGTTCATTAGGTAGGAAAATATGGATACAATAGGCTAATAAAAATTGAACAAGTATTCTTTTTCCAAGATTCACTTCATCAAAAAATTAAACCCAAATATCCAAACATATAGAACCACACCCCATCACATCAATATCATCAACCCAAACTATAGAATGAAGTAGTATGTGCCTCCAAATATCTTGGGCTTTCAACAGCTCAGTTTCACAATTTTATTTAGAAGAATCTCACTATCTAACATTGCAGACGGGACTTCAACTCTTAATTATTCTTGACTTAGAGTGTATACTCTTTGTCAGAGGAACGATTATGCCAGCTATATATATCCACATTTTTTTTGGGGCACTATATTACTTTTACAAAGCTCAACTCTTCTTCCAATCTTCACATAATACCCCTTCTAAGGCTTCCCCATAACAACAATATTCCCAACTCCCCACTAAACATTGTATCACTTGTTCCACAGGTTCAAATTCTGAAGGCTTAAAAATATGTGGCTAGTGATATAGTGGCTCATCAAAGAAAATAGCCTAAAAGGCTCAGAGGGGCTTCCCTAAAGACAAATATGTCAAGAGTAGGAAGTGTTTAGGCTATGAGCTTCTAGGTGCTTATATCATATTACTCATCAAAATTTCAGATAGTAATATCATGCATTATAATAAAAAAAAAAAAATAGATCTAAAAGCATGCCTGGGTCACACAATCAAGAAAAATAAGGCCAAAAATTCTCACCCAAAGACTTTTTGGTTGAACCTAATAGTTATACAGTATGAGGGGACTCATTTCGACTTAATTAATCAATCTACTCTTACAAGTTCATAGTCAAGTTCAACCCCTGGACAAAAATACAATTACTAGTGGTGACGTACAGTGAGCAATGTATCATGAAATTGGGGTATCATCATACTCACAGTAAAGATTAACATTGTCCCCAATGTCTAAACAATAAAGCGAAGACATAGACCGTCCCAGTGATATGACTTAACCGACATGACACGACACAAAAAGGTAGGCAAGGATTATATAACATGTCAAAGTATAAAGATCTAGAATATCATATTACACAACCCAGGCCTAAAAGAAGAAATAAAAGACTCAAAGAAAAAAATAAAAATAAAAAGACAAAAAAAAATAATAATAATAATAATAATAATAATAATAATAATAATAATAATAATAATATAATAATAATAATAATAATAATAATAATCATAATAATAATAATAATAATAAGACACTCAAATCGGGTATCACTGGTTGGGTGGTGAAAATGTGGACCATGAATCCATTACAATCCTTCATCTCCTTGCTTTTTCAAGCCATTTGTCAACACTGATGCGATCACTACAACCAAAAAATCACCAGATAAGTCAAAATAATCAAAACTAACAAAAATCGACTAATAACTAGAATTTGAAAAATACTCGGGTTGCCTCCTGAAAGTGTTGCATTTAACGTCGACAGGCGGACAATCTCCAGGCTAGTGGTCTTTCAACATTTTGAGGTATTGCTCGACCACCAGCTTCATTGCCACATCATCCTTGAGGGATCGCAATATTATTATTATCATATCCGTCCATTGTGAGATCCAATTTCCTTGTTGATCTGATTTTTCTTTCAACTCTAGAGGCTTGCTCCAATGCCTTCAAGAAAGAAAAAATACAAGGAATTAGTGGCCCAAAAGAAATAAAAAGAAAAATAGGAAACTACAAAAATTCAATAAACTATAAACAAAAACCACTGTTCCCCGGCAACGGCGCCAAAAACTTGGTGTGTGGAATATTTTCCAACACAACCCGCAGTGTACGGTCCAAGTAATAACTGGTGAAACCGGGTCGAATCCACAGGGAACCGAGAATTGTCAATAATTTATCACATTTAAGCAGCGAATAAAATTAAAGTGCATGAATATTTGGTTTATCTAAAATCCTAATTACAATTAATTAAAATAAAGCAATAAAAATGTCCAACACCAGAAATCAAGAGAGAATATTAAATTAATATGCTAGATGATGAATGGAGATCCCTACATCTTTCAATTGTTGACAAACTTGCAAATTGCATATAAAAATTCGATTTTTAATCAATTTAATGCCTATTTAGAACAATCACATTTAGAAAACTCTCGGCTTTAATGACATGCAACTCCTCCGGCTAGTGATTATCTTAAGTTTGGTTCAACAAATTTTGCACTTTCTCAAGCTATAAATTATTAGAATTAATATGCCAATTATCTTTGTTTAAGTATTTTTCAATCACCTAAACAATATAAAAGCTCTAGTTCAGATCTCCTTTCGGGCTCACTAAACAAAAATAAGAATTGAAAAGATTAACTGATAATGGCCAAAATTGGCCATTATTTTCAATCTATTTCCGTATCTAAATATGGGCATTTGATCGCATTCCGGTCTTATTTAAATAAGAAACCAGTTGAATTTGACAGATATTTGCAAATTTGTATAAATAATAAACTGATATTGAAAAATACAAAAATATTGTTATTTTATTAAATTTGTGTTAAAAAATTCAAAAACATGATAAAATATTAAAAACCCCACACTTGATTAATTATGGTTCGGTGATATCTGTTCGGTGGAACACGGGTCCATTAAACAGAACACAAGCCAAATAATCAATTGGAAGAAATATCTATATTTACATACTTGTATTTATTATGCTTATATAAAAAAAAAAAAAAAAAAAAAAGAGAAAAAGAGAAACGAAAAAAATCGAGCAAAAATTGAAATGTGTAACAAGTCTTGAATGAGGCGGGGCCCACCACCTATGCAAATTGGACAGTGCAAGACACGTGAGTGTCACATGCTTGTCATCTTCCCCAAATCACTTTGGGAATTGAAATCGCACAACAGCCCTTGCTGGACTTCCAGTCACCATCTCCACAAGCTCCACCGGCTGCCGCCGTCCAACACCACCATTCTCTCATCAACACAGCCACCGCCACCATCATTGAAGCCGCCGCCTCATTCCTCCGGCAATCTTCTCCGACGAAGACCGCAGTCTCATCCTCAAGCTCCAAATCCGGTGAACACTGCAACCTCCACCAACTCCAAGCACTCCGGACGACCAATCTCAGAAACCCCAGATCCGCCCTCTTCCCGCGGCCATCCTCATCTCCGACCCACGCAGATCTCCATCCTCATTCGCCCATCTCTCCGATCAAAAGCCACTGCTTTCGGACCCTCCAAATTGCACAAACCCATGGCCGAAATGAAGGAGTGTAGCTGTGGACGAAATGAAGGGAGGGACGAAATTGAAGACGAAATTGCACAAAAGGAAGCCATGGACGAAATTCAAAATTAAAGCCATGGATGAAAAATGTAAATGGGACGAAATGAAACCATGGACGAAATTCTTTGGCTTTTGATTAAATTGATTACAAAAACAGTACAAAGAAATAGCAAAAGAAAAGGAACAAAAAGAAACAACAAACTCACACACGAAAGGAAAAGAAAGAAGAGAAAGCACAGGCAGAAAAAAAAAAAAAAAAAAAAAAAGAGGGCGTGGAACAAGGAAGGAAGGGTATGTACCTGTTGATGTTTCTGATTCTTTGTTCTTATTTGCCGGTCAATCACCGTTGAATGCCTCTCTCTGTTTAGTCTGTTGAGGTGTATTGGGATGGCATGGAATGGAATGGAAGATGCGGACGTATACATGTTCATGTGTAGTACTACCTCCGTCTCAACATTTTTGTTACGGATGATTTTTTTCACTATTCACTGTTTAACTTTGATTCAAACTTTTAGTATAGTTATGTAAGAAAAAACATAGTCAAATGAGATCTTGTTAGATTCGTCTAATCTTCTAGTTTTAGACAATCAACTTTTTATAATTTTTCGTTGTACACAATTTAAGTTATTAACCATTGAAAATGTGTCTCGGCATGTGTGTCGAAGGCCAATGTAACAAAAGTAATGAGACAGAGGAAGTATATAAGAGACACAAGATTTGCATATCTAAAGCAGATCTTAGTTAAATGTGAATCAAAGTTTAATATGATACAAAACCAGTTATTTGCGTGCAAGGTGTTGTTTGATTTGTTAATTGGGTTTGATATGGATTTGTACATATACAATGGGGATGTTTGGGAGTCAGCGGATCCGCTAGCAGATAGCAGATTCGGAGAGAGAAATGTGAGAGGATATGCTCTTTCAATATGCTATATGCTGGTCAATATGATGTCTTCCAAACATACTCTAATACTTATTTGCCAAATTTAAAGTTCTCCAGTGATGACTGATGACGGGCAACCGTTTGACTCCACATTGTATATCAATGTAGTAGTGGTGGTTAAATCCATAAAATCCAAAATTATCCAATCAAAGCTTGGATTAGATATGGATATGAGGATTTGAATTCTTTTAATGATTCAACCGTCCATCAAGTCATATGTGAAGGTGAATTTAAAGTTTTGGAACAAAGATATAAATCCATTCAAAGCGGTGGTGGAAGATTTAAAGATTCGACTTATCCAATTTAAATTTGATAGTGAAAGTAGCACAAACAAATATGGCATTCAAGGGTTGACAATAAAAACCCTACAAATCTGGCAAAAGCTCTTATAACAAAGGAAATGCAATTAAAAGTTTACTTGCTGAAAGCCCTACAAGAATCGGAATCTATAAAATAAATCCTGAATACATTTTGGCATGTACAGACTGTATTGCCTTTATTAAATATATTCCATCATTTTTTAATTTTAAGGGTTATATTGTAATTATGCTTTGGGTTTCCGCGTAAACGCTGATTAATCATCCAGAAACGTACAGTCATCCAAATTAATTACAAGTCAGCGCTGAATCATCCTACTTGCCAAGTCAATCAATTTTTTAAATCTTACATTTTTAGGTAAGAAAATCTTGAAAAAATCTTTTCATATATTTGAAAAGGATATAAATTGGAAATAAATTATAATATATTTGATATTATGATAGATTTAGTCAAACCAATATATATTTTTAATTTTTGCTCGATATATGTTATTTAATTGAATATGTTATATTTTCATATATATTATATTAATTAAAAAATTTGAGCCTGAAATATTAACCTCCATCAATATAATAAATTTGAGCCTGAAATATTACATAAAAATAGATTTAATAAACTACATAATATAAATAAAAATAATTATTGAATTTTTTTAAAATTATAAGTATAAATATAATTATAATTTTGATATTAACAATTAACATATATATTCCCCATGCTCAAGGATTGACAGTTAAATTGGGTGAATTGCATTCACATATGGCTAATTTTTAATTTAGTTTGGTTTTTAAAATTTTGGTAATAATTGTTCTAGATAATTTCTTCCATCTTTCATATGAACATATTATTAGTACTATTATGAATATATATATATACTAGTTGGCTAAGCTGTGCAGATGCACAGCGTATTGAGTGTGTACAACTGCCCATGGAGAAAGAATAAATAATTGTAGGTAAGTGTATGCGGTTTCCTTATATGATACTTTTACATTCAAAGAAATTTAGTTATATTTAATTTACAAAGCAAGTATGCAGTGTTGAGGAAGACAAAATCAAACAATATAAAATTTATTTAAACCTGGAATTTCTAACACCCGCAAAGCAGCAGAAACAAATACGAAATACACGAATTTAAAAGATACATACGAATTCAAAATAGGTGTTCTGTTACCATATTTCGTTACCTTTAGCCCTCCATTTATAATAAGTATCCCATTTCGTCTTCCTAAAATAGGTGTTCTATCACCAACCACATCTTTTATTATTGGATGATCAACATATTCAGGCTTCACTTTCATGCTGTAGAAAATGGCAGCTGCAGATGTCTCATACTTCAGAATGCACGGAATAGTTTCTTCCTTATGCTCTGAAGCATTTATGCCCTTGGACAGATTTGTAATGTAACATACTTCCATAGAGCCTGTTAGGACAAGTCTGTGTAATAAGGGCACTCATCATATTAATTAAATATGAAAAGAACCATGTCTCTGCTACACAAATTCCAGGAAGTAGCAAAAATAAAGCAGAGTTCTATGAAACATGGGAAACTCGGTTACACAGGCAATCAGGACAAATAATTTGGTAAAAGAACACTTCTACATCTTCAAGGGCACCAACATGATCGAATTGGACACCAATCTCACTTGGTGGAAACAAAGTTGGTCTCATACTCATCCTTAGCAAGATTCTGTAAATGAGACATGCTTAGAACAACAAGATAAATGAAAGTTTGAAAGTATCTTCTAAATTAATTAGAGAAGAAAACCTTAAGACTCTGGAGAGGCTTGTTGGACGCCGTTTCCTGCTCCTTTAGTCTCAAAATTGCAAGTTCAAGGCTGCACATCAAATTGGTGTTGTTAATGGGAAGAAAACAAAAAAATCATAACATAACAAAGGCATATATATATATATATATAAATTACCTTTCACAGGGTGGCTGCAATCGATCACCAGAATCCCCAAATTTCTTCTTATCGAAAGCCCTAATTTATCAAGAATTGACAACAGAATCTAAGGGAGCACAAAAAGATATTCTATAGTTCCTTTTACAACTATACGATAAGGTAGAATTAATTTTCACATGAAAAGATGCATCTAATCAAAAACCTTCTGCAAACCTAAAAGATTGAAACTTGAACCAAACCCATAATTTCTAATCCAGCCAACCAAATGTGATTAAGCCTGTCAGTGGAGGGCTCAGCACCAGTTTAAGAAGGAAAAGCAAAGTGAAATGAAGCATACTTGGATGCGAGCAGGCCGTGGCATCTAAGCTACTGCTAACACAAAGTAAACCAAACCGTGAATGCTTGCCCAACACAAGAGTACATAATCTTCAAAATTTGTACAGATATGAATATAAAGAAAGAAACTGCAAGAATGACCACAACATGTTACATATTATTGGGCAAAGCATAAATGAAAATATAGTTGTGCATGACAAAGAAGACCTGATTAAAGCAAAGGAATAATCCTTATAATTCCAGGTAGCAAGACAGGTCATACATAACAAAAATAGTGAAGAGAACAATGATGGTTCATTTAAAATAAATTAGAGAACAGGTTCCACCCTGAAGAGGTCACTTATAACTGCAATTAAAATATCCACAAAAAAAAAATAAAAAAAATCAATAAAGGCTATTCCACATCCACATAAGCACTGGAGTGGAGTACATACCCAAACAAGCTCAAATAACATGTCTTTCTCAGTCATATATCTATAAATAAATTCTACTTGATACCACATAAGAAACATTCTAGGTTGAACACAGGACATATCACACATCAAACCCTGTTCACACTATTTATGATAATCGATTTTATCTGTGCATCAAACTAATACACAACAAACAAAACTAAAAAGTACTACATATAATTTAATAATGAAACAAATCTTAAATGAAATATGGATACAGCTTGAGACAGCAGTACTCTGGATTCACGAGAAGTAACTTTAGATCTCAAAAGTCTCCATCTCACATCGCAATCAACATCACAAAGCACATGATTTTCTAATAGTTTCTTGTTTATAATTTCCAAAGAAGGATCCGGGAGCTTCTGTGCCCCTGAACTCAACAAGTTCTGCAAATCAAAATGTATGCACTTGCACTCCTTGGAGCAGAACCAATGTCCTTCAGGAAGATGCCGTGTCATAGTGCAAGTAACTTGAGAACAAATGCAAAAGAGTTTAGAAAAGAAAATTTTGACCACCAAATACAAGGATAGAAATGAGCACACCTTTAGATCAGACATCTTCTGTTTAACTAAAAAAAGAAGCAAACACATAAATATTCTATTCCTCGAGATCAGAAATCACCGAGGAACAAAATATTGAATGTCCCCCAAAATGCATCAAAAACAGAATTCTCAAAACTCCTTTTGCAATAACCCTTTTTTCCGTTTCTTGACTTCATTTAAAACACGACAACACATCTGAAAAAGATCAACCAATTTCTATATCTATATATTCTTCGAAAAGAGGAATGTCTTTCGAAACCTTTTTTGTTATAGAACAGAACTAAAAAACACTTCCCCACACGATCGAATCTAAAATCACAATTTACCAGTTTTTTATTGACATCTATGCTCTCCTCAAACTGAACTTTCTTCCTCAATCTCACCACATACCCTTCATGAACCTTCAATAGACCAAAAATCACTATCAGCCCCAACACAAAAAAAACAACTACAAAAACATGGATTTCGATCAAATCAGGAAAAACTTACAAGATATAAAAAGATGAAGGCGATAAAATAAGCCAACTCATTGCAAGAACTCAAAAACCATAGGGAGAGCAGCACAATGCCGACATGATGCAGTAGCGTCGCGTCGAGTATACTCCCCATCTGCAAGTTCAAAAATCTCTCATTTCCCTTTTTAACATTTTTCCTCTTTTCTAAGTTTCCGAAAATGATTTCTCATAGGGTAGCCTTGAATCAACCATAAACTCTCAATTATAGTTGTCTAAAACAAACAATTCAAATATGAAATTTCGAAGCAGAAATTATTTTCCAACCTTTTTTGCCAGATCCCATTTCTGACCCATTCAATAAGCAAGCACTCAGCATCAATTATAGTTGTCATAATTCATTAAACAACACAATTTGGCTGTATATAAAGACCTTGAAATAAATTTCTAGTTCCATACACACACAAAATATCTCAGAATATGAAGTAATCCATCTTAATCAAAATATTTATATCTCATTTGCCAAATCTGGTAGCAACAGTTAAGATCTTTTTTAAGTAAGATCAACTCAACATCCCTAGCTCATGTCTAAAAACGCATATGTATCCTTTTTTAACAAGAGAAAGACATCTATAACAGGGGATGAAAGCAAAGATTTCGTCACTCATATAAAACCCAAATTAAGTGCACCGACAATCAAGTACTAAAAGCTTACCACAACCATAGTTGCAGGAACCATCAATATGACCAAAAATCCCCTTTCTGAGCAAGCAATCCCTGAAGCTTCTTAGCCAAACAGAACCCTAATCCCCTCAAAAAGGCTACGAAGGCAAAAGGATTTTTTCAGAACTATACAGGTACCACTCCTAGATTCGGATATGAACAAACATCTACAGTAAGCAAAATCGGCTTCACCATCGCAATTCCGAAAATACAACAAAAGAAACTGACAACTCGAACTCCTCCCTGAACCAAAAAGCGACAAAAAACCCCCGTAACTCAAATCAAACCCACCGAAGTAACGAAAAACCGAGGAACAGAACAATACTCCTGGAAAAACAATCCCACAAAAACCCAAAACAAATACAGCCCAACAACTGCTCGCACAGGAAAAATCAGCGGAAATCCTCAATTCCTTATCCGAACCGACAAACGGCTCAACCCCAACCAAAAATTGCCAAAAGAAGCAACACGAATCAATAATACCAATGTGCAGGGTATAAAACATTTCACCATATGCGGGGGATTGGCAATTATTGCATCAGCCTTGAACCGAACTTGTGTTTCAGGATCAGGTTCTGTAAATGCTGGAAGCAAGGAGAAAACAATATCTTTTATTTGATGCCTTTGAACTTGTACTTCAGAAGGTCCAGATGGCAAGAAACCCTTATTCTTGACCATGTCTGAAAAAGGCATATATACACAAACTACTTTGATTCATTTCAGTTCAAAAGTTCTTCCCTACCAAAACCACCAACTCTATGCCAAAGCAATAAGTAATCTTCTACACAAGCAACAAAGGCCAGACTGGCCAGTCGCCCTTCAGAAGTCACAAGTAGTAACTAATATCATCTCCAGAATAGTAATTAAAAACATCATTATAATTAGTAATCGATGAAAAGAAATTACCTTGACTTGCACTATAAGACGGAACAATATCTTTGGAAGCATCTTTATCTGTGTCATTTCCGGCCATAATTGCTAACAGAATACTTCTTTTGTATCCTTTCACCGGTAAATTGAGATGCTGAAAGTGGACTTTCCAGTGTCTAATTAATCATAGAATTCCCTGAACTACTTGGAATGTTAAGAACAAGACTGTCAGCTGAAAAAAGAAAGAAAGAAAGAGCAATTTTTGTCTCATCCAAGGTTTTGGACAAGTAAATCAACTAAAGTCATAAGAAACTACCACACTCTGTGACGAAGACACAAGGTTGTGGCTTTCTGAGATACCCAATTCTCCTTGAACAAGGGGTCTCTCGATATCATCATCCTGTATCAAGAATGTTGCAACATGTTAATACTCCGAGAACGTAATTCATATAATCCAAAATAGTATATGAAATGCAAATCTCTATAAATGAGCAATGGCAAAAATAATTTGGTGAAGACATGCATAATATACATGGTAAACAACAGAAACTACATATATATTGACAAAAGAAGCAATAAAGAAGAAGGGAAATAAGAGTACCTGTGTTAGATATTAAGTTATTTGTGAGCTATAAAGAAGAAATAATAAATGTCAAATTGGTTTGTGCAATTGTTGGGCCTCTAAGAGAAGGAAACTAAGGGAAGTAAGTCTCAATCGCCCCTTCCCAAAAGTCAAAATTTCAGTCATAAAAAACAGAAATGCAAGATCTAGTAACTATCCGAAAACATGAAAATCAAATGCAAAAACTCTCAATAAAGAAGACTTCTCGCTGTTCCCACAATTCACCCAATCATTTTACATGCTTACAAGATCAGAGGATAAATCATTCAAAAAATGCTAACATAAAGGGAATCCACCATAACCTTGCGATTTCTTCATTACAATAAATATAAATGCCCAGTATATCCTGATTTCAGATCATCATAAAGTTACTCCAAACTTTAACCCAGATTAAGAAAATATCCCATAAATTATGTTTAAACGATCTTAAGAAAATGTTGCAGTTGGTACAGATTCTCGATTTTTGCTTATCGGAGATAAAAATAAAGCAAGATTGGCAAAGACAAAGCTACTGAAAGAATGAAATAAAAGCACATAGAGAATTAACAAGAAAATCTGGTGACCTTTGAATTTTGAATGGTCCTGAAACCCTGTAACATTGTTAACAGGTTAAGTTTGAAATTTGTAAATTGTAATGAGAATAAATACACTCAAACGGAAAACTGATTTCTGATAAAACAATAGTATGTTAATAGGGTGATTATTTTACCGGGAAAATGGCTTGTGATGAAGCCCACAAGCTTAGTCACAGGATTCCACAAGCTTGGAGGCTTTCCCATCCAAAGATCTCTCAAGCTCAAATCCCATCTAAACAATCAAATTATGATATTGATATAATTACTGGAGCTATGAAGAATTTAAACATAATCAAGCAAAAGAAAAGATGTGATCATAATATTATAGAATTATTTGCACCTCATGCATCAGGCCACGCTCCTCCGCCAAAGGTAATGGGCTTGGCCACTTGACCATCTTTCTTAGATCATAGCCTGTCAAAACAATACTGTAAGACTGATGTCATGCAAATAAAGCAATTTAAATTTGATTGTTCTCCAAATGCCTTTCAAACATACACATTGGTATGAGTCAATTGGTGTATATAGAATATAATAACCACTAAAGAGAAATATTGATATATGTGTGCCTCTAGAGTAAGCAAAGACTTAAGTACCCCAAATCAAGTATTCTACAACTAAGCTTATTGTCCCCAAGTAATCTCAGATCCATCAATTGCAAGTCTTTATAAGTCTTGATGGCAAACACTATCAAATACTGCTGAAAGATCTGAAATTTTAACGCACAGATGGCTGAGGCAAGTTAGGTGTGCAATATTTGGGGCCAATGTTCCAGACAATCCAAAGCCTGTCAAGTTCCTTCATTCATATCAAAACAAGCTATAAGAACTTGTTCTTAAATTCAGGCCTTTTGATTGGTCATGGGTTAACTTACAGATCAACAACTCTAGAGGGGACTCCCTTTGAGCATGAAACACCTGTCCAAGGAATACACTTTCGGCAGACATGGTCCCCTGTCAAATCTTCAGGCAAATTGATAATCTATTTTCCAAATTTCTCCAATGCCACCACTATCCAAAATAGACAAAACATGTAACCAAGAAAAGACATACCCAATGTAGCTAGCTTGTTTCAGTTGCCAAATTTGTGGGATGAACTTTACTTTAATTTGGCCATCAATGTACAAGCAAACAATACCAATACAGTGTCCAAACCTGTAGGAATGCTCATTTGCCGATTGCTAGAGTCCCCGCGAGGGTAGTTCGAATCCTCACATTTGCAACGGAAATACTTGACGAAAGCACTGAAATAGGGAAAACATATCGTGCAGTAACATTTTCAAGGAATAGGGCATGGATAACAAAACTGAATTGCAAAACGCTGAGAAAATTGCAAACAATCCAAGAACACAATTTGTCTACTGTTATAACTGGATAACTAAATTGTAAGTGAGAAATTACCAAGAATTGAAGATTCGCCCCAAAAACTGAACGTACTGTATACACATGGCTGTTATTTGCAGTCATCATGGAGGAGTTTACTTCGGTCTCAGAGAATTGCCAATCAGGAACATATAAACCGTACAACAACCCTAAATATACACCAGACAACAATAATGCGATACACCTAAGACAAGGGATCAAAATTTCAAGGTTAATGTGTACAACTGCAAATGGACATTTTCTGAGCTCATTGCTCAGATGAGAATAGAAAAATGGACATTTTGAAGTTGAACCATAAGAAAATGTATTCCTAAATACAATGTCAAATATTCTGCTTGTCTGGACTCACCAATGCCATAAATAAGTTTGGAGGAATCCATTTCCTCTGCTACTTCGACATGGAAGCCATATTTCACAGAGCGCTGAAGCAAAATACCCGATTGCAATCCTCTATAGTGAAGAAAAATAAACCTTATCAAAGTTTAATGCATCACGTGTAACTAATAAGTGGCTGTTGAGTCTTGACTTTGGGGAGGACAAAGCAAATGGTTGATGATAATATAAAGTGTTATTTAATTTTCATTAGAACCTGTAAGATACCGAGCCATCTTATCTTTTCAATGTCTACACCATATGTCAAAGAAGTAACGCCATGAAAAAATCCACCTGAAATGAAGAAGAACATTAATCACACCAGCCAATCATCTTTTGAATTGTCCTGTAATTAAACACATGCATAGCATAACTAACGAAAATACCTTGAAGAAGAATGCCAAGAAGAAACAATTTCAGTGTTCTAATGATAACCTTCCAAGTAGCATAAACTCTGACTCGATTTTTCTGTAAATTTGTGTAAGAAAAGCCTTTCAAAGCCAGGATTGGAATATGCATTCATAATATATATTTAATGAACAACAGTTCCTACAATACCTTTATCTTGCAAATATTCAGTTTCATTTTACCTTGTATACGATTGCTACAGAAATTCCAGAAACAAGAAGGAAAAAGGGCATGACGAATTCTGCCAAGTGAAGGCCATTCCAAGGGACATGAGCAAGAATAGGAAAATTTGAACCAGCATAGTCTACCAGCATCATCAACTGAAATGAAGAAAAACGAATTCACACATTAGCTTCAAACTCTATTAGCCAAAAGTCCAACAAACGTCTCAAACCCAACTATTCAGATAATCCCAAAAACTCATCGCTGGCAAACACCCAAAATTGTTGAGGAATAACCCTAGAAAATGAATATGAAAATAACAGATAAATAAATCACTGGACTTCGCTTGACTTCACAGTTCACACGAGATTAGTCAACGGATCATGAATCCACCGAAGAACACCAAACCAGAAAAGTAATGAGCTTAAAACTCAATTAAATTAAAAGGGGCATTACAAGAACACTAAGCCCTCGGAAAACGTCGAGAGACGCGATGCGAGCAGGTTTGTAATCAGCTGGTTCTTCGATGTCCGGCGCCGGCGGTTGGTTGTCCTCTTGGCTGAGCAGCAGCAACGACTCGGTCTCCGCCATAAATTCGGTGAATGGCAGCAGCGTCCTGTAGAAATCTACTTCCATCTTCCCCCATTTTTCCCCCTTCCCCCATTTCTATCCCCTAAACCCTACGCAAGGCTTCCACCGCGCCCGAAGTGGAGATTTCCGATTTAGGGTTCAGAAAGGCTTCGAATCCCGTCCCCAAAATCCTGTTGTGCACCCTCCCCTTCGAGTACCACAGGCCACGCTCCCAACTGAAGGCGATGATGCAGGGACAGGTAACGCTGCGGCGCGAGCGGGGCGGCAGCCAGCTGGGAAGCGGCGTCGCAGCGAACGGTTTAGCGCCGAGCAGGCAGGGCAACGCTGACGAAACGAACAAGGCGGAGGGATTAGGGCTAGAAGAATGGCTGGTGAGGTGAATCGAGAAGAGAAAAATGGGAGAAAATGGCTGGATTTGAGATGAAAAGAAAAGCAAGATTTTGATCCAACGGTGTAGAATCAAATTGGATATGATCCAACGGTTGAATTTGCAATTGGAGCTGGCACGGAAACCTAGGCTACTCCTCTTATAATATAGAGATATATATATATATATATGCTGTCTTCATTTTTCTTATGTCTCAAATACAAATACTTATGAACATAATAGTAATTTTGTATTCTTTAAGTTACATAATGTTAGTGTAATTTTTACATTATCTACATCAGTTTCACCAAATTATTTTTACAGTGTTCAATTGATCAGTTAAATAAGAATGAATCTTTATTCTTTTTTCAGTTATTATTCTATTAATTCTTCCATCAATGATGAATGATAATAAGCTCTCCTCTGACTTTAATTTGAATAGTAGTACTAAACATGTTTTCTAAAATTTAAAATATTGGGTTAGATAGTCAATTTTGCCACTTAATAGTCTTCATAACCTTGAATTTTAAGTTTACGACTTTTTTTTTTCTTTTTTTTTTCACTTAAGAAAAACCACAATGAATTTATATTGCCACTATTTCTCTTGATAACATAGTCTATATAAGATTCAAGGATTCTTGAATGAGCTTTAAGCAATTTGGTTTTTGTTTCAAATTTGTTTTGATTTGTTTGATTCTGGAATTCCGATGCTAATGACAATGAATTTGATATCTTTCTACATTTAGGGTTCTTAATGTGTGGATTATATATAGGAAATTAGGCAGTATTCAATGTGTTCGAAAAAATACCTCAATTTCAGTTATGTTTTTTTTAAAGTTTTGTTCTTTCTTTTTCAATTTTTATCTCGATCCTTTTGAGAAATCAACTAAATTTTGTCTCAATATCTCAGTTTTGACCTTCTTCCCCTGTTGATTAGCTTATACTTCCTCTGTTCTCTTTTAAATGCATTCCTTATGCGTTTCATGTAGTCCAACACACATTTTTAAATATTAATAACTCAAATTGTATATAAGTAATACTTATAAAAAAATTAATATTATAAACCTACGTGATTAGACAAATCTAACAACTTCTCACTTGACTATATTTTCTCTAACATAACTATGTTAAACTTTTGATTAAAATGACTTAAGGAATAGTTGATACTATGCAAATGGATCACTTGAAAGAGAACGGAGGAAGTAATTTACAAGAGGGTATTGTGAATTATAGTCCACGTTTTAATATGCCTATCATGCTTCCCCAATGTTCGGTGAACCCCACCCACTATAAGTGTTTGTGTACCTAAATACTTTTAACTATAACAATGCCACAAAATTCTTGATTTTGTTTACTTAAAAATTTATGAACGAACCACCCGTGCGTAGCGGGCAAAAAATCCTAGTAGCATGGATAAAGGAACGCTCAAAAGAAAATAAATATTTTTAGACCCTTTCACGTCTCAAATATTTTTATTTCGCCCAAACAAGTCTTGAGGGGACATCTGTAAACACGTGAAATTTATTTGCCACTAAAAATGCAACACGTGTAATTTTAAATATTAATTTAATTATTTTTAGGCATTTTAAATAAATTAAATTCTTGAAATAATTATTAATATTTATCAGACTATTTGGATCCAACAACCCAAATGGACTTATATTGGGCCAATGTGAACAAGTTCAAATGAAAGACCCACAAACCCTATGACAAATTGACCTACGATTGGGCTAAGATGAATAAGTCCAAATGCAAGACAAAAAAAACCGGCCCCGTAGGTCATATGGATCAATGGGCATTCGAAGCAGGACAATCCGTGGAAATTATTGTGGACAAACTCAAGGCCCACGAACTCCATGACCCAATGGGTGCTTGAAATGGGCCGGCCCGTTGACATCCGCCCAATGTCCACTATTTTCTTCTATAAATAGAGACACCATATCATAAATTAGGGTTACCTCTAGACACTCACGCACCGAGACTCATATGCTCAGACGTCTACACCTCTACAAATTCTCAAGACTTATACACTTGAGATCCTACCGCAACAAAACGCTGCATAAATCCCGAGAAGCCGGAGAAGAAGCACAAAAGCACTTCGACGTCTTCAAGGTTGGAGGAATAAAAGGAGTACCAGAATTCGAACAGTCATATTGGTTGATCTTCTTATATTCTTTTAAATTCTCTGTGATTGTAGACATTATCTTGTGAAATTATAAAATTATTTTGCAGTTTTTGTTTACGCATTTTTTGCACCTACACTCACGTACTAAGAGGTGCATTATTATTCCCTATTATTCCACTTTTACCGACTCTCCCCCACACTTTGGGAAGAAAATTTAGAATGGGAGTGGAGAAATAATGCATAGTTCTAGGAATATCATTTATAACAGTATATGAGTAATATTTGAAAAGTATGATATAAATATTTTTTTGGGTAAACAGTGACACTCATGTGTCGGCAAAGGTGTGTGGAAGCCCAAACCACACAAATTACAAAGAGGGATAATGGGCCGGGTGGGGATCGAACCCCAACCTATGGTTGGGAGACGAATGACCTGACCACTATGATAAGTCCCCAACCCCAAGTATGATATAAATATTAAAATAACAAATATTTTGAAATGCTTTTTATTTTTAAAAAGACTATTAAAAAAAATAGAGAGAGTATCAAATTTGAGATTCAATGGTCCAAATAAAATAAACACACACATGCTTCATTGTAAAATATAAATAAAAATATTTTCTCTCTTCTCTTTCAAATGTTCTATTTTTGTATTTCACACATTCGAATATATATTTTTAAATATTGATAATTTCAATTGTATAAGTAAAAACTGTAAAGAACTAATATTATAAAACTACGTGATTAGATTAACCTAACATTTCACTTGACTATATTTTCTCTTATATAAATATGTTAAAAATTTAATTAAATTATTTAATAAATAATTGACACTATGCCAATGAATCATTTAAAAGACAATAGACGAAGTATATGAAATTTTTGCAGAAAAAAACAACTTTCAAATCTGGGTTACATACATTATACTCCCTCCGGTTTTAAAAAATATTAACGTTGCATGGTAGACACTATTCATTGAATAACTTTGATTCGACTTTTTAACACAGTTACATAAGATAAAACATAGTCAAGTTAAATCTTGTTAGATTCGTCTAGTCACGTAGTTTAATAATTTTTTAGTTTATAAAATATGAGATATTACTCTTTAAAAATATGTATTGGATTGCGTGAAAACAAGAAATATTAAAATTTTTTGAATACGGAGATAGTATTATACTTCTATTAGTTCTAATTTTTATTTATTTTTACAGAAAATATTTAGATGCCAAAGGCTGTAATAAAGGCAAAATCTGCTACAAGCATAAGACAAGAAATAAATGCACAGAATGACAAACAGCACTACAGCAGTGGAGTCCAATTGTCCCATTGTCCAACTCCAAACCAACAAACACACTCATGACTCATTAATGCGACCGTTATTATACTCTAACTAACACCCACACCTCCAATTCAAATTTTCAAATTCAAATTAGCCGTTGGATTGCTTGACCTTCTTCTCCTTCCACCCATTAATGGCCTCTCCTATTCACTCTCTCTCACTTTCAACCCAATCGGAACCCCTTTTCCTCCTTTCTTCCATATCCATGACCGGCTGCAAGAAATCCGCAGTTTCTTCCCAGTCGGGGCACCGCAATCCCCTAATCGAGAACCGACTCCACCGCAGCAGCAGCTGCTCCAGCGACGGTGTTGTTTCACTCGGAACCCAAATTCGCCGAAATTTCGCCCTAATTGGGGATGATAAGGAGAATGCTGAACCCAATTGCGCCAATCCTGGAAAAACTGGCGACGAGAACAGCAAACCGGTTGTTCTTGAAGAGGTTTCCAGTGGGAAAAGGAAATCACAGTCGAAATCCAGGTCTGAGTTGAAGGACAATTCGTTTAAGCAGTCTTCACTTCAGATGTGTATGAAGAACTTCGAGCCGGATTCGAGCATAGCGTTGAAGATTTGGGATTCTTTCGATTCTGAGGTGCCGCATTCCGGGAACGTGTGGGACTTTTCGGATTCGGAAGCTGCCCCAGCTGCTTCGTGGTCGAATTTGCCCAACAGGTTGGATATAATCTAGGGTTTCAATCTCTGATGTTTTATTTTTAGAAAATTGTGTGTTATTTGATTAGAAGTTCTTTCTGCAGGTCATTGCTGTGTAGACCTTTGCCATTGGATGTTGGGAGGTGCACTTGTATCATAGTGAAGGAATCGTCTCCAATTGGATTCGACGGAGGGACCTTATACACACTTTACACCAATGTAAGACAGGCCTTTTTCTTTCCCTGATCTATGAAAACTTATTACAATCTTGATTGTCATAATTTTCTGTAAATCTTAAGAGTGATTTTGTGGTAAAAATAGTATCTTGGCTAAATGGCAGGAAGGAAAGGGGAGGCAAAATCGGAAACTAGCTGTGGCGCAGCACAGAAAGCGTCTGGGGAGATCAGAGTTCACCATAGCTCAGAGTCCAAAAGGCATATTGGCTCCTTCAGATGACACCTTGGTAGGGACAATGACTGCAAACATTGTGGGATCAAAATATTGCATTTGGGACCAAGGGCATCGTCTGAATTCCCTCACCAGACATCCAAAATTATTGGCTTCTGTGAGGTAAGAATAAGTGTTGTTTTGTCCGTGTATATAATTTTGGAGGTTGGGTGTATTGCTGATGTTTTTTGTTCGTATTGATGGGGTAGATTTGTCCCGACTGTATCGACATGGACAGGGAATTACAGAAGCATGAGGGCATGGATACCCAAGCACCAATCAATGCAGTTAAAGAGCACAAATCAGATACAACACTTGAATGGGTTACCAATGGATTGGGAGGAAAGCAAGGACAGGGTTCATCAGCTGTTCTCAAAGGTCCCTTGTTACAACAAGTTGACGAAGCAGTACGAGCTGGATTTCCGGGAGAGGGGGAGGGGAGGAGCCACAGGGGTGAAGATCCAGAGCTCGGTGAAGAACTTCCAGCTGACTATGGAGAGGAATGGGAAGCAGACGATCCTACAGCTGGGCAGATTAGGGAAAAACAAATATGCGATGGATTATAGGTATCCGATGACGGGTTACCAAGCCTTCTGTATTTGCTTGGCATCTATGGATTCTAAACTCTGCTGCTCAGTGTGAGTTTGTCTGATGCTCTTTTCTTGTTTGTTTGTATGTTTGTTCATTCTCTGATGAACAATGGATTTGTATGTTGTCTCTTTGTTGGTACTTTTGGTCCAATGTTTCAATTTTCAGCAAAGAAGTGATCATCATATCACTATCAATTCCCTTCTTTTTTTTTTTTTTCCTCATTTTTTCTCTCTCATATTTTTTGTTCCAAATTAGAATTGAATACCTACATTCTCCTCTCTACAAATATCAATTCCCAGGCCAAACGTTATGTACAAGATGCAATGTTCGCTTGAAGACTAGAGTGGGCATATGAACATCTATCTACTAAAATATTTTTCTGCAAAGAAATTTATTATAGATTCCAAAACTTTGGCCAAAAGAATGACAACCCTTCCATTTTTTTCACTTTTTATGCATGAATGCCATGGCCTCATGTTTGTTGTACAAAGTGCCATAGTGTTAGCACCTATGCTTGTGAATTGAAGTTTAAAATTATCTAATCGCTTCATCAATTGCTAGTCAATACCCATGGTTTATACCCATGGATTTGTCGATGCCTGTCCTTAGAATGAAAACAATGAAGTAGATTGCACTCCATATCCTCCCAATATCAAGATTCATCTCCGAAATAGCCTTTCCTTTTACTGCGGAAGAAGCCTATCAAGTAGAACCCAAGTTTTCAAATACTCTAACCATGTAAGAAGCCTGTCGAGATTTGAGCATAATTAAAAATCGTCATTCTATCCCTCAACAAGTTCTATTTTGAAACAAAATGCTTCATTCTTCAGAATATAATGTACACCTATGTTAAACTTTCCACAGCTTCTAGGTGCTCTTTAATTTTTTCTATAGAATATTTTGGTATGTGTACTATTTCAAAGGAATTCCTAAACATTCATACATTTCTGTATATCAAAAAATAATCTCAACACTCCAATCAAGAATAATCTCACCTCTTGCATGTCCAGTTAGGGGAGCTCCTGTTGTTCTTGATCTTAATCCAGCATAATAAGTAGTGTCATTGAGTGTATTCCCAACAACCTCTACCAAATAAATAATTTAGTAACCTCTAACAAATAAACATTAAAAAAAGCAAAAAAAAAAAAAAAAAAAACATATGTTATCCATGTGGTCGAGCATTGATTCAGTGATAAGCTGCAAATAAAAAACTAAAACAAATATAGAATTTAGCAAGATAATAAATGATGTGACAATAGTAAAAAAATAAAAGAACATGACCGATAGTCAAGTCCTCTAGCTTTCTCCTAAAAGCAAATCTTGCAAAAGTGAACTCTTACTCCTAAATAATAATAATAATAATTAAATTATGAGCTCAAATCCAAGAGAAATTTGTTTTGGATTTTCAGTTTGATATGACCCGAGCCGATTTCTCTACAGCTCTCAAGCTACCCATGAATAAATCCATTTATGGTTTTATTTAACAATCAAATAAAATTGTGAGTTCGAATCCAAGAGAAATTATTTTGTTTTTTCCATCATATTTTATTAAGTCAACTCCCTCCACCGGGAACCCAACGTCATGCAATATCTGCTAACCAAGATAAGATGATATGCCACCTAGCTAAGAAACAAACTAAAAACGGGTGAATTGGATATTCAACATATAAAGAAAAAACATATATATTTTTTAAAACAATAATCAAAAGTTACATGTAATCTACATTAATGAATTGTGGATTTAATATAGATAGAATAGATTCCCGAATTATTCTCACAAATTAACAGTTTTGAAGTATTTTTGATTTGGTTTTTTCCTACCGTTGAAGTCTCCATAGGAAATCAACAGGAATCTGAAGAATGATGGCCTCAGTTCTTCGAACGGGAAAATCTCCGAAGTCGGGATAAACACGTTTCTTTTTGTTTTGATTTCGACTGTTTAAAGTAGTTTATCGCTTTATTTACCTAATAATGTTCTTGCAAAAGACAAAAACATCCAAGCTAGTCTTGCTTCAAAGTACACTCTACAGGCCCACTGGGCGGTATTCATTAGCTCATCAATCGGTCCATCATTACAAACTACTACTCTACTAGTACTACATATTTGTATTTTGGTTTATCAATCTCAGAGCAATTCACTTAATTATATCTCATAAAATTCGATCAAAGTTATTTAATACTCCCTCCGTCCCATCTCAAGTGTTCTGCTTGACTTTTTGGCATTGTTCATTATTCAACTTTGACTCGATATTAATATAAATATATATTTGAAAAAAATAGTCGAGATCGTCTTGTTAGATTCGTCTAGTCGTATAGTTTTATAATATATTTTACATAATTTTTATTTGTATATATTTTGAGATCTTACGATTAAAAAAATGCATTGAATTGTGTGCAGCAATCAAACATGACATTTCAAATGGGACGGAGGGAGTAAATACTAGCTAATATGCAAATGCATCACACATATATAAAAATGGTGGAAATATGTGGTTTGTATAATTCAATTTCGTAAGATATGATTTAAATATATAGATTACCTAATTTCTCAAACAAACCTTTCTAACCCATTGCTTATTTGTTCGTTGAACGCTCTAGAATATTAGCTTTTATACTACATATATAAAAGAGGTAATAAACATTTTACGCCATCACAAGGCACTGCTTCCACTTTTGGGCCATGCTAAAATCAATTTCCAATTTTAGGCCATTAGAAACCATCTTTGACCAAATTAAGGCCATTTAGACTTATTTTGACTTTTTCAAACTTCAATAAACCCTACCAACTTTGTTTATTACATTTTGACACTAGGTTTTAGTTTCTTCATCACCTTTTGTCCAATAACCGCCCATCATGCTTCCGATAATAAAATTAAGCACTAAACTCCATACCTTGGATTTGGCCGTCTTGCTGTCGGGTTTCTCAAGCTCCGGGATTTTACGGACTTCCTTCAACCACGCAGCCGCAACCGATGGTTCACCGATTCTTGTCTCCTTCAGCAGCAAACAGCACAATCCTATTTCGTTTCCTACCTTAGGATGTAACAAGGTTTGGGGTAAAGGGTTTTAACTATATATCGGAATATTTGAAATATTTGGAAGCCTGGATTTTATTGAAGAAATATTAAAAATATTATTCAAACATATTTTCTCCTAATAGAGAAGACAGACACTTAGCTCCTCATGGAGGAAGCAAGACTCTTGAGGATGCTCTCCATATTATTACAAACACAAGGAAAATTTGCAGAAAGATAAATATTACAAATGTTTTGAAGAGTTGGGAGGATTTTTCGATGCCTTCCATCTGCTTCAAACTCTTTTATTTATAGGCGCCCGCAGACTTCAATCCCAGATTCTAATCTTCCTCTAAATCCTTGCGACGTCACTGCGTTCGTCACTTGGCCTCAATTTCCACCGGTTACATTATTGTCCTTTTGGAATTATTGCGTTAGGTGGCTTTTGTGTCAACTCTCCACCTTCTCTTGTCGGCCACTTACTGCCAACTACTCTACCCTTCTTTGTCGGCTTAATTATGGGTGTTGCCGACACCACTTTTTCTTTTACATCCAGCTAATCTTACTTTGGCTTGTGAAAGTTTTTTGGATGTTTCTTCCCTTTGTCCTGTTCGGGTCCGGATTTTTCTGGGTTATCCGAATCTTTGTACCGAATAGGGGTTTTTCCTATTCTGCACAATATGGGCATATGTGGTTATCCCATTGGCCAACATGCATCATGTTGCATGTCTTCTTTCTGGTAGACTCGGTTGCTGGCAACTTGTTTTCCCAGATGAATAACCTCTTCTTTTCGAAAGAGGTTTCCGCAAACTCTGTGCTTTTCCCTGTTAAAGAATTAACCAGGAACGATCCATTTAAATTGTTTGAGAATATTTTAAATGGATATTTAACCTTTTCCATCTCGGTGAGACAGATCCATAATCCCCATGCTCGTTGGGTGGAGATTTCATCTTCGCTAATTGAAAATACCAATGGTGCCTTCTCATCCATATACTTAACTCTGTTGAAGGCAATCATATCAGGTCTTTGTAATTTATCAAAATGAAAGACCTGATAAGAACATTTCCCGACTATTTCTGGTGCCGCTGAAATGAACTTAAGCTCCAGAATATCTCCTCTTTGCAGGTGCGAGTTGTTCTACCATGATTCTGCACCGCTGCTTATCCATCCCGGAAGTTCTTCGATTTTCGGAAATCCTGGTGATGTAGTATGGACAGATTCTAGTGCTCCAAAGTCATATCACTTTCGAACCTCTTCTGCTTTCGATCCTTCGAGCATCCAGACCCTGTTGTATCTCCCGGATGTCTCGATTACCGTCTTGCTCGGGTTAATTCCTCTTTTGGAAACCGGTTGTTCCCATTCGCCTTGGTAGTCCAGCCAGGCTATAGAAAGGACATTCTCCTCTGAATTAACCGTAGAGGTGCCTGTCATTGGCTTAAGGTTAATTTCTTCCTCTTTTACCCCAGAGACAGTGGGTTGACTTGAGCTTTCAGAAATGTGACTTTCCTCTTGCTCAATATTTTTACCGGTGTCCGATAATTGTTCTTTTGAAGCAGTGCTTGAATCTACTTCTTCATACGTGACCACTTTTGTTTGCTGGGCACGTTTCTCTTTGTTAACCAGAGAAGCTGACGCTTTCCTGATTGGCTCGAGTACTGATTCTCATAGCATTGTAATTGCTATATGGGAGGATCGTATATCATTGCGGACCATGTCCACACTGCTCAGTTGTATTTGGCCAGCTGCTTTTGCATTGATATCCAGCTGCCCAAAATGCTTTGATAGCTCCTCTAGGTTTTCTCTGAGGTGCCTGAATCTCGTAATGATGGAATTAGCTTCAAATGCTTCCATCCCTCGACAGGAAATCTGCAAGAACATTTTCATGAGATTTTGTAACATCAATATCATAAGTATAATATTGATATTCAGCTTGTCATCTGATAATACGAGCTTTTTCAATTTTTTATTCAAGTTTATTTTTTAGAAATTCCCTAACATTAGTATTATCAACCTTTAAAATAAATTTCTTTGAAAGTAAGAATAAAAGCCATTTTTTACATGTTTTTCATACTGCAAAGAATTCTTTTTCATTAATGTGCCAAAGTTTGGCTTGTTGTTCAGTGAACAACCCTCATGTGTAACTACAGGGTTCTTGCCCCGTAGTTGTTTTTCTCATGAGCACTCCTGCCCAACGAAAGTCATTGGCGTCTGTATAGACTACCAACTCATCCTCATCTTGAGGTATTGCGAGTTTCGGCAAGCTATTACAGACTTGCTTTAGTTCGTGAATTCTCTTTGTATGAATTTCTTCCCATTTCCATCTAGAGCTTTCAGTCTCTTTAAGGATTGGTCTAAAATCATTTCTATATTTTGCAAGATCTTTTATAAACATACCCGCAAAATTTACAACACCCAAGAAACTCTGAAGTTGTTTCTTGTCTTTTATTATGTCAGGAAAATTGCGGATTTTCTCCATAATGTGTTCCTGTAACTCTATCCCTGCTTCATCAATTTGAACTCCTAAGAATTCAATTTTGTTAGCAGCGATGGTAGCCTTTTTCTCAGAGAGAACAAGACCTTCCCTGTGACATGCATCTGAAAATATTTCAAGGTGTTTAATATGTTCTTTAATATTGCGAGATGCAATCAGAATGTCATCTATGTAGACGAACATAAACTCTAGATAATCCTTAAATTTATTATCCATCTTTCTTTGGAATATCCGAGAGGCATTGGAAAGCCCCATTGACATAACATTCCAAATATATTGTCCTTGTGGGGTGGAGAATGCTGTGAATTTCTTCGACTCATTCTCCATCTTAATCTGATAGAAACCAGATTTACAATCAAATTTAGAAAACACTTTAGCACCTTTGATGCAATCGATTAAGTGTTCTCTACTCGGAATGTAATAACCATCAAACTGTATTATTTTATTAATACCTTGATAGTTTATTACCAACCTGGGTTTACCTCTTTTTATTTCACCGTGGTTTCTTACCAAGAATCCAGGGCTACTATAAGCTAAGACTCTAAGCTCGATGAGTTTAAGATCGATATGGTCCTTGATAATTTGCTGCATATCTTTCTTATCCTGCATATTCATTAAGATGGGTTTGTATCGAACATACTCATATTTATATTATTCTTTTACCTGTAGAGTAGCTTCGATCTTGTTTTTATCCCACCATGCCAGAGGATCCTCGTTAAAGTTTCTCTGGATAAGTCTTTTGACATTTTCGAAGGACAATTTAGTTTCCCCATCAATGTCTAATGAAGTTATATTCAATGACTTCATTCCCTGTATTGCTTGTTTGAGGTTTATAATTTCTTCAATAGAAGCTTCATCGATTCCTTGCTATCTAAAAGACAACAAATCCTTACCAAACTTTCTTTTATCCTGCATTTTTGGATGAGTTAGTTTGGCATCATTATCACCACGTTTACTGCGAAATAATATAGGCATTAACTTGTTGAATGCCTTTTCTCTGTGCAACACATGTGTCTCATTTCCACAACTTGTGGTGAATATTAACAGTTTCTTTTGTTATCTTGAATATATTTTTTAAAGGATTGTATAAAATTATTACCTAACAAAATATCCGCTCCTGTATCATGAAAGTAAATAGGGGGCATTTTTACCTTGTACCAAGGTGTATCAAATGCTCATCCGATCATGATATTAGCCTGTCAAATACCCTTATTTAGTACTAAGATTTTCTGGAAAAATTCTCATCCTGCAATTATGGGTAATGTTTCCATAGCTTCTATAGGGAAAACCCCTGGTTTTGCCGTGCAAATACCTGATCCTGAATCAATATAAGCTGCAAAATGTTCCAACTTATATTGTTCATATATTATCCCTACTGAGATATAAATGGAAAATGGACTTGTCATTTAATTCTGATGGTATGACCCTTCAGATTAAATTCTATTCCATTATCGTTTCTTACCCAAGGTTTATGACTTTCGAGAAAACTTAATCCCAAAATCATAATCCCATTGTCTTTTCCGACGGTGCCTAAAACCCTGATTTCGTGTCCCGCTATTTCAATTGTTCCTTCATAGGTTCCAATTGATGGCTGCTGCTAGTAGTATAAATCATCACATGGAAAATGGTTAATCTTTTCAGTGATGTCAAATATTACTCATATTTCTTTCCATCCTTCAGGGCATTCAATCTTTATATTATCTACCCCAATGGATTGTGGAGTTAGATCTTTGATGAACTCCTTCCCTTTATACGCCATAATTCTATTTTCCGAAAAAGACATACGGCTTGCGTACTCAATTCTAGCACTCGTTGATTTGTCTAGAATTGGATGATCTCTTATTTGTATGTCTACTCCTCCTAACCTTGGAATCTGGGTAGGATTTGGAGTCATGATTTTAGCAAATTCCTTGAAGATTCTAGGAATTTCTATATATTCTTTCCTGAGAAATAATTCAGAATGATGAATATTGGAAACTGCATAAGAGATTCTATAAGTTATAGAATATGACATGTTCCATTCTTTCATCAGATCTTTTCTTTTAAAATCCTGATGAAGGGTTAGGACTCTGCTAAAATCTTGGTCAGCTAAGTTATAGGAAATTTTGGGATGTATGTCAAATATTAACTTCCTAGAATATAAATTTCCTACCATAGTCCCAAGCAGACCATCTCTAAGGTTGTTGATTCTTCTATCAGTGACTGATAGATGTAATTCAGAATCAATGCCTTCTTTGAAGGTTGCCTTAAGTACTACTTCGATAGCTCCTATGTGGATCCATTTCATAGTAACGACAATTTCCTCCTTCATTCTGCTTAATTCCTCAAGAATTTCTTTTTTAGGAATTCATTGCATATCCATAACATTACAAGTAAGTTCCATAGGAATTGCAAACTCACCTGCACTTACCTTATAGATGATGTTATGTCTTCTCTGGTTGAGTCCCATCTGGTTAAGAACTCATCCAATCCCGCCAATTCTGAATCCGTCATATGGGCTGAGGTTGGAATCTTGTCGTATTATTTTTTCCATGGTTCGATTCGAGATCGTCATCCTTGAAAAGAATCCAGACATGTTTCCAGTGGTCTGAATCCTTTCCTCTTCAGTCAGACTTGGTTGAAGATCCATCTGAATATGAGTCCGAGTCATTTCTTAATTCTTCCTCGTAGATGCTTTTATCCGAGGGGATGTCTTCAAACTGATAGACTGGTACCAGCTTTCCATGGTAGACTGCTTCCATGATATCCTCCGTGGCTTCGTACATTCGTATCTCATGATTCTGGGGGCAATCAGGTGAGATATGACCTCTGGCTCCACACTTCCAATAGTTGCAGTCCTTGAAATTTCGTTGGCTCGGGTATGGGCTCGTTTGAACGTTCTCTTGGACGTCGTTCTCCCCGTGCTCCTTGGGATGAACTCTTCGTCGTTCCCGTTCTTTGTCCAGTTTTCTATGTTCTGGCTTTGCTCTTGGACCACCATTCTCTTCTTCTTCGGAATGGAGGTCTTCTGAAACTCCTACTGTATGAGCCTCGACTCTTCTTCTTTCTTCTCTTTTCTTCAGATTTTCCTATAATTGTTGGAAAATAGTTATTTTCACAGCAAAGAGGGGTTCTTTTTATTTTACCTCTTAGTCTCTTGATGTTCTTTTGGGCTGCTGCTTGTTGACACCATTCTCTGAGCTTATCCTTTAAGAAGGATATTCTTCGGGCTATTGAGTCCACTGTACTAGGGGGTACTGTGTACGATGGGATCAACATCTCTCTCCATGGACTGCATATTTTTGCAAAGAACATGGGACATGCTACTTCAGCTGTCATCTTGCTCCGAAAATAGTATTTATGAAACCAGTAGATATATTCGTCTACTGTGCAAATACTTCTTAACTCCATACCCAATAGTGCTTGGGTATAGACCTTGATTTTTTTGGTTCTCTGTTCTTCAAAATAACCATCTCTTACAAAATGGGTTTTGAATAGGCCAAATCTTTCGCAGATTGTGCTTTTGGATTCTCCTTCGAGTATTTGCTCCTTTAAAGCCGTAGTGGAGGTTTTCCAGCCCAGCTTTTCCGATCCTTCGAGACTTAACTTTATTAATCTGACAAAGTTTTATTTATCGAGATCCAGGGTGGTTGCTGCAATCTTCATTGAAGCTACCCATTCATCGATCAGATCTTCGATGTTTCGGAAGTCGATAACATCAAGGTTCAGTGTTATGCCATATGGATTTAATGATTGTAACATCGTCTTGGACCACGGTGTGGATTCTTGTGCTCTACTTGGGTTCCGTCCTGGGTTTCGTCTCGCATTGAGATGCACCTTAGGATACCTGTTTATGTGGAAGTCTGTACTTTCTCTATTGGGACATCAGGCGGTCCATTGTGGGTTACGTTGGATCCTGATTCTTCCGCATAACCCAATTGAAGAACTTCATTGGGTTTTACATTAACTAGATCCATAATCCCAAGTTGGGAAAATGATTCTGCTAATTCTTGTAGATCTGATAGATCTGCCCTGGAAACACTAATTCGACTGTTTTCAGGAGATCCATCATAAGCTCTTCTTGTGATTTCTGCTTTGGAACCATAGTTGCTTTACCTTTTTGATGTAAAGCTTGTACGGGTCCGAATGCATCTCTAATATTGGCTTAGTTATTCTTGGAAGATCCAAGAATATCCTTTTTCCTTTTCTTGATATCTGAAATATCAAATTTCAGATTTAAAATCTCTTTGTTTAGATCTTGAAACAATTTCAAGATCTCTTCTGTTGATTGATTCAAGTTATTTATTTTTTCAGGTAAAATTAATACCCGATTACCATAATCTCTTGAATCGTCTTTTGGATTTCTCTTAAGTCTTGAGAGAACTTAGAGCTATCCGGATCAATTTCTTTCCAGTCAGTTCCTCTCATTTTCATAAAAGAAATTACTTTTAATAAAATCTTGTCTTATGGACAAGTTCAAGAATTTCCTTTGGAAATTTCTATTTTTTATTTCCAAAATTTGGAAATAACTCGTTGGTTTCAAATTAATTGAATCCATTAAATAATTAAATCTTCTCGATTAAGAAATAAAATATTATAAATAATATAATTAATATGTTCTTCAATAAAACCTAGGCTCTGATATCAATTTTCATGCGCTTTAGGTTTCATTTGTATAGCAAATTTTGGAATGGACTAAAGTATATAAAGTCAAACCTTTTGGGGTTTCAAAGGAAAAAAGAAAAATTTGTTGGGTTATTAATTAATTGCAAATTGGTCCTTATGGCTTAATTTCATTCAACATGTTTGTAATTGCATAATTCTGGAAATTCAATTTAGGGTGGCCTAAAAGCAGAATAGGCTCCTTGTATTGGCCTTTTTTATTTATTTCCCTTATATAAAAATACCTGAAACACAATATACAATTAGTTTTTAACAGCATATACAGATTAAAAAAGGGGTGGTGGAGTCCATGGTACATAAATTACAAAAGGAACAGGTGGGGGGGGGGATAGGCGGCCGGTGGTGAGTCGAACCTCAACTATAGGTTGGGAATCAAAGGACTTGACCACTGATAAGTATCCATCCCCACAATATACTATTATTTGAATATATATTTAATTATTTTAAATATATTTGTTCTTTATAGACGTATGCTTTTTTATATGAAATTTACAGATGTTTTAACAATATATAAATATGTTTTAGACACAAAATAGTGCAAAAAGGCACATATACAATATTACTATTAATATTTAATTTCAATCCTACATTTTTTTTGTGTGTACCAGGTAATCCTAGGTCACATTGAGCCTTACACTAATTCCTCGAAAATTTGGTGGATATGGAAGAATTGCCTCGAGGATCTCTAACATTTATAAGAAAATTTCACATTTTATAAATGTGAAATTTCAATAAAACTTTAATTTTTCTTTAATACATAATGTTAGAGATTGATATTTAATTTTACTTGCATTCTCGAAATCAAATTTATTAATTATTTTAGATTATGTAAAACCTTAAAAGAATTTTAATAATTAAAATAATTGCAGAATCAAACAATCTATTTAATCCTTGTTTGAATGAGATTTTATTTCCTCAATTTGAATATGTTGTTGAATGGGTGATATACAGCAGGTGCTGACGTACAAACCCAATGAGGTGTGCAAACCTAATGAGGTGTGCTGAATATTTATTGGTGTTTGGGCTTTAAAAAAGACTCAACAGATACAAATAAACTCATTCAGCACATACAAAACACTCATTCGGTCCTCCCTACTACATTCTCCGTTTTTAAAGAAGGTTAACTTTTGCATAGTTGATACTATTCATTTACATGTTTTAATTTAGTTTTTTAGCACACTTATATAACATAAAAACAGAGTAAGTGAGATACCAATTTCGTCTAATCCCGTAATTGTAAAATATAAAATTTTTATAATATAGTTATATAATTTTTGAGTTATAAATGATTAAAATTATATACTCCCCCGTCCCGTTTATATTGTCCCATTTTGACTTTTTACACTGTTAATGGTATAAGTTTGACCTAATTTTTTATTGCAATTATATAAGAATAAATATAGTCGATTGAGATCTTGTTTTGGATTCATTTTTACATAGTTTTAGAATATATATTTTATAGAATTTTTACTTTTACGAATTTTAAAATATTAATAGTTAAATAAACGCATTGTACTGCATGTCCAAAAGTTTTGAGAGAATACTACTAGGACAGAGGGAGTATTAAATTGCATGCAGTGCAAAAATAGAAAATTAAATAAAGATAGAGGGAGTATATAATTTAATAAGATAATAAGTGTCCAACACTCATTCATCCCTACAAACCTGATTCCAAACCGAACCACCCGTCTAGTCTCACTTTGAACGTACCATAATATATAAAGTTAAGGTAATAATTTTAAAAGTCAAAGGGCCTAAATAGAATGTGAGGACTCAAATGAAATTTGCAGAAAGGTCCTCAAGATCAAATTGGTTGGAAAAATTAAAGTTAAAGGACCATTTTAGTAATTGAAATACTTTCTGGACCTAATGAGAATCAGGGAATAATTACATGACTGTTAAATACGCATGCATTTATTAAATGTATGTATATATGAATGCCCTGTTCATATGCATGAAAGTTTTGCACCAAGTCCATTAATGTGGCTGTACACATTGATGTAGTCAAAACACATGTATCACGAAAATGAATGTCGTGAATACCTTGTCCACCAAAAGGTCCAACTGAGTTGGCTACTCCGTATTATAAATGTATGACCCATGCAGAATGAAAATGAATAAAAAACAGTTCTATATTTTTTCTATTGCTCGCTCGCATTTATTGAATCCCCATCCAATCCTTATTTTCTGCATTTACTATCCATTTCTTCCTCTCTCGCCCTCTCTCCTGCATAATCCCACTACACACATTTATACATATACATCTCATACATACTTCATATTGTTATATATAATCTACAACACGTTATCAGCACGAGGAGATTCTGCCCGAGTTACCAGAATTTGAGGTATAATTTTTATTCCAAAATTTTCAGTAAGATTATGGCTAACCTTGCAAAGCAGGAATTTGCTCCTTTAACCGTTGAAGGAAGCAATTATATGTCCTGGGCCCGAGATGTGAAAATGCATCTTACTTCAATGGGTCTGGAAGATACTATTGCTGAAGGCAAAAATCCCAGCCATCAGAATCAGGCAAAAGCCATGATTTTCTTGTGCCATCATATCGAAGAGACACTTAAAATGGAGTACGTGACTGTGGAATCCCACTGGCGTTGTGGGAAAAGTTGAAAGAAAGATATGATAATCTTAAAAAGACGGTGCTTCCAAAAGCCCTTGATGACTGGACAAACATGAGACTTCAGGACTTCAAAACAGTCCGGGAATATAATTCCGCTGTGTTCAAAATTACGGCCCAATTGGAATTATGTGGGCAAAAAATTTCTGAGGAACAAATGCTTGAAAAAACATTTTCTACGTTTCATGTTAAAAACTCAATATTGAGTGAGCAATACCATCAAAAAGGTTTTCAGAGATATTCTGATCTTATCACCTGCTTATTATTGGCTGAACAAAACAGCCTGTTGCTGTTGAGAAATCATGAATCTAGGCCCGCAGGTGCAAAACCGTTCCCTGAGGTGAACGCGGCTCAATCAGCGAAATATGTGCGTGATCGTGGGCACATTATAAATCAAAATGATGATCGTGGCCAAAATCGGTATCACAATCGAGGAGAGTTGAATCATCTCGTCAAAATAATTATAAAAATAAGCCTCGATTCGAGCAAAATCGCAGATATGATACCAGAAGGCCTTACAAACCACAACAAAGAAATTATGCAAGAAAGCATAAACAAAATAATGAAATTTGTGATCGTAGTGGAATTAAAGGCCATATGGCTCAAACATGCCACATAGCTAAACACTTAGCTGAACTGTATCAGGCCTCGAAACGAAAAGAAAGGCAAGGTGTTGAATCACACCATAATGCCCACGATGATACATATGATGATATATTAAAAGATAATATCACGCACCTGGATGCTGATGATTTTGTGGAGCCAGATACTATTGCAAAATAATATATTATATAGCTATATATATTTTGTACTTATCTTTTATAATTCCTGTTTAATATAAATAATGATATCTTGTACTTCCTTTTTTTTATTATCCCTGTATAATATAACTATGTTTTGCATTAATAATATTTATATTGCTGATGTTTAATAACCTTCTTATATTCTTATAAAGAAATGGATGCTGGAAATTCAAAAGTCGGAGATGATATCTGTCTCATTGACAGTGCAACAACGCACAGCATTTTGAAAAGCAAAAGCTATTTCTCCAATTTAAAATTGGAAAAGACCGCAGTGAAAACAATAAGCGGTAATGCAAAATGCATTGAAGACTCTGGTAGAGCTGTTATATTTCTCCCTGAAGGGACAAAAATGGTAATTGAAAATGCCTTGTTCTCACGCAAAGCTCGAAGAAATTTACTGAGCTTCAATGATATTCAAAAAAATGGATATCACATTGAAACTCCAAAAGAGGCAGATCACGAGTATCTTTTGATAACTCGAATTGAAAATGGCAAAAAATTTGTGAATGAAAAATTGCCATTTTACTCATCTGGCTTATATTATACAAAAATATGTGCCGCAGAAATACATAACCTAGTAGGCTTGAAACTACTAGTGAATTTATTAACTGGCACGATAGACTTGGGCATCCTAGCAGTCTAATGCTGAGGCGAATTATTGAAAATTCAAATGGCCATACATTGAAAAGGCAAATGATATTGAACCCAAATGAGTTCAATTGTGCAGCCTGTTCACAAGGGAAATTGATAACCAAACCATCTCCAGTAAAAGTGGGAATGTAATCCCCTACATTCCTAGAAAGAATTCAAGGCGATATATGTGGACCTATTGATCCACCGTGTGGACCTTTCAAGTACTTTATGGTACTAATTGATGCGTCATCACGCTGGTCACGCGTTTGTTTATTATCAACTCGCAATTTGGCATTCGCAAGATTACTTGCACAAATTATAAAATTGTGAGCACAGTTTCAGATCATCCAATAAAGAAAATACGCCTTGATAATGCTGGAGAATATACATCACATGCATTTGATGATTTCTGCATGTCGATTGGAATTACTGTTGAACATCCTGTGCCTCATGTGCACATGCAAAATGGTCTGACAGAATCGTTTATTAAACGATTGCAATTAATTGCAAGACCCTTGTTAATGAAATCAAAACTCCCTGTTTCTGCTTGGGGACATGCTATATTGCATGCAGCAGCACTTGTAAAAATAAGGCCGACAAGCTATCATATCTACTCCCCTACACAAATTGTGTTTGGAAAGGAGCCCAATATATCCCACTTGCGAATTTTTGGGTGTGCGGTTTATGTACCGATTGCGCCACCACAACGCACAAAAATGGGACCTCAAAGAAGGTTGGGCATATATGTCGGGTAAGAATCACCCTCAATTATCAAATATATTGATCCAAAAATGGGTGATTTATTTACTGCAAGATTTGCAGACTGTCATTTTGATGAAACTCAATTCCCGACATTAGGGGGAGGAAATGATCAACTGAAAAAAGAAATATCTTGGCAAAGTCCATTTGATTTCCTTGATCCTCGTACAAGGCAATGCGAACTTGAAGTTCAAAGAATTGTGCATTTGCAGGGAATTGCAAATCAATTACCCGATGCTTTTAATGATGCTGCTAAAGTCACAAAATCATATATAAATGATGCAGCAAATGCACCAGCTAATATAAATGTCCCAGAAGGGCATATTCCGAGTGCAAATGAACATACTGCACGCCTAAAGCGTGGCAGGCCTTTGGGTTCCAAGGATAAAAATCCACAAAAGAAGAAAATTATCCATGTGGGTGATAAATCAATCACCGATGATACTCCCGAAGGAGAAATTGATTCAACCCCCGAAAAGGTTGAACCTGAAAATATTCACCCAGATGAAAATGAAGCTATTGAAACTTCTTTCAATTATATCAATACTGGAAAATGTTGGAACCGAAAAGAAACAAACATTGATAATGCTTTTGCATACAACGTTGCACTCGATGTGATGGAAAATAACGAGGATCCCGAACCAAGATCAGTTGATGAATGTCGGAAAAGAAATGATTGGCCAAAATGGAAAGATGCGATTCAGTCTGAACTAGATTCACTGAATAAATGAAAAGTATTCGGCCCTATTGTCCAAACACCAAAAAATGTGAAGCCTGCTGGCTACAGATGGGTGTTTGTGAGAAAAAGAAATGAAAACAATGAAATTGCCAAATATAAGGCAAGGCTTGTAGCCCAAGGTTTTTCCCAAAGACCGGGAATTGATTTTGAGGAAACATATTCCCCAGTTATGGATGGAATAACATTCAGGTATCTAATGAGCCTAGCAGTACAAGAAAATCTTGAAATGAGGCTGATGGATGTTGTTACTGCATATTTATATGGCTCATTGGAAAATGATATTTATATGGAAATACCTGAAGGGTTTAAATTACCTGTCTTGCAACTCAAAACCCAGAGAAACTTATTCCATCAAATTACAAAAATCATTGTATGGGCTCAAGCAATCTGGCCGAATGTGGTATAACCGCCTCAGTGAAAGTTTGATAAAGGAAGGTTATACAAATGATCCTATTTGTCTTTGTGTTTTTATAAAGAAAAATGGGTCAAAATTCGTGATCATCGCAGTCTATGTTGACGATTTGAATCTAATTGGAACTCCTGAAGAGTTGAAAAAGGTGGTTGAATATCTGAAAAAGGAGTTCGAAATCAAGGATTTCGGGAAAACAAAATTTTGCATTGGCCTACAAATTGAGCATTTGCAGAAAGGCATATTCGTTCATCAATCAGCTTATACCCAAAAGGTATTAAAGTAATTTCGAATGGATTATGCTCATCCGCTAAATAATCCAATGGTCGTTCGGGCACTTGATCCTGCAAAGGATCCATTTAGGCCAAAAGAAAATGGTGAAGAGCAACTTGGCCTAGAAATGCCATATTTAAGCGCAATTGGCGCTTTAATGTATCTTGCAAATAGCGCGCGACCTGATATCGCATTTGCAGTCAATTTACTCGCAAGATTCAGTTCTTGCCCTACTCAACGACATTGGAAGGGCATAAAGCACATTTTTCGGTATCTCCAAGGAACAGTTGATCTTGGGTTATTTTACCCAAAAGACTCTCGACATGAGTTAATCGGCTATGCCGATGCAGGTTATTTGTCAGATCCACACAAAGCTAAATCTCAGACAGGCTATATCTATACTTGTGGCGAAATTGCTATCTCTTGGAGGTCAATGAAGCAGACTTTAACTGCTACTTCTTCTAATCATGCCGAGATATTAGCAATCCATGAGGCAAGTCGAGAATGCGTTTGGTTGAGGTCAATGACTCAACATATATTGAGGAGTTGTGGTTTAATCATTGGACCACAAATGCCCCCAACGATTTTATTTGAAGATAATTCAGCTTGTATAGCCCAGTTGAAAGGGGGTTATATCAAAGGAGATAGAACGAAACATATTTCACCAAAGTTCTTCTACACTCATGATCTTCAAAAGAATGGTGAAATTGATGTGCAGCAAATTCGATCAGAAAATAATTTAGCATATCTATTTACCAAGGCATTGCCGACTGCAACATTCGAGAAGCTCGTGAAGAAAATTGAAATGCGGCGGCTTCGAGATTTAAAATGATATCCAAATCAGGGGGAGCACTGGATACAAAAATACTGTACTCTTTTTCCTTCACTAGGATTTTTTTCCCATTGGGTTTTTTCCTAGTAAGGTTTTAACGAGACATATTCTTTATATCAAGGACATTCAAGGGGGAGTGTTAAATACGCATGCATTTATTAAATGTATGTATATATGAATGCCCTGTTCATATGCACGAAAGTTTTGCACCAAGTCCATTAATGTGGCTGTACACATTGATATAGTCAAAACACATGTATCACGACAATGAATGCCGTGAATACCTTGTCCACCAAAAGGTCCAACTGAGTTGGCTACTCCGTATTATAAATGTATGACCCATGCAGAATGAAAATGAAAAAAAAGCAGTTCTATATTTTTTCTATTGCTCTCTTGCATTTATTGAATCCCCATCCAATCCTTCTTTTCTGCATTTACTATCCATTTCTTCCTCTCTCACCCTCTCTCCTGCATAATCCCACTACACACATTTATACATATGCATCTCATACATACTTCATATTGTTATATATATAATCTACAACATGACTAAATTGATCATTATTCCAAAAGTTAATAATGTCCAAAACTTAACCCTACCTACAAACCTGATTCCAAACAGAACCACCCGTCAACCTCACTCCAAACCTACCATACTGCCTTCATTCTTCCTCTCCCGATCCGGCTCCTCATTCTCTCTATCCTGGCACTTTTTGAGGAAATACCCTTTCTCCTCCGTCATACGCGACCCCGCCGACCAGAGCCACAAACGGGCGAAGGGTGATTTTATCTAGGTTCGTTACTGTCTTCCACTCCTTTTCTATTTTGTCTTCATTCGGATCTACTTTGTTTTGTGGTTTTGAGCTTTCGTACGTCTTTGCTTGTCGTTTATGTTCTTTACGGTTCAGAATCATTGCATTATGGTTCATATCCTCCCAATGCTTTCGCGACATGAAAGCTTTGCCGCTTGGGAGCCTATCCAGAATAACGGTACTTTCAAGTTGAAAACGTGCTTGGAATCAATTTTCACTGCCATCATCGTCTTCTTTCTCCATTTTGTGGCGGTGTAAGTTCAATCGTCTTTCTGAAGTTACGAAAACGAATTATTTTTAGGATGGATAAGTTATGTTTTGCAAATTTTAATTTTTCCTTGCTGGGGGACCTTTCGCTTGAGTAACCAAATGGAATTTCTAGGAAGGGGTTAGTGTGCAGGTGGCTGCACATGCAGCCACCATGTGTGTGATGTGAGAGTTGTACTGTGGGATATATGAAATAGTATATTTTGTGTGTTGGGAAAGATGTGCTGTGTGATGTCAAAAATGTGATGCTCGTAGATGTGTTTTATGATGCGAGATGGCTTTTTTTGTGATGTCTGCACCTAAAGGCTAACCGGATTGGAATTTCTATATCTAATTCTAGGATTCTTGAAATTTGCGGTAAGTTATAGTATCGGTTGTGTTTGAAGGATGTGTGTCTGATGTCTATATGCCATTTGGGATTGTGGGCTACGTTGGAGATTACTGTGATGTGTTTTCGGCTATCTGACTATAATCCTTGCCAATCCTTGACATCGTTTCTATTTTTGGATTCTTAGTGATTTGTGTTAGGTTCGTTTAGTCAGATAACCTGTGAATTTGTCCTGTAAACTTGTTCAAACAACTTTCGTGAAAATGTTATTCAGTTTAAAATTAATAAGCAGCGGAAGATAAATAAACTGAAATAAAAGTAAAAAAACTCAGAGATTTTTTGACCCAGTTCGGCCTAATCCTACGTCTGTGGATACCAATCCAGGAGATGTCACTGTGTTTAACGTGATCCAAGATCCAAACAATAGTGAATCAAGTTTGCCAAACTCCAATCTCCAAGCGGTTGAATCGTCAGACCAAATCTCTCGTTAGTTTTGGTGAGGTCTCCCCGGCCTTGCTTCAATTCCTTGAAGGCTCTCCCTTCAAGTCACCTTTGGACGAAACCTGTTTGCAAACCCTCCTTTTAGAGTTGTTTCATTTAAGCTTGTGTGTTGACGACTCCTTGGAACCTTTGATTGATTTCGTCACACTCAATCAAAGTCACTCTTGCACTATCTCGATGAAATCACCCAAGGCTATGTTGATCGAATGATTCCTTCCTTATGGATGCTCTCTCGAACACAGTGAAGGAATGCTCTATCTCACTAAAATTTTCTCAATGACACAAGGAAGAAGAATGATCCAGAAGTCGTACTCGCCCACTCCTTGGCCGGTGTATTTGAAGTGATCAGAATATCCATTCTGAGGTAAGATATTGTTTCCATAAATCTTCCTTACTTAGAATGGAGTTGCCCGGAATGAGATATTTTGTTTCCTTCTTTCTTGAACACGGTCCGGGCAAGGATGCAACTAGCCATTGGAGAATATTTCCATGCAGATCCGCCAACTACACTTTCCACAAATAGTTTGTCGGATAAGATCGCGGTTGGGAGACGGACTAACTTGTTCAGACATCGGTTGTAAATACTTTTGCTCAAAATTGGTTCCCAACAATTTGGTCTATTGTTTTCTTATATATTTTCTCTTTGTATAGCAGTTTAATTTGAGGGTTCAGCATTTGCACCTTTGTCTCTTCCGATTTAGAGAGTGGCGGAGCTGTTACGTATGGTTTTATGTGTTGTGATATCGAAGTTTAATTAGTCGTTGCATGTTGATTGAATTTTGGTTATGTTGTTGAGGATCCAAATTCTGGTTGTAGGTTTTAGGTCTTTCACTCTTCCTAGGTGTTTTTGAAGGTAGATATCGATTCACTACAAGAAAAAGCCAATTTAACGACCGCAATTAGCGACCGAATGAATGCGGTCGCTACCAGCGACCGAAATAGTGACCAAAATTTTCTGTCGCTATTTAGCGACCGTCTAAACGACCGAAACTATTCTGTCGCAAATTCGCGACCGAATTAGCGACCGGAATTTTTCTATAGCAAATTCGCGACCGAAAGTAGCATTCTAGAGAAAATCAGTCACTATTAGCGACCGAGTTAGCGACCGCATAATTTCGGTCGCTAGTTTTCTCTCCTTTTTATTTTTTTTTTAAAATAATAAATACTCTAGCGACCGAATTAGCGACCAAAAACTTCGGTAGCTAACTGTCGCGACCGCATTAGCGACTGAAATGTATGGTCGCTAATGTTTTTCCATTTTTTTCCAATTTTTTTATTCATTATTTTGTAATTTTTAATTAATATTATTATTCTTACTAATAATTTATTATTATTTTGTAATTTAACTTAATTAATAATCATTTTCTTTTATTTATTTTTATCTAATTATTTTATTTATTTAATTAATTAATTTTAATTTTAATTTCATTGAATTTATATAGTTTAATTTTTAAATAATATTAATTAAAAATATAATTAATAACAAAATAATATTAATTAATATATAATTAAATAATTAAACATGATAAATAATAATAATGAAAAATTAAAATAAAATAAAAATTAAAATTTAATTAAATTATAAAATAAAATAAAAATAATTATATTAATAAAATAATGTTTAGATAAATAATAAATTCATATTTAAATTTAAATATAAAATATAAATTAATTAAAATAATTATTTAAAGGTAAGATTAAATGAAATAAATTAAAATAGATTTATAATAATATGATTTAATTATATATTTTAATTAATATTTTTTGTGATACCCCGCAGAGAGTCGTCACGCGCCGAGGTAAGAATTTAATTTTCAAACCTCAAATATTTTATGCGTGTCAATTATTACATGCATTACTATCAGTCCGAGTGCGACCCAACTTCGAGGACGAAGTTGATTTCTAAGGAGGGTAGACTGTAATACCCGAAAAAAATCCGAAATTTACGAATTTGGATTTATTTATCGAAATCGAAATAATTCCGAGAGAGTGGAATTAAATATTTCGGATAATCGCGACTCGGGATAGATGTATCGAATTATCCCAACAATCTCGGATAATTCATATTATGATTTTTAAGAGATTTAAAAAATCATAATATTAAAAAAAAAAAAAAAAAAATTCGCAGGCTGGTGTCCGCGCGGTGGCCGCGCGGTGCGCGCCACCAGCACGCCACCAGCAGCAGACCTGCTATGCAGGCGTTACACATGGATTTTGGCATTGATTTTCGACTTGGCACGTTTTCAATTGGTTTGAATTCAATCATCAGGCATTGTGGACGTTGTGGGGATGTTATGATTGGATTGGGATGCATTAACACCCCACAAACTCAGACTTTAAGCTCCCACAACCCACCTTGGAGGATCCTATGGAGCTATGAGAGGAGTGGGGGAAATGGATGAGGTTTGAGGGTAATAATTCGGGGGTTATGGGTTGAAAATTGTTCCCTCACCTCCCCACTATCCCATGGCAGCAATTGAAGCTATTAAACCTCTATAAATATCTCCTACTCAACCTCCATTCCACTCATTTGCAATTCATTCGAAAATTAGAATCACAGTTGAGTGTTGAGAGTTTTGTGAGTTGTTCATCATCTTGGCAGAGAGTTGGACGTGTTCAAGTGATCCAATCCTTTCTTCTAAGGTTAGGTAAGAGTTCTACTTCATTTCCTTGGTCTTAGATTCGAATCCCTTGTCCTAGAATTGAGAATTTCCTCCGACAACTCCATAATAGGTGCATTCGGTAGAAGTGTTGATTGTTGGGGTCGAGTTGGACGATTTCCAGGATTCCACCAAGGGGATATTCGGTTCTAAACTCATCTCAAGTAAGTTAGTATTGTGCACGTCGATTTTTAGGAGTTTTGGTTGAGTATAACTCGAGATATTGGATCATCTCTCTTTCTTACAAAATCTGCCAAATAGGGTTTTCCTATGACCAATTTTATTGTTCTGAGAATTCGACCATGATCCGATCATTTTTAGAAAATCTCTCCAAAATGAAACTTGTTCCTAATGTCCTAAAGATGCTCTCTGTAAATTTTTATAATTTTTGGAAATGTTTTGGTCACCCAAATTCGATCTGGTATTTTCTGCATACAAGTTGACAGATTTAATGTATGTATGTAGTCAGTTTTGTTGTTCGATTCACCCTCGCCTATGATCGTTTTTAGTGCTTGATGTCTTCATGAAATTTGTTCCATTATGTGTCTAGATTATCCCTGTAAAATTTCATGATTTTTGGAGCACATATAAAATTGTTATGAATTTTTGAACTCACTATGGTTGGATTTACTGAAGCATGAGGAATTGTAATTCAATAGCTTTCTGAAATGGGTTAAAATGACCTATTTAGAGTCCGAATTTTGAGATGGCTATTTCTATGAAAAATGCTTATTTTGATGATTCCTAGCCACTATAATTTTTCCAGAATTTTTAAAAATTGTTTACTGCATTTTTAAAGACGAATCCAGAAACTGCTACAATGCCATTTTTGGTCGGTAGATGCTATTTTGATTATTCGATGAACTAAGAGTCGATTGTTACTCATTTTTGAAGAATGTGGATTCTGGAAATGTGGAAATATTATGAAGTGATAAAATGTGGTTTTTAAACTTTGTAAGTTTTGATCGAGTGGGATGCCAATGTGGTGAATTATGTCGCCCCCTCTTTTGTAGCCAAAACGGCATTGATTATTGTGATGTATGAGTCTATACTCCTAGATGTATCCGTATGGGTTATCTAGGGCTCCGGAGTGTGTCTGTATAGGGTCCGCTGCATGCACTTACCTCGTGGGTACGAGTCCCAGAGGTTGATCCCAAGGGTTCGTCCCTAGGATATGTTTGAGTCCTTGTGGGTATAAAGTCCCAGAGGTTGATCCCAAGGGTTCGTCCCTAGGATATGTTTGAGTCCTTGTGGGTATAAAGTCCCAAAGGTTGGTCCTGTGGGTTCGTCCCTAGGATATATTAATGGGGTGTCCTCGATCATAACTAACATTGGTAAAATATCCGTGGAATATGTGTAAGAGATTTTAAATTAATTTATTTATTCGTCTTTTTAAATAAATATATTATTTTGTATACTCTCCTAAAAACTTTTAAAATTCGTTGTGCTATATATTAACTTACTCAGTACCGTTGTACTGATAAGATACGTTGTCTCTATTTTTTTTTCAGATGTGGAAGATTAGCGCATGGCATTTTACCATTTGGGATGGGAATTTCCGAAGACTTGTCGCACTTAATTTTTTTTAAATTCTTTTACGAATTCTGAACTCATGTTTGGCCCTTACTGAGCTTCCGCACTGTTTTTAAATGATACATGTTAGGCTTTACTCTGATTTAAACCTTCGGGCACTGTTTGAATGGTTTTAAATTATTTTTCTAAATTATTGATACAACTTAGCCTTAGCATCTTCTCAAGTGAGCTCGAAATGGTTCGCGTCTTGCTTGGGGAGGTGTGGCGGTGGCATCCCGGCCTGGGTTATCAAATCCGGGGTGTTACAGAGTGGTATCAGAGCCCGGAAATTTTTAAAAATATAGATATATTCTTATTTTTCGGCCCAATATAGAGGCCCAAAATATTAAATATTATTTTTAAATATTTTAAATATTATTTCCATGGGAATGAAATTTTATTTTAAAACTCATGGAAAAATATATCTCAAAAAAATTCGACAAGTCTCAAATTGTTACTATTATTTTCGGGGGGATGCATTTGCATACATGCATTATTTAAAATGTTCGCTGACTGTGTTAGATAACATTCTTATTCGGCTTGACCTTGACTTAGGAGCGATAGCTTGAGGCTAATTTATCCTTGGTCTTAGATCTTGATCGCATGTGCTTAGCGTACCTGTTAGTGTTTTGTTCGATTCGGGTGCAAGTTGCTCTTTAATTTCCACGAGGATTATATCTGCCTTAGATCTTCCAGCGTTAAATTAGGAATTCAATTACCATCGGGCAAGGTGATATCCTGTTCGAAATGATACGATGGGATCCCGATAGTAATCAAAAACCTAGAATTCTTCGTGAATCTAGTCGAGTTTGATCTTGGGGACTTCGACGTCATCTTAGGCATGGATTTTCTGACTCAATACAAAGCTGTTATTGAGTGCCAGAAGCAGAAGATTTCCTTAGACAAGAGTCGAGGGAAGAAGGTGGTGTATTACATGCAGCCTCCAAAGAAAAGCACTAAGGTGGTGAATGCCTTGAGGTTCCGCAATCTCATACAAAAAGGCTATCACTTATATGCATGCTATGTGCATAACCTCAAAGACGAGGAAAAAAAAAAAGAGAAAGAACGACATAATTCCATTCGTAAATGGATGTTCCGACGTAATGCCGCCAAAGCGAGAAGTCGAATTTAAGATTGATCGGGTACCTAGAATAGAGCCGCTATCCAAGGTGCCGTTCGAAGCTCTCTACGGACGCAAGTGTCTCCGTTATGTTGGGTTAAGGATGATAGTTCTGTGGTTGTAGGACTTCAGCTCATTGAGGACATGAGCCGACTAATTAAGGTAGTGCAACAAAAGATGGAAGCTGCACAAGATAGGCAAAAAGGGTTATGCCGATACAAGACGACAAGAATTGGAATTCCAAGTGGGAGGCAAGGTCTTGCTAAAGGTGTCACCGATGAAGGGGGTGATGCGATTTGGCAAATGAGGAAAGCTGAGTCCTCACTACATCGGTCCATACGAGATTTTAGACCGTGTAGGTACCTTGGCCTACCGATTGGCTCTTCCACCGGAATTATCACGGGTGCACAACGTGTTTCATGTTTCTCAGCTGAAGAAATATGTACACGATCCAACTCACGTCTTGCAAACTGATGTGATTGAGCTGGACGATGACCTGACGTATGAGGAGTATCCGATCGAGATACTGGACGTCAAAGAAAGAGTCACAAGAAACAAGACCGTGAGAATGGTAAAGGTACTATGGTCTAATCATGGTACCGAAGAAGCGACGTGGGAGTTGGAATCGGATATGAAGCAGAAGTATCCCAACCTTTTTCAACGCGACTCGTGAGCAGTTATGGGGACATAACTGTAGTTCTAAGGGGGGGAGGATGTGATACCCCGCAGAGAGTCGTCACGCGCCGAGGTAAGAATTTAATTTTCAAACCTCAAATATTTTATGCGTGTCAATTATTACATGCATTACTATCAGTCCGAGTGCGACCCAACTTCGAGGACGAAGTTGATTTCTAAGGAGGGTAGACTGTAATACCCGAAAAAAATCCGAAATTTACGAATTTGGATTTATTTATCGAAATCGAAATAATTCCGAGAGAGTGGAATTAAATATTTCGGATAATCGCGACTCGGGATAGATGTATCGAATTATCCCAACAATCTCGGATAATTCATATTATGATTTTTAAGAGATTAAAAAAATCATAATATTAAAAAAAAAAAAAAAAAAAAATTCGCAGGCTGGTGTCCGCGCGGTGGCCGCGCGGTGCGCGCCACCAGCACGCCACCAGCAGCAGACCTGCTATGCAGGCGTTACACATGGATTTTGGCATTGATTTTCGACTTGGCACGTTTTCAATTGGTTTGAATTCAATCATCAGGCATTGTGGACGTTGTGGGGATGTTATGATTGGATTGGGATGCATTAACACCCCACAAACTCAGACTTTAAGCTCCCACAACCCACCTTGGAGGATCCTATGGAGCTATGAGAGGAGTGGGGGAAATGGATGAGGTTTGAGGGTAATAATTCGGGGGTTATGGGTTGAAAATTGTTCCCTCACCTCCCCACTATCCCATGGCAGCAATTGAAGCTATTAAACCTCTATAAATATCTCCTACTCAACCTCCATTCCACTCATTTGCAATTCATTCGAAAATTAGAATCACAGTTGAGTGTTGAGAGTTTTGTGAGTTGTTCATCATCTTGGCAGAGAGTTGGACGTGTTCAAGTGATCCAATCCTTTCTTCTAAGGTTAGGTAAGAGTTCTACTTCATTTCCTTGGTCTTAGATTCGAATCCCTTGTCCTAGAATTGAGAATTTCCTCCGACAACTCCATAATAGGTGCATTCGGTAGAAGTGTTGATTGTTGGGGTCGAGTTGGACGATTTCCAGGATTCCACCAAGGGGATATTCGGTTCTAAACTCATCTCAAGTAAGTTAGTATTGTGCACGTCGATTTTTAGGAGTTTTGGTTGAGTATAACTCGAGATATTGGATCATCTCTCTTTCTTACAAAATCTGCCAAATAGGGTTTTCCTATGACCAATTTTATTGTTCTGAGAATTCGACCATGATCCGATCATTTTTAGAAAATCTCTCCAAAATGAAACTTGTTCCTAATGTCCTAAAGATGCTCTCTGTAAATTTTTATAATTTTTGGAAATGTTTTGGTCACCCAAATTCGATCTGGTATTTTCTGCATACAAGTTGACAGATTTAATGTATGTATGTAGTCAGTTTTGTTGTTCGATTCACCCTCGCCTATGATCGTTTTTAGTGCTTGATGTCTTCATGAAATTTGTTCCATTATGTGTCTAGATTATCCCTGTAAAATTTCATGATTTTTGGAGCACATATAAAATTGTTATGAATTTTTGAACTCACTATGGTTGGATTTACTGAAGCATGAGGAATTGTAATTCAATAGCTTTCTGAAATGGGTTAAAATGACCTATTTAGAGTCCGAATTTTGAGATGGCTATTTCTATGAAAAATGCTTATTTTGATGATTCCTAGCCACTATAATTTTTCCAGAATTTTTAAAAATTGTTTACTGCATTTTTAAAGACGAATCCAGAAACTGCTACAATGCCATTTTTGGTCGGTAGATGCTATTTTGATTATTCGATGAACTAAGAGTCGATTGTTACTCATTTTTGAAGAATGTGGATTCTGGAAATGTGGAAATATTATGAAGTGATAAAATGTGGTTTTTAAACTTTGTAAGTTTTGATCGAGTGGGATGCCAATGTGGTGAATTATGTCGCCCCCTCTTTTGTAGCCAAAACGGCATTGATTATTGTGATGTATGAGTCTATACTCCTAGATGTATCCGTATGGGTTATCTAGGGCTCCGGAGTGTGTCTGTATAGGGTCCGCTGCATGCACTTACCTCGTGGGTACGAGTCCCAGAGGTTGATCCCAAGGGTTCGTCCCTAGGATATGTTTGAGTCCTTGTGGGTATAAAGTCCCAGAGGTTGATCCCAAGGGTTCGTCCCTAGGATATGTTTGAGTCCTTGTGGGTATAAAGTCCCAAAGGTTGGTCCTGTGGGTTCGTCCCTAGGATATATTAATGGGGTGTCCTCGATCATAACTAACATTGGTAAAATATCCGTGGAATATGTGTAAGAGATTTTAAATTAATTTATTTATTCGTCTTTTTAAATAAATATATTATTTTGTATACTCTCCTAAAAACTTTTAAAATTCGTTGTGCTATATATTAACTTACTCAGTACCGTTGTACTGATAAGATACGTTGTCTCTATTTTTTTTTCAGATGTGGAAGATTAGCGCATGGCATTTTACCATTTGGGATGGGAATTTCCGAAGACTTGTCGCACTTAATTTTTTTTAAATTCTTTTACGAATTCTGAACTCATGTTTGGCCCTTACTGAGCTTCCGCACTGTTTTTAAATGATACATGTTAGGCTTTACTCTGATTTAAACCTTCGGGCACTGTTTGAATGGTTTTAAATTATTTTTCTAAATTATTGATACAACTTAGCCTTAGCATCTTCTCAAGTGAGCTCGAAATGGTTCGCGTCTTGCTTGGGGAGGTGTGGCGGTGGCATCCCGGCCTGGGTTATCAAATCCGGGGTGTTACATTTTTTAATTATTTAAATATATATTACCAATAGATATACAATATATATAAAACATAACAATATATGACATGAAATTCAACATGGCAGGATGGCACACAGATGAGCTTCAATGCTCACCACCCAGGTTCGAGACTTGTCACCAAGAATTTGGTGAATTAAATGTGGCAAAAGTGGTTACAGGTGAGGGATGGTGGGTTGAAGGGGATGGGTTCGAGGCCTCACGAAGCCAAAAATTTTCACTTATTGAAACTTTTTAGCGACCGGAAAAATCGGTCGCTGATTCGGTCGTTAAAGTTAGCTACCGAATCGTTTCGGTCGCTAATTCGGTCGCGAAAATAAAAAAAATAAAAAATGAAAAAAAATGAGAAACCGCATATTTCGGTCGCCAATTCGGTCGCGAAAGTTAGCGACCGAACATTTCGGTCGCTAATTCGGTCGCTAAATTTGGTTCGAATTTTTTCCGGTCGCTGGATGTTTACTAACGGAGGTTTTAACGACCGCACGTTGTGCGGTCGTTAAGACGGTCGCTGAGCGGAAATGGCGACCCGTATTTCCCTTTAGCGACCGAAATTGACGGTCGCTATACAGTTTTTTTCTTGTAGTGATTGCTAAGGTGTTGTGAGACATATGGAGAGTCTATGATGCTGGTTCAATTGCATTTGGACCAAATAATGATTACATTGTCTCATGGCGGTTCCTGGTAATAATAGGAGCTGTAAATTAGAAAATTTAATGTAGTAGTCGAGGAAGCAAATTCTGATGAGTTCTTGGTTAAGTAAAGTAGTACTTCATTAGTTATATGTGGTGATGATAGAATGGTAGTTTGGAATTGGATTTTTCCTTTATGTTTCCATTGTTCATTTACCCATTGTGTTTTACAGTAATTCATTGCATCGGTGTGATCAATTTCTCCTAATTTAACTACAATTTATTTTCCTCTTTTTTTTATTGAAGTTTGGGCTCTTTTTTTTTTTTTTTTTTTTTTTTTTTTTTTTTTGAAAGGATGGTTTTATTGCACATGAAGCAAGTTACATTTTCTCAGGCCCCAATCCAATGAAGCAGCAGCATTGGATACCAATACAAACCAGGAAGCAGTAAACTTACAAAAGCCAATCAAAAGAAAGAGCATGCTGGTACATCAACATAACCCCTACACGAAGTCAGTACTGCCATCGAGAATCTGCTCCTTACAAGCTCCTTTAATACCATACTTCCACCTTAGCCAATCCAGCAGCCCCTTGTTTTGCTCAGAAGTCAGCTGCCATATTCTTTTCTCTTAAAATGTGTTGGGAACTTACCTCTCCTGTGCATTTTGTAACCTCCACAATCGGTCGAAGCAAATGACGGAATCTTCAGGGGACAGAGGGAGGATCTTTGAGCCAGCAAACCACATTATACGAATCACACTCAAAGATTAATCTTTGAAGCGGAACCCTTGATCTTGGATGAAGGCTTTACACACTCGGTTAACTGCTGTTAACTCAGTGAAACTTTTGACAAATTTCCACACACGAGCATTTTCTAAAATAGGAATAAGAATTAATCCCGGTTTGATTTATTTAATGAAACCAATTTATGAGGATGTAGTTGGGATTAGGAATATATTTATAGGTTGTCACGTTTTTATTTACTCGTGTTGAGAAACTGTGCCCCGAAAGCGCACGGAGTAAAAAATTGCAGTATTTATAGTAAGTACCGGATCGTTTACTGGAGGATGTGCGATAGAAGCAGGGCCCACGTCGTTTTATAAGATTTTCCACTCGTATTACTCGATTCAAGTTTGTGTTTGATTATCAACTACTTGACAGAATTTAAACTAAACTATAAAAGCAATTAAAATTATCCTAAAAGTAGATAAAATTATTCTAGAAAGCAGATAAATTTATTCTAAGAAAGCAATTAAAATTATTCTAAGAAAGCAATAAAATTTATTCTACGAAAGCGGTAAAAATTATACTAAGCTATCTATCATTAATCTAGAAAAGCATATTTAAAATGAGACGGAAGGGACATGAAGAAAATAATAAAAATTTGACAAGATTAAGATGAAACACAATTAAACTTCCATTTTGTTACACAGATCTTAGCTTGGGATAATCCTTTCAGTTAGCTAACTCTCATGCTTTCTGTACTATGTTACCTTTAAGACATGTACTTACAGTCAGAATTTACATGCTCTTAAGAAATCAAAATCTAAGATATCACAGACTCATAACTGCCCTCACATGGCCCTGCAAAGGCACATTATTCATCTGTGGTGGACAAGCAACACCTGACAAATCAATTATTGAGATGCCAAGTACTCCCATCATTCCCCCGGTCACACCCAAAGATTCTAATCAAGTCCTGAACTATCCCATAACTCTCAAACCTAGAAACAGTTAGAACCTCTCTCAACACATCCGAGTGACCACTATACAAAGCATTTAAAAGAAAGCGGTAAAGAAAGCAATAAAGAAAGCGTTTAAAATCCTATCACTCGGAAGTTTTAAAAGCGCTACCCTGATAGTATAAGAGAGCCCCTAGTCTGGATGACAGGATGTGGATCAAGAATTCCCGGATCTTGATGAACCGCTCGCAGTGTTCACTTCCTTTCGGGTGGTTATGAGATATACGAAGTAATTTTTAAGTGTTTTTATATCACAAATTATAATTGAGTATAATGAATAATTTAAATTGGATATAACCAAATACATTAATTTTAAATACAAAAATTGATATTTTAGAAAATATCATATTTCCAATAATTTCATATTTCTAATAATAACATTTTCATTAATAATGTAAAAACTCTCTAACTAATCCTCTAAAAGACTTTCCTTCACAAGAAGGAAGTACTTTTTAATTGTTGAGTTCAGCTCAGCATCAAATTATCACTTCATAGATGAAGAATATCTATTTTTGTGATAGGTGGCCATTACTTATTACAACTAATATACATATTGCTTACCAAAAAAACTAATATACATATTGAATCGGTTTATGATCATTTAGGTCTGTTTGGAAAATAATTAGAGTTTAGCATTTGGAGTTTAAAGTTTAGAATCTTGAGTTTGAAATTAATAGTGAAAAATAGTTTTAAATTGAGATAATTTTTTGAATAATTGTGTTTGATAAATGCAATTTTAAATTAGAGTTTAGAGATTAAAATTTGGTGGTTACTAAAATTAGTGTTTACTATATAGATTTTTATAGTACTAGTACTACCTGCCCGCGGTACCCGCGGGATGTAAATTTAAAAAATATATAAAATAAATTTAAAGGTATATCTTATTTTGTTATATTATTAATGTTATAATTATTATAATTTTTTTCGTCAATGCAAAAAAGAAAAAGGTATACATTTGATTAAACTTAAAAATATATATATAATTAGAATAAATAATTCGTTGCGTAATAGAATTAAAATAATATTGAATAATTTAACAAAAATAAAAATTATTATAATTTTATAAAATTAAATGGGTCAAAACTTCACCTTCTAAGACATCTCTTACCACTCCCGTGGGAGCCAATTTACTTATTGACAGTCAATACTTCACCCTCCATGACATTTTTTCTCATTTTTTCGCGAGTCAATACATCACCCTCCAACACTCTATCATTAGACATGTATTACTTCACCCCCCAAGACTGTGTGTTTGGGACGTTATAATACTTCACCCCCCAAGATATTTTTTCTCGTTCTTATCGGACTCAATGTACTGTCAGTCAATACTTCATCTTCCAAGACATTTTTTCCCAACTCTCGCGCGGAACCAATGTATTGTCAGTCAATAATTCACCCCCAAGACATTTTTTCTCCTTCTTGCCATAACCAATATACTGCCAGTCAATACTTCACTTTCTAAGATATTTTTCCCACTCTCGTCGGAACCAATGTACTGCCAATCAATGTTTCGCCCTTCAAGATATTTTTCCATTCTCGTTAGAACTAATGTATCCGCGCCGCGCGATGCGCGGGATGTAAATTTTAGAAAAATATATAAACCTAAACGTTAAATTTATTTGAATTATATATATAATTTAATATAGTTAAGTGTTATATAATGTTATTAAATAATTTATTGATAAAAGTGAATTAAAGAAAAAAATTACAACATAGTAAGTGAAATGACTTAAAAGCTATTGTAGTGTTTCTCTGCAATGAAAATTTAATGTGGATTTGTTTTCATGCCGACTATAAGTTTGAAGAATTAAAAATTTTAAGTTGTATCCATTTATCAAGCACACCAACATGATTTATAGTTTACATTTGGTCCTGCTCATAGTGAATGAACAGGACTTCAAAAAGCATGTCACATATAAAATCAATGTTTTGACATTTCCTTCAAACATAAAATTTCGAGAAACCCAATGGCATTGAAGTCTAATTTCATTCACAAGTTAATCAAAATGATCTGGTCAAATTGCATTGATAAGATGATCGCTAGTCGAACACCCTCCTCCCAATGATCTAATTGGAATTTCAATTTTATTGAAGATGATCGTCAGTCGAACACTCCCAAATGATCTCATTAACATATGCATTGATTTAAAAGTAAAAAAGAAAAAAATCCAACTATTTGCTAACATGCATGAACATTACTTTTTTCAAAAGCATGTCACATATAAAATCAATGTTTTAACATTTCCTTCTAATATAAAATTCTGAGAAGCCTATTGGCATTGAAGCCCATTTTCATTCACCAATTAATCAAAATGATCTAGTCAAATTGCATTGATAAGATGTTCGCCAGTAGAACCCCCTGATGATCTCATTGGAAAGTCAAGCACCCCCTAAGGATCTCATTATTATTATTTGTCTAAGCATTTAAAAGTTTAAATTAGAGGACGGAATTAAGTCTTTTTAAAATCATAAAGAAAAAAGATATGAAAATACATAAATAGAAGGAAATCCTTAATAGCTGGATTGAGGCAACATAGAATAGTTCTGACTTCATTCCAGTTCCCAGGGTCCATTCCCAGGTCTAATTTTTTTTTTCAAAAAAAGTTACTGTTTTTATATAATCATATTCTTTATATTTCTTTAATTATATAGTAAATATATAAATCATAGATTTAAAAATGTAGTGGTTTGCATTATCATTCGCGCATAAACATTCAATAACGAATACATTTAAATAGATAATTTATATACAACAATTATAATGTATATATAATTGTTTTCCGTCACATTTGATTGTCCTTTATACATATATGTATATAATTTTTAAATACATAAGTAGAAATTTATATCATAGAAATCGAGGAACTATTATGGGAAACATTAAATTTTTTGACATTGTAATTGCAAATCTAGATAAGTAATATATTTTGAATGATAATCATTTTGTACAATAAGTTTGCAAAGATGGTCCTTTAAGTAGTATACTCAAAAATTGCACGTTCCAAAAAAAGAAAAAATTTGTTCTACTAAATCAAATTTTTAGATTAAATATTGAATAATATCGTTTATAAAATTTCATATATATAAAAGAAATACTTAAAGAGTCGAAATATAAATAAAATATATGTGTTCTCAATATATGAAAATTAATGACAAATTAGAAAACAACAAATTTTAGTTGTCTCGGATCTCAATCGCATAATTTTAGAAAATACTCCATAATTTAAAGACATAATGAGTAGATATTTTGATCTATTTTAAAAAAATTAGCATTACTTATTCATATTTATATTCACTATCATTCTATTTTATAAAAATAAGTTCTATTAAGTTACCCCAAAACATAAGTTTTATCACGCAAAATATTTAAATTTTAATATACGCATGCATGGCATGACAAATGCTAGCTGTAGTAAAACTAAAAAAAATATATTAAAGAGATCCTCGTTGAGAATTTTTTATTTATTTAAATTTAATATTGTAAAAAATTATTTACTAACAATATTTACATTTTTTAACCAATTATATTCCTTATTAAAAATGATGAAAAATAAATTTATAAGTGAAAGATTATGAATTGTTCTCCGTTAAATGAAGTAAATATTAGTTACTTTAATAGAGTAAATGCCAGATACATCAAAAATTAAATTACCAACAATGATATATTAATAAAAATTCAAAAATAAGAAAATATAACAAATAAATTAATAACAAAAAAAATTAGGGATTCGAACCCCTTATTAATTAAAAAAAGGCTACCTTAAAGCCTAAATATTTGGATTTTCCCATACTTTAAATAGCAAACGAAAAAAAAATAAATTGGAAGATGATGGACCTCCATTTTAGATGATGACACCAATTTTCATTTTTTTTTTAAAGAGTGATACTGATTTCATTTTCCAATAAGAACAACAATAGTCGATCGAAAACTGTTAAGAAAGTGCCATGGATCGGTTTCCAGACAACACTAGGATTTGAACACGAATGCGGAAAATAAAACGATAGCGAAGTTTACCAATTCGATCAAGAGATTCGAGATGGGGAATGACCCGAAACGATCAAGCGCATCTCCTCTTTCCGATGATCCTCCTTGGATGATTCCAACAATCCCAACTTCAAAGGATTGCAAGGTGAGTTTGCCAATCGAAGCTCACAAAGACGAGGAAACCCTCGGTGACCCCTTGAGCAAGTTTGGAAAATAATTCATCAAATTGCTCAAAAAGTTCTTTACAAGTTCAAAGGAGGGCCTATATATAGGCCTAGGGCAACTTAAACCCTAAACATAACTATTGGGCCTAATTACATGGGTTAGGCCCAATCAGGCAAAAACTAATAAAAGAAAACGCAAATTAATAAAAGAAAGCGGAAAACAGAAATGTGACACTGCGAGCAGACACGCTGCACGCGACATTTATTTGACAAAGCGTGCGGAAATGCAGCGAGGAAACGGTTCCTGGAATTGGCTAAGTCTTCAGCGGCGTCTGCTCCTCGCTTTGTCGGAAATAACGTAGCGTAGGCACATCGCGGGGAAAACTTCTCCAGATTTGGCTAAGTCCACAATTCACCTCCTAGCTTTGTCGGCCTCGCTTTGTCTGTGATATCTCCTCGCGATGTCGCGAGCTTGTAGCGGTAGCAATGCGGAGTGGGAACAACGCGAGGGTTCTATTTCCAGAATTTTCTATCTCTTTTCCCACCTCGTCTCCTTCCTCTTTCAGCTCCAATCTGATCATCATCTTCCCTTCAAGTATTGGTTTCACCTGATCCCATTCTTCAGCGTAAGTCCGTAGCAGTCCGGCCACTTGGTCGGTGAACCTTTTAGCTCGCTGTCTCGAACACGGGCCATCGGGTATCTGAACCATCGCACGGGCTACCATGCCATCCCCTCCCCCTTGAAGAGGTTGATCCATCAACCGACTAGCTTCGTCTTCATCATCTCTTTCAAATAATGACAGATCTGAAACATTGAAGGTAGCACTGATGTTAGAATGTTCCGCAGGGAGGTTCAATTTATATGCATTATCATTTATCTTTTCAAGAACTTTAAATGGACCACATCCCCGAGAGGATAGTTTGCCACGCCGCAGATCCAGGAACCTCTCCTTTCGCATATGCACCAATACCCAATCGCCTGGTTTTAATAGCAGTCTTTTCCTACCGCGATTGGAGTAATTGGCGTACTGTTCAACTGCTTTGAGTAGACTCTCACGGACATCCTTATGCAAGTCCTTAATTGCTTTAGCCCTGTCACTGCCATTAATATTAAAATGCTCACTACGAGGCAGTGGCAGCAAATCAAGTGGCGTTAGTGGATCAAATCCGTATACAACTTCAAAAGGAGACATACCTGTGGCACTATGCACATGCCGATTGTATGCGAATTCGATGTAGGGCAAGCTTTCATCCCAACTCTTCGACTTGGATGATGTTATAATTCTCAGCAGATTTCCCAAAACTCTGTTGACGGCCTCAGTTTGCCCGTCTGTCTGCGGATGATAGGAAGATGAAAACAAAAGTTTTGTTCCAAGCTCATGCCAAAAGGACTTCCAGAAATAACTCATAAATTTTGTATCTCTGTCGGATACTATGGTCCTTGGAATTCCATGTAATCTGGCCACTTCCTTAAAGAACAACTTTGCCACATGATGTGCATCATTGGTCTTGGAGCATGGTATGAAGTGTGCCATTTTAGAAAATCTGTCCACAACAACAAAGATTGAGTCCTTGGCACGGGCAGTCCTCGGTAAGCCCAAAATGAAATCCATGGAGATGTCGATCCAAGGCCCTTCAGGTGCAGGTAGTGCTTGGTATAGCCCATGGGGCTTCACTTGTGACTTTGCCTTCAGACAGATAAGACACTTTGCAATGAAGTCGACTACTTGCTTGGACATTCCTGGCCAATAGAATCTCTCCTTCAACACTTCCATTGTGGCATGTTTCCCGAAGTGTCCCATCATATCTCCTGCGTAGGCTTCTTTGATTATCAACTCTCTGATGGACCCTTTAGGTATGCACAATCTGTTCCCATAGTAGAGGTATCCGTTCAGTCGGGAAAACTCTTTGTAAGCATTCTTCTCAGTCTTCTCGTAGGCTTCCTTAAAATCTGGATCATCTGCATATTGCGCTTGGATGTGCTCAAACCCAATCAGACGCGTAGTAGCAAATGCCGCTAAAGCCATTCTCCTAGATAGTGCGTAAGCAACAACATTATCCTTCCCCTTCTTGTACTTGATCACATATGGAAAGGTTTCAATAAAGGCACTCCAGCTACCATGTCTCTTACTCAGCTGTCCTTGAACCTTTATGTGCTTTAAGGTTTCGTGATCAGTGTGGATAATGAACTCTCTGCCTCTGAGGTAATGTTGCCAGACCTTCAACGCTCTCACAATTGCATATAGCTCATTGTCATATGTTGAGTAGTTCAATTGAGCACCATTGAACTTCTCACTATGATATGCAATTGGTCGGTTCTCTTGCAATAGAACTGCTCCCATCCCTGTTCCTGATGCATCACACTCCAATTCAAACAGCTTCTCGAAATCAGGTAGTGCTAGCACTGGTGCATGGGTCAGTTTCTGCTTCAACTCATCAAAAGCCTTTTGTTCTGCTACTCCCCACTTATACTTTAGATCCTTCTTCAACAGTGAGGTGAGAGGAGCAGCAATGATGCTAAAGTTAGGCACAAATCGTCTAAAGAATCTGCACAATCCTAGAAAACTTCGAACTTCTGATACAGTGGTTGGCGGTTTCCATTCAGTGATTGCCTTTATCTTACTTTGATCAACTTTGAGCCCATCCTTCCCAACAACAAATCCTAAGAAGATCACTTCAGTCACATGAAAGGTGCACTTCTCAAAGTTGGCATATAACTTCACCTCCCGTAGTTTGTTTAGGACCTGTTGCACATGAGAAACATGATTAGTTTCGTTTGTACTATAGATAAGAATATCATCGAAATAGACAACAACGAAACGATTAATATATGGCCGGAGGGTCTCATTCATCAGCCTCATGAAAGTAGCAGGTGCATTGGTGAGACCAAATATCACCAGCCACTCGTACAACCCAAACTTAGTCTTGAAAGCGGTCTTCCATTCATCGCCGGGTTGCATTCGTATCTGATGGTATCCACTTTTCAGGTCTATCTTTGAAAAGACAGTTGCACCGCTTAGCTCGTCGAGCATATCATCAAGGCGTGGAATTGGATGGCGGTATTTTACTGTGATGGAATTGACAGCCCGACAATCCACGCACATCCTCCATTCTCCATTCTTTTTAGGCACAAGTAAAACAGGTACATCACACGGAGACAAACTCTCTCTAATCCATCCTTTATCCAATAGTCCTTGCACTTGGCGCTGGATCTCTTGGGTTTCTTCAGGATTCATTCTGTATGGTGGCCTATTGGGAATTGTAGCTCCAGGCATGAACTCAATTTGATGCTCGATTCCCCTCAATGGTGGTAATCCTTCTGGAAATTCTTCAGGGAATAAGTCTTGATTCCGTTCGAGCATCCTAGCAAAAGTCTCAGGATAGTGAGGTGCAGATTTGTCTATTACCAAAATATATTCAATAGGTTTAATGAAAGCAAGGAAACAGTAACCTGGAAATTCCGGCTCCTTCATAGCTCGTTCAATTTCAGTTTTGCCCATCAGTAGGCACTTGTCAGCAATCGTCTTGCCGTTCTCCTTTTTCTGGACTTCAACTTGCTTGCTCAGCTCCTTCCCTTTGTGCAATTTCTCTTCTTCCTCAATCTGCTTCTTCAGCTTTTCTGCTTCTCTTCTAACCGTAGCCATAGATAATGGCTTCAAGAGATACTCCTTCTTACCCTTTTTAAACTCTAAGGTATTCGGCTTTCCTCTATAGATTACATCATTGTCAGACATCCAAGGTCTCCCTAATAACACATGGCATGCGTTCATAGGAATGACATCGCATAACACATTCTCAGTGTATGTTCCTATGGTGATGGGAATTCTGGCTTGGTGCGCGACTTTGATGCGTCCACTGGCATTCATCCAATGTAGCAAGTATGGCTTCTTGTGCTCTTCTAATGGAAGATTTAACCTGCGCACATAGAATTAAGAAACTACATTAGTGCAGCTCCCATTATCAACTATTACGGTAGCACCCTTGCCATTAATAGTACAGAAGCAATGAAATAAATTCTCCCTTTGTTCATTTTCTGTTCTTTCAGCAGTTAAGATTCTCATAGCTACCATGGTCTGGAAAGCTTCCTCTTCATCAACAACCTCTCTATCTTCAGGATTCTCTTCGGCATCCTCAAGGTCATCAATTTCTTCATTACAGATTTCTTCCTCATCAATAGGTAGCAATGCTCCATTTTCAGTGATAGCAACCAACTTCTCTTCACCAGTGTCTATAAGAGCAACTTTCCTAAGATTAGGACATTCATTAGCATAATGCCCTCTTCTTTGGCACTTCCAGCAGATAACATCTCTTTTATCACGACCCCCTCTGTTTCTTTCTTGTTCAGGACCCCTGTTCCGGTCATCCCGTTGAAAGTTCTTTCCAATTTCAAAAGTGCGGGGCTTATGATTCGGATTCTGGTTTGGCACTGGAGGTTTGTTCTGTTCCTTGTTGTTGTTCCCTTGTGGTGGTTGGGGCTTGCTAACCATGGTTTGGAATTGCTTGGTCCTGCTGTTGATTTCCAACTGGTATTCCTCTTTAACTTTCTCTCAATCTTGATACACTGTTGAACCAGATGTTGGAGGTTGTCATAACCACGAATGTCAGCCTCTTCCCAAATATCTTTCCTGAGCCCATTGGCGAATCTGGCTAGTGTGATATCTTCATCTTCAATGACTTGACATCTCATTAGCAGTCGCTCTGTCTCCTTGTAGTATTCCTCCACAGATCTAGTACCCTGTGTAAGAAAGGAAAGCTTCAGGTACAAATCCTTTCTATAAGATGCTGGCACAAACCTTTGTCTCATGAGCACTAGCAATCTAGTCCAAGTTTGGACTGGCTCATATCCTATTCTCACAGCATCTTGACACACTTTTTGCCACCAGCTTAATGCATAATCTCTGAATTCAACAACAGCTAACTGGAGTTTCTTCCTCTCAGAATATCTATGAACATTGTAGATCAACTCTATCTGCTCAAGCCATTCTATAAATTCATTGGGACCGGCTGTCCCTTTGAATGTTGGAATTGTGAACTTGATGGCTTTTAGACTGTCATCGAGGTCTTCTTCCCTCCTGTCAAACTCTATGCCTTCATTTGGATCCTGCATGTGATGATTGTAATCCCTTGGTTGGAATCCACCTTGGCGGTTCCTCCTATTCTGTCGATTACCCAGTTGAGGATTTACTTCCACAAATCCTTCATCATCATCACTGTCAGAGAACGGATGCACTCCCCTTTGTCTTAGAAAATTCCCAGCATTCTGATTTCTGACTGGTCTCGCTTGCTGTGGTTCAGGTTCACGTGGTGCACATCTTGCATTGGGTCTTGGAGGCCCATTTCTACGATCAAAGTTCCCCACTTCTGAACCCTCTCCTCTGTCGGATTCTTCCACAGTACCTGCAGGAATCACAGTTTCAGTAGCAGTTTTAGGAAGTTCATTAAATTTTCGCTCAACAACAGATAAAACATCATTTTTTATTTTCTCTTGCTGTCCAATCAATTGAGATTCAAAGTGTTCAGTCATCTCATTCAGTTGAGAGTTGAAATCATGATCCATCTGATCCATTCTTCCAAATAGATCACGGCCTTGCTTGGTTACAGTCTCTCTAATTTCATTATTTTCATCTTGCATCTGTTTGAGAGTAGCTTCCATAGTTCGCTCACACTGCAAGAGAGTCTCATATTTATCTGCCATTACAAAACACTAAAGAATATATATGTATAAGATGTTAGAGAAAATAAAGACAAGAATCGAAATCTTGGAGTGATCTCACCCAAACGAATATTCACACAGTGTAGCTATGGATTGGTTTGTCACCCAAAGCCTCTTTAGCTGTTCGTGTCTTGTCACCCAATTCAGATCAAGTAAGAGAAGTGCGCTGTGAAGTTATGTACGCACAGCACAAGAACCAAAAGTACTGTTCGACTCTATCAAGAAAGGACTGACTTTGTGTGTGATATGCAATGCAAAATGATGTTGGTTTGCAGAACCGAATAGTGCAATTTTTGCAATCAACTCAAGTCAATCTTAGCTTTTGGCCGAATTCGAAAACTTGAAAGATGAAGAAAATTCCCACCCAAAAATTATGAAGAGAGAAACTCACCGGGAACTTACTCAAATGGCTTCAAGGGCTAGGTTTCACAATTGTGCCAGTCCAATATTCACCTTATTGTGAAATCACTCAAGTGGCTTCAAGGGCTAGGTTTCACAAAAGTGTCAGTCCAATATCCACTTTATTGTAATCACTCGAGAAACAAGGTAATGGAATGGTATTTGGTATGGAAGGATGAAGTAGAGTGGTGGTGGAGGCCAAAATCAAGAGAAAGGTAAGTTGCACAACTTCTGAAATTTTCAGCAGGTTTTGTTGCGCGCGCCCTGTGACTTGCAGCAGTATTTTCACATGCGATAGGATAACAAAGCGTGGTATAGATTTATGATATCTCAAGCTTATTGAAATAGAAAGATTTTGGTGCAAGAATGACGTATTTTGACTTAGGGAAGCGCCCTCACGCGCTCAAGATTTGGTAACCCGCCAGATTTTGACACATCTTACCAAATTGGCCATATCTCTCTCAAAACTTGCCCAAACGGATTGATTCAAAAACCAAATTAAAGCTAACTCAAAGATATTTCAGACCATATAAGATTCTCCAAAATATATGAAGACCTTCGATTTCAAATCAAAGCACAAAGATGCAACAGTCGCGGACACAACAGGGCAGAATTTTTGTTTTCGGCTTTTCGACACCCAAATCAACTCCGATTGCCCTCAAACCAATTCCATATGAAAGATAACACCCAAAAATAGTGGAAGAGGCACTCCCCAATATAGCAGGTCGGAAAAATCAAGATCTCCTTCAACCAAACTTTTCAGATCAACAAAAATCGAAGCAAATGAAGCACTAGTTTAGTCGATCTTGCAAACCATGATCACAATGCTAAGGGTAATGATGCACATCCACACAATGAGTGTAAGACAAGTGGAAACAAATGCAATAACACAGAATTATGAAGATCAAAGAGCAAAAGTGACTAGAATTATGAATTTCGACAAAGAACGCTCAAGAACTTCAAATCACCATATCTTGCTCAAATCTAATCCGATTTGGAAGATCTTTATATGCAGATTTATGTATTCGACACAAGGATTCCAAATATCAAATTAGATCTACCAAACAAGCAACGAATTAATACCATAAAATCAAAACGAAAATCTGGCGTGAATAGTAACTCAAGAACACGAAGGAATTTATGGATTTTGATTTATAAGAATTAAAAAAAACACCTAATGTGCTAGAAACGAGGCTCTGATACCAAAATAGAGATTACTGCCATGGATCGGTTTCCAGACAACACTAGGATTTGAACACGAATGCGGAAAATAAAACGATAGCGAAGTTTACCAATTCGATCAAGAGATTCGAGATGGGGAATGACCCGAAACGATCAAGCGCATCTCCTCTTTCCGATGATCCTCCTTGGATGATTCCAACAATCCCAACTTCAAAGGATTGCAAGGTGAGTTTGCCAATCGAAGCTCACAAAGACGAGGAAACCCTCAGTGACCCCTTGAGCAAGTTTGGAAAATAATTCATCAAATTGCTCAAAAAGTTCTTTACAAGTTCAAAGGAGGGCCTATATATAGGCCTAGGGCAACTTAAACCCTAAACATAACTATTGGGCCTAATTACATGGGTTAGACCCAATCAGGCAAAAACTAATAAAAGAAAACGCAAATTAATAAAAGAAAGCGGAAAACAGAAATGCGACCCTGCGAGCAGACACGCTACACGCGACATTTATTTGACAAAGCGTGTGGAAATGCAGCGAGGAAACGGTTCCTGGAATTGGCTAAGTCTTCAGCGGCGTCTGCTCCTTGCTTTGTCGGAAATAACGAGGCGTAGGCACATCGCGCGGAAAACTTCTCCAGATTTGGCTAAGTCCACAATTCACCTCCTAGCTTTGTCGGCCTCGCTTTGTCTGTGATATCTCCTCGCGATGTCGCGAGCTTGTAGCGGTAGCAGTGCGGAGTGGGAACAACGCGAGGGTTCTGTTTCCAGAATTTTCTAACTCTTTTCCCACCTCGTCTCCTTCCTCTTTCAGCTCCAATCTGATCATCATCTTCCCTTCAAGTATTGGTTTCACCTGATCCCATTCTTCAGCGTAAGTCCGTAGCAGTCCGGCCACTTGGTCGGTGAACCTTTTAGCTCGCTGTCTCGAACACGGGCCATCGGGTATCTGAACCATGGCACGGGCTACCATGCCAGAAAGCAATTGTGTGAGAACATCAGTCGATTTTATCTTCACGCTTCTACTTTGCATAATTGCTTTGAACCTTCATTTGACTGTGTTCAAATACTCAAGTTGGAATGTCGGAAAGGCACATGCAAAGTAAATCATTATGAGAATTAATTTAGCTAAACAAATAATTTATTGAAGAACTTGTACGGTATAATCCATATACATTATTTTTCTTTTTTAATATAATATATTAGTGAAAGCTAGGTAAATAATTGATTATTTTTTTTGATAAGTATGAGAATATTTTGTTTTTGGATATATTAATTTTTAATATAATCATGACTTCGAAAATTGTTACACATTTAAATCAATTATCGGGTTCCCAAAGTATACTTATATGTATATCAAATGATTAATAAGAATGGTAAACTTTCCAACTGTTTAATTTCACTTTAATAATATATTAATTGAATGTAGATAATTCAGTGAATATATTGTTTAGATTAATTTCAGAAAATCTATTCATTCTTACGATTCTATCAATTCCATAATTATAAAATAAGGTAGAAAATTTTAATTAATAAATTTATATTTTAACATAATGCATCATGGCGTAACTGTTTTTTTCTAAAATTAAATGTAAATTATAGATTTAGAATATAAAATAAAATTGACTGTATTTTATATTTGCCACAATGATAAATTTACACAATCTTAATACAGTATGTCGCTGAAAATACTATAATGGAGTCACTGAATTGTTCTCACTGCTCACGAATGCTATTATGTGTTGCTACTCAAAATATAGATAAAAATTACTAATTACCCATTTATTAAATCTACATCATTCATTTAAAACTAAATCAAAGGTTATAAATGATTGTTAATTAGTACATCAAAACAGTGGCTCCTCCGCATCGTAACTGAACCCTATCAAAACCATAACCTACACACTTTAAAAAGAAACTGGTGGGGTATAAAAATTACATACAATGCCAAGATTATGAATTGAGATTAACTATTTTTGGAATAATTCCCTATATGATAATCAATTACAAACCCCTACTCAAAAAATTGAAATAATAATATACAATTATTCAGCCTAGTTATAATTTTTTTTGAGGAAGAAAAACAACATTCTATTCCATTCAATACCAAGAAGTTGTAATACAGCCTACAAAAAGGGTAGCCAAAATCCATCATCGGGAGAATGAATCTTTCTAATCAACCGGCAGCTAAACAAAAGGCAATAAACTAAACATCAAAAAACACCATACATCAATGATGACCTCCGGAACCAAGGCTGGTGAAATCAAAAGCTTCACGCACCAGCATCGAGTCAGCATAAGAGACACCTTGCGCAATAGCATTAGCCCCTTGAGGACTGCGGCGTAATCCTTCCCAAAAAAATCTCCATCTTCAGCGAGAGACGCTTCCAAGAGCAGCAGCTTCATGACAAATAAGCAAAACATCCTATCTCAAGAGCCTTCCTTTGAACTCCACAGTATGCTATGTAGCTTTCAAGTAACGAATCAATAAGACAATCTCATACCTTACTTCATAGTCACATTTCACATGCAATATTTTCCAACTCCAAATGCTTCGAAACTTAAGAAACTGGAATAGGGGAGAAGACGGGGACAGTGTAATGGTCAGGGAAAGAGACAAAGGGTTTAGGGACAGCGTAATGGTCAGGGAAGGAGGCAAAGTCACTGGAATAGGGTAGAAGGGGAACCAACTAAACATAAAGAACACACTACATTTTCACAATACCACAAAATCGCTATGAACCAGCAGCTTCATAACTTTTCAACTCTTCCGCACCATCCTTATGAGCTATCTGTTTTATTCTTTTTCCTTTTTTTCTTTTTTTTCCTTTTCTTTTTTTTTTCTTTCTTTTTTCTTCTCTTTTGTTTTGTATTTTTTCTTTTCTTTTCAAGAGCCACATATCAGCCCAATTTCCTTCTAATCCCAATGCCGAACTATGATATGAAATATCCAATCAGTCACAGCCTGGTAACAACAAATCCACACACTTTCAAGAAAACATTCCAAAGCCCCTAAGGTTCCTCTCAACCGGATAGGATATAGGCATATAGCGCTTGTAAAGGTTCCCGAGGTTCCCAAAATTTGTTACCACGGAAGAGATTTTACGTTTGGGGCCATGATTAATATCCGATTCTCTTAATAGAAACAGGGAGGCTGTATGGTTGGATCGAGGATGCGGATCGAGGTACATGGGTTTAAAGTTAGCATAGAGTGTTTGAATAGGAGTGGGAAAGGTGTAGACCAGTGAAGGAATCCAAGTCCCTTCTCGTTTCCGAAGCACTAAAGTGGAAAAAAAGCAAGCTCAACATGCATATAAAGCAAGATCAAGATTACCAAACTGAGCCCCACATGATCACACATCCAATAAATCTTAAGATCAGGTCTCACCGGGTACAAACATGAGCCTTCACTGCTCTGTGTCTTGGTTCCGAAGCCGCCCGTAGGAGGGATCTAATCATTTCATGCCATCCTGTCGGTTGAAGTAAAACTTTCCACGCTTATGATATTTGACAATCAAGGAGTTTATGACATCTAGCAGCATCAGCCATGTAGATCCACAGCAGCCTTGGGTCATGAGAACTCATGGCAATTAGAACATCCAAGCAGCCCGTGGAAGCAGGTAGAGTCGTTCCACGCCAACCTGTTAGACAAATTAAAACCTTTCCAAGCCTGTAACAATTGACAATTGACAATCAACGAAGTTAGTCCATAGAGTAGCAGCAGCAATATTTGGCACCATCGTTCAACGTCCTCCGAGTGGCAATTAAGAGAGCAGCATCAAACTAGGATCATATAGGCACTAACAGCATTTTGCAGCAGCAAGACACTAATTCAACGCAACACTCGATGCAACAGAGGCCAACTGGAAGAAAGCATATACTATTGCCAACAAAATACCAACTCACGTACTCTTTCGACAATCTGCACACTCTAACCAGCGCATTCAACACCACACTTCAACTTTTCCTTCACCTGCAGCTCCACGTCGAGCCCAATGATCTGCAATTGAATTCCTTTCCCTTAATATATGGTTCACCCGAACATTCCCACCAAATTTTAGAACATTCATAATTGGACCAATCAATTCATGAAATCTCCGAGGTATCGTTCCTGGATCATTTAGCCACCGAACTACATTAATCGCGTCACATTCAAACTCCATCTTAGGTAAGGGAAAGCCCTGATCCCGCACCAACACCTTGCACACCCGGTTAATTGCTGTGATCTCCGCCTCTGTCGAGTCTTTACAGCCAATATAATCCGATAAAATGAACAAAACAGCTCCCTCGTCGTCTCTGATTACGCCCCCAATACCGGCCAGCCCAGGATTCCCAAGAGAAGACACATCCGTATTTATTTTCCACCATCCCTTATTCAGCCGAATCCACACCAAGCCGCATCTAGGTACCCTTGTCCGCTGTCTACTGCTCTGAACCAGGCGCCTATACCATTGAGAATCCAAACCTTCCAGACTCAACTCCAAACCAGACAGAAAGGCCTTCCTCCAAGAGGCTACCTTCCAGCGAACTTCTTTAATGGCAGCGTTGAAATCAATCTGTCGGCCCTTGAACATCACTTCGTTCCTGATTTTCCAGATAGACCACACGATCGCTGCCCCAGTGAGTAGCCATAAATCTCCATATCCTCGTTTGGGTGAAGAACATAACCACCATTCTAGCAAATTATTAACTTTCCCAGGTAGAGCCCAAGCAATGCCGAACCATGCCACCCCATGATATCAGATCCGGCATGAGAATTCGCATCGACACAATAAATGATCCATCGACTCAATGTCCCTCCCGCAACATGGGCAATTAATATTTGGAAATTGGATGCATCCCCGTCTGAGCAACTCTTCTCTAGCAGGCAGTGCTTTATTGAAAATCTTCCAAATTAATAGCTTAACCTTCATTGGGACTTGAAGTTTCCACAAAACACACCAGACCCCCTGCTCACTCACATCTGACTCTATACCTCTCCTCCAGCAAGACCTACTAGAGAATTTTCCGCTCCCCTCCTTCACCCCCACCAGCCTGTCCTCCAAATATCGACTCAGAGGCGTCCTCTTAAGGACTGACATCAACTCTTCCCATACCCCAATTTCCCAATCGAATAGTGGCCGCCGTAGCTTGATGTCCCATATCCACTGAAAACCATTCCATTCTCCAAGTTCACCAATCCTAAAAATGGCTAGAGTGTACAATCTTGGGAACAGCTCTCTTAGCGAGCGCCCTTCACTGACCCAGCAGTCCTCCCAGAACCTTGTTAAGCATCCATTACCCACCTTTACCCGAAAACCACCCCCTGGCCCCTCCACACTTACTCCCTCCCAAGCACTGCAAATTCTCCCCCAAACCGTCCTCCCAACCGTGGCTACTGGAGCTATAGGGCTGGAATTCCCATAATACTTTGCATTTACCACCTCCTTCCAAAGCCCTTGTTCATTCCCGAACCTCCATTTCCATTTAAGCAGAAGAGCTGAATTAAACTTCCTGGTGTCCCAGATACTCAAACCTCCTTCAAGTTTATCCCTGCAAACCCTATCCCAGTTTATCGTGTGTAACTTCCGAGCCCCTTCCCCCTCGTTCCAGAAAAATCTTCTTTTTAGGAGTTCTAACCTATCGGCAATGCCCCTTGGGACCTTGAAGAGGGATAAGAAATAGACGGGTAGGCTGCTCATTACCGATTTGATGAGGCACAACTGCCCTGCTTGTGAGAGTAATCTCCCTTTCCGCCCAGCTAATTTGTTCTCGATTTTCTCCAGTATTGGCTGCCATATGTCATTCCCATTAATGCGCCCACCGATTGGGATCCCCAAATATTTCATCGGCCAACTGTCGACTCCACATCCAAGGATGTCCGCTGCCACTCTCGTTTCCTCTTGTGAACAGTGTATTCCGTATAATGTGCTCTTTACAAAATTGATTTGTAGTCCAGTAGCTAGAGACAAACACCTTAGGATTCTTTTAATGAGAATGACCTGGTACACTTCTCCTTCACAAAATAGAATTGTGTCATCTGCGTACTGAAGGTGAGATATTACCGGCCCGTCATTGCCCGCCCCAATTCCCATAAATAACCCCATTTCAGTTGCCTTCAAAATCAGCCTGTTCAATATTTCGACGATCAAAACAAACAAGTACGGGGATAACGGATCACCATGGCGCAGGCCTTTTTGCATCTTAAAGAAATTAGTAGGGGAGCCGTTCGACAAAACCGCTGCAGAGGCCGAAGAAATACACTCCATCATCCATTTCTTCCATATGTCACCAAATCCCATTGATGCAAGAACCCGCATCAAAGCCTCCCACGACACATTATCATACGCTTTCGCGAAGTCTAATTTAATCACAAATCCCTTCCGACCAGCTGCAGAAACCGAGTGGATTACTTCCGCTGCAGTCAAAACACCGTCCTATATTTGTCTTCCTCTTGCGAACGCCATCTGTGTTGGACCTACCAGCTCGCTTATCACCTCTTGTAACCTCCTAACCAACACCTTTATAACGATCTTATATATACTTCCAACCAGTGAAATGGGGCGAAACTCACTAAACTCCACTGCATTTTTGACTTTCGGGATCAAAGTTATAAAGGAACGACCAGCCTCTTGCGGAAGTTTTCCTTCCTCCTCCAGCACCTTAAACACTTCCACATCAGATTTTATCAATGCCCAGTACCTTTTGAAAAAACCTATGTTGAAGCCATCAGGCCAGGGAGCCCTATTATCATCACAACTCCATATAGCCGATCGAATTTCCTCTTCCGTGAAGGTACATTCCAACTGGTCCCTCTCAGATTCCCTAAGTTGTGGGAGGCCGATATCATGAACATCCAGCAACTCATCCTTAAGCTTGGCAAAGGCTGACTGAAAGAACGAAATGCAAATTCTTTCACCTGTGTTTGGTCGTCTATCATCAACCCACCTCTTTTGACAGCCCCTATGTAGCTCCTCCTTCTATTTAGAGATGTCACCGCGTGGAAGAAACGCGTATTGCTATCTCCCTCTTTTATCCATCTAATTCTAGATTTTTGATACCATCTACGCTCCTCCGACAAGTATAATTGTTTTAGTTCACTCTTTTTTTCCCATCCATTCTGCTCTAATCTGCTCATCCGCTCCATGACTGTGCATTTTACCTTCAATTTCCCCTAACTCAGTCTCAGCTAACCGAATTCTCTTCTCCAGGTCTGCTGCTCCATTCCCATCCCAACTACGGATTGCCTTTTTCACATTTCTTAATTTGATGGATAACATCTTCCCCCGACAAAGCCCATTTTCATTGCCATCACCTTGCCACGCACCCTGTATTAGTTCGGTAAATCCCCGTTCTTCCATCCTGTAATTATAAAAACGGAACGGTTTCGGCCCCCATGAGTGGTCCCTCATCTCCAGACATATGGGAAAGTGATCGGAAAGAATTGATTCACACTTGCGCTGTACTATTGCACCAACCAAACATAGCCACCCTGGGGAGACGAGGAACCTGTCTAGCCTACTCCGAGCTCTTCCTCCCCTTCCAATCCAGGTAAATAGACCAGATTCCATGGGTAGATCGACGAGTCCCAACAGATCAATGAAGTCTCTGAATTCCTTGGGCGAACCTGAGTCCTCATGAGTACCATATCTTTCCCCTTCCGCCGTCACTGCATTGAAGTCCCCACATAATTGAAGTCCCGACATAGGCACCAAAGCTCCCCGTTCGCAGTATTGCATTTTTGAGACAGCACCCCCCAGAAATCTGCTCTGTCTCTCCTGATGTTAGGGGCGTGAATACAAAGAATATTCACAAACCCTGCAATCCCCCGAATATTTCCTTTAATCCATAAAAAGTGGTGACCTCTATCAACGACATTGAAAGAACAATAGTTACCGTCCCACACCATCAGGAGACCCCCTGCATTCCCTATAGCCGGTTGGAAACAAAATTCAAACCCCCTTGATCCCCATAACCTATATATTAGTCGATCCTGAATGTCACTCATTTTAGTCTCTTGTAGACAGCTTACCGCAGGACGGATTTTCTTGCATAACCTGAGCAACGCTCTCCTCCTAACCCCACCATTCAATCCTCGCAAATTGCATGTGATCATCTTCATTTTCTAATTTACCTAAACAATCACAAGATAGTACCCACTGCTTCCCTCCCAATGCCTATACCAAACCCATCTCCTCACACACCATTCGAACGGCTTCCTCTCTCTCCCTAAGGCACCCCAATGCCAATTTTGCCGCAAGATCCAAGACTGCCTCAGCCTCGGAAAAATCGAGAAGCTTCACCCCCTCCCTCGTCCTAACTGTAGAGAATTCTAGTTTCGCAAAGTACTTTTCCTTTGACCCACACCTTTTGGCTGCAATGCCACGGCCTTTTGGAACCTTCACTACAAGAAAAACTGTATTTCCCGACCACACATTGCGGTCGGTAACACCTTGATGGGGGTCGGATCTTGTGGTTCCCGACCGCAAACCGCGGTCGGGAGTGACTTTGTCGATAACTTGGTGTCGACTGCAGAAGCCACCGTCGGGAACGCTACCGACTCGCTTACCGACCGCATAAACTGACCGCATATGCGGTCGGTAGGATCCGAAAAAATTAAAAAAAATAAAATTAAAAATGTGATTCCCGACCGCCTTCCCGACCGCACCTGCGGTCGGGAACTCTGTAATAGGCCAACAGGCCATTCTGTTTCAGGTTTCCAACCTGTAAACATCCAATTTTTCAAGAAAGGACTTGTAAACATCCAAACATCCACCATCCAACCAAATCCACAACCAAATGCACAATACCCTAACATTAGAAAACATCCTCAAAACAACATAAAGAACAAGTAATCTAAAAATATTCTCAAAACAACGTAAAGAACAAGCTACATAACCTACCAACTTATCCATCCGAATAAGTAACTTGCACATGCATGAAAATCTAAGTTAAGGAAACTATAACACAAACTCCAGAACTCAATCCAAAATACACATCACTCATCATCTAGCTACAAATCATCCCCACTGTTCTTTATTTAGCCCCACATGTAAAGCTGTCCACCACCTACAGACAATTGAACAACTTTGTGAAGAACCTGATCTGAATAGGTTGTTATATAGACTTTTGCAGTCTATTTTCTAAGAATCCAATTAAATGAAACTCATAAGTAAGTGAGATTTGTAACTTTAAACCCCAAGCAACGTGGCTAAGCAGGAACACAGAGTAACAGTGAACCCTCACTAAAATTGGTTGCATATGTCTAACTTCTAATGATACAGATAAGCTAAACCAAAATAATAAAACATAGAAGATAAAAAATTATAAGTTTCCCAGTTCATACCAGCTGTACAGGCAGAAAGGAAACAAAGTGAACATAAAAAAGTATTCAAAGTAAGGGTTGTACCTTCCATAGCCGCCAAAGCCCCAGCTAATAAATTGTTACAACAAAGAAACACATATTAGATCAAGTTGTGCTTTTTATACTAATAAGTAAGAAACAAGAACAAACTTTATCCAAAATGCAGATTTACGTATAAACAAGGCCATTTTTAGTAACTGCCACTGAGTTCAAACAAGCAAACAAGACTTAAAAATTTAACTACCCCATGGAACAGGATAAAAAAGTAAAGAAGAAAAGATGAAAGTAGAAGCCGATGGTAAACTAGTTGTATAAAGACCTGTATGATTGGTTCAGGCAGCTTTTACTACAGTCTCTCCAGAAAGAGCAGCTATAGCCTTGGGGCGAGGTTGAGCCTCATAAGCAAGTTTCACAGAGCTGTATTATACTGCCAATTTATCAAAGGAAACAATAAGTGCCAAAAGCAGAAAACTACTAATTTTTAATGTCCGGGCATAAAAGAAATCACCAAAAAAAGAAGATGAGAGCCACATTGATGAATGACCCCAGAGAATCATAAAACTAGTCTCATGAAACATATAAAATCACTTTGAAAAAATGTCTTAAATTGTTAAACACAGCAAATCCTCTTTCTCCCTATCAATCCATACACATTTCTATTTGAAATGATGGGCTTTTCTATATAAAATCATACACATCATACATCGACATTATATTCATTCAAAGTAAGTTTCAAGGGATTTGGCATTAAAGTATAACAAATATATTTATCCCCCAGACTAAAATACCCAATTCAATATATTTTCCTTTACCTTCATCCAAAACTCATACATTTAAAAGTTTGAGAAATACTATTAGTGTCACTTTCCCATTGCCATCGTGGCTTAAAGGCTGGACGTCAGTACTTTTAAGAAAAAACAAGTTGATAATAGAAAAAATAACCTAGGTATGAAAAAGAAAGCCAGCAAGATCAGAAAAATATGGGTACAAGTGCATATAGAAGAAAGAAACCTTCAGTAGATATGGGATAGACTAAATAAAGTAAATGAACAAAGACAACAAAATAATTACATATACAAAAAACATTCTCACACTAGCTCATTGTTGGTACCATGGCCAAGCTGACCATATTGTGGAAGACCAGCAGTTCTTCACAATGGGAAACATGGTATGGATTGAAAAGAAAAAATAAGCAAGTATTACACAGGTCAAACAAAAGTAACAGCAGAGTAGAGTCGTAAGAGTAAAATATTAATGAAAAAAGTTTACAAAGCATACAACTAGCAAACTTCTGCAATGCGAACGAACCTGAAATTCCGTGATTGGAAGAGACGAACGAACCTTAAATTCCCCCCAATAGAAATCTTTCGTGGCTTGTGACAACATAGAGAATATTCTACAACATAAATCCATATAGCAAGTAATATTCAAGGATGCTAATTCTATTCTACAATTTCAACTTCCAACCATTGAAGTATCTTTACATCATCCAAGACCAACCAATTAACTTAATAAGCACCGAAAAGTTCTCAACAGTTCTGACAAGTACTCCATTAACCCCATTTCTTCACATAATACTTAAATTAGGACTTACAAGGATTATCTAGTATTCAAGAACAAAACACAATTAAATCTTGATTGCAGTCCAAAAATTGTATTTATAGCTTTATCATTATTTAAACTCAATTATGATCTAAAACACTTAAGACAATCTGAAATATATTAGGTTTATTTAAATATTATTATTAGAACTTAGTCAGGTTTGATGTTATACCCTATAAGACCCCTGCTCTCCTAAATGACTTCATCAAATTGCTCACAAACCATTCCACAACAAAATTAAAACAAGAAACTACATGCCATTTCACTTTTCTCCCAATCCTTTCAACGACAAAAGTAAAAACAAAAAAATGAGTATCAAGTTCATTCTTGACTATCCTTTCAACAAGAAAACAATACCCCGGAAAATGCAAATCATCCATATCACATTCCACACAATCCTTTCAACCACACAAGTAATAACATAAAAATTCATACCAAGTTTATTCTGACATTACTTCAACAACAAATTAACTAACAGAAATTGCATACCAAAATTACATTTTTCGCAATCTTTTCAACAACACAAAAAAATGTATACCAAATTCACATTCTTCAATTTGCCATGTAAAACTTGTAAATTTGCATATTCCAAATTTTGCAATTTCCAAACTTTGTATAAACGAAACGATGCAAATTTTTTGAAGATTTCGAAGACAGATTTCCAAATGATCCAAAGAGCATTGTAAACACATTTACAAATTTTTTTCCGAATGATCCAAATATTGCAGTAGACAGATTTCCAATATTTTTTCACATTCCAATTTGACATTCCTGTTGCAGTAGACAGATTTGCAATTTCACATTCCATTTTTTTTTCAGTTTCCAGATAGCATTTTCACTTTGAATAATACACCATCAATTTCACAGAATCGGTAAAACATGATTCCAAATTGCAAACAAATGGTAAAAATGGAGAAAAAGTTTATACCTGTTCGTTCGTGGAGGCTTTGGAGTCTCCAAATAACGCCGCCTGTCACCGCGCACCCACCGGAGATTGAAAACGTCGACGGAGACGAAGGTGGTCCGACAGCAGGGGATGGGATGGCGACAGTGGTCCGGCGGCTCGGGCAATTGGGCGGTGGCTCGAGGGGCTGTGCAGGCTGGGAGGCTCAGTGGCTCACTGTGGGGGAGGGTTCGAAATTCGCGGACCTGGGATGTAACACCCCGGTTTTTTGTCACCCAGGTCGGGATGTCACCGCCACATCTCCCTAGTAAGACACGGTTTCTCCGAGCTTACTAAAGAGATGCAAGGCTAGGTATTGCAGTATTTAAAATATTTAAATCATTCAAAATAGCCCATACAATATAATTCGAAAATAATAATATCATAGCGCAGCGGAAATAATTGTATCAATATAGTATCGCAGCGGAAAATATAAATAGGGCCGACATAGCCAAAACATGGGTTAAACAGGCCCGTTCATAATATAGTCTAAAGTACGAATTTAAAAGCAAAATAATGTTTCCCAAAATCCCATGCATGAATCGTGCTCACACATGCTCATTCCACATTCTGTAAGAAAAGGAATAAAAACGGTTTTGGTCAGCAAACTTGCTGAGTAAGTTAACACATGCATGATCGTAGGGTTTAAAAGCCATCAATTTAATACTTAAATAAAAACATGATAATAACATAATATTCAATTTAATCTAATCAACTATTGAAGCTTTGAGGTAAAACCCCGGTGCAATGCCCCCCGACAGCCTTTACACTATAATCTCTATAGGGCTGTTAAAAAGCTTGCCTAGTTTTTCCTACCGAAAGCGCACGGTATCAAGCTGCAATATTTATTTTAATTGTCGGGATCGTTCAAAAGAGAGTTACACGATAGAAGTGTTTTAATAGAATTATTAGCTTTAGAATCTGTCTTTATTCTTGATTTAAGGATGTTGTAATGATGATTACTAAAGAATACTACTGAAATGTAAATGCTTAAAGCTGTAAATGTAGTAAAGAAAACAATTAAAATGATGTAGAACATTATGATCTTATTCACGTGTTTAAGATGTTACAGACCAAATCAAATGAAATAAGAATATGATGAGATTATCATACTTCATTGGCTAAAATATAATGAAAGTTCATTGAGATAGAAAAATCCTTTACACAACTTAATCAATTCTTCATGTCTTTAATCACTTCCCAAGACAGGTACTTATGATTCAGTGTCATGACATTCTAAGTTCTGAAATCATGGAATACTATCATCACAGAATGATCTGTCAGACTCCTTCTGTGATAAAAGCTTTCAGAATCGTCACTTAATCTTTTTCTTTCAGACTCAGATTAAGCCTTTGACAACTCGAGGTCACTTCTAAATCATACTATATTCATCTGAACTTGAAGTTGTTCTTTTTATTACCCTGATCAAACTGATCTTATGATCCTGTATTGGATGTCCTCTACAAAAAATGAAAAAAAAAAACTAATATTTAAATCTATCATCCAATGTTTTCATAGGACTTATTTCTTCAGAGTAATTCCCGCAAGTATTCATAAGGAATAATAGTCTTGTAAGTATATCAAGATGAAATTGCTATTCAAATTCCTTGACTTATCCAGACTACTCAGATTTGTATAAACGATTTAGCTCGAGAAATCTCTGTAAACAGTTCCAAATATCCGTGATTTGACTCAGGATTAGTAGACTGAAGAGAAATGTTTAATCTCCTACTCATAGCATATAGTGATAACTATAATACCATGAACCTCGGAAATTAATCTTCCTGATATTGTACTAATTTTTAGGACAAAAGATGGTTCTTGAAACATCTTTCCCTTTTAAACGACAGGTACTAAATGCCCAACTGAAGAACAAGTTTGTTCTTTATCAGTCCTGAGTAAATAATGATTGAGAAAACCTATATCATCATCTCTCTCAGCGTACCAGTGTAAAATAGTAATACGTATTGCACATATGAATTGTAAATTTGTAATCATGAAGTAAGATTACTCATCATATACTGGGAAATATCCCAAAATATTATATGTATATGTAGTATTATATGTATAAAGAGACGTTGAGGGTTCTGAATCCTCTTAATCAAAATGCAAGGATGCTTCCAAAATATACATTGGAAACTAGACAGAATTAGGAAATAACTTTCCCAAGAAAAAGAATTTGAGAAATAACTCTGCAAAATAAGTGTCCAAAATAGCTCGCAGTAACTATTTTGGGTTTCAAACTATGAACATTCCAATTTTCCGCACACTATGTCTGTACAGCGTGGAGGGAGCTAATATTCAAAGAATGTTCCCCAGATTTTGTTTATACAAAGAATTGAATGCCTCGCGGTAGTTTCTGTAAGAATGCGGCGAGGTACTCAATTCCTACTTATAGATAGGGGTTGTATACGTATAAGAAGTAAAAATGGATATCAAGTCTATTGCTATTATAGGTTGATCCGCTCGCTTTGTCAGATTGACATCGCGTGAGTGTTTGAATAGCCTTTATCATACTAGATCTATCTGGATATTTCCTCGCGTCATCTTTTAGGATGAAGCAAGGGAATATCCTTATTCGAAGTAAATGATCAGAATTTATAACTGCCATAACTACCTTCTGGAATTTCTGTTTAGAAAATTATGAACATAGAATCTTTTGCATCCAAGTTCATGAACTCAAAGCTATTGATTCTCAAAGATTATCAAGCGATGATTAACACTGCATGGGTCTCTAGGAACCTTTTAGAGTTCTGAAAATTAAACCCTATGATTCTCATCTGTAAACATAACATTGACAGAAAATCGAGTAAATTCATAATTCTGCCAGATCATACCTAACTCGGTTACAATATCCAAATTTCTTACGTAATTGGAACGAACAATTTGCGCATTAAAAATGTGGAAGTGTTATGATCTTCGAAAATCGAATTAAAGATATGATGCAAAATTCAGATTGAATGATGAAATTGAGGTTTATACTCTGCTGAAACAGAATTACGAAATGAAAATAGAAACCAGAAAGATAAGAAATTCACAATCTGATAACCGATCATTCTTCCTGTATCTCAAATAACAAAGAATTAAAAACGAATACACCTGGAAATCTGATTGCTATCAGAATAATGCAAAGATGAGCGAACGAGTCGGAGTTTAGATGATGATCGTCATGATGGATGAACAAGCGATCCGAAAGCAACTCTCCTCCCAGGGTATCCTCAAGCTAATCTAACAGCCAATCTTAAAGAAATCTACTGCGAAATTGAATTACATTTCTACGAAAATAAATTACAAATCTGAAGAACATCAAAATAAATTGCAGAGAAAATTAAATCCTAACCTACCTACTAAATTCTAAAAAGTGGACTGGAGAGTAAAATCGAGCTATTCTCTTCAATCTCCCGCCTGCTGAGCTGATTCCCCAAGGGTCTTATTTATAGATGGGTGTTGTAACTGCTTCTGCCTTGGATGATAACCGCTCGCATCAGAATAGCTCTCCTCTCGCTTTGTCCAGTTCCTTCAAAGCGAGAGTCAGAAATGTAATCATCTTTCTTGACGAGGCGAGGTCTCACAGTTTCTCCAAGGAATCTGCTTCTCGCCATGACGGATAAAACTTCTGTCTTGCACAGACTTCCTTTCCTCGCGATGTCAAACAATCATCGCGTGGACTTCAGCATCTGCACATTTTCCTTAAATCTTTTCCTGATTTCGGAAACAAGCCCTCGCACCATTCCTTTTCTTTCCTCGCTATGTCCTTTCCACTTCCTGCTGTTTTCCAGCTTAACTTCCTTCTGCATGACAAAGCGTGGATCAGTTCAATGGAAACACCGCGTGCGAGTCTTACAAAGAAAACTTAGAATTTCAAGCCATTTTCCATGTATTTCCAACTTCTGTACAATCTTAATTCTTCTTCCATTTTTTCTAATCCTTTATGATTATTCATCAAAAATCAATGGAATTAAGAGCAAAAGATCATCATTAAGACACTAAATTGGACGCAAATGACAGTCACAAAAGACTGTCATCACCATCCTCACATTTAGAAACACTTGTCCTCAAGTGGTAAGAAACTTGTAAAGTTTCAAAGAATAAGTCCAATTAGTGGCTTCTGAGATTAAAATGTTCATGTAAGACTCCATTGGATCATTACCTTCTCTTTTCCAACTATCCCAAGCTCAACTCTTTCAACTGATTGATGCTTCATACCTGACTTAGAATTCACCAGATTTCATGGAAACATTAACAAAAGTGATTTGCATTTATGTGAATTATTGTTCTGCTCCTTAGTTAGCCAGATTTCTCTTCTCACGCTCAATCCTGTCCAACTCATGTGCATATCTTGTATTCTGAAATGAAATACACACTCTTTTATTTTTTTTTTTATATCAAGGGGTGGCCTTCCGTGGCTTTCAATAGCTCGGTTTCACATTATTAGGAGGAGTCGCATGACCTGACATTGCAGATGAAACTTCAACTCCCCTGCCCTTGATTCTGCTCTTTTAAAGTTCTTCAACTCATAAATCAGAGGGGCAGCTGTGCCAGCTACTTATATCCACATTATTTTACCACGTCTGTTTCTAAAATTTCCCTTGCTCTCTTTTTCTCTTCTTTTTTTTTACTCAATATGCACACTCATCTTCCAAGAGAGACTAGATTAGATCAATCCTCTTAACCTTGTGCAGTTATTGTTTATGGTATGCAAATCACTAAGGTTAATATCATCACAAAACCTTCAAACTATTTATCCAGTAATGACATCAATCAATTCTCAGAGCTTACAGCTAAGAACAGTTTTCAAGAGCGGCTCATGCTTGCAGTGAAAATCTATAAAGTAGATGTCTCCACAGGAACCACTTTTTAAACTCATCTTCTACTCCTTTATCAGATTATTAACCTCCCTGAGTTTATTATTACTATCATTATTTTTTAGCTTGAAATTCAATACTATGACACAACTTCATATTAAATCTATCCTAAGTTATATCAGAACAAACGGAAACAGGAAAGAAATAAAGAAAAAGAGACTGCAATTAAAAAGAAGAAGAAGAAAGTTTCAGAAAACTCCCCTGTGATCTCAGGATGGTCCTGCATCATTGTCTGGATCCTTAGGTGGTATGGATGGAGATTTCTTTAGATCCGAGACTAGGTTGGCAAGAATGTCTACCAATCTCGTGCTGTTATACTGCTCCTGTCTCCTCAGTTCCATATCCCTTTCTCGTTCCTGTCTTCTCTCTTCAAGTTCTTCTCTTCTCAGCCTTTCAAATCTTTCCATCTCTTCCCTTCTCATCCTTTCCTGTCTATCCCATTCTTCCTTCCTTATCTTCTCTTGCCTCTCCATCTCCTCTTTCCTGAGTTTCTCCTCAGTTTGAATCCTGACATGCTCAAGTTCAATCCTCTTCTGCTCCATTTCTCTCTGAACATGCTTGTCTTCTGACATAGTTTTCACTAGCATCTCCATGGACTGTGCAAAACTTTGGATTGAAGTACTCATATTCTGAGATTCATCCACAGATACTGTGTTCCTCATTGGCTGTCTCACAGGTTGAGATGGTGCAGAAGTGTTCTCAAACTCTTCATCTTCTGGAATAGGATTCAATGCAGGAGATGGAGTTACAGTCTTTGTCCTTTTTGTTGTGGTTCTTGACTGATATGATCTTGATTTTGAAGGAAGATAGACCCTTTTTGTCTTAGGAGATGGCACCTTTGATCCTGATCCTTCGGAAGTTTGTTCCTCTAAATCTGGCATTTGGTAAATCAACTCTCCCCTTAAAGTGTCTTCGGGTAATGGAATAGGAGGATCTATCTTTATGATCTCTGGTAAAAATGGTGTGATTGAAACTCCTTGTTTCTCACAAAGTCTTCTGATTAAATTCGGATAAGCCAATGCTGCATCTTCTCCAACTCTTGACTTAATAACATTGAGAACATGGTGTGCAGCACTGCATTTCCTTCCTGACCATAACAATGCAAATCCCTCGAAAATTCCGGCTGAGGGTCCTTGAAAATTTGTGGTAGGTCTGAGCTTTGAGTAGTAGAAATCAAGTGTAGGCAGGTACTCAGGCTTCAAATTCTTCAAAGGGATCTTATTCTGCTCAGTTCCTCTGTGTGTTGAACAGAATCCCAGTGCCATTTTTCTAGCATTAACAAGTTTATTTCCTTGAGTTTTCTTCCTCAGTAGGACCTCGGATTTGACTTCTGGTTGTTCTAACAAAGGTGCCTGTATCAGATCATTTAGAGTTTCTACAGTGACTTGCACTGTTTTCCCTCTAATCCATGTTGTTTCTGCCTCAACATCAAAGTTAGCATAGAACTCCCTGGTCAGTTCCACATAACCACATTTGTTATTGTGTCTCATGAAAATGTCCCATTCATTGATCCTCCTCCAGTAGCTGATACACTTATGATCCGCCACTTGGGATGAAATCCTTTGTCCGGAACAATCATTTTGGACATCCCCAAGTAATTCTCCAATGCTTCCTTTCTTCCATTAAACTTAACCTTGATTTCTTCTTCTGTAAATTCAGTCCTCTTTTCAATGCTATCAGGGATTGATAACCTCACCTTTGGACTATTCTTTCCCCAATAACTCGACGGTAGCAATTCTGGGACATCTTTTCCGGGGGATGATCCTTCAGATGTATCTGATTCATTTCCCTCGGATTCTTGTGCTTCTTCTTGCTCATCCCCAGCATTCTCATTTTCTTGTTCTTCTGTTTGGCCTCCTTCTTGAGCAGGTTCCACGTTTTCTTCATGAACTTGTTCTGAGTTTTGCTCATGGTCAGGCTCTGGATGTTCTTCTTGAACTCTATCAGTGTCATCATGTTGTGAATTGCCTATACCTGAATCATAAATCAATGACGTGCTGGTATCTACCTTCTCAGTAACTTCAAGGCTATGCTGATTTAAGATCTCTGTGGGATCTTCCTGTACAGGTTCGTTTAGTAGAAGAGGAATAGCAGTAGATTCTGAATCTAGAAATCCTTGGACTCCAAAATATTCTTCTACTCTCTTCTTCTGTTCCGCGGCCCATTCAGGATCATTCATCCTTACAATTGCTCTCTGAACTACTTCATCCCTGACTTGAGGTGGAAGGAGCCATTGATTCATTTGATTTTCAGCATTCGTCTGTGTTCTGAGATATTGACTGACAGTGTCTTCCATAAAATACTTTCTCTGCTGAGCTTCTTGAGTTTCATTTCTCTGCACTTCTTCTTCATAAGCTTGAATTCCTAATGGAGATGGTTCCATTACTTGGTCAGGATTTATTTGTTGTTGGATTTCCTCTAACTCTGACTCAAGTTTAGCTGCATATTCACTTGCTTGTTCTGCTGAGGTGCGTGCATTCCCTCCTTCTCTAGCCAATTTTCTGAACTTTTTAATCAGCCCTTCCAGAGAGTAGGTCATGTTCCCGACTGTAGTTCCATGCAAGTTCATATCTTCAAAAGTCTGTAAATCTTCCAGTGTCTGTTCCTGAAATATGTCTGCCACTGATTCCTCAATTTGATTCACAAATTCTTGCTCATCTGCAGCTTGTTCTGGTGGTATATCTTGTTCAGTTTCTTTTCCTGAAAATCCTTGTAAATCAATCTGACTTTGAATGAGATCCCTGTTGACCTGAGCTTGTTGATCTTCATCTTGCCCTTCTCTATCATCTTTTTCAGTAATCTGAACTAGTTGGAGATCAGTGCTTGATCTAGTTGATCCTTGTTCATCAGGTTGATGTTCTTCAATGCATGCTCTCCAGCCCTCTGGATCTATATCCCCCACTTCCAAATTAGTGTAAGGAGTGAGCTCCAACCTCTCTGTGTAGGGAACTATCCCTAGAGTTGGTTCGACTTTTTCTTCTTCAGAGCTGGTGTCAGGTACTACATACTTAGGCTTTCTAGCCTTCATCTTTATCCTGAACTTTTTAACTGGCTTTTCAGGTTCTTTTTCTTGTTGCTTTTCTTTCTCAGGAATGATTCCCAATTGTTCTACATTCTCAAGAGAAGATCCTTGCTGCTTAAATTCTTCAGGGTTGGTTTCCTTCTGCTCAGAAGGTAACCTTCCTCTCCTTTTGTAGGTAACAACTTCTTTCTTTTCTTGAGCTGATTGTAGAATCTCAACATCTTCATCCATCAAGTCTTTTGTCACATCCAGAATTTCTTTGGTTGTTAGCTCATCTTCATTTTTCCTCTTCTTCAGAATTCGGCTAGCTTTCTCAGGCCTGCCTGTCTCCACCTTCCTCCCAGTCCTTTTCTTAGCTATTAGTACTTCATCTGAAGTGCTCGAACTGAGATTGTGTGACTTCCTCTTTTTGGAGGATACTTTCTTTTTACCTTTCTTGTCTTGAGTTCTCATGAGTTCCTCCCATTCACGATCTGCCTTTCGTTTGTTTGCATAATAGCAATCCATACTCTCTTGCAGAATCGGATGGATTTCATCATTTTCCTCATTATTTTCTCCCAAAATAGTTGTAACCTCATCAACTACTCTCATCCTCTCAATTCTTTGCTCATCATCTGTACTGTCTTCATCTGAGTCGTGCTTCTTAATATAGAAGTTCTTGCCTAATCCCTTCAGCATGATATTCATTCCCTTTCTATTCAGATATTTCTCATTCCATGCATCCCAATCATCAATAATTACCTGCTGAATTCTTCCTTGTGTTTGATCAGTGTAAGGTCTGTGCTCCTTGTATGCATTTTCCCTGCACATAGCATCATACCTGACATACTTCTCGATGAATTCTTTCTTCCTCTCCTGGACATATCCATGAACTTCCTGTTGGAGAGTTGGAGGTAATCTCTTCATGATCTTATTGGGTCTATCTGTAATGAGTAGATCTGCATCTGCTGGTGTTATTGATGGAGCTGAAACTTTTCTAAAATTCGCTACAGGTTCCAGTCCTTCATTAACAACTGATTCTCTGAAAATATTTCTTACTATATTTTGTGGTGTCTGTTTTGCATCCGATCTCTGCTTTCTGTTTTTGCTGATCTCTCAGCTTCTCTCTTCTCTGCATCCTTAATCCATGCTTGTGGTTCTGGCATCAAATCAGCAAACTCCTCCAAAGGAAATTCCTCATCAGGTTTCCTTACCAACCCTGGTTTAAGAATCCTTTTCCTTAGATCATCCCCTTTTGACCATTTATTCATATACCTGATCCAGCTATTTCTAGCTTCCTGAATAATTCTAAGGACATCTTTCCATACCGCCTGACCTTGTTTAGCTTTCTTGAAATAAGGCTCGAGGTCATGTCTCAAATTGATCCGAGCGTCAATAATCCTATCTAGAGCCAGGTTTGTCAAGAAATTCTGTTCAACGGGTCCCTTCTTGTTCAGGAACGTTGGAGGCATGTATGCAGGGAGTGCCTGCTGAGCATCATAGACTCTAGCATTCCGGATTTCATTAAGTTTGCAGCAATATTTGGTGAGTCGCTTCACATATTTTGGTAGTGGTTGAGGATCAAAGTAATCCAGCTCCAGCCCTGTCTGATCTTTTGGATTGATAATTCTGTAGCACTCCTGATTCCACTCAGCCATGCACTTCCTTTCTCTTTCCAAAATTCTTTCCAGTCTGATTTCATTAGGCAGATGCCTATCATTAATCAGAATAATCATTTGATCATCCCAAAATCTATTCATCTTATTCCAGAATGCTTCTTCTAAATCAATCCTCAATGATTCCTTTTCATTCTCTGGTATATGTTGAAGCATAAATGGATTGATATAAAAGTCTGGAGGTGAAATTTGCATTGCTGTCCATCCACCACTTCTCCGAATAGCTTCTACCATGTTAACCGTTCTCGTCTTTGCCAAGAATGATTTCTCTTTCTTATCCGATTCTATATTTCGAGCTTGCAGTTCTTCATAGGTCATCTTATGAATCCTTAAGAAACAAGAACAACTGGTAAATTAGTGTCACCATACTCACATTTAGAGCTTGACTCTAAATGTGCAAATGATAAAAGAAAAAAAAATAATACCAGATTTTCTTTTTATATTCATCATTCTATTCATGATATCACCATACTCACATTTAGAGATTTGCTCTAAATGTGAACATTTCAATGCTAACTGAGTCTAATTTAATCAGAAAATAACAGGAAATTCGAATTCAAAACATCATTAATCAAAGGCAAAACATATAGTTCATCAGATTCAAAATATGGAACTACAAAGCATGGTGTTTCTTATGACGTTCACCCTATCAATTACAAATGAGGAGGTGTCTCTGCCTCAATTCCAAATCTTTGAAACAGATTACAATGCTCAGAAACTAAGCACCTCATACAGTAAATTGACACGACTCCATAGGTATTCCTTGAGGGACCATGATTGTTATCATAATAGCTCCTAAGGTCACAAAGTCTCTTCTTGGGTTGTCCTTGAAAGGGTGAGATGAATTCCTCATAACTGGATAACCACCCTCTGACTTGAAGTCGAAGATCCTTGAGTCTTCGTCTATTCTTGCATAGAGGAGCGAAGAGCCAAATTCCCTTCTCTTGCTCTTCCCTTTCATCCTTACTTAAGAGCATAAGAGCTTTTACATAGATGGATGGGGGGTGATTATCAGTAATTGCAGGTTTTAAGAGTTCAAACGCTGCTTGTTCATTCTTGTCTTTGACGAACAAACGCAATGCCTCATGTAACTGGTACATCCAATTTCCTGCATTTTTGCAGGTTTCAAGGAAAATACTTTGTGTCTCTTCAAAAGTTCCCCATCCCCATGCTGTAAAGTCTTCAAGAGAAGCCTTTTTCAAGACTAAAGGATGATGAGTAGCTTTTTCGAGCTCTTTGCAGACCAGTTTACAATTAAAGACAGTCTCAAGGTGGTCAAATGCAAATCTGGATAAAATGTTTCCAAGAATCTCATAGGGAAGATCTGTGATCTGAGTTTCCCCCGATCCAGATTTCTCTAGTGAAGTCCTTGGTTGCTTTGATGAAGTTCCAATTTAATAGCTGAGTAAAGTTAAAAACAAAAATAGAATTAAAAACTAGAGAATGCAATTCATTAATGGAAAAAGGGATGTACAGCTTTGAATCATCCACATAATTCTCTGTCCCAAGACAAAAAAACACAAAAGATACAAGCAAAGAAAATATCAATCACTTGATTTCTAGATTATTCTAATTCTAGTAGTTCTTCTTCATTCTGATCTTCTTCTGCATTGTTCCATTGCTCCCATTCAAATAATATGCCTAGTTCGCCACTTGCTCTTCTGTATTGCTTGACATAATCAAACAGTTCACAAGGAATACACTCCATCCTTTCATTAAAAGGTAATTGCTGTCGCTCTTGAATAGAGTGATTCTTACAAAAACTCCTTTCCTCTTGATCAAGGAATGGGTTTGGGAACTTTTCACCATAAAGGAGCCAGTGGAGAACACTCATTTTTAAGAATAGAAGTTCAAAAGGATCTTGAGTCACAGATTTGATCAATTGAATTCCTTCCTCATCCAGCTGCGGATCTTGTTTGGAAAGCAGTAGAAAGGATCTTATGAAAGTGGTTGGTTTGTGTTTATCATCTAAACCAGGCTTAAGAATTTCATAAGCTTTTTCCTCATTTTTATCCTCGACAAAGGCTATCAATGCAGGCACAATATTAAACATATAATTGCCTGCATCCTGGCATCTTTTAATGAATCTGACTTGGTTACTTGGATAAGCATCTCCTCTCCAAACAGCACAAGTTTCCAAATTAGCTCTCTTTAGAGCTAACGATGACCTACTTGCTGAGAGAAATTGCTTAGAAGTTTCGGACGCTCTAAAAAGTGCCTTTATGCTTTCCATTCCTAGTCTTGACAGAATGTCTCCCAGTAACTCTATTGGTAAATCAAGTAATTGAGTTTCCAAGAGTTGAGGGTTTTCGACATTTCTGAAAAGAAAAGGAGAAAGAACACAGAATTCAGAGTTAAACTCAACATTTATGTAGCAATGAGATTAGATTTTATTATCAAAATCAGGCTACATTACATTGTACAAAATATCTGATCTAGTGACAGTTTCAAAGTTAAAAATTAGAAGACATGTCACATACATCAATCTCTTTCTCCTTTGTCCAAAAGCTTATTCATCAATGCTATAATTATCAAAGTTCTCCCCTGCTGCCATCCTAAAGTCAGCTATGGCTCTTTTTGTGTCACAGCAGAGATAGCAGACCTGATCGGCTGTATAGTATGATGACTTATGGAAGGTTTCCTGATCACGAACTTCTACAACACAGAATTCCCTATTTTCCTGCCCTAAGAATGGATTTGGGACATATTCCCATTCTGAAACTAGGGTGAGAAGATTGTATCTAAATTCATAACTGTTTAATCTATCCCTTAAGATTGGACTAATTAAGCGAAGTCCAGCTTCTATCTCTTCCCTAGAACTTTTACTTAGGCAACATAAAGCTTTAAAATATTGGGAAATCTTAAAGTTATCTTCTATTCCTTCATCCAGGATCTGAAATGCCTGGAATGCTTTCCCTTGTATAAACAATTCCAAGGCCTTGGGTAAGTTCAGAATATGATTCTCAGCCTCTCTACAGGCATCTAGAAATTTGATTTTACCAGAGGATTCATTAGAAATTCTTTTAAAGGCTAGATCCTGTACATTAAATCTCCGAAGGACAATAGGATATTCTGAGGCTATTGTGAATGTTGAACAGATTTGTTTACACTTGAGCAGATCTTCAAAGCTGCTCTGCCCTACTCGTGACAGAATCTCCCCAAGGACATCCAATGGAAGATCAGTCAGGTGTAAAGCAGAGGACTCAGAAGGCTGCTCCTCACTGTTATTTAATCGAATTTTAAAGAAGAAGAATCAGTTGAAATTATACTCCAAGTTTTAAAATTAGGGAAGAACGACAGTGGATGAAAAACTTAAACCCTAGTATGAGTAAAAACATTATAATGCAGAATGTAACAATTTTAAACATCAGGAAGAAATGCGATGAAAAATGAACGGAGAGCTTACGGGTTGTTGCTCGCCATTAGGATTGTTCCTGAAGCTGAGTGTTTCTGAAGAAGAGTTTCGCAAATAGAGGAAGAAGAAGAACTTTAAAAATGGCGGTTTCTTCTCGAGAGAGAATATGAAAAGATATGAAAATGATTTGAAAAGATAAGGAGGTTATAGGTCTTATATAAAACAATGGGCTGGCCTAGTTAAAGAATAAAAAAAAATAGGGTACTCAAGTACTTAGAGTGTACTCACTCATTCTAGACCTGCCGCATCAGTGAGTCTGGTTATTGATTTAAAAATTGAGTTAAAGAACTCAAACAACATAAATTGGATAAAATTGGATTGGTTGAAAACAAAGCGAGGGGTCATCATTGAAAAGGATTAAGACTTCTAAATTGTATATTAAGTCTGGTTAAATCTTCTTCACCAAATTCATCTTAATGCCTAACAAAAATCCACCCTTAACTTATTTATTTAAAGATTACCAATTCTTCCATCCCATTTCCTGATTTCCAGTTTCATCTTTAATTCATATTTGAATTGAGTAAAGAAAGTGATCATACAAAATAGAAAAGTAGGAGAATTGTAATACATGAAGTCCAAATGATCCAAAATACATCAAAATATCCAGGAATTACAAACATATATAATACTATAGAATTTCTAGCTCTAACTGCTCAAGGGTCAATTTCCTCATCATCGGAGTCGGTCCACATAAACTCATCAGGAAATACTTCACCACAATACAGTCTAAACTGCCTCACCATGTCAAAGAATTGACAAGGGATACAGTCCATCCTGATGTGTGGTGGTAGTAAGACTCGAACCTGCAAGGTGTGATCCTTACAGTAGCTCATCTCTGGTTGCCCTAGAAAAGGATTTGGAAGTTGAGGAATATGGGTGAACCAATGAAAAAGATAGATTTTGATGAAAACCACTTCTAAAACATCAGAAGCTACTGTTTGGACCAACTCTAGTCCTTCTTCAATCCACTTATCCTCTTGTTTTGTTAATAGGAGCATCGTTCTGAGCAGAATAGTAGGTTCATGCCCATCATCTAGTCCTGGTTTGAGGATTTCATATGCCTTCTTCTCATCTCTTTCCTCCACAAATGCCTTTAATGCAGGTTCAATGTTGAACATGAAGTTCCCTGCATTTTGACACTCTCGAATGAATCTTTTCTGGTTGTCCGGATAAACGTCCTCTCTCCACCTCATACACGATTCCAAGTCCACTCTCTTGTAAACAAGATGGGTTTTGCTTGCTTGGTAAAATAATGGAGAGACTTCTGCTATCCTGAAAAGCTCTCTAACATTGTCTTTTCCGATTCTTGATAGAATATCCCCCAACAACTCAGTGGGTAAATGGGATATTTGAGTCCCAATGCGCTGTGGATTCCTAGCATTTCTGTTTCCAGAAAATAATATGATAAGGAACACAGGGGAATACTTTTATGATGGAACCAGAATATTCGAAATGGGAGTTTCATTCCTAATATGAAGTTCCAAAGTCTCATATGGATAATGCATCAGTTACAAACTAAAGATTTCAGAAAAGATTCACTGGATTAATGAGTGTAAAGAAACGGCTCTTAGTTATGAGGAATCTTAAATGATTAATGTTTCGTTTTCTACAACCATTCCCTAAAAAAAAATAGAAACATGAACCCTAGGTCTAGAAATGCAATCTGACAACAAATTTTTCAAAATAGAACTAAGAATAAAAGAAAGAAAAGATGAACGAGATTGCTTACGGATTGTTCTCGGCCATGATCTTGCTTATGAGAATGGTTGAGAGTGATAAAAATGGTGTATGGCGATTTCTTCTTGAGTAAGAGAAGAAAATCTGATGAAAATTTTTGAAATGACAAGTGAGAGGAATGACTGCAAGGACAGAGACGCCTATTTTTATCTAAGGACTGCAGGGGTCAAGATAGTAAATCTTGTCTCTGCAGGGAGTAATGATTAAGCCTAAAATAACCCTATTTTGAAGATTTTTATTTAAAAGGACAGATAAAAATCTAATGTAAAGGATAAGATCAATCAAGTTGTTTCCTTTTAATAAAAATGAAGCGAGGAGTATATATATAGCAACACCAAAAGGGGTTAGTATTTAGATACAAATTAAGAGATTACATAATCGATCAGTTTGAATCTGAATCAGTTTCTAATTCTGACTCAGATTCAATTACATGCTCATTAAAACTTTCTCTTAATCTCCTAATTAAACTAGTAACCTCACAACACAAACAATCAATGTTTGTGGCACCATAGTTAAAGTGTGGAGGTTCCCTAACTAAGTCCCTACTGTGTGGCGCTAAATAATCACAGTACTCGCGATGTCCTTGTCCCTTAAAGGGATTAGGCTCCTCTTCGCTTTCATTGAATAGCTTGCTGATCTTCGCCTCAATCTTGCGGATATGATCTTCATCTTTAAGGATTGATCCGAGAAGATACAATCCCTCATCAATTTCCTCAAGGCTCTCCAAACTCAAAAGAATGAAGGCATTGATAAAGATTGAGGGGTGATGGTTGTCATCGACTCCAGGTTTAAGGACTTCAAAAGCGGCTTCCTTGAGCCCTGTATTGCAGAATCTCGAGAGTGCAGGTTCCAGTTTCAGCATGAAGTTTCCCGCCTCTCTGCAACTTCGAAGTATTCGGATGTAATGAGAGTCAAGTGTCCTCTCTGCAGTCATCCTCCTTTCCACATTTGCCCTCCTCCATACTATAGGCGCCATAGTTGCTCTGGCGAACTTTTTGCAGGTTGGGGCTAACCTGGCTACATCCTTCATCTCTTCTCTTCCCAACCTTGAGAGAATATCTCCCAAGATTTCTTCAGGAATGTCTAGAATGGATATTCTAGCATTTGGAGCTGCTGCGGCCATTCTATCTTTTGAATATGGTTTAAGGATAATTTCTCAGGATGGAAATGTTTGAGATGAAAGAAGAGAAGGATTCGACTAGATTTTATAGCAGAAAAACTAAATTATGCTATAATTACTGGCGGTTGAAACGACGTGATGGTTGGTGTACGAGAAGAAGAAGAGTCTGAAAAGGGTATTTTGGTCTTTGAGAAGTTTGAAAATCTATCCGTTCAAAATTCCCAGACTCTCGCTCTGTCGATTGTCATTGCGTGGGTATAAAAATCCTTTTCTCGCTTTGTTAATTACAAAGCGAGAAAACATTCTTGTACAATTGCCAGAGTAAAATAGTCTCGCTTTGTTTGTTTTTTTTTTTTTTTTCGACAAAGCGTAGACACCAAACTCTTATTCCTTAACAAATTATCATTTTGACAGAATAAAAATTTGAACTGATCACCTTGCATCATAACTTTTACAAAGCGTGAGTAAGAGTAATTCATTTTTTAACTCACGCTTTGACAAAATTACAGAAGCGTGGCCTCAGGATCCATTCATACTCCATTTTCCAAACACTTAATACTCAAAAACCTGTTTGAAGATTCTTGTCTCATCCTCCCTCATTCCATCACAGCTTCATTTCTCGAATTCCTGAAAATAAAGAATAAAAGAATTAGAGATGAAAAAATAAATCTAAAGAAAAGGGAAATACTACTCAGTTAACCTGGGTAGTATCCACCCCCTATATATATATATATATATATATATATATATATATTTTTTTTTTTTTTAAGAAAACAGAAAACTAAGGATTATCCAAATATTCAGTTTGGATATTTAGATCTTGTTGACCAATATATTCCTTCAGCCTGTGTCCATTTACAGTCTTTTCTCCTTCATTGAGCATAATTGTCACTGATCCATTGTCATGAACAGCTACAACAGGAAATGGTCCTGTCCACCTTGATCTGAGCTTACCTGGAAATAATTTCAAACGAGAATTATAAAGCAAAACCAATTGACCAACAGAAAATTCTTTATGTTTAATTTTTGAATCATGAATTTTCTTAGTTCGATCTTTATAAATCTTGCTGCTTTCATATGCTTCCAGTCTCATCTCTTCTAGTTTAGACAGATCAAACTTCCTCTTATCTTGTCCTGACTGAAAATCCATGTTGAGCATTTTAATGGCCCAATATGCTCTATGTTCTAACTCAACTGGAAGATGACATGCTTTTCCAAAAACTAATCTGTAGGGAGACATTCCTATAGGAGTTTTAAAAGCAGTTCTGTAAGCCCATAAAGCATCATCTAACTTCTTTGACCAGTCTTTTCTTGTAATGTTCACAGAAGCTTGTAGAATGTGCTTAATTTCCTTATTAGATACCTCCACCTGTCCACTTGTCTGAGGATGATATGGTGATCCAACTTTATGATGAACACCATACTGCTTCAGTAATTTCTCAAAGAGTTTATTCACAAAGTGAGATCCTCCATCAGATATAATGGCACGAGGGGCTCCAAACCTGGTAAAAATATTCTTCTGTAGAAATTTAGTAACTTGTTTAGCTTCATTATTGGGTGAGGCTACTGCTTCTACCCATTTTGAAACATAATCAACAGCTACTAGAATATAATGATTACCAAAAGATGGGGGAAATGGTCCCATAAAATCAATTCCCCAGACATCAAATATCTCTACCTCTAAAATCCCCTTTTGAGGCATTTCTTCTCTCATTGAAATGTTTCCCAATCTTTGACATCTATCACACATCTTTATAAATTTCTGGGAATCCAAAAAGATAGTTGGCCAGTAAAACCCACAGTCTAGAACTTTTCTAGCAGTCCTAGCAGGACCATGATGGCCTCCTAAAGGGTTCTCATGACACTTTCTGACAATTTGGAAACCTTCTTTTTCATGAACACAGCGCCTAATAACCTGGTCTGAACAAAACTTGAATAAAAAAGGGTCATCCCAATAGTATTTCTGAATTTCTCTGAAAAACCTTGACCTCTGATGAGAGTCTTTAAATTTTGGGACAATCTTGCAAGCTAGATAATTAGCAAAATCTGAAAACCAAGGACAATCGAATTGATGCAACTGCAAAGCATACAATTGTTCATCTGGGAATTTATCATTTACAACTTCCTCCTTCTCTGTTTTCTCCTCCAATCTAGAAAGGTGGTCTGCTACTCAATTATCTTTTCCTTTTCTATCCTTGATAATAATGTCAAATTCTTGTAGAAGTAAAACCCATCTTATCAGCCTCGGTTTGGCTTCTTGCTTTGAGAAAAGATATCGTAATGCAGAATGATCTGTGTAAACTATAGTTTGGGCTTCAATAAGATACTGTCTGAACTTATCAAAGGCAAAAACTACAGCATACATTTCCTTTTCTGTAGTGGTGTAGTTTATCTGGGCATCATTAAGAGTATGGCTAGCATAATAGATAACATGATGTTTGCCTTCTTTGTGTTGCCCCAAAACTGCTCCTACTGCATTCTCACTTCCATCGCACATAAGCTCAAAAGGTAGACTCCAATCAGGAGACTGAACTATAGGTGCAGTGATTAATTTCTCCTTCAAAGTCTTAAAAGCTGTTAAGCAGTCTTCATCAAAGCTAAATGTCACATCCTTATGAAGAAGATTACACAAGGGTCTTGCTATCTTAGAAAAGTCCTTAATAAACCTTCTATAAAAACCAGCATGACCAAGAAAACTCCTTACTGCCTTAATTGTTTTAGGTGGTGGTAGATTTGCTATTACAGAAACCTTAGCCTTATCTACTTCTATTCCTGCTCTAGATACTTTGTGTCCCAGGACAATTCCTTCTTGAACCATAAAATGACACTTTTCCCAGTTAAGAACTAAGTTAGTGTCCTCACATCTCTGCAAAATTTTTGACAAATTTTTTAAAGAATCTTCAAAGTCAGTTCCATGAACAGTAAAATCATCCATAAACACTTCAATGCATTTTTCAATAAAATCAGAGAAAATACTCATCATGCATCTTTGAAATGTAGCAGGAGCATTACATAATCCAAAAGGCATTCTTCTATAAGCAAATGTTCCATATGGGCATGTAAGAGTTGTTTTCTCATGATCTTCACTAGCAATAACTATTTGATTATAGCCTGAATAACCATCTAGAAAACTGTAAAATGGTACCTGACAATCTTTCTAACATTTGATCAATGAACGGTAAAGGAAAATGATCTTTTCTTGTGGCAGTATTTAATTTTCTATAGTCAATGCAAACTCTCCAACCAGTTACTGGTCTTGTTGCTACTTCATCACCATGTTCATTTGTCACAATACAAATCCCACCCTTTTTGGGTACAACTTGTGTTGGACTCACCCATTTACTATCAGAGATAGGATAGATTATACCTGCATCAAGTAGCTTGATTACCTCCTTCTTGACAACTTCCTGCATTGGTGGATTTAACCTCCTTTGTGGTTGTCTGGACGGTTTGTATTCATCCTCCATCAGAATCCTATGCATACAAATGTGTGGACTGATGCCTTTGATATCTGCTATAGTCCAAGCAATTGCCTGAATATGATTTTTAAGAGTACCTACTAGAGCTTGTTCTTGTTCTTCACTCAATTTGGATGAAATTATTACCGGAAGCTTCTTTTTGTCTGCCAAAAAGGCATACTTAAGATGTTCTGGCAATACTTTAAGCTCAAGCTCAGGTGGCTTCTCTATTGATGGAGTTAATCTGCTTCGAGTTTGTACTTCCATCTTTAAATCAGGTCCTTCTTCAGAAAGGTCTGTTTTATCAATGTCATCCTCAGATTGCTCTGAAGATGGCATATCCTCACTTTCTGATCCATCCTTGATTTCACCAGTCTCAGGATCAGCGAATCTAACTGCACACAAGTAAGCAAAAGTAGCATTAGCATTTGTGAGTGGGGTGAGATTGTTCTCAGTTACATCAGTGGTAAAGAGATTATAGGAATCAAAAAGATTTCCCCCCTCCATAGTACTATCTTCTAATTCCTTCCCCGCTACATTGGTTTCAAAAGCGTTAAAAGGATATGTTGACATCTTCATCATGTCAAAAGTGACCTCCTGGTTATCAACATGAAGCTTCACTATGCCATTCTTTGCATCAATCATGGCTCCCGCAGTCACCAGAAAAGGCCTCCCTAATATGATAGGAATTCTGACATTTTCGTCGATATCAAGAATGACAAAGTCAGCTGGAAAACAAAGGCCTCCTGTCTTTACTATAACATCTTCAATGATCCCTTCTGGTCTGGTGCTCGATTGATCAGCAAAGAAGAGGGTCATATTGACTGGCCTCATCCTTCCCAAATCCAAGCGTCTCGCCATAGCAAGTGGCATTACATTGATGCTGCTTCCTAAGTCACAGAGTCATCGCCCAGCTTCTTTACAGTTGATAATCAGAGGTAAAGTGAAACTCCCTGGATCTTCAAGCTTTGGAGGAATCCTTTGCTGTAGAACCAAGCTACAATTTTGATTTAAGACCACCATGTGCTGCTCTCCTGCACTTCTTTTCCCTGAAATTAATTCTTTCAGAAACTTAGCGTAAGTGGGCATTTCAGCAATTAATTCAACCAAAGGGATTGATATTTCAATGGCCTTAATCTTTTCAAGAAATTTCTTAAATTTAATTTCTTGAAGATCATTTTTGAGTCTCCCAGGATATGGTATCCTGGGCATGTGCTCATCCAGTGAATCCTTTTTGTTACCTGTAGAGTTAGGATTATCATTACCTCCCTCTTTTTCCTTAGGAAAAGAATATCCTGATACATTCTTTTCCAAACCCTTATCCTCAAGTATCTGTCTCTGTTCAGGGTGATCATCTTCTTCCATTGTTTTAACATCCTTGAACTTTTTCTGCTGCAGCAACCTATCTCTTTTCTTTTCAAATTCAGGATCAACAACCTCTTTTCCTCCCCTCAATGTAACTGCTTTACATTGTGGATTTGTTTCAGAAGAACTTGGTAATTTTCCTTTTTCTCTCTGCTGTAGTAGTTTGGCCATCTCTGTTACTGAATTCTCAACATTCTTGATTGAAGCCTGCAGTTGGTTATTCGTCTCTGTCTGCTTAACAATGAACTCCTTCAGAGCATTTTCCACCTTTAAAGAGTAAGTATTATCTTGAGCAACAGGATAAGGTTGTTGTGGAAAGTTCACCGGGACTGGTGCAAACTGTCCAAACGGCCTATTCTGTTGGTTCACCTGTTGGAAGGGTCTCTGTGGGTACATCTGTTGTTGTGGATAAAATGGTTGTGGAGGACGAAACTGCTGCTGATTTGGTTGTTGTGGGTTCAGAAGATGTGCATTTTGTGCGTTCTGAGTATTACCATAGCTCAGATTCGGGTGTTTGTTTTGGAATCCGGTGTAGTTGCAGCTCTCATCTTGCTTTGGGGCTTCCTGAATTTGTGGACACTGATCATTGTGATGTGGCCCTGAGCAAATTCCGCACTGATACACAGGTTCCATTGGAGCAGGTTGAAGGATCATTACTGGTTGCTGTTGTTGTTGATGCTAAGCCTGTTGATTTGCTTGCTGAGCCAACTGTAGATCAGCAATCTGCTTGGTGAGTGCTGCAAATTTCTCTTCATTTTTATCTGTATGGATGACAAGACTTTTTCTGGTAGGAGATGGTGGATCATCGTCCTGGAGGACTGCCCTGCTGGCTGTCATGGTATCTATTGTTGACCACGCTCTATCAAGTGGCATTTGAAGTAATTGTTCCCCTCCAGTGGCATTGATCATCATCTGCCAAGTGTGAGTGAGTCCGGTGAAGAAAATTTTCAATAGCCTTCTTTCAGTTATACCATGTTGTGGACATCTCTTGAGCATGTCAAAGAATCTGTCCCGGGCATCCTTAAGAGATTCCCCTTTTCTCATCTTGAAACTAGAGATCTTGTCTACCCATTCGTCAACCTTGCTTTCAGGAAAATACTTAAGTAGGAAATTCCTGACTAATTCTGGCCATGTAGCCTTCTGTTGAGCATTTAATGAATCATACCATTCTTTAGCTGAGCCATCCAAAGAGAATGGAAACATAGCCAATTGAATGGTTTCCCTTGAAGCTCTTCCTTTCTTTACTGTCTTACTTAGTTCAACAAACTTCTTGAGATGTAAATGTGGATCTTCAGCACTCATTCCATAAAAAGCTCTAGAAGATGCTAGGTTCAATATACCAGGTGGTATATCAACCTCCTCATCCGTCCCAGCCAAATATTGATCGACATTAGGTTGCCATGGTTGATATTGCTCTTCTTGAGGGTTCGGAACAGGATTAGCAAAATTTGGTGGAAAATAGTGTTGATGAATAAATTGTGGTGCAGCAGCTCTTTGTGGTGCTTGAAAAGGTCCTCGAAGTGGAATGTTTTGCTAATTATCTGGTTGTCCATTTGGCAAATTCCCAGGTCCGTCATTCTGTCCATTGTTAGCCATCCTTGTTATGGTTGAAAGATTTCCTTCTGCAAGATCTCTCTGTCTCCTTCTTGCACTTGCTCTGATCAGCCTTGTTGTTCTCTCAAGTTCACAATTAAAAGGAAGCAAAGGTGGTCTTGAAGATCGAGTTTTTCTCTCGCTCATAAACTGTTGAGGCTTCTCTGTGAACAAAATGAAAGAATTTGTGAATTCGTTATAATAAAAAGTAAATAATTACAATTAAATCAAGAGTATCTACAGTTCTAAAATTCGTAACGCTACACCCTCCCCGGCAACGGCGCCATGAAGCTTTGAGGTAAAACCCCGGTGCAATGCCCCCCGACAGCCTTTACACTATAATCTCTATAGGGCTGTTAAAAAGCTTGCCTAGTTTTTCCTACCGAAAGCGCACGGTATCAAGCTGCAATATTTATTTTAATTGTCGGGATCGTTCAAAAGAGAGTTACACGATAGAAGTGTTTTAATAGAATTATTAGCTTTAGAATCTGTCTTTATTCTTGATTTAAGGATGTTGTAATGATGATTACTAAAGAATACTACTGAAATGTAAATGCTTAAAGCTGTAAATGTAGTAAAGAAAACAATTAAAATGATGTAGAACATTATGATCTTATTCACGTGTTTAAGATGTTACAGACCAAATCAAATGAAATAAGAATATGATGAGATTATCATACTTCATTGGCTAAAATATAATGAAAGTTCATTGAGATAGAAAAATCCTTTACACAACTTAATCAATTCTTCATGTCTTTAATCACTTCCCAAGACAGGTACTTATGATTCAGTGTCATGACATTCTAAGTTCTGAAATCATGGAATACTATCATCACAGAATGATCTGTCAGACTCCTTCTGTGATAAAAGCTTTCAGAATCGTCACTTAATCTTTTTCTTTCAGACTCAGATTAAGCCTTTGACAACTCGAGGTCACTTCTAAATCATACTATATTCATCTGAACTTGAAGTTGTTCTTTTTATTACCCTGATCAAACTGATCTTATGATCCTGTATTGGATGTCCTCTACAAAAAATGAAAAAAAAACTAATATTTAAATCTATCATCCAATGTTTTCATAGGACTTATTTCTTCAGAGTAATTCCCGCAAGTATTCATAAGGAATAATAGTCTTGTAAGTATATCAAGATGAAATTGCTATTCAAATTCCTTGACTTATCCAGACTACTCAGATTTGTATAAACGATTTAGCTCGAGAAATCTCTGTAAACAGTTCCAAATATCCGTGATTTGACTCAGGATTAGTAGACTGACGAGAAATGTTTAATCTCCTACTCATAGCATATAGTGATAACTATAATACCATGAACCCCGGAAATTAATCTTCCTGATATTCTACTAATTTTTAGGACAAAAGATGGTTCTTGAAACATCTTTCCCTTTTAAACGACAGGTACTAAATGCCCAACTGAAGAACAAGTTTGTTCGTTATCAGTCCTAAGTAAATAATGATTGAGAAAACCTATATCATCATCTCTCTCAGCGTACCAGTGTAAAATAGTAATACGTATTGCACATATGAATTGTAAATTTGTAATCATGAAGTAAGATTACTCATCATATACTGGGAAATATCCCAAAATATTATATGTATATGTAGTATTATATGTATAAAGAGACGTTGAGGGTTCTGAATCCTCTTAATCAAAATGCAAGGATGCTTCCAAAATATACATTGGAAACTAGACAGAATTAGGAAATAACTTTCCCAAGAAAAAGAATTTGAGAAATAACTCTGCAAAATAAGTGTCCAAAATAGCTCGCAGTAACTATTTTGGGTTTCAAACTATGAACATTCCAATTTTCCGCACACTATGTCTGTACAGCGTGGAGGGAGCTAATATTCAAAGAATGTTCCCCAGATTTTGTTTATACAAAGAATTGAATGCCTCGCGATAGTTTCCGTAAGAATGCGGCGAGGTACTCAATTCCTACTTATAGATAGGGGTTATATACGTATAAGAAGTAAAAATGGATATCAAGTCTATTGCTATTATAGGTTGATCCGCTCGCTTTGTCAGATTGACATCGCGTGAGTGTTTGAATAGCCTTTATCATACTAGATCTATCTGGATATTTCCTCGCGTCATCTTTTAGGATGAAGCGAGGGAATATCCTTATTCGAAGTAAATGATCAGAATTTATAACTGCCATAACTACCTTCTGGAATTTCTGTTTAGAAAATTATGAACATAGAATCTTTTGCATCCAAGTTCATGAACTCAAAGCTATTGATTCTCAAAGATTATCAAGCGATGATTAACAATGCATGGGTCTCTAGGAACCTTTTAGAGTTCTGAAAATTAAACCCTATGATTCTCATCTGTAAACATAACATTGACAGAAAATCGAGTAAATTCATAATTCTGCCAGATCATACCTAACTCGGTTACAATATCCAAATTTCTTACGTAATTGGAACGAACAATTTGCGCATTAAAAATGTGGAAGTGTTATGATCTTCGAAAATCGAATTAAAGATATGATGCAAAATTCAGATTGAATGATGAAATTGAGGTTTATACTCTGCTGAAACAGAATTACGAAATGAAAATAGAAACCAGAAAGATAAGAAATTCACAATCTGATAACCGATCATTCTTCCTGTATCTCAAATAACAAAGAATTAAAAACGAATACACCTGGAAATCTGATTGCTATCAGAATAATGCAAAGATGAGCGAACGAGTCGGAGTTTAGATGATGATCGTCATGATGGATGAACAAGCGATCCGAAAGCAACTCTCCTCCCAGGGTATCCTCAAGCTAATCTAACAGCTAATCTTAAAGAAATCTACTGCGAAATTGAATTACATTTCTACGAAAATAAATTACAAATCTGAAGAACATTAAAATAAATTGCAGAGAAAATTAAATCCTAACCTACCTACTAAATTCTAAAAAGTGGACTGGAGAGTAAAATCGAGCTATTCTCTTCAATCTCCCGCCTGCTGAGCTGATTCCCCAAGGGTCTTATTTATAGATGGGTGTTGTAACTGCTTCTGCCTTGGATGATAACCGCTCGCATCAGAATAGCTCTCCTCTCGCTTTGTCCAGTTCCTTCAAAGCGAGAGTCAGAAATGTAATCATCTTTCTTGACGAGGCGAGGTCTCACAGTTTCTCCAAGGAATCTGCTTCTCGCCATGACGGATAAAACTTCTGTCTTGCACAGACTTCCTTTCCTCGCGATGTCAAACAATCATCGCGTGGACTTCAGCATCTGCACATTTTCCTTAAATCTTTTCCTGATTTCGGAAACAAGCCCTCGCACCATTCCTTTTCTTTCCTCGCTATGTACTTTCCACTTCCTGCTGTTTTCCAGCTTAACTTCCTTCTGCATGACAAAGCGTGGATCAGTTCAATGGAAACACCGCGTGCGAGTCTTACAAAGAAAACTCAGAATTTCAAGCCATTTTCCATGTATTTCCAACTTCTGTGCAATCTTAATTCTTCTTCCATTTTTTCTAATCCTTTATGATTATTCATCAAAAATCAATGGAATTAAGAGCAAAAGATCATCATTAAGACACTAAATTGGACGCAAATGACAGTCACAAAAGACTGTCATCAACTATCCAATTGCATAATTTATTCCAGGGCTCTATTTAACAACACATTTCGCATGGTTTAAGAATAGCCATAATTTAAAAAAAGCATTTAAATAATTTAATTGGACAACATAATTTAATCTATTTTAATTAAATTTAATATCCCCATTACATCCCCGATTTGGTATCTCAAAGTTTCACGATAGTATCGCGATGTCAACAAGTTTAGCCGGTAGCCCGGCGGCCGCAACCGTATCAGCCATACCCAGTACCACTCCGGAGCCTCGGGAAACCCATGTGGATATTCTCGAGAGTGTAGGCTCTATATTTCACCGTTTTGGCAATATCATATCTCAAGTTTAGCGCGCGGGGTCACCATCGTCCATTTAGGCACGAAGTGAAGCAGTTAGGGGGCACCCTGCAGAGCACTCACCCCTAATTTTAATTTATCAAGTTTGTAAGGGGATTTAATTTTAAAAATCTGACTTCAATTGTATTTATTTAAAAATGATATCTCAACTCATTTCAACCCTAAAGGTTAATCCCATATTTCAACAAGATTTCAAGATTTGATTTCTGGTAAACCACAGTTTACTCTAAAATTCGTCTAAAATCAGATTTAATTCCAAAAATTCCAAAGTTTGATGACTGACTCAGAAACGTCAAGATCTACAACTTTTGTGTTTTAACTTTTTCAATCCGAGATACCTAAACAGGTCAAAATCACCAATTTTCGTAGAAGAACAATTCTGTCCGAATTTAATGTATCACAGTTTAAAGTTTTCGAATTCTACCATAGCAATTCAACTCCAAATTTGATGAAATTTTACAGAGATCATCTTAAGACAATTATCTACGACTTTCATGTTCGACCAAAGATCGAAAACGGTATGGAACCTATGTCAAAAACATGATCAAGATCATTCCTAAGTTCTGTCAAGAATTTCAAGATCTAGATTCAAGCAGTTCGGTTTCGGTTGGTTTTCACATATCAAATCGTCTCTAAAAATTCTTAAGAATTTACAGTAGATAGATCTAAGCCATAGAAACGTTTTTCGGGTTTTAAGTTTTTCCGTTTGAAGTCGTTTTAAGGTTCGGAAAAATTCATCAAAACTGTTGCGTCGGTAGAAAATAAAAGTTGACAGATTTATGAGTTCTTGTTAAATCTTTTAGTTTCGAACGTTTTAAAACTTCCCAAAACCATGTAAGAGTTAACTTACTGATTTTTGAACATCTGGGTTTTCTATTTCGGAGGCGTGGCCTCCAGATCACCGTTTCTCCTCTCCGTTCGTCGGGTTCCTCGTTCTAGATTCGATTCGGGGTGTAAAGAGAAAAGAAACGAGGTTAGAATCCATTTTCGGATTGAAACGTGAAAGGATCTATTGGACTAGAGCTTACCACAACGTCGGAGATCCTTGGATTTTCGTCCAAAGCTGCTGCCTTGGTATTTGATGCCTCCGTACACTCAAGAATTTCGACTTGTGTGTGTAGAGAGTATCGTAGGGTTTTGAAAAAGAGTTTAGGCTTCCGAGGGGGTTTATTTATAGATGTCTAGGTCCTAGGGCGTCCAAAATCTGACCCCAAGGATCTTGGGTCGAGAGACGTTCAACCGAAAGTCGAAAAATCCGCGTTCGGGCGAGAGATTCGCGCAACGGGCGAATCTGTCAAGTGGCGCGGGGTTGGCGCGCCTTTTGCCTAAAAACCGCGCGGCCAGCGCGCCGACTTCGCCTGGACTTCGGTCCGGGCGGGTCGTGCGATCCGTCGTGCTTTTCCGCCTCTCTTTCGGATTTCTATCCCCCTATGCTCCCGGTTTCCAATTTCCGGACTCTCTTCGGGTTTCTAATCGTGTCGTTATTTCCTTCGGATCTAATTTTACGTTTTGGCTCGAATTCTCGAGTTCATTTATATCGGATACCCGTGTAACGACTTATTTAACTTTATTTAATTCTTTTGTTTAAACAAATCTTTTTTAATTAATTTCATTTCTCATTTCTGCTATATTTATTTATTTAGTGTATTTACTGATTTATTTGTTTATTTATATATTTATTATATTTATTTATTTATGTTGTAAAATTCTCGGGTATTACAGTCTACCTTCCTTAAGAATCAACTTCGTCCTCGAAGTTGTGTTTCGGCTTTTCTCGTGCTAAGGTCTTTTGTTTATTTTATTATTTCGTGACCGAACTTAGAATTAAGACTTCTAAGCTGCCTACGTACCCTGTGAAGGGATCAAGCCATAACGTAGTTCAAAAGTTTACAAAAATGCACGAAAAATAGGTGGTATGACATCCTCTCCCCCTTAAGATTGCAGTTATGTCCCCATAATTGTGTCGGTATCGGTTTGGAACAATGTCGGGTACCGTTCTCTCATGTCGAATTCTACTTCCCAAGTTGCCGTCTCACTTTCGTGGTTTGACCAAAGAACCTTAATCATTTTGACGGTTTTGTTCCTCGTTACTCGTTCCTTAGTGTCAAGAATACGCACTGGGACTTCTTCATAAGTCAAGTCTTCATCGAGCTCAATTATCTCCGGTTGAAGTACATGTGTCGGGTCCGGCACATACTTCTTTAGTTGCGAGACATGGAAGACATTATGAACTCGATCTAATTGTGGCGGTAAAGCCAATCGGTAAGCTAGAGTTCCGACTCGTTCTAGAATTTCGTAAGGTCCTATATATCGAGGACTTAACTTTCCTCGCTTGCCAAAGCGCATCACCCCCTTCATGGGTGATATCCTTAGCATGACCCTATCTCCCACTTGAAATTCTAGGTCTCGTCGTCTCACGTCGGCATAACTCTTTTGACGATCTTGTGCGGCGTTCATCTTCCCTTGAATCACTTTGATTTGTTGAGCCATGTCTTCGATAAGTTGTGGTCCCACTAACACGGACTTATCGTTTTCTTCCCAGCTCAACAGGCTTCGGCACTTTCGTCCATACAACGCCTCGAAAGGTGCCATGCCGATGCTAGCATGGTAGCTATTATTATAGGAAAACTCAATTAAGGGTAAATGAGATTCCCAATTCCCTTTGAATTCCAACACACATGCTCTCAGCATGTCTTCTAATGTTTGGATTGTCCTCTCGGTTTGTCCATCCGTCATCGGGTGGAATGCGGTGCTCATTTTGATTTGAGTACCGAGAGCTTTTTGTAACTCCGTCCAAAAATGAGAGATAAATCTACTGTCTCTATCGGAAATGATATCATGTGGTACTCCATGTCGTCGTACCACATTATCAATGTAGGCTCGGGCCAATTGGTCCATAGTCCACCTGTTCTTCATCGGGATAAATATGGCTGTCTTCGTTAGCCTATCCACAATCACCCGAATCTTGTTCATGCCTTTAGGTGATCGGGGTAATCCCGAGACAAAGTCCATTGAGATGCTATCCCACTTCCAACTTGGAATCTCTAGTGGTTGCATCAGTCCTAAGGGTTTATGTCGCACTGCCTTAACCTTTTGGCAGGTGAGACATTTTGCCACGAAGTTTGCCACTTCCTTCTTCATTCCCGGCCACCAATAGATCTTCTTCAGATCTTTGTATAGCTTGTCACCTCCGGGATGTACGGAATATGGCGTGTTGTGCCCTTCTTCCATCAACCTTTGTTTCAACTCGGCACACTTAAGGGGCACACACCATCTCCCTTTAAAACGGATGCTTCCATCCTCGTGGACAGCAAATCATATTGCCTTTCCTTCGGCATTATACCCTTTTATCTTCTCGAGTTTCGGGTCGCCCGGTTGAGCGAGTCGAATCTCGTCCAATATTGGAGTTTCTACGACCATGGCATTGACCGTTTTTCTCACTGTGCCAGGATGCACAAGTTCTAACTCCAATCTTGCCAACTCCATGTACAATGCCGGCGGAATTACCAACGAGTTTGTCACGTGTTGGGTTTTCCGACTTAGGGCATCGGCTACCACATTCGCCTTCCCCTCGTGGTATGCTATCTCTAAATCGTAGTCCTTGATAAGTTCTAACCACCTTCGCTGTCTCAAATTCAACTCCTTCTGAGTGAATATATATTTCAGGCTCTTGTGGTCGGTGAACATTCGACACTTCCGCCCATAAAGATAATGTCTCCATATCTTTAGAGCGAAAACGACCGCTGCCAACTCCAGGTCATGTGTCGGATAATTCTCCTCGTGAGGTTTTAGTTGGCGTGATGCATACGCTACGACTCTCGAGTCTTGCATCAAGACACAACCTAAACCTTCCTTCGACGCATCGCTGTAAACTTCGAAGTCACCATTCTCTGATGGTAGTGTTAATACGGGTGTGGTTGTGAGTCGTTTCTTCAGCTCTTGAAACGCAGTCTCACATGCTTCGGTCCACTCGTATTTTGCTCCTTTCTTCAGTAGCTGGGTCAAAGGACGTGCAATCCTTGAAAAGTCCTTCACAAATCGTCTATAATACCCAGCTAATCCAAGGAAACTCCTTATTTCCGTTGGACTCTTCGGAGTTGCCCACTCCGTCACAGCAGAAACCTTTGCCGGATCCAGTGATACTCCATCAGCGGATACTATGTGTCCGAGGAATGCCACTTCTTTCAACCAGAAATCGCATTTCGACAGCTTGCCGTATAGCTGATTTCTTCGCAAGATTCCTAACACTTGATGTAAGTGTTGGGCATGCTCTTCCTCGCTCTTTGAGTAGATCAGGATGTCGTCGATGAACACTACGACGCACTGATCTAACAATTCTCGGAACACGTTGTTCATGAGATTCATGAACATGGCCGGAGCATTTGTTAACCCGAAGGATAACACTGTGAACTCGTAATGGCCATATCGCGTTCGAAACGCCGTCTTCGGAATGTCCTTCTCGGCGATCCTCAATTGATGATATCCAGATCGCAAATCGATCTTCGAGAATACTGAAGCTCCCTTCAGTTGATCAAACAGATCCTCTATTCTCGGTAGGGGGTATTTACTCTTGATGGTCACTTGGTTTAGTCCTCGGTAATCTATGCAAAGACGTAGTCCTCCGTCTTTCTTCTTGACAAATAAAACCGTGCTCCCCAAGGGGACGTACTCGGTCTTATATACCCCTTTCCTAACAGCTCCTCGAGTTGGTCTTTTAACTCCTTCATTTCCAGTGGTGCCATCCGGTACGGAGCTTTTGAGACAGGCTCTGTCCCCGGAATGAGATCTATAGTGAATTCAAGATCTCTCTCAGGTGGCATGCCCGGAACGTCCTCAGGAAACACGTCCGGGTATTCTCTTACCACTGGTATGCTATCAACCTTGTTCTCTTCCGCCTCAAGGTTGTGCACGTAGCACGCATATAGTTCATACCCCTTACGCATCAAGTTACTTAGTTTAAGTGCACTAACGATTTTGTTGCTCTTCTTAGGGGGCTGAGAGTAAAAGATAACTCTCTTTCCCCTACTTTTTGACAAGGTGATCTTTTGCTTTTGGCATTCGATCACCGCCTTATACTGGGAAACCAATCCATCCCCAGTATGATGTCAAAGTCTCTTAAGTTAAATTCTACCAAGTTTGCGAAGAATTCTACGTTCTTTATCACTATAGGAATTCCGTTATATCGTTTAGAGCAAGACACTACTTCTCCAGAAGGCAATTGAATTCCTAAGCTAATTTTTTCGCACTTAGGTAGATCTAACTCAGGCACTATCCTTGATGCTATAATTGAGCAACTAGCTCCAGAATCAAACATAATTCTACGGGCCGTATTCAAAACATAAAATGTACCTGCCATCACTTCTCCTTGCGCAGGCACGTCCGCTTGATTCACCACGTTAAGCCTCCCCATAGGGCGTCCCTGATTGCCCTGCTGATTCGCATTTGGCTGCTGATTTTGCTGTTGGTTTTGGTTCTGAGGGGGCGGAGGTCGTTGGTTCTGGTTCTGGTTCTACGGCCTATTTTGAGGGGGTCTGTACCCTTGGTTATTCCCGTTTCGCCCATTTTGATTTTGAGGTTGTTCTTGCCCCGCGACCAAATCGTCCCTCCTTGTTATGTTCTCGAGCCTAGTCCGGCAATCCCGTCGAACGTGACCCATTTCGACCACATCGGTAACAGGCGCCCTGTTGCGGGCATCCCCTTGCCAGATGGGGTCGTCCACATCTCGGGCAAGGTGGTACCGGATCTTCTTGGTTGAACCTCCTCCCAGTGTTGTTTTGTTGGGGCCTATTCGACCCTCTGCGTTGTTCGTTCCTTCCAGTGTTGTTCTCGTTTCTTGAGTCTCGGCTTTTCTTGTCTTGGGGACCCCTGCTGGACTCCCCACTCACTCTTCTTTTCAGCTGCTGCACATGTGCTACCGCCACAGCGCGGTCATACACAGCTTGCAAATCGGGGTAGTGTACCCCCGCGATCACCTCGCGCACAGACAGGTTCAGTCCCATCTCGAACTTCTGTGCCTTTTCCGCATCAGTAGGCACTAGCCTTGGTGCGAACCTCACCAGCTCCTTGAAGCGTGTGTAGTATTCTTGCACTGTTTGGCCTCCTTGCTTCAGCGACAGGAACTCTTCGTACATGGCAGCTTTAGTACTCAAGGGATAGAATCGATCCCTTAGTAGTTCCATCATCTCCATCCACGAGTAGGGCTCGTCATCTTCAGTCAGTTTGGCTTGCGTCGCCTGCCACCAGTCGTCAGCTTCGCCTCCCAAGTAGTATGAGGCGACATGCACTCTTTCTCCTTCCGGACATTTAACTGCTCCCAGCAGCTTGTCGAAGGTCCGGATCCACTCTTCCAGTCTAGCTGGATCCTCCTCACCAGCATAGTGGGGCGGCTGGTAAGGATTCACCATCGCCAGGTAGTTAGGGCGAGCTTGGGGCGGAGGTACCGCCGCAGCTTGACCCTGGTTGACTTGCGCGTTTCCGAGCGCAATCAACACTTCCTCTATCGTCCTAAGACAATCGCCCACATTGTTCGGTGCGGGGGCGTCCTGCGCACCTTGGGGTTGTTCCTCCTCAGGTTGGGCCGGTTCCGTGATGTTTGGAGGTAATTCGGTCGGTGTTTCAGTGGTGGTTTGAGGAGCGGGTTGAGTTCTTCCTCTTCCTCTTCCTCTGGGTGCCATTCTGTTACAAATGGTATAGATTAGGACATAGTAGTGTTTGGTCCAGCAAGAAGATCTCAAATTTATTTCTATCTTCTTCACAAAATGCTCGGTTGAGCTGATTTAAAATAATTTTTTTTTCGAATTTAAATTTATCTAAATAGATAAATCTCGTATTTTATTTCCTTAAAAGAAATTTTTAGTACAAGTGATAGGATATACCAAAAAGGGAAATGTTTCCTTAGCAAAAATAGTAACTACTACAAATAGAAATTCCTATCGTCTCTAAGCGTCCTCCGGCACAGTGGTAGGATCCTCCTCCGGATCTTCCTCCTCCGAACTTGGCGGCAGCAGTTCGTCAAAGATAGTGTTCAAGTCCTTTCCGCGATGTGTTCTTTTAGTATTAGGTTTTGTGTAGTGAGGGTTTGGACTTGGCGTTCGAGTTGGTTTATGCGGTGGTGATCCGCCTCTCTCAGGTTGCTCAGGTGGTGCAAATTGGCCTCCAATTGAGCCATACGGTACTTCATTTGCTCTAGGGTTTGGTGGGAATCAAGATGAACGCTCATCATCCTGATCATCAACTGCATCACGTCTTGACTAGCCATCTAGCGCAAGCAAGAGATCTAAGTTAATATTCGCCAAGATTCTAAGTTCAATTCGCCAAGATTCTAAGTTCAAGCTTTGCCAAGATTCTATGTTCAATTCGCCAAGATTCTAAGTTCATAGAAAAGATGCAGTATGCAAATGCAATGATGTCCCCCCCCCCAAAAAAAATAATTTAATGCTCTTTGTATATACTTTTCCATGGGTTTAAAATAGATATTTTCCATGGAAATAATATTTTAAAGTTTAAAATAATAGTCAAAATATTAATAGTAGTTTAAAAATAATAAGGGTTTAAAAATAATAGCTTAGAAATAATAACGATTTAAAAATAGTACTTTTAAAAATAGTCGGGCTCTGATACCAACTTGTAACACCCCGGTTTTTGGTCACCCAGGTCGGGATGTCACCGCCACATCTCCCTAGTAAGACACGGTTTCTCCGAGCTTACTAAAGAGATGCAAGGCTAGGTATTGCAGTATTTAAAACATTTAAATCATTCAAAATAGCCCATACAATATAATTCGAAAATAATAATATCATAGCGCAGCGGAAATAATTGTTTCAGTATAGTATCGCAGCGGAAAATATAAATAGGGCCGACATGGCCAAAACACGGGTTAAACAGGCCCGCTCATAATATAGTCTAAAGTACGAATTTAAAAGCAAAATAATGTTTCCCAAAATCCCATGCATGAATCGTGCTCACACATGCTCATTCCACATATTCTGTAAGAAAAGGAATAAAAACGGTTTTGGTCAGCAAACTTGCTGAGTAAGTTAACACATGCATGATCGTAGGGTTTAAAAGCCATTAATTTAATACTTAAATAAAAATATGATAATAACATAATATTCAATTTAATCTAATCAACTATCCAATTGCATAATTTATTCCAGGGCTCTATTTAACAACACATTTCGCATGGTTTAAGAATAGTCATAATTTAAATAAAGCATTTAAATATTTTAATTGGACAACATAATTTAATCTATTTTAATTAAATTTAATATCCCCATTACATCCCCGATTTGGTATCTCAAAGTTTCACGATAGTATCGCGATGTCAACAAGTTTAGCCGGTAGCCCGGCGGCCGCAACCGTATCAGCCATACCCAGTACCACTCCGGAGCCTCGGGAAACCCATGTGGATATTCTCGAGAGTGTAGGCTCTATATTTCGCCGTTTTGGCAATATCATATCTCAAGTTTAGCGCGCGGGGTCACCATCGTCCATTTAGGCACGAAGAGAAGCAGTTAGGGGGCACCCTGCAGAGCACTCACCCCTAATTTTAATTTATCAAGTTTGTAAGGGGATTTAATTTTAAAAATTTGACTTCAATTGTATTTATTTAAAAGTGATATCTCAACTCATTTCAACCCTAAAGGTTAATCCCATATTTCAACAAGATTTCAAGATTTGATTTTCGGTAAACCACAGTTTACTCTAAAATTCGTCTAAAATCAGATTTAATTCCAAAAATTCCAAAATTTCACGACTGACTCAGAAACGTCGAGATCTACAACTTTCGTGTTTAACTTTTTCAATCCGAGATACCTAAACAGGTCACAATCACCAATTTTCGTAGAAGAACAATTCTGTCCGAATTTAATGTATCACAGTTTAACGTTTTCGAATTCTACCATAGCAATTCAACTCCAAATTTGATAAAATTTTACAGAGATCATCTTAAGACAATTATCTACGACTTTCATGTTCGACCAAAGATCGAAAACGGTCTGGAACGTATGCCAAAAACATGATCAAGATCATTCCTAAGTTCTGTCAAGAATTTCAAGATCTAGATTCAAGCAGTTCGGTTTCGGTTGGTTTTCACATATCAAATCGTCTCTAAAAATTCTAAAAAAATTACAATAGATAGATCTAAGTCTTAGGAACGTTTTTTGTGTTTTAAGTTTATCCGTTTGAAGTCGTTTTAAGGTTCGGAAAAATTCATCAAAACTGTTGCGTCGGTAGAAAACAAAAGTTGACAGATTTATGAGTTCTTGTTAAATCTTTTAATTTCGAACGTTTTAAAATTTCCCAAAACCATGTAAGAGTTAACTTACTGATTTTTGAACGTCCGGGTTGTCTATTTCGGAGGCGTGGCCTCCAGATCACCGTTTCTCCTCTCCGTTCGTCGGGTTCCTCGTTTTAGATTCGATTCGGGGTGTAAAGAGAAAAGAAACGAGGTTAGAATCCGTTTTCGGATTGAAACGTGAAAGGATCTATTGGACTAGAGCTTACCACAACGTCGGAGATCCTTGGATTTTCGTCCAAAGCTGCTGCCTTGGTATTTGATGCCTCCGTAGACTCCGGGATTTCGACTTGTGTGTGTAGAGAGTATCGTAGGGTTTTGAAAAAGAGTTTAGGCTTCCGAGGGGGTTTATTTATAGATGTCTAGGTCCTAGGGCGTCCAAAATCTGACCCCAAGGGTCTTGGGTCGTGCGATCCGTCGTGCTTTTCCGCCTCTCTTTCGGATTTCTATCCCCCTATGCTCCCTGTTTCCAATTTCCGGACTCTCTTCGGGTTTCTAATCGTGTCGTTATTTCCTTCGGATCTAATTTTACGTTTTGGCTCGAATTCTCGAGTTCATTTATATCGGATACCCGTGTAACGACTTATTTAACTTTATTTAATTCTTTTGTTTAAACAAATCTCTTTTAATTAATTTCATTTCTCATTTCTTCTATATTTATTTATTTAGTGTATTTACTGATTTATTTGTTTATTTATTTATTTATTATATTTATTTATTTATGTTGTAAAATTCTCGGGTATTACATGGGATGCTTCGGAATGGCTCGATTTGGGGCGGGAATGGAGGTGGTCGGAAGGGTTGGGTAATTCGCTGGTGAAGAAAGGTAATATGGCTGCTCCTTTGTTCTGTAAATGCCGTCGATTACAGCCGCGTTGAAGACGATTTAAGCCCTGTTCCCGACCGCACCTGCGGTCGCTAGGGCGGTCGGTAGAGTCGACCCAGAAAACTTCGGTCGGGAACTGCAGTCGGCTACTGAGATTTTTCTTGTAGTGCTTGGGGATTGAATTCTTACCTCTTTTGCGACCCTTACGCCCCCTAGCTTTCCCTTTGCACAACACCTTGGCCAACGCCTTCTCAGCAGTCTCAATTGCGAGTTCCTCCAATGCTCCATTGCCCTGAAGTTGATCTTGACGCTCAATCGGACAAATTGCCCTTGGGACCACTTCGCTGTTCTCTTGGTCCGGCCCGTCATCGCCCCCTGCGACCAACCCTGTCTCGTGCAATCTCCCCTCCCCCTCCGCAACATTTGGCGTCGGTGCATCTTCCCCACAATTGTCGATGTCCTTCTCGTTAGTACGTTGTGTTCCAGGGGTAGCACTCCGGCCCATATTCTTGGGCTCGTCTAACTGGCCTAAACTACTTCCAATATTATCCATAAGATACCCTACATCTCCTGCTTCCTTGGTCCCTTGGTCACTGGGCCCAGAAATGGCTCCCGGCCCAATCTCAGAATAGCTCTCCTCCTTATCACTCGGCCCAATTACCTCGGCCCCAGCATTCCCAAGGCCCCCATTATCCAACATCCCTGTACTCCCGAACATTCCCTGCTCTGCGTTGTCTTGGGAAAATCTGCTGCAGTGGTTATTATTAGCATCGATACCCCCACGCAGCTGTTTAAAAGTTTGCTTTCCCCCATGCATGTCGGCCAGCAGACATTCCGATTGCCCACAACCCGGAGTCCCGGACTTCCCCAACAACTCCGACGGTCCCGTCTTCCGTTCATACCCACTTCGGCGGTGCACCGGAGCCACCATACTAGCGTCTCCGTCTTCATCAGCCACAATCGCTGGCTCGCTAAAGCTTACATAAATCCGGAACCCTTTTATCGCCATGCACGGCCAGCAACAGCCTAGCTCGGTCGAGACGTTTCCGATCCCTCGTTTCTCCATCGACAGTGATCACTTCACCCCATCTCCGCACAATTCTATGAAAATTCTCCTCGCACCAAGCATTAAGGGGAATCCCGTACACGTAAATCCACCATAGCTGACGTCCACTGAAATCCCCTACCTCCCACCTCTTTTTCCAGTCAATAAGTTGTCAGTCTCTCCGATCGTCCAGAAACTTATCCCTACTTTCACAGCTTTTAAACACCACCAGCATCTCTTAGCCCCCACCATAGATTACATCCTCATGGTCTGAGAACTCATCATATAGCCAATCCTGGAATTCCACTAGTTTATCCATCTTTTTCACCGCCACTACCGCTGCCTACTTCAGCCAAACCATGTCCTCTAGAGCATAAATTATATTCACCACCACCATCTCTGGTTCCGCCGACCTAACCAGCACCCCAGCTTCCTTATGCTCCCGGTCCAACCTAAGAACGTCCGCATATGACCGCCCGTCCCTCAATGCAGCAATTCTCGCCTCCTGGCCCGGTTTATTCCCTTTATTTACTAAGGGATTCGCCTTGGATTTCTCCCGCCAGCTGACCCTAGGATGGTTTACCAGCTTCCCGTTTTTGTTAACTCTGGGATTGGCCCAGTTAGCTTTTAAAAATCTACCCATCCATTTACGTCCGTCCAGATGCCATATTGCCTTCTCCGCCTCCTCTTTGCGGTGAAACCGAAGGAATCCAAATTTGTAGCCGTTTTCCGGCCAACTCCTATATTAGGGAAGTACCAATCCCTTACCTTTGCCACCTTATCGGTTTCTCTAAATATGGAACTGTTTGATGTCCCGGTAGGAATATTCCCCACGAAGACGCCGAACATCTCCCTACGATTAATGTTTCCACTATCGTGGGGGCTTCTAATCGTCCCCTCTCTCCCATCTGGCGCGGGCGCTTCAACTGGAACCCCTTTGCCTCTGACATCCTCCTTCACGTAACCTTCGTTCGTCCTGTTGAGTTGTCCGCCGGGATGATCGCCTCCGCCGCCTACAGTCGTCATTGTTGTTTTTTCAGCCTAGTTATAATTAACATGCCATGTTGTTGCGTCACGATTTTAAAAAAAAAATAAAAAACATGCCATGTTATTTAATTCTTTTAGAATTAAAAGCATGAATTAGTTATACCATTAAACGTCTTAATAATCAAAAATTATATGGCCTAATCTTAGTCGTTGAATTTGTTTGGAGAAAAACAAAAGACACAAAAAGTCATATTCACAAAAATTACACACAATTTTATATAGATTTAATTATAAATTGCATCCATGAATTTAACTATATATAGGTTCATTAAAAATAATATTATTGTCTAAATATTAAAATAAAAATTAAATTTAATAATTTTGGGAAGTTCCACCAATTTAATAGAGATGAACATGATGACAGAGATAAAGGGAAAAAGAAAATAATTCTCATAACATTATGAACATAATTGTGGGGTGGCAAACCATCTCTTTGACTCAAATACATATGTAGATGTGTTTGTATTAATTAACTTACTGAAACGTATACAAATTATTCATATTACCTATGTAGATTTTAATAATTACCATGTATTTAATTGACTTAAAGATCTATTTAGAGCAATAATTGAATAATATAAGATTATTTATATTACCTATGTAGTAAGTAGTATTATGTAGTACTTCACTTTCTTAGAAAAGACAAACGCATTATTTCAAGTCTCAAAATAATTATGTATACCAATTTTTTTTTTTTTTTGAGAGAAACGGATATTATTCCCAAAGATGGCATACAAATGACATGATACTTATCTTGCTCAGTTCGACATGAAAGTCAAAGCAGTTATACAAATAATAAATTAGTAACCAATTCGAAGACATCAGAATTTTGTAGGAGATTGAAGTAGCAACTTTGAGGGCAACATAAGTCTGTCCAGGTGTCTCCTGCTGCAAAGCCAAACCTCATTCCTGCCGTCGTCCAGTTCAACACACAGTAAACAATATCATCAATACCACATTATTGTAAATCAATTATGTATATCAATTAACCATTCATAAAATTATTGTAAATGAAAATTGAATATTAAATTAATAGAAGCATAAAATTATATCTGGACACTTATATTGAATTTCATATTATTGTTGTCATACTTAAAACAAAATACTGCACAGCCCACCCCTGGCCTTCGGCTTTGGAGCCTTGAATTTCGGCTCTCTCCCCTCTCACCTTCCATTTTCTGAATTTCGGACAAAAACCAAAATTAAGAGAAAAAAAATTAATTTACATACATGTTTATTCTTATTTTAAATTAACAAAGATTAGTATAAATTTAATAGTCTTGGAAAATTGCAGCAAAATAAATAGTCTTGGAATTATTAAATAAGTTTGGGATGTTCAACTAATTTATTAAAAACGAATAATGATGATAGAGATTTAAATAAAGTATCTCTTTTAAAATATTGTGCACATTAAACGTAAGGTGACTGTTATAAATGAACTTAGAATCCCCGTATAAAATTATTTTTTCTATAAATTTAAATAAAATATATTTTCAAAGTAACTTAAATATTTTTTTTATCATTTTTCTTAAAAACAAAGTATGTAGTCAAATTTGAATTAACTATGTAAAACATTTTTATTAGTAACATTCCTCACAATCATTAGGCTTATTAACAATTACATTTTTTAATAATTTACTACATGGGATATATACTAATTAAGTAATATTCCCCCATACCATGGTTGATGGTTGAAAACCATCCTGCATGCAATCCACAGTATTACTATTATTCAACCATCACCGCTTCACCACTCAGACTTGACGACAACCTAATTATAACAAACTAATTATATTATTCAAATGTTCCCAAAAAAAAAAAGAAAAACAAACTAATTGAATTGAACAGTACAACCTCATCTTCATCGATATATAATTCCCCCTTCATCTAATTCGCTATCTCATATCGATTACGAATTTTAAGGTTTCTTTTTTTCTTCTTTCAGTTATTATTATTATTATTCTCTAAGATTCATGTTTAAATTTAATAGAAACATTTTATTACTAAACGCAATTGGCCTGAGTGGTATGAGACTCTTAAAGTTTAAGCAAATAATGTCTCGTCGTTCGAGTCTTTGTGTATGTAAAATTCTGTTGTAGAAGATGAAACCCTTCAACTCTCATCATCGAAGTCTTGAGCTCAATGTGACCTAAGGATACAATATCTGGTATACGCCAAAAAAATAGAAACATTTTATTATTTTATTATAGATTATCTTAATTTTATTTATGCATGCAACTTTTTTTCTTAAGAAAATAATTAATAAAATTAACAAAGATTTGTGTACAAATAGAGAGTAACAAAATAGATCTTTTAATTAAAGAAAAATGTAACACTAACACACCTCTTTCACAACTCAATCCAAACTCTAATTAACCCTAATTAATTGCATCATGATGACCGGCCTATTCGCGAAACGATTCGTCTAAAAGCACTCTCTAGGATGAATCAACGTCGTCGCCATTCATTGCTTCATCAGCTGCATCGATATCAGTTCCGCCGGGGCTCAACTCCTGGACTGATGATTCTGGAACCCGGCCAGGGGCGGATCTACCCCTAGGCCCAGTGGGGCCTCGGCCCCACCTCAAATTAAAAACACAAAAAAAAATTCTATTACTTTTTTTTTTAATCAAGTTGGTAAAGTGGGAGGAAAATCGCCTCTCCAGAATGCTCTCAAGCAAGGGCGAAGGTTCCAGCGTTTGGGGCAGCGATAAGAAGGGATGCAGGAGGTCGACCACCGTGGCAGATGAGGCGGGGAAGCTTGCGCGGATAGGACGGAAGGCTGTAGACAAGGACGTGCTGGGAGGCCTGAGTAAAAGTAGAGACACAAATCTGGTTAGCATCTTCGTAGGGAACATTCCGACTAGAGTAGAGGTGAAGGAATTGTACTATGAAATTGAGAAAGTGGCAAAGGTGAGGGCATGGTATTTTCCGACTCGTAACTGGCAAGTTAAGGGAGTCAAATTTGGGTTTTTTAGGTTCGGGAATAGGGATGAGGCGGTGGAAGTTATTAAAAGAATGAATGGTCAAAAATGGAGGGGAGTGCAACTTAAAGCTAACTGGGCGCTTCCTAGCAGGAAAGGCGGAAGCTTTAGTGAGAGGATTAAGGGGCAGAAAACGCGAGTTAAGGAGATGCGTGGTGGTCTGAATGGTGGGAAACCGGATAGAAATAGTCTGTATGCAAGAGGTGCATGGAGGGATGAAAGAACGTACGCTGAGGTAATAAAGGGGAGCAGTGGGGGGGATCGATCGGTTATGGAGGGCAGTAGATCAAATATTGTACACCTGGAAAGTTCCCAGAAGGAGGCGGAATGGTTGCACAGATCGGCGGTGGTGGATCTTCGGAACTTAGGAGCTCTGGTGGGTTTTCAGGAATGGGTATACAGTGAATATGGTGAATGCAAGGAGATAATTTACGGCGGAGGTCATATGATCGTAACAGTGTTCTCAAATTCTGAGGATCGAGACAGGTTCCTATGAGATGGCTGCGATCACCAATGGGTTGCATGGAAGAGAGTTTGGAAGGAGGGTATATTAATTAGAAAACCCTTGGCCTGGATTTACATTTTCGGATTGCCTTTTAATGCATGGAGGGAGGTGAATCTACAGAAAATTGTTAATGGATGGGGCAAGTTAATTAACATCGACTCAGAAACACTAGAAAGGAAAAGGATGGACAGAGCTTGGATTTTGGTAGAAATCAATGAAGACATGTATGTTCCATCAAGGAAGATTATTCAAATAGGATCGTTCCCTGCCAACATCCGGATCGTGGCAAATTTCTCTGAAGTTGTGGTGGAATCGGATGGGGTGTGGGAGAAACAAAAGATCGACCGGGGTAAGGCAGTGGTTATGTCGGATCCAACGGACGACCTGCCGGAGACGAGCACGGGGGACAGGTCCGGGAGTTTGAGGTATTGGGAAGAGGGAGAGGCGCATAGGGTTGTGCATGGGGGAATGAATCGGGTAAAAAGTCTGGAAAAGGGTACAGAGGATTTAAATGAAGTAGCAGCATGCGTACTCAATGATGTAAGCCACAATTTAAACGAGGGGGAGATTAGGCAGGTAAAGGTGATGGGCCATAGTGGGCTTGGGCCGCATCAAACTCACATACCTACTGTGGATGGGGCTGAAAAAGAAGGGAATATGAGTAATATTAGTGGTGATGGGCTGGTCGATAGAGAAGAAAATCATCCGGATGACAATCCTTATTGGGCTACAATGATAAATAATGGGACATGTTCTCCTAAAAAACATGTGACCCAACTGGGAGAATCATCAAGTGAACACAGCGCAGATAGAGCGAATAATGAAAGTTGGAACAGGTGCGAGATGGAGGGAGGGGTGAAGGGCTCCGGGGAGGCAAGAAATTGGGAATCGGGGCAGGGGACTGTAATTGTGGAGGATGTGGGTGAGGGGCTGCGTGGTGGAGAGGTAGATCAGGAGACCGAGGTGGCGATGTCCAATCGATTTCGGGGGATATTGGGAGTGGGAGGTTTTTGCCAGTGGATCCGGGTGCAGAGAAGAGTCTGGGGTTAGAGATAGCAGCGCATTGCAGCTGGCGGAGGGGGCTTTGAAGAAGGTGTTGGATGAGAAGAGGGGGAAATCTAAGCGGAAACACAGGAGGTTGAATAAGGTACCTATAGCGGTGAATAAGTGCAAATTGAGAAATAAGCAACTAATAGGGGATACAGGAGAAAATTTTGCACGATTGCAATTCACTACGCTAAGACTTAGGGATGGCATTAAATTGCTGGATTTAATGGAGGCAGAGGCGGTATTAGATTTGGCAAAGCAGCTGGGTTTAGGCTGGTTACTGGGCAGGGAGGCAGCAGCAGATTTGATCAGAGAGGAGCTTGTTAGGGATGTCCAGTAGGAGGGGCATGTAGCCTGATCAGTGAGGAGCTTGTGGTGTCTTAATTTTTTGATGAAGATTATATCATGTAATCTAAGGGGGTTGAATGGGGGGATTAGACGCCGGGCAGTGATGAAACTTTGTCGGAAGGAAAGACCGTCAGTGCTGTGTTGCCAAGAAACAAAGATGATTAACACCCAAGATGCTTTAGTTCATAGAATCTGGGGCTCGAAAGAAGGGGTGTATTGTATGCAACCTGCAATTGGGAATGCTGGGGGAATATTGGTGGTTTGGGATGGGGCAGGCGGGGTTTTTAATGAAGTATACAAAGAGCACCATTTCGTATGGGTGAAGGGTAGTTTGAAGGGTGTTGAGGGGATTATCAACTTAGTGTGCATACATGCACCGAATGACAAGAGGATGAGGGCTGAATTTTGGGGGCGGTTGATTCAATTTTGTGACACTAATAATGGTGAACTTGTGGTGTTTGATTGGGGATTTTAATGCCGTGACAAGTTTGGGGGAAAGATTTGGGGAGAGCGAGGATTTGGGATCAATTAGGGACTTTAGGGAGTTCATTGATCGGTTGGGGGTTATGGATCTTCCCTTGGAGGGTGGAATTTTACCTGGTTCGGGAGGGGAGGTAGAGCGGGGAGTAGGTTGGATCGGGCTCCTCTCTCTCCAGGGTGGCTTGGTCTTGGGGGGACAGTGCGGACAACGAAATATAACTCAATTCTTTCTGATCATTACCCGATTGGGATAGAGTTTGGGGATAAATCTTGGGGGCCGAAACCTTTTAATTTTTTGATCTACTGGATGGGAGAGAAAGGTTTTAAAGATTTAGTTATAGGTGCCTGGGAGGCTGGGGGAGTAAACAACAGGATCCCGATTTCTGGAAAGCTCAAAAGGGTGAAAAGTAGAATCCGGGAGTGGGAGGGGTATAAAGCAGAGGCATTGGAAAAGAGATCTAAAGAGCTATTAACAGAAATTGGCGAGATTGAGGAATCCTTCCAGGGGACCACTGTGGCTGATGAAGCTAGGTCGCGATGGGCGGAAAAGAAGAATGAACTTGGCAGGATACTTCTTGCCGAGGAGAGAAGGTGGTGCCAAAAATCACGGATTAAATGGTTGAAGGAAGGAGATCAGAATACACGATTCTTTCATACTGTGGCATCAATTAATCATCGACGGAGCTATATTGGCACAATCAAGGTTAATGGGGTATTAATAGAGGATCCGAGGGAGATTAAACAGGAGGCTTTTAACCATTTCCAAGAGATGTTTAAGCAACAGAAGGATGTTTTATTCAGGGTTGACAATTTGGGGATGGCTCAGATTGGAGATCAAGAGCGTAACTGGCTGACTCGGGGTTTCACGGAGGAGGAAGTTCGGGCGGTGATCTGGAGCTGTGAGGCTAACAAGGCCCCCGGTCCGGATGGTTTTAACATGGCGTTTTTCAAGACATACTGGGAGACTGTGAAGGCAGACGTCATGGCTGTTTTTAAGAATCTGGAAAATGGTGGCAAATTGCCGCAGGGGGTCGGGGGGTCTTTTATTGCCCTTATCCCAAAGGTGGAAAACCCGATGGAGTTTAGTGATTTCAGACCTATATCATTGGTTGGGAGCATTTATAAGATGGTTGCGAAGGTACTGGCGAAAAGGTTGGTTGAAGTGCTGGAGAATGTGGTTGGTGGCTCCCAGATGGCATTTGTCAAAGGAAGACAAATTCTGGATGGTGCTCTTATTGCTTCTGAAATAGTTCACTCAACAAAAATTAGTGGAAGGAAAGGCTTTGTAGTGAAAATAGATTTCGCAAAAGCTTACGATAACATCTCTTGGAATGCGTTGATGGGGGTTCTACAGGCTATGAGTTTTGGTGATAGGTGGATTGAATGAATTAAGGAGTGTATCACGAATGCGTCCGCTGCAGTGCTTATAAATGGAACGCCGACGGAGTTTTTCAACTTGCAAAAGGGTTTGAGGCAAGGGGATCCTCTCTCCCCATACCTATTTATACTCGTGGTTGAAATTCTGAATATGCTTCTCGGTAAAGCAGTGGACTTGGAACTTTTTAAAGGGCTGTCGGTGGGGAATAGCGGTCCAATTATTTCACATCTCCAATATGCGGACGATACGGTATTCTTTTGTGAAGGGGAAGTGGCACAGGTCATCTTAATCAAGCGGATTCTCAAATGTTTGTCTCTAACTACGGGTCTACAGATCAACCTTGGAAAAAGTAAAGTTTATGGAATAAACTGTCCGGAGGAATTGGTTAGGGAAGCAGCGGAAAGTTTGGGATGTGGAGTGGGTGAATGGCCGATGAAATATTTGGGGATCCCAATTGGGGGAAGAATTAATAGCACAGGGATATGGCAGCCCGTACTTGAGAAAGTGGAGAAAAAGTTGGCGGGTTGGAAGGGCCGGTTATTATCTCAAACGGGGAGACTTTGTTTGATAAACTCAGTGTTAAGTAGTCTTCCGGTGTATTTTTTGTCTATCTTTAAAGTTCCAGCTACTGTGGCGGATAGGTTGGAAATGCTAAAACGACGTTTTTTTTTGGAATGAATGGGATGGTAATAGGAGGATTCATTTAGTCAATTGGGAGAAGGTGTGCTCGAGAAAAATGGAGGGTGGGCTTAATATCAGGAACTACAGGGGGCTTAATACAGCTCTACTCATGAAATGGAAGTGGAGGTTCGGTGTTGAAGATGCATTATGGAAAAAGGTCATTGATGCAAAATACTACAATAATGAATCCCCATTGGTTCCGGTGGCCAGAGATGGGGGTTCGATTTGGGGAAAAATTGGCAGTGCCTGGGAGGAGGCAAGTAGGGAGGGAGTCGGGGACGGATTCAGAATTGGCGTTGGAAATGGGGAGCGAATAAACTTTTGGACAGATAGATGGGTTGATGAAGAACGGTCGCTTAAGGAATTATTCCCACGCATTTTTGCTTTGGCATTAAATAAAGAAGGGAGAATATCAGAGTTTGGTGAATGGAGGGGATTAGAGTGGGAATGGTGTGTAGATTTGAGGAGACCCCTGTTCGAGTGGGAAAGGGATGTCTGGGCGATGTTCATGAATACAATCAACAATTTTAAGTTGAATCGGTTTATGGGAGATCGGGTGATATGGAGGTGGGAAGTAAATGGTAAGTTTTCAACTAAATCGTGTTGGAATCATCTAAATGCCGCAGGAAACAATGGTATGAGGTGGATATGGAGAAAACTGTGGAGTATAAAATGTCCGCCGAAGGTTAAGCTACTGATGTGGAAAGCTATTCAAGACGCTCTTCCAGTGAAAGATATTTTGGCTGCAAGGGGATGTCTCCGAAATTCAACTCCTCTTTGCATATTTTGGATTGAAAAATGAATCGGTAAGCCATCTTTTCTGTCAGTGCAACGTTGTAAGTCAACTGTGGTATAAAGGCATACATTGGTTCGGGGTCTGCTGGGCTATCCCAGGTAATGTTGAGGATTTGGTTTCTTGGTGGCTGGGCACTGTTCCGAAACAAGGGAGGAGGGAATGCTGGGAGCTAACAAGTATGGCATTAATGTGGACCATTTGGAGATGGAGGAATGACAATATCTTTAAGGGAATAAGGCCGGATATCAACATAATGGAGGAGGAGGTAAAATGGCGGGTGGGTAGTTGGTGGAAGATGATGGTGGATGGGGTGGATATCAGCCTGTATGGGAGCAGGGTTTCATTCCCCTGCGGTTTGGATACAGTTACATGTCAAAGATCGAGAGGTGCTAGAAGGGGGCTGGTCTGGATTCGCCCTGAAACTGGATGGTGGAAGATTAACACAGACGGGTCTTCACTTGGGAACCCGGGGCCGGCTGGAATTGGGGGGATTATTAGGGATGATCAAGGCAAGGTGATATTTATACTGTCCGACTCTATTGGATGTGCTGATTCCAACACTGCAGAGCTGGTCGCAATCAAAAAAGTATGTGAAGCCATAATTAGAGATCACAGATTTCCACTTCCAAGGTTGTTGTTCGAAAGTGACTCACAAAACGTGGTGTCTTGGCTGAAACACCCTGAAAACGCTCCATGGCGACATCACCAAGTGCTGGCTCCAATACTCAATGTTTTCAACTTCGCAGGGGAGGTAAAAATTCAACATGTCTTGAGAGAATGTAATGAGCTTGCGGATTACTGGGCTAAGAAGGGATCCTCGGGAGAAAGTCAGATGGAAATATGGTTCTAAAGGTGATGCTGGTGTTGTAATTGGCCGTGGTGGATATTTGTAGGCTATAAAGCTGTTGCTGTGGTTCATTAAGTGATGATGCGGCTCGTTTGGTCTGGAGGAAGACATCACCTCAAGTTTTTGTTTTGTGTTCATGTTCTATGGTTTCTGCTGTTTTTGATTGCATGTGGTGCATTGCCTCCGAGTTTTTTGGTGTTGATACTGGAGCTGCTTGGGGCACCAAGGTTGTAGATGGTTGTATGTTACAGGTCCAGAGGCTGTTGGCGCCCCCGTGTGGTGAAGTTTTTGAAGGTTGCTGTATGGTTTTTTATCTAGATCCAAGTGATTTTCACATAAAGGAGGAGAGATATCAGAGGAAAATGCTGAGAATACATATACCTATGTAACTGCTGATTGTGCTTTGAGGTTGCCAATGATCATAAAGCTGTTGCATGACCCAAGATGGTTGCGGCTCTAAATGATGGTGCTGATACAGTCCTAATCCTGAGGATGATGCTTACAAAAAGTGTGCTTCGATGGTTGTCTACACCTGGTGAGATCCAAGATTTTTGACTTATTTGATGCTTTCAAATGTGGGATTTCATGATGGCATTCCTGAAATGGCTTTATATTTCATGTCCACCTTGTTATTCCTTTCCAAGTGCATCGAAAACAACCAGGGAACTAGGCTTCCTATGTTTCTTTTACTCTGACCACTCTTCACCAATTAGCATTGTGTCCAGCCATACTTCCCCTTAATTATTATCCTGTTTTCCTTCTACACCATCACAGTTTCCCTTTGGCATCACTAGATAACATGGATTGATTCAGGTGGCTTACTGAAAACCTTTCTATGATTTTTTGCTATCCAATGTTGATTAACCTGGAAAGTTTTTAGAAAAGTGAGAGGGCGCGTTTCTTTTAATAGTAGGTGCTCGATCGTATGGACATGTGGTTACCAAATGTTGAGAGCTAGAAAGTCAGATGCTGCTATGTTTTTTCCTGGTGCTATTGTTTTTGATGGTTGGATAAGCCCGAAAATTTTGGTAAAGTAGTATTGTAAAAAAAAAAAAAAGTTCAAGGGGAGCTATCGCGGAAAAAGAAAGGGATAAGATAATGAAGTTTTTGAGTTCATGTTATATATGGGGCTGCCTCAATTAGAAAAATGACTTGATATAGTGTTTTCAGAGTGATGTATGGTCTCCTGTACTCACCTTTTTTGTTTGGGCTAATTGCACTATAATCCCTTTTCTAAGTCCACCCTGTGGTGCCACTCATCTATGTTTTTGTTTAGGCTGTCGTCTTGTATAGCCGCCCCATCCACTTTCCTGCCTTGTCCTTGTGTTACCCCATACCTCAGCCTACACCCAGCTATCCTGCTTCCTAGTTCCTTTTGTGTTGATGCATTTGGTGTTAAATAACTTAGTTGTGGAGAGGTGATTATATAGCAAATGTTTTTGGGAGTGTCATTTCTGATCCGCCATTTGGAAGTTTTCTTGCATACTGGGGACTTGAAGTGCTTGAATAAGGATATATTTGGTCCTTTTGTTTTTTGCTGTGATTGAAAGTTAGCAAAGGTGGTCGATTTCTTGTGTCCTGCTGATGACTTCTGGGCTGCTGCTATCAATTGACGCTGTCTCATCTGATATTTACGGTCGTGCACCGAATGTTTCTATTTTTTGTAGTTTGTAGCGATTGCAACGTTTGTTCTGTAAGCTATGACTTTGCTACTATGGTTTTTGGCTATGATATTAAAACCATTTATCCTAAAAAAAAAAACATTTTTTTTTATTTTTTTTACTTAAGATTAAAAAAAAAGACTCCGGCCCTACCTCTCGAAAAATTCTGGGTCCGCTACTGAACCCAGCTGCTTGTTGTCGTCTGGATCGGCCACCAGGACTTGGCATTACAATATCTGATGGCCTATTGCAGTTCAATTGATGGCTGATTAGGGATTCACTGAAATTATTCGGCAGAGCTGGATTATTGGCGGTGTTGAGGACACTCAGCATGTTTTGCACAAGTTGCACCATCATCAAGCTTTCCAGGGGATTAACAATTAGGTTTCTTATCAAACTCATTTCGGGGATGCTCTGCTGATGATGAGTATACGGATATGCATTGGCAGCGCGAATCGGCTTTTTTCTGATGTGTGTGTTCCAGTAGTTTTTTTTTTTATCTCACAATCACAATTGGCCATAACCTCATAACCAATAAACAAATCAATAGAAGACATCGGCCAAATGAGAGAATCGGGAGGGAGGAAGAAGGAAAATGAGTACCAACAATGACCACGAAGACGCGAGCTTCCCGATTGGCTGAGGTCATGACATCTCAGTTCTCGGACATAGATGACAATATCGACTACCACGAAAAGGAGATTATTACCGGAGCGGCAAGACGAAGAACATTCACATGCAAACAAAAAGAGAAATGCATTAGCCTGCAAGAATAAAATAAATAAAGTGAAAAATTCTAATAAGAAATCCACTTAGAAACAAAACATAAAATAAAAAATTGTATAAAAAATCTCCACTAAATGAGAGCATTAGGAGAGAAGAAGGAGGAGAAGATGACGTATAAAAAAATGTAGAGGATGTGAACAAAGAAAAATAAGCACAATAGGGCATATTTATACTACTAAACAAAGGAGGAAATGAGAGGAGATTAAATGATGGACATTAAATATGCATGGAAAATGAAAAAATGTGCATGGAAAATGTAAATATGATAATTAATGAATATTTCCGGATTTTTTTTTAATTTATAGTGATATTTTTGAAATTTTTTTGGTGTGTGAGAGAGAGTGTAACACTTGTTGAATTGTGAGGGGAAGAAAGGTTAGAGGGAAAGTGTGTGTGTGTTAGGCTATGTTGTTTTTATATATTACATGATACATGATTTTTAATATGTATTCTAAATTTAACGGTATGCAGCCTTATATACCTAACATAATACCAAATTAAAGTACACACTAGTAAATAACCCGTCGAGACTCGACGGGCATAATTTTATATTTTATATAATATATGTATTTATACTATATAATTTAATAATATAATTTATATTTTAAGTAATGGAAAATGTGTAATTGATTTTTTATATATTCAAAGGATGATGTATATGATAATATAGTTTAATAATTTTTAAACTAACAAAGAAATTTTATTATACCATATTATTTAGCTTTTGTGGCTTGTTCGGTACAAACATAAAAGATCAATAAAAATAACTATTAAAATAATATTTTTATTGATTTGAAATTTAATTAAGATAAAATAAAATTTAGAAATAAGTATGAAGCATAATACGAAAATTTTTCTAACAATTTGCTGAAAATTTCATTGGTGAAAATTCATTGATAGGAGCTATTATAACACTATCTTTTAAAATGTTATTTGAAATTGTGCAGTTTATATTTGTATATGTACTTTAAAAAATTACCGCTATAGGATCACCCATAGAGTTCATAAGAATATCATCCGAAAATGTCATATCTAATTGTACATATTCAAAATCAATACCCGTTTTACCATCACCTACATCAACTATCCATTTTGTAAATTTTCTATCATATATAAATTTCATTGTAAACAATAATTCTTGTGGTATCTTGAGTTAATCATTTTTAATTGCATATTAATACTTTTAGCCACATCTTGCTAGTGACACAAAATATTACAACATAACTGTTCATGACTAAAAACTGGTTTTGGAAGATAAAATCCGACATTCTTTAAAGATTGACATTGACTTTTGTTTATAATCATAGCAGAACAGCCTGTGAGTGAGAATTTTCTCATATCAGATCGAATAAAAAATTTGATTAAATCAAATAGGCTCATGATCATTCTACCAATCAAGAAAATTAGTTTAACCTCAACTATCTAATTCCGCATCTTGGTTACTATCAACCTACTTCCATTACATAATTTATTTGATGGATATATATTCATAAGAAACATGATTATGCAACCCTCATTTAACTATATTTCATGATTCAGTAATCCAGAACAATTGATCGTATTTATGCAACCCTCATTTAACTATATTTCATGATTCAGTAATCTAGAACAATTGATCGTGTTTAGATGTTCCAGTGAAAATAATTCATTGTCATTATCTATTCTTTCATCCTTTCGACAAATATTGTTAATTGATTTTAATAGAGAGGCATTGATGTTTTGGTGGCTGTGAACTCACTTGTGTTTCTGTTGGAATATAAAACAGATTATTTCTCAAAAAAATTGTTAAAACTGATATATATATACACTTTCATTTGCAGACATACGTTTCATGATCTAATTATTGATTGTAGCAACAATCTCATTGGTAGGGGTTAATATATAAAAAAAATTGGATTTGAAGTGGTGCAGTTTATATTTGTATAAGTACTCTCAACAATTGCCGCTATAGAATCTCACGTAAAGTTTATAAATTTATCATCTGAAAATGTCACATCTAATTGTACATCTTCAAGATTAATACCAGCTTTACCAATTACCATCACGTACATGAAGTATTTATTGTGCAAATTGTTCTCATATATAATTTTCATTGTAAATAACATTTCTTATAGTATCTTAAGTTAATCCATCTTAATTACTATTAATACTTTGAGTCCCATCTTTACAATGGCAGGAGATATTGCAACATATCATTGACATGGGTAAAAACTGGTTTTTGAAGATAGAGTCTGACTTTCTTTAAAGGTTGGCATCTACTTTTTTTTTGTTTTGTTTTTTATAGTCATAGTAAAATAAACTGCGAGTGGAATTTTTTCCTCTGAAATCGAATGGAGAATTTGGTTAATTCAGATGGGCTCATAATCATTATACTAATCAAGAATTTCCATCCCAAATATTGAGCTTTGTTTTAATGAAAAGAGAGGTTAAATAATTTTCTGAGGTAAGTTTTTGCAGGTAGAATTCTCGTCACAATCTAGTACTACACAAATCTAGAATGTGCAGTCCTACCTCTTAAAATGAGTAAGGGTGCTATTCCATTGGATGCTACAGGCAACACAATATTACATCTACTATGAAGGGCGGCTAAACATAATACTATTTTCTAGATAAATTATCGATAAATGTCTTGTAAGTTTCACCACGTAAAGAAAAATTAATCACACCCATCGCTATCAACTACAGGCATTATATTATTATAAACATTTTTATTATCATTATCAACAAAGGTACTAACTTAGCATTATCCGCTTTCATTTCTTCCTTATTATAATATGTCTCTTCTAGTATCAATAGATTATTTGTTTCAAACGTTAAAACTTCATTTAGTACCGGCATTCCAGAGAAAATTTTCAAACTTATAGAATTTGCATCAATTAGCCTTTCAATATAAACTTACTTTAATCATTCACAATCACAATTTTCTGAGTATTAGTTTTTCGTCAATTACAAATCTGTTAAAATATAGATTAATGAATTACATCATCCGTTTTTTAAGTGTTACACTTTCGGTTTGTGGGTGTTTGGAAATAATTGTTACAATATCATATTTGAAATATTTTGAAAGTTAATAATTTTTACTAATTATACTTAAATTATTAATTTTTTATATTCATTAAAATAAAACTCAAAAGGAATAAAGTCAAATGTGACTTATTTTATTTATTTAATTACTTCAACTAAATAAATTTTATTAACTTACCTTAAATCTTGTGTCATTTCCTAGTGTTACACTTATTATAAAACGGATGGAGTATTTTATAAAAAATATTCCCTCCGTCGCACTTAAAGTGTCTCATTTTGACTTTTTAATAATTTTTATTGATCAACTTTTACCTAATGTAATCGTAATTATATACAAAAAAAATATAGTCAAAATTTGGTCTTGTTAGATTTGTCTAATCATGTAGTTTTAGAATATATATATATATATTTTACATAATTTTTACATATGTACATTTAAGATACTAAATGTTAAATAATTGTAGTGGACGACGTGTCCAAAAGTTTTGAGACATAAGTAATGGGACAGAGGGAGTAGATTTTAAAAAATTAGTAAATTAAAAAATACAAAATAATATAGATAAAATAAGATATGCAAAATTTCAAATTTCAAATCTTTTTAAAAGTGAATATTGTAGGAATTCCATATATATTTCAAAAACTGAAAATCTAATAAATAAATAAATAATAAATGTGAAAATCTAAAATTGATAAATTTAAAAATACAAAAATTTATAAAAATTAGAAATTTGAAATGGAGACACCACATTAAATATAGAATGTGTTGTTCACTAATGCTTTAATATATATATATATATATATATAGATTATTATACGTACCTAATATCACAAAAATTAAAATATACTGTATTACAAAGGACCTAAATAATTTACATTCCGTACATGCTTATAAATTTCGCTTTTCAACACATTATACCTAATTGCGTACATCCATGTAATTGTTGTCTTATTTTTCTGTAACAAATCATGCCATATACCATAGTGATCAAATTATTTTATAAATTATTAGAGGTGTTGAGCCAGTGGAGGGTTTAATTGGCAAATTTTGTTATAAATCGATTATTAGCTTTGGGGGAATTATTTTAGCTATTGAAAAGGATGACAATTTTTTTTTTTTTTTTTTTTTTTGGTAAAGAGGATGACAATTGAAAAATACATTTTTTTTCCTGTGATAGATTGAAAGGCTTGTAAAATTGTAATACAATTTCCTTATTTCATTCAGAACCGAAACATACATTTTTTATTTTCATTACTTTATGACTTTCTTCCTCCTGATTTCCCATTTCATTGATTTTTTAGTCCTCTCTTTTCCATGGTTCCTCATCATTATTATTTCTATTTATTCTTCCCCGTAAATATCTTCGTCCGGTTTAAAGCATTTCAAAACGGTATTTTATGTGCGGATAGTTGGTATTTAATGTAGGAGTATGTTAGAAATAAAGTGGGGGTAAATTAGGAATTTATATGATGTGATTGTAATGAGTGGATTTTTAATTGATTTATTTATGTGTGATGTGATAGTTGAGTGTTTGAAATTTTAATAGTAGTAATGTATTTATTGATGTGATGTGATTCGAGTAGGTTTGTAATTAATTACTTCCTAAAAAGAAATGAAACAATTGAAATGGGACGAACTAAAAGGAAAATGAAACAGAATTAATGGGACGGAGAGAATTAATGGGACGGACGGAGGGAGTCATCGATTTTTGGAATTTTGCTCTTATTCTCTCTCATCTTCAATTCCCAAGAATTTTTTTTGTAAAAATTCCCAAGAATTTGATCTACTCACTCATTTCCTTTTTAGTTGTCTTTATAGAGAGTAAAATGTATTCCAAAATAGTTGTCATTTTTAAATAGTTATAGGTAGTTATGACATGCTTTTACTGTATTGACCTTCACTTTACATAAATACTATTATTTGTTGGACATTTAAGAATGGGTGTAGTTGAAGGGTAAAAGTGTAAATTTATGAATTAATTAATGCAAACCTTGGTTATTGAAATTGAGCTGAAAAAGACAACTATTTAGAAACGGAGGGAATACTTACTAACTATTTATCCGATCCCCTCCTAAATAAGCATTTTCTTCAGTTTTCAAGTTTTGCATTCGTTTCCACTTATATTTTTTTTTACAGTTTTTCTCATAATAAAACCACAATTACACAATATTTATAATCAAATAAAGATTCATAAGCCGTAATAATGAAATCAACATACATTTATGAATCACAAAATTTGAGTTCTTTCTTCAATTCATCGTACACAACTTAATTATGGAACAATTCGATTACGGAAGTGGTTCATGTCTTGAATCAGGACTTTGCTGAATTTCTCAATTCTATATCTTTTATGTTGTTTGTTATATTTGTAAGGTAGGCATATATAATCAGATATGCATTCCATTTATACTAGGTGTAAACATGTGAAATTTGTTTGCTACTAAAAATGCGACACGTGCAAATATAAATATTAATTTAATTAATTTTAGGCATTTTAAATAAATTAAATGCTTGAAATAATTATTAATATTTATTGGGCTATTTGGATCAACAAGCCAAATGGACCTGTGTTGGGCTAATGTGAACAAGTTCAAATGCAAGACTCACAAGCCCCATGGCCCAATGGATGCTCGAGGCAGGCCAGCCCATGAAAATTAATCGGTGTGAATAAGTCCAAATGAAAGACACACAAGCCTACGATCCAATGGACACTTGGAGCAGGCCAGTCCATGGGAATCAATTAATGTGAACAAGCCAAGATGAAAGGCCCACATGCTCAATGACCCGATGGATATTTGGATTGGACCGACCCATCGATTGGCCCATCATCCACAATCCCTAGGGTTTTCCCTCTATAAATAGAGGCACCCTGTCACACATTAGGGATACATCTTCATACGCCACACCCTAGGGTTTTGTGCTTCTTCTTCGGCTTCTTGGAATTTCTGCAGCGTTTTGTTGCTGTAGATCTCAAGTGCTTGAATCTTGAGAGTGAGTGGGGTATGAAGATGTATCCCTAATGTGTGACAGGGTGCCTCTATTTATAGAGGGAAAACCCTAGGGATTGTGGATGATGGGCCAATCGATGGGCCGGTCCAGTCCAAATATCCATCGGGTCATTGAGCATGTGGGTCTTTCATCTTGGCTTGTTCACATTAATTGATTCCCATGGACTGGCCTGCTCCAAGTGTCCATTGGATCATAGGCTTGTGTGTCTTTCATTTGGACTTATTCACACCGATTAATTTTCATGGGCTGGCCTGCCTCGAGCATCCATTGGGCCATGGGGCTTGTGAGTCTTGCATTTGAACTTGTTCACATTAGCCCAACACAGGTCCATTTGACTTGTTGATCCAAATAGCCCAATAAATATTAATAATTATTTCAAGCATTTAATTTATTTAAAATGCCTAAAATTAATTAAATTAATATTTAAATTTGCACGTGTCGCATTTTTAGTAGCAAACAAATTTCACGTGTTTACAGATGTCCCCTCGAGACTTGTTTAGGGCGAAATAATATATTGGAGACGTAGACGAGTCTCGAAATATTTCTCTCTTCTTTTTTTTTTCTTTTTTTCTTTCTTTTTTTTTCTCCTTTTTTTTACTGGCCTCTTTTTCCTTGGCAGAAGTAAAATCATCAAAATTCATTAGGTTGGCACGTGAGGTTGGTGCCAAAAAAAAAAAAAAAATTCTTCAATTGACAAGCCCCTGCCGTGTATGGGTTTTTTTTGTGAGTCAATTTCCTAATATGGCGTCCCTTGAAGTGTATCTGCTCCAAATCTTCAAGATATGATTTCATACTGATTCGTCCGGACTTATATTTGGATCAGGATTTTGCTTTATGTTGAACTAATATCCAATTTGAATTGGATGGCTGAAGTCTAAAGCTTTTAAAAAAAATCACATCCAATTCTTGATTTAATTACCTTCAAAGCTGATTTGTTTCCTTTAAATCCCTGAATTCACAACAATTGGTTGCATCTAAATTAAATCTTCACATATCTAATGGGATTTATATTGACCTCTATAAATTCCCCATCTGAACAAGGGATCGGTCGAAACTTTGGACTCCAAGCAGCCGGCAAGCAAGAGCAGACAAGGTAATTCATTTTTTTAGCACAACCACGGTAATATCCTCAAAACCAAACTAATTTTGTTGCTCAACTAATCATCCGTAGGTGAATTAATAAGCAAAATCAAGGAGCATATCTGCAGGCAACAAGAAGCTAGCAACCAGGTAAAATCCATGCCATACTTTTCTTCGTAGCCTAATTAATCATATCTCTACATGTCTTCTGCCTTTTTTTCTTTGTCTGCTTTTTCTTCTGTTTGTTTCTATTTCTTGCTTTCTTGTTTGTCCTTTTTTTTTCAACCAAACATTAAGCAGACAGAACACCCAACCCAACATCTTCACCCAGCTTTCTACTTCAACATTATTATTGATTCGAGATGAGCCATGTACCTGATCGTCGTTATGGTAGACGGGAGGTTGGTCACACGGCGTTGTCGTTGGCCTCAATCCTTAACCTACCCGCCATCAACAAGCCTTTGACAATGGCGGCGTTGGCGACGGCGCTGCCGTTCGCCTCAACCGTTATTTGTTCAGAAGGTCCAATGCCGTTGCGCCTGCCGGGTTCGTCATGGTAGACGGGATGTTGGTCACGCGGCGCTGCCGTTGGCCTCTATCCTTAACCTACCCGCCATCAACAAGCCCTTGACAATGGCGGGGTTGGCGACGGCGCTGTCGTTCGCCTCAACCGTTATTTGTTTAGAAGGCTGGTCGCTGCGCCTGCTGCCGGGTTCGTCATGGTAGACGGGATGTTGGTCACGCGGCGCTGCCGTTGGCCTCTATCCTTAACCTACCCGCCATCAACAAGCCTTTGACAATGGCGGGGTTGGCGACGGTGCTGCCATTCGCCTCAACCGTTATTTGTTTAGAAGGCTGGTCGTTGCGCCTGCTGCCGGGTTCGTCATGGTAGACGGGAGGTTGGTCACACGGCGCTGCCGTTGGCCTCTATCCTTAACCTACCCGCCATCAACAAGCCTTTGACAATGGCGGGGTTGGCGACGGCGCTGTCATTCGCCTCAACCGTTATTTGTTCAGAAGGTCCAATGCTGTCGAAGAGAAGAGGACGTTGGAAAGGGGCTCGTCACCGCCGTTGCTGTTGGAGTCGGGTGGCCTCCACCCGGGATGCCTGAGTTGCTGCCGGAGGAGCGCCGCCGCTCCCGGATGTACGCCGCTGCTGCCGCCTGTTTCTGCCGGAAGCCGCTCGCATTGCCGGAAAGGAGAGTCGCCGCCGCTGCTACCACCGTCGCTCGGAGGGGGAAGAGGTCGTCGGAATCGCGCCGCTGCCACTGTTCGGGCTGCTGGAGGGAGGACACTTGAGGAGGCACCGCACCTGCCTGCTTCCTTGCCGTCCAATCCTGCGAGGAGGAAGGCTCCGCCGGCGCTTGCTGCTCACCTTTGCTTGCTGCTCGCCGCCGCCGTTCGTCCGGAGGGAGGAGATGCCGCCGCCGCTGCCTGCTCCGCTGCCGATCGCGCGAATGGGGGAGAGGAAGCTGCTACTTCACCGTTCCACCTGCCCCAAGCCGCTGCCGCCGGAGAGGGAGAGGAAGAGTGCCCGCCGCCGCTATGCTCGCCGGGTGCCGCCGCCGTCGCTGCTCGCCGTCGAATGAGGGAGGATGTTGGAGCTTGATTGAGAGAGATAGAAGGAGGGCTGCGTTCCTGATCTTGATTTTGGAGGAAGAAGAGACCAACTTCTAATTATTCTATTTTGACCCCTAGATTTCAAAACCCTAGCATTTGTGTCTCTAACTTTTGGGAAATTAAAATTGGACCCTTAGACTTTTTACAAGCCTAAATTTTAACCCCCAACATGTTTGATATTTGAGGATAGGTCCCAAAATATTTAAACTTAAGTCCAAAATTTAGTAATGAACTTAAAATTAATTCCCAACAATATTTACCATGTATTTTTGTTTACATGTAAATATCCATTTTTTTTGTGCCCAAAATTTGATTTCATAGAACTTTAACTCTAAGTCCAAAAATTTAAAATGAACTTAAAATTAATTCCCAAACTCGACATGCATTTTTTTTTCATTTATTGCGTTCATCTTGCAATATTTTTTCCTCATGTCATTCGAAATTGCCGTATGTATTTTTTTTTTGCCTTTCTTTTTCGTGGAAATAACTCCCATTTTCTTGGAAGATAACCAATTTTCCTGATTTTTTTTGTTTTGCAGTGACGTCATGGCTAAACAATTTATTCGGAGTGACGGGAATCATCTTATAGTTGGTCGTGATAAGGATGCCCAGACTCGTATCCTTATCGATACTCCAGTGACACCACCTCGTTCAGGGGTTGATGTTGAACACCCAGAGCATTGGACTCGCAGGTCTGTATGGAAAATTGTGCGAGTGGATGGATCAGAAGGCGAGGAGACTGCCCTCTCACTTCGATCTACTCTTTACAGATTGGGTAGCCGTGAGCTCGAGCTATTTCACCCGAACGCGGTCCCGGATCTTAGCGCTGATGCCAGTTTCCCAGATTCTATGTTCGGCATGTTTTGTTTCTACCCAGGCTATTGGGAGTGGACTGAGCATGTGCTTTGGCACCACAAGCAGCATTTGAGGTATGCGCAGATCTATGACGGCGTACAGGCTTCGCTCTTCACATATTACTGCAGCAATGGAGTACTTCGCGCATTTCTTGAACGGTGGCGTCCAAGCACGAACACCTTCTGTACTCCCATTGGTGAGCTTTCACCTTCATTATGGGATATCCATGAGCTGGTTAGGCTTCCCCTACAGGGCGAGTTTTATGATGAAGCTGTACCGAGTGACAAGTCTCTGAACTATGGGAGCGACCAAACCCCAGCTAGCTGCAAGTACGGTTCAATTATCATTTCGGTCTCTTCTTTGTTTTTATTTTGTTTCCCTCCTCCCTTTTTTTGACTAATTTTCCTTTGCTTGCAGATATCTATTTTCGGCATACCACTCGATCTGCAAAAAGGATAAGGCGGTCTCCATTGCGGCGTGGGTGGAGTTTTGGTTTGGGAAAGGCAGGAAATATTCTAGCCCGACACTTCAGCCTCAAAAGAAGAGAGGGAGGGCACCTAAGGAGCCGTCCATCCCAAGTGGGACTATAATCAGAACGCAGCTGCAAGAGCATGTTAGTGGCAAGATGGATTTTCTAGGCGTGGAAGTTGCTTATCGTGATGAGCTTTATCGAGCAGCATTCATTTCTGCTTGGATTTGTGGATTTGAGCTTCCCCATGGCCATGTAGGCATGGTTCGACCATCTGTCTTTCGAGTTGCCAGCCGCATGGCACGTGGCACACAGTTTTCCTTGGCTATCCCCGTGTTGGCGAGCATATACCGAGGCTTGAGGATGATATGCACGTCCACTAACTTGAAGCAGTGCAAGGCGGTTTTTCCTCTTCACTTTGTTTATCCGTGGCTTGCGGAATACTTTCCGACCCATGATTGGCTGGAGAATGCGGGGAACCCGCCCATGGTGGGGTTTTCGGGTGTAGATGCCTTTAGACGTATCAGTTATACTGCCGCCCGAAGATTGTTTACCAACATCTCGCCTTCTTCTTTAGTGTGCTTTCGATTCGACACTGCGACGGCTCCTTTCACTTTTTATGACAATGAGTCCATTATCAATTCCTCCAGAAGAGACCTCCTTATTTGTATACGTTCGGCTTACTTGACGTTTAGATGCGGGTCTTCTTGCATTGTTGAGGCATACAGTCCACATCGTTTTAGCCGGAGATTCGAGTTTTGTCAGCACATCCCGGGGCCATTGAAGGAAGAGATCCTTTCTGGAGATCCGAGTGAGTTATACCGGTTATGGTTGGTGAGCTCCCAATTTCTCACGAAGGCATCTCTTACATATCCTGGTGTATCGGTGAAACTTTTGACAATTTCCTACCACGAGTATTTACAAGAAAATATCCCAAATTTGAATTTATTAAACGAAAAGAGTTATGATTCACGGGAAAGGGGTTTAAGGATATATCAAGGTTGTTACTCTTTATTACTCATGTGAGGGGCTTTAATTTCAAATGGCACTGTGGTCCTCTCTGCCATGAAACTTTTGACAAATATCATGGTACAACCGGGATAGGTTGACCTTCAGCCTGTCACACTGATGGTCCCCGGCGTATGTACCATGATACTTCTCATTATTTCATGCCATAAGATTCCCTGCCATGAAACTTTTGGCAGGTTCCCACTACATGAGTATTTTCCGAAAAACGTAATCCTGGTTTAGGTTTTATTTAATGAAACCAATTATGAGGATGGAGTTCGGATTAGGGATATATTTATAGGTTGTTGCGTTTTTACTACTCGTGTTACGAAACTGTGCCCCCGAAAGCGCACGGAGTCAAAAATTGCAATAATTTATAGTAAGACCGGATCGTTCACTGGAGGATGTGCGATAGAAGCAGGGCCCACATCGTTTACTAAGATTTTCCACTCGGTTACTCGATTCAAGTGTGTGATTGATTATCAACTACTTGACAGAATTTAAATCTAAACTATGAAAGCGATTAAATAAAGCAGATAAAGCTATTCTAGAAAGCAAATTAACTTTAATCTAAGTAAGCGATAAAATTGACCTAAGAAAGCGGTAAAGATTATTCTAAGAAAGCAGATTTAAAATGAGACAGAAGGGACAGGGAGAGAATAATAAAGATTGGACAAGATTCAGATGAAACACACTTAAACTTCAGTTTTTAATACGCAGATCTTAGCTTGGGATAATCCATTCAGTTAGCCAGTTTTTTCATGCTCTCTATACCATGTTCCCTTTAACAGACAGGTACTTACAGTAAGAGTTTACATGCTCTTAAGAGAACAAACTCTAAGATACCACAAACTTACAACTCCTCTTGCAATGCCTTGCAAGAGTATGTTAGCCATCTGTGGTGGACAAGCAACACCTGACAAACCATTTATTGGAATGCCAAGTACTGTTATCATTCCCCCGTGTCACGCCCAAAGATTCTAATCAAGCCCTGAACTATCCCTTAACTCTCAGTCCTAGTAGCAGTTACACAACTCTCAATACAACCGAGTGACCTCTAAAGAAAGCAGTTAAAAGAAAGCGGTAAAGAAAGCATTTAAAATCCTATCACTCGGAGGTTTTTGAAAGTCTGACCCTGGTAGTAAAAGAAAGCCCCCAGTCAGAATGACTGGTCGTGGATCAAGAATTCTCTAATCTCAGTGAATCGCTCGCAGTGTTCACTTCTCTCGGGTGGTTATGAGACACAAACTAATGAAACGAACTAACAAATTAGTTTGTTCCGGATGCGCTCACTCAGGGCTCAAGAATAGGCTTTGGCAGAGGAGGATAGCAGTTGAAAGGAACTCAACCCTATCTCAGAAAATAACCAAGACCTATGTATTGTTTCTCTAGAATTGTCTATCACACCGTATTTGAATCCAAGTGGACCCCATCTCAGTGTGATATTTAATACCAGATTTTCAACACACAGCAATTTTGGAAAATAATAGATGTTTGAAAATCATTCCCTAAACAGGTACTAGACTCTCAATTAAAACACAGATCCTTTCAGTCTGAGTGAGACCTAATCGCTGACTCTGCTTCTGATTTCCCAAAATCAACCCCCAGTCGGATATGAATTAGTCATAACTGCGGAATTTATCCCTTACTCAGATCTGGATTTTATAAATGAATTTTTGTTGGAAATTTATTGTGAGACATCTGATTAAAATCACGACTTCTATGTCCAAGGGAGGGATCCCAAAATAATAATCATTAACCACAATATCTACATAATAATATCATGCATAAATTTATAGAGAAGTGTAAATTAAGTAACCCAAAATATAAGGCGGGTTTAGACAGAAGTGAGACACAGAGATGAAATAGCCGGAGATGAAAAGAATTTTGGCTAAAGAGATGACAAAATAATTAGGGTGAATTGGATTGCAGTTATCTGTGGTCCAGTTCCCTAATTATTAAGGTGAGATGATTTTAGATAGCAGAAAACCTTAAACGACAGTGATCGCTGTCGTCAAGACTTCTACTATCTGTGAAATGAGAGAAAAACCTACATGTTTTCTTACTGTAATAATATTCAAGCAATGGTGATCGACATCGTTTGATACTGTTACAGCTCAAAATTCAGGTTTTGAAATTAAGATAAAGAAAAAGAAACTGTATCCGGATAGAAGTCAGCTGAGCAGCTATTATAATCCCGGATGGACGAACCGCCAAGACTTCCACCGACCACTACCCGGACCATGCAAAATAACATCTAGTAATTAATATTCAGACTACGAGCTAGTTATCCGTGTGGAAATACCTGCCAACATTAGTCTGATATATTCCTTACTAGCTGTTTCACACAATCACGGAAAAGACAAAATAAATAAAAGAAAAATATTTTTGGGTCATCTTGCATGAGAGACATTGGTTTCTCATGCAAGGGTATGGATTTGCATCCATAATCACCCTTCATGTCTAAATAATCACTCATTCCATAATTAATTAATTACAGTCCGGATTATGTGCTTAGATCATGAAGGTTTAATTACTTGTAGAAGAATCTTTTAATGGAATTGAACAAAATTCTTTATATCAAAATAATCATTGGTTGAGATCATTGGATTTCAACCTCAAAATATTAATATAAAGGTCCAATTAATTACTGAGGAAGATGAAGAATAAAAATTTGGCAAAAAGGTGCCACTTTGTCGCGGAGTAGAGTTTGTGTCGCGGACCATGGGTCCGCGACAAGGGTTTCGCGACAAAGGGTGGGAAATGAGAGAAATGGGATTTTGAAAATTAGGGTTTGTTTTGTCGCTAAGCAAAAATTTTGTCGCGGAATATGGTTCCGTGACAAGGAGGTATAGCGACAAAGGGTTGAAAATTGGACAAGGGCATGATTCTTGTCGCGGGACAAGAGGTTTTTTGTCGCGGAACGTGGTTCCGCGACAAGGTTGCTTCGCGACAAAGCCCTTCCAGAATAAAATTACAAGTATTGGGTTCCTTGGTCGCTAATCAAGGATTTTGTCGTGGAACGTGGTTCCGCGACAAGAGTTGTTTCGCGACCAAGGGTTTCAAAATATTGCTAACAAGTGTTCTTGGGCACCTTTGTCGCCAAAACATCATTTTGTCGCGGAACGTGGTTCCGCGACAAGAGTTGTTCCGCGACAAAAGTGTGTCCAGGACACATGTCAGAAAAGTAAGGTGGAACAGTGGCATGCATTGTGTGTGATCTCACCCATTTCAGATTCAAAAGCTAAACTAAGCTAAAAATGACAAAACAGAATTTGAATCTAGCTAGAACATGCTTGAACATAATAGAAATAAAACAAATATAAAACTGAAGAAACCCTAATCTAAGCTTGATCATCCGTAAACATGCAACATTATCCAAAGAAAAGTCACCAAGCAGTGACATTAAAATGAAAAATAAGGATCAAATGACCAAAAGAAAATGAAAGCAGTAAAATCCATGGGGTGTGAGACCCATTTCATAATTTTTGGGACATTTTTCAAGAATATCCTCCCATCTTATTAAGTGGGTTTGTTAATACCCATGATTTTGGATATCACTAAACCCTAAGCAAAAGTTAGAACCAGAAACAAGATGTAAAAACTGGCTATCTAAACTAAAATGCTAGAAACTACATCTAACTAATGCATAAATTAAATAATACAAGAAAAACCTAACTAAACTACCCTAAACTAAACTAAACTAACTAAGCTCCCAGAGTGTATTCTTATCTAAAATTCTTCCAACCCTTAGCTCAAAGGAAACACCTCATATTTATAGAGGGGAAACCCTAAGCTCATGGGCCTTGATTTGAGCCCATTGTGTCTCAAGACATCACACACATCACAGCTTTGTCTCGGAGCATCAAGTTTGGTCGCGGAACACACTGCATGTGGCAAAGCTTCTCGACTGGGTCTTGTGTCTCTAATTGGGTGTCTTTGTCGCGGAGCATACCTTTGTCGCGGAACATGCCATCGCGACAAAGGGGCTTGGCTGGTTTCCTTCTTCATCTGAGCTGCTTGGTCGCGGAACATGCCTTGGTCGCGGAACCATGCATTGCGACAAAGGAGCTTCCGCGACAAGGGTGCTCCTGGGCCTGCTGGATTGGGCCAGATGGGCCGAAAATGTTCTTTTTGTGGGCTTTTCTCTCTTTTTCCCATCTTTTTCATTTCCTTTTCTTTTCTTTTCTTTTTATCATATTTTTGGATTTTTCTAACATAAATATGTAATAAAATTACATATTTATGTCTTTTTCACACCAGCTTATTATTTTTACAACTATGCATAAATCAGTCTAATTCAACTGCTTTCTTACTTAATGCAAGACCGGAATGCGATCAAATGCCCGTTTAAGACACGGAAATGGATTGAAAATAATGGTCATTTCTGGCCATTATCAATCGGGTTCCATTCTTTCGACAAGCCATGATTATGTCAAGTGGTGGTCCCGCTGTCATGATCCGCCTAGCAACAATTCGAACTTCGCCGTTCGTGTTAGCAATGATGAAGCACTATCGCCCAACTTTGCCCTAAACGCAGTGCGTTCGCCAGCACAACCTCTGTTGAAAAACAAAGAAGTAATTTCTGCTTTATCTTTTTCTGATGAAGGGAGGGATGAGGTTTTTAACTTAGACCACCTTAGTATCCTTTCATGCATTTTTTAGGAAGAAGCACCTTTAACAGAACTTTTAAATGAAAGTTTTGATGTCTTTGTTCTATTCCTTGATTTTGTCTTTCTTTGGTTTCTTTGCTTGTACTTATGCTTTCCCTGTTTCCTTTCAGGTTGTGGGCTTGGGCAGTACATCGGCGCCCGATGATGGTGATGATGATGCAGGAAGCAGTGCCAGTGTTCCTATACCCTTGACACGTGCCCCGTGTGTCCCTCGAGCAGATGTAGTGCCATCATCAGCCCCTCCTTTAGTAGTGGCCGATCCTATTGCACACTTAGCATCTCCGGCAGTGCGTCCCTTGGAGAAGGCTACTCCCGCAGCAACTATTATTACCCCTGATGAAATGAAGAGGCGAGCAAGCTGGAAGGTAATGGGCTATTATTGGGATTTAGTGAGAGACATAATTAAGGATCCACCTTTGGAGAAGCTTGCGAGGGGTCGAGCTGCAGCGGATGAGTTTTTTAGCTCCATGAGGGATTGCAAGCAGGACACATCTCGGCGGGAGTTATCATTGCACCGTTTATTTGATGGGGCTACGATGCTTCAGGATTTACGTACGAAGGTGGAGTCGCAAGAGTCGTTGCAACTAGCCGGAGCGGAGCTGGCCAAGAGAGACAGTGAGTTGCAAGCCAAGACAGAAGAGGTTAAAGAGTTGGGCGCCAAATTAGAAGAGTTGAGGAGACAAGTGGTCGAAATGGAGTCATCTCTTCAGCGAGCTACTAGAGAGGAGCAAGTTCTTAGCGAGGCTCGCGCATCTCAAGTGGCGGTTGTTTTGAAGATCAAGAATTCCCCAGGCCCATCTGCCGAAGATTCCGCCAACTTGAAGATGATGGAAGCGGCTTTCAAGAGGTCCCGAGAGGAGTTGCTACATCTACAGCCTTTCTAGCTTCATCATTCTTTTGTTCTTTACTCTTTATTTTTCGCATTCTTCATTGCTTAGTTCACATGGAATTTGTATCTTGATCCCTTGGTGAAATAAAGCTCTCATTTCTTCTTAATTTACATCATGAATGCACTTGCAAGCCTCGATGCAAAACTTTACACCATCCTTCAAATTTGAATACTAAAACACTTTACTTAAAAATTAAGTGCTTTAGTGCATGTAGCCATATAACTTCTTCAAACCAAGTGATGGATTAATTTAAGCGATGTGTTGAATTTAGCTCATATGTTCAAATTTATTCTATCAAGTAATGGATTAAATTTAATCAACCCATTTACTTAATATTTTTTTTTTGCAAGTAATGGATTAAATTTAATCAATCCATTTACCCTTTTTTTGTATCAAGTAATGGACCAACATAATTAATCCAATCACTTGATTGATTTTTTTTTCTTGGTTTATGACTGAACTTAGAACAATGATTTCCAAGTTGCCTACGTACCTTGTGAAGGGATCAAGCCATTACGTAGTTCAAAACAGATTGAATTTGTTTATTTTGAGCCGTACACAGTTTATACTCTTGCGGGCCAGGAGTATTACAATTTTGTGTTTTTTTTTTGTGACGTGCAGTTTAGGCTCGTGCGTCAAGGAGCATTTTCCTTGCAATTTCTTCAGGCGTAGAACTTCTTCAAGAATCGTCCGTTTATCGGTCCGATGCTCACTCCGTCGTTATCTAGCATCATGTAGGCTCCGTTTGTGAAGACTTCCGTGATGACATATAGTCCATCCCATTTGAAAGTGAACTTGTTCCCACTGCGGTAGTTGATGACAATGGGTCTCCGGATGGCGAGGACGAGATCTCCGACTTGAAACGAACGTGCCTTGACTTTCTTGTTGTAGAACTTAGAGAGGCGGGATTGATAGCATTCCAATCTTTGTTGCGCTTCGAGCCGCTTTTCATCAAGAGCTTCCAATTCTTCCAAACGCAGCCGGGCGTTGTCTTCTTCAGTGAGCCCTTCCCGAATGGCGACTCTTAGCGAGGGGATTTGTGTTTCTAGTGGCAACACGACTTCCACTCTATAGACCAACGAGTATGGCGTTACCTTGGTGGGTGTGCGAAAGGTTGTGCGATATGCCCACAGAGCTTCATTGATTCTTTCATGCCAGTCTCGTTTTGACTTGGAGACAACTTTCTTCAATAAACCGCATAAGGTTTTGTTGAAGGCCCCCGCCAGTCCATTTGCAGGCGGGTAATATGCAAAACTCTTTCGCTGAGTAAATCCAAACTTCTCACACAATTTGGTGATGGTGCTGTTGACAAATGATCGTCCGTTGTCTGTCATGATGTAACGCGGGATGCCGTAACGGTAGATGATATTGATTCGGATGAAACTAGCAACATGTTCCCCTTTGACTTCCCTAAAGGGTGCAGCTTCAGCCCACTTGGAGAAATAATCCGTAGCAGCAAGGATATAGCCATGCCCCCCGGAGGACTTTGGCAGTGGTCCAACGATATCCATGCCTCATGCGTCAAACGGCCATGATGCCACAGTTGGATGCAACGGCTCAGGAGGTTGGTGGATGAAGTTGGCGTGAAATTGGCAGGCTTGGCATTTTCGAGCGAACTCCATGTAGTCTCTAACCATCGTCGGCCAGTAGTATCCCATCCTCTTGATGCGAAAATGTAGCTTCGGCCCCGATTGGTGTGCGCCGCAAATCCCAGCATGCACTTCCTCTAATGCCTGAACAACTTCAACGGAGCCCAAACAACGCAGAAGCAGTCCTTCAAACGACCTTCTATACAAGGTGCCGTTGAAGTAGAAGAATCGAGCAGCACGTCTCCGGATATCGATCCTCCTTCTTGGATCTTCAGGTAATTGTTGATGCTGCAAGTAGTCCACCAAAGGTTGTCTCCAATCTTCTTCTTCGTCGATTTCAAATACTTCAACGGCTGTATTCTCGTCGAACTCCTCATCGTCTTCAAAAATCGGAGGCATCACCCATCCCTTAGTCAACGTGATACTCATCTTGTCTTTTGGAGAGGTAAGCGTTGATGCCAACTTTGCAAGGGAGTCATCTCGCCGATTTTGGCTTCTCGGGACATGTTCAATAGTCACATTATGGAGATATGCCATCAATCTACGCGCGTATTTGTGATATGGCACCAGATCCGGCTTCTTGACTTCATATTCGCCAAGTAGCTGGTTGACTATTAACTTGGAGTCGCCGTAGACTTGAAGATGCAGTTGCTTGGCGTCGACTGCCATTTCGAGTCCCAAGATCAGTGCTTGATATTCAGCAACGTTATTGGAGCAATTGCTAGTGAGGGTAATTGAATGAGGTAAGATCTCACCCGTTGGAGTGACGAAGACGATTCCTACTCCAGCTCCTTCCTTGTGGGCAGCTCCATCGAAGTACATTTTCCATGGTTGTCCAGCTTCAGTTAGCATCACATCTTCGTCCGGAAGGTCGTCAGAAAGATCCCATTCAGCAGGTATCGGATGATCAGCTAAAAAGTCGGCCAGGGCTTGTCCTTTTATAGCCTTTTGTGGTACGTAAACGATCTCGAACTGTTGAAACAACAAGTACCATCTTGAAAGTCTTTCAGAGAGAGCAGATTGAGACAACACATGCTTGAGAGGATTTGCTTTGGATACGAGATGTACCGTGTGAGCTTGGAAGTAATGCTTCAATTTGCGGATGGCGAAGACCAATGCTAGACAAAGCTTTTCGATTGGGCGGAACTTGAGCTCGTTCGGCGTCATCATCCGACTCATATAGTATAGTGCATTTTCCTTGCCCCCATCATTTTCTTGAGCCAGCAAGGCGCCAACAGAGTTTTCTTGGGCAGCTACGTATAGGATCAATGGTCGTCCGATCACTGGAGCAGCTAGCACTGGCGGCTTCATCATATAAGCTTTGATGTTGTCGAACGCTTTCTTGCAGGACTTATCCCACTCGAACGGAATACCTTTCTTCATGAGCTTGCTGAACGGTTGGCACCTTCCAGCAAGATTGGAAATGAACCTCCGGATGTATGCGAGCTTGCCTTGAAGGCTCTTCAACTCATGGATATCCCGTGGTTCCGGCATCCTCAAGATTGCGTCAATTTTGGCTTGCTCGATTTCAATGCCGTGATTCCGTACAACGAAGTTGAGGAACTTTCCAGAGGACATGCCAAACGCGCACTTCAACGGATTCATCTTCAGTTGATGCTTGCGAAGGCATTCGAACACGGTCCTCAAGTCTTGCAGGTGATTGACTCGTTCCTTTGTCTTTACCACGAGATCATCGACGTAGCATTCAACCAAGTTGTGCAGCATGTCATCGAAGATCTTTTGCATGGCACGTTGATATGTTGCCCCCGCATTCTTCAGGCCGAAGGGCATAACTTATAACTGTATATGCCTTTTGGAGTCCGGAACGCAGTCATCTCTTCGTCTTCGGGCGCCATCTTTATTTGGTTGTAGCCAGAAGACCCATCCATAAACGACAACGCCTCATGTCCCGTGGTGGCATCAATCATCAGCTCAGTGATCGGCAACGGGAACTCGTCTTTTGGGCAAGCCTCGTTCAGATCACGAAAGTGCACACATACCCGGATTTGTCCATTTTTCTTCCTCACCGGGACGATGCTTGAGATCCAGGTGGGATATAGCACTTCACGAATGAAGCCAACGTCAATCAACTTCTTTTCCGCGTGCAGCATCGGCGGCCTCCATTGCTTTCTTCATGTTCCTTGTGGTGACGTTGGGCATAGCGGCACCGGATGTCGAAGAGTTGCTCTTGGAGGTGTTCCTTGAAGCCATTTGGATTTTGTTGACGACGTCTGGAGGAGATGAAAGGCAGAAGTGTCCCAATGGGCGTGCCAAAATCTGTAAGTGCAAAAAATGCGTAGACAGAAACTGCAAAATAATTTTATTAATTCCACAAGAAATGTCTACAAATTACAGAGAATTTGAATGAATTTAAAAGAAATATGTGAAGATCAAACGATTTGGGTTCGACTTCTGTTACTCCCTTGATTCCCCCAACCTTGAAGACGTCGAGATGCTTTTTGTGCTTCTTCTTCGGCTTCTTGAAATTTCTGCAGCGTTTTGTTGCTGTAGATCTCAAGTGCTTGAGTCTTGAGAGTGAGTGGGGTATGAAGATGTATCCCTAATGTGTGACAGGGTGCCTCTATTTATAGAGGGAAAACACTAGGGATTGTGGATGATGGGCCAATCGATGGGCCGGTCCAATCCAAATATCCATCGGGTCATTGAGCATGTGGGCTTTTCATCTTGGCTTGTTCACATTAATTGATTCCCATGGACTGGCCTGCTCCAAGTGTCCATTGGATCATAGGCTTGTGTGTCTTTCATTTGGACTTATTCACACCGATTAATTTTCATGGGCTGGCCTGCCTCGAGCATCCATTGGGCCATGGGGCTTGTGAGTCTTGCATTTGAACTTGTTCACATTAGCCCAACACAGGTCCATTTGGCTTGTTGATCCAAATAGCCCAATAAATATTAATAATTATTTCAAGCATTTAATTTATTTAAAATGCCTAAAATTAATTAAATTAATATTTAAATTTGCACGTGTCGCATTTTTAGTAGCAAACAAATTTCACGTGTTTACACTATGGTTGAAATATTAAATTACACAATTTAGTGAATACTGTAATTGTGGAAAATATATTAAAACGTAAATTAATTGTCCGGAATTTTGGGGAACCTTTCAAGGCCAAGATATTTTTCCATTGCTCTTAATATTTAATCCTATATGCCGCTGCTTTCAATTGGATATATTTTTTCACTCAAAATCGGTCAAAACATTTCTCCATTTCACATATTGAAATTATGCATAGTTTTTTATTATTATTATTATTATTGATGATCTTAAATTATGTATAGTAGTTTCCTCATGAAAATATACATGTTGTTTTTATATATAAAGATAAAGTTGTTGTTTTACAAATATTCTATGCTGGTTAACCCAAACATATGTTCATAAATAATTTAAGCTTTTTTCCCTTTTTTTAATAACTTGTTTTACTTTTCCCACTTCAAAATAAATTCTGTTAGATTCCCTTGAACGCATGCTCAATTCTTACCTATAAAATTTCATTTAATTTGTGCCTCTTTGTCAAGTTATAAATAATCATGCAATTTTATTCTTAAAATATTTGCGTTTATATTACTCTTAGCTTGATTTTAAGCTCAAATTATTATCATGCTGCTTAATTTAGAGACAACGATGCTTTCAAGATACTATATGCTGGATATATTCAACATATGTTCGAAAAACATACCTTTTTCTATTTAGAGAAATATGATTTTCTTTTCCCACTTTTCACATATAAACTCGCTACATTTCCTTAATACTATGCCATAGTTACACCATTTTCATGATGTCTAAAATATGATACATTCCAAATATTTATGCTAGATCCCTTAGTCATATGATGCATTGCACGATTCATCATATTTCCCTTCATCATCATATGCCCATCCCGTTAATAACTAGATCTCTATCGTAAATCACATTTGCCAACATATCCATCAAAGTTTACGTTGTCTTCCGATATGGAAATCTGATATGGCATTTTCCCCACCGGATTGTACAACAACCAAATTTACAAAAATGAATAAAGGTTACAGTTCTGCTATAGACCAAGTTGGGCAAGAAACAATTCAAAAGGCAGTGATTTAATAGGTAGGTAATCATGCATTTAATTAAATATTAGATATTAATTCCTTATTTATATTCCCGTCTATTAAGGTAAATTTGACCCTCTTTTTCAGGTATGGAGGCATATTTATCATGTTCAGGCTAGTCCTGAATATTGGGTTTCAGGACCCTAACTCTACTGTTCGATTACATACAGTCTCATAGGACCGATTGAAGAATTTATTGAGATGTTTAGGTTTGCAGCTTCACACATTAAGGGAATAAAAATCAGCAATGATTTTTCCCCAAAAAGAAGAAATAAAAAAAAAAATCAGCAATGATCCCTACATGTATCTTGGACTGCGTGAAATGTAGAAGTGGAACACTTATATGAGAACAGATGAAGTAGTTTAGTACTAGGAAATTAATAATATAGTCTAAAAATTAATAATATAGTCCAATTCAATTAAGATTTTAATGGATTTCAACCTATATTATGTTTTAACATTTCATTTTTCTCCTCTTACTAGAGTTCTAATTTGGATATTTGTCCTTAAATCCCAATTGCTATTACAATTTCAAATTCAAGTTCAAATTATCTTCCATGGTTTGGAAAATTCCAATAAGATCTTTACCCTAAATTTCAATTGTTACTTTAATTTATAAATTCACATTCTAGATAATTACAATTAGCATCTTCATCCTAAATTTCAATTAGCAAGATTTCTTCATGGATATGCTATTGTATAATAATTCCAAATATAAGAACTTTTCTAAACTATTGTAATTATTTTTTGTGGGAATGTTATTTCGTTTTTTAAATTTTCTTTTACTAATTATATTAAAGTTAATTTTATTAATTATTGGCAATAATTGACCTACCAAATTATAAGTCCTGATCTGCCACTGATCCCTGCAATTTATTTAGGATATGCCTCTATGTCGTATAGTTGAAAATGCAAATTTAGACCAAGTTAAATTTACAAATTGAGTCGCCCATAAAACCCACAGACAATGGCTATCGCTGAATTAAACATTTACCAAACAATTATCACAGTAGCTGTGGTACACATTTCTTGTTCAAATCCATTGTCCCATAACAAACATTACCATTCCTTTGCCCCGATCATTAGAAAATTGCATATGAAACCCGAGAACCGACCCAAACCCAGTCTGTTGTCATGTCTAAGGACTGCACACTACGACCTATTGTCATACCTATCAGAGGGGCTTCGAGACGAAAGTTTACAATATGGATAGCTTGTTAGATCAACATCCATATTGCAGTCATTGAAATTTCTAAGTTTCAACAATTGCTACGTGTGAATTCAACAAAATTCAAATATGGACAACTACCAAACTTATATTTATAAATTATAAATGAAATTCCTGCGGCATATCCTCGGTAAAGTCACAGATTTGGTGGGACATTTCTTAGGTATCATATACAGGCTATAAATCTATAATATAATTTTATACATACATGTTCAACATCTCATAATTGTATCATAACAGCAGCAGCAAGCCAGCAACCAGATAACACTCACAACAACTGGTACTAACGCTTCTTTTCTTTTCTGTTTTCGATTTTTTTTTTTTTTTTTTTTTTTTTTTGAACATGTAACTAGTACAAGGACTTCCTTGACTGGTTTTAAGTTTAAACCTATTCCTTATATTGCTGCACACACACAAACAAACAAACAAAAATAAAAATAAAGATATATCAAGACATAGCAGGGAAGAACGTATAAACCTTTAGTTCCCTTGATCCGTTCCGTCGAAGCCATCCTCATCCTCAACTGGGTCGTTTTCCTGCAACATGTCCATAAGCATTGTTATTTGGTTTTGCAGCATGGCGTTCTGCCTCTCTACCTCGGAACGCTTGCTCCGTTCTTCTAGAAGCTGAATTTGGAGGTGCTCCAGGCATCGTGCATCCTCCTCCAATTGCTCGTTCAGCCCATCGATTTCTCTGTCCTGAATTCATTTGAAATATGTTCAATTCGCATGCACGTTATTTGAAAGGATAACATGAAATGAAAAGTTTTATCAATTATCTGGTTCAAGTTCAGTATGGAAACCTTTCTGTTCATTTCTTGTACAGCTATTCTCCGCATGCTCTCGACCACATCCACATTGACAAGCTTTCGTTTCTTCCCTATCAGCCAACCTCGTGGATAACTAGCAGACTCAAAATCAGGGGGAGGAAGTAATGATTCTGCTGAAGGACGTTTGCCATTGATGTTAGTGACTGGTTCCAGGGGCTCAAACAAAGCCTTACGCTTCTCAGAAAGATTAGGTAAGTTGTCTGGATCCAGCTGCATGTCCTCAGCTGAGGAGTTCTGTAGGTTTTCAAGGGATTTATCACCATCAGAGACTTCAGAGATTTGCTGTTTCTCCATGGTGTTATCTGCAGTCGGACTCTCTACTTCCTTATCTATTTTCTTTACACCGACTGCAGCAAGATTTAATGCTAAGTACAATAATGAGGAATTTTTTCCCTTTCAAAAAAGGAAAAGAGAAAAATCTAATTAATACAGTCCATGTCACATTTTAGCTTTACATTGACTCCCCATTTCAGAGGCTAAATCCGACGCATTAACATGTTTCGCATTGATCATTATACATTCATCTTTTCAACTGCATATATTGATAAAACCCTATGAATTGTTGTCAACGGAACATGCAGCATTATTGTCATGCATTTTCATGTAAGGCCATGCTAGATTAACAGCCCATAAAAAGCTAATAGTCTTATTAAGTGTTTTCGCCATACGATGCATATATGAGATTAAATTAGATAAAATAAAAAATAATTTATCCAACTTAATCATAAGCATGACTGCATGACCTAAGTGAAATACTGAAATAACAATGTAAACATATTTTCCCGGATTTACCACCCCGAAAAGAAAAAGAAAAATGAAAAATGAACAAAAATTAGAGTGAAAAAAGTTTCTGATAAGTATTTCTTTCTGCATCCACTATGTTTTTTTCCTCATTATCACTCAATCCTTAATCCCACTATGCAAGATCTTCTTATTACGTATATGGGCATGTATTCAAGCAAAAAACGCACTCCCTTTATATTTCAGGAAATTATTGAGAGCTAATTGAAATTGAATCCAACCATAAACTTAAAAGATCAAATTCTAGCTCCCTCAGTTAACATATTGTCCTTACAGGTTGTTATACAATCAGAACTTTACAATACCATGGAAAATATCTCTACACCGTCCCTATTTCCAGCAAAATGAAGAATATAATAAAAGTTTAAAGAGAGATTCTTACCAACTCACCAGCAGTTCTTCCAGCAATAGAATCAGTGAAGTTTACTAATTAATAATCTCCACCAACACATAAACAAACTACCTCTTGAATAATTATCTGAATAATGAAAAAGCTAATTACCATTTGAACAAGTGAGAAACACCGTTATTCCCAGGACTAGATTTAATTTAATCCATTCACCAAATCCAAATTATTAAGCTAACCAAATGATAAGACTAAGCCGAAATCCTAATACCTCTAAACAAAATTAAGTCCTAAACAGCTTTAAATGCTAATTCAGGATTACATTAATGGAAAGCCAAATGTGTAAAACACACTGAATTATGAGAAAGAAAAAAAATTGACCATCCATAATAAAGTGTAGTCACAAACAGCTTGTAAACATTAATGGCATCAATTATCTCATTCTCAATTGAGTAACGTCTTAGCAAAACAAAAAAATCGTCCCCCCTCTCTCTCTGCAACCACCCAAATGTGTGAGAGAGGCCAACTACTCCACCAACCTTTCTCCAATCCACTTACCCAACCTTTAACCAAAAATTAAAAAACAAAACCCAAAAAAATCAAGGGATATTCAATTTTCCCGGAATGAGGCCGGAATCATACTTCAAACTGCAGCATGCATTCAATCCATACACATAACATGGAGAAAACAGGAAACAAAATCAAACATCCGCATAAGTCTTCACATAATCCACCAACACACAAAACTCCACATTTTCCACAAACCAAGTCAACCAAATCGGAAATCCACAAACTAAAGGCAATAAGTAAGTTAATTTGCAGAAAAGCACGAACCTGATCTCCTCCTGGACTTCCATAACACCGGAGTGGAAGACACCGGAGAAAATCCATTAACATTAAAACCGCCTCCTTCAACCTTCTTCGCTTCCCCCATCACAAAATTATGCAACAACTGAGAATGAGAAGCGGGAACCCCAACTGCTATAAAGCAAATCTAGCAACAAAATTTCGAAAAATTTCCCCTCGGGTTTTAAAGCAGAGGAGTTTCCTGAGGTTGAGGAAAAAGCCGGGCGAAGAAAATTAGAAATAGAAAAAATACAGAAAAGGGGTGATGATGATATAATTGCAGCGGTGGGCAGAGCAAGAGGAGAAATGGACGGCTGAGATTGACTGTAGCCGTTGGTAGCAGTTTTTGCATTGAGTTGTGTGTGCTGTGGGCCCGTAGATAAGCTTGGTTCAGCCTCGTGTGCCTTTCTTCTTCATCTTTGTTTTCACGCCACCGTTGATGACTATGCCTTGTTTCGTATACCTACGTATTTATGCCAATATACTATGCCTATTTACGGGTATATTCCCCTTTTTTTATTTTAATATTACCTTCATATGGATTTATTTCTTATTGACTCACCTTTTACATATTTTTAATTATATTTTAAATAATTAATAATTTAAATTTGATATAAATAAAAATTTTAAACATTTGATATTAAAATTATAAAAACAAACGATTCTAGCAAAATCTTACTTATTTATATTATAATTTATATAATTATAATAAAAATTTAAGTATATTAATATAATACTCCCTCTGTCTCATCTAAGTTGTCTTGTTTCATTTCTGCACACAATTCAATGCACTTTTTTAATCGTTAATATCTCAAAATATGCACAACAAAAAATTATGTAAAATATATATTCTAAAACTATATGATTATACGATTCTAACAAGACCCAACTTGACTATTTTTTTCAAACATATACGTGGAATAAAATTGAGTCAAAGTTAAATAATGAACAGTGCAAAAAAGTCAAACCAGACATCTTGCCTTGGACGGAGGGAGTAAATAATAACAAAAGTCAAAATATAGGGCCTTCTGTTCTCCTGGTACGTCGGATTTGGACAAAGCTTTACTTACACAGAGGTTGGGCGTAATGGTGGTTGATGATTTGGGGCGCTATTTGGGCTTTCCTATTATCCATGGTAGGTTGAAGAAATCTCATTTTGATTACTTGTTACGGAAGATGGAGAGTAAATTTTCTACCTGGTCGTCATGTCTTCTGAATAAAGCTGGAAGGATCACTTTAGCCAGGGCGGTATTATCCTCTCTGCCGGTGTATGGAATGCAAGTTCAGTTGCTTCCGAAGGGCGTTTGCAATGAATTGGATAAATTCATTCGGAGATGGGTGTGGAAGGGTGTGGAGGGCCGTGGCCTGTGTCTTGTTAAATGGGGGACGGTGAATAGGCCTCGTAAGCTCGGTGGATTAGGCATTCGAGATACTCACTTGATGAATCTTGCGTTACTTGGTCGGCAAGTGTGGGATTTGGTCAGCAATGCAGATAAGTTATGGGTTCGTGTGTTGCGTGCTAAGTATGGTTTGGTTGATGGAATGTTTCCCCAGCCCCATTATCGTAGTACGAAGGTTTGGAGGGCTTTATGTAAGGTTGGGGTGAGGATGAAGGATGGTTATGGAGTGCGTATTGGTAGAGGGGATAGTTCCTTATGGTATTCTCCCTGGTTGAACGGTGCATGCCTTGCTGACACAGTTCCATTCGTCCATTATAGTGATATTGATCTTCGTATTCGGGATGTTATCATTAATGGTACATGGTCTTTAGATCACGTCCTTTCATGGCTGTCGGATGATTTGCAGAATGCGATTATGAACTCGCCTGTGCCGTTTCTTTCTCAGGCGTCGAATGATGTCCTACATTGGAGAGGCAATCTTCATGGGGTTTATTATGTGAAATCTGGTTATGACCTGCTTGTGCGCGATATGGAGGTTGAGACGGGTTGGAGTTGGATGTGGAAACAAGGTATCCCGGAGAAGATTGGAGTACTATTGTGGCTTCTGGACATGCCTCCTTGCCGTGTAATCAACTTCGGCATCAGCGTGGAATTGCCTTGGTGCCGTTGTGCACAGTATGTGGTGTGGAAATTGATGATTGGAGGCATGCAATATTTTTATGTTAATGGGCAGTTGCCGCTTGGAGTCTTGCTGGATTTGGCTCCTTTCGCTACATCCAGGATGTCCCAGATGAGAAGTGTCGGATGTGGTTGGAAAGTGTATGGCATCGTTGGGGTTCGAAATTTTTGGCTTGGCTATGGGTGATTTGGTGTGAAAGGAATATGAGGGTTTTTCGGGGACAGGCGAGGAAGCTGATTGGGTTGAAGTTCCAAGCGGAATATTGATAATGGCCAAAATTGTCCATTATTTCCAATCCATTTCCGTGTCTGAGACGGACATTTTGATCGTAATCCCATCTTATTTTAATGAGAAAGCAGTTGAATTCGACAGATTGATGCAAGTTTGTAAGAATAATAAGCTGGTAATGAAAGACACAAAAATATGCAATTTTAATTGCATTTGTGTTAGAAAAATCCAAAAACATGAAAAAAGGAAAAAGAAAAGAAAAAGGAATGACAAGATGGGCAAAAGAATAAAATAGCCCAAAAATCAAAAAGATGGGAAAAAGAATGAAAATCCCACAAATTGAATTTTGGTTAAGTGTTGAAGATCAATTCGGTCTATACGCAATTCGGCCTAAACCGAATTGCTCATTATACCGAATCACTGAAGAGAAGTGTTGAAGAAGAGAAGAGCAGCCAATTCGGTCTGTGGCAATTCGGTCTATACCGAATTAACCCCTAGACCGAATTGCACTTTGGAAAGAAGAAAACCCTGAGCAGAAAGGAAAAGAAGGAGTTCGATCTATGCAATTCGGTCTAGGCCGAATTGATTGTATAGATCGAATAGCCTCAAAGCAAGGAAGCCAAGCAGGAGCCATCATCAGTTCGACAAAAGGCCAATTCGGTCTACCCATAGACCGAATCACCACATTTCATGCTCAAGATCAAGGAGAAAGACCTCATGTCACCAATTCGGTCCGAACCGAACTACTTGAGGAGACCGAACCACATTCGAAATTGCAGCTTTGAGCACGTGAGAAATGCATGGCACTGTGGATGGGCCCTGATGGGCCTAGGGTTTTGAGAAGAAGTATAAAAGCTGGCCTTCCTCAACACAAGAAATATTCCGGAACACTTACACTTGGACATTTGCTGGGAGACAAAAAGAAGGAGCAGAAGGTTCTCCACCCCTTAAGGGTTAGGTAGGTAGTTTAGTTAGTTAGTTTATTTTTCATGCTTGTAGTGTAGTTTCAATGCTTTTAATCTCAGTTTATTTCATAGAAGCTTGTTACTACCCTTAGTGTAGCCATTACCATAAACTTTAAATGCTTTGTAGTTATAATGAACCCTACCTTCAAGCTAATGATGGTTTTAGGGTTATTTGTTGCTTTCAAGTGTCAATACAAGAAAGAATCCAGAAATGTGTTTTTATTTCAAGTGTTTGACACTTATTTAATGCTTTCCTTAGCAATAAATGTTAGAATGTTTGTTTGTTTCAACTATGTTACATTTATTATGTCCTAGTTGACTTACATTCTCAATAAATGCTTGTTTAATGGGTTTTTGGCTTGTCCTTACACCTTAGTGATTCAAATGAGTGTTCTTAGGTCTTAGATGATTTTAGGCTTGTTAGAATTTATTTCTATGTCTATTCAGTTGCTGTTGTAGTCTCTTTATGTTAGCTTATTGTTGCCTTAGATAATGTAGGTGTTCTTTTTTTATGCACGTGTTCTTATTATTTATTAGACGTTTAGGTCTTTGATCTTTGATTGCTTGTTTGTAGTATTAAGGTTTTTTTCATGCCAATACCTGCTAGCCACGTAACCTACTAAGCCTATTTTTCTTAAAACACTCATTAGTGTGGTTGTGAGGTGACATTGATGTGAAATGAAGGGTTTGGTAAATCTTATCCATCATGAACCACACAATGTAAACCGAACCTGCACTTATGAGTTCAAAATATCTTTTATGATAGAAAAGACATGCAATTCGATTTGAGGCAATTCGGTCTAAACCGAATTGCCCATGAGAATGGAATTGCATGGCAAAAAAATATTTGTTGAATGCCTTATCTAAAAATTTATATGCAATTCGATCCAGGTAATTCGGTCTATACCGAATTGTCCATGAGACCGAATTGCATAGCAAAAACTGTTCTCATATGGTGCCCAAGCAATTCGGTCTGTGCGAATTCGGTTTAGACCGAATTCCTCCCATAGATCGAATTGACCTTGTACACCATATTGTATGCATTCCATCCCCTCATGCCTTAGTTTATTTTCTTTGTCTTACCAATTCGAATTGTCCAATTCGGTCTAGACCGAAATCACATGGCAATTCGAATCACCCTCATTTTTGGGGTAAATGCCTTAGCCAAATTTGAGTAAAGTAATGACTTCATCAATTCGAATTGTCCAATTCGGTTTAGACCGAATTGCTCTGACAATTCGAATTAGAGGATGCTTCACACCTTTACAAGGATTAATTGGGTATGGTGTTACTTCATACCTCATGCATCATCAATTCGGTCTAATTTGCATTTTGCCCAATAGACCGAATTGCTTTCTTCCTTCTACTTTCAAAACTCCAAAAATATTTTATTACAAGAGTTGTGTAAGTTGCAGGGGTGTTTTGGGCTTAGGCCCATCACACCCAATTTTATCTATTACACATCTCAACCCATCAGTGTCTATTTATTGTGTGATTAACACTCACACAATACCAAAAATATTTTCTTAATTTTATTTATTTTCTTTTTCATTGTGTGTATGAACAACTAGTAAGAAATATATCAGACTAATGTTGGCGGGTATTCCCACACGGATAACTAGCTCGTATTCTGAGTATTAATTACTAGTTGTTATTTTGCATGGTTCGGATAGTGGTCGGTGGAAGCCTTGGCGGTTCGTCCATCCGGGATTATGACAGTTGCTCAGCTGACTCCTATCCGGATACAGTTTTCTTTTCTTTACCTTAATTTCAAACCTGAATCTAGAGTTGTAGTAATGATAGATAACATATATGCCAATGTTATCTAATAATTATTACAGTAATAGAACATGTGGGTTTTCATCCAGATTCACAGACAGTGAAGTCTGAGATGACGGCGGCAACTGTCATTTAAGGCAATCCACTGTCTAAAAACCATTTCATCTGGAATACTTGGGACCCGGATAGCAGATGTTTGCCGTCCGGATAACCCCAACTATTTCTGGCAATCTCGTTAGCCATTTCCTTCGTATCTCGGGCTAATTCATCTTTGTGTATCAGATTCTGTCTAACCCCGCCATATATTTTGGGGTAATTTATTTTACTTCTCATATACATGTATGCATGATATTATTATGTAAATATTGTGGTCTATAATATTTTGGAGATCCTTCTCCTTGGACATAGAAGTCTTGATTTAAATCAGATGATGCATAATAAATTTCCACAAAAATCACTTTATAAAATCCGGATCTGAGTAAGGGATAAATTCGACAGTTATGACTAACTCATATTCTACTGGGGGTTGATTTTGAGAACATAGAAGCAGAGTCAGCGATTAGGTCTCATCTAGACTGAAAGGATCTGTGTTTTAATTGAGAGTTTAGTACCTGTTTAGGGAATGATTTTCAAATATCTATTTGTTTCTCAAAATTACTGTGTGTTGGAAATCTTGTATTAAGTGTTGCATCGAATCAGTGTCCACTTGGATTCGGATAAGATGTGATGATTAATATTAGAGGAACAACATATAGGCCTTGGTTAATTTCTAAGGTAGGGTTGAGTATTCTTTCAACTACTATTTTCTCCCGCCAAAGCCTAAAATTGAGTCTCGAGTGAGTACATTCGGAATAGATCTTCATGGGTCTGTTCCAATCATGTTTGTATCTCGTAATTAACCGGATGTTATAAGCCCTGTGGCTTACTGATATTTGGGAAGTTCTAAATCTGAATCTGGTCACCAAGACTAGGGGCTCTTTTATACTAACGGAATGTGATGATCTTTTAAGACTTCCGAGTGATAGGTTTTAAATGCTTTCTTTACTGCTTTCTTTATCGCTTTCTTTAAAATGCTTTCATAGAGGTCACTCGGAAGAATTAGAGGTTGGCCGCCGGTTGTAAGGTTTAAGAGTTATGGATTAGTTCGGGATTAGAGTTGGACTTTGGGTGTGACAAGGGAAATGATAGGAGTACTTGGCATGTCAACTAATGATGTGTTAGGTGTTGCTTATCCACCCTGGATAAATGACATACCTCTGCGCGGGGGCAGTTGTATATCTATGGTATCTTAGATTTTTTTGTCTTAAGGCATGTAAATCCTCACTGTAAGTACCTGTCTGTTAAAGGGAACATGGTATAGGAAGCATGAGAGTTAGCTAACTGAAAGGATTATCCCAAGCCAAGATCTGTGTATTAAAATGGAAGTTTAATTATGTTTCATTTGAATCTTGTCCAATCTTTATTATTTTCTCACTGTCGCTTCTGTCACATTTTTAAATCTGTTTTCGTAGAATAATTTCACTTGCTTTCTTAGCATAAATCTTACCGCTTTCTTAGAATAAATTTAATCGCTTTTTAGACTAAATGTACCATGCTTTGTAGAATAATATTTTAATGCTTTCATAATCTAGTTTAAATTATTGTCAAAATAGTTGTTAGAAACCTATGCAAGACTTGAATCGAGTAACCGAGTGGAAAATCTTAGTAAACGACGTGGGCCCTGCTTCTATCGCACATCTTCCAGTGAACGATCCGGTCTTACTATAAATTACTGCAATTTTTGACACCGTGCCCTTTTGGGGGCACAGTTTCTTAACACGAGTAATAAAAACGTGACAACCTATAAATATATCCCTAATCCCAACCCCATCTTCATAAATTGGTTTTATTAAATAAAATTGAAAACCAAGATTATTATGTTTCAGAAAATACTCATGTAGTGGGAACTTATCAAAAGTTTCATGGCAAGGATCTTCAAGGCAGGAAATTGTCAAAAGTTTCATGCCGGAGAGGTCCACAGCGCCGTTTGAAATCAAAGTTTCCCACATGAGTAATAAAGAGTGAAATATATCCTTAAACCCCTTTCCCACGAATCATAACTCTTTTCATTTAATAAATTCAACTTGGGATATTTTATAAAAAGCTCGTGTTGACGAAATTGTCAGAAGTTTCATGGCGCCGTTGCCGGGGAGGATGCAGCGCCGTTTATTAAGAGAACTACACTCCTGATTTACTCATAGATAGTTTTTGTATATATTCCTGAACCATTACTAACCTGGGGGTTGTGCAGGTGCTGTCAAATCTTGATACAAACTGCTTATGCAAAGGAGAAAGGCCACATTTCCTGAGCTACCGTTCGATCTAGAAATAGAAAGGACCGCTCGCCAACTGAGGGCGCAAGCCAGACGAAGGAAAGAGCAGGAAGCCCGGACTCGTACCTCACCCGAAACCACAAGCAGTGAAATATCCGATATGGCAGAGAACCAAGACATTCCCCCGATCTTACCACTAGACCAACCACCCAATAATCCTGGTAATGGAGCTGATGGGGGTATGGTAGAACACCCGAATCGTGCCAACGAGGAGGAAAATCTACCTAATCCAAATCAGCAATAGTATCAGCAGTTCCACCAACAACCACCACCCCCTAACCAATATAACCAACAAAACCAAAACATACCAAACCAGCAATACCAGAATCAAGCCTTCAATCAGGACCAATTCCAAAACAACCCTCATGATCCCGATAATATTTTTCAACAGAATCCCAACTACCACCAGCAGTATCAAAACCAAGCAGAGCAAGGAAATCAACAGCAGCAAGCAGCAGCTGATTTTATGCAGCCCATCGTGGAGCCCTATCTGGATAGGCCTGGGAGAGCACAATTCCCTGCACGCAATTTGAGCTCAAACCGGCACTCATCAACTTGGTGCAAAACAACCAATTTTGCGGTGCAAATCATGAGGATCCCCATGATCATCTCCAAACCTTCCTGGAGCTCTGCGACACAATAAAAAATCAGGGAGTCTCACCTGATGCTATAAGACTAATGTTGTTTCCCTTTTCTTTGTTTAGTGGTGCCAGGGATTGGTATAAATCATTGCCCATAAATCAGAGGAGTACCTGGGCAGATTTGGTGAGGAGTTTTCTGTTAAAGTACTTTCCTGAATCTAAGATAGACGAGGGACGAGAGAAAATTGGAGAGTTCAAGATGAAGCCAGACGAGTCATTGTATGACGCAAAGGAGAGGTTCTCCAGCCTCTTGAGGCGATGCCCCCAACACGGATATCAACCGTGGGAGCAACTGAGGAAATTCTATGGAGGACTCACCCATCCATGGAGAATGATGTTGGACGCTGCAGGCGGAAGACATTTACTCCATTTGCCCATGGATCAAGCCTGGGAAAAGATTGAGACAATGTCTGTCAACAGATCTGTATTGAACAGCAGTGACAAAAAGGCGGACCCTCCTAGAAAAGTTTTTGCTGTGAGTGAAGGAAAAACGGATTTTGAAAAATTACAGGAACAGGTAGCTGCGATACAGCTAGGACAGGAGAAAGGAAGGGGAGCAGGTACTTCTCAGGCAGGAGCCTCATCTAGCCAAGTGCAAGCACAGCAATCGGGAGCAATCTGTGGGCTATGTCAAGGACCACATCCAACTGACACATGCCAACAACTAGCTACCGAAAGCTGCAATTACGCAGGGAACTACCAGAACCGCCACCGCAACCTCTCCTATTCCAACAACAATGCACTCAATGCGCATTTGTTGACACAGCCAAACCAGCCTAACCAGTTCGCAAACCAGAACCTTCAGCAGAACTTCAGACCTCAGAACCAAGGATTCGTTCAGCAGAGAGTTCAGAACTTCCAGAATCAGAACCAGAACTTTCAACCCCATATCCAACAGAGGCCCAACCAAAACCAAGGCTAGAATTTCCAAAACTTCCGAGCCCAACCGGATCAAAATCAGCAATACAACCAAAAGCCACCATCTCGCCTGGAGAATTTGATGACTGAGTTTATTTCCAATCAAAGGGAGATAAACCAGCAGTTGCAGTCATCAATCAAAAATGTGGAGACGCAGGTCACCCAGTTGGCTAAGGAATTGCAGAATAGAGGGAAAGGAACACTGCCAAGCAGCACTGAAGCCAACCCGCAATGCAAGGAAATCACATTGCGGGGAGGCAAGACTCTGAAGGGAAATGTTGGATCTGCAAAGAAGAAAGCTATGAAAGTAAAGGTTTCATTGGAGGTGAAAAAGGAAAAGGAAAAGGTTGAAGGAGATGAAAGTGTTGAGCTGGTAAAGGATAAATCAGATACAGCTAACTCGCAGGCTGAAGCTGCAAATGAAGCTGAAGAGGGTATGGGTGAAGGTACAACTTCCTTCTCTTTACCACCAAAAATTGATAATAATAAGTACATGCCAAGGGTGCCGTACCCTGCACGTCTTAAAAATAAGGAACATGACCTTAAATTCAAGAAATTTCTAGAACGGTTAAAGTCTGTAGAGATAACCATTCCTCTCGTGGAAATGATTTCAGAAATGCCCTCCTATGCTAAGTTCTTGGAAAATTTGATTTCAGGGAAAAGGCAAATAGAGCAGGAGGAGGTGATCATTCTCAACAGCACATGCAGTGCCATAGTTCAAAGGAAGCTACCCGAAAAGAAAGAAGACCCTGGGTGTTGCACGCTACCAGTACAGATTGGAAAGGCCAAAGTGAGCATGGGGTTATGTGATCTAGGATCCAGCGTCAACGTGATGCCTCTAGCCATGGCAATTCGCCTAAGGCTCGGAGAGATTGAACCGGTCAAGATGAAACTGCAGCTGGCAGACAGATCAATCACTAAGCTCGTAGGAATCCTCAAGGATGTGGTAGTCAAAACCGGCCAAGTTCTTTTCCCGGTTGACTTCATCATCCTTGACATCGAAGAGGACTCTGAAATGCCAATTATCCTGGGACGCCCGTTTTTGGCCACTGGCGGTGCACTGATTGATGCCATATTTGGAAGAGTCACATTGAGGGTGGACAATCGAGAAATCTCTTTTGACATGGAGGAGCTGCAGAAATTCCCGAATGAGGGATCTTGTTCCATGTTTGATGTAATAGAAAGTAGGTGTGAGGACGAGCATAAACTCTATGACTGTGATGACAGACAAAATTTCAAAACAGGTACTGACGCCTGGAGGTGCTGAGCAACAAAGAAGCTGCAACGCTGTTCACTTCGAAGACCCTATCACTGGGGATCTTGAAGAGTTCGACGGTGTTGAATTCACTCCGGAGGAGGAAGAGAGCACCACGGAAGAGAAGTGGACCCTGTACTGACACAGGGTCCTGAAGGTAAATCTGATCTTTCACCCCCAACCATTTCTCGCAAATTACTGCCTTCCGTTGAATGTCCGCCAGAGCTTGAACTTAAAATACTTCCGGATCATCTTAAGTACATTTTTCTCGCTGAACATAAAAGATTACCGGTAATTGTGTCAGCCAAGCTGACACAAGAACAAGAAAGAGCTCTGGTAGACATTCTAAAGAAATATGTACATGCAATTGGATGGACCATTTCTGATATAAAAGGAATAAGCCCCTCTGTTTGCATGCACAGAATTTTAATGGAAGAGGAGTACAAGCCCTCTAGGCAACCACAAAGGCGTCTGAACCCCCATATGCAAGAAGTGGTAAGGAAAGAAGTTATCAAGCTCTTAGATGCTGGTATCATCTATCCTATATCTGACAGCAAATGGGTTAGCCCAGTGCAGGTAGTACCTAAGCGTGGGGGGATGTGCATAACGACTAATGAGCAGGGAGAAGAAGTGGCGACACGTCCAGTAACCGGTTGGAGAGTTTGCATCGACTACCGGAAGCTTAACACCGCTATGCGGAAGGATCATTTTCCCTTGCCATTCATTGATCAGATGCTGGAGAGGTTGGCCGGGAGGGAGTACTACTGTTTTTTGGATGGGTACTCTAGTTACAATCAGATTGTAATAGCTAGTGAAGATCATGATAAGACCACTTTCATGTGCCCATATGGAACTTTTGCATACAGGCGCATGCCTTTTGGACTTTGCAACGCGCCTGCCACTTTTCAGTGATGCATGATGTCTATTTTCTCATAATTTATCGAAAAATGCATTGAAGTTTTCATGGATGACTTCTCTGTGTATGGAGATACTTTTGATGAATGTTTGACAAATCTTGCAAAAATTTTAAAAAGATGCGAGGACACTAACCTAGTTTTAAACTGGGAGAAGTGCCATTTCATGGTCACCGAAGGAATAGTGTTGGGTCACCGCATCTCGCGCGCAGGCATCGAAGTCGATAGGGCCAAAGTCTCAGTCATATCCAACCTTCCATTACCAAGCTCAATAAAAGCAGTTAGGAGTTTCTTAGGGCATGCCGGTTTTTACCGGAGATTCATTAAAGACTTTTCTAAAATTGCCAAGCCGCTCACTAATTTGCTTTGTAAAGAAAATTCTTTCGTAATAAGTGAAGCGTGTGTTCAAGCCTTTGACACGCTCAAGAAGATGTTGATTTCTGCTCCAATAGTGCAACCACCTGATTGGTCAATGCCTTTCGAGGTCATGTGCGATGCAAGTGATCTCGCCGTGGGCGCAGTTCTTGGGCAACATAAGGAAGGAAGGCACTGCGTGATTCATTACGCCAGCCATGCCCTGACTGAAGCCCAAGTCAATTACACGACCACGGAGAAAGAGATGTATGCTGTGGTTTTCGCATTTGATAAATTCAGACAATACCTCATTGGTATGAAAACCATAGTATACACCGATCACTCTGCACTGAGATACTTGTTCAGCAAACAAGACGCCAAACCTCGATTAATCAGGTGGGTACTTTTGTTGCAAGAATTTGACATCATAATAAAAGATAGAAAAGGCAGAGACAATGGTGCTGCTGACCATTTGTCTCGAATAGAAAATGATAAAAATGAGATAGCCGTCAATGAAAATTTTCCGGATGAGCAACTGTTTGCCTTGCATCTTCATGATCAAGCTTGTCTGTGGTTCTCCGACATTGCTAACTTTTTAGCATGTGGAATAACTCCACCATTCCAGAGCAAGAAACAAAAAGCAAGGTTCAACCAAGATGTAGTTAACTACTTCTGGGAAGATCCTTATCTCTTTAAGCATTGTGCAGATTCGATTAGTAGACGTTGTGTAACTGAGCACGAGGCTTATCAAATCGCTAAAAAATATCATGAATCGGAATATGGAGGTCACCATGGCCCTACTCGAACAGCTCACAAGGTGCTCGAGTGTGGTTTCTATTGGCCTACCATTTACGAGGATTGCAAGGCGTTTGTTAAGGCTTGCGACGGATGCCAAAGATTAGGGAATATCTCCAAGAGGGATGAAATGCCTCAAAAAGGAATTCTCATCCTTGAGATTTTCGATGTATGGGGTATTGACTTCATGGGACCATTCCCGACGTCTGATGGGAATCACCACATCTTGGTAGCTGTCGATTACGTGTCCAAGTGGGTCGAGGCGGTTGCGCTGCCAACCAACGATGGTCACCAAGTCATCAAATTTTTGAAAAATAACATTTTCAATAGATTTGGTGTACCTAGGGTAATCATATCCGATGGAGGAACCCACTTTGTCAACAAAGCTTTTGCAAATCTCATGAGCAGAAGTGGGATTCTCCACAAGATCGGCACGCCTTATCATCCCCAAACCAGTGGCCAAGTCGAGGTATCTAACCGCGAAATCAAACACATACTCGAAGCCACTGTGGGGATAACCCGCAAAGATTGGTCACGTAAGCTCAATAATGCTCTATGGGCATATCGCACTGCATTGAAGACTCCCATTGGGATGTCCCCATACAGGCTTGTCTTTGGAAAAGCCTGTCATTTGCCTGTAGAACTAGAGCACAAGGCTTACTGGGCCGTAAAAACGCTTAATTTTGACCCACGAGTTGCTCAGAGTAAGCGCAAGTTGGACCTCAATGAAATTGAGGAAATACGTGCGCAAGCTTATGAAAGCTCGAGGATTTACAAAGAGCGGACCCAGAAGTTACACGATCGTCGTATAAAGTCTAAACACTTCTATGTTGGCCAAAATGTCTTGTTATTCAATTCTAGGTTAAAGTTGTTCCCCGGAAAGCTTAAATCCAGATGGGAAGGGCCATACGAAGTGGTGCACGTGTTTGAAAGTGGAGCTGTCAGGATTCGAACTGACAAAGGAGAGCTGGTGGTAAATGGACACAGATTGAAGGAGTATCTAGGACAACTTGACCCCGAAAAAGAAGTCCAATGACATCAGAGCCGGCCTATGCTCAATAAATATATATATATATATATTTATATAATTATTTATTACATATTTATGGTCTCGAACGATGAGTATCCAAAAATCAACTAAACATTTAGAGTACTAAGACTCTAAATGTGAGGATGTTGATATTTGGAGAAAATTTAATAATTCTCTTATGTTTACCTTGCAGGAATTCATGGAACCAACAAAAAGAAAGATAAAGCTTCGAAAACCAGGTTCCCGGTTGGATTAATACTATGTTTAATGGAAAGTAATTTCGGAATTTAGAGAAATTTAAAATTCGGAATAAATCCATAAAATGAGGGTGTTAATCCAACCTAATTTATGCAAGCAATTTATAATAGAGTAATACTTTTGTTTAAATATGTGTTTTCGGTATGCTTTTTTTTAAAAGAAAATCCATAATTTCAGAAAAAATTGAAATTTTGAAAATGTTCAAAATTTTTCTAAGTGTTGAATGCGAACTATTTTGTGTTTCAAATCAATTCGGTCTACATCGAATTGTTTGAAACAGATCGCATTGGAGGTTTGCCTTGGAAATTTTAACCAATTCGATCTCCAAGCCAATTCGGTCTAGACCGAATTGGCCTAAGAGACCGAATTGATTTCCCAAGACACATGTTCCATCCTTGTGTAAATTTGGCCAAGTAGCAATTCGGTCTAGACCGAATTGATTTTGAATAGATCGAATTGATCTACAGAAGACATTTGTGATTCCTTAGTTTTATTTATGCAAGTGAGCAATTCGATCTAGACCGAATTGCCCATATAGACCGAATTGCCTCACAAAAGCATCCCCCATTATTTTTTCCTAAGTAACCAGATTCGGTCTTCTTGCTGTAATTCGGTCTCTAGACCAATTCGGTCTAGACCGAATTGACTACAAAAGACCACATTGCAGCAAGTGTGTGTTTGTTTCCCCTTGCAATACGGTCTCTATGCCAATTCGGTCTAGACCGAATTGGCCTAAGAGACCGAATCTCTCACAGACACTTGGAGACCACACCAATTCGGTCTAGACCGAATTGATGGTTCGGTCTCCAATAGGCCGAATTAGCCCACTCTCCTAACCCTTTATATTCCCTTTTTCCCCCTCTTTTCCCTCACTTTCACCCTCCACACTTCGATATTTCCCCGAATCCTCTCTCGCGAACTTCGTCTTCCTCGCGAAACCAGAGCTCGAGCCAGTGCTTCACCTCGTTTTACTCCGACTAAAGTGCTTAAAATGGCGTCTTCTTCGTCTAATCCTACTGGGATTGTCGGCGACCTATGTTTACAACTAGCTGAATGTGTGAGACTACTGGTATCAGACCTGTTTACTACTCCGTGTCTTTCCAGAGGCACCATTCCCTCAGACCCAAACCAGGCTCAAGAAGGAAGAACTGAACTGCTGGACCTTCCGGTGGAACTCTTGGGGGAAATCCTCTCTCGCATCGGAGAGGACGACATCAAAAAGGTGTTCACTGTCAGGGAGGCATGCAAGAAACTTAGGGATGCGGGAGATCTCCCCATTGTCTACAAAAGGTGCGAGCTGGAAACCACCATTGTGAAAATGTGGCAGCAGGGAGTCGAACAGCAGAAAGAGGAGCTCCTGCTAAGGTGTGAGGAAGCTGGAAACTTCAACCTCCAGCTCATTCCAGCTCCGCAAGCATTTGGAGCAGGGAACGAGGGTCAAGCTTGTGAACTACTGAAGGAAGGGATTGAGGACAACCACAAAGCCTCAATCTTTGTCAGGGGGTACATGCTGCTCAGCAAGTTGGATAATGAACAGGTCCAGCAGGGGGTGGCGATGATAAACAGGATAGTGACTGATAAATAAGTCATGACATATGTAGGGACCAATGTCTTTGCATGGCTGGCTGATAGCCTGGAAATCCCTGACCTGTTCGGCAACCAAGGACCCAGAGTCTACTGCTCAAGAGTGCTGGAGAATGGCGAAGAAGACTTGGGTGATTACTGCGTGCCATGCAGCCTGACCAACTTCGTCCACTGGAGCAGGATCTTCTTTCAAGGATAGAAGAGAAGGATGCTAAAGATGGACTGAATTTGTAGAGATTCACTTTTGACTAAGTTAACTGGAACTTTAATTAGGAGATCTTTTGACTGCCTTCTAATGCTAACTTTACCCAAGTGTATACCATCTCCTGTAATTAATGTATTGGTGAAGTACAGTGATTAAGGTCGTGTGATGTAAAACGAACCTTGGAACTGTTAATTATGATGGTCAGAAGTGTATTTCGGAAGCCAGTACTTATTGCTTTCCACAAAGAGAATTTCGTCTTGAATTCTCAAAAATATTTTTTGGAAAAAGATGTGTGACAGTCCAAGATGACTAAGTGACTGTCATGCCAAAAACAAGCTGTGACATGCTTGCATGTTCACAGTATCTTTTTACTGCGTTCAATTAAATAACCGGCACAAAACGAGCATAAATCTGTCACCTAAATTCACATGTTGAATTCAGGTTGAGGATGAAATTTTCAAACTATTAAATTGGGATAAAACAATTAAAAATATGCATGATATAAATTTTTGAGGTTTTGAGCTATAAAAATCCAATGATATGATCACTTGGAAGAAAAACAAAATTTTCATGTTGAGAATTTGATTGAATAATTTGCAAGAATTCTTCAAAGGTTAAATTTAAGAATAAGGGTATGACATGATCAAACTGTCCATGTGAGATCTGAGCCGAGTTATCTTTACTCATTATTTCTTTGTTGTGTGAAAATCAATTCGATTAAAGGACACTAGAACTTGCAATTGGGATCGATTCAAGACCATGACATATTCCCGAAATCGAGTACATGATCGAGGCACTTAGAAAAACCCAAATTTTTGGCCTTCGTTTGAAATCCAAACCCAAAATATTTTCCCTTTAGGATTAACCAAGTTGAGCCTTTAAGCCTAATTTTTCTTTGAAACCACTATATTTTCCTAGCCTTATAAAAAGACCAAGAAAATCAAATCCAAGTGTACACGAATCAATTCCATCAAGGCATTATAGTTTATGATCATAAAAAATATCAATCGGTATTCATAAACCGATCAAAAAAAAAAAAAGAAGAGAGAAGAAAAGAAAAGAAAAAGAGAAAAATGTTGAGATTCATTCAACAAAAATAAGTTGCAATTGACAAACTAAATTAGACAAAGTCTAATGTCATGCAATAGAAAAGAAAAACAAAAGAAAGAAAGAAATATTGATGATCATAGATTTTAAATAAAAACATGCCAAGTTATGGTGGAATGAATTCATATCACTTCTCAACCCAATAATTCACTTCCATACCAATGTTACAACCGTATACCCTGTTATAACTCTTGAATAAGACCTCGGGATCTCGATTTGAGGAAATGAGTAGGTGGCGAGTTGGTCTAGTTGCAAGCTTATGGGAGAATTTACTTGAATTTGATTATGAGCGTATTGTTTAAAAAGCCAACTTTGAGAGTGAGTGAAATTTCCGATTCTACTATATGTGAGGCTCTACTTTGATTGATTGATGTTCATGTCATGCTTGAATTCAAGAATTAAACCAATGAAAATTTTCTACACATATATTCAAGAAAAATTAACAATAATGATTGATTTGTATACCTATCCAAGTGAGAAGTATCATTTCATTAAACACTGCAATCAAGAGAGTTTAATACTTGTAATTTTGATTGTATTATCCCAATATAACAAGAATGAAATTTTTGAAGCCACGCAAATGGATTGAATATGCAGAGTCCATGCTCTTAGGAGCACTGACTCTGACGGCTCGGGGACGATCAGTATTAAATGTGAGGATGTTGATAATGGCCAAAATTGTCCATTATTTCCAATCCATTTCCGTGTTTGAGACGGACATTTTGATCGTAATCCCATCTTATTTTAATGAGAAAGCAGTTGAATTCGACAGATTGATGCAAGTTTGTAAGAATAATAAGCTGGTAATGAAAGACACAAAAATATGCAATTTTAATTGCATTTGTGTTAGAAAAATCCAAAAATATGAAAAAAGGAAAAAGAAAAGAAAAAGGAATGACAAGATGGGCAAAAGAATAAAATAGCCCACAAAAATCAAAAAGATGGGAAAAAGAATGAAAATCCCACAAATTGAAATTTTGGTTAAGTGTTGAAGATCAATTCGGTCTATACGCAATTCGGCCTAAACCGAATTGCTCATTAGACCGAATCACTGAAGAGAAGTGTTGAAGAAGAGAAGAGCTGCCAATTCGGTCTGTGGCAATTCGGTCTATACCGAATTGACCCCTAGACCGAATTGCATTTTGGAAAGAAGAAAACCCTGAGCAGAAAGGAAAAGAAGGAGTTCGATCTATGCAATTCGGTCTAGGCCGAATTGATTGTATAGATCGAATTGCCTCAAGCAAGGAAGCCAAGCAGGAGCCATCATCAGTTCGACAAAGGCCAATTCGGTCTACCCATAGACCGAATCACCACATTTCATGCTCAAGATCATGGAGAAAGACCTCATGTCACCAATTCGGTCTGAACCGAACTACTTGAGGAGACCGAACCACATTCGAAATTGCAGCTTTGAGCACGTGAGAAATGCATGGCACTGTGGATGGGCCCTGATGGGCCTAGGGTTTCGAGAAGAAGTATAAAAGCTGACCTTCCTCAACACAAGAAATATTCCGGAACACTTACACTTGGACATTTGCTGGGAGACAAAAAGAAGGAGCAGAAGGTTCTCCACCCCTTAAGGGTTAGGTAGGTAGTTTAGTTAGTTAGTTTATTTTTCATGCTTGTAGTGTAGTTTTAATGCTTTTAATCTCAGTTTATTTTCATAGAAGCTTGTTACTACCCTTAGTGTAGCCATTACCATAAACTTTAAATGCTTTGTAGTTATAATGAACCCTACCTTCAAGCTAATGATGGTTTTAGGGTTATTTGTTGCTTTCAAGTGTCAATACAAGAAAGAATCCAGAAATGGGTTTTTATTTCAAGTGTTTGGGACTTATTTAATGTTTTCCTTAGCAATAAATGTTAGAATGTTTGTTTGTTTCAACTAGGTTACATTTATTATGTCCTAGTTGACTTACATTCTCAATAAATGCTTGTTTAATGGGTTTTTGGCTTGTCCTTACACCTTAGTGATTCAAATGAGTGTTCTTAGGTCTTAGATGATTTTAGGCTTGTTAGAATTTATTTCTATGTCTATTCAGTTGCTGTTGTAGTCTCTTTATGTTAGCTTATTGTTGCCTTAGATAATGTAGGTGTTCTTTTTTTTTATGCACGTGTTCTTATTATTTATTAGATGTTTAGGTCTTTGATCTTTGATTGCTTGTTTGTAGTATTAAGGTTTGTTTCATGCCAATACCTGCTAGCCACGTAACCTACTAAGCCTATTTTTCTTAAAACACTCATTAGTGTGGTTGTGAGGTGACATTGATGTGAAATGAAGGGTTTGGTAAATCTTATCCATCATGACAATGTAAACCGAACCTGCACTTATGAGTTCAAAATATCTTTTATGAGAGAAAAGACATGCAATTCGATTTGAGGCAATTCGGTCTAAACCGAATTGCCCATGAGAATGGAATTGCATGGCAAAAAAATATTTGTTGAATGCCTTATCTAAAAATTTATATGCAATTCGATCTAGGTAATTCGGTCTATACCGAATTGTCCATGAGACCGAATTGCATAGCAAAAACTGTTCTCATATGGTGCCCAAGCAATTCGGTCTGTGCGAATTCGGTTTAGACCGAATTCCTCCCATAGATTGAATTGACCTTGTACACCATATTGTATGCATTCCATCCCCTCATGCCTTAGTTTATTTTCTTTGTCTTACCAATTCGAATTGTCCAATTCGGTCTAGACCGAATTCACATGGCAATTCGAATCGCCCTCATTTTTGGGGTAAATGCCTTAGCCAAATTTGAGTAAAGTAATGACTTCATCAATTCGAATTGTCCAATTCGGTTTAGACCGAATTGCTCTGACAATTCGAATTAGAGGATGCTTCACACCTTTACAAGGATTAATTGGGTATGGTGTTACTTCATACCTCATGCATCATCAATTCGGTCTAATTTGCATTTTGCCCAATAGACCGAATTGCTTTCTTCCTTCTACTTTCAAAACTCCAAAAATATTTTATTACAAGAGTTGTGTAAGTTGCAGGGGTGTTTTGGGCTTAGGCCCATCACACCCAATTTTATCTATTACACATCTCAACCCTTCAGTGTCTATTTATTGTGTGATTAACACTCACACAATACCAAAAATATTTTCTTAATTTTATTTATTTTCTTTTTCATTGTGTGTATGAACAACTAGTAAGAAATATATCAGACTAATGTTGGCGGGTATTCCCACACGGATAACTAGCTCGTATTCTGATTATTAATTACTAGTTGTTATTTTGCATGGTTCGGATAGTGGTCCGTGGAAGCCTTGGCGGTTCGTCCATCCGGGATTATGACAGCTGCTCAGCTGACTCCTATCCGGATACAGTTTTCTTTTCTTTACCTTAATTTCAAACCTGAATCTAGAGTTGTAGTAATGATAGATAATATATATGCCAATGTTATCTAATAATTATTACAGTAATAGAACATGTGGGTTTTCATCCAGATTCACAGACAGTGAAGTCTAAGATGACGGCGGCAACTGTCATTTAAGGCAATCCACTGTCTAAAAACCATTTCATCTGGAATACTTGGGACCCGGATAGCAGATATTTGCCGTCCGGATAACCCCAATTATTTCTGGCAATCTCGTTAGCCATTTCCTTCGTATCTCTAGCTAATTCATCTTTGTGTATCAGATTCTGTCTAACCCCGCCATATATTTTGGGGTAATTTATTTTACTTTTCATATACATGTATGCATGATATATTATGTAAATATTGTGGTGTATAATATTTTGGAGATCCTTCTCCTTGGACATAGAAGTCTTGATTTAAATCAGATGCTGCATAATAAATTTCCACAAAAATCACTTTATAAAATCCGGATCTGAGTAAGGGATAAATTCGACAGTTATGACTAACTCATATTCTACTGGGGGTTGATTTTGAAAACATAGAAGCAGAGTCAGCGATTAGGTCTCATCTAGACTGAAAGGATCTGTGTTCTAATTGAGAGTTTAGTACCTGTTTAGGGAATGATTTTCAAATATCTATTTGTTTCTCAAAATTACTGTGTGTTGGAAATCTTGTATTAAGTGTTGCATCGAATCAGTGTCCACTTGGATTCGGGTAAGATGTGATGATTAATATTAGAGGAACAACATATAGGCCTTGGTTAATTTCTAAGGTAGGGTTGAGTATTCTTTCAACTACTATTTTCTCCCGCCAAAGCCTAAAATTGAGTATCGAGTGAGTACATTCGGAATAGATCTTCATAGGTCTGTTCCAATCATGTTTGTATCTCGTAACTAACCGGATGTTATAAGCCCTGTGGCTTACTGATATTTGGGAAGTTCTAAATCTGAATCTGGTCACCAAGACTAGGGGCTCTTTTATACTAACGGAATGTGATAATCTTTTAAGACTTCCGAGTGATAGGTTTTAAATGCTTTCTTTACTGCTTTCTTTATCGCTTTCTTTAAAATGCTTTCATAGAGGTCACTCGGAAGAAATAGAGGTTGGCCGCCGGTTGTAAGGTTTAAGAGTTATGGATTAGTTCGGGATTAGAGTTGGACTTTGGGTGTGACAAGGGAAATGATAGGAGTACTTGGCATGTCAACTAATGATGTGTTAGGTGTTGCTTATCCACCCTGGATAAATGACATACCTCTGCGCGGGGGCAGTTGTATATCTGTGGTATCTTAGATTTTGTTGTCTTAAGGCATGTAAATCCTCACTGTAAGTACCTGTCTGTTAAAGGGGACATGGTATAGGAAGCATGAGAGTTAGCTAACTGAAAGGATTATCCCAAGCCAAGATCTGTGTATTAAATTGGAAGTTTAATTATGTTTCATTTGAATCTTGTTCAATCTTTATTATTTTCTCCCTGTCCCTTCTATCACATTTTTAAATCTGTTTCGTAGAATAATTTCACTTGCTTTCTTAGCATAAATCTTACCGCTTTATTAGAATAAATTTAATCGCTTTTTAGACTAAATGTACCATGCTTTGTAGAATAATATTTTAATGCTTTCATAATCTAGTTTAAATTATTGTCAAAATAGTTGTTAGAAACCTATGCAAGACTTGAATCGAGTAACCGAGTGGAAAATCTTAGTAAACGACGTGGGCCCTGCTTCTATCGCACATCCTCTAGTGAACGATCCGGTCTTACTATAAATTACTGCAATTTTTGACACCGTGCGCTTTCGGGGGCACAGTTTCTTAACACGAGTAATAAAAACGTGACAACCTATAAATATATCCCTAATCCCAACCCCATCTTCATAAATTGGTTTCATTAAATAAAATTGAAAACCAGGATTATTATGTTTCAGAAAATACTCATGTAGTGGGAACTTATCAAAAGTTTAATGGCAAGGATCTTCAAGGCAGGAAATTGTCAAAAGTTTCATGCCGGGGAGGTCCACAGCGCCGTTTGAAATCAAAGTTTTCCACATGAGTAATAAAGAGTGAAATATATCCTTAAACCCCTTTCCCACGAATCATAACTCTTTTTATTTAATAAATTCAACTTGGGATATTTTATAAAAAGCTCGTGTTGACGAAATTGTCAAAAGTTTCAAATATCTTAGTAGCCGTATGGAGCTTGCGTTGTCCAGGCTTCGAACGGAGCGTGGTATTAGGTATGTTTGTTGGAAAGATGCTGAATGTTCGAGGGCGATTCTACATACGGATGGATGTGTGAGGGAGACTCCGTCGTGTGCTAGTGTTGGGGCGGTTGTTAGGAGCAATGAGGGTACTTGGATTGGGGCATGTAGTGGTTCTATTGCTAGAGGACCTATTTTGCAAGTGGAACTTATGGCATTGTATGCTGGACTCTTGTTTGCTCGGCAACAAGGTGTTAGTCTTGGCCTTTGTTTTGTTGATAATATGGAAATGGTGAAGTTGGTGAATGGAGTGGTTGACCATTGGCATAGCCTTTGGCCGTTGATTAAGGAGGTGAGGAAGGAGCTTTGCCTTATGAGGGATTGTGAAGTTAGACATGTGTTTCGTGAGGGAAATCAGGTGACCGATGCCTTGGCCAAGAAAGCAGCTAATGAGGAGGCGTTCAATACTACTTGGGCTTTTCCGCCGGATTAGATAGTGCAACTTTTGGAGATGGATGCGGCAGGCACTGCCTATGCTCGTCGATGATGATGGTTTTGGGTTTTTTGGTTGATTGTCTTTAGTCTGTTTTATTTTGTTTTTTCTTTTTCTCTTTGCTAGCCTTGTTAGGCTGTATCACCAAAAAAAAGAAGTCAAAATATAATAAACAAAATGTACCGGAGGAATTAGCAGTTTTTTGTGTATGCAAAAAAATGCTTTGGGAGAGGCACCGTTAATTGCCCTTGCAGATTCTCGAGGGATTAGTCTTGAGTCCAATATGGCCTAGGGATACTCTGGTATTCACCTAAAAAAAATGTACCGGAGGAAGTATAGTACATTTATATTTAAAATTTAGAAATATAAGAGTTGGATACTACTGTGACAACTATAAAAGAAGGGATGCAAACCGCAGTACCCTGTCAGGGATTGTAAAAAAGTTTTTCACACCCACCGCTTAAAAGATAATTTTTCTACCCGAAATGACAAAAACCCTTCGGTCGGAAGGTTCGATCGGTCCGATCGAAGCAAAAAAGGCCGACCGAAGTCAGGTAGCTGATTAACGTAATTAAACATAATTAAGAGACTTCGGTCGGCTATATTGGAGCTTCGGTCGGTGATATAATTGGCCGATCGAAGCGGAATTGGCCGACCGAAGCTGTTTTACTTCGATCATCCATTTGAGCAGTTGGATCGGGCCGATCGAAGGTGTAAATAGCCGATCGAAGCACAATTATTGGTGGACAGCTGTGGACAGCTCAATTATTGGTGGACAACTCAAATAATATACTTCAAGTTGCATCTCAGATCTAGATTCACAAATGAAACTTCATCTCTTTCTTTGCTCCAAAAACTTCAATCAAGTTGCATTTAAATAATACATTTTGTGCTTTTTGGAATTGCTATTGTGGTTCTTTGAAGGCCCGGATCCTGTGTCATTTTGGATAACTCGTAAGTTTCTAAATTTCTATTACTTAAGTTATGGTCGAATTATTTTTATAATTAAGAAATATTTATTTTTGTTTATGTTTTGAAATGTACTATAAAGATTTTGTTTTAAGAAGTGTAAAGTTTTCTGTTTAATACTTGTTTATTTTGTTCAAATAAACAAAATAAAGTTTAAAAGATTAAACGGTGTTTTCTGAAGTTTAATACTATAACTTTTCTTACCTCCTCTTCGGTGGTAAGAAATGTTTATTTAATACTATAAAGTTTAAAACAAGTTTTCTGAAATATACTTGATTTCTGTTTAGTTGGTTCAAATAATATACATTTTTTTTTATTTTACGGTGATTAATTTAACAAAACTAGAAATTAAGTTTTCTGTTTTCATAACTTGTATACATTTTGATATTATAACTTATATACATTTTGTAGAAATTAAGTTTTTTATCTTACGGTGATTAATGTATACTATAATTTGTATACATTTTGAATATTAATACTTGTTAGTAAAGTTTTCTGTTTTCATTTTAATTTAATTTGTAGGTTAATTAAGTTTAAATTTAGTAAATTAAACGGTGATTAATTTAGTTTGTAGTTAATTAGATGGAAATTGTTGTTATTTATACCTAGAAATGTTAAAGTAATTATAAGCATTTTTCGTTATATTAAAAATTTTTGGTATAATAAAATAACAAATGTATACAGTTATTGTTAGATTATTGTTATTAAAAGTAGTTTTGTGAATCAAATTGCTGACAGGTGTATTATTTGAGACGGAACAATGTCTTGGTTCGGTTCCAATTGGTTCGAGGGCGATTCCACCACTGGTAATAGAGATCCGGAAGACATGAACCGTAAGCTTTTCTATATGGGCTTAATTTCGATTATTTGGGAGGTGCCATTACATGTTAATGAATATTAATACGTGTTAAATAATTTTTTTAGGTACAGACGTTCCACAACCGTCTACAAATTATAACGAACAATTCAATTATCCATTCGTTCCACAGCCGGGAAGCTGGACAGAGGCGATATTCGGGCAACAACCGATGCATAATTTTTACAATTACCCGAACATTGGCGCAAACAACAGCGAGTATTTTGACGGAGGGGAATGCGTATGGTGCAAGCAACATGGGAAATGTACCCGGATATACGAGTGGGCACGCAGGATGGAGTAACATGTATGGAGATGAATACGGGCAGGGGAATGCAGGGCAAGCAGAAAACATCCCACCTCCAGAGTCCAATGAAGGGGAGTGCATGGGAGAAGATGGCGCCGAAGAGGAGAAGCAGGTAGAGGAGAGTGAAGAGGAAGAATGGCGATCTTCGATGGACGATGAGTCGGACGAGTCGGACGACCCAGACTACGGCGAGGAAGAAGGGTCTCGGTCATTCAGTACGAGAGAGATTGAGGAATATGCCCAAATTTTTTGGGACATACAAAACAAAAATCATGGTCGAAAGACGCGTGGAGGGCGGGGGTTACATGGAGATCAGAAATCCGTTTTGGCAAAATACTGAAGAAGCGTTTGTTGTACCCGACATGACCAGCGGGATGTGGAATCTGCCGCGACCGCATTTTGATCTGCCCGAGCGAGACGTGGATCCGTACATGGACGATTCAGTTGATAGAATCCTAGCGCGTGGGTCAGTTTTCGGGACTAAAGAGAGGCTGAAGGAGAAGCTCGTTGAGTATTTGGTGGATCAGAGAGCTGGCACGAAGACGGTTAAGTCAGAGCCGCACAGGTATTGGGTGTGCTGTCGTGAGGAAGATTGTGAATTTAAGCTCGTGCGCGAGGTAGTGGATCGACGTGGGTTGTGTACAAGTTAATTCCACATACCTGCACGATAAATCCAGACCGTCCTCCACCCAACACACTCCCATCCAGATATTTGGGTACCTTCCTCGGAGATGAAATAGTGCTCGATGAGAGCACACTGTCACCTGTACAGGTTCAGGCTACGCTGAAGAAGAGGGGCGTCACTGTGTCGGTAGCCCTAGCTAGGAAAATTAGGGCACACGCAATAGCATCGCTGTTCGGGGACCACGACACCTCGTTCCAGATGGTTCCATCATTCCTATACATGCTGGAGCAGCAGAACCCGGGTACTGTTACAGATTACATGTTGAACAGAAAGGGTCGTTTCAAATATGCTTTCTTCGCGCTTGGTGCTTCTATTAAAGGATGGAATCATATGCGGCCGTTCATTGTAATAGACGGCACACACTTGAAAGGATCTTACAAGGGTATCTTATTCGCGGCCGTGATGAAGGATGGCAACAATATGATTTACCCACTGGCTTTCGGTGTAGGGGCAGTCGAGTCGGTCCCATCCTGGACATGGTTTCTTCTGCAGTTGAGACGGGCCCTTGACATTCCTGACGATGTGCTTATAGTTTCCGATGGTTCTCCGGCAATAAGGGGAGCAGTTTATGAAGCCATGCCGACGGTGCATCACGTTCTGTGTTGTGTGCACCTCTCAGCGAAAATATTAATGCACGGAGGGAAGTCAGCGGTTGACACATTCACCGCAGCCGCCTATGCCTTCAAGAACTCCGAGTACGAGCGTCATATGAAGACGTTGCAAGATCATTATCCTGGCGCGTATCACTACCTTGTGGACGTTATCGGACCGGAGAAGTGGGCTCGGGTGCGTTGCGTCGTTCGTCGCTACGACATGATGACGACGAACATCGTAGAGAGCATGAACCGCCGGCTCCGGTGGGCAAGGAGGCTACCAATTTGCTCCCTATTCGAGGTTATCCGTGCCGTTCTGAGTGAATGGTTCACGCAGAGACACAATGCGGCAGCACTTACCACCGGTCCTCTTACAGAATGGGCGAATATATGTTTATCAAAAGCGAGAGAAGTGGGGGATACGCTACCTGTCAGGCCAACGAACCACCCAAATGTGTATCACGTGAAGCAAAATAATAAGACGCACACGGTGGACCTTGGCATTGATCGCACATGTACGTGCATTTTGTTCCAGACCATGATCATCCCGTGCGCCCACGCTATTGCCGCAATCAAGTATGTGTTAGATATTACAACTTCTTATTTGCTTGATTAGTCCGATGTTGGCTTCGAATTATCAATTTTTTTTATGTACAGGTCCTTTAGAGGGGAGTTGAACTACTACGTGTCATCCTTTTACACGCGTTATACACTACTTGCTGCGTGGGGCGAGCGTGTCTTTCCAATGGAACACCCCGATGTTTGGCAAATACCTAAAGAAATAGCAGACGTCAAATGTGGTACACCAAAATGCCCAAGGCAAGCGGGACGACCGAGACAGAGCAGGATTCCATCCGCCACCGAGAAAGCTTCTCGTGCCGGAAGGCGTCAGCGATGTCGTAGGTGTGGTGAGTTCGGGCACAAAGAGAGGAGGTGCACACTACCAGTCGATCCAAATGACTTTCCTGGACCATCTCATTCACGTCAACGCAGGAAGAAGAGGTGTAGTCGTTGCGGTGAGGAAGGGCACACGGTGAAACGGTGTCAATTGCCCAGTGTACAGGAAATCCCCAATCTGAATGATGCCAATCAGCAGTGGGAAGATTCTGACCTATCCGAATAATTGGAAATGTGTAGTAGTCCATACAATAACTCAATCATAATAACTGTGGGAAGAACTCGTCTGGATCTATTTGAATATTGGTTATAATGCAGTTGTTATTCATATCTGTGTTATCATATGGCAATATATAGATCATATCATACCATGAAATAGAATGTAATACTATATCGCTTAATAATCACAAAATACCAACAATATGGAACTATGTATATCAGATCATAATATAGCGGCCTCATAGAACTGGTCTTTTTGGGCGTCCAAGCTGAAAGCCACACTGCATACGCCTGTTTGAAACGAATAACGTTGATGTTCAGTGGCACGCCCGGAGCGGGGAAGGTACCCATGCGGAGATAATATGCAGTGAGAAGAACCAACGGACCGCAAGAGGAGCTGTTCCAGTTAGTCTTTAAATTAAACAAAACTACAAAAGCAATAATTATACAACAAGAAGGCATAAAATAAAAAACCAATAAAATACCTATCATCCTGGAATAAAACTGTGCTCTCCTGCGGTCGACCTACTGGCCACTGATGTACAGTAGGCATATCCGGTCTATGCCGATGGTATCCGACAACTTGCAGTAGCGCCGGAAATAGTGTCCTGAATGGCAGGAGGTCCTCTTTGCGCGACTCCTTTAACTTCTCCTTAATCGGATCTGTCAGGGCCCTCGGCGGTAACAGACTATCATGGAGGTAGATGCACTGCTCCTTCAGCGAAAATCGAATGATAGCCCAGTGCTTTCGAATGTTCCACGGGCACACCAACTGATTAAAAATCAACAATTAAATGGTCGATAAATACGCTAAATTGAAAAAATAAATAAGTTTCGGTTGTTATTAACACGAACCTCGTCAAGTGTCCACCAGGGCTGTCCAGGTGTACCCCATGAGGGCTTCTTCCCCGCAACATACTTCCGGTATCGCTCCACAGACTTATCATCAAAACGTGGCACCTTATCGAACTCGTCCCAGCAGGTAGTGATAAGGTGAGTCTAGTTTAAGAATAGAATTGCGGTCAGTCAATTATAAATATAATAAATATAATACTTATACATTCGAAGATAAAATTATGAACCTAACCAGAAATTTTGCATCCACGAAGCCTATCTACCTATCCTGTCGCACCCGCCCACCAAAGAAATCGGGCTTGAAATGTAGAATCCAAAGGTACGCATCTAATTGCTGCAACAATAAATGTAGTGTGGACTGAGTAGATATGAACTTAAAAGGTCTTGTTTTACGCACACGCCCAGTGGAGAAACGAAAAGCAAATTTACCTCGTCTTCCAGGTGGTAGCTGGCGGTGCACCATGACTTGAAAAAATGATGGGTAACAGAAAACATCGCCCCGACGTGTACACTGCATTAGAAGTACACATGATTCGTATTCCCGTAGTGAGGTGCACTATTAATTTAACTGGTTACAAAATTACCTATATCCGCCATGCTCCAGATAAGTCTTGAACAACTCTTTCCCAGCTCGCCCTCGCGGTCGATCAAGCGTGGTGAACGGGCTTCTAAGCGCGTGAGACTCCTGTCGCTCCCGTCTAGTGCGGTACTCGGCGGGGTCCGTATGTCCGGAACCTCCTACGCAAATATCCTCATCAGGGAAAATAATAAACAATTAAAATGTATCTACAAAAAACCCAAAACATACCCGCTAATGTCGTGGAGGAACTTGGATGCAGCGTGGACGGTGGCTGCACCCTTGGCGGTGGTGTAACATAATCTGGGAAATTATATATGGGTTTAAAAAATAACAATGATTCTATAAGCAGAATAAGTACACAATCAAACTTTAAACTAAACAACAGCAAAATACCTGCAGCTGTGGTGGAGGAAGGTGTCGGGTCAGTGGACAGTGGAGGTATGCTTAAGTGTGGTGTAACAGACCCTGAAAAAATATTTTTAGTGATTGAAAAATAAATTACCAAAATTCAATCAATATACTAAATAAATCCCATAAATGCCAGTAAAATACCTGCAGCTGTGACGTCGCAACTCGGATGCACAGTAGGCGCACTGGGAGGTGGTGACGTAAAACCTGCGAATATATAGTCACAACATCATTCAACAAATCTCAAAATTTACTCGTCTGCAGTATGATAGTAAATTAGCAAGAATAAATATAATTACCTGTGCCGGATGGAGTCGGCTCGTCATGGCCGGACTGAGTTGTACGCTGCTCGGTGTCGGCGGCATGATCGGATCTGGAAGCATCCTGTGAATCCGAGCACACCTGCGGCATGGCCGCTCGGACTCCCGAGAACTCTCTCGTACTGTGGGCCTGATCTGCCCTCGATGCAGCACCCGCACGTACTCCAGGAGTCACCCCCGCCTCCCTGCTACTCGACCTGCCACCTCTGCCCACATCTGGCGTCCGGATGTGGCTCCGCTGAAGTACGGCCCTGACCTCCGCCACCACCACCAATCTCGTAGCCTCCTGTTGGCGGTGAATCTCCTGCATTAGCCGTTGCTCCGTCGCGGCGACCATGTCCGCAATCTGTCGCACCCCCTCCGCGACTGTCTGCGCTGTCCGTCGATCAGACGCTGCGATCATGTCCGCGGTGCGCCGCTCGTAACCCTCCAGTAGACGGGCCATAACAGTCTCAAAATCCGGAGGAACTGGGTGGGCGCTCGGCGCTGGGTCGGCGCTGGGTGTATCCGTGCGCGGGCGCTGGGTGGGCCGACTCGGTGCCTCAGCGCCGCTGCCACCCTGATCAATGTCAACTGTCGGATCGGCCTCCTCCACTACCTCGTCCACCACCGGAGCATCCCCGTCGCCCGTCTTCCGCTTGCGACCCTTCTTTCGATCGTCTTTTCGCACCCACCTTAATCCGGGTGGGATCTCAACATCAAGGTCTGCCATATAGGGCTCCCTCGACTCCACCTCGGTGGGTGTAAGGGTCTCAAAACACTCCCACTGTATACACAATCAAAACAATACTGTTAGTATACGAAATGTCAACGAGATAACGAAGTACATGCCCACTAACCGTCTGATCGAAAAACGCTCGCCAATCTCGGGCATTCGTCACCCTCTTGAATAGGTACTGTACATCCTGGGGCGGTGCTCCATCGGGTCCCCCAATCTCTCCTTGCAATAAATCGTCATCAGTTCTGGGACGGCCTCGCAGACCCAGACCTGCAGAGATCACGAACCAATTACGTCAGGTGAATCATTAGACCAGTGCAAATGAAAACATTTATAATATGTGGTGTAACAGTAGCGTACCATAAATGCCAGTGCATGGCCGTAGAAGTGCACTGAACCATCAGGCTTGGTCGCGGTGAGGAGACGCCTAAAGCCATGTCGTGACACCTGCCAGCTAATCAAACCCCACCGAAATGCCTCCCAAGCATCCCGGTCCTCCACCAACCGCCACATCCATAGCTCCGGACCACGACTGTGACCATCGTGCCCGAGAACGAGATAGAAGGCTGTCAAAACCCTAGCGACTTTCAAGCCGTCGCCAGGTGCCATACGAAACCGCCCGTCCCTAAAGGCTGTACGGATCCTATCCGCGGAGGAGCTTGCGAGCACGTGCTGGTACCTCGAAAATATGCTCCCGGCTGGGGGATCATCGTCCGAATATAGCTGGAACTCAAACCGGCCATACCGCAAACCAGTAATCAAAGCGTGCTCCTGCCGTCCGTATCGCACAAATCGCCCGCATATAAAAAACCAGACAGCATCGTCCTCACCCCACTCCTCACCATCGGTAGGGAACCGGAACACCACCTCACGGTGTAAAATCTCGGTCATGGCCTGACCCGCCATAACGCTATCAGACCAACGCGGCCCCCTCTCGTGAGTCGCTCCTCTGTATAGATATGAAAAACATGAAGCCCGGAGCTCCGCTAATCCATCCGGGTCAGTCTCCTGCAACTCATGCACTATGATCGGGAGAACTAGGCCTCTAAAGTACATAATAAGGTGAGGGGCGCACCCCTGTCCCTCGGGCCGAACAAACCACCAATCTCCCTGCGGTTTAAAATTATATAAGGTCAAATAAATAGTTGTTTTAATCTCCCTAAACCCTATACCCTAAACCCTAAACCCTTAAAAATTAATTTTTTTTAAAACTATAAAATAAATAGTATTTTTTATTTATAATTTTTATCAAATCTTTATGGATAATTTTTATAAACCAAAACCCTTAAACCCTAAACCCTATACCCTAAACCCTAAACCCTTAAAAATTATATTTTTTTTAAACTTTAAAATAAATAGTACTATTTATTTATAATTTTTATCAAATCTTTATGAATAATTTTTTTAACCCTAAACCCTAAACCCTATATGTAACGCCCCAAAAATTTTAAACCAAATTTTTGCGACATTACTGCCGTATTACCTCTCTTAAACTGGTGGCCAATCAATTTAAGATTAATAACACGAAGCCTTGTAAACAGATACACTAATAAATCATAAAATCAGAGTAAGTCCAACAAGAAGAAATCCCATATCATAACAGATATCTGACTTACAAGCCACAACAGTACGACATCAAAGTCTTACCACAACCTGTCAACGAAACCAAGTACATAACAGTAATACAGAACATGGTTCACAGACCAATGCCAATAACATAAATAAGAAAAACAGATAGTTCATGCTACAGAGCATAGACTTCAGACAAGCATATAAGTCAATAACATGAATGATGCATCTCTAGGTAGATCACTCATCCCCAAACCCGATATCATGCTCAGGCTCTGCGTCCTCCCCGGGAGTATCTATAAGAAAAACAAAACGCAAGGTGTCAGTACATAAGTACTGAGCAAGAGTAGAACTAGCTGGGCAAACGGGGAACGAGGTTAGCACAGTAATAACAGATTATATAGTTGCATAATTAAATACATAATTAAAACATCACACCGTCCCATACCGGTGCTTCAACCACGTCATACACTGCAAAATAGATGATGAGATGAATAATGAATGAAATGCAATGACCTAAGTGCCTATCTATCCTAAATGCAGCACATAAGATGTCTAGCGCGCATCCTAATACCATGGCCAGCATTCTTTCCCATTAAGGATCCACCTCTCCTTAATGGTCGAAAGAGATGCCTACAGTGCCCCCGCCGCGGACACTACATGCATAAAGGGGTAAGTGGACTTACGGAGTGGCATCCCCAAGGATCGAACCACAGACAGCGGGTAGAGCCCAGAGCATCTCGCTCTCGAAAGCTTACATGCCCAGAACTAAGTTCTCGAAAGCATAAACACATAATCATCATAATAATATGCCCAAGATAATCAAATAACCAAGCTTGCCCAGTTAACACTCGAAAGCATATACATGATATTTGTATCCTCGAAAGCATAAGTCAAATAATTCGCACAATCATAATTCACATGCCCAATCTCAAGATTCGGAAGCATAACAAGATGATTTCCAAGTCCCATGACTAAGATTTAGATTATGGGTTAGCCAATCCCACATATCGGCTCGCAACTCTGTTACAAGAGTTAAGTTCTAGCTCATTCACGTCTCCATAGTTTCTAAGGTATGGTAGATTCTCAAGCCAATACCAATTGTCATAACTATAATACCAATAAGGCTTAAGACCATTTAGAACAATTTTCGTAGCCTATAAACGAGCGAGAAATGATAAAATACGAAAGGGAACGAAAAATGGAAGAAAACAGTGAATCGGCACAAAGGGGACACCCTCGGGTTATAAATTCCTATATTAAATTTTTGAAGGAGTCATTATATCTTAATTCTGATTGCATATTTGAAATCCTTGTTCCGAGTAGGGTCAAATTCATATATGGTTTGCGAAAATCGGATTAGAAACGAGTAAGTTAGAGCCGATTCAAGTTTGTGAGTTTTTGGGGTGCACAGGAGGCGCCAGGGTGGCGCCTCAGACCACATTTAGGCGCCACCCAGGCATGGTGGCGCCTGGGTCTGGAACCCAGTGAACAGGGGCGCCGAATTGGCGCTCCGGATCATTTCTGGGCGCCGCCAAGGCTTGGTGGCGCCCCGTCTGAGCGCAAACAGAACAGCAAACGCTGTTCTGCGTTCCCTTTCGATTCTTCCTCCATTTTTCCCCCACTTTGAGCTAAATCCTACTCTTGCCTTGGATTTTTGGTGTCCCAATACTTCAATTAACAGCTTTCCAAGCTTCCCCCAACACCAAATGCAAGCTACAATCAAGAATCAAGGCCAAATTCAACAAGATTCCACCAAGAACAAGAGTCATTCGAACATGCATCTATATGAGACTTCAAAACTGAAATTCCTTCAACCAAAAGCAAGTTAAGAGCTTACCTCAACTTCCCCAACAAATTTGCAACCCTCAAATAAGGATTCAAGCTCCCACCCAAGCCAATCTACAAAAGATTCAACCCACAACACCCATTCCCGTCACTAACTTGTCCCCCACCATAAACCACTTCCAAACTCAAGAAATCAAGTAACTAATGAAGAAAAATACTTACCCAAGGTAGTAGAATGGATTCCCCAACAGATTTTTGCAAGAAGACACCAATTTCCCCTCAAAATCAAGAACCCTAGCTCACCCCAAGCTTGGTGACGGGAGTGAAAGAAATGAGAGAGGTGAAAATGGGTCTTCAAGTCCTAAAATCTGATTTTTATGCTCAAAATGGGTCCGGGTCGGATTGGTCCACTTAACTTGAGTTATCTCCACCATAATGCACTCACTTGAGCACTTGAGCTCTTATTAACTTGTGGGTTTGACCCCACTTATTCTTCCACTTCATTCAAAACTACAAAAATAATCCATACCAAATTATCTTACTCAATCAACCACAATTAATTAAATTAATTATGCATTAATTAAATCGGGATGTTACAATCCCTCCCCCTTAGGATCATTCGTCCTCGAATGAAAGAGTATGGATTTAAGCAAGTTACCTCATTGAATTGGAGCTAGGTCCAATTCTGGATAACGCTCCATCATGCTATCTTCGGTTTCCCAAGTGGCATCTTCAACTCCGTGTCTAGACCAAAGTACTTTCACCATCTTGATCACCTTGCTGCGAAGTACTTTATCTTTGGTATCCAGAATCGCCACGGGATACTCCTCATATTCCAAGCTCTCATCCAAATCCACTTCATCCGGTTGGATAATTTTATCGGGATCGGAAACGTACTTCCTTAATTGTGACACATGAAAGACGTTGTGTACGTTCCCCACCTCAGCTGGCAAATCCAACCGATAAGCCACCTTCCCAATCTTTTTGATAATCTCGTAGGGACCTATAAACCGGGGACTCAACTTTCCCTTCTTCCCGAATCGCCTCACACCTCTCATCGGGGAGACTCTCAGAAGTACCCAATCGCTGACGGTAAACTCAATGTCCCTCCTCGATAAGTCTGCATAGCTCTTCTGACGATCCTGAGCTTCCTTCATTCTGTCTCTGATCACTCGCACAATTTCAGTGGTTTGCTCAATGATATCGGGGCCCATAATTGCTCGTTCTGATGGATCATTCCAACACAAAGGTGTCCTACACCTCCTTCCATACAAGGCTTCGAATGGAGCCATTCGAATACTCGCGTGATAACTGTTGTTGTAGGAGAACTCCACCAAAGGTAGATGTTCCTCCCACGTTCCCTGGAAATCCATCACACAAGCCCTCAGCATGTCTTCTAAAGTTCGGATGGTTCTTTCGGTCTGCCCATCGGTCTGAGGGTGCCACGCCGTGCTCATGCTGATCTGAGTACCAAAAGCTGCTTGTAATTCTCTCCAGAACCTCGACAAGAACCTCGAATCCCTGTCTGAAATGATCTCCTTCGGCACTCCAAACCGTCTAACCACGTGCTGAATGTAAGCACCAGTCAGTTGTTGCATACTCCAGTTCAATCTCATCGGTATGAACACAGCACTCTTGGTTAATCGATCCACAACTACCCAAATGGTATCCAACCTGTTTCTTGTTTTAGGCAATCCAGTGACAAAGTCCATAGCAATAGACTCCCACTTCCACATGGGAACCTCCAAAGGTTGCAATAACCCCGAAGGTCTCATGTGCTCTGCCTTAACTTTCTGACAAGTAGGGCACTTAGACACAAACTCGGCCACCTCCTTCTTCATGCCCTTCCACCAGTAACCTTGTCTCAAGTCCTTGTACATCTTCACTGCTCCAGGATGTACAGAGTAAGGCGTGCAATGTGCTTCCCCCAAGATCTTTTTCTTCAATACTTGATCTTCTGAAGGAACACACAAACGGTCCCCAAGTCGGATCACACCTCTGCTATCAATCGTGAATCCGTCTGCCTTGCCTTGTCGAATCCTAGCTCTGAAGTGCATCATCTCTTTACTCACAGCTTGGCTCAATCTGAGCTCTTCGAGTAGTGAAGGCATCGCTGTCATAGCATTTAATCTCGCCTTCATACCATAAGGGATTGCAACAATTTCCTCCTTTTCCAATTCTTGCCTCAATTGCCATGGGAGGGTAATAGTGTTCAACGTATGTCCCTTCCTGCTAAGTGCATCAGCCACTCGATTCGCCCTTCCTTCAATGTACTGAATGCTAGTGTCGTAGTCTTGCAAGAACTCCAACCACCTTCGCTGCCTCCCACTCATCTTATCTGTAGTGTAGAGACACTTAAGATTCTTGTGGTCCGAATAGATTTGACACTTAGCACCATAGAGATAATGTCTCCAAATCTTCAATGCATGTACGACCGCTGCCATCTCCAAGTCGTGAGTCGGGTAATTTAGCTCATGAGGCTTCAATTGCCTAGATGCATATGCGATCACCCTGCCGTTCTGCATAAGTACACATCCAAGCCCATGGTGAGATGCATCAGTGTATACCTCATACTCACCCGATTCATCTGGCAACACCAGAACTGGGGCTTCCGTCACCTTTTCTTTCAACAATTCAAACGCCCCCCTGGCAATCCTCACTCCACTGAAAAGGCACATCCTTCCTTAACAACTGAGTTAGGGGTCGAGCAATGCTTGCAAACCCCTCGATGAATCTCCGGTAGTATCCCACTAATCCAAGGAAACTACGCACCTCACTAACATTACTAGGTGGATTCCACTCCAAAACGGCTTCCACCTTCGCGGGGTCCACAGCTATTCCTTCTCCCGATATGATATGTCCCAGAAAAGCCACCTGATCAAGCCAGAATTCACATTTCGAAAGTTTGGCGTACAACTTATGCTCTCTGAGCACCTGCAACACTGTCCTGAGATGCTCCTTATGTGTCTTTAGATCAGGGGAGTAAACCAAGATGTCGTCAATGAAAATGACCACACAGACATCTAACCAAGGCCGGAAAACACGATGCATTAAATCCATGAAGACTGCTGGCGCGTTAGTCAGCCCAAACGGCATCACTGTGAACTCAAAGTGGCCATATCGTGTCCGGAAGGCAGTCTTCTCACGATCTCTTTCCGCCACTCTAATCTGATGATACCCCGACCTCAAGTCAATCTTGGAGAATGTAGAAGCACCCTTCAGCTGATCGAATAGGTCATCGATCCTAGGTAATGGGTAACGGTTCTTGACTGTGACCTGATTCAGCCCCCGATAATCAATACACATCCGTAAACTCCCATCCTTCTTTTTGACAAATATTACCGGTGCACCCCAAGGCGAGCTGCTAGGCTGAATATATCCCTTATCAAGTAGATCCTTGAGTTGTTCTTTCAACTCTCTCAATTCTGCAGGAGCCATCCGGTAAGGGGCCTTTGCAATTGGTGCTGCCCCTGGCACCAAATCAATGGCAAAGTCTATCTCCCGGGCAGGTGGAAAGCCGGGTATCTCATCAGGAAATACATCGGGAAATTCAGAGACGATAGGAATCTGTGCTAACATCGAACTCGGGGCAGGTGGTGTAATCTCATGCACGAAACAAAGATGCACCGGATACCCCTTTCTAATTAAAGCAGAAAAAGACACAGGAGGTACTACTCGGATGTTAGGAGGATAATAAGTCACTTGCTCACCCTCTTCATCGGTGAAAGAAATCCTCGGTACTCCGCAGTCCAATCTTGCTCGGTACTTTGACAACCAGTCCATACCCAAAATCACGTCGAAATCAGCCAAGTCTAGCACCACGAGATCGGCGCTGAACTCCCGATCCTTAATAACTATTTGTGCACCGGACCTAATCCAATGGCTCCGCATAAAATCTCCGGATGGTAGCGACACATGAAGGTGATAGGCCTCCAACGGCCCCATGTCATGCTTGGACACAAGCTCCGAAGATATGAAGGAGCATGATGCACCGGAGTCAAACAAAACATAAGCGGGAACATTGTCAACTAGTATAGTACCTACACATTCAACAATATAAGGCACTACCATAGCAATTTGTTACATATGGTTAGATCAGTCATAATTGAAATTGAACAGCTTTACTTACCAGTCATGACGTCATCTCGCCCGTCAAGCTCAGCTCGCTCCATAACATTGAGGCGGCCTCCTCGGCCCCTCTGTGGCCCACGTCCCCTGTCTGTACCTCGCCCACGCGCTGCCCCTGCTCCGCGAGCTGCAGAAGAAGAACCACTGGCCTGCCCCGTCAGCTGAGGGCACTGATATCTCAAATGTCCCTCCTGCTGGCAATGCCAACAGTAAAGACCCGGTCTGGTATGAGGCTGAGCATGAGTCTGTGCTCTGGAGGTCTCACCGCCTCCCCTCGACTGCCTTCGCTGAGGTCCACCCGTCCTCGCCGCATCTCTGCGCCTGCCAGCCCAATTGCGCTGAGCATCTGCCCTGGCCCGTTCAATAAATAGTGCCTGATCATAAGCGGTGGATAAGGATGCATGTTGAGCACTGAATCCGGTCCGTATCTCTGCCTTCAGGCCATCCACAAATCTGGACACCCTGTCTTCCTCATCGGGAACCAATCCCGGCACATAACCCATCAACTCCACGACCCTCTGATAGTACTCTGAAACTGTCATGTTCCCCACCTGTTCCAAAGTGAGGAACTCTCTTTTTTTAGCATTCAACATCTGTGGGGTATAGAAATGAGCTCGAAGGGCACTGCAGAAAACTCCCCAGGTGAAATCAGTCCTCGCCATGAGCTCATTCCTGTGCAATGCTGGCCCCCTTAGGTATTGACTCCCCACTCTCACCTTCTGGTCCTCGGGGCAATCAATGTTCTCGAAAATGATGTCCATCTGAAAGATCCAGTCATCTAGAGTCACTGGGTCTGACCCTCCACTGAAGACTGGAGGCTGATGATGTCGTGCCAAATGAACATAGTCCACTGATCGGGGCGGTGGGTTACCATGCTGATTTCCTAGTCCCTGGTACATTCCTTGCATGGTCTGCATGAACTGCATGAATTGATTCTGATCAAATGGCATAGGCCCTGGTGGAGGTGGTGGCACTGGTTCTTCCTCATAGCCCTCCTCCACATCCATGGGCTCCTCGAAGGGAACATACTCCTCATCATCATTATCCTGTCCCCGGCCTCCAATAACAGACCCCGGGTTTCTGCGAGGTCGTCCCCTCCGTCGGGGTTCTGCATCTCTACGCGGCGGCATCCTATACTCAAAACACATAACAATATACATTAATATTCGATAACCAAGAATAAAGTAATATCGAATAATAACTAGCAAGTATAGATCTCCCGGGATATCCCTATGAGTTGATCGTGGTTTGACACAAATCACAACTCAAGCTCATAAGGTACGCAGTCATCCCAAAAACATAAAGCGAAACAACAGGAATATAAGCATAATCAATGCAGGTCCTACACTATATGCATTCCCCCACACTCCTCACCACATGCTTGTGTCAAAATTCTAAGCACATAAGAGCATACATGGCTCTGATACCAACATGTAACGCCCCAAAAATTTTAAACCAAATTTTTGCGACATTACTGCCGTATTACCTCTCTTAAACTGGTGGCCAATCAATTTAAGATTAATAACATGAAGCCTTGTAAACAGATACACTAATAAATCATAAAATCAGAGTAAGTCCAACAAGAAGAAATCCCATATCATAACAGATATCTGACTTACAAGCCACAACAGTACGACATCAAAGTCTTACCACAACCTGTCAACGAAACCAAGTACATAACAGTAATACAGAACATGGTTCACAGACCAATGCCAATAACATAAATAAGAAAAACAGATAGTTCATGCTACAGAGCATAGACTTCAGACAAGCATATAAGTCAATAACATGAATGATGCATCTCTAGGTAGATCACTCATCCCCAAACCCGATATCATGCTCAGGCTCTGCGTCCTCCCCGGGAGTATCTATAAGAAAAACAAAACGCAAGGTGTCAGTACATAAGTACTGAGCAAGAGTAGAACTAGCTGGGCAAACGGGGAACGAGGTTAGCACAGTAATAACAGATTATATAGTTGCATAATTAAATACATAATTAAAACATCACACCGTCCCATACCGGTGCTTCAACCACGTCATACACTGCAAAATAGATGATGAGATGAATAATGAATGAAATGCAATGACCTAAGTGCCTATCTATCCTAAATGCAGCACATAAGATGTCTAGCGCGCATCCTAATACCATGGCCAGCATTCTTTCCCATTAAGGATCCACCTCTCCTTAATGGTCGAAAGAGATGCCTACAGTGCCCCCGCCGCGGACACTACATGCATAAAGGGGTAAGTGGACTTACGGAGTGGCATCCCCAAGGATCGAACCACAGACAGCGGGTAGAGCCCAGAGCATCTCGCTCTCGAAAGCTTACATGCCCAGAACTAAGTTCTCGAAAGCATAAACACATAATCATCATAATAATATGCCCAAGATAATCAAATAACCAAGCTTGCCCAGTTAACACTCGAAAGCATATACATGATATTTGTATCCTCGAAAGCATAAGTCAAATAATTCGCACAATCATAATTCACATGCCCAATCTCAAGATTCGGAAGCATAACAAGATGATTTCCAAGTCCCATGACTAAGATTTAGATTATGGGTTAGCCAATCCCACATATCGGCTCGCAACTCTGTTACAAGAGTTAAGTTCTAGCTCATTCACGTCTCCATAGTTTCTAAGGTATGGTAGATTCTCAAGCCAATACCAATTGTCATAACTATAATACCAACAAGGCTTAGACCATTTAGAACAATTTTCGTAGCCTATAAACGAGCGAGAAAGGATAAAATACGAAAGGGAACGAAAAATGGAAGAAAACAGTGAATCGGCACAAAGGGGACACCCTCGGGTTATAAATTCCTATATTAAATTTTTGAAGGAGTCATTATATCTTAATTCTGATTGCATATTTGAAATCCTTGTTCCGAGTAGGGTCAAATTCATACATGGTTTGCGAAAATCGGATTAGAAACGAGTAAGTTAGAGCCGATTCAAGTTTGTGAGTTTTTGGGGTGCACAGGAGGCGCCAGGGTGGCGCCTCAGACCACATTTAGGCGCCACCCAGGCATGGTGGCGCCTGGGTCTGGAACCCAGTGAACAGGGGCGCCGAATTGGCGCTCCGGATCATTTCTGGGCGCCGCCAAGGCTTGGTGGCGCCCCGTCTGAGCGCAAACAGAACAGCAAACGCTGTTCTGCGTTCCCTTTCGATTCTTCCTCCATTTTTCCCCCACTTTGAGCTAAATTCTACTCTTGCCTTGGATTTTTGGTGTCCCAATACTTCAATTAACAGCTTTCCAAGCTTCCCCCAACACCAAATGCAAGCTACAATCAAGAATCAAGGCCAAATTCAACAAGATTCCACCAAGAACAAGAGTCATTCGAACATGCATCTATATGAGACTTCAAAACTGAAATTCCTTCAACCAAAAGCAAGTTAAGAGCTTACCTCAACTTCCCCAACAAATTTGCAACCCTCAAATAAGGATTCAAGCTCCCACCCAAGCCAATCTACAAAAGATTCAACCCACAACACCCATTCCCGTCACTAACTTGTCCCCCACCATAAACCACTTCCAAACTCAAGAAATCAAGTAACTAATGAAGAAAAATACTTACCCAAGGTAGTAGAATGGATTCCCCAACAGATTTTTGCAAGAAGACACCAATTTCCCCTCAAAATCAAGAACCCTAGCTCACCCCAAGCTTGGTGACGGGAGTGAAAGAAATGAGAGAGGTGAAAATGGGTCTTCAAGTCCTAAAATCTGATTTTTATGCTCAAAATGGGTCCGGGTCGGATTGGTCCACTTAACTTGAGTTATCTCCACCATAATGCACTCACTTGAGCACTTGAGCTCTTATTAACTTGTGGGTTTGACCCCACTTATTCTTCCACTTCATTCAAAACTACAAAAATAATCCATACCAAATTATCTTACTCAATCAACCACAATTAATTAAATTAATTATGCATTAATTAAATCGGGATGTTACACTATACCCTAAACCCTAAACCCTTAAAATTTAATTCTTTTTAAAACTTTAAAATAAATAGTATTTTTTATTTATAATTTTTATTAAAACTATAAGGATAATTTTTTTAAACCTAAAACCCTATACCCTATACCCTAAACCCTATACCCTAAACCCTTAAAAGTTTAATTTTTTTAAAACTTTAAAATAAATAGTATTTTTGATTTATAATTTTTATTCAAACTTTATGGATAATTTTTATAAACCCTAAACCCTTAAACCCTATACCCTATACCCTTAAAAATTTAATTTTTTTAAAACTTTAAAATAAATAGTATTTTTTATTTATAATTTTTATCAAATCTTTATGGATAATTTTTATAAACCAAAACCCTTAAACCCTAAACCCTATACCCTAAACCCTAAACACTTAAAAATTATATTTTTTTAAACTTTAAAATAAATAGTACTATTTATTTATAATTTTTATCAAATCTTTATGGATAATTTTTATAAACCAAAACCCTAAACTCTCAACCCTATACCCTAAACCCTAAACCCTTAAAAATTATATTTTTTTTATAACTTTAAAATAAATAGTATTTTTTATTTATAATTTTTATTAAATCTTTATGGATAATTTTTATAAACCTAAAACCCTAAACCCTAAACCCTTAAAAATTATATTTTTTTAAACTTTAAAATAAATAGTATTTTTTATTTATAATTTTTATTAAATCTTTATGGATAATTTTTATAAACCTAAAACCCTAAACCCTAAACCCTATACCCTAAACCCTAAACACTTAAAAATTTAATTTTTTTAAAACTTTAAAATAAATAGTATTTTTTATTTATAATTTTTATTAAATCTTTATGGATAATTTTATAAACCTAAACCCTTAAACCCTAAACCCTAAACCCTCAACCCTTAAAAATTTAATTTTTTTTAAAACTTTAAAATAAATAGTATTTTTTATTTATAATTTTTATTAAAACTTTATGGATAATTTTTATAAACCTAAAACCCTAAACCCTATAACATAAACCCTAAACCCTAATTTATACCCAAATACACACTAAATTAGCAAATAACTTCATATACCCAAATACAACAATTCGAAAACCTAACCAAATAAATTCAAAAATTCAACACATCTAATACATCTAACAAATTATACATCCAAAATAGACAATCCACATCCGAACATACTAAACACTCAAGTTTACGAACCCTAAGAAATCGTACACAAATTTAAATAAATACTGTAAAAATATATGCATTTAAATTGCAAATTAAAAACATAATCAATTTAAACATATGCATTTAATTAAAAAAAAAAACAAGAAAGCCAGAGCAGAGCAGCCATGGCGGGTTGGGGGTGGGGATGGCGTGTTGGGGGTGGGGACGGCGGGTTAGGGGTGGGGATGGGAAATACTCACTTGAACAGCGTCGGTGCCGGAAGGGGGCCGGGGCTGCCGGCGGGCTGCCGCAGGATCGGCGTGCGGGGGTGGCGACGGCCGTGGCGAGGGCGGCGCCGCTGCACTCCCATCCCCGACGAGCACTAGAGCCAACCCTCCAATGTTTTCGTCAAGAACCGCGTCTCCCATCTCCTCCGCAGTCGGATCTTCCATCGCCGGTGGTTACATGGCCGGAAACGGGAATAATTTTCGAATGGGGAATGGGCAAATTTTCGATCGGGGTTAGAGGGCTTCGGTCGAGAAAGGGAAAGAAAGGTAAAGAGCAAGTGGGAAGGAGGAAGGTGTAACACCCCCATTTTCCCTAAAGATGCAGCGGAAGAAAAGTGCACAAAACAATGGATGGGGTGCTACCGCCACGTATCCCGGACCGCCCGAAATACGCTAAGGCTAAAAATAATGGGTGCAGAACATCAGAGTTTAATGCATATGCTAACCACTTCCCGGGCAAGTTAGCATATACTCTGCACAAAAGCTTATAATACTGTAAAAGTGTAAGAATAAGCTTAACAAAAATGGTTGGACTGTACAACCAAAACAGAGGAACGCATTCCTCAAATGAGCTCAACGATAGAAATGGAATAAATCCATGGAATTTTATTTTAAAAGAGGTTGTACCTCGCATGTCAAAAATATTATATAAAGGGGGTTGTCAAACTCTCATTCCAAAAATAACACTGTTAAACGCAAAAATGCATTGTTTAAACAGTATGACACAACGTTTGCATAAACGGGATAACACCCAAATATTCATTCATGCTTGAGAAATAATTTCCCATGTTTTATAAAAATTATCTTTGCCTCGTAAAAATGATCTATGCCAAGTAATATTTTCTTATCCCAAAGGGGATTCAAAATATACATTCTTTTAAATAATACCCCATACCGTGCTCGTGCAAAATATGCTCTATCGAACTTTGCAGATCTGAAACCTGAAAGGAAATGGTGACAAGTGTAGAGTCAGCGAAAACAATCGCTGAGTAAGTAGAAGTTTACTCCCGGAGGAAGTTGGGTAGCGGAAGTAATTTAAAGACAACAGTTATGGTAATGGTATGCTAAAAACGAGAATAATTTGTACATAAAGTCAATATTAATCTAAACCGGGAATAGTTAATACAGCAATATGCGTTACCGAGATGTAAAATCCCAGCCACTGTGATGTGCAGGTTCCCCAACGGGGCCCAAATCTCACATACACGCAAGGGTGTGGGGGAGTAAGAAATTTCCTCGAAACCCACCACTGGAATCAGATATGGAACCGCCTGGATAGCCCCAAGAGTCCCCGTGTGGCGATTAAGTGCACAGCAACGTAGGAGTTGGGCAGCCAGCCCATACCCAGACCCAGCCCCCGTAACAATGAGCTCAAAAATCCGTAGGATTTGAGAATAGTTGCGAACAGTATAAAGCACAGTAAAATGGCATACCAATAATCCAAAAGCAGTAGGGAGCTATAAGCATAAATTTAAAAGTAAGTAAACGGTATTTAAAAATTCATGCTTAAGCTAAATAAATTTGGCTTTTACTCCAAAGAGTAAAAATCTACTTACAGTCACCGTAGACGGGATGGATTCAACACACGCGTAGGCTACGAGCAGATACCCTTTTACAACTATTTGACTAGCAAAAATTTTAATATTAGCTTAGTATATTTTAATGATATTCTAACATCGATAATTATAGCTAAAATCCCCAATTCAAATAAATCTTACCGGAACACTTCACAGCTTCTGCGGACTAGTTATAACATTCAACTAAGCTCCTAAAAATCTTTTTATGGAACTAGTAGCAAAAATGGGAAAAGTGAAATAGAAAAGAAAATAGAGAGGACCGAAGAAGAAAATAGTAGAAGAAAAGAATGCAGGACAGAACTCGCGAAAGCAGAGAAGAGAACAGAGGACGAATAAACGATAATGAAAGAAGAAAATTAAGAAGCAGAGTGGAGAGAGAGAGATGTGTGAGAAGTGTTGGGAAGGAGGTTTATATAGAGAAATTGTAGCCGGCTTTGGTCTGGGCAATCCACAGTCTTCCTTAACTCTGTAAAATACCTCACAGACATCCGTAATAGTCTATCCAACTGATTGAATTCCCAGGCTTCCATTATTTCTTTACGCAACAGCTAATCCATTCTGTTTTTGTCCCTTCTACCCGTCCCACAACCCTATTACTTTTGCAGGGGTTCTCTAAATCCCAAATCTCAGATTTTTTTCCTTCATTCCTCCTTGTGCAACAGCTTGCTCCTCATCCCTCTTCCCTTTTACCCATCCATTTCGCCCCTCCCCTTCTGTTCCCTTTCAATCACTTCAAGGTCCAAATCTCCAAATCTCCACAGGCTTTTAGTCCCCTCATGGAGGCATTGCAGTGCAATCCTGGGCGGCGGCGGCGACGGGCGACCGGCGATGGGATGGCAGCGGCGAGACAACAGCGGCGGCGGTGGCAGGCGACTGATTCCCCTCCCTCACTCTCGGATCTCTCTCTCTTTCTATTCTTCTTCTTCTTTTTATTTTGATTTTGGTTTTTGATTTGTTGTTGGGGATTTGAGGGGTTGTGGTGGTCTTGACTCGATTTTGGAGGGAGGCGAAGGAGATGGTGGTGGCCGGAGATGAGGGCCGACGACCATGGGCGGCGGCGAAGAGGCGGCTCTTCCTCTCCTATTCCTCTTCTTCCCACCTTTCTTTCTTCTCGTTTGTTTTCATGGTTCTTTTGAAAATGGTGGTTGGATTTGGTGGTGGCGCTGCGGAGTAGGGCCGCGGTTGGTTTGTCCGGAAAATGGGGGAATGAGGGCGGCGGTGGTTGTGGGAATTTGGAAAATGGTGGTGAAGCGGTGGCCGGAAATGGATCGGGAAGGAAGTTTGGCGGCGGCTGTGGTGGCGGTGGCCGGCCGGCGGCGGCTCCGGCGAAGTCGGCGCCGGAGCAGGGGCGGCGGCGGCAGGTGCATTAGGGTTAGGGTTAGGGTTTTAGTTTTAGGGTATTGGGCTAGGGTTTGTGTTAGGGTTGGGCTTGGGCCTAATTTAATTTGGTTCTCCAAAATCTTTTATTGGACTACACACTAATTGGCCCAATTTAAAAATACCTAACTATGGACTTAATTGACTAATTAATCTAAGTTGTGAACTTAATAATTTAATTATCCGGTATAGTTAGTCGAGTAATTTGAGATTTCATATTCTTCAATTTGGCACAATTTGGCACAATTTTCGATAATTAAATGGGTTAAGTATCTTAATTTAATTACAAGGTCTTAATTTTATAGCTTAACTTATAAATTGTGTTATTTAATAGATTAGTTCATCTATTAATTTATCACCTTTAGTGAAATGACTCACCACTTCAAATTCCTTAATCCGGACAATTAACCGTTAAATGGGTCACTAGATAATTTTATTCAATTGGTCAAGTATTAATATTAACGATTAACTTGTAATATAATTTGGGTCCGAAACTATTTAATACAACATTAACTCAAAAAATTCCCGACGTTTGTTCGTTACGCGATTTTTAGTATTTGAATTCTTATTCATCATGAACTCAATTAATAATATTTTAATTTAACATTTAGTTTTACATCGTAATATAGCTTAGTGGACTAATGGATTTAAATTACCTGGTAGTATATCTCCTCGTCACAATAATCAAGTGTATTAATATTTAATGCAATTACTTATAAACGAATCAAAGGGAGCTAGTCTCCTTAAGCAAATCGGTCGAGGTCTTGGAAGATAACAATTAAATGCTTGGCTAATTAAAAATTGGTTTGTCCTTGAATTCCATAACTTAATTGGCTAAGTGTTTTATTCCGTCCGTGGTTATTTATTTAATCACTTTGCTCATGCCTAGTAATATTTATTTAGACTCTATTATTTCATCAATTTGTTGTTAAGTCTTTGTAATTTTAATTATACGGACTTGTTTCTATAATTTAATCCAAGTTTAATATTATTTACTCCAATACTCAAAAACAACTTATAGAAGAATTTGGGATAGGTATGATTCGCCCGAAATTATCATCGCATTGTTCGTCTTTAATTATCCCTGAGCTCAAACCCAAATAATAAGCTTTTAATTAAAATCGTAGTTTTAAATTGCATAATATAGTTTTGTAGACTTACAGATTTAAATTACCTAATAGTGTATCTTCTTGTCAAAATAATCCGAATCCAATAATATTTAGTCGGATTGCTTATAACCAAATCAGCGGACTTAAATTATAATCAACTTGATCCATTAGCAAATAGTCCAAGTCTTGGGGTTTCGTAATTGAGCAAATTTGTTTATTTAGGATCTGACCGCTCATGAATCCTATAGTTAAATTGACTAAGTATTTTAAATTAAACTATGGGGATTAATTCTTTGCCTTAACTCTTATCCAATACTTTTCGTTTCAAAGCTTATAATAATTCCTTTTATCTTATGGTTTGCAACTTACTAGGGTCCAGACTAAATTAATCAAAGTTGGCATCTTAAAGATTTAGCAAGCTACCCCTTTAATAATAAAATCAGATATTTTTCTCATACGTTCAACAACTCATTATTCGCATTAGCTTAATTAAGTCTCACTCGTAGTTAAATAACTTTTCGAATTCGCTAATGAGGATCTACATTTAAATGTAACTAATTATCTTAAATTCCGACTAAATAGTTATAACTAATTATATGGATTTAAATAAATCATACTATAATTCGATACTTATAGGTTATTTTAATGGTCCTTTAAAAGTTCTCAATTCTTTAGAATTGATCCACTAGTATTGACCTAATTAAATTCACGCTAAAAAAATATCTCTTTTTTTAATCCTCCAAAAATTTTAATTTATAAGAAATTTTGAATATCTATTTATTAGAATCTATTTTTTTTTACTTATAAATTTTACGGGGTGTTATAGAAGGGCCCAGCTTGTCTTGTAAGCTACCACTTCGGTCGGCTAATTTTTCATTTCGATCGGTCCGATCGAAACAAAAAAGCCCGACCGAACCCTGTAATTTATCAAATTACATTGGAACCCTAAACCCTAAACCCTAAACCCTACACCCTTATACCCTGACCCCTTAGACCCTGACCCTATACCCGCTAATTTTATAATAATCATATTTTAAAACTCTCAACCCTAAACCCACAAAACCCTAAACCCTAAACCCTAAACCCTAAACCTTAAACCCTTAAACCTAAAACTAAACCCTTAAACCCTAAAGCCATTAACCCTGACCCCTTAAACCCAAAATAATTTTTTAATAATCAGCTTTTACAACCCTAAACCCTAAACCCTTAAACCCTAAACCCTAAACCCTAAAACCTAAACCCTTCAATTGTTGTGTAAAATAACCTATTAGCTATATAGAGGTGTTTGTATTAATATATTGTACTAATATAATATTTATAAAAAGTAGTAATGAAATGGAATTGAAAGTGATGTAGACGAATGGAGGAGGGGAACTCTTTTCCTTCAAATGACTTGTAGTATAACCGGTAAAATACAACCCCTATTTATAGGGAATGAGACAAGTGATTAGTCATCATTTATAATGACTCATGATGCTCAATTTCGGACAACTAAGGCATGCAGAAGATTACTCATCACACTCCCCCTTGCATGCCCATTATACAAAAGAATATGTCTCGTTAAAACCTTACTAGGAAAAAACCCTGTGGGAAAAAATCCTAGTGAAGGAAAAAGAGTACAATATTCTTGTATTTATTTCTCCCCCTGATTTGGACATCACTTTATATCTCGAAGCCGCCGCATTCCAATTTTCTTCACGAGCTTTTCGAACGTTGCAGTCGGCAATGCCTTGGTCAACAGATCTGCTAAGTTTTCATCTGATCGAACTTGTTGCACATCAATTTCACCATTATTTTGAAGATCATGGGTATAGAAAAATTTTGGTGAAATGTGTTTAGTTCTATCTCCTTTTATATAAGCCCCTTTCAATTGGGCTATACAAGCTGAATTATCTTCAAATAAAATTGTTGGGGGAACTTTTGGTTCAATGACCAAACCACAATTTTTTAATATATGATGAGTCATTGACCTCAACCAAATACATTCTCGACTAGCCTCATGGATTGCTAATATTTCGGCATGATTTGATGAAGTAGCCGTTAATGTTTGTTTCATGGATCTCCATGAGATAGCAGTTCCACCACACATAAAAATATAGCCTGTCTGAGATTTGGCTTTGTGTGGATCTGATAAATATCCTGCATCGGCATATCCAATCAACTCATGTCGAGAATCCTTTAGGTAAAATAACCCAAGGTCAACTGTTCCCTGGAGATAGCGAAAGATGTGCTTTATGCCTTTCCAATGTCGTTGAGTATGGCAAGAACTAAATCTTGCGAGTAAATTAACAGCAAACGCGATATCAGGTCGCGTGCTATTTGCCAGATACATTAACGCGCCAATTGTGCTTAAATATGGCACTTCTGGGCCAAGTTGTTCTTCATCATCTTCCTTTGGCCTAAATGGATCCTTTGTAGGATCAAGTGTCCGAACGACCATTGGACTACTTAACAGATGAGCATAATCCATTCGAAATTGCTTCAATACCTTTTGGGTATAAGATGATTGATGAACAAAAATACCCTTATCCAAATGCTCAATTTGCAAACCAAGGCAGAATTTTGTTTTTCCAAAATCCTTTATTTCAAACTCCTTTTTAAGATATTCAACAGCCTTTTCTAGCTCTTCAGGAGTTCCAATTAAATTTAAATCGTCAACATAGACTGCAACGATTACAAATTCTAACCCATTTTTCTTTATAAAAACACATGGGCATATTGGATCATTTATATAACCTTCATTAATTAAACTTTCGCTGAGGCGATTGTACCACATTCGGCCCGATTGCTTAAGCCCATAAAGTGATTTTTGTAATTTGATGGAATAAACTTCTCTGGGCTTTTAGTTATAAGATTCAGGCAATTTAAATCCTTCAGGTATTTTCATATAAATATCATTCTCCAATGAGCCATATAAGTAAGCAGTAACAACATCCATCAGCCTCATTTCGAGCTTTTCTCGTACTACTAGGCTCATGAGATACCTGAAAGTTATTCCATCCATAACTGGGGAATATGTTTCCTCAAAATCAATTCCCGGTCTTTGGGAAAATCCTTGGGCTACAAGCCTTGCTTTGTATCTTGCAATTTTTTCATTATTTTCATTTCTCTTTCTAACAAACACCCATCTGTAGCCAACTGGTTTTACATTTTCAGGTGTTCGGACTATGGGGCCGAATACTTTTCTTTTGTTCAGTGAATCCAATTCTGATTTAATTGCATCTTTCCATTTTGGCAAATCATCCCTTTGCCGACATTCATCAACTGATTTTGGTTCAGGATCCTCGTCATCTTTCATCATCTCAAGTGCTACATTATATCCAAATACTTGATCAACTTTGATTTCTTTCCGGTTCCAATACTTTCCAGAAGTGATATAATTGAAAGCAGTTTCAATAGTTTCACTTTCTTCTGGATTAGCATTTTCAGCATCAACTTCTTCAAAAGTTGAATTTGTTACCTCTTCAGGTTTTTCGTCATCCACGTGTATAATTCTTTTCTTTCGTGGATTTTTATCTTTGGAACCCATTGGTCTACCACGCTTTTGCCGTGGATTAGATTCATTAGCACTTGGGATTTGCCCTTCAGGTATATTTATTTTAGCCGGTGCATTTGCTGCTTCAATGTAAGATTTTGTCACTTTTGCAGCATCATTGAAGGCATCGGGCAATTGATTTGCAATCCTTTGCAAATGCACAATTCTTTGGACTTCTAATTCACATTGTTTTGTACGGGGATCACATATATCAAGTGGGATTTTCCACGAAATTTCCTTTTTCAGTTGATTACTTCCTCCCCCTAATGTCGGGAAATGTGATTCGTCAAAATGACAATCTGCAAATCTTGCAGTAAATAAATCACCCGTTGCCGGTTCAAGATATTTAATAATCGAGGGTGATTCATACCCGACATAGATGCCCATCCTTCTTTGAGGTCCCATTTTTGTCCTTTGAGGTGGTGCTATTGATACATATACAGCACACCCAAAAATTTTTAAATGGGAAATATCGGGTTCTTTTCCCGTTATAATTTGAGTAGGGGAGTAGCTATGATAGCTTGTCGGTCTGATTTTCACCAATGCTGTTGCATGCAATATAGCATGTCCCCAAGCAGAAACAGGGAGTTTTGATTTCATCAATAAAGGTCGTGCAATTAATTGCAACCTTTTGATTAATGATTCAGCTAGACCATTTTTGGGTATGCACATACGGAACTGGATGTTCTACTGTGATACCAACAGATGTGCAAAAATCATCAAAAGCATTTGATGTGTATTCTCCAGCATTATCAAGGCGTATTTTCTTTATTGGATAATCAGGAAATTGTGCTCGCAATTTAATAATTTGTGCAAGTAGTCTAGCAAAGGCTAGGTTGCGAGTTGACAATAAACAGATATGGGACCATCTTGTTGATGCATCAATTAGTACCATAAAGTACTTGAACGGTCCACAAGGTGGATCTATTGGCCCACATATATCGCCTTGAATTCTTTCTAAAAATGCAAGGGATTCAATTCCCACTTTTGCTGGAGATGGTCTGGTAATTAATTTTCCTTGATAGCAAGCAGCACATGTAAACTCATTTGGATTCAAAACCATTTTATGGTTTAATTTTTGGCCACTGGAATTTTCAATTATTTGCCTCAACATCACGTTGCCCGGATGTCCAAGCCTTTCATGACAGGTTATAAATTCACTAGTAGCCTTTAGGCCTACTAGGTTATGTACTTCTCCGGCATAAATTTTTGTATAATATAATCCGGATGTCAAACATGGCAGCTTTTCATGAACAAACTTTTCACCATTGATGGTTTGAGTAATTAAAACATACTCATTTCCTGCCTCATTTAAAGTTTCAATGTGATAGCCATTTTTTCGAATATCACCAAAACTTAGCAAGTTCCTCCGAGCCTTGCTTGAAAATAGGGCATTTTCAAATGCCAATTTTGTCCCTTTAGGGAGAAATATAACTGCTCTTCCAGATCCTTCAATACAATTTTCATTACCGCTTATAGTTTTCACTGCGGTTTTTCCCAATTTTTAATTGGGGAAAAAACTTTTGCTTTTTAAGATACTGTGCGTTGTAGCACTATCAATGAGGCAGATTTCATTTTCGACTTGGCCATCCATTTCTTTTCAGAAGGTAATAAAAACAACATCAGTAATATAATATAATTACTGCAAAATACATTATAACTTGGGGGATACAAAACAGGGAGTAAAACACTAAAATACAAAATATCATAAGGCAAAATATATCATACGCAAAATACAAAATGTAAAGCCGATCTTTTCACTTTTCTTTTTCAGTTTGTGCCACCAATAAAATCATCAGTGTCCAAGTGGGTAATGTCATCATTCAGAACATCATCAAAGGTATCATCGTGGGTGGCATGATGTGTCTCGGGATCAGATCTTTCTTGCCTTTTCGTGGCCTGGTACAGCTCAGCTAAATGACTAGCTGTTCGACAAACTCGGGCCCAGTGACCCTTGATTCCGCAGCGATCACATGGTTGATCATTATTTCTATCTCTTTTAGGCTTTGGCTGCGATTTATAGGGCCTCCTGTTGTCACTTCTACGGTTGAATTCATATCGAGGTTTATTTCGATATTTGTTTCTCGCAGATGATTCAGGCCTACCACGACCACGATCCCGATTTCTGTCACGATTAAAATTTTGATTTCTTTGATTCCCACGATCCCGCACTTGGTTTTCTGCTTCTGTGGCATTTGCTTCAGGAAATGGGGCAACACCTGTTGGCCTGGATTCATGATTTTTCAACAATAATTCTTTATTCTGCTCGGCCAGAAGTAGACAGGTGATAAGCTCAGAGTATTTTTGAAAACCCCGCTCACGGTACTGCTGCTGTAAAACCAGATTTGTGGCATGGAATGTGGAGAATGTTTTTTTCCAGCATATCAGATTCAGTTATTTTTTCTCCACAAAGTGTCAGTTGCGATGTAATACGAAACATCGCTGAATTATATTCACGGACTGATTTGAAGTCCTGGAGCCTCAGATTGTGCCATTCGCTCCGAGCTTTTGGCAGCACCGTCATTTTGAGATGATCATATCTCTCTTTTAATTTCAGCCACAGTTCAAGTGGTGATTCCAGTGTCACATATTGAAGTTTCAGAGATTCATCAATATGGTGGCACAGAAAGATCATGGCTTTTGCCTTATCCTGGCTGGATGGTTTTTTGTCAGGAGCGATAGTATCTTCCAACCCCATAGATGCCAGGTGCATCTTTACGTCCCGTGCCCAGGACATGTAATTGTCTCCAGAAACCCATAACGGGAGAAATTCCTGTTTTGAGAGATTAGCCATAATTATATTGAAAAGTAACGATATAAAATTATACCTAGGACAGAACTCCGATAGAACTCCGACAGAGATCCCTCGTGCTGATAACGTGTTGTGTAAAATAACCTATTAGCTATATAGAGGTGTTTGTATATATATATTGTACTAATATAATATTTATAAAAAGTAGTAATGAAATGGAATTGAAAGTGATGTAGACGAATGGAGGAGGGGAACTCTTTTCCTTCAAATGACTTATAGTATAACCGGTAAAATACAACCCCTATTTATAGGGAATGAGACAAGTGATTAGTCATCATTTACAATGACTCATGATGCTCAATTTCGGACAACTAAGGCATGCAGAAGATTACTCATCACATCAATTAATTTATAACTATAATTCATAATAAATATTTTTTATCATAATTTTATTTTTAAATCATACACCATTAAACCTAAAGCATATCTTCTTCTTCTTCTACTTCTTCTTGTTCTTCTTCTACTTCTTCTTCTTCTTCTCTTATTCTTCTTGTTCTTGTTCTTGGAAACTCTTCTATATGATTAATATTTTTATGATTATAACTAATTTATAATTAATATTATTAATAATAAGAATAATAGTATAATAATACAATTTTAATAAAAATATTTTCACTTATAATAATAAATATCATTATTATTCATTATAATAATACTAATAATAATAATAATAATAGTAATTTATATAAATGGAAAATAAAAAATATATTATTATTTAAATAAAATATAAAAAATAGCAATTATTACAACTTCGATCGGCTTAATCGAAGCCATCTCATTTACCGTCCGAAAGGGTTTTATCCGAGCAAAACTCAACTAATCCTTTTTATTAATAATAAATATCATTATTATCCATTATAATAATACTAATAATAATAATAATAGTAATTTATATAAACGGAAAATAAAAAATAAATTATTATTTAAATAAAAATAAAAATTAGCAATTATTAGCGTATCGAACGGCTTGATAGAAGCCATCACATTGGCCGACCGAAGGTTTTTCTCACGACCGAAGCGCAACTAATCATGTTTATTAATAATAAATATCATTATTATCCATTATAATAATACTAATAATAATAATAGTAATTTATATAAACGGAAAATAAAAAATAAATTAATATTTAAAAAAATAGCAATTATTAGAGTATCGATCGGCTTGACCGAAGCCATCACATTGGCCGACCGAAGGTTTTTCTCACGACCGAAGCTCAACTAATCCTGTTTATTAGTAATAAATATCATTATTATCCATTATAATAATACTAATAATACTAAAAATAGTAATTTATATAAATGGAAAATAAAAAATATATTATTATTTAAATAAAATATAAAAATAGCAATTATTACAACTTCGATCGGCTTGATCGAAGCCATCTCATTTACCGACCGAAAGGGTTTTATCCGAGCAAAACTCAACTAATCCTTTTTATTAATAATAAATATCATTATTATCCATTATAATAATACTAATAATAATAATAGTAATTTATATAAACGGAAAATAAAAAATAAAATATTATTTAAATAAAAATAAAAATTAGCAATTATTAGCGTATCGATCGGCTTGATCGAAGCCATCACATTGGCCGACCGAAGGTTTTTCTCACGACCGAAGCTCAACTAATCCTGTTTATTAATAATAAATATCATTATTATCCATTATAATAATACTAATAATAATAGTAACTTATATAAATGAAAAATAAAAAATAAATTTATATTTAAATAAAAATAAAAAATACTAATAAATATTATTAGTATTTAGAATAATTAAAAAATAAAATAATATTTGAATACTAATAAAAATACTAATAAATATTATTAGTATTTAAAATAAAAAATACTAATAAAAAACAATTTTCGTAATACTAATAAATATTAGAAATAATTATATATATAATTTCAAATAATATATTATATAGTAAATAGAATAATTAAAAATAATAATTCAAATAATAATCATAATAATACCAAAAATATCACTATTAGTATAATAAATATTATTAATACTTTTAAATATCCAAATATACCAAAAATATATTAAATGTAATATATAATTTTAAAAATAATAATATATAATAAATGTAATTATATAATAATTATATGATTTCCATGATACTAATTAATATTAGAAATAATAATATATACAATTTCAAATAGAATAAAATATAGTAAATATTATAATACTATAATAATAATTTAAGTAATAATCATAATAATACCAATAATATCATTATTGGTATAATAAATATAATTAATACTTTAAAATGTCTAAATACGCCAAAAATATAAAAATATAATATATAATTTAAATAATAATAATTATATAATAAACACATCAAAAATAACAATAATGATTTTCATAAAGCTAATTAATATTAGAAATAATAATATATACAATTTCAAAGAGAATAAAATATAGTAAATATTATAATAATAAAATAATAATTTAAGTAATAATCATAATAATACCAATAATATCATTATTGTTATAATAAATATAATTAATACTTTAAAATGTCCAAATACACCAAAAATATAATAAATATAATATATAATTTAAATAATAATAATTATATAATAAATATATCAAAAATAACAATAATGATTTCCATAATACTAATTAATATTAAAAATAATAATATATACTAAAATAGAATAAAATATAGGAAATATATTAATAATAAAATAATAATTTAAATAATAAATATAATTAATACTTTAATAAATTTACCAAAAATATAATAATGTCATATATGAATTCAATAATAATATATAAAATTTCAAATAATATAATATAATTTAAATATAATATATACACTAGTGAAATAAATAATAATAATAATAATAATATATACAATTTCAAATAATATAATATATACTAATGAAAACAAAAGCAAAATAAATTTTCAATAAAAAATAGCTTAGGGAGGCTATTTCTTGCTTCGGTCGAAGCCATCACATTGGCCGACCGAAGGTTTTTCTGACGACCGAAGCTCAACTAATCATGCTTAAGTAATAGGCACTTCGGTCGGCTATTTTTTGTTTCGATCGGACCGATCGAAGTCCCCGACCGAAGGGTTTTTTGTCATTTCGGGTAGAAAAGTTATCTTTTAAGCGGTGGGTGTAAAAAACTTTTTTACTATGTCTGACAGGACAACAGACACTATTACTTCATAAAAGAAACTATGGCTTTCCGTAAATATATTAGAGAATATGTCTCGTTTTATAAATTCTGAAAAGATAATCAATGATACTTTTATTTAATTTTTTAAAGTGTAACCATTACTTCCTCCGTTTTTTTCTTTTATTTGCCACATTTTGTAACACCCCGGTTTTTTGTCACCCAGGTCGGGATGTCACCGCCACACCTCCCTAGCAAGACACGGTTTCTCCGAGCTCACTAAAGAGATGCAAGGCTAGATATTGCAATATTTAAAATATTTAAAACAATTAAAAACAGCCCATACAATATAAATTCAAAAACAATATTATAATGCAGCGGAAAAATAATATCTAAGTATAAGTATTGCAGCGGAAAATGTAAATAGGGCAACATGGCCAAAACACGGGTTAAACAGGCACGTTCATACTATAGTCTAATGCAAAATTTAAAAATAAAGTGTTCCCAAAAATCTCATGCATGTACGTGCTCAAGTATAATCCACATGCTCTGTAGGAAAAAGAAAGAAATGGTTTTGGGTCAGCACAACTTGCTGAGTAAGTTAACACATACATAATCGTGGGGTTTCAAAGCTATTATTTAATAATTAAAGAAAACATGTGCATACAAGACATGATTTAATGAATTCATCTAATATCAATTTAACCGCATAATTTAAAAGACAGAGATTTCATAAGACCATAAATATAGCTTGCAAAATAAGATAACTGTAGGACATAATTTAAAAGCAAAATATAAAAGGAACAATTTTCGAGTCTTTCATGCCTCATGTCTCATGTTTATATCTCAATTGCCATTTGGCAAGCTTTATTTATCAATTGCCTTTTGGCAAGCTTTATTTATCAATTGCCTTTCGGCAAGCTTTATTTATTAATTGCCTTTCGGCAAACTTTATATCTCAATTGCCTTTCGGCAAGCATTATATCTCAATTGCCTTTCGGGCAAGCATTATATCTCAATTGCCTTTCGGGCAAGCATTATTCATGTATATTTTATTTTCTCATATTCGCGCGGTCCATCATCCGTAAAGGCACGAAGTGAATAGCTAGGAGGGCACCATGCAGAGCACTCACCTCCTAAATTTAATTAATCCAGTTGTAAGGGGGTTTTTCAAAATTCTTATTACACGTATTTTATTTCAAAGGAAATTCCCAATCGTTTAAACCTTAAAGGCCAATTTCACCGTTTCAACAAGATTCTCAAAATTTGACTTTGTCAGAACACTGTTTACTCCAAAATTAATTAAAAATCTGTTTTAAGTTTGAAAATTTTGAAATTTACCAGGGACTCGAAAACACAGAGACGAACAAGTTTCGTGTTTTAAGTTTTTTGATCCGGGTTACGGAAGCAAGTAAAAAACGTGGATTTTCATCAGGTTAATAATCTGTCTGAATTTTTACAACAGCAGTTTCATAATTTCAAGATTTACCATAGCAAACGAATTCCAAATTGGATGAAATTTTACAGGAAGATACTTAAGGCATAGATCTACAAGTTTCATGTTCGGCAAAAGTCCTAATTCATCCTATATCTATTGTCAAAAATGCCTACAAGTTCGGACTAAAGTTCTGTCAAGTTTTCAAGATCTAAATTTAGAACTGTTCGGTTTGGAGTCGATTTCAGATATCAAACCTCAATGAAAAATTCTGAAAATTTTATACAACCTAGATTAATGTGTTAGAAACGTTTTTTGTGTTTTAAATTTTCCCGTTTGATCAGTTTTAAGGGTTCTAAAAATTCGTGCAAAAATACTGCACCGTAGGGTTTTTCGTGTTGACAGATTTTAAGTTCTTGATTAAATCTTTAGATTATATGTATTTTAATTCGCCCAAAACCATAGTAAGGTTAACTTACAGTTTTATGGATGTTTCAGCTCGTCGATTCGAAGGCGTGGCTTCCAGTTCACCGTTTATTTCCTTGATTCCGTCGGGTTCTTCGCTCTCGATCCGGATCGGGGTTTAGAATGGAAAAAATGATCGAGTTAGGATTCGTTTTCGAATCAAGAATGGAAAAGAAGGGATCAGATCTTACCACGATGATGGAGGTCTCCAAATTTCGTCCAAGTCAGTCCCTTCTCTTGGCTTCGTGCCTCCGACGACTCCGGGATTAGGGTTCGATATGTAGAGAGTTTTTCGTAGGGTTTGCAAAGTGTTCGGGATCGATTAAGATGGTTATTTATAGATGCGCAAGACCTAGGGGACGTCCAAGGTCTGCCCTAGTGAGTTTTGAGCCGCAAGGTGAGCAACTGAAGTCGAAAAATCCGGATTCGGGCGAGTGAATCGCGGAACGTCGCAACTGCCGCTCATGGCGCGGGGTTGGCGTGGTCTTTCCCTTGGGAGCGCGCGGAGACCGCGCGGCCTTGGTCCAGGCTGCGGTCTGGGCCAGGTCGTGCGATCCGTCGGGCCTTTTCTCATCTCTTTCGGACTTCTATCTCTCTATGTTCTCGGGCTCCGATTTCCGGGTCAGTTTTCGGTTCTAATTCCCATCTAAATCTTACTCGGGTCTGAATTTACATTTGGACTCGAATTATCGAGTCCGTCAGTATCGGGTTCCATTGTAACAATTTATTCGATTAAATAGTCTTCGGCTTCCCGGGTTCTCGGAACTTTGGTTCCTTTTTTAATTTAACTCCTTTTTCTCACTTCTTATGATTCTTTATCTATTTATTATGTTTATTTATTTATTTATTTATTTTATGTTGCAAAATTCCCGGGTATTACAGTCTACCCTCCTTAAGAATCAATTTCGTCCTCGAAGTTGTGTTTCGGCTTTTCTCGTGCTAAGAACTAATCCTTTTTGTTTGTTTTATTATTTTGTGACTGAACTTAGAATTAAAATTTCTAAGTTGCCTACGTACCCTGTGAAGGGATCAAGCCATTACGTAGTTCAAAACAATTTGAATTTGTTTATTTATGATTTAGGATACATCTTATCGAGTCGAACTCCAAAGAGAAATTATTATGGGGTATCACATCCTCTCCCCCCTTAAGACTCCAGTTATGTCCCCATAACTGCCTATTCAGTATTCTCAAGAGATTTCGGGTTTTGGTCTTTATTCTGAGGGTATCGGTGCCCTTGGTTGTTGCCATTTTGACCGTCTAAGTTTCGTGGTTGCTTAGTGGCGTAGTCGCCAGAACCAACGGATTAATTATTCCGATAATCCCCGAGGGCCCAGTATCCAAACAAAAGGCCAAGAAATTTTCTGATGCACTGTATAAATTTTTCTTGCAGGAAACAGATAACTTGGAACCCCAGGAAGCCCAAAAACTGCAAATAATGATCCGGATAGATCAAACCCGGACAAGCCCGGAATCCATTAACATGGATTCCCCATTTCGGAATTAAATAAAGATGAAAGAAGGCCTTAGGATGCATAAGGAAAGCCCAACAAGCATGAAGAGGCCCATGAAGGAGCTCGTCGTAAAAGTGGCCGGAGATCAGCCGGAACCACCACCGGACGTCCGATAATATATTTTGTAATAGTTTAGAAAATAAGAACATGCGAAAATTGACTAAGGCATTGGAGCCAATGCGGAATAGCCAATGCGGTTTAAACCGCATCGATGCAGTATAAACCGCATCGACCCCAATGCGGTTTAATACCGCATCGCCCTACATGCCTTAGCATTTTCCCTAGTTCTCTCAATGCAGTATTATTCAATTCGGTATTCCCATAAACCGAATTGCTTAAATCCGCATCAGTTATTATTATTATTATTCTAAGTTTCCAATGCGGTTTCAGTGTTCAATTCGGTATAAATCGAATTGCCTCACTAAACCGCATCGCCCTTGTATTATTATTATTATTTTATTATGTGTAAGTGTTCAATGCGGTATAGATGACCAATTCTGTATAAACCGAATTGCTACATTTAAACCGCATTGACCTATTTCCTTTTGTAATAGATAGGTTCCGAGAGTCCAATGCGGTCTTTTGCTTTCAATGCGGTATAAACCGCACCACTCTCCCCTAAACCGCATTTGGTCCAATTTTGATGTATTTTTCATTTCTCTTGTTTCCTAAGGGGTTTGGCCTATAAATATGTCATTCCCCCTCATTTGTAAACAACTTTGCTTAATATTGAAATCCATTCTCATATTTTCAAAGTTCACAACCGAGAGCACTCTTTCAAAAGTGTTCTCCCCCATCCCTGTTTGTCTTGAACTTATGTTCATTTCCCTCACGCCATCAAGTTGGACGCTTGCTCGATGGATTGTCAATGAATGATGCACTTGAAGGAAACCATTTGTCTTGAGCTAATCTCATTTCCCTTGGCAAGTTCGGGTCCCCTTCATTCATAAGCTTTCTTAACCTTTATCTTACAATTTAGTTTCATCATCTTTTGTTATATCCATCTTTTGTGTGTGTTCTTGTTCTCCATCATCTTCTATATTCCTACCACTCTAATCATCATTTACCTAACCCTAAAATTCATTACCATTAATCCGGATATTGCCACTAATCAAGTTTCGATCTACGACACTTAGGTCGAGTAGCCACATCCTCTCTCTTGTCGATGTTCTCTTTTCGTGTCCGGCAATTACGCAGCCGATGACCATGTTGACCACATCGAAGGCATGCTCCAGGCTGAGGGCATCCTCTCGCATAATGCGGCTTACCACACTTTGGACATGGTGGCGCATAGTCCCCATGGTTGAAGACTATCCCCTTTTCTCCCCATTGTCATTTTGATGTTGTCCGTTCGAGTTTCCATAGAAATTGTCCTTATCCACCTTGTATTCTCCTTGTGGTCCTTGGTTAGCCTCATCTATCGGTTTCCGTTTCAGTCCTTGAATTTGTGAAACTGCTACCGCACGATCATAAACTGTCTGCAGGTGTAATACCCCGAGAGAATGTGTGGAAGAATAGCTTAAAAGGATTGAAAAATCTACTCATGTCAACAAGGTGCACCTTTCTTTTCTGGTGACCATCCCATAAGAACTCCACAATTAAGCGTGCTTGTTGTGGAGTAGTCTTAAGGATGGGTGACCTCCTGGGAAGTCTCCCAGGGTGTGCGCGAGTGAGGCCAAAGCGCACTGGAAAGAGTTCTGTTGACCTGTGGGGCCAGACTTCAATCCCGAAAGAAGCTCGAAAGCACCTCTAGCTCCATAGCGGGCCGGGGTGTTACAGAATGGTATCAGAGCCAACCTGCGACCGCGCGCTGTGCTGGGAGTACCAGTCAGGCGTCTAGCAGGGCAAAGATCCTGAGGGACTTTGATTAGGCGATCGAGGCGCAACGAGGATGTTGCGTTCTCAAGTGGGGGAGATTGTAATACCCCGAGAGAATGTGTGGAAGAATAGCTTAAAAGGATTGAAAAATCTACTCATGTCAACAAGGTGCACCTTTCTTTTCTGGTGACCATCCCATAAGAACTCCACAATTAAGCGTGCTTGTTGTGGAGTAGTCTTAAGGATGGGTGACCTCCTGGGAAGTCTCCTAGGGTGTGCGCGAGTGAGGCCAAAGCGCACTGGAAAGAGTTCTGTTGACCTGTGGGGCCAGACTTCAATCCCGAAAGAAGCTCGAAAGCACCTCCAGCTCCATAGCGGGCCGGGGTGTTACAGAAGGTTCGGGAATTGTCCTACTACAAGTATCTCCCGGATACTAAGGTTCAGACCCATCTCGAATTTCTGAGCCTTGTCAGCGTCGGTTGGTACTAGCCTTGTTGCAAATCGTACTAGCTCCTTGAATTTGCTGTAGTATTCTTGCACCGTTTGTGCACCTTGCTTTAAGTTGATGAAATCCTCGTACTTCGCAGTCTTGGTGCTCAGTGGGTAGAATCTTTCTCTCAAGGCTTCCTTAAGTTTTTCCTAGGTGTAGGCTTCTTCGTCTTCCTCTGAATTCGGTTGAAGATTTTGCCACCACTCATCGGCTTCGCCTCCTAAGTAGTAGGTCGCTACACGTATCTTCTCCTCCTTAGGGCATTTGATAGCATCCAAGAGCTTATCAAATGTACGGATCCACCCTTCCAACTTGGCCGGATCCTCTTGGCCGTCATAATGGGGTGGGTTGTAGGGGTTTACTAACGCCAAGTAGTTGCCTCGGGCTACTGGTGGAGGTACTGTTTGTGCCCTATGCACCTCGGCATTTCCTAATGCTACAAGGACTTCCTCCACAGTCCTTAGACGTTCTTCCATGTTGTTGGGTGCAGGAGGTACTCGTTCTCCTAGGTTTTGAGGGGTCTCATTGGTATTGGCCACGTTGGGGAGGTTAGCGTCAGTGCCGTTTGGACTTACCTTCCTTGGGTTTCTCCTAGATGCCATTTTCTGTTATAACGTATATAGATTAGTTTATCAGAGTTTAGATAGATCGCTTGAACAAGAAATTTGCTAAATCATATATGAGATCAAGTGTTAAGCGCGCGCCCATAAGGCCACGTGAGTTTTTAATTTCGAATTTCGAATTTTCGGATTTGTTGTTTGGGAAACCAAACAAGATTTTTGGAATAAAAAGTGTTTTAATAAAAACTTGATTTTTATTGTTCCACATAAGGAAATTTTCTAATTCGTACAAGGATAGGAATGGCTAAGGCCGAGATTTGTTATGCTTAGGCGTGCGCTTAGATGAACGCGATCTAGAACTAAGGCAAGATCAGTCTCTAGTTAGCGTTCCTAATTTGATGTCAAGCGTCTAAGTTATCTAGTGCATGCAAAAGGTCTAAGTTAGAACATATCGCTTCTAGGTTCTCTAAGGTATATAAAAAAAAAATATGGTATGCAAATGCAGATGATAATTCCCCCCCAAAAGTAATTCATGCACTATATATATATTTTTCTAATTTCCATGGGTTTTAAAAATAAAAATTTATCCCATGGATTTAATGCTTTAAAAATTTAAAATAATAGTTAAAATTCTTGGACCTCTATATTGGGTAAAAAATAATTAACATTTTGGCTCAAAACATTTGTGCTTAAAATAATTTGTGTTAGGAAATAATATTTTGGGATCTTTATAAGATAATACTTTTAAAATTCATAGTGTACACTAAAAAGTACTACTAATAATAAAATTTAAAAATAATAATAATAATTTAAAATAATAGTTAAAAAATAATAACAATAGTTTAAAAAATAATAATACTAATTTAAAAATAAGCCGGGCTCTGATAACACTTTGTAACACCCCGGTTTTTGGTCAACCAGGTCGGGATGTCACCGCCACACCTCCCTAGCAAGACACGGTTTCTCCGAGCTCACTAAAGAGATGCAAGGCTAGGTATTGCAGTATTTAAAATATTTAAAACAATTAAAAACAGCCCATACAATATAAATTCAAAAATAATATTATAATGCAGCGGAAAAATAATATCTAAGTATAAGTATTGCAGCGGAAAATGTAAATACAGCCAACATGGCTAAAACAAGGGTTAAACAGGCCCGTTCATACTATAGTCTAATGCAAAATTTAAAAATAAAGTGTTCCAAAAAATTCCATGTATGTACGTGCTCAAGTATAATCCACATGCTCTGTAGGAAAAAGAAAGAAATGGTTTTGGGTCAGCATAACTTGCTGAGTAAGTTAACACATACATGATCGTGGGGTTTCAAAGCCATTATTTAATATTTAAAGAAAACATGTGCATACAAGACATGATTTGATGAATTCATCTAACAACAATTTAACCGCATAATTTAAAAGACAGGGATTTCATAAGCCCATAAATATAGCTTGCAAAATAATATAACTGTAGGACATAATTTAAAAGCATAATCTAAAAGGAACAATTTTCGAGTCTTTCATGTCTCATGTCTCATGTTTATATCTCAATTGCCATTTGGCAAACTTTATCAAACTTTATTTATCAATTACCTTTCGGCAAGCTTTATTTATCAATTGCCTTTCGGGAAGCTTTATTTATCAATTGCCTTTCGGCAAGCTTTATATCTCAATTGCCTTTCGGCAAGCATTATATCTCAATTGTCATTCAGGCAAGCATTATATCTCAATTGCCTTTCGGGCAAGCTTTATTCATGTGTATTTTATTTTCTCATATTCGCGCGAGTCACCATCGTCCGTAGCACAGAGTGAATCGCTAGGAGGGTACCCTGCAGAGCACTCACCTCCTAAATTTAATTAATCCAGTTGTAAGGGGGGTTTTTCAAAATTCTTATTACACGTATTTTATTTCAAAGGAAATTCCCAATCGTTTAAACCTTAAAGGCCAATTTCACCGTTTCAATAAGATTTTTAAGATTTGACTTTGTCAAAACACTATTTACTCCAAAATTAATTAAAAATCTGTTTTAAGTCTGAAAATTTTGAAATTTTACCAGGGACTCGAAAACACAGAGACGAACAAGTTTTGTGTTTTAAGTTTTTCGATCTGGGTTACGAAAGCAAGTCAAAAATGTGGATTTTCATCAGGTTAATAATCTGTCCGAATTTTTACAACAGTAGTTTCATAATTTCAAGATCTATCATAGCAAACGAACTCCAAATTCGATGAAAGTTTACAGGATGATACTGAAGGCATAGATCTACAAGTTTTATGTTCGGTAAAATCCTAATTCATCCTAGATATATTGTCAAAAATGCCTACAAGTTCGGACTAAAGTTCTTTCAAGATTTCATGATCTAATTTAGAACAATTAGGTTTGGAGTCGATTTCAGATATCAAACCTCAATGAAAAACTCTGAAACTGTTACACAACCTAGATTAGTGTGTTAGGAACGTTTTTCATGTTTTAAGTTTATCCGTTTGATCAGTTTTAAGGGTTCTAAAAATTCATGCAAAAACGCTGCGCCGTAGGGTTTTTCGTGTTGACAGATTTTAAGTTCTTGATTAAATCTTTAGATTAGATGTATTTTAATTCGCCCAAAACCGTAATAAGGTTTACTTACAGGTTTATGGATCTTCCGGCTCGTCGATTCGAAGGCGTGGCTTTCAGTTCACCGTTTATCTCCTTGATTCCGTCGGGTTCTTCGCTCTCGATCCGGATCGGGGTTTAGAATGGAAAAAGGATCGAGTTAGGATTCGTTTTCGAATCAAGAATGGAAAAGAAGGGATCAGATTTTACCACGATGATGGAGGTCTCCAAATTTCATCCAAGTCAGTCCATTCTCTTGGCTTCGTGCCTCCGACGACTCCGAGATTAGGGTTCGATATGTAGAGAGTTTTTCGTAGGGTTTGAAAAGTGTTTGGGATCGATTAAGATGGTTATTTATAGATGTACAAGACCTAGGGGACGTCCAAGGTCTGCCCTAGTGAGTCTTGAGCCGCAAGGTGAGCAACCGAAGTCGAAAAATCCGGATTCGGGCGAGTGAATCGCGGAACGTCGCAAGGCGCGGGGTTGGCACGGTCTTTCCCTTGGGAGCGCGCGGAGACCGCGCGGCCTTGGTCCAGGCTGCGGTCTGGGCCGGGTCGTGCGATCCGTCGGGCCTTTTCTCCTCTCTTTCGGACTTCTATCCCTCTATGTTCTCGGGCTCCGATTTCCGGGTCAGTTTTGGGTTCCAATTCCCTATCTAAATCTTACTCGGGTGTGAATTTACATTTGGACTCGAATTATCGAGTCTGTTAGTATTGGGTTCCCGTGTAACAATTTATTCGATTAAATTGTCTTCGGCTTCCCCGGTTCTCGGAACTTTGGTTCCTTTTTTAATTTAACTCATTTTCTCACTTCTTATGATTCTTTATCTATTTATTATGTATATTTATTTATTATATTTATTTATTGTTTATTTATTTATTTATTTATTTTATGTTGCAAAATTCCCGGGTATTACACATTTAGATTTTGGTCACTATTCATACACACTTTAACTTAAAGTTTTAATATATTTATAAAAGTTAAATATAGCCAAATGAGATTTTGGGCCTGTTTGTTTTGGCTTGTGAAAAAAGAAGAAGTCGTTAGAAGAAGGAGAAGGAGGAAGAAGGAGAATTCAAAAGCAAAAGCAGATCAAATAATTGTTTCGATGGATATTATTAAAGTTGCTTTTCAACGGAAACATGTTGGGATGAATTGTATGTAGAAGGACTTTTAATATATTAAAATTACTAAAATGGACATAACTAAATATTATAAGGATATTTATAATTAATTTTATTTCCTTTTTAAATAGGGTTATTTTTGTATTTTTTTATTACTAAATGACTTCTCCTTTAAAAAAAACTAACCCTCTACCTACTTTGAAAAAAAGTAGAATTTTAACTTTTGTTTCTCCTTTTATTTTAGAAAAAAGTCAAAACAAACAGCTAAAAAATTCAAAAGTACTTTTGGGAGAAGCAAAAGTCAGAAGGAGAAAAATTAAGGCAAAACAAACAGACACAAATTTGTTAGATTTGTCTCGTCTTGAAGTTTTTAAATATCGAAGTTTTAGAATTTTTACTTGTATCGAATTTGAGTTATTAACGGTTTAAAATGTGCATTGGACTGCACATTGGGTGGGTCCGTAGTAAATAATAAAAAACAAAGGAAGTAGTTTTTATATCTGAATTATTTCGAAGTGTCCATTTATATATAAACTATTTTTCTGAAAAAAAAAAATGCACCTCAACTATTCCAAAGTGTCCATTTATATATCTAATTTTTTTTTAAAAAAAGAATAAATCTAAACTTTTGAATTTTAAAAAAATTTATATTTTCATCCAAGTTTTTTATTAATTGATATTTCACTTTTAAATACACATGGACAAATTAATATGCTCATTTTTTTTCAATTTAACCTAAATTTATGGTACCAACCCTTAACCATCATCTTAAATTTTGATCCGGAATCTTTTTTTTTTTTCCGTAATCCAATTTGTTCCTTTGTATTTTAATGGGAATCTGATAGAAATATAGATGTACCCTAAGGGTTTGTTCTGCATGCAGCTTTTGGGAACTTTTGTTAGCTTTAGCTTTTATTTCAAAACAAAAACTCCGTTCTGTACACTAGCTTTTGAGAGCTTTTGGGAGCTTTTATAAGCTACTTTCCAAATTTAATTATTTTTTCTCTTCAAATTATACTTTTTGACAGCTATAGCTACTTGTACCAAACACTTATGCAAAAACTTATAGCTACAGCTCCAACAGTTCCTAACAGCTCCAGCTCCCTACAGCTGCAGCCCGCAGCTACAGCTCGACGTGCAGAACAGACCCTTAGTAGTTGAAGTGTAGTTTTTTCAAAAAGAAAAATGTAGGTATATAAACACACTACTTTGAAAAAGTTCAAGTGCATTTTTTTCAAAAAAAAAGTTAGGCATATAAATGTATACTTTGAAATAGTTAAGGTGTATTTGTTTTCCAGAAAAATAGTTTAGGTATACAAATATATATATTGAAAAAGTTTAGGTATAAAAAAATGATTATCCTTTTTAAAATTATCTATTATATATAAATGTATAATTAAGTTGGATATTATTAAATTGGTATAATATTATATTTTCTAATGTAAATTTTATATCATTTTATATTTTAAATATTAATTATTAAATATATTATTAAAATTTTATATCCAAATGGAAATAAGTAAAATAGAGTGAATGTAGGAATATATTTAAAAATAATTCACTTGAAATATTAAATAAATAAAAAGATCCAAACGCTGAGTAATAAGAGACAACTTTTCAATTTCCACCATATACTCGAGAAATTAATCTCGAGTCTAATGTATTGTAGAGATATGGTATATACAGAGTATTAAATAAATAAAAGGATTATTGGTGAATTAAAAAATAACCTGTGGGGGTTGGGGACTTACCATAATGTTCAAGTTCCCCATCTCCCAACCGTAGGTTGGAGGTTTTATCTCCACACGGCTCCTTATCCATCCCCTTTATCCCCCTTTTATAATTTGTGTGGTTTGAATCCCCCACACATTTACCTACATATGAGTGTCACTGTTACTAAAAAAAATGATATGCGGTAGTATTTTATTTCTAGAATGATATTGAAGTACATTAGTTTTGGAGCCAACTTGATTCCCCGCAGCTGCAGCCCTTTTAAAGAGCCCGCATGTGCTGGACGAAACCTTCACATTTCAATCCGGTTACGGTACAACCCTTTCAAGAGTCTTTAGGTGTAGACATAAAAAAGAATGCATCTCGCATCACATAACACTTTTATGAGCATCACATTTTTGACATCACACAACACATATCTCTCAACACACAAAATACACCATTTCATACATCACATAACACAACTCCCACATCACACACATGGTGGCTGCACATGCAGCCACCTGCACACTAACACCTTCCTTCACATTTTAACCATTTATTGGGTGGCTAAGATTCATCGTGGTAAGATACTAAATTAACAAATTTATATTGGCTCTGTTTGGGAATTAGCTGTTAGCTATTAATTGATTCTATAAGTAATAATTAGTTAAAATTAGTTGTTTGACAATTTCAAGACTAACTTTTTGCCGAAAATAAGCTAAAATCCAAAATACTGCTATTTGCAACGGTTCCAAAAGAGTTGTTTGAACACTGTTTTAAGTTATTTTTTCTTTTTAAATAAGCTATTTTATCTCATATTGTGAGACAAATTAGCTGATTGGATTTAGCTGTTTTGCCAAACAGGACCATTATAATTTAAAAAAGTTGACATTTTGTTTTAAATATATTATTGTGTTTTGTTTTATAGGAGTACTACATTATGTCATTTATTACATATAAAATATTTTCAAAATTGAATAAATACTATTATTAAATACATGACATATATAACACTTTACGTTATACCGTGTAATATAAAACCCTATCATATTCCAACATACACACATTGAAAATTAAATTAATACTCTTTATTACACATTGAAAATAATGAAAAGAAAAAGTAAATACTATCATGTATTCAGACATGGGTTCGTTTTCCCGGACTTAAGCAAGCTTATTTCAATGAACCTTATCTTCGGGTGATTGCGAGTGCAGTGGGCACCCCCAATAAGTTTGATACTAACACGGTAGGCATTCATCGTGGACGGTATGCCCGCGCCTGTGTTGAAATACAACTGGATGAACCATTACTTGGAATGGTTGACGTTGAAGGGCAGCAGATATTAATCGCATATGAGGGTTTACATGTTGTCTGCATGGCTTGTGGCCAATTTGGACATACTAAAGAGCGTTGTTATAAAGTTTCTCCTCCTGAACCTGTTGATCAACAGTCCACCTCCGGTGCTGCTACGCCGAAACCGGCGGTTGGGGTTAGTGTATCTCGCACCGATGACGTTTCAGTTACTACGGCGACGCCAGTTGTGCATGCAAGCAGTTCTGGAAAAAACGCTGAAGGTGACCAAGATTCCCTTGGGTTGGGCCTTGGGGAGTGGATGGTGGTGAAGAGGCATCGGCCAAGAATAAACCTGTGTTAAAGGCTGCCCCTGGATATCCTCCTCGTAGGCCCAATGTCAACACTGGCCCTGGAGTGTCCAGTTCTCATGTTTCTGGGTCCGCCAAGTCTACAGGCCCAAGCTCACCCCGTTCACGTCCTGCTTCTGCACCTTCTACGGCCCTTGTCCCCTCTTCTGTTTCTCCTCCAGTACAGGCCGCCAAGGGCAAACTTCTCATGCATGGCGCTAAGCGGGTACGTATGGAAGGCAAACATCCTCTGCCTTTGGACAGGGGGAAGTTACCACTGGTGGCAGACGCCACTTTCGATGAGTTTATGGAGGACTTGGATAGGCCCCCTGAGGGGGCTGGGTTACCTTCGACTGTTGTCTCGTCTGAGGGAGAAGATGTTGAAATGCTTGCACTCAATGCCCGGGAGGACATTGAACGTGCTGATTCTTGATGATTAGGGTTTTTTAAGGAGCCGACAGCGTTTACCATATTTATCATGTCGGATTTCTCCAACTTTTCTATTTTATCTTGGAATGTGCGTGGCATTATCAACTCCCATGCCCGTCGTGCCATGACAGATTGTCTATATCTTTACAAGCCCTCGTTAATATTTATTTTGGAACCTCAGGGTCCATTCGATAGTCTTCGGAATTTCTTTTATGGGAAGGGCTACTTCCCCATCTGTATACAGGAAGCTAGCTGCTGGGAGAGCCGGTGGCATTTGGGCATTGGGTCGGTCGGGGAGCTCCATTGTTATGGATGTTTTTGAGAATGTTGATCGGTGTATTACGCTTCGTTTATCTGCTAGGGTGTTTCTTGGTTTTGCTCAGCTGTTTACGCGTACCCTAACTTCTACAGACGTAGGGCAGTCTGGGCTCATCTTCGATTGTTATCCTCGCGGATTATTGGAAGTTGGTGTGCTTTAGGTGATTGGAATGAAATCCTTGAGCCGTCGGAAGTACATGGAGGGGCGTTCATTCAGTCTCGGGCTGATGAGTTTCGATCTTGCATTACGGATTGCACTTTATTCCCTATTCATACCGAAGGGGGTGACTTCACCTGGTTCAGACGAGCAAATCAAATTCAATTCAATAAGAAGAAGCTTGATCGCGGGCTTGCCAACTTGAATTGGTTAGATTCCTTTCCTCATGGTCACATACATACTCTTCCACGTTGAAGCTCGGACCACACTCCTCTATTTTTATCTTGTGGGAACTAAGTCTCTTCTGGGGGAGTTAGGCCCTTCCGGTGGGAGGCTGTGTGGAGTGAACAACCCTATTACTCTCAGCTAGTGGCGGAGGCATGGGCTGGCCCTTCCAATTCTATTTCCTCCAAGCTCCAAGCTGTTCAAGAAAAGTCTATCCAGCGTTGTCAAGGTACAATTCGGCAGCTGCGAAACCGAAAGAAAAAACTTTCACGTCGGTTGGCGGGGTTAGATAGGGTCTTAACTTATGTGGACTCAGCTCGGCTTATGAACTTGGAGCGCCAGCTCCAGCAGGCATATCAAGAGGTTCTTTCTCAGGAGGAATTATTCTGGTGTCAACGGTCACGCTATGATTGGTTGAAGCTTGGTGATCGTAATACCCGGTTTTTCCATGCTCAAGCTAAGTTCCATCATAATAAATCTCGGATCCATGGCCTTTTTCTAGAGGATGGGTTGTGGTGCACGGATCCGCCTATCCTCCAGCATTCAGTGAGAACTTATTATCAAAAATTATTCGCTGACGAGGGTGACCCTGTTGAAGCTGCGCCTTTGCTGCCCCTTCCCCCTATTGCGGCTCTAGCTGACGACTTGTGCACTGATGATGTTACCCTAACTGAAGTTGAGACTGCTCTTTCTCAGTCTCGTCCCCTAGCAGCACCAGGGCCAGATGGCTTCCCTGCTACGTTTTACAATAAGCATTGGGATATAGTTGGACAACGGGTTCATGCTATGGTTAAGGAAGCTTTTCGATCTGGCAGATTTGAACCCAACATTGCTAAAGCTTTCATTTGCCTGGTCCCGAAGGTAGCCTCCCCGAGTAATATTAAGCAGTTTCGTCCAATCACCCTATGCAACATGGCCTATAAGTTTATTTCTAAAGTACTTGTGAATCGGCTTCGCCCTCTGTTATGCAAATACATCTCTCCTTGTCAGTCGGCTTTTCTCCCCGGACGAGGAACAATCGATAATGCCATTCTTTTACAAGAATTAATCTACTACCTCAGTCGACCTTCCTCTCGGTCTAAGGGCATTATTCTTAAAATTGACCTCGAGAAAGCTTACGATAATGTACGGTCGTCTTTCTAGGATGCTTGTTTGTCTGAAATGGCACTTCCTGCTTCTATACGGCATATTATTATGTGTTGTGTCACTTCCTCGGAGTATTCAATTATCTGGAGTGGCCAGCCCCTAGAAGGATTCAAGCCAGCTCGTGGGCTTCGTCAGGGGGACCCTTTGTCGCCTTATTTATTTAATGTGGTGATGGAGAAGCTAGCTGTTGCGATTGAGGCGGCTGTTGCTCAGGGTCTTTGGCAGCCAATCCGCCTTTCTGCACATGGGCATGGGGTCTCCAATTTACTCTTTGCGGATGATTTGATTCTTTGTATGACGGCTGAGGAGGGGAGTATCGCTTGCCTAGCAAAAACTTTGAATGATTTCGCTTGCTGGTCTGGATTAAGGATTAACACGGCCAAGTCCAAAGCTTTTGCCTCTTCGGATGTCACAGATCCTGAGAGGGCTTGGTTAACCTCTGTCATCCCCATTTCTTTCACTAGCAGTCTCGGATCCTATCTTGGTTTTCCGATTCATGTTGGACGTGTTGGCCAGGCTTCCTACAACTATTTATTGGAGAGGATGGATTCTAAATTATCTACTTGGGCAATGCGTCTCCTTAACAAGCCAGGTCGCATCACTTTGGCCAGGCATGTTTTGGCGTCCACTCCAATGTACCCTATGCAGGTTTGTTGGCTTCCTGAATCAACTTGTAATAAAATTGATCAGAAAATTCGAAAGTTTATTTGGAAAGACCGAGAGGGGCATGGTTTATTCTTGGTGAACTAGAATCGTGTGGCTCGTCCTAGGGCTCACGGTGGCCTTGGTTTGCGGCGTGTAAGGGAGGCTAATACTGCATTGCTTGGTAAGCTGGTCTTTGATCTTTTCTTGGGGAAAGAGAAACGTTGGGCTGTTGAGTTGAGGGGTCTTTATATGCCTCAAGGTCAGTCACTGATGAGCTCCCGATCTAGGGGCTCTAATACTTGGCGTAGCATCCGGAAAGCGGCTCTCCAGTTATATGGTGGATATTCATTTCAGTTAGGAAATGGTTAGTGTTCATTATGGTTTTCCCCTTGGTTCAAAAATCAGCTACTCGGCCCGAGGCTTAATTTTGTCGAGATCTGTGATACTGATCTTCGAGTTAGTGATATTGTTGGACCTCAGGGATGGGATTTCTCTGCTGTTCATACGATAATTCCAGATGAGGTGCTTCATGAAATAATCCAGCAGGCACCTCCTTGTCTTCACCCATTAGCCGTGGATACATGGCGCTGGAATTTGACCTTAGATGGCATCTATTCTGCTCGATCTGGCTATGCTTATCTCCAAAGATGTAGAGAGTCTGATGGGGCCCGGTCCTGGATGTGGAATAAGACATTGCTAGAAAAAATATGTTTCTTAATTTGGTTGATTTCTTGGGAAGCTCTCCCATGCAATTCCTTGCGATTTCATCGTAATTTAGCTAATACCCCATTATGTCAGATTTGTGGCGTGGAGGAAGAGGACTGGCAGCATTTTCTCTTCCTTTGTCATTGGGCAACGAGTGTTTGGCGTGCTTTGGGCATTGATGTTCCTCTTGATTTAGCCTCTCTAGAGCGTCATCACATAAGGTATTGGCTTCAGGGGATGATGTATTGTTTTGGGACTTTATTCCTGTCCGGGTTATGGCATATTTGGCAAGGCCGAAATGCCAATGTCTTCCAAGGACGGACCTCTTATGTTTAAGGTGTTGTTCGCGCTGCCGTGTGTTTTGTTGATGCGATTGGTTCTGGCTCCTCCAACGCTACTCTTCACCCTCGTCCTACCCGTTACATCTGCTGGAATATGGGAGATTGGACAGGGACTTTTCTTCATTCGGATGGTTCAAGATTAGGTAATGTGGAGAGGGCTGGCTTTGCTGCTGTTTTGAGGGGGCCAGATGGACATTGGATTCGTGGTGTTTCCGGGTTTTTAGGAGATGCGACGGTGATTCATGCAGAGATGGCAGCCCTTTTACATGGCCTTCATATGGCGGCTGAGTTAGGATTGCAAGACATTTGCTGCTGTTGTGATTCCCTTCACCTGTTCACGTTGCTGGACTCTTCATGGAGCTCTACTCATTGCTTGGCCCCGCTTCTTGCTCGTATATAGGACCTTAGGGGTTCTTTTCAGACTTGTCGGTTTCAACATGTGCTTAGAGAAGGAAATGTCGTTGCTGATGCCCTTGCTAAGATGGCTGCTGGTGATGAGCTCTTTTTCACGACATGGGCCTTCCCGCCTGATTCCCTGAAACCATTGCTCTCGGCAGATGCTGCGGGCACATCGTTCCCCCGCGTTCGTTGTTGATCTGCTGTTGATCTTGTTATTTCTCTTGTTTATTTTTATCTTCTTTTCCTAGCCTCTTGTAGGCTGTCTAGCTAAAAAAATACTATCATGTTCCAACATACACACACATTGTGTTTTATTTGTCAGTTTTATAGTAATATGTATAAATATTATACTATAAATTACGCATGTCCCTCCCACCACCACTTTCCTAGCCCGCAACGGGCTAGAGCCATCTGAAAGTAACTACAGCTTCACATATGCTGGCCAGTAGCGGACGCAGACAATTATAGTTAGGGATGAACTTTAATATAATTTTTTTCTCACAACATATAAAATAAAACCTTGACTACACTTCTGTTCACTCCTTAGTTAACCAAATGAAAATAGCATAAGACAGTAAACCAAATGTAAATAGTATCAATCATCAACTCAACCACTTTGTTTTTTTTTTTTTTTGGCAAGACTTATTGAAGAGACGAAGATTTAAACAGTGCCAACTACACTTCTGTTCACTCCTTAGTTATTAAAAAAAAACTATCTATTTGCCCATTTGTTAAAAATTCAATTTTTTTTAGAAAAGTCGAAGCCAGATAAATTCGAGTAATTTATTACAACTTTATTTATGTGAATACCAGGGTATCCTCAGGCCACATTGGACCCAAGACTAATCCCTCGAGGATCTGCAAGCGCAATTAAGAACGCCTCTCCCAAAGCAATTTTTTGCATACACAAGGCTCGAACTGAGACCTTGCTTATTTATAACTTTATAAGTTGGGCCTAAATTAATTTTTTTATTTATATTTTTATTTTATTAAGATGAAAGAGTAGATGAGTTTATATTTTAAAAAAAAGACCCACAAACAAAGAAACATAATACTTCTTTTTACTCCTTTTATTCTTATGTAAATTGCAGAAAAATTTATTCTATCATAGATAACTCACAACACTATAAAAAAATCAATCATACACACTGAGTTGGGGTCGGAATTATATTAAAAAAAATGTGTTATATTATAATTAAAATTTACATAATCATATACTAAAAATTAATTTCTCTAACTTCGGCTTTACAAAAAAAATATAAAAAACTAAGGGTTAGTTTGGGAGAGTGACCTCTTGAAACATGATATTAGGGTCAAAGACCCCCTTTTCATAAGTTTAGAGATAGGGACCCAAAACTTTGAAACTTAATTAACATTTAAAGATTAACCCGTTCTAAAATGATTGATGGGGAATATTAAAATATCCTTAATTTTGTTTTTTATTTATTGATTTATTTATTTTTATTTAATTTACTGATTATTATTAATTTATTTATTATTATTTATTATTTAATTGATTATTTATTATTATTATTATTTTAATAATATTTTTATCCTTCTTATCTAGTGGTTTTGCGTATTGTGTATATTTATCGAACAATCTAATATATAAAAGGTGAAAGACTTGTATTGTAGTAAATATTCTGTTGTGTTTGTTCTTACAATATCAAAAATATTATGTTATGGATTCTATTTATGATCTTTTGCAGAGAACGTAAATAATCTAAATATATGTCATGATCATTCACAGTATTTATCTTTTAAAGTAAAATTTCAGGGTCTACCTCGCTTCCGTAATATAAGCTTTTGTGGTTGAAATTTCTGATTGAGTCCTTCAACGGGTAACATTCTTTCCTCGTCTGCTATCCTTTTTTCAGGCCTCCTGCCTTACTCCGGTATGCACGACCTCTCGGAAATCACTGTATCGATGACTTGACTCTCAACACATCTTTCACTCACTCACATATATTAAGAATTTTGGTAAACTTTAGAAAAATATACTCGAAGATATTGATTGGAATGATCAGGCTATTGTGCTTAGCCGATCATCTTTTTATTGAAAGCTTTTAAAATCACTTATAGTTTTACATCAAAGAGAGAACTAAAGATTACAAAGAAATGCAAAAGAAAGAGTATTCTGGTGGGTATCTTCACTTCTGCCTTCTTCATAAGCTTTGCCTCCTTTTATAGATGGAGTTATGAAGATCTAATGGTCCTGAATTGAGATACGTGGCATCATCTTCTCCCTTCTTTTCTTCTCCATTATTGATGTTTGGTGGCTGTCATTTTCTTCTTGAATCATGCACTTTGAGCTGTCTTCTTGTAATAATGTAACGCCCCGAAAATTTTAAACCATTTTCGTGACGCCACCGCCATATTAACTATTCTAAACTGTCGATCACTCAGCTTAGATAGTCAATACGAAGCGAGGTATAAACACAAACATATATCACAGTATCAATGACAATAAAACAGTTTATATATTCCCAGGAACATAACATGGAATATCCGGGCGACAAGCCCTGAAATATAATAATATCATGGCCACCAGCCAAATACCAGAAATAAGCAATGAATAAGTCATGTGTGTCACACTGATCACGTCTAAGAGATAACAACTATTGCCAACAATCAACTATAAGGATATGATCATATATTCCAATTAAATAAATATGCAGCCTATCTAGTTCGCTCAACCCGTACCCCAACATCGTGTTCTGCGCCATCCGTAGAGAGATCTATAAAACAGACAACAACAAGGTGTCAGTACAACGTACTCGCAAGGAATAAATATAGCAGGGGACACGGGGCACTATAATGATAACACTATACTATATAAATAATAATAATAATAATAATAATAATAATAATAACAATAATAATAATAATAATTAAGGACATAAAATAAATACAGAAAGTAAACATCACACCGTCCCATACCGGTGCTTCAACCACTGCAGATAAAATGAATGATGGATGATGAGATGTAATGTTATGACCTATGGTGTCTATCTACCTAAATGCAACACATAAGAATGTCTAGCGCGCATCCTAAGTACCATGGTCGGTATTCCCCCCCATATAAGGGTCCACTCCCCTTAATGGTCGGAAGACATACCCACAGTGCCCCCGCCGCGGACACTAACAGCTGAGAACGTGGCTTACGACAAGCGGGTCAGGCTACGGATCATGAGTCCTTATCAGCCAAATTTTCAGACTACGGATATAAAATCCTTATCAGTCTCAATGCCAGGATAAGATACTAACTATGCCCAATCGGATACCGACTCGTAAGCATAGGATATCCAATATCCTCAGAAGCATAATTTAAGTTCACAATAGTATCAACACATCATGACAAGATAGACAACTCACTACGAGTTAATTATAATAAAGGGTGTGCCAAGTCCCATATATCGGCACTCAACTCATAACATCAAAATAGAAGCAACACAAGATTCCATCCTAAACTAAGGCATGGTAGATTTTCTCTAATTGCAAACTAAGTTCCAGGTTATGAGCATAATAATTAGTGAGATATTCGCAAGCAGTTCTAGCCTAATTCTAAGGCATCCTCATTATACGCAGGGAATCCGTACACACGAGAGTTCCCAAAACTAAGGCAACATAGACTATACTAGTCTATTCCTAACCCCTATCTAATTTGCTATTCTAAACCTTGGCTTAATAAATCTTCAAAGCTTCCTTAAGAGCATCTTCAATCTCTCCAAATGCTTTGATATGAACTTGTAGTTGTACCTACACAATAATGCAACATAAACAGCATATTAATATAACTATTGCAAAAACCAACACTATCGACTTCTCTTTTTCTCTAACACCAACCTCCACCTCCAATCTCCTTCATCAATCCCACAAAACAAACCATCCAACAATTCTCATTCTATGTTTACCCACATAGAATTAACTAATTATGGATGAACCCAACAATGTCAATAATATTAAGAATAAATCAATCCAATTACATGCCACACAATATTCTACAAGTTCTTCAAGCATTCAAGTAGTCCCACATTAAAATACTAGAAAGGTATCCCAATTAACTTAACTAACACCTACAAGTTTCCACTTTGAATCCATAACATATTTATTCAAGAGTTACTTACAAAATTTATTTAACTCTTGAATTCAAATATAATCAACCAATTATATTTTTAACACTTCAACATAATATCCCAAGAATCATCATCTTGTTCATTCCAAAAAATTACCCAACACAGCCAAGTTCAATAATTAAAATACATACTTCCCTAATATTCAATATTCAAGAATCACTTTAGTAGCTCAAGAATTCCCAAGAAACTACACTTGCACTAGACTTCAATAACATCATAAGATCAATTCCAAGTCTTACTAGCAACACCGAACCATATCCTCACACAATGTAATACATAAACATCCTTATCCTCCAACTCTCATATTTAAACACTAATATCCACTTTATTCAAGGATTATCAAAAATAATTGAAGAACAAAATCACAAAAACCATATAATTTCTACAATCTATCATTTAAGTAATAATCAACAATTACTGCATTCCAACACTCAAATCAATAATTGGGTTAGAGAATCTACTTCAACATTCCAAGAACACCCAAAATGAGAAAACACCTAAACTTCCACCACCACCACAGTCGGCCACCACCACCTCTGCCAACATTCACCACCACCCAAGCACCACATGCACCGCCATCACCACCACCACACCGCCGGCGGTAGGCCGGCGGCCGCCACAGCGGCAGTGGCAAAGCGCCACTGCACAGCAGCGCACGTCTGTGCGCTGCTCTCCCGAACAACAGCTCGCCATCCAGCGAGCTACACCGTCTCGCTTCCATCCCGACTCCGGCAAGTCGCCGGACTTCCCCAAACAAAATAAGAGCCGACGCCTCTCCCAAGAAAAATCCCAAATGTCGAAGAAGAAAGAGGAAGGAGAGGAACCCATACCTTGCATTTGATTCTCCACTTCATCGAACTCAAGATTTGTAGCTCCATCACTCCATGGATGCCGATTTAAGCTCCAAGACCCCAATTTGTTCTTCTTGCAAGTGACGGGAGAAAGAGTGAGAAGTGCCCCCATATCTCCAACTCCCGATTTTATCAAATTGAAGGGGTTAATGGGCTTGAATCAAATGTTTGGTCTTGGACTAGGAAATTGGGCTTCTTCTTCCACTAATCATTTAATGAGTTGGGCTCTTAATTTATCTCATTGAGCTATCTACATAATTTATCAAGCACCAATTTTATTAATTAAGCCAACTTAGATAATTTAATCATGATTAAATTAATTTAACCATGAATTAATTATTCGGGATGTTACAAATAATTCATCCGGTGGCTATGCATTATTGTCTTCAATAATTCACTTGTTTATTGATTTTCTTCTTTGTTTGCTTGTGTACTTTCGTCATGGCATACGTCTTACTGCATTATTCTCTTCTTAGTGCTACATTGGTCCTCTTTGTCGTCACTGCTTACTTCACTTCGTTGTCTCTTTCCGAAGAAATGTTCTTGTCTTCAGACTTGTGGTGGATTTTTCTATAGCTTTCTTCCAGATACTCTTGACTTCTTCTGACCATTCAAAATTGTATGTGTCAAATTTCTGAATTAGTCCTGCTAAGTTTCCTGATCTGAATCCTGGAGTGTTCAATTGTTCAATTATTACGATTTCTTCATTTCCAAAAAAGATTCCTGCTCCTTGGTTGTATAGTCTTTTCATCTGTTCATGGACAACACGTATTCCCATTGCTGTTTTGAAGTGGATGTATTTGTCATTGAAGATTTCTGTTTTGGGGGTTCCATAGTCTTGAGGATAACTTTCTGGTTTAGTGATTTCTTCTGCAATAGCAAGATGGTAGGAAGAGTGTTTGACTTCTGGACTAATAGAAAATATTTTCAGTTTCTGGGTTTTTGGTCTTATGTTTAGGGCTTCAATTAATACAGGTAATTTGGATATTTCGGTTCGTAAAGGGGACATGAAAATAGTTCTGATAAAGCCAAATTTGAAACAGTTCGAAATAAAGTTTGGGTCGCAGCCTGGTAAAATAGTTACTCGTGGATGTAGGGATTTGGTGAATTCTGTGTAGAATGATGTTTCTTGTCTGGGTAAAGAGTATATGTAGTTGCTCAGGGTATGGTATTCTGCTAAAAAGTTTCTTGTTTCAGGGCTAATGGGTGCTGGTTGAGGAATATTGTCGCAAAAATACTTCTTAGTTTCTGCAATGTTTTTCGACGAGGTCGAAGGTCTTGGATCCCCAGATTGTTTTGCTTGTTTGTCCTCTTTTGGAACAGGATTAGCTTTCTCTTCCTGGTTTGAAACACCAGTATTTAGTTCTTTAGGGGTATAAAAGTATTCTTCCATAGTAGTTAGTAATCCCTAAAAACATTTGTTACATTCATATATATCGTCATTGATAGTCTTATGTTCGTCCATAAAGCTCCCAACATTCAATTGTTGTAGTTTTAGTTGTCTGTCCATAGTCGACTGGAGTAGTTTTTGTAGTCGATCCATTTCATTGTAAATGTGGTCGGTCAGACCAGCATCATTCCATTGTTCATTGTTCTCCATATTCAGGGTTCCTGCTCAAAAAATCAGCTAGATAATTTTCAGTCCCTTTTATATATTCAACAGTAAAGTCGTACATTGACAAAAAAGTCTGATATCTTATTATTCTTCTATATATTGGGGTTTATTTGGAACTTTATTATAAATTAAAGGTTTTACTTGTGTATTGTCAGTTAATACTTTAAACTTTCTACTTAATAACCAAAATGAAAATTTATCTATTGATTTAATCACTGCAGTAATTCTTTTTCATTTGTACTATAGTTTATGGCTGCTCCTTGTAATGTTCCGGATGCATATCTACAAATTTCACCAGTATCGGTTTTTAATAATCTTGCCCAATGGTAGTCTGAGCTATCGGTTTGTAGTATTAAATTATCTTTTTCGTCAGGTAATCTTAACGGTGGTAATTTGGAGCCTTCTTTTAATTGTTTGACAATTTCAGTATGTTGATCATTCCATCCTATCTTATTATTTTTTCTGATCAATTTTCATAGATCATTTGTCTTTTTTGCTAAATTTGATATAAATCTTTCTGCATAATTTAGAATTCCAAGAAATCTTTGTATGTTTAATTTATTCCTAAGTTCATCAGGCATTTTAACAAGTTCTGTACTTATGTGGTTGCATTTTAATTCCAAGTTTGTTTAATATTAGACCAAAAAATTCTATTTCATCTTTGAATATTTCTGCTTTCTTTTCTGATAAAATTAATCCATGATCTTTACAAAGTTTTGCAAATATATCTAAATGTTTTTTATGTTCTTCAATATTGTTTGAGGCTATTAGTATATCATCTACGTATACAAATATAAAGTTACTAAATTTTTTAAATGTTTTATCAATTTTTCTTTGAAATATTTGTGGTCCTTTTTTTATTCCAAACGGCATAACTTTCCATTTATAGTGTCCTTGTGGTGTACTAAAGGCTGTATATTTTATACTATCTGGATGCATTTTAATTTGCCAAAATCCATTTTTACAATCAAATTTTGAATAGATAGTTCTATCTCTAGCTAACCCTATTAGATTTTCTTTGTTAGGTAGAAAGTCTCCATCAAATATCATGTTTTTGTTTAGTTCTTTGTAATTTATTACTAATCTTGGTTTCTTTCTTATTTGTTTACTACGATTTCTAACCAAGAAAGCCTGACTATTATGTTCTGCTATAGATTCTTGAATAAGATCTAATTCTAACAATTCATTCATTTATTTTCGAAGTTCTTCAATATCTTCTTGATTATGCATCATAGGTTGAGTTCTTATTATTATATCATCGTTTTTCATTTTTAATTCTGCATATATTTTATTAAGATTCCATTTTTCAATTGGATTTTCTCCATAGTTCTCAGAGATGTATTTTATTGTCTCATGAAGTTCATATTTATCAAAATCCTATGGCTTTTGAATTAGCACTTGTTTTTTAATTTTGTGAATTTTAAATTTTATGTAATAAGCAATTGGTTGTTTTATAATTTTTCCTTTTTCACCACGTTTCTGAAGCACTCTGTATGGTTTCCTTATTCTCAGAATAGTAATATAGTGGTTACATGCTGATCTAAGTTGGATATTATATCTATCTACTCTAAAACTTTGAAATAAACTTGTAAAATCTGTCCCTAATAATATATCAATTGTTTTTACTGGCTAACATATACTTTTTGTATTGTAAATATTTTATTACCTAAAATTATTTGAACATCTTTAGCTATTTTATTAATAATTAGACTATGTCCAGTAACTCCATGTACTTCTATTGGTCTTTTATTTACTTCCCATTCTTTTATTTAATGTTCTTGTATTAATGTGATTTCTTCTCCTGTATCTAGTATAGCACATGTTGTTATATTTGTTTGTAGTATAGTTAACTCTAGGTATACTGTTGTTGGAAATCTAATTTCTTTCATATATATGTTTTTCCTATTACGAAAGCTTTTCCATTTTTTGTTTTTCCACTAAAAATTTCTCATGTTATCGTATATTTGTTTAATGAGTATAAAAACTCATTGCCTAACAAGACATGATAGGTGCTACTAGATGTTCCTTCTTCTTCTGCTACATAACATTTTACTTCTTCTATTAAGTCTGTACCTAGTTTTATTGGTACTATTACTACTTCATTTACTCTTTTTACTTCTCCTTCAAAAGTAGTATACTATATTCTGTTCCTATATGCTTTGTTAATCCATTTATACAAGTTTTTCCTATATGATTCTTACCAGCTCCAGTGTCTACTAATATATTTGGTCATTTTATCCAGTTTGTACCATTATAATATTCTATATTAATTCTCCATGTTTGGGCTTTTTGTTTACTCTTTTCGTATGGGATATCAATATTATGTCTTGGTTGATCAAGTATTAGATTTGTTCTTGGGCTATAGTCTATACTTTTTCTGCTACTCATTGTTCGTCCTACATAGGATAATTGTGGTCTCCTATTTTCTAATGGTTTTCCAATTTCTATTGTATTTTTCTTTTCTGCAAGATCAATTATCCAATCATCTTGTAACGTTGGATTATTCAATTCTGGTAATATTAGATCTGCTTTTGTGTCTCCACATGCTTCATGTATTTCTATTGTCTTTTTATCATCATAAGGTTTTAGTCTATTGCTATTTAGGTAGCTATAAAAGCACTATAATGTACTGTAAATATTTTACTTTCATTTTTCATTACATCATTCCTATGTACTTTTATGTATAGGGTTAATGTTTCGTCTATATTTTAATCTTGTAAAAATACACAATAATTTGGGTAACATGTAAATAATAGTTTTTGGTAAATTAGGTTTCCATTAATAGTTCCTAAGTGTGAGTCTTGTGGATTTAATAATCTTGAATCATGTAGGCTTATTGTTACTGGTAAGTCTATTCCACTACTAAATAAAGATTTTATTAGAATCTTTACTCCTGCTAAATGTACGTATTGTATTTTCTCTGTTTTCTTTCTACTTAATTTTTCTAGCCCTTTATTTATTATATCTTTTGTTAAAAGATGCAGTTTTAGAGTAGTATTGGTGTTACATACATTTACTATTTTTTCTAGTTCATGATATTCATGAATTAATATATTATTTCTTGAGAATGTTCTTGATAGTATATTAAAATTTGTATGCTTGAATCCATGTTTTAGATCTAATCCTTGTATTTTATTAATTTGTTCTGGACTTAAGATAGCTTTTATTGCATATCCTCTTTGTCCTTCATATTGTTCTACATATTCTATTTATTTTGTTTCCTCTTGTTCTTCTGTGATTATTTCTTTATTTTATTCATTTTCTATTTCAGAGAATTTTACTTCATATATCTCATCATCTGATTCTGGTTCACTTATACTTTCTAGATCTGATTCTATTTATTTGAATATTTGTTCATCTATAATATCATATTCCATAAATCTTACTTGTTTTTCTTTGGTTTTGTACAATCACTTGCAAAGTGTCATATTTCTCCACAGTTATAACATTTACATGTGGTTGGATTCTTTTTATTTTGTCTTTTATCATTTCTTCTTTTATAATATTTTCTTCCAAATTTTGGCTTAAAGAATTTTTTCTTATTAAAGATTTTAAATCTTTTTCCTTTCTTAATTTTTTTTATTGGTTTAAATTTTTTAAATCTCTTATTTTTTCTATATGATTTATTATTTCCCCATTCAAAATTTTCTGCATTTTCTTGACAGCATAAATCAGCAGCTTTATTATATATTTTAGTGTGGTCTAATATTTTTCTTTGGTAACATAACTCAGTTATTACCTGTCTTGTTAATCTTATTCGGCTTTCTAAATTATTCGGATAGTCATTTTTTTTTGAATCCATGTTTTCCACATATATTCATCCCATGGTGATGGTAATTTTGAAAATATAGAGTTCATGGTGTGTTCATTATTTTGTGAGCTTGTATAAGCTGTATAATAATAATTTTTAAATTGTTCAGAGAATTGATCAAAAAAGCATAAATCTCTTAGTCTTATTTTATTTAATCTTAGTAACGCTTGATCTCGTTCTTCTATTATAGCATTATTATCTAAGCTCTGTACTCCTAGGAATTCTTCTTGTATGATATTGATAAATTCCTCTATTCATGTGTTTACATCTTGTCCAAAACCTTGAGTAATTGTATTCATATAAGTTTGTTTTGTATTTGAGGAAATTCCTGCAAGGAATTGTGCAACATTTCCTTGGACTAGGTTCCATATTTTTAATGTTTTTGCTCTTGACGTACTTTCTTCTGACATTAAATGTATTCTTATTATTTGTTTCCATTTTTCTAGTTCTAGACTTGGCTGTTTAAGACAATCCAGGTTTAGGAATATTGCATCTCCTGGTCTCACATTTCCTATTCTTGTTTCTTTTAACTCAAAATCTTCATTGTATTTCCAAATTTCTTTTTTAGAGGTTGTTTTTCTTATTGGAAAATTTCTTGAAGGTAAATTTTGTAATCTACTTTGATAATTGTCTACATTTTGTCTATTTGTAGTTTGATCTACTTCCATTGGTATAGTTCCTGTTACACCTTCTCTTGGCAAGGTAGTGCTACTTTCTCCAACTACTTCTGATGATGGTAAATATAATTTATGATTATTCATAAAGACTTTATGTTGTTCTTCCAAATCGCTTTCATTAGTTTCTAATTCTGTTTCTGAAAATGTTCCTGTATATATTGGTTCTAAATCTAGTCGTTCTAAATCACTACTTAATTCATTTATTAAGTCTTCTATACTTGTATTCATTCTGTTTCTTCTTTATCTTCTCTACTGTCTAATTTATCTTCCTTTAGTTCTTCATTTATCTTTTTAATTTTTCTACTTTGTCTATCAGGATTCTAATTTTGTTTTGTTTGTTTAGTTTTTCTATTTTTTTCATCATTACTCTATGATCGAGACTTCCTAGTTCTGGTGTCTTCTCCCATTTCGGTAGTGGGAGTGACTTTTCTAATTCTACTTGCTTTTGTGGAGTTTTAATTATTGTTTTGTCTATGTATATTTTGATATTGTAGAGTCTTGTATCTAGACTTATCATTAGTTCTTTTATTAGTTCAATTCCATCTTTTATTGTTTCTAAATCTTCTAGATAACTCATCTTCTAATATTTCTTATGTTTCTAATGAAGTCGTTTACTTCATCTATTTCAGTTTCCCTTTCTAATTCTTCTATTTCTATTATTTCTAATTCATTTAAATACCATTCTTTTATTAACTCCGATTCTTCTTTTTCTGGATCTATATGTTTTTGTATAATTACATATGCTTCTCTTTCATCTATCATCTTAGAAATCTTGAATTTTATTCTTAATAGTTTTTGTTTCATTATTATGGTACTTATATCTTGTGGTTGACTTTCTATTTCATGAATTTTATTAGTCAGTCTTTCTATTGTTTCATTTTCTAACTTTATTCCTGGCATCTTATTAGTCTTCACTATAATTTGATGCTCGATCTGAAAATTCGGGTGAATGTGCTCTAGTAAACATGGTGTTGTGTATTATATATCCTGGAAACATTCTGTAAGTTGTAATTTCATTGTTGATTATAGTTAATTTGACTTGTGATAATAACTCTTGTTCTTCATCTCTTTTTGATATAATTTGTATTAAATTACCATTATATTATTCTGTTTTGATTATATAGTTTCCTATCCAAAGTAATCCTTTTCCTCTATTTCCTAGTCTTATTCCAAATTCTTCATCGTTTTGCAATCTATTTAATCTTCTTCTTCTGTCTATGTATGTTTTTTTTTCTTCTATTTGTTGATCCATATTTTCTATTTCTCTTTGACTTATTTCATGACCAGGATTAAATGTGGGTGTTAAAAATCTTCGATTATCGTTGGTTCTTATTTCTGTAAGTGGTCTTATTTGTGGTTCTAATCCTCTTATTCTATTTAGAAATGCTCTTTCAATTCTTGCTTGTATCATCAAGCTATCGGTGTTATTTTGTGCATATTCATCATTTATATTTATTATATAGTTTTCAGGATCGAGTGGATTAATCATACTTAGTGGATAATCTATTTCTTGATTTTCATCTAAAGGATATATTGCTGTTGGAATATATTCTGGGTATAATTGTTCTGAAGTATCTAATCTTAATCTTGACATATGATAGTTTAATATATGATCATGATTATTATGGTTACTCATGTCCAGATTAATCGTTCTGGGCTCTGATACCAAATTGTTAAAGGGGTTGAATATAAAAATATTTTAATTAATTTTATTGTGTTACTGGTTGTATTTAATAAGAAAAATAATATTCACCATAAGTACTTAAATTGTCTGGTGGTTCTTCATCATAATTTTCACTATCTGATCCTATTCTGAGTAAAATTATTCTGTCCCAAAATTTTTTTTCTTCCGAATAGGGATATACCTTTTGATTATATTCAGTTAAAAATATGAGTATAGTATAAACAATGTCATTCCAATTTTTAATTCTTTCTTCCATAGTTTGTAAATATATTCCATATTCGTATATTAATGAATTTATTTATTCTTGATTCATTTTTATAAGTTAATTATTTTAATGGGTTTACAAAGTAAATGGAGTTTTTGGTCAAGTTGTAGAGTGTGTCTCATGCTTAAAGATAAAATTATTGGGAAGTTGTGTGGGGTAATATTTTAAAGTCAAAACTTAAATGGGTCATTTTTGTAAGTTTTTTACAATGATTCTTTTTAAAATACAAACTAATTATAATAGGTCCTTTACTCTAATTTGCCCAAAAATTAATGCGACGGCCCCAAGCCCATGCACACGTCTGCCAGTGATGTTGGGCCAATAAACGGGAATATAATAATTAAATTTTAAAATGCTACTAAACGAGAATATTTTGACGAGATCATTTGCTCAAAGAATGCCATCATACTTATCAAGAGGTAATAACTTTTTTTTGGCCATGAATAATAAATACTCCCTCCGTCCCAGCTAACGTGTCATGTGTGACTTTGACACTGTTCATTATTCTACTTTGACTCGATTTTATTGCATGTATATATTTGGAAAAAATAATCGAGTTGGGTCTTGTTAGAATCGTATAATCATGTAGTTTTAGAATATATATTTTATATAATATTTTGTTGTACACATTTTTAGATATTAGCGGTTGAAAAAGTGCATTGGATTGTGTGCAAAAGTGAAACAAGACAAGTTAAGTGGGACGGAGGGAGTACTATTTATCCAAATAAATATATATTTATAGCTAAAGTAGAGTTGATTGTCGTGTTTGGTTTTGTCTTCCTCTCTTCAACCTCTATTCTGTAACTTTTTTAGCTTTGTAGTTAGTTCTTTGCCGACGCTTGGCGTCACATCCAAAAAAAAAAAAAGTAGAGTTGCGGATATTTACCCATAAATAATTCGTCTATGCGATGGGTATCTCAAAATCCCACCTGATACTTTATTTTTAGGTAATGGGGTAGGATAGGGTAAACAAAAAGACTTTGGGTAGTTAGTGGAGGTGACCAACACGTACCATATCCGACCGGCCGGTTACATGACATCCATATATCATATATGTGGGGATAGTATTTAATACTACCTTCGTTTCGGTGAAAGTGAAACGTTTGAGTTTCTTACACTATTCATTATTCAATTTTAATTCACCTTTATATAATTCACCTCACTCGTGAGATGATGCCACCAATGCTTACTTTTATTTGTTGCTATCGTTTGTTTGGTGGAGATGTAACATGTGGTTGTAGCTATTTGATAGAGGCAGTAATGGACTTTGGTGTAAGCATCATGTATGGACCGTTTGATTGAATTTTGATATAACAAAATTTTCCTCTCAAAAAAAAAGTGGGATCTTGTTAGAATTGTTTCCTCTTATAATTTTAGAATATTCAATTTTTATAATTTTTAGTTGTACACAACGTAAGTTATTCATTTTTAAAAATTTGTATTGAATTACATGAGAAGAGTAAATATTGCAGACTCATGAAAATAGAGAAAATATATGTCTATATTAACTTATAAAGTAATTTGGATTCTAAAATGTTAATTACCCTTTAAATGGAATATTCATGGGTAAATGGATATCTGCAACTCTACTTTAGCTGTAAATAAGTACTTCTTTATTTTTTTTAGCGCAAACAGCCATGAGAGGCCAGCAAAGTGAGCAAAACCAAAGAAAAATACAGCAAAAACAAAATACAGAAGCTCACAACCTGCAAAACCACCCAAAATTGTCTAAAAACGGGGGAACCATGTTCCTACCGAATCGGCTGCTAAATGATCCTTAACCGCGTCTGGTGGAAAGGCCCAAGTGGTATAAAATGCCTCCCCGTCGACCCCAATATGTGCCAGACAATCTGCTACAACATTACCCTCTCGCCATATATGATCAACATGACACTGTCGAAATGACGCTCGCAAATCCTGAATCTGTAGAAGTTGAGCTGCTAGAGTGTGAGACCGAGGTGTTGGATTGTTGATCAGCCGCACCGCTTCCCTGGAGTCACATAGGCAGTAGATCTGATCAATGCCAAGTTCTTTCGCATACTCTAGGCCAGCTAGGACTCCCTCCACTTCAGCCTCTAATATTGAGACATCCCCAAGGAAACCTGTGACCGCCCCCAGCCATCGTCCTGACTGTTCACGAACCACCGCTCCGAAACCAGCCCTGGCTCGACCTTCAACCCTTGATCCATCAGAATGCAGGAACACTCCCTTCCAACCTCCCATGTTCCAACAAATCATGCGAGGCCATGTGGTATGTATATCAGATTTACCTGCAATTCTGTCCATCTCTTCATGCAAGTGGGAAATATGGCGAATTAGGTTTTGAAGGTTAACATATGAACCCTGGAAAACCCTAGTACATCTCTCTCGCCAAATAACCCAAACCGCTGCAATAAACCATGCTCCATAAGTATTAAACATGGCAGCCAACCAAAATCTAATGTCTTGTTTCTCCATAGTTTGCAGATCAGAAGGAATCATGATTTGGAGATTTCTCCAGACCTGTTGAGTCCAATTGCAGTAAAACAAGCAATGTGCCCACGTCTCCCTTTCAACCCCACAAATACTACATAACGGGTTATTCGCAAGATGGCGCTGAAATCTTAAATCATTGCATGGTATGGCCTCTCGGCTCAACAGCCATAGGAAGAAGCATATCCTTTCCGGGAAGGACGACCTCCACATCCATGACCAACCTTTTGGCCGAGGCTGAATTCCCAACAAATATTGATACCCCGAAGCTGAAGTATATTCACCATTGTTGTTGCCATTCCACCTCCATCCATCAACCAAGTCCGGGTGCAGTCTTGGTGGGGGATGACTTAGTATTTCTTGTTTGACATTATCAGGGATTATAGAGTAAACCTGTGAAAAATTCCAACCATGATTATGAACAATATCCTTGATTCGCAAATCCATGTCACAAGTTTCTACAAATGGGAGATGTGAAGCTATAGTCCTACCCTTCAGCCAATATGAATACCAGAGTGAACTCTCTCCACTGGCTATACGAAAGCTGTAACCATCAGCCAAGCAGTGAAGCGCTCGAAGCATGCTACGCCAAGTGAAGGATCCCCGGCCTGTTAATGATGCAAACTCCAATTTATCATGGCAATATTTCTGCCTGAACTGTCGAATCCACATCTTATCCCGACCTTGCATGAAATCATGACCAATCTTACCAAGTAAAGCAATATTACACAGCCTTGCCTTTCTGACTCCCAACCCACCATCTTTCTTTGGGGCAGCTACAGAATCCCATTTAACTAGATTCAGACCCTTCCCCGTACGATCCTTCCAAACCAAAGTTCGAATGCGACGATCAATACCCTTGCAAATAGAAGCGGGTAGCCATCCTATTTGCATAGAGTAAGATGGGATTGCAGCAAGCACATGCCTTGCAAGCGTTACTCTCCCAGCCTTATTCAAAAGCCTCAAAGCCCAGCAAGAAATCTTATTATCCATGCGTTCCAAAATATGATTGTAAGCCTCTGCCTTGACCCTGCCATGATGCACAGGAAATCCTAAATACTTGCCCAGATTTTTTGTAAAAGGAATGGCCATTACCTCAGCTGCCCTTCCCAACTCATCCGAGGTTACACATGTGGAAGCAAAGCACCTTGACTTGGATGTGTTAACATAAAGACCAGACTGTGCTCCAAACTTCTTGAGGGTGGCAGCTGCAGATTTCAAGCTATGTTCATTCATTACCATACACAAAATTAAATCATCAGCAAAAATCAAATGGGAAATCCCCTGACTGTGAGGCGTTAAGCATATCGGGTCCCATTGTTGATCTGCTACCTGAGAAGATATAGCCATTGAGAGACGCTCCATAATAATATTGAATAAATAGGGCGAGAGAGGATCCCCTTGGCGTAGCCCACGTTGAGGTCGAAATTCCTCCAAAACTTCCCCATTCCAAATCACCGAGAAAGCAGGCGACCTAACACAAGTCATGATAATCCTACATAGCGCCCCAGGCAGTCCCATCTGTTGCAAACTCTCCTCCAAGAATGGCCACCTAACATTATCATATGCTTTCTCGAGATCAATTTTAATCACCATTGCTTTGAGTCTGCTATTGGCCTTGGAGAGATCATAGACAACCTCCTGCAAGAGAATTGCATTCTCAACTGTTCCGCGACCAGGTATGAATGCTGATTGCATTGGAGAGATAAATCTTTCCATTATCGGTCTTAACCGATTCACAACAACTTTGGAAATGAACTTATAAGCAACATTACATAGGGTAATCGGTCTGAATTCACTAAATGTAGAAGGGACAGGCACCTTGGGAATTAAACATATGAAAGCTTTTGCCAACTGTGGATTGAAATTGCCCGAGAGAAAGGCTTGCCTGACCATGGTTACAATATCCTTCCCAACTTCAGGCCAATACTTAGCATAAAAGGCAGCTGGGTATCCGTCCGGACCCGGAGCCGCCATCGGTTTGAATTGCTTAAGGGCACGTTCGACCTCCTCCGGTTGAATGTCAGCATCCGAAATCTGCAGCCTTAGTTGCGATAAAGAGGGAAGCGGCGGCAGTGAACTATCATTAATAGTTGGCATTCCATCTGAGAAGCGGTTGGCAAAATATTGGGAGACTGAAGTTTTCAGAATTTGTTGATCCGAGCACCATGTCCCATCTGGCAGAAACAAGCCATGCACCTGTTTACGGTGATGGTGCATTTTTGCCTGTGCGTGAAAAAATTTGGAATTTCTATCTCCCAATCGAATCCAACTTTCCCGAGCCCTTTGATACCAGAAGACCTCCTCTTGTTCAAGAATCTGCTGATATTCCCTTTGCAGACGCTTTTCTAAAGATATGTGCCAAATAGAATCCACAGAGCTGAGAAAAGAATCAAGGCCTGCCAACCGACGAAGTATCTTTTTCTTTTTATTCCTGAGTTTCCGAAGATCCTGGCCGCAATGTTGAATAGAAAGATGTTGTAACTTCTGCAATTTATCTCCCAAGGATCCAGAGTCTTCCCAAGCCTCCCTAACCAGATCCTTGTACTCCAAATTTGCTGCCCATATTGCCTCCCACCGATAGGGTTTGCTTGGAGGTGACCAAATGTGTTCCCCACAAGACATCAATAACGGGGCATGATCAGAATCAGTCCTAGGTAATGTAACAACATGCCCATGAGGAAATAAGCTAATCCATGCAAGGTTTGCCACCCCTCGATCCAAGCGTTTTTTCAAAAATTGAAATTGATTAGCCTGCCGGAACCATGTAAAAGGAGCGCCCTCAGTACGCACATTAAAGAGACCAGCACCAGTTAAACAATCCCGGAACTCATCGGCTCTATTATGATTAAACACTCCCCCAAGGACTTCAGAAGATCCAAGTACCTCGTTCCAGTCCCCCATGAGGAACCAAGGCCCTGCCACTCGCGCCGCTAACTGTTGGAGATAATTCCAATTACCCCTTCTCTGTTGGTAATTAGGATGACAGTAGACAGCCGTGCAATACCATGTTACATCCGCGGCTGTTACCGAGAGCGTTAGAAACCGATCATTCATGTCAAACAAATCACATGTAACTGAAAGGCTCGATTGCCCTAATATCCAGATTCCCCCTGCACGCCCAACCGACTCTTGTACACATATGGGAGCATACCCTAAGCTGTACATAAAATTCCTTGTTCTATCAAACCTCCCTTGTGGTTCCAAAATGAAAAGCAAGGCAGGTTTATAATACCTAGTCAATTCTGATAAGCAACGTTTCGCCCGGGGGTTCATGAGTCCCCTTACGTTCCAAGCCAAAACAGAGAAACCAATAAACTCGACATAGATAACAGATGAAGAAGGAAGACCCTAACAAAAGGCATATTTACACCCATCACAAACTGAAACTCAGGAGGTTCTAGCGGCCTCCACCTCCATTTGATACTCCCTCCCCACATGGGAGGCTTCTTCTTGAGAGCTATCTTCTTCCAGAGAATTCTCAGAATTGTGTGATCCTGCATGGTCGTCTTTAGGGGACGACTCCAAAGCCTGCCTTAACGATTGATACTCCTGGCCATCATCAGTGGCCCTTGTATCCTCCGTTCTTACCCTCTTAGGCCCACCAGTATATTTGGGCCGCACTAAGGCCTTTCCTTTCTCCATAGTTCTGGCCTCTGGAGTAAATGGATTGGCCTTATTTCTTGTTCTTAAATTAGGGCCGTAATTAAAAGTAGGTTGTGACCCAAACTTAAACACGCCATCTCCTCCCTGTTTTGGATCAGACGGCCCAGCTTCTCCATGCGCAGTAAAAGCCTTCTTGCGGGGCTTGCGTCGGTGCACAATCATCCATTCCCCTATCCCACTACTTGAGTCTTCCACTTTCTCATCATTCGTGGCCCCCTCCTTCAGTGCTTCTTGATCCCGTTCCCAATCATTAGATGACAGAGGATTGTCAACACGTGTCCCAACCATGGACGTGTAAGCATTAGCAGGTTCCACCTGGGTGGCCGAACCTTTACCTCTATCCGGAGATGAATTATGCACAGGACTCACCGGCGGTCTCTCATCTTCCTGCCTCCGGCCACCAAAATGACACCTATACTATATAATACTATACTATATAATACTATACTATAAGTACTTCTTTAGATAATACTATACTATATAAATTTATATATTCATAGTATTTATTTTATATATAACCGGTTTCGATAATCGGATAATATACAAAATTTATACTCTATCCATATCCGTTATTATTAATTCCGGCATATGAAAATGCCGAACTCGTTACCCAATATATTTATCATACCTATGCCCCAACTCACATAAAAATGCCATACTAAAAAAGTTTTGAGATACTGTTTGTAACACCCCAGGCCGGGACGCTACCGCCACACCCTTCCAAACAAGACCCGATTAAATCGAGCTTATTTAAAAGGATGCTAAGGCTTAAGTTGCATCATTGTCTTAAAAATATTTAAAAACCATTCAAACAAGCCCGAAGTTTAATCAGAGTATAACACGCGTAATAATAATAAGCAGTGCGGAAGCAAAAATAAACAGGGCCAAAACATGCGGCCAAAACCAGAGTTTAAGTCCAATGCATAAATAAATAAAATGCGACAAGTCTTCTTTTTTTTAAAAAAAATGGAAATCCCATCCCTCCATGCGATGCTTACTCTGCGAAATCTGAAAGGAAAATAAAACAACAATTTATCAGTACAAAGGTACTGCGTAAGTTAATATATAGCACAACGAATTTTAAAAGTTTTTAGGAGAGTATACAAAATAATATATTTATCTAAAAAGACGAATAAATAAATTAATTTAAAATCTCTTACACAAATTCCACGAATATTTTACCAGTGTTAGTTATGATCGAGGACACCCCATTAACATATCCTAGGGACGAACCCACAGGACCAACCTTTGGGACTTTATACCCACAAGGACTCAAACATATCCTAGGAACGAACCCTTGGGATCAACCTCTGGGACTCGTACCCACGAGGTAAGTGCATGCAGCGGACCCTATACAGACACACTCCGGAGCCCTAGATAACCCATACGGATACATCTAGGAGTATAGACTCATACATCACAATAATCAATGCCGTTTTGGCTACGAAAGAGGGGGCGACATAACACGCCAAATGCATTTACCCTCTAAACATTGGGCATCCCACTCGATCACAACTTACAAAGTTTCGAAACCATATTTTTATCATTCCATAATATTCATCACATATCCAAATTTCATATATATCCAAAAATGAGTAACAATCGACTCTTAGTTCATCGAATATTCAAAATATCATTAACCGACCAAAAATGACATTATAGCAGTTTCTGAAATCGCCTTTAAAAATGCAGTAAACAATTTTTAAAAATTCTGGAAAAATTACAGTGCCTAGGAATCATCAAAATAAGCATTTTTCATAGAAATAGCCATCTCAAAATTCGGACTCTAAACTGGTCATTTTAATCCATTTCAGAAAGCTATTGAATTACAATTTCTCTTGCTTCAGTAAATCCGACCACAGTGAGTTCAAAAATTCATAACAATTTCATATGTACTCCAAAAATCATGAAATTTTACAGGGATGTTCTAGACACATATTAGAACAAGTTTCATGAAGACATCAAGCACTAAAAACGATCATAGGCAAGAGTAAATCGAACAACAAAACTGACTACATATATACATTAAATCTGTCAATTTATACGCAGAAAATACCAGATCGAATTTGGGTGACCAAAACATGTCCAAAAATTATAAAAATTTACAGAGAGCATCTTTATGACATTAGGAACAAGTTTCATTTTGGAAGGTTCTCCTAAAAATGTACGGATCATGTTCGAATTCACAGAACAATAAAATTGGTCATAGGAAAACCCTATTTGACAGATTTTGTAAGAAAGAGAGATCATCTCATATCTCGAGTTATACTCAACCAAAACTCCTAAAAATCGGCGTGCACAATACTAACTTACTTGAGATGAGTTTAGGATCGAAATTCCCCTTGGTAGAATCCCCGAGATCGTCCGGAACAGCCCCACGAATCAACACCTCCCTCCGATTGAATCTATTTTGGAGTTGTCGAAAGAAATCTTAGTTCTAGGGCAATAGACTCGAATCTAAAACCAATGGAATGAAGTAGAACTCTTACCTAACCTTAGAAGAAAGGATTGGATCACTTGAACACGTCCAACTCTCTGCCAAGATGATGAACAACTCAAGAACTCTCACCACTCTCACTATGAAACTTCTTAAGTGCAAATGGGTGGAATGGAGGCATGACTAGGGTATTTATAGAGGTGGGGAGTAGCCCAATGACTGTCATAGGATGCTAGGGATGTGAGGGGACGAAATGCAACCCATAACTCCCGAATTAATCCCCTCAATCCTCATCCAAAACCCCCACTCACCCCATGACTCCATAGGATCCCCTTGGTGCTTAAGTTCCAATCATGAGCTGACTTTGTGGGGATTTAATACATCCAAAACCTATCCAAAATCATCCCCACACATCCTCCAACGTCTGGAATTCAAATTGGAGTCGTTTGGAATCGTCCACCACCGAATTCATGACATGAAACGCATAGGGCGTTATGAGTTCGCCATAACAGCAGGGTGGCGTGCTGGTGGCGCGCACCGCGCCGCCACCGCGCGGCCACCAGCCTGCGATTTTTTTTTTTAATAAATAATATTATGATTTTTAATCTCTTAAAAATCATAATATGAATTATCCGAGATTGTTGGGATAATTCGATACATCTATCCCGAGTCGCGATTATTCGAAATATTTAATTCCACTCTCTCGGAATTATTTCGATTTCGATAAATAAATCCAAATTCGTAAATTTCGGATTTTTTTCGGGTATTACACTGTTATTTTTTGGATGAGCGAGATACTGTTATTAAGACCGAAGGACTGATCGGAGTTAAGAAATAAGAAATAAAATAAATATTAAGTAAAATATGTAATAGAATAAGAAATATAATAAATGTAAATTTAAATAATTTTAAAAATTAAAAGAAATATAAGTGTTCTAAAATTTTAGATATATTATTTATGTGGAAATAATCTATATCTATATATATATTAAAGCATTAGTGAACAACCCATCCTAAAATTATTCTGGTGTCTCCATTCCCAATTTCTAATTTTTATAGATTTTTGTATTTTTTAATTTATTAATTTTATATTTTCTCATTTATTTATTTATTTATTATAGATTTTCAGTTTTTGAAATATATGGAATTCCTAAAATATTCACTTTTAAAAAGATTTGAAAGATTTGAAATTTAAAATTTTGCATATCTTATTTTATCTATATATTATTTTGCATTTTTTAATTTACTAATTTTAGATTTTTAGCATTTATTTATTTATTCATTATAGATTTTGTTCTATCGTGTATAAAATCTATCATTTACTTATAAATTCTCACTCTATCATCATATCGTGTCACTAAATATTCACTTTTAAAAAGTTTTGAAGATAAAATTTGAAATTTTGTATTTTTTATTTTATCTATGTTGGATTTTATTATTTTGTATTTTTTTTATTTTATCTATTTTAGATTTTATTATTCTGAATTTTTTATTTTATTTATTTTATATTTTATTACTGCATTAGTATTTATTTATAGATTTTTAGTTTTGACACAAAAGGATTATTATGACGAGATTTTGCACTGGCAATTAAGAATTATGTTGCATTTATGTTTCAATATATGGTGAACATATTGTAATGCCGGAAATTTTGTGTAGGTTTAGTCTCAATTTTGGTTATATTTTTTTTGTGGTGAATAATATAATCAAAATATACATTGCACATCATATTTATTTATTCATGTTAAAGATATATTATTGTGTATCTGAAAATCCCAATTTTAGTTTTAAAAGATATTTAATTTCTAATTTATATGGAGTTCCCACAATTTTCAGTTTTTTAAAAAATTGGAATTTCAAATTTAAATGGAATACGCAGTGTATATATGGAATTTATATTATTAAAAGATACATTAATAAATATATAAAAAATATTTGTATATATTAATTAATGTATATATAGGCCATGTTTTCACAAAAATATGTCACTTCTCTTAAAAGCAATATACAATTATATAGTGGCGAATAGATCCATCAGTAAATAAAGAATGAAAATTTAATTTTTTTAATTTACTCAATATGTCCCATTATTTATGTCTCCAAACTTTTGGACATGTCGTCCAATACATTTTTTTAACACTTAATATTTTAAAATATATATATGTAAAAATTATGTAAAATATATATTCTAAAACTACATGTTTAGACGAATCTAACAAGACCGAACTTGACTATATTTTTTGCATATATAATTACGATAACATTAGGTCAAAGTTGATCAATAAACAGTGTTAAAAATCAAAATAAGACACTTTGAGTGCGGCGGAGATACTCCCTCCATTTTATAATAAGTGTAACACTAGAAAATGACACATGATTTAAGATAAGTTAATAAAATTGATTAAGTTGAAGAATTACAATAATTAAATAAATAGAATAAGTCACATTTTGACTTTATTCCTTGTGGGTTTTATTTTAATAAATATAAAAAAATTAATAATTTAAGTATAATTAGTAAAAATTATTAACCTTCAAAATATTTCAAATATGGTAATGTAACACTTATTTCCAAACATCCAAAAAGTGAAAGTGTAACTATTAAAAATTGGATGAAGTAATTTATTAATCTATATTTTAACAGATTTGCAATTGACGAAAAAATAAATATAAATCTAGCTTTGTTAGAAAATTGTGATTGTGAAATATCAAAGTAAGTTCATATTGAATGGCTAATTGCTGCAAATTCTATAAGTTTGAAAATTTTCTCTCGAATGCCGGTACTGAATGAAGTTTTAACGTCTGAAACAAATAATCTATTGACACTAGTTAGTATTTAATACAGAGTATAACAGTCTTTAAAATAAAGATAAGAAATGAAAGTATAACATAAATTATGAAACGGGTGGATTATTATTTATTTTAGTTATATAATAAATAAACATTAAATTAGGGTACTAGAACGAGATATTTCCACTTTTAGGTCATCGCGTGGCGCGTACGCAGGCGAACTTTAATTTTTTTTTTTTTCTATGTTTGGCTTAAATTCAGGCGAGTTAAGATTTTTTTAGACCATCAATAGACAGATAATTCATTTTTGGGCCACGAATAATTGAATTTTGAATTTAGACCATCATGAGAAATTCGGGCTGATTTTTTAGGCAAAATTAACTAAATCTAAACAAGTGCGGGCTGTGTGCATTTCAATTGCCATTTTGCTACCACAATGTATAAAAACGTGTTGGCTGAAACCAGAAACATGCTTCTTCCTGCTTTTAACCCCCAAAATTAGAAAATTAAAATATTCAAAATGGAAAAACCATATCCCACCTCCAAAAATGTATACATCCTTACACATCAACACCAAGAACCGACTTGGACAAATTTTAAACCATACTATTTGACTAACAATTCTGATGAACATCTCCAGTTTAAAATCAAAGACAATTACGCAGGGGTAGTGGATGGCTGCTATCTTCAAACCATACGAAGCAAAGACATTATCCAAATATACATAAATAAAAACACAAGAATCATAAACATGATGGAACAAGTCAACTACCTCATCATCACTATCGGATTTGTTCTAGAACCAATTATTGTTCAAAACCTAAAAACCAACAATAGAAACAAAATTAAACCCATTTGGCTCTAAATTCACCTAATTAACCAAACACAAAAGTAAATTCAAATAAGAAAATGATAACTCAATTCAACTTTGGAGGTGGGAGTGGGAGAATTGTTTCAAAGTGAGCACAAGAGGGCCAGAATGTATTTTTTCAAAGTGAAGGGTGCCGCCGTTCCCAGATCAAGGAAATTGAAGGCAAACCGATGGAAAAGTCATATCAGGAGAGTCGCGCTGCCCTACCACCGCCTTGCTGCCTGAACGCCGCCCACCTCCACCGCCGATCGCTGTCTCTCTCTGCCAAGGGGAGTTGAGCGCCGTTGCCTCCAAATCGTCACCCTGCCGCTTGCTTGTCCTTCCGAGGCTCTCCACCAGATCTGTGTGAACGCCGGCACCGTCGCCCCCTCTCCAGATGTGGCTCGCCGCCTCCGTGGACTTTCCATCTCCGGCGCCTGTCCTCAACAACTTCAAACTCCCGCGGCGTGGCACCTCGGTCCTTTGTAAGAATGCACCCTTGACCCTATACTGCTGCCAAAGGGGGATTGAAGAGGATTCAAGGATGGTGGTGGCGGTGGTGTTGGATTGAAGAGGATTCAAGGGTGGTGGTGGCGGCTAGGGGTGATATCGAGTCGAGTCGAGCCCGAATAGTTAACTACTTGAGCTTGACTTGACGGGGAAATATCACTACTCGAGCTCGAGCTCGAGCTCGAGTCGAGTAGTGATTCTCGAGCTCGAGCTCGAGTATCATCGAGTTCGAACTCAAACTCGAGTAGCTTGATTTTTTCTCTTTTTTTTTTCTGGATTAGGCCCCTTATCTTATAATTCTTCTGTTTTTTATAAGTGCTACGGATTTACCCAGCACGCAGTTCAATGCATATTTTAAACCATTAATAACTCAAATTCGGTACAAGTAAAAATTCTAAAAGTTCGATATTAAAAAACTACACGACGAGACGAATCTAACAAGATCTCACTTGGCTATATTTTAACTTGTATAACTATGATAAAACTTTAAGTCAAAGTGTTTGTGTGAATAGTGTCATATTTCAACATGTTGTATTTATTCAAGAATAAGGAAGTATTATGAGTTTTTGAGTTGTTTGACCTTTTCTATTTTGTGTTTGATTCATTAGTTTTATTCATTATCAATAGAAGCCAATCAAAAGATCAGATTCATTTAAATAAATTTACAATTGTTTATTGCTAATTTGAAACATACATTTTACACACAAGCACAATTTTTTTGTTTATTCCAAATATTTTTTTTACAGAGTAGCCCAAAAAAACATCAATCCTTTGTGATGAGTATGACTTTAATTGGTTTAAAAAATTGGATTGCGACAAAAAGACATATTAAAAAGCCCATGGCAATAGAAACATACTGCACTAAATAAAAATATACGTATCAATTTAAATTTGTGAGTAAAATAATGTGTTCCGTCAATTACTTAGAATATTTCAATTATAATTACTGATATGGAATCTCAAATTCCAATAAAAAATTCACTGGGATGATAGGATGGTATATGAGGAAATTGATTTTTTTTAAAGCATTTGAAAAAATTGATGAATCCATAAATGGATAGAGAAAACAAAATGTTTAAATATTGATATGGGCTTGTGAGAATAAGTAATGGGCTTAGAATATTTTGATTATAATTATTGATATGGGATGGTGGGAATTTTTAAATATAAAATAAAATGTAGTAAAATTAATTAATAAACGAGTACTCGACTCGACTCGACTCGACTACTCGACGACTCGATACTCGACGAGTATCATATTCTTCTACTCGAGCTTGAGCTCGATACTCGATTAGAATACTCGATACTCGACTCGACTCGAATTTTTCGAGTACGAGTCGAGCTTTTTCCGAGTCAAGTGCCGAGTCGAGTTCGAGTAGCAATATTCGTTAATCACCCCTAGTGACTTGAAGGAGATTCATTAGGTAAAAGTAAGGAAAAAATGCCAAATAGGTCATTTTTCTTTTCCAAAAATTCAAATCAGTCATTTTTCTATTTTATTACCAAAACAGTCCACTGCAAATGCTAATTATGTCCAAATCAGTCACTTGTTCACTAATTATGCTCTAATTGCTGACGTGACAAGGGTTTAAATTTAAACCTGACACGTGGGCATAATATTAGTCCTTTTTCTTTTATATTTTGTCAATTCAGTCTTAAACTTTTGTTTTGTTCTATTTAGTCCTCTACCCAAATCAGTCATTTTTATATTAATTGGTCTCCAACCTTTCAAACTATTTCCTTTCAGGCACAAAAGCTTAAATTTTTTATTACTACTAATCCATTTTTCAAATAAATGCCAACATACTTCCGTAAATAAAATTAAACATCAAACATCATACATTAGGTTTGACTGCCTTGTTACCGGGTTTTCCAAGATCCGGGATTTTATGGACTCTCTCTAACCATCCGACCGTAACCGATAGTTCATTGGTTCTGGTTTCCTTCAACAACAATTAACACAATCATACTTTGTTTCTGATAGGGAGCTATCAGTTTCCTACCTTAAAACATAGTAAATGAATTAATTTTAATTTTTGTGTAAATGATTTAATTTTACTTTGTGGAAGGTTATGAATGTAGAAAGCATGAACAATAAAACCCAATGCATGAGGTTTGGTGTTTAATTTTATTTACGGAAGTATGTTGGACATTTATTTAATAAATGAATTAGTTATAATAAAAAATTTAAGGTTCTGGGCCTGAAATAAAATAATTTGAAAGGCTGGAGGACAATTAATATAAAAATGACTGATTTGGGTAGAGGACTAAATGGAACAAAATAAAAATTTAGGACTAAATTGACAAAAGATAAAAGAAAAGGGACTAATATTATATCCACGTGTCATGTTTAAATTTAAACCCTTGCCACGTCGGTAATTAGAGCATAATTAATGAACAAAGGACTGATTTGGACATAATTAGCATTTGTAGCGGACTGTTTTGGTAATAAAATAGAAAAAGGACTGGTTTAAATTTTTGGAAAAGAAAAAGGATCTTTTTGGCATTTTTCCGGTAAAAGTAAGGTTGTTAAGATCGAGATCTTATATGGATGATTTTTCTCTTTGAGATCGTAGGATTGAATCGGGATCATAAGATTTTATGAAATTGCAATAATGGATAAACTCAATCATGCATACTAACAAGTAAAAGCATTCTCGGTGAACTGGATCATGGGTAATTGAAACTTTTGACAAATTTCATTAACACGAGTATTTTTAAAATATATCGAGTTTGAATTTATTAAATGAAGGAGTTATGATTTATGGAATGGGTTTAGGGATATATTAAGAGTGCCACTTTTTATTACTCAGGTGGGGTGCTTTAATTTCAAATGGCGCTGCAGTCCTCTCATGTCATGAAACTTTTGACAAGTCTCATGGTACAACCGGGATAGATTGACCTTCAGCCTGTCACACTGAGGGTCCCCGGCATATGTGCCATAATACTTCTCATGATTTCATGTCACGAGATTACTTACCATGAAACTTTCGGCAGATTCCCACTACATGAGTATTTTCTGAAAAATCACATTTTTTATTTACTCGTGTTAAGAAACTGTGCCCCCGAAAGCGCACGGAGTCAAAAATTGCAGTATTTATAGTAAGTACCGGATCGTTCACTGGAGGATGTGCGATGGAAGCAGGGCCCACGCCGTTTACTAAGATTTCCCACTCGGTTACTCGATTCAAGTTTGTGTTTGACTATCAACTATTTGACATAATTTAAACTATGCTATGAAAGCAATTAAAATAAAGCAGATAAAATTATTCTAGAAAGTGATTTGAATTTAATCTAAGAAAGCAATAAAATTAATCTAAGAAAGCGATTAAGATTATTCTAAGAAAGCAGATTTAAAATGAGACAGAAGGGACAGGAAGAAAATAATAAAAATTGGACAAGATTCAGATGAAACACAATTAAACTTCCATTTTTGTTACACAGATCTTAGTTTGGGATAATCCATCAGATAGCTAACTCTCATGCTCTCTATACCATGTTCCCTTTAACAGACAGGTACTTACAGTAAGAGTTTACATGCTCTTAAGAAAACAAATTCTAAGATACCGCAGACTCACAAATGCCCTCACATGGCCATGCTGAGACATATTATTCATCTGTGGTGGACAAGCAACACTTGACAAATCATTTATTGAAGTGTCAAGTACCGTTATCATTCCCCCATGTCACGCCCAAAGATTCTAATTAAGCCCTGAACTATCCCTTAACTATCAGTCCTAGTAGCAGTTACGCAACTCTCAATACAACCGAGTGACCTCTAACGAAAGCATTTAAAAGGAAGCGATAAAGAAAGCATTTAAAATCCTATCACTCGGAGGTTTTTGAAAGTCTGACCCTGGTAGTAAAAGAAAGCCCCCAGTCAGGATGACCGGGTGTGGATCAAGAATTCCCTATTCTCGGTGAACCGCTCGCAGTGTTCACTTCCCGTCGGGTGGTTATGAGATACAAACTAATGAAACGAACTATAAATTATTTCGTTCCGGATGCACTCACTCAGGACTCAAAAATAGGCTTTGGCAGAAGAGGATAGCAGTTGAAAGAATACTCAACCCTACCTTAGAAAATAACCAAGGCCCGAATGTTGTTCCTCTAGTATTATCTGTCACACCTTATCGGAATCCAAGTGGAATCTGACCCAGTGCAATATTTAATACAAGATTTCCAACAAACAGCAATTTTGGAAAATAATAAATCTGAAAATCATTCCCTATCAGGTACTAGACTCTCAATTAAAACACAGATCCTTTCAGTCTAGGTGAGACCTAATCGCTGACTCTGCTTCTAATTTCCCAAAATCAACCCCCAGTCGAATGTGAATTAGTCATAACTGAGGAATTTATCCCTTACTCAGATCCGGATTTATAAATGAATTTTTGTTGGAAATTTATTATGAGACATCTGATTAAAATCAAGACTCCTGTGTCCAAGGGAAGGATCCCAAAATAATATTGACCACAATATCTACATAATAATATCATGCATAAATTTATAGAGAAGTGTAAAATTAAATAACCCAAAATATAAGGTGGGTTTAGACAGAAGTTGACACACAGAGATGAAATAGCCGGGGATGAGAAGAATTTATTATTGGCTAAAAAGGATGACTGAAATAGTTGGGATTATCCGGACTGCAAACATCTGCTATCCGGGTCCCAACTATTCCAGGTGGAACGGTTTTAGATAGTAAACTGATCAAAATGACAGTGGTCGCTGTCATTTAGACCACTCACTGTCTGTGAATTGGGATGAAAAACCTACATGTTCTTTTGCTGTCTTAATTACTAGACAACATTGACCTATGTCGTCTAGTTTTGGCACAGTTTGAGATTCGGGTTTGAGATTAAGATAAAGAAAAGAAAACTGTATCCGGATAGGGGTCAGCTGAGCAGCTATTATAATCCCGGATGGACTAACCACCAAGCTTCCACCGACCACTATTCGGACCATGCAAAATAACATCTAATAATTAATATACAGACCACGAGCTAGTTATCCGTGTGGGAATACCCGCCAACATTAGTCTGTTATATCTCTTACTAGATGTTTCACACATCACGGAAAAGACAAAATAAATAAAAGAAAAATATTTTTGGGTCATCTTGCATGAGAGACATTGGTTTCTCATGCAAGGTATGGAAATGATTCCATAATTACTCTTCATGTCTAAATAATCACTCATTCCATAATTAGTTAATTACAGTCCTGATTATATACTTAGATCATTAGAGTTTAATTTCTTGTAGAAGAATCTTTTAATGGGAAATTGAACAAAGTTCTTTATATCAAATTAATCATGGGTTGAGATCATTGGATTTCAACCTCAAAATATTAATATAAAGGTTCAATTAATTAATGGAGTGAGATGGAGAATAAAAATTTGGCAAAAAGGTGCCACTTTGTCGCGATGCAGAGTTTGTGTCGCGGAGCGTGGCTCCGCGACAAAGGTTTCGCGACAAAGGGGTGGGAAACAAGAGAAATAGAATTTTGAAAATTAGGGTTCGTTTTGTCGCTAAGCAAAAATTTTGTCGCGGAACATGGTTCCGCGACAAGGAGGTATAGCGACAAAGGTTTGAAAATTGGTAAGGACATAATTCCTGGTCGCGGAACAAGGATTTTGTCGCGGTCCGTGGTTCCGCGACAAAGGTTCCGCGACAGAGTCCTCCCAGAATAAAATTACAAGTATTTGGGTCCTTGGTCTCTAATCAAGGATTTTGTCGCGGAACGTGGCTCCGCGACAAAGTTTGCATCGCGACCAAGGGTTTCAAAATAATGGCAAGGCATAATTTTCTGTCTCGGAATGAGATTTTGTCGCGGAACGTGGTTCCGTGACAAAGGTGCTCCGCGACAAAAGCCATGCAGACAAAATGAAAGAATTTGGTCCTTTGTCGCTAAACATGGGTTTTGTCGCAGAACGTGGTTCCGCGACAAAGTGTATGGCGACAAAGGGTTTTAAAATTCTTATAAAAATTTTGGCAGCATAACCCCTTATATTGCATTACATGGGTGTGCGTTGTGATCCGTGGGATCACAACGGGAAAATTACGTTGCAACCCGTGGGGTTACAACGTGATGCAATACAATATAGGAAATGCAATTTTAAATAAAAATGCACAAACACTTTGACACTATCCCTTTTTAGATCATCTATACTAATCCTAAAAATATAAAAATAAAAACATAAATAAAGAAAATAAAACAAAAAACCAGAACAACACCAACAGTAAAGTGGAAACCACTACTAAACTATAAATAAATAAAAACTAAACTAGGAACAAGAATTTAAATAAACCTAAACAGATAAATCTAGAAGGGGATGGATGTCAAGCATAAATACATTTATTAAATCTAATAAAACTTCTAAACTAACTAAAATGACAAAATTGGTCAAGCAACCCAAAAGAAATAAAAACAGAACAGCAAAATAATAAGGAAGAAGCCATGACAAATTTTTGTGGGGCATTTTCTTGATTAAAGCAACTAAACAAGGTTCAAAATACACTTATTAATTAAGTGTTTGAAACCTAAAATACAAAAATATAAACTGGGAAGGAAAATGAACACTAGCTACACTTATTTATTACAAAGCATAAATCAAACTAAGCTAAGATCTACTACATTGCATAAATAAAACTATCTACCTACACTAATGTGGAGAGCACAGTGGTGCCTTCAAAACAGTAAAATAAACTAAAGTGTAGCTAGGTTACTGTTCAAGGGGGTGGGAGGTTATATTTATAGAGTATGATTAAGCCCTAGGCCCATTCAAGGCCCACCTGGTCGCCAAACAACTGCTTTGTCGCGGAACAAATTGGCTAGGGACAAAACACTTTTTAGCTCCAAGATGGCGCCCAGGAGGGGCCAGGAGTTGAAGTCCAGGAGGAAAGGACAAACATGTTTGTGCTTATGGGAGTTGAGGTCCTGGGACTTTGTGCGTATTTAGGCATGTGAGAAATTTCAAATGGGTGAGTGGAGCAAGTCACGTGAGCTGCCTGTCTCTTGCTTCAATTTTCTCTGTGTGTCGCGGTCGCGGTCCTTTGTCGCGGAACATTGTTCCGCGACAAAATTATTTGTCTTGATATTCCTCTCACAGTCGCGGAGCAATTTTTTGGTCGCGGAGCACTTGGTCGCGGAGTACCCTTCCGCGACAAATGTTTTAATTTTCTTCCTCTTCTTTTCTCTCTCTTTCATTTCTCATTCCAGTTTCTATCTTCTTCTCTCCAGTATTTTCTTCTTCTTCCTTCCTCTTGTTCTTCTTCCTCCATTTTCTTTATTTCTCTTTTCTTGCTCGTTCTTCTCTGTTCTTTCTTTTTCTTTAATTTTCTTTCTTCTCTCTTTCTCTTTCGTTTCTTTTCGATTTTCCAGTTTTCTCTCCAAGCTTCGTCTTCCTCCCTTCTCTATTTTCTTGTTGCTCCTGAAATTGGGGGTTGGGGATGGCGGCGACTGAGTTGGGTAGGGCTTGCGGCGGCGGCGAGTGGCGGAGCAGCGAGTGGTGGTGGTGGTGCGGCTGGAAGAGGGGAAAGGCGCCGGAGGTGGTGGCGTGGTGGCTCTGTGACTGTGTTGGTGGCGGATTTGGACGAAGGGGGCTGTAGTTGCAGTTTGGACGGAGGCGTGTTGGATTTTTGGGGTTTTGGTGGTTTTTGTGGTGGAGGGATGGCGGAGAAGGGGGGCTGCTGGAGGCTGAGGTGAGGGGCGGCTGCGCTGCCGGAGGGATGGCGGTGGTGACCGGAGCTAGGTGGTGATTGAGGATGGTGGTGCGGATGGTGCGGCAGTGGCTGGGCACCGGTGCTTGGTGGTTTGAGATGAGAATGGTCGGAAAAATGGTGGATGAGGTCGGAGGGGATGAGGAGGCGGCGGCGAGAGGCTGTTGGGTGAGGGCTCGCCGGAGCATCGCCGGAGCGGCGGCTGGCGGCGCCGGAAAGGTTTAGGGTAGGGTTAGGGTTTGAGTTTAGGGTTGGGCCAAGGGGATGATGTTGGGCTTTGGTGTTGGGCTTGAATAAATTTGGCTAATGGGGTGTGGGCTGGACTGAATTTTTTTGTTGGTGGGCTGTATTGATTTTGGACTGGACTCTTAAATCACTTGGACTTAATTAATTCACCTGCAATTTATTTAAATCAAAAGTGATTAGTGTATCAATTTATTTAAATAAGGCAGAAATTAGAAATAAAACTAAACATAGAAAAAAATAAATATATACATCAGAATATGAAAAATAATAATAATATAAGTGTATTTATTTTCACTTGATTATTTGGCTAGTGATTCGTTTAATGGACCCGTGTTCCACCGAACAAATATTACTAGACATAATTATCAAATATGGGATTTTTAATATTTTATCATTTTTTTGTATTTTTAATATGAAATTAATAAAAATAACAATATTTTTGTATTTTTCAATACCAGCTTATTATTTATACAAACTTGCATATATCTGTCAAATTCAACTGCTTTCTTATTTAAATAAGGCCGGAATGCGATCAAAATGTCCGTATTAGACACGGAAATAGATTGAAGATAATGGTCAATTTTGGCCATTATCAGTAATATGTAACAAGTAAAAGCATTCTCGGTAAATTGCAATAATGGATAAACTCAATCATGCATACTCAATCATGGGGCTGTTCCGAGGGTTGGGCGTGGGAAGCAGGGGACCAAAAATTTCTCATCTACAATACGCGGATGACACTATTATTTTTTGTGAAGGGGACTGGATCAGGTGCTACATATTAGGAGAGTGCTTCGGTGTCTGTCACTTGCCACAGGGCTTCGGATCAACTTTCGGAAAAGTAACATTCTCGGCATTAATTGTTCAGATGAAATGATTAAGGATGCGGCTAGCCTACTGGGGTGTGGAGTGGGATCCTGGCCTATGCGGTACCTAGGCATACCCATCGGGGGAAGGATTAACGGGGTAGAAGTTTGGAAGCCGATGTAGGAAAGGGTGGAGAAACGGCTTGCTGGATGGCAAGGGCAGCTGCTAACACAGGCCGGGCGGGTGTGTCTTATTAAATCAATAATGAGTAATATGCCAATGTATTTCCTTTCATTATTTAAGGTGCCTAGGTTAGTGGCTGAAAAACTGGAAATGATGAAACGAAGGTTTCTTTGGAATGAAAGAGAGGGGATGAGGAAAATGCATACAATTTCTTGGGAAAACATAAGCAGACATAAGGATGATGGAGGTCTTGGACTGAGGAGCACGGGTGATTTTAATTCATCTCTTCTGTTAAAGTGGCAATGGAGGTTTGGCCAAGAAAATTCACTATGGAAAACTATCATAGATGCCAAATATTATGGGGGAAATAGTCCTTTGATGCCTGAGCCTATCAAAAGCCGGTCTGTATGGGGAAGAATATGTGCCTCTTGGAAGGAGTTCCAAACCGAGAATCTTAGGAGTGGGCTGAGTATAGTGGTTGGGAATGGTCTTCGTACTCGCTTTTGGAAGGATGTATGGGTTGAGGAGGGTAGATCGCTGGAACAATTATTTCCCAGATTATTCACTTTGGCAGTTAATAAGGACGGGAAGATTGGGGAATTGGGAAAGTGGAATGGGTTTGAGTGGGAATGGTGTATTCAACTAAGACGAACTTTATTTGATTGGGAGGTAGAGGTGTGGAACAACATGTTGTCAATAATCAATAGGTTGAGGTTATGCAGGTATGTGGAGGACAAGGTAGTATGGTCCCTAGAAAGTAACGGGGTTCACCACGAAATCTTGTTGGAGGCGTGCTTCTGAGACGGGACCAGGTGACAGAGCTTGGTTATGGCGGATCTTGTGGAAAATAAAAGCTCCTATGAAGGCTAAACTATTAGTTTGGAAGTTGGCAAATAATGGGTTGCCAGTAAAGGAATTGCTCTTGAAGAGAGGTTGCATCCAGGTTAATAATGTGCGATGCCCATGCTGTGATCTGGAAATTGAAACGGTAGACCACTTATTCTGTCGGTGCGAGACTGTGGGGATGATTTGGAAGCAGGGTGCGGCGTGGTTTGATGTTGAGTGGGTTCCTCCAGGTGAGATAAAAATATTGTTGGATGGATGGATGGGAATTTGCTTATCAATAGGGAAAAGGGAGGTGTGGTGGCTAACTGGGTTGGCCATAATATGGACTATTTGGAAACATAGGAATGGTGTAATTTTCAACGGGCAAGATTTTGAAAAGAAGGTGATAATAGAAGAGATTCGATGGAGGGTTACAATGTGGAGGAAGATTGGTGTAAAAGGTCTCGACACGAGCGTGGGTGGGTGGGAATTGAGTTTCCTGCTGGACTAATACAGAACCATAGGGACAGGATCAAAATTCCTAGAACGGGGCTTGTTTGGGAAAGACCGGAGTCGGGGTGGTGGAAGATAAATACGGATGGCTCGTCACTCGGGAACCCAGGGCCTGCTGGGGTGGGAGGGGTCATTCGTAATGAAGAGGGTGAAATTATCTTTACTCTGTCTGACCATATTGGTGTGACAGATTCAACGGAAGCGGAGTTAACAGCTATAAGTCGTGTTTGCATGGCGCTCATCCGTGACCAAGGATTCCCGTTACCAAAATTAATTTTCGAATGCGATTCTTACAATGTTGTCAAATGGCTTAATGAGTTATGGGGGATTCCATGGCGATTCAGGAAGATCACTGGCCCTATAATGGAGGTGTCGTGTTTCGCTGGAGAAGTGCGGGTGCAACATATCTTACGAGAAAGAAATGGAATAGCTGATCAATTCGCAAAACAAGGAGCAGGGGGTGTCGGTCGGATTGAAGCATGGAATTGACTTGATTAAGCTTGGTTGATTTTGAAGTAAACTGGAAGGTGCCGGGTGTGGAATGGAGAATATTTTTTCTTGCAGGTACTCAAGAACGGGAGCGGGGAAGCTTAAGAGGATTATGCTGTACCATCCAGGATGTTAAGAAGATGGATACCACATGTTCAAAACGTGACTACCTCATCTTTGGCTAGTCTTGGGCTGCTTGAAGTCTGCTACCGAACCGATTGACTTTTACAATTGCTATGGGGAGTCATCTCAAATATTACCCGACAGTTGATGATGGTGTGCTTTAATAACGATGCTGCTGATGACGGTGTGCTGGTGATGAAGTCTTTTTGGAGTGCATTAGGTAGGTAATTGATGTTGTCTACTGTTGCTGCTGATGCTGCATAAAGCTACTGATGCTGATGCTCACGGAGGGGCTGGTGTTTCCCATGCGTGCCTTGAATGGTCGGGTACATACTCTTGAACTTGCTTTATTAGTCATATTGAGCCTACATTTATTCAGATGTAGTGCATTGGAAAGTAAAGGGCTCTCTGATTCCTCGTTTGCTCTCGTCTAACCCCACACTACCTTCTTACCTCCCTACCTTATAATTTTCCACCTTGTTCCAACACACGTCTTTTACTTTATCCCCCTACCTTGGCTCTTGTTTTACCATAGAATTTTCCATGGGTCTGAGGGTTGTCCAGGATATTTGCTTGAATCTCTACATGAAAATCTTGGCACTGATTTGGTGTGGCTGTGTTCCTATCAATATACGGAGTGAGCGGTCTACTGGGTTGGTTTTTGATTGTATATCCTAAGCTCAGCTGAGGATCGATTTTCGACTTCAGCTATCTGATTGTGGAAGCCCTGAGTTGAAAAAAAAATTTTAAAAAAAATATTAATAAAAAAAGAAGCAGAAAAAAAAAGATGAAAAAAAAAGAAAAAAAGAAAAAAAATAATAAAGAAAAAAAAATAAAGGGGGATTAGAGAAAAGAGGTGAATATGATTTGCAAGTTGGGACAGTTTTGTAAAAAGAGTCTGAGTCGGGTATTGGCTTACTGATTCTGATGTGAGTCTGGAGATTGGAATTCATATGTACAGTTTAGGAAGTATGTCAGTTTTTGAGAGTTGGCCCCGCGAATCGAATTTCTGTCTGCTCCAAATATTGTTGGTACCTCACCCATTATAGCCCGTTCATCCCTTTCCTTCCTTTAGTCTTGGTACCCACCTTGAACCTTATTCATTGTCCCTTTATTTTTGCGATGCGCTGGTTTGAGTATAATGTAGGGGAAGATGTGATTTAGTAGCATGTTTATGAGTGTGTCCTGTGACTTACAAATATATATGTTGCGGGAGTCTTTGTGATGCTGGTTTCATAAGATGGTTGTTCGAGATGGTTGTGGATAATATAATTCGAAGAGTGCAGATTTATGCTTATAGCTGCCAAAAAATGTGGAAAGGCTCTGAATTCGTTCGGATGACTAGAGGTCAGATGCAAAAGCCTGGTTTGGTGCAAACAGACTAATGCAGGTGTCTCAGGAGGTGCCAAAGTCGAGGAGTGGTATTGAATATTGAATACTGGAATGTCTTGAAGTGATCTGAGGACTGTATTTGCAACTCTGGTTTTGATAGCTTTGGGAGCAGTTGATTCCGTCTTTTTCCTTTGTTTTGCTGTGCAGTAGTGATGTAATCTATGGCTGTTATTTTATTTTGATCCAGACTGATTTAGTCGGAGTAGTGGTGCTGTTTTAATGTTGTTGGTTTATGGTCGGATGTGTACTAACCAACTGATGGCCATTGCCTCGGTTGCTAATGAAGAAACTTTCCCCTAAAAAAAAAAAACAAGTAAAAGTATTATTTTGTGTGTTTATGAATTTTGCAAGTTAATTAATACTCCCCATATTCAAAAAATTCTAACGATTCTTGTTTTTACACAATTCAATACACATTTTTAAAGAATAATATCTCAAATTTTATAAAGTAAAGAATTGTAAAACTTTAATATCATAAAAATACGTGATTAGACGAATCTAACAATATCTCATTTGACTATGTTTTATCTTGTGTAACTGTGTGAAAAAATCGAATCAAAATCACTCAATAAATAGTGTTTATTATGCCAACGTTAGGTTGTTAAAATACGGAGGAAGTATAATACAGTACAAAAACATCACAATTAAAAATATTTCCACATATATACATATTTTTTTTTATACATCATACATAAGGAATACAAGTTCTTAAACTTAAAATTAAAGAAAAAAAAGTTACTTTGATCCCAAATCATAAAATACTACAAAAATTTTATGCATTTAAGAGGGTATGATCGTATGATCGTAGAAGCGTTTGAGGGAGTATGACCATAAGATCGTAACATTCTACTATCAGGATCGGGATCTTATTAATTTTAAGATCCTACAAGGATCGGAATCGTTTTAGAGAGGTGTGATCGTAAAATCGTAAGATTCTAAGATCAGGATCAGGATCTTAACAACTCTGTAAAACCCTTTTCACCGGTCATGAATACAAATTGGATCAAACCCGGTCCAATTTTCATTAACCTCATTGAGTAAGCCCGCGCGTAGTTTCATTGGGCGATTGCACCTCACACAGCCCATTTTTTCGTTGACTTGGTCAATTTGGCCTAAAAATCAGCCCGAATTCCTTATGGTGGCCTAAATTTAAAATTCAATTATTGGTGGCCCTAAAATGAATTACATGCCTATTGATGGCCCAAAAAATCTTTAACTCAATTTAGGCCAAAAATCCTTATCGTGGCCCATTTTCATAAATCAAAATATTAAGATTCAAGGCCTATAAATGGAATGGACTCTTCCTAATGGCCTAAAAAAGTCAGGGAGCCTTAGAGTGGGAAAAAAATCCCTTTAGTCCCATAAGTTTTTGAATTTCCAAAACCATCCCACAAATATCGAATTAGACGAACCCGTCTCATAACTACCCTAATCATCGCCGAATCCGTTCATGAACCGATTTTTCGCTAATCATCGCCGAACCCGTGTCATAACTTCCCTAATGGAGGGATGGGTTCGGTAATGATTAGGGTAGTTATGGGACGGGTTCAGCAATGATTAGCGAAAAAACTGGGTTCATAGACGGGTTCGGCTATAGTTAGGATAGTTATGAGACGAATTTGTTTGATTCGATATTTGTGAGATTGTTTTGGAAATTTTTTTAAATTATGGGACAATATGGATTTTTTTTTCTCTTAGAGTGTGAGCCACCCTCAAAACTTTTAGTAGGGTCAAAACCCCACTCCTCAATCTCTTTAGAAAAAGCACATACTTTTAAAATCTTAATAACTAATCTAACCACAGAAACCACATGGCATTTACCACGTTCTTGATATGTAGTTTACCACCTTAGAGCTATAGCGGTTACCACCGACAACATATTCCGCTTACCACGTTTTCATCCGATGGATAAGCACCACCATTGGAATTAGTTGTTTACCACAATTATGCAAGTGATGTTGCCACGTACACCTTGAGTGATTCACCACTCTATACCAATCAGGTTTACCACAAAAACCACATGATATTTACCACGTTCTTAGTATGTGGTTTACCACCTACACTACAAGAAAATACGGGAATGCCGACTGGGTTTTCCGACCGACAACATGCGGTCGGCACCGCATTCCTGATCCCACGAGGTGGTCGGGAAAAAATAGCCATTGGTGCATCGGGGGAGTAATCGCCGACCAAGTTGCCGACCCCCGTAAATGTGGTCGGGGTTGCCAACCGCAAATGCGGTAGGTACCCTAGGGCATTAAATCATCCCCAAATTCGGTGTAAACGCGAATTACACCAAAACAACCCCGCATTCCCCATTTTTAGTCCCCTCCTTTCACCGGCGCCCTCCGACCCCCAGTCCCGACTAACAGCCTCCGCCGACTACCGCCGCCGACCACGGCCCCTCCGACGAGCCCTTCACTCGGCGCAACATTCGAGCAACTTAGGGGTGCGTTTGTATTCGATCCCGCCCTCTACTATCTCCTCTGCAGGGCGCCGCCGTCGTCCTCTGTCCTCCCTCGAGCCGCCGGTCACCGCGCATTCCAGGCCGAGCCACCCCCAAGAACGCCTCGACCCGCAGCACCTCCTCCATTGTGCAACTTCAACCGATTAAACACTCGAACAAGGTATTTGATTGCACAATATTTCTCCCGTAACCTATTCGACTGTTCTCTTATTTACTGTATTCCAATGTGTATTCGATTGGTGTTCTCGAATTTTTTTTGTGAAATTTTTTTCCCCTACTAGGCAGCCGCGGCATCCTGTTCAGTTTTTTTTTTAAGTTGTTGGTTATTGTAATCTCCTCTTTGCAATCCTTTATGTTGTTGTAATTGGTGCTTGAAATATATTTTGCAACAATGAATTCGAGATATTCGATTGAGTATTGTTAGTGAAGTTAAAGTAGATATATTGTTAGGAAAATATAAAACGATTTTGAATGATCTTCTAACAACAAAGGGAATGATCTACCTTGTGTTCCTTATCAAAATTCATCAAAACAATTAAATTTTAGCATGAAGAAAACTGGCAGATTTCTATTTTGGCGTATTCCGAATTCAATTTTTGGAGTCTTGATTGTCTGGGCGCGTATTCGGATTCCTCTCGCCGGGTAGATGAATTTTCATATATGATATGCTCAATTTGGACCTCGTATGAGAAAGTTAAGTCGTTTTGAAGTTTATGCATTGTTCTTGTTGAATTTTGTGGCTTCTTTGATATGATGTAGTCATATGTAGTGTTGGAATTGGATTAAACTTTCTTGGATGTTCTATTCGACGTGTTTTTATGCTTTTTCAGTGGTTAAACAATATGGATCGATTGGATGTTGTATTATTTTCGATTCTTTCTTTATTTTGGAGTTGGGTAAATCGGTCGTATGTTATTGTAGTTATGGTAGTTTTTCAATTTTCGATTGCTACACGGCTAAGTTGGTAGTTACGGATGTTGTATTTGTATAAACTGGATCTAGTATTATTTTTTCCACCTGCTAATTTCGAATATTGCATTATCAGACACACTTGGGAACTACTTTGGAAAGCAATATCCAACGCAACGGGCGATCTGCATCGATCTCTTGCAGAGCAAGGTAATATAATTTGATCTATATGCATTAAATCTACTATAAGAATTTATAAGATTTTGTAAGTTTCATGGTTTGTTTGCATTAAATCCACTTATTTTTATTTTTCTTTATATAATATTCAATTTGTGGGATTTGATTTTCTTAAAGGTTATTACTGACAGTGGTTCGAGATTTGTTTGAACCTCTGTATTTCTAGATGCAATTCTTAAAAGATTATAATAATTTATTATAAAAGATTATAAAAGATTTTTTATTAGTATGATAATTCATAATGTTTTTAAAATAAAAAACGAGTATCAATAGAAATGTCATCCTGTTGACAGATGTTTTAAAAGGTTTTTCAAGTAAGAAACGAGTATCAATTGACTATACACCCTATAGATGATAATTCAGTCGCCATGATTTGATGAAGCATATGAGTGATCAATAATATCCAAGTTGTAAATAATTCTTTGATGAAAGCATGTTGTATATAATTTAGGGACGTATTGCCATATTTGTAGGTATGGACCGAAGTTGGATGTACCGCTCCCGACGTAGTATTGGCGAACTAACACCTGAATTTAAGAATGGAGTAAAATTATTTTTGGAGGTGTCTTATCAAAACCCAGATGTCGATAGAGCACAGGGAAGACTAAGGTGTTCGTGTAGTAGATGTAGGAATAAATGTTATCTGTCTGATGATGACATCAAATATCATTTATACCGTGATGGCTTTGTTCCGAACTAAAGGTGGACGTGTCACGGAGAGCCACACCAATTTAGTCGCGATTACGATACCGATGTGGCGCCTGCATCAGTGTCCGCACGTGACAATGATTACATACAAATGGTGTGCGGGCGAATGGGAATTGGTATTCCCGACAGAATACCGCCTGAAGATAATGATGAACCGAGGCCACCCGAGGAGCCTAATGCACAAGAGAAATTGTTCTTTCGTATGTTGGAGGCGGCAGACAAAGATTTGTGGTCTGTGTAATACCCGGGATTTTTATCGACGTCCAAAGGAATAAAATTTATCTCTTAATCCAATCAAGGTCGAAATATCTCCGAGAAGAAGAAAATAATTTATCACAATAAATTATTGCTCGGAAATGAAACGCTGATAGATTCAAAAATTTTTCAAAATGGAATAAAAGAGGAAAAGGAAGCCCGAAGACATACCATGAATCGAGTCAAAAGAATTGGAATTAAATTCAAGAAAGAAAAGAACTTTAATTCCAGGAACCCGTGAAGTCGGAAATAATTTAATTAGATAAATTGTTGCACGGGAGTCAAAAGACGACGAATTAGAAGCCGACGAATCCAAACGAGACGGACTCCAGATTTCGAATACATGATTAATTCGAGACGAGATAAATTTAAGATAAGAATTTATAATCCGAGAATGACCCGAAAAATCGAGCCCGAAAATGTAGGAGCACAGAAGTCCGAAAGAGAGGAGAAAAGGCCCGACGGGATCGCACGGCCCAGTCCGAACGCACGGCCCAGACCAGGCCGCGCGCCCGCCGCGCGCCCGTTGGCCTAACACCACGCCACCACCGCGCCAGTGCAGCAGCAGCTGCCAACTTGCCCGATTTCGGTGATTTCTTGCCAAAATTTACGACCCCGACTTTGGAAACTTGATTCCAGCCGAGGGAAATGCAATAAGGCCGAGAATTGGCTGCTCCCTATCCAACTTTTCAGTCTCCAAACCCTTTTCTTCATCTTAAACTCTCCCAAAACCGAAAACACAAGTTCTTCACTTTCCGACGACCTTCCGACGACTTTCCGGCGACCGAATCCGACCGAGAAAGTGTTTAGATCAAGGACTTCAGGCTTTAGATTATTGGAAGAACAAATCGACTTGAGGAGATTCGTTCGTGACATCCCGTGGATTCCGGACGACCCCGTGACCTCCTAGACATCATCCCCACTGTAAGTTAATGCTTACTTGGTTTTGGGTGACTTAAAATGCAACCAAACATAGGGATTTAATAACTCTAAAATCTGTCAACACGAAAAACCCCCGGCGCAGCATTTTGGTGCGAATTGTTCGAACCCTTAAAACTGCTCAAACGGAAAAACTCAAAACATGAAAAACATTCCTAAGACATAGATCTAGTTCGTATAAAATTTTCATAATTTTTCATTGTGTTTTGATATCCAAAAACGACCTCCAACAAACCTGCCTTAAAAGTTGAACTTGAAACTGTGACAGATTTGAAATCGGACTAAAACCCCTGCTTCAAGAGTTCAAACCGAAAAACTTAAAACTAGACTTTTGATTCTAACACATTAATCTATGTTGTGTAAAAATTTCAGCCATTTTTATCAAAGTTTGCTATCCCAAAACGAACCGAACATAAACTGCGGTGTGAAACTTTTTGAAACTTGGACAGTGCAACGGTCCGAACTTGATGAGCATGTTTCTATATTTTCTAGTCCGAATTGACCTTTACAATCTAAATGAAAGTTGTAGGAAATCATATCTTGTATGTGCATATAAAATTTCAGAATTTTTGGAGTCCATTTGATATGTTAAAAAGTCGAACCTTTGAACGGTGTCGAATCTGAAACCTGACAGCATACTACTTATGTGAAAGACTTGATTTTTGACTCGTTTCCTTAACCCGGATCGAGAAACTTAAAATACGAAACTTGTTCGTCTCTGTGTTTTCGAGTTACCGGTGAAAGTTTAGAATTTTCGGGCTTAAAATGAATTTTTAAATAATTATGGAGTAAGACAGCGACTTGTGTAAGTTATATTTTGAGAAACTTGTGAAACTTGCGAAATGTGTTCTTACCTTGCGGGTTTGATTCCCCAAGGGCGATTGTATGTTTTCATGCGGGTTCGATTCCCCAGGATGTGTGTTGATTCCTATGGGTTCAATTCCCTAGGATGTATTTGAGTTCTTGCGGGTTTGATTCCCCAAGGGAGATTGTATGTTTTCCTGCGGGTTCGATTCCCCAGGACGTGTGTTGATTCCTACGGGTTTAATTCCCTAGGATGCGTTTAAATTCTTGCGGGTTTATTTCCCCGAGAATAAATTATACTAGATCATATCGAACAAAAGTGAAAGAGTGAAATCCTTGAAATACCAAATCCTGAAATCATGAGAAAATTTAGAGACTTGAATATTTTCTTTGTTTAAATTATGCCTTGCAAATTATTTTACCATGTAAGTTGAATTATGATCACGTGGAAATCATTGTTTTAAATTATACCATTTATTTATTAATGGATGATTAACTTAAATTTTGCATTACCTACAAGCATGTTTTTATTAAAATTAATTAAAGGCTTTGAAACCCCTAAATCATGCTAGGTGTTAACTTTTTTTTTTTTTGAGGGAAGGAATTTTCCATTCATACGTCCAAAAATATGAGTTCCACTACAACACATTCTCATCTTGACTGACTAACGCACTATCCAAGACCGACTACTACCAACCACATCAACTGCATGAAATAACAACCGTAAAAAAAAACAACCAGGAACACTTTGATCCTAGATTTACTGAAGCCGAGCCACTTCATGAAATGTCAACAAAAATTACACTCCATACGCAGCATCTTCCATGTCCAAAAGTAACAACAAAGGCAGCAGCACACAACAGCAGCAACAGACCAGATTTACATCACCACCAAACAACATGTTTGCAAGTTCGAAGGGCAATATGCAGGCAGCAGCACACAACAGCAGCAACAGACCAGATTTACATCACCACCAAAACAACATGTTTGCAAGTTCGAAGGGCAATATGCAGCGTCATATCAAACGCCCTCATGAAATAACTATTGATGTTACCTCTCCATTACAGCAGGAGCAATTTGATTTATGAGTCAATTAAACAAACCTAAAAGCTTGCTATACATACAACCCTTTCCTGCAAACCTTACAACTCCAATGCACCGATTCGAATAGGTAGAAAAAATTGAAAAACAAGGACAAAAACCGGATGTAGCTAGGTGGGTAGGCCGAAACAAGGAATAGATGGAACAGCTATGGTGATCTCAGTAAGAAACAATGTGTATTGCAGCCATAAAACTAGACCATTTCCAACCAAAAAAAGACCAAACAAATCAAGAAACTCCTGGCTTTCCGTAACCCATCCCATTTCATATCAATAGCAACAATCCCATGTTCCACCATATATTCCTTCTATTGCATGATACTTTTCTTTTCTACTTTTTTTTTTCTTCTCTACTTCTTTTTTGTTTTTTTTCTTTCTTTTTTTTTTCTTTTTTCTCTCTCTTTTTTTTTTCCAATAACAGACACCTCACGACAACGCACCAGGAGACTTGGCACCCAAAAGCTCTCAGCCTAATCAATAACAGACCAAGATCACCAAACTGAAAGTAAAGATCAAGAAGGAGACCGGAATAACGAGAGACAAAAATGGATTTGAGGAAAGGTGAGATTTATCAATAGGGCATTCAGATATGAGGATTGAAAAGCTTGTGTCGATGAATCAAAATGGTTAATCAAAGTGAGAAAAAGGAGGAGAGGGGAGAATAATAGCTTAGCAAGGTGTACCTAACGACCATATCCTTATCAATGCACTGGGGTGGATAGATGCAATCTCAAGGTGAATGATAAGCAAGCTTTAGGTTGTCTATTTGAACTTCACAAATACATTCATCAAGAAACATGAGAGGTACCTTGTGACTTCCATTTTTCAATGTTAAAACAGCATCAATCGTAGATCGACAGTGTACATGTGATCCGCTCCAAAACAAAACGGCATCGTCCTCTTTGCAACTTCATAGCATTGTATTCCACCATCTACCCGAGTAGTCAGCAGTAACATTAATAAAAAAACATTTAACTTTGAGCACATCGATAAGCACCAGCAGCATCAAATTTCATCCACACCTGTTCAAAAAGAATCAAAGAGAAAAACATAAGAGAGTTACAATACCAAGACCCCCCCAGTGTCCCAACCTCCTCACAGTTCAACCAAGGTTCACCCTCTACTTTATTACCTCCTCGAATCCAACACCACCCTATCCCTTTTCCTTATATAGATTACCTCACCCAAAGAAATGTCCCCCCATCAAGATAAAAACTCAACTCTGGCCGGATAGAGATTATCCTCGCTCAAGCAAGACCACTCAGATCGAAATACAATCCAAACAAGAAACGAAACCCAGTTGACAGAAACTAGTACCAACATTCAATTTTTTGGCTGCACCCATCCCTATAACCAGCCCTCGATGCTTCCTTCTTTGGCTGCACCCCGCCTTGCCCACATGTCCGCAAGATCATTCTTCTCCCTCAATATGTGTTGAGCCTTAACTACTCCTCCACAGTTGAAAATAGCCAGAATAGGGGCCAGATATTTATATAGTCTCCAAGGCGTTTTATCCGGGTTTAATAACCAGCTTACCACATTAATTGAGTCACTTTCGAACATCAGCTTAGGCATGGGGAAGCCCTGGTCTCTTACTAACGCAGCACATACCCTGGACACGGCTACAATCTCTGCTTCATTCGAGTCCTTCCATCCAATATGGTCCGAAAGAACAAAGATAACCTCTCCTTTATCATTACGGATGACCCCTCCCACTCCGCCCGGACCCGGGTTCCCTAACGATGAACCGTCCGTATTGATTTTCCACCAACCCTCTACAGGACGCTCCCAAACAAGCCCAAGTCGTTTCGCCCTTCCCCTCTGAACAACCTGCCTTATTAAGTTCCCCGGAAAACTATCCTCCAGACGGAGGATATTAACCATCTGCCCTCCATCCTGGGCTTGCCACCAAAGTCCCACTTTCCATTTAACCAATTCCGCTGTAGATTTCCAGTCATAGTTTACGCCTTTAAAAGCAGCATCGTTTCGAATTTTCCACACAGACGAAATGATGGCGACCCCTGTGAGTATCCAGACTTCTCTCAATCCCTTCCTTAGCTTAGTGTCGAACCACCACTTCAAAAGGTTGGATGTGTTTCCAGGGATAGTCCAAGAAATTCCAAACCATTTTACTCCTTCATACCAAAGCCTGCTAACCCCCACACACCTACAGAAAAGGTGGTCCATCGACTCAGTTTCATCACCACAGCATGGACAGGATGAACAATTCATTGGCAAGCAATTTCTTTTGGCCAGAGTCTCCCTAACCGGGAGTGCATGATTGAGAATTTTCCAAATCAAGATTCTATCTTTCATTGGACAGTTAATTTTCCAGAGAATTTTCCACATCCATTCCCTATTTTCCCCTTCTTGACCTGAGATGAGTTTCCAACAAGACTGGACCGAGAATTGGCCGCTCCCCTCTTCAATCCACTGAACTCTGTCCTCCAAAAATCTGTTTAGGCTCTGATTTTCAAGAACATTCAAAAATTCATACCACACCCCTATCTCCCAATTAAACAGCGGTCTCCTCAGTCTAACTTCCCATACCCATTCCAACCCACTCCAACTTCCAAATTCACAAATTCGACCTTCCCTATTCACTGCAAGTGCAAAGATCCTGGGGAAAGTCTCCCTCAACGTCAGACCTCCTGCCACCCATCGATCAGACCAAAAGCTAGCCTTGCCCCCATTCCCTACCCGAACTACAAACCGACTTCCTTGACTGAATGACCCCGGATGATCCCATTGACTGCATATTTTCCCCCAAGTCGACCTACCCGGCTTTGCCGATGGAATTAAAGGGGATTGACCCCCATAATATTTAGCATCAATTACCTGTTTCCACAGTCCATTCTCCACTCCGAATCTCCATCTCCACTTTAACATGAGTGCCTCATTAAATCGATCCGACTTCCATATTCCTAGCCCCCCTGCATCCTTAGGAGCACAAATAGAATCCCAATTAATTGTGTGAAGCCTTCTCGAACCGTCCCACTCATTCCAAAAAAACCTCCTCTTGAGTAATTCTAATCTGTCTGCCACCACTCTAGGCACTTTGAACATCGACAGGTAGTAAACTGGGAGGCTAGACATAACCGATTTAATTAGGCATAGCCTACCAGCTTGAGACAAGAGCCTCCCTTTCCACCCCGCTAACCTTCTCTCCACCTTTTCCAGTACCGGTTGCCAAATAGCTACACCATTAATCCGACCTCCAATTGGGATCCCAAGATACGTCATAGGCCAGCATCCAACTCCGCACCCAAGTACTTGCGCGGCTTCTGTTGTTAACTCCTCTGAGCAATTAATTCCATACATCTTACTCTTCGTAAGGTTTATTTTCAGCCCCGTTGCCAGAGCAAGGCACCTCAATATCCTCTTAACCACTAGTGCTTGCGATAGGTCTCCTTCACAAAAGATAATGGTCATCCGCGTATTGGAGGTGTGAGATGACCGGCCCATTACCCACCGCTGCCAGGCCCCGGATCAGACTTAGCTCTACAGCCCGATTCATAAGCTTGTTGAAGATTTCTGCCACTAAAAGGAAAAGGTAGGGAGATAGTGGGTCGCCTTGTCGGAGACCCTTTTGCAATTGGAAAAATTTGGTAGGGGAGCCATTGATCAAGACTGCGGCCTCGGCTGACTTAACACAGGCCCTAACCCACCTAATCCACCTTTCATCAAAATTCATCGCTTCAAGCACCCGGAACAGAACCTCCCATGAAATGTTGTCATATGCCTTGGCAAAGTCCAGCTTGATAACGAAACCTCTTCTCCCGGCTATTTGGTTTGAGTGGATCACTTCGGAGGCTACCAAAACCCCATCCAAAATTTGACGACCCTTAACGAAGGCCATTTGAGATGGTCCCACCACCTTTCCTATCACCTCCTTTAATCTGGTTGCCAGGTCCTTTGTGACGATTTTGAAGACGCTTCCTATTAATGATATTGGCCGGAAATCCCCAACCTCGATTGGGTTATCAACCTTAGGGATCAAGGTGATATACGACTTCCCAATGTTCCTAGGAAGGGTACCGTCAGTCTCCAGGCCTCTAAAAATCTCAACCAAGTCAGATTTTATGACATCCCAATATTTTTTGTAAAAATCTATATTGAACCCGTCTGGTCCAGGGGCCCTGTTGCCATCGCAACTCCACACCGCAGTGCGAATCTCATCCTCAGTGAAGCTCCTAACCAGCTCTTTCCTTTCCCCCTCATCTATCCTCGACAACCCAATATTTTCGATGCTATAAATTTCTGCTTCCTGTCTGGCAAATAGTGCTTTAAAAACTGAGAAAATACCTTCCTTCACCGCCCGTGGCTCCTCTATCATATCTCCGTTGATTTTTATAGCGCTAATAAAACCCCTGCGTTTATTAAAGGATGAGACGGCATGGAAAAACTTGGTATTTAGGTCCCCCTCCCTGATCCACCGGATTCTGGACTTCTGGAACCATCTGCGCTCCTCGGCCAGCAAGAGCCTCCTTAACTCTCTCTTTTTCATATCCCAGTTTGCCCTGACCTCCTCACCCCCTACACCGCTCTGCACTAACTCTCCAGCTTCCTCAACTTCAACTTCCATTCTCTGGATACAATCCTCCAGGTCGGCGGCCCCATAACCTTTCCACCCTTTAATTTTGTTCTTCAGCTCTTGAAGCCTGCCAACCAGCCTACAACCACTCCCGCCCCCCCCTGACATCCAAGCCTCTCTAACTATGTCTGAAAATCCTTCGACGTCCATCCAGTAGCTATAGAAACGGAACGGTTTTGGGCCCCACGAGTTTTCCACTATCTCAAGGCTGACCGGGAAATGGTCGGATAGTACAGTCTCACATCGCTTTTGAATCATAGTCCTACTCAAACACAGCCAACCAGGGGATAACAAGAAGCGATCAAGTCTACTACATGCCCTTCCACCCCTACCTATCCATGTGTAACGACCACCCACCATAGGTAAGTCCACCAGTCCCAGCTGATCAATCATGTTTCTAAACTCTCTAATCGATCCATTATCATCACTAGCCCCTACCCTTTCCTCTGCATGCCCGACTGCATTGAAATTGCCAGAGATGCACCACAGTTCTCCGTTTTGTGTGTTACACTTTTGATTGAGCATGTTCCAGAAAGCTGCCCTCTCGCCCCTGTCATTAGGCGCATGGATGTTCAGCCAGTTGATCACTCCCTCCACCCCCCCTAAACTCTCCTCTTAGCCAAATGAAATTGTGCTCTTGCTCAACTACACTGAGGTTCACCCGACTTGCTTCCCATATCACCAACAGACCTCCTGCGTTCCCGTTAGCCGGTTGGAATCGAAATTCACAACCTCTCGATCCCCATATCCTATAGACCAACCTCTCCTTTATTTCACCCATCTTAGTTTCTTGAAAATTCACTACTAATGGTTTATACTTCTTGCAAAAACGAGTTATTTCCCTCCGCCGAACACCCCCATTTAATCCCCGCAAATTACATGAGATCAATCGCATCATAACCTTATCTACACAACACACCACCATCTAACGCCGACTTTACAGTTCCTTCAGAACCATCTCCCTAACTTTGCTAGCAGCAGCTACTTTGCTACCCAATAATCCCAACCCCAGCTTGTTAGCAAGGCTTAACGTCTCTCCCACTTCCGACAAGTCAAGAAGCTTAACTCCGTCCTTCATCCTTACTGTAGTGAATTGCAACGGCGCAAAGCATTCTCTCGGCCTATCCTTCCCATATTTGCCTTTATTGTGTTTGTCCCGTATCCCTATTCTAGCTTTCTTACCCTTCAATCGACTGCTGCGTTTGGGTCCTCTCCTCGCCTCGACTACCTTTGCCATAGCCATTTCAATTTCCTGAAAAGCTTGTGGAATCTCGTCCCCAATCGTCTCCTCCCCCGCGATTTGCCCATCCAATTCAAGCATCAAACCCCCTGCCTCGGCAGGCGCCTCCGAGGAACGACCCATTCCCTCCCTATCGTCCTCTGCATACTCACCAATACACCCCGTCATTTTAACGCTACCCTCCTCAGGGGATTCCGATGTGGGTTCTTTTCTGCAGGAGTCACGCCCCGCCTCCCTCAGTCCCTGAGCCCCTGTGGCTGGTGTGTTATCTAAGTCGCTAACACCGCTTTGAGGAATTTGGGCCTTTCCTAAATCAGCCACCGGGATCCGAGCTGGGCCGTGGCCCAAATCACTGGATTTCTGGAAGTTCACCTCCGCCTCTACATCTGTATAACCGTCCCCTTGTCCGGGCCCATAGCTCTCCTCAACCTGGGCCTGGCCCATCAACCTGCCAGCTGTTTTATTAATTTTATCTTGGGTAGGATGCACGCACGCCTCTACTTCTGCATGATTAAGAATAGCCGCCTCAATCAAGTTTTTGTTTCCCCCATGCACCGCCCATTGCGAAGGTTGGAGTTCCCCAGATGTCTGAGTCCGGGAGTAGCCGTCTTCCGTCTCCTTCAGCGCGCCCCCTGATGTCACCTTCTCCGGTACCTTTTCCGGGCGGCCATTCCCCCCCTCCACCCCATGAACATCTTCTACCACAACCGATTCACAGTAGTTGGTAATAAATCGAACAGTCGACACCTCATTTCCTACTTGTATCTTCATTTCCGAGGGGCACTGGCCTGGCTCCTTCAAAGCAACTAGCAGTTTGGCCCTATCCAGCCTCTTAGTTTCTCTCATATCACCATCTACGTTCAACACCCTCCCCCAACCATTCACCATCTTTTGGAAATTCTCCTCACTCCACAATATTATTGGTAACCCAAAGACATAGACCCAAACGAGTTGTGATCTGACCACAGCTTCTCGTGCCCATTTCCTCTTCCACTCGATGTAGGTGTGATCTCTACCGTCCCTTAGAAAAGCGTCTCGGCTCTCAGGGTTATTGAACACTGCCATAAAAGTTAAGCCTCCTCCATATAGAAAATCTTCACACCCTCCATGCTCCCTGTATAGCCATTCCTGGAAATCAGCAATCGACTCAAGCTTCCACAATTTAACAATGGCCGATCTGTCAAGCCATTCTTGGTTTTGATTTACTTCCTCCAGCTTAACCACGCCCACTTTTTTAGATAGATCCAAAACTCTACTTCCTCGGATAACCTCAGCGTACGATCTCTCGTCTCTCAAAGCCCCGTTATAGCTCCATTGTTTGCTACCCATCCTCCTGTCTCCGCTAGACCCCCTGCTCGTGCCTGCTTCCCTATTTGCATTGGGTTTCCCAGCGTTCATACCAAAGCCCATCCTGCTTGGACGAGCCCAGCTTGCCCGTAACGTTCTCCCCATAAAAGGATGGTTGGTCATCTTCTTAATGACCGTATCTGCCACCTCCCTATTCAAGAATCTGAAGAAGCCAAACTTGTGACCTTCTTTCGGCCATTGTCTTTTAGGGATGAACCAATCTCTTACCCTTGCCACCCTATCCACTTCTCTAAGAATACAACTACTCGAAGCTGCCACCGGCATGTTCCCAATGTAGACTCCATACAGCTTCTCTCTATAGTAGGGTCTTCCTCCATTCACATTATTTCTGAGCCTTCCTGTCCCCGGCTGGCCCTCTTCCACCACCGTCCTCGCCTTCCTCGCCGTCCTCCAAGCCATCTTTTCTCCCTAAACCCTCAAAAGGTTTTAATAATATATAGATTGGACTAGATAGTCATGCTAGGTGTTAACTTACTCAGCACATTTGCTGACCCAAACCGTTTTCCCATTTTCTTTCAGAGTATGAAGATTATGCATCATCATATGCATACATGGGTACATTTGGGGAAATCTCTATTTTAAATTCCTGCATTTAGTTACGACTTGCATGAACGGGCCTGTTTAACCCGTGTTTTGGCCATGTCGGCCCTATATTTAAATTCCGCTGCTATACATGTATTAAAATACTATTCTCCGCTGCAACTTTGATATTATTAATTTTAAGTTATATTACAATGGGCTGTTTGAATGTTTTAAATTCTGAAAAAACATAGCCTTGCATCTCTTTAGCAATCTCGGAGAAACCGTGTCTTGCTAGGGGGTGTGGCGGTGGCATCCCGGCCTGGGTTATCAAATCCGGGGTGTTACAGTCTGGATGCAAGAAAATGACCCTTTTGTCAACTATTGCTAGGTTAATGAATATTAAGGCCGAACACAACCTTTCGGAGAGGTCCTTCGATACTTTGTGCCAACTCATTCTTGATACACTCCCTAAGATAATGCTATGGTTAAAAAATTTTACGAGGCGAAGAAACTACTTGAGGATTGGAGTTTCCTGTTCAGAAAATTGATTGTTGTGATAAAGGGTGTATGTTATTTTGGCGCGCAGCCTTAGATAAATGTAGGTTCTGTGATGAGCCTCGGTATAGAGAAACAAATTCGAATTCAAGAATTGGACGCAAATACATGTTCTATTTTTCCACTTAAAAACAGACTTAAGAGATTTTATGCATCGGAGGCCACTGCGAAGCATATGACGTGGCATGTAGGACATCATCATGGGTCGTCCGGGGAGATGTGCCACCCCTGTGACTCGAAGGCATGGAAGCACTTTGATACAGTATATCCAGAATTTGGTACGAAGGGCCGGCATGTCCGATTGGGCTTATGTATGGATGGTTCTCCGCCGTTTGGTCAATCGGGCTCTCAATACTCATGCTGGCCAGTCATCATAACACCTTACAACCTCCTTCCTGATATGTGTATGAAGGATATATATATGTTCCTGACATGCATAATTCCTGGGAAATCAAGCCCAAAGCAAAGGATAGATGTGTATTTACAGCCCCTAATCGACGAGCTATTGGAGTTGTCGGATGTTGGGATCACAACATACGACACATTTTCTAAACAAAACTTTTAGATGAAGGCGGCTTTGATGTGGACGATTGGAGATTTCCCGGCGTATGCTATGTTGTCGGGTTGGAGCACTTATGGTAAAACTGCATGCCCAGTTTATATGGAAGAAACATAATCTATAAGGCTTAAAAAGGGTGGGAAAAAATCATGGTTTGATGCGCACAGGAGGTTCCTCCCCTCTAGTCATCCTTTTAGAATCGATCAGTCCAAATTCAAGAAGGATCAGGAGGAGCATGGAATGCCACCGAGTCATAGGAGTGGTGAAGAAGTCTTGGAGGATATAGAAATGCATGGCTTACGGTGTGTAACTGAATTAGGACGAGAGGAAGAGAATAGAATAATAAGCCAGACGTGTGGATGGAAAAAGAGGAGTATATTCTAGGATCTACCTTATTGGGAGACGAATTTGGTTTGACACAACTTGGATGTCATGCACATTAAGAAGAATATGTTTGAAAATGTGTTCAATACTGTCGTGGACATGCAGGGGAAGACTAAGGTTAATGCAAAAGCACGTGAGAACATTGTGACCTTGTGTAAACAGTCCCGAATTGCATAAGGACCCTCGTATAGGGAAATATCAAAAGGTAGTGTATACAATGGACAAGGACAAGAGGGATGTGTTTTTGAAATGGGTTGGGTTGCATGTTTAAAATTTCCTGATGGTTGTGTATCCAACCTAGTAAATGCGTAGACATGAACAAGCATCGAATGTTTGGCATGAAAAGTCATGACTGCCATATTTTCTTACAATGTCTTCTACCGATTTGATGGCGGGAGCTACTTCCTAAGAGTGTGTGGGAACCTATAACAGAATTGAGCAATGTTTTTCGGACCTAACAACGAAGATTCTGAAAGTTTCGGATCTTGATATACTGGCCATAGATATTCCAGTAGTTCTGTATAAGTTGGAGACAATCTTCCCGCCATCCTTCTTCGATTGTATGGAACATCTACCTATAGACCTACCTTACGAAGCTAGCCTTGCCGGTCCCATTCAGTTCAGATGGATGTACCCGTATAAAATGTATAATTTAAATATTGTCTTTAACTTAAATATATTAAGTATTTTATTTTACTTGTTCATTCGGAAAACTGATTTCCCCATGCTCTGTTAGATATCTCAATCGACTGAAGCGAACCGTGCACAACAAGGCACATGTGGAAGGTAGCATCTGCAATGCATATATGGTGCGCGAGGCCTCGATTTTCTGCTCTTATTACTTTGAGAAGTATGTATTCACTCGCGAGAGGAATGTGCCAAGGAACGATGATGTAGTCTCAATTCCCTACGATGAATGCCTTCCAAGTGTTTTCAAATATGCGGGTCGTGCCCAAGGAAAGTCCAAGAAGAGGCGTTGTCGGATCCAGAGTTGAAAGTCGTTCACAATTACATGCTGTTAAATTGCAAATAGATTGAACCTTACCTCCTGTAAGTACTTTAAAAATTTTACCAAAAATATCTGATATCCACTACGTTGTTAACTGAATTTCTGTATGATAACCATGCCCTCGTCTTAATAATAGAAAATTTGAACAGCAACTGCACAATGACCGTCCGAGGATAAGCGAGGCAGATATGCAATCTGCAATGTCGAACGACTTTCCTAGATGGTTGGAGGCATATGTGACGCAAAATCCACCCGAAAATCCATGTTTGATTCACATAGCACATGGGCCAATTCCTATTAGTACTTCATAAATGGGATGAAATTTCACACAGAATCGCACGGCAAGCATAGATCGACCTACAACAGTGGTGTTTGCATCTCGAGCACGTCCGGAGACTACTACGGTACAATCGAAGAGATTATTGTCATAGAGTACCCGGCGCAGCCTATCAAGCAAATTACCTTCTTCAAATGTAGATGGTTTGATCCGAGTGAAGGAATTATAACCCGCACCCATTCGAACTACAAGCTTGTTGTCGAGATTAACCATTCAAAGTTTCTGCCTATATATGATCCTTTTATATTTGCTCACCAAGCAGAACAGGTGTGCTATGCTTCGTTCCCACCCACGAGGCCAAGTGCGGGTAGGAATGAATGGTTGGCCGTATGTAAGGTGAAACCTAGTGGTGTAATAACCGTGAGACCTGGTGAAGAACCTGAAGCATTTCAGGTCGACGCTCCAGAAAATCTTGGTATCGAAACTACAAATTTCAAGTCTGGAAGGGAGCGCCTAACAGACAATGTGGTCCAATACGCAGACCTTCAGCGGGATGACGTTGTTGACTCTGAAGCCTCGGTTGACACTGATTCTACCTCAGATGACACAGATCCGGATAATCCGTCATAGGAGACTTCAGAAGAGGATTTTCAATTTTGAAATGTGATAAGCTTCTTATATACCATAACAAATATTACGCATTGTATGTTTTATTTGGAATTATCGCTTATACCCTAATAAGATTGGCCGTTGTATAGATGTCCGACTGAGGGGGTGGCTCATCTTCGAACACACCACAACGGACCCTTACATCATCCGAGGAAGCGGCAAGGATCCGGAGGGCGAGGGAGGCATATCAGCGACGAATGGCAGGTATTTGAAGAAAAATATTTATTATCTCATGATCATCCAGAAGTATATGAATCTAATTAACGTTGTATTCCTGATTCTTACCTCTTGAATTGCAGTTGCCACTGTCGGTCCGGAGGAGCAGTCTGGAGTTCCTGATTTAGATACAACCATTCTAGAGACACCACCCCCACACACACTTCAGGTACTATCTATTTTTAAATATTATTTCTCTAGATCAGTAATAAAAAAAAAAAACTACGTCTTTGTTTGTTGTTAGGATCGGTGGGGTCTACACAAGGGGCTCCTCCTGTCCCTCCTCCCGTTGCTCAGCAGGGTCCTGACAGGGTGCTCCTTGCACCAAAGTCCACAGATGGGATGTAAGTAAACCATATCACATTAAATAATATTAAATATATTCTCTTATGTCTTTATACAACATGAGTCTTCATCTTATCTTCTTTGAACGACATACATTGTCTTCCAGTATCGACTTCCCGAACTCAGTCGTGCGAAAGATTACAGACATATACCCCAGACGTGCGGATATAAATTAGATTAGCTGGGGTAAGGTATCAAAAGAGACCAAGGAGTTCTATTGGGGAGAGTTTCAGGTATGATCCATATCTCAATCAACAATGTGTAATATTGAAACTAGAAAATATACTGAACATTAATTATCTGCAGAAAGTTGCTCGTTGGGCTCCCGAGCATGCCCTTGCTGTGAGGAAAGAGTGGGAGCAGAAAAACATTGCACAGTACGTTCTAAATTACAATCATAGTGTTTTATTGTCTAATACGGGAGTGTTTGGTGACCTTAATTTCAAATAACAGATATAAGGATTACACTTTGGACATCAGAAGTAAGAAAAACCGATGTTGAGGGATGCGGTTGTGACAAAGAATTGGAGGAGAATATGAGATTCCTAAGCGTTTAAGGATAAACAGAAAAGGGGAAAGCTGAACGGGTGCTGCGGTCAGGAGGATGCACCAGCCCTCCCCACACACACTGCAGGATCCAAGACATTTCGAGCCACTTTGGATGAATTGGTAAGGCATACGTATTCATTAGTTCTAATTCTATGGTATTTAATGACACATTCTCATCACTATTAATCTTTTAAATTCTATAGTCGGCTGATAAGGATAGGCCTGTCCACTTGCATGAGCTCCATGAGCACATGTATACAAGAAAACACCAAAAGAACAATTGGGTAGCTCCGAGGTCACAACATATTTAGGTACATATTCTAAATATCATGTTCAATGTTTCGTAAACTGCAATGCTAAGTTAGCTGCCTCTTTTTTTGCCTTCCAAAACAGGATGAGTTTAATGTCGTTGTTGAGACTTTAAGCCAGGACCCGGAGATTGGTGGTAGCTTTGATCCGGATCGCATCTTCCTAGACCTTGCTGGTGGACACGACAGGCGCAAGGCGGTATATGGCATAGGCTCCGTGGTAAGGTCGATTAGGCCTATGGACGATGTTGATTCCACCCCTCCACCACCAACTTCTCATTTTGTGGCGCAGGCCCAGTTTGATGCATACACGACAACTCTAGAGCGACTCTCCCAGACTCAGATGACCATGGCAGAGCAGATGGAGAGATTGCTGGGAGTTCGGGGTCCTTGATCCCCAGACCGCGAGGACGGGGATGATGATCTTGGAGGCTGCTCGAGAGGAGGTGATGTAGATGTTCATTAACTCTTGTTGCTTTAATTTGGTCTCCATAAGACGAACTTGTTTTGGATATATTATGTTGTAGACATAGCCCATAATTAGACTTGTGAATTGTTGGAACATCTACTTGTTGGACTAGAAAGGATGATATATGTTGTAGTAGCTGTGATTGTCCAACCGTTATCGAATGTTTGGTGTTGTTTGAACATTTCGTATCTATTTCAATGTTTCATGTTTGAGAAATGCAATATGTGAATTTGGATGTTTGGTATTGATATATGAATTCTAGATTCGTGGGTTATGGTGGCAACAACGTTCATTGTAGGAGCCAGTCGATGGCGAGAAGCTGCTTTGGTGTAATAAATTGGTGATGCTCGCCTATGTAGAAAGAAGAATTATCAAGAAAAGAGAGAGCCGATTTCCCGTTAAAACGAAAGACGAAACTATTTTTTCATTACAAATATATACTATATACATAGTATGTCTTGTAAGTATCAATATCAAATTATATACTACCAACAGCAGTTGACGTGAGTGGATTGAGGCTCTAATCGCTTAAGCAATGTCTCGGGTTCGAGCTCTGTATGCAAAAATCTGCTTTGGGCGAGGCGCCTTTCATTGCCTATGCAGATCCTCGAGAGATTAATCTTGAGTTTAATATGGTCCGGGTATACCTGGTTTCACCAAAAAAACATAAATAAAATCCAATTATATATATAATATTATTATTAACTTTTGCACCTAGTATGCAAGGGATGGCTCATATATTAATTTCGCCATGACTAGAACCACGATCCTCTCTTGCCCGCCGTGGAGATTGATCAACCCAAAGCAATGGCAGTCGAAATTGGATATGCGGAGATGGCTCATCCTGCTCAATTTTGTAGTATCTATCACATTAAATAGAAATCTGTATATTTTTATATGTCAATTTGGTTTGATCCAAGTCTACGCCTTCCAACCCTAAGGGTTCGGGGTTCGGGATGGCTCCCACCATCCTTTACTAGCCATTTTCCCTTAAACCCTACCAAAAATAATTAAATTAGATGCCGTCTATTCTCCCCTACATTCGTTCTTCCCTGCATTCGTTCCGACTATTCATGTATTCTTTTCCTGTCTTGATCAAGACCATCACCAACTTTTTCCTTCTTCCTGATTTGCCACGTTTATTCCTCTAATTATTTCAATTTTGATTCTGTAAAATACATTTTCTATTGGATTCTTGTTGCGGCTCTTGCTTGGCAATGGGAATGAGCAATGAGAATTAATTGTTTCTATTTGATATCTATGTGTGATTATTTTGTGAAATAGTTTTATACCACCCAGGACAATTAGGTTTGTAAGAAATATAATAATGTTGAATGTCCTAATGAATACTAGTTCAATTTGATAATAATTTGCAATGATTTTCTGCGAGTTATTCTTCTTTCAATCGGTCTATTTTTTCTTTCTGTTTGTTTTTTTGTTTCTTTCCCCAACAAACATAGTAATTTTTTTGTGTGTTTGTAAATGAGAAACATTAAACTAGATAAAGTACTTACTTGTAAGTTCACATCGACAGAATCACAAAGCGGATACAGAAATAGAATATAGAAATAGGATAAAATAGGTGAGACTCAAATACAATATCCTGAATTATAATTCTGGGTGGAAATGGTTGTGGAAATGTTCATTTCCAGATTTAGTTGGTCTCTTGGTGCTTCTCCCTTATGCAGCGTATGTGGTCTTGAGGAAGAAGATTGGGCTCACTGCCTTTTTTATTGCCCTTGGACTGGTCCTGTATGGAGTGCTCTTCAAATTGACATCCCTATAGATCTTTCCACTATCAACCTGGGAAACATTCGGCATTGGCTTTATGTATGTTCGGTTCCTTTGGTTATGATTTTATTGCAGGCCTCTAGATAGTGTGGCAAGAACGCAATGGCCATGTCTTCCAGGGACACTCAATAACTCTCCAAGGTATCCTTGGAAAGGTGGGTAATCTCCTAGATGATCTGATGAGGTCTGGTTTGTCGGCTAATCCTCGGCATAATGAAGACAGATATGTTTATTGGAATATGGGAGGTTGGACTGGTCACTTCCTGCATTCGGACGGATGTTACTTTGCGCATCCTAATAGAACTGGTTATGGTGTAGTTTTAAGAGATTATGGGGAAGATAGATTAACGGGGTTTCTGGTTTTCTTGGCAACGTCCCTATAATTCCTGCTGAAGTGGCTGGCATATTATATGGCCTTCAAATGGCCAAGAATCTGGGGTGGTTGCTATTTGGTGTCTGTGTGATTCCTTGGCTGCGGTTAGATTGCTCAATTCCCCTATTAATCATTTGCATTGGCTGGCCCCATTATTGATGCGAATTGAGGAGCTTCGGTCTCAGTTTTAGTTTTGTAGAATTGGTCACATCCTTCGCGTGGGCAATGCAGTGCTGATTGCCTTGCCAAAACAGATGCAGATAGTGAACACCTCTTCACTTCATAGGTTTTCCCTCCGGATCACATTAAACCTCATCTGGCGGCTGATACTTCTGGCACGTGGTTCTAGAGACACTAGTCTTCTGTAGTGGATTTATATTTTGTTTTTCTTATGTTGCTTTTCCTAGCCTGTATAGGTTGTGTAGCAAAAAAATATCGTGAATTATAATATAGAAGTGTTAGACAAATGATCAAGCATAACATTTTTTTAAACTATAAATTTTATAATTAACAAAATATAAACTATAACAAATAGTATAACAGTTTTTTTTTTTCAAACTATAAATTTAAAAATCCCTTCGCATTTTCTAAATTGCAACGTTGCACTATTTTATACTGTTAACAGTTTAATTTTGACTCAAATATTTATCATAGTTATGTAAAAAAATATAGGCAAATGAGATCTTGTTGGATTCGTCTAAATATATAGTTTTAGAATATCAACTTTTTATAATTTTTACTTATATACAATTTAAATTATTAATCGTTGAAAATATATATCAGCATCCCAAGTGCATATGTTGCAATTTGGAAAAGACAATGGTCCTTGGAGTCGATCGACCTCCTCCGTGTTGGTGGAATTCTTCAAGCAACATCAGTTGGTTGGCCAATTAGTCGTCGTCGCCCATCTGTCTTCCCAGAGCTCCTCATTCTCTGCTGGTACATTTTCCAGAAGCTTCCTGGCTTCCTCAGGGGCAATAGCCATAAATGATCCTCCAGATGCAGATTCATTCAACCATCGCCTGCTGTTGGCATTCGTAATTCCACGGAAGAATGCCTGGAACAGTATCCGGTCAGGAAATTCATGCGCCGGCCCTTTTCTCAAAAGTCCTTTCATTCTCGTCCACGCCCCAATCACCGACTCATCTGATCTCTGCTTAAAGACGGCTATTTCCTCCATAAATTTCGTAACCTTCAATGGTGAATAGAACATTGTTATGAATCGCCTCGCCATCTGATCCCATGTAGTAATGTTCTCGGGGGCCTGCGTCTCCAGCCACACCAGGGCTCTATCTTTGAGGGAAAAGGAAAACAGATACAGCAGCAGTTTCCCACGTGGGATTCCAGCGATGTTCACCGACTGACACAGCTTCCCAAATCTAGTAAGATGCTCGTATGGGTTCTCGCCTTCCTCGCCGTTGCCGCCAAACTGATTCTTCTGCAACATGGCGATCAACATCGGATTGATCTCATATGATACTCCTGGATCATCGGAAAGTGCATTGGGAACAAGGAGATATTGCCCTGAAGGCGGCAGCAGGTAATCAATAACCCTCCTATTCTTCTTATTTTTATCTCCTTCATTCTGCTGCTCCATCTGATATTGTTGTACGTAGTTTCTGCCGCCTGCTGCAATGCAATTCCTACAATTAACTTGTTTCAATCTATAATTTGGGTCAAAACCTTAAACAAATTAGCTGCCTGCCTTTCCCCAAAACGAAAGAAAAAGGATTGTGTTGTGGAAATTATTGCTGCTTCAGAATGGTGGATGAAATTTAAGGGAATTTTGCTTTATTATTTATAAAGATCCAATTTGAATCCCGTAGATATGAGAATATTTACTTAAAATCAAATCACGTTTGAATTTGGGTGTGTTTGAATACTTACTTAAATTAAAGAATTCTAGTGCATCAAACAAATCAGTTTTAAACTACGTAGGGATTTTGAATTAGATTATCACAACCAAAGAATCAATTAGTAGTATGCAGAATATGTATATGTATATATATATATATATTTTTTGTAAACAGTGATACTAATGTGATTATGTATATGTATATTTGATATACGTCAATGCAGAATATAATCATTAATTATTTAATACTAATAGATTTTATTTCTAATCATTTCTTTGTTTTTTTTTTTCTGAATAACTTATACAGACTAGAAAATAGTTGTGAGAGCAAATGCCATATATATTTCAAACGGAAAAAAAATGGGAGAGATAGGGGCCGGTTAGGGACTTGACCGGTATATCCCCTTCCTCTATTTCTAATAAATATAAAATAATTATATGCACGGTTAATTAAATTAACAAATAAAAAATAAAATTTTAAAAAATTCAGATTTAAAAAATATAAATAAATTGATATAAAATAAATTGTAAGAATACTTTTTTAGGTGAATACCAGGGTATCCCTAGGCCACATTGGACCTAAGAATAATCCCTCGAGGATCTGCAAGGGCAATTAAGGGCGCCTCTCCCAAAGCAGTTTTTTGCATACACAAGGCTCGAACCCGAGACCTTGCTTAAGCGACTAGATCCACATCCACTCAAGCCAACTACTGTTGGTAATTGTAAGAATACTTTTATAATGACTAGATTTTTTCGCCCGCTACGCACGGGCAGTGGCGGAACTACACGGGAGCTTCGGGGGCCGCCCGCGAGTTCAAAATTTGCCTATTAATTTTATATAGTTATGTTTATTTTAGCTATATCAGAAATTCTTTTTATATAATTCAGCACCCTCAAACTCAAACCTTTCATTAATATTTTATACATTCGTGTAAATTTAATTATATTAGAAATTATTCTTCGGTAATTTACAGGAAAGAAGAGGAAAAAGAATGCAACGTGTTTCTTTGTTAGTGAGCTTTTTCAACATAGAGTTATATATTCTTTAAAGATATGGGCTCAGGTAAAGTTAGATAAATAGAATGACATCATTAGCAATCCAAAAAAAATGAAAATCAATTGATAGTTATCATATGGAAATTAAAGATGAAATAAGGCAAAGTTATTTAGTCGCATCCTCGCCCCCCGCCCCAAATACACTGCGTCTGCCACTGCGCACTGATGTTGAACTAATATGAGTAATTTTTTTATTTTTTGGATTACATGAGGTTAGAGATGGGAATAAGTCTGGCTACCCGACATGGGCCTATGGCCAAGTCTACCGAAAATCATGTCAGACCAGATTTTTCTTTATATATATATATAAATTGGCTAAGCTTAGGCTTTTTTGAAAGCCTATTTCACTAAATAGGTCAAGACCAGACTTTATACGAAAACCTATTAGGCCTACCAGGTCGGCATAGTTATCATCATTATTAGTAGAGTTAAATATTTTTTTAGGTCACAATAAGGAGTCATTTCCGTTTTTGGGCCATCAATTATTCCTATTATGGTTTTCGGCCATGACAGGGCATTTGGGCCGAATTTACGGCCAATTTGACTATGTCAACGCCCCAACAGCCTGCAATGGCCTAAAAGTGGAAAAGCCCTCCTTCTTGTGGCCTATTTTAGCTTTTATTTTTTCGTAGTTAAAATAAGTAATACTCCATCCCATTATTTATGTCTCACTTTTTTTTTTATCCACCCTTACATTTTCTCATTTTAGAAAATAATTAAATATTACTGCCTCCGTATTCAAATGTTTGTTACATTGGTAATGTGGCAACTAATGGGCTTTGGTAATTATTTTTGACTTTGCGAAGGGTTGGGACGTCGGGTGGGGAATAATATATAACCACTAAAGCAAATCCTTATCCTTTTCTTAATTATTTAGAATGTGCTATGTAAAATTTACAAAATATAATATATAAATATTAATTATAATATATAAATATATAAAATAAATAATATATAAAATATATCAGGGATGGGCCGGGGCGGAGATTACTTCCCCATCCCCATCCCCAATAAAATTCCCCAAAAAATTCCCAATTCCCGGCCCATCCCCGATACACTTTCCCAAAACTGAACTGAAAATTCATTTTTCGATTTTCACCATTGGGTATGGGCTTTTTTGCCATCCCTAAACAAAAGCTAGGAAAAAAATGAAAAAATAGATACAAAATAAATCAAAAAAGAAACTGTCCCATCCAAACCTACTAAGGCTGCGTTTGGGAACAGACACTAGCGATTAGCGTTTGGCTTTTAAAATACATACTAAAAATAGCTTAAAATCCTATATATAGTAAACACTAATTACAGTAACCGTCAAATTTTAATCTCTAATCTCTAAACTCTGAACGCTCCTTTCCCCCAACTTTTAGCTTTCCAAACTCCACATTCTAAACTCTAATTTAAAATTGCATTACCAAATACCATTATTCAAATTTAATACCATTTTTCACCATTAATTTCAAACTCCAGACTCTAAACTCCAAACTCCAGACGCTAAACTCTAATTATTTACCAAACATACCCTAAATACTATTAGTAACGTGGAAACCACGTGCCTATAGTATCAGCAATGAGGAGGAGCTTCAGAGGATCAGGCGGAAAGGCCCAAATCGTGAAAAACAAATCACTTTCTGCTCCAAGCTTAGCAAGACTATCCGCGACGCTATTACCTTCTCGAAGAATATGATCAAAATTGCATCTTAAGACATAGCTTGAGATCCCGAATCTTGTTGGATACATGGAAAGAACCAATGAATGGATGGAAAATCCAAGGTGACCAATCTTAAAGCTTCCTTAGAATCACATAAACATCTAATCTCTTGAGCACCTTGATCATGAACGAATTAAAGACCCGCAGGATGCCCATTATTTCTGCATGAAGGAAATACATCTCCTATGAATCCAGAGACACCTCCAAGCCAGTTATCTGATTGATCTCTCAGAACTGCTCCATATCCTGCACAACGCCGTCCAGCTAGATATGATATAATGATATTGATATTGATGTTGATGTCCTAGCCATCATTCTATATAAGAAATCTTGAATACTTTTTGGCTTGTGCATATTGTATTACCCTTATTTAATATAATTAATTCTTTTTAAGTTTGAAGGTTTTATCAGTATCCTACCCTACTTTTATAGATCAATGGACCTAAATAAAACACCTCAATGCTGATTACTCATCAAGATACACCTCAATGCTGATTGATTCTGTACACTTCATGTGCGATTAATTATACTTGCCATGTCATAACTTTCCAAATCTTAAATTCTTAACTTATCATTCAAACTAAACCCTACCACCATAAACAATTAGATTCAACTAAACCCTACCAGAAATAATTCGATTAGATGTTGTCAATTCTCAATGTTCCTCTTTGTTATTTTAATTATATTATGGAATTGGTTTGACTTTCACTACCTTGCTTCCATCTACCTATTTTAAAATATTTTGTGGACAAAAATTGTTCCAAATGCATGATTTTGTATTTTAAAATATTTGCTTCCATCTACCTATTTTTGATTTGCTGGTAAGAAAGGGTAACAACTCAAGTTGTGGTCACTATCCATTAAGGTTGCTGTCAATTGAGAAAAGTGAGGGAATTTTTGCTACTTTGAATGATTTTCATGGATTGGGAGATGAAAATGAATATGATTTCAAGTAATGAAGGAATGGGGATGTTACTATACGTTTCAGGGCTGAGGGGAGGGATTTACACATGCTCAAAAACAAAAATTATCTACTAGGTGCTGCCAATAGTTTCGATATGGTCAATCATCATTGATTGGGGAAGTTTAGTGGATTTAAAAATCTAAACCATAACTGTCAAATGCTTCCCAAACATTTTATGACATTGTAGAATCATTCCATAATTAAATAGGGCAGAAAGATCAATCAAATATTTCTAAAAATGGATAATTCCCACTGATTTAGCCATGGACACTCAAACTTGGCAAAATTTGGACTCATAGTGACATATGTTCAAAGACAAATATTCTGGGCGTGACCCAAATTAAAAATACTTTTTTTCTGAATGGCGTCCCCATCCACTGCTGCTGCTGCCTTTTCTTCCCCCCGGCGGACCCATCGCACTATGTTTTCACTGGAGGCACTCCGGCGGTATCGTTTCGTGATATGGTTCTCGCCGGCAAAGATGCTAATCCTAGTCCTCTGATGTCTATGAAGAATAAGGAGGATCTGGTTGTTCTGGATTTCATTGATGGTGACCGGTTGAAACCACGAATCTCAATAGACCCTCAGACGAAAGAACGTTTATGTAAACCTTGGGAGGATGCTTTGATCATCTCTGTACTTGGAGAGAAGGTAGGGTATTTGGCTCTCAAAGACCGGATATCACGGCTCTGGAATGTCAGCGGTTCTTTTGCTATGATTGAACTTGAAGCAGGTTTCTATTTGGTTAAATTCGATCAGGCGATGGATCGGACGAAGGTTCTTAATAATGGCCCATGGGTGGTTTTCGATAGATAGTTAACTATCGCTCCATGGAAACCTGACTTCGTGGCCGAGGAAATGAATCCAAAGAAGACGATTGTGTGGGCTAGATTTCCAGGTCTTTGTGTGGAATATTATGATGAATTTTATGTTACAAAGATGGCTAGAGCCTTGGGCGTCCCGATTCGTGTTGATGACATGACGAAAGGTGTCAAGCGGGGGAAGTTTGCCCGTGTTTGTGTGGAAATCGACTTGGAACTCCCGCTAGTCTCAATTATTCTAGTTGGGGAACGATGGCAGAAGGTGGCATATGAAGGATTACATTTTCTTTGCTCTTCATGCCATTGTTATGGTCACAAGACTGGTAATTGTAAGAATGGTGTTGTTCAGGCTGCAGCCACCAAGGAAGACTCTCCGGCGACGGTTTCCCAATCTCCTCCGCCGGCTTTTGTTGGTAACAAATCTGAAAAAGCGGCAGAAATCTCCTTACCTAATTCCAATGATTCTCCTCCGCAGTCTGAGGCGATCCCCATGGCCACATATTTCGCCGTATTTGGTGCAAGTAAAGATACGGATCAATGCAGTTTGTAAATTGTCACTTCTTCCCCTTCTATTCCGGCCCAGCCCACTGGTGACGAGTGGATCAAAGTGGTGAAAAAGAAATCATCTGGGCCTAGGAAAGATAGGCCTCAAGACAAGAGTAAAGCCCCATTACCTGTTCCAGACCAGAAACTTCGACCCCATGGGCCTAAGTTGTTATCTGAAGGGCCTAAATTGTTATCTGGAGGGCCTAAAGTGGCGTCAAGGCGTGGCAAGACTCCAGCCAGACCTTCGGGACCCTCACAACGCATTAATGGAAAAGGAACGACCTCCCTTCAATCCAAAGAAGACCTACCCTCTCAAGGAAAGCGCGCTCGGCCTAATGACAATGTCGCCAAGAAAGATTCTAATGTTGGCACTTCGTCGATTGTTGATGGTCGGCCCCCGGATCCTGATTCGGCAATGCAGGATTAGAATCTATCCTATTCGGGTTTTGTGTCTTTCCTTTCCTTTTTCTTTGATTTTTATATGGATTTTTACAATTTCCACATATTTTCCTGGAATGTTGGAGGCATCATTGGCCTCGCTACTCGTCGCTTTTTGTCAGATTTTATTCGTCGGTATGTTCCAGATATGCTCATTATCTCGGAGCCTCAATTTATGTTTGCTTGATCGAATATCTTCCTCTTTCAATTGGGATATTCACCGCTATGTATTCAGGAATCGGCGGGACGTTCGGGAGGTCTATGGGTTCTCTCTAGAATGGGTCAGAAACACAACATATCTGTTGTGGATATACGTGACCGATTAATAACAATTCTACTCCAGAATGGTACTTCTAGTTGGCACATTACAGCTTTATATGGGTCGCCAAGGTATCATGAGAGGAGTATTACTTGGCAACATATTGGTAGTTTGGCTAGTGACATCCAGGGTGCTTGGGTGCTCATTGGAGACTGGAATCAAATCCTCTCATTGGATGAAGTTAAAGGTGGGCTTTTTAATATTGCCCGGGCTGAGGAGCTTGGAGTTGTTTTAAGCGATTGCGGATTGACTACTCTCAATACACAGGAGAGTATTTTCACCTGGACTAGACCCTTGGGTGATGGTCATCGGATATACAAACGTCTGGACCGATGTATGGTGAATTTGGATTGGATTAATATGTTCCATTGGGGATTTGTTACCACCATTCCGGCTCTAGGTTCGGATCATAGTCCCTTACTACTGAAATGTGGTAAGGACATCAAGGCGCTTATTGCGAAACCGTTTAGATGGGAAGCTGCATGGGCGGCGAACCGCTCTTATCCCGGGGTTGTCCAATCGGCTTGGGATCTCCCAGCTCGATCAATTGGGGAGCAACTTGATCATGTGAGACAGGCCTCTACTCTTTTTCACAAGCAGGAGATGGGAAACGTGAAATGAAAAATTTTTAAAATCAAAAAGCGTTTGGAAGGGATAGCTCGAACACTAGAAAATGTTGACTCCATTTTCCTTACCAATCTGGAGTCCACCCTCAAGCGTTAACTTAATATTCTTAT